>CM075650.1:18047500-19543401 GCA_037953625.1 Crotalaria pallida
CCAAACAACATCATATCCTTTCTGAGTTCTTGGAAATCCAGAAACAAAATCCATTGAGATACTATCCCATTTCCATACAGGTACTGTCAATGACTGCGATCCACCTCCGGGCTTCCTATGCTCAATCTTTTCCTTCTGACAAGTCAAGCATCTAGAGACATACTCCGCCACTTCTCTTTTCATTCTAGACCACCAGAAGAACTTCTTCAAATCCTAATACATCTTCGGCAATCCAGGATGAATATTGAACTTGCTTTTGTGAGCCTCCTCCAAAATCATTTCCTTTAACCCAACATCATTCAGCACACAGATTCGTCATTAAACCTCCACACTCCATTTGTTCCAACTTGGAATTCTATCTCTTTTCCTTCCGCTAAGAGTTTCTTCTTCTCTTGTAGCTCTTCGTCAGTCCCTTGAAGCTCTTTAATTTGCTCCACAAATCCACTTGACACCGTCAACATAGCCAACACCATACTTTGTGGCTTCAGTTCTACTCCCAAATTCAAGTCTCTGAACTTCTCTATCAACTCCAATTCTCTTACCATCAACGCCGAAACGTGTAATGACTTTCTACTCAAAGCATCAGCTACCACATTCACCTTACCAGGATGATATTGCAACACAAAATCATAGTCCTTTAAGAACTCCATCCATCTCCTTTGGCACATATTCAATTCCTTATGCTCGAACAGGTACTTCAAGCTCCTGCGGTTACTGAAAACTTCAATCCTCACACCATACAAATAATGCCTCCAAATCTTCAAAGCAAAAACCACCGCTGCTAACTCCAAGTTGTGAGTCGGGTAATTGTGCTCATGTACCTTTAACTGGCATGAAGCAT
Organism: Crotalaria pallida; assembly: GCA_037953625.1. Taxonomy (NCBI): domain Eukaryota; kingdom Viridiplantae; phylum Streptophyta; class Magnoliopsida; order Fabales; family Fabaceae; genus Crotalaria; species Crotalaria pallida. Next base: position 18,048,342 of record CM075650.1, read on the forward strand.
ACGCTACGACTCTCCTTTCTTGCATGAGTACACATCCTAACCCTTGCTTGGAAGCATCACAATACACACAGAATGGTTTAGTCGTGTCAGGCAAAACCAAAACTGGTGTTGTTGTTAACTTCTTCTTCAATTCTTGGAAACTTTCTTCACATTTTGTTTTCTAGACAAACGGCTGCCCTTTCCTTGTTAGCTTTGTCAATGGCAGTGACAATCGAGAAAATCCTTCTATGAACCTTCGGTAAAAACCAGCAAGGCCTAGGAAACTTTGGATTTCCGTCACCGTAATTGGAGCCTTCCATTCCAACACAGCTGTTACTTCGGCAGGATCCACTGCGATTCCCTCCTTCGTGATTACATGCCCCAAAAAGTGCAGTGAATCCAACCAAAAGTCACACATTGACAATTTGGCGTAGAGTTGTTTTTCCTTTAAAACATTCAAAACTATCGTCAAATGTTCGACATGCTCTTCCTTGTCCATAGAATAGATCAAAATGTCATCGATAAACACAACAACAAATAAGTCTAGGTAAGAGTGAAAAATTCGGTTTATATAATCCATGAACGCAGCAGGAGCATTCGTAACATCGAAAGGCATAACCAGATACTCGTAATGTCCATAACGAGTTCTAAAAGCAGTGTTTGGGATATCTTCTTCCTTTACTCTGATTTGGTGATATCCCGATCGAAGATCAATCTTAGAAAACACAACAGCACCCTTCAATTGATCCAACAAATCATCTATTTGAGGTAGAGGATACTTATTCTTTATCGTCACCTTATTCAACTGACGATAGTCTGTACACAAACGCATACTACCGTCCTTCTTTTTGACGAACAACACTGACGCTCCCCACGGCGATACACTCGGCCGAATCAGACGCTTCTCTAACAACTCCTCAATTTGCTTCTTCAACTCCACCAATTCCATTGGCGCTATCCTATACGGAGCTTTAGAAATTGGTCCAGTTCCAGGAAGTACATCGATGTCAAAATCCACCTCTCGTTTTGGCGGCAAACCAGGTATTTCCTCAGGGAACTTTAGGAAAATCCTTCACCACTGGTGTGACGCGCTGTTCCAAAAACTATACTTTACTTTATGGATGGAAAATAAAGCGTTGAATGATATACTTTATGGACTTTTTAAGAAAAATAGTACGAATAAATTTTTTCTTTCTTGACTTTGATTTCAAAGAGACTTGGATTTGTACTTTAGAAATCTAACCTTGAATTCATATAAATAAATTGAATTCGGCTTATTAACAGTAAAATAGTTCGAGTAGTATAAAACAATTCGAGATAACATGTAACACCCCGCAAATTCCTCGTATTAATTCAAAATACTAAAGAAAGTTATTTTAGAGAAAAGCATTTTTGAAAGAATATTGTCTTAAATAAATTTTCTAATTTACGTTTTTAAAGTAATGAGTGATTTTAAAGAAAGGATTTCTTTAAGTAATGTCAAAAGTTGAGAAAAATAAGTTTTTGGAAAAGTCTATGTGCTTGGTATTTTTATAAAGGAAATGTGATTTTGTGTAAGTCGTTTCATGATGAATAAGAATTATTTTCAATTTAATTGTGTGTGAGTATGATTCCTTGAAATATTTGGATTAGTGTGTGAAGTGGTGATTATATGCTCTAAAATAGAATTGATTAAGAAATGAAAAGATAATACATGCATAAGTGTTGATGTGTGTGATACGTGTGAGAGTGTGTGTGTGCTACGTGTACGCATGCATGAATGAAGGCTAGGATTTTATTTTCTTGGACAAGAAGTCATGGACTAGGCTAAGGACCCTAAGTAACTAAGTTAGTAACTAAGTCCTAACCATTAGCCAAAAAGTAACTAAACTTAGGAGACCTAGTTCCTTAATTTCCTACACCATGTCCCCCTAAGTTTGATAACCTCCACCCATGAAAAGTTTTGAAGAGCCAAAATTGCCCCTCCCATTGCACCTAAGGCCGAATTTCACAAGGACAAAAGAGGAAACACATGAGTTTCCTATATAAACCATCACCCTTAGTTCATTTCACCCATTCTCCCATTCATTTCCTTCATTTCTACTTCATTTTCCTAAACACACTCTAAGAGGCTCATCAAACCTCTTAGAGAGAGAAGTAGGCCGTGGGTAAGAGGGAGGAAGAAGAAAGAGATCAAGACCAAAAAAGCCTTAAGTTTTCTTGAAGATCAAGTGAAGGTGGTTGAGGCTCTTCTCCTTTCTTTCATTCGAAGATCATAGAGTGTTAGAAATAGTTTTCATTTTTCTATGTCTTGTAAGGTTCTTTGTTGTTGCATGTTTATTTTTCTTGTAGATCTATGTTTGAATGTAAATTCTTAGTCTTGATTTTGAGTTTTCAAAAGCCACACAAACTTGTAGAACCTTAAACCATGGACTCTACTATTCGGCCATGTCTAGGTCATGATGATTTTACCTTGATTAGAGTTCATGCATGTTAGTTTGATGCTTGTTAAAGATGATCTAAGTGGTTTGAATGCTTTGATTTTAACTTTGAAATTTTCTAAGCTTTGATCTTTGGCTTTCTTTAAAAAAAAAATAAGAAGAGAGGCTTTGATCTTTGTTTTGATCTTGAAAAAAGATTTGATTCTTGCCTTGATTTTCCGTAGCTTTGATCTTGAAGTTTTGCATGTGATCCTTTTACTCAAAAAGTCTTGTTTCTTGGCTTGCATGTCACGGTTTTGATGAGAAAGAAAAGAAAAACAACTTTTTCAAAATGGTTTTACTTTGATCTAAATTCCAGTGTGTTTGAAAGTTCAGGATCTAAGTTCTCACTTGATGTTATGGATGGGTTTTCGGTCAAGCTTTAAAAAAAAAATCATGATTGTTTTTCATAAAAGACTCTTGCCTGTGATTCTATTTTACTTCACATGATTCTAAAAGCACATGCAAAAGAAAAATAAAAATGAAAATATGTTTGAAATGACCAAGAGGTCACGGTTTTGTGAAGAAAAAGGAAGTGGTATTTTTCTAAAACCATATGTTGAAAGTGCATGTTTTGATTTGTCAATTTTAAGGTTTTCATGTAGAAAATTGCACCAAAGACTTTGTTCTTCCTATAATAATGATTCGGCCTACACTAGGATCAATAGGCTAGATTCATTCTTGCATGTGATTGACTTGTTAAAATGATTAGGTTTGTGATTTTATTTTGAAAAATGCATTTGAATTGTGTTGTGGTTTTGTTCAATTCGGTTTTGTAAAAGAACCCAAAAGGAAGAAGTTTTGAAAAAGTGATTTTTGTTTTGATGCATTTGAAAATAAAACCTTGTTTTGTCAAACTTAGATTCGGCCTATACATGATTAGTAGACTAGGATTCTTTTTCTCATGAATTGACTTAGAGTAATGAGTATGTCTTGGAGAATATTGTTAAATTCAAGTGTTTGAAATTGTGTTATAAATACTTAAATTTATAATCGGTTTTTAATTGGAAAATATAAGGAATAAATGAATTAAATGATTTTGTTGCATTAGAAAGGAAATAGAATTTAAGTGCTTGAAATAAACTAAGTGATTTATGTGCTTTAAATTTGTGATTTTTAAATTGTTTCCCTTGATGTCATTCGGTCATATGGATTAATTCAATTTAGGGAGTTTAGTTGCATGAAATAAAATGCACATGATGATTTTTGAAAAGAATGAAGTTGTTTAAAGTAAACGAAATAATTATGCTTGATTTAAAATCTTTGGATCGATGTAGTTTGTGAATTTATGCATGCCTAAGTGTTTGTGTTATGAACTATTTGTATACTTGCCTTGATGTTGATTCAATTGGTTGAATGCTTGGTGAAGTGTTGTTTTTCTATGTGTTGGTTGAGGTTTGAGAAATAAGTGAATGTATAATTGATTTTGAAATTGAGTGATTTCAAGAAAATTCCATTTGACTTAATTGAAATTTTTAAATTGTGTTTAGGACTGTCCAAAGTTTGTTTGATGATAGAGATTTGAGTTTTAAAGTGTTAATTTTAAAATTATCTAAAGTGAAAAGTGTTTTCGAAATGTTTTCGGAGTTTCGTCAAGGGATTTTGTAAAATGATTCTTTTCTGTCCAGAATTATTTATAACTGTTTCTTAAACCTTGAAAATGTGTTCAAGTGATTTAAAGCAAAGTTTTCAAGTGATATTTGATTTAAGAAAAACCCGGATTGAAAACGGGACATTTTTCGGTGTTTTCGAACGTAATTGAGGTGCTGTCCAAAATGGACCAGCAACCACCTAAATTGATTTAAATCATTTTATTAAATGTTTTCAAATGGTTTTAAAGTATTTAAGGTACTAGAAAATATGAGAATTGTTTTGAGTGAACAATAGTGTTTTAAGAACGGAAAGTGTCACGAACTAAGAAAAGATTTTTATAATACAAGTAATAACGTGAGTATATTTTATTTAATACGAGGAATTTGAAAGGCGAGGGATTGGGGCAGTCAGCAGCACATAGGATCCGAGGTGACGGTACGCAATAAATAGTTGGACCTCAGGTGAGAGAGAAGCTTTCCTAAGACACCGTGGTAGTTAGGTGATATATTAGGACGTTCCGTATCATCTCAAAGATGGGAACTAAGTGGTTCGAAGTCAGTAGTATAAGTGGCAATTGTCTGTGTTGTGTGGCCACTTATATGAAGGTGACAAAGGCCACAATGTTGTTGTGTGATGAGTGTGTGATTGATAGCATGCTTTTATGTTTTTATTTCATTATGCTTGATGATATTTATTGTTGTTAAATTAAATGAGTAATATGCTGATAGACACGTCCTGAATGAGAAATGAAAACGGAAGGAATAAGTTGAGAAAGTAATGAAATTGAAAGTAAAGACACAATGAGAAAGATCTAATGATTGGAAATAAGGTATGTGTCGGAAAGGAAAAAAAGAGTTGAGAATTGGGGAATGAAATTGAGGATAATGATGAGAACGAGCCAGAGCTGGGGAGAGTGATGTGAATGTGGATATGAGATGTGATTTGAGCGGAGCTGGGCTCCTTTTAGTCTGGGACTAGTGTCGAGTTGAGCTTGCTCCTCCATTAGCGCTCAGCAAAGTTGAAATTTTTGAAAAGGTTTTTGAAAAGCAGTTTTTAAAAAGGTTTTCGAAAAGAGATCTTCGAAAAGATTTTTTTGAAAAGAGATCTTTTGGAGAATGGTGAAAGGAAATTTTTAGAAAAGGGTTTGTGAAAATAAATTCTTTTGAAAATGTTTTTGAAAAGAGGTTTTGAGAAATATTATAAAAAGTGTTTTCAGAAAAGTTTTGAAAAGAAATTTTTGTGAAAGGCTTTGGTAGGAGATTTTTATAAACTTTGAGAAAGGGGACCTTTGATAAAAGTTTTGAAAAAGAAAGATTAAGAAGAAAGAGATTTTTATGAAAAGTTTACGAAATGACATTTTGTGGCAGATTATGAAACAGTGTTTTAAAAAAAAAGTTTGTAAGAAGATTGTTTTGAGAAAAGATTTTGAAATGAGATGATCACGAGAAATGAAGGATGTTGAGAAAAGTTTGAGAAATAAGATTCGAGTTTGTTGATGTGATCCCAGCTCTGTGCTATGTGAGGATTGATGAGGGAAAGATTGTGCCAAGTTAGTGGTCGGGACTCATTGAAGGGTTGCACGAAGGATGGGCCGACCTTAGGATAACTAAAAGATTAAAAGACTTTAAAAGACATGCGCGGTGAGTTATGAGAGTGCGAAGTAGTGGAGAGGAAGAAACCATAAGTATCTGCGGATGCTTAGGAGGAGATTGCATTAAGGGAGGATGACGGTGAAATGTCAAGAAGTCTAGAGTATGTTTCTAGGCAGAACGAACTCCACATGTGGCGTACTAACGTGGTAGGGACTGGGTCTAATGCCGTGGTAAGTTCTGCGGGCCCACTAGAAACATACTGTCGCCCCCTAGATTGCAAATCTAGAACAGTGAGAGGGACTGGAGTGGGGCATCTTGATTGCCACTGTGAGACAGTGTGCCTTGATATATATGAATTGAATGAATTGAATTGATTTGAGGCTGAGCCCTCCTGGTCTGGGACCATTTGAGTTTGAGACAGCTGTCGTGCCCGCACAGTAAAGGTCCTGTACTCCTGTTTGCTTCCGATTAGGTTGGATGGATGACCAAGGAGATGTAGACGTGTGTGATAGCCGAGAATGAAATGAATACATTGATGAGATCTTAAAATCCCCCTATCATTAAAGATGGTGAATTGATAAGTCTGGAAGAAAAGTGAAGTAAAGTTACAAAATGAAAAAGAGAGAGAAAAGGAAAGAATGTTTACCAGAAGTAAAGTAAGTTGATAGGATAACGACAGACAATAATAATAACAATGTTGATAAAATACTGGATTGCTGTATGTGTTGTATTGTATGTTTGTGTGGTTCTATTATGTTGCCTATCGTAATCCCACACCGTCGACGACGAGTCGTTCGGATTGCTTACTCTCTCCTATTCGTTGGCATATCGGTGCTGCTGATATTTCAACGGGCAGATGGAGTATCGGATGGACGTCACTACCTGGAATAAGTATGGAAGAGGATGGAAGCGCACCCCCGACGGCTGGAAATGGATCGGCTACACCCAGATCGTGATTCCCGATCCGGAGCATCAACTGAGCGGAGCTAATCTGGAGCCGCACTTGGGCCAAGTCACGGTCCGAGGATACAAGAACTACGCAGAGAAGTTTCGATACGAGACCCGGAGGAATTCTTCCCATCTCGATGGAGCGGAGCGGGAATCCATTAGCAACGAGGGGACAGCGACAAGAAGGGCAACATCCTTGAGAGCGAGAAGATGGAGTAAGAAGAAGGAGGAACTTCACCCGATCGCCTTCAATAGGATAGTCTCAGAATAGTGTGGGGTTAGCTTAGACTGTGGTGAGTATTTGTGTTAAGGATTACCTAAGCGATGATCTATTGATGTACTTCAAGTATTCTGAAGCATGCCCTACGTTTTAAGGAATGTAAGAACACAACTTTGTGGGAGATGTTTAGGTCCTTTTAATGTTATGAAAAAAAAAAGAACTACTTGTGTTGTAACCAAACTGTTCTCCTACCATACGTTTTTGAAACACCAAATAAGTAAGTATTTGTTTTAGTAACAACTCGGTTTTCGAAAAAGGGTGTTGAGGACTTTTCAATCATGTCAACAATGTTTTACAAAAAAAAAAAAATTTGGCCTCATTTTTACAACTTTAACAAGTAAAAGCTAATTATTTTGGTTTACAAAAATCGGGCTGTTACATAACATCTTTTCATTTATTACTGAGAAAATATATAACTCTTTATACAAATAGCCATTATCTCGAAGGCCTTAATACTAACAAATTTAATAACATTTTCCGAATTCCTTTTCATTTAAATCAGAGTGCGCGGAATAAAATGAGTACCCTGAAATCATTTGAGATAAACATCATATGTATATATAAAGATCATAAAAGAGGTACATCATCATCAGCAAGAGTCGGGTACATCATTGGTGATACATAGTGAAAAGAAAAGTCCATAAAAGTAGCAAAATACATAATGAAAGACCTCAGCTCAAAGGCATATAAAAAATATGTACAATATAAATACAAATCAAAATAGACGCCTCAGAGAAGGTCAACCAGTCCTCAAGAGCCCCATCCATAGTCCACTGTAGCTACATCCCTAGTCTAGGATCCCTACCATCTATACTATTCCCAGACCTAGGAACCATCCACACCCCTAGGAACATCAGAAACAGGCTCGACTGGCTCCTCCTCCTCGCTCTCATCCTCCACGGAATCCTCCTCGACCTCGTCCGATGGAGTAGAAACCCTACCACTGGGTGTAGGGACTGCAGCTGGAGCAGACCTCTTTGAGACCATCGGACTAGGAGAAGGAGTCTTCTCAGTAACAATCCTCGAAGCAACAGGATGAGAACGAGTGGCATCACGAAAACGAAAACTATGAAATCTACGAACTGGTCGAGCTGGGGGTGGTGTAACATCCCACCTTCTATTCTCTTATTTACTTATTTATGAAAATCGAGACTAAATTTTTCGCCAAGATATTTAAAACTTCATTAATCAGAATGCGGAAGCAACTAGCACACAAAAATGAATATTCCACCTTGACTTATCCAAAGCATTCTCTTAATAGTTCAAATAAAAGGTTCCATTCCAGATATACCCTGAGTTATCTAGTTAAGACTCCAACTATAACCCAGAGCATGGTTCAGAACTCCAACGGATAATTCGGAAAGGGATATTGACTGATCAATTCCACATTCCACACAGGTTAGCTAGCGAGCTGTCCGAGCTATCCCTTCTTATCAAGGAATGCCTTATTACCCACACACGAGGGATTAGGAGTGAGTCATAGCTAAATACAATAACAAATGAGTATAACAGAGGCTAAAAATATCATACATGTCATCATTTAGCATCAAGAATGCAAGTACATATGCTCAAAACCATTTAGCACACAGTTAATTCCATTAGTGACATGATGCATGCCTACTCCTCATTCATGCCTCACAGTTCGGCATCCTTTCGGGTATCATTTTTAACCTATCATTGAACCGGGGCGTATCCATATCACCAACATCACGATTGATTGGGAACTAGCCTTCACAGCACTATGTGCCATGGTATCCAAGTCATCGTAGCACCCTGTGCCATGGTATCCAATTCATCATAGCATCCTGTGCCATGGTATCCAATTCATCATAGCATCTTGTGCCATGGTATCCAAAATGCTAGATATCCTCAATCAAAATCGGAGCAACTCCACGCATGATCCCCATGTCATATGCAAGTCTTATTTTACTCTTTCATTATTCTCATCATCATTCTTGGCGATTTATCGCCGGATATCTCATTAATCCATGATTTCGTTTCTTTTAACTTTTCTTTTAGCTGGTGCTGGTGCTTTCCGAAAAAGACCATCAGAGGCTTAGCCACTTTGTGATGGGTTTACTTACTTTCAATTCTCTTTTCAGAAAAATCCATTAGCGGCCCAGCCACTTTGTGATGGTTTTAGGAATAGCGTATAATCATTTTTTTTAATAATCCGTCCGGGCATAGCCTCCTATTGGCGGATGATTATTGCAACGACCCCATTGGGACTCCCATAGAAAAATATCAACCAAGTGAGTAAAACTTTCACTGGGACATCTAGGGATCATATCAACCAAATGGGTGTACGCACTTCCGTTGGGACTCCTCTAGGGAAATAATCAACCACTGAATAAAATTTCAGTAGGACACCTCCAGGATAACCATCAACCAACGGGAATAAGATATTATAATTTTAAACAAGTTAATTATATGAAAATTTTAGAAAGTAAGTGTTTTCTGAAAAATTGTTCAGAATACTCGAGTAGTTCATGAACTACTCGAGTAGTTCATGCAAAAATACTCGAGTCTTTAAAGATCTACTCGAGTCGTTCTTCCAGAATACTCGAGTACTCCCTAAAATACTCGAGTCTTTTTGCTGCAACAGCACCAGTTTTCTGCACTTTCAATACCAATTCGAATTCCTTGCTTTATGTCTCCATTCCTATGCAAAACAACAACTTAGGCACATAAAACAAACATGTTACAACACTTAAACACAACTGAAACAACATCAATTAACAGCAAATCACGGATTGCATCCAAACTTGAAAATATCCATTTTAAACTGTGAAATTCATTTCCACTTGATTTTAATTTTGAAACACATTATAGTGAGCTTTACTAGGTTCATTTAAACTTGTTTGAATCATAAAACCATGGGTCTCTGACCTCCAAGTCAGAATCCCAATTCAAGTTGCATCCCTCTTTGAACCTTTAGTGGTCCTACATTTCTAGCTTGAAATTACTCATTCTAGTATTTAGGTAACTCCTCCCTTACCTCAGAGAAGCTAAAGAAAGGATAGATTGATCAAGAAAGTGATTGAATTTAAACTTGGTTTCTGGACCGGTGCAAAACGGTTGCACTTGACTGACTTTGGCCATCAATTTCACAATGAATAAGACATGAAAAAGAATAAACAAGTTAGCTTTAGGAACTAGGAAATGCCAAATTTAAATGGAAACAAGTTTGGAATCGAAAGAGTTCCTGGTTTTACCAAACGGATTCAAGGAAGATGGGTGTTTGATGCTGAACTTGCTCTGTTTTCGCAGCTTTGAAAGCTGAACTTCGATTGCCTAGAACTCGATCTACAGGAGGTTATTTGGAGTGATTTCAGGTTCTAATTCAAGATTGGAATTAGAACTTCAGTTTGTGTTTAGGTTTCGAAGGGAATGGATGAGAATTGAGAGAGAATGAAGTGGTTAAAGTAAGCACTTCAAGACAGAGGAAATTTTGTCAACAATTGGGGTTCAGAGAGATTTGAGGGTGTTTGGGCTTCATTGATCACCTATTTATAGTCTAGGATTACCCTCCTTCGAAGTAATGTCAAGCTCTGTGCTTGGAACCAAGGGAAAACGCGTTTTGGTTCGAAATTCAAATGAAAACCGACTTATAGACTTAGCACCACTGCTCGAACTACTCGAGTATTTTGGACAATACTCGAGTATTGCTGACGCACCAGCTTCAAAACACTCAACAACACTACTGAATACTCGAGTCTTCCAACTAACTACTCGAGTATTCCAACTAAAAATTCAAATTTTCCTAATAACTAGTTACAGTACTCGAGTCTTCCCCAAATACTCGAGTATTTTATCCTAATTTCAGAAAATTCATTATTATAATAATATTATTCTTTTTAAATATTTAATTCCTTTTATTTATTTAAAATTGCAGGGTCTTACAGGTGGTCCATGATAAGTATAAAACGGAGGTACGTGCATAGTATATATGATGGGAATCTTAAACCTACGAGGTCGCACACGAGCCAAGGGGTTAGGGTGATAGAGTGTGACCTCTAACTCGCACTCGAATGTGGCTCGATGCTCCTCGAACGTCCATATGCCACTAGAGATGGGTCGGATCTCGATGCAGGCAAGATATCGAGCCATCACCTATCAAGGGCACGGGAGTAAGCAATACGCATATACATAATCAAATGAGACTAAAATATATCTATCACAATTAACCATGAACAGATAGAAATGCATAACCATATGAATCACACCAGTTTTATTTGCATAATTAACTTCTTCAATGCAAGTGGCATGATGCATGATTTCTATCTCATCAACTGAGGCCTCCAATACATCCATGTGTTCCCAGAACACTAATAATACGTTCCCATAACGTATGGCGGAATTGCTTGGTAGTGATTACCTTAACGTTCTTCCTAGAGTATACGTCACGTCGCGAAGACGTAATGAATCACCGTGTTACATAACGCCACTCCCAGAGTGAGCGTCACGCCGCGAAGACGTAACAACCACATCAACAGTGTCCCAACACTGGCCACATTCATCCTCATAATGTGTCATCAAGCAAAACACAACATTTTAGCACTTCCCAAAGTTCTCATTCTATGTTCTCAGAACATAACAAATTCTCCAACCCTAAACATCCTCATTCTCCATGATTGAATGCACACAATGCATATACCATTTGGGTTGGCCATTAATTATTTCTCATAATTAATCCACAATTATTATGACAATTTATTAATATTTTTATTCCAAGAAAAATAACTTGTCATAAATCCTTTTTGTATTTTCAAAGGAACATTTAAGGTATTAAAATAAATTACCCCAATTCATACAAAAATTTCCTCATAAAATTTAACTTGGGTAATTTTACTTGGTTTTGGGTTAAAAGAGTATAGCTAAAAATGGTATGAATCATTTAGCAAAATTCATTTAAAAGTTATTTTTGCTGTCAGGCACTAACCGATTACCGTAGTCACTAACTGGTTAGATTATGCAGCAGAACACTGAAAATTGAGGTTTACAATACCATTTTCAATTTTACTCAAATCCAACCAAAAACAGTCATCCACATAGACTTAATACCTTAATATAAACATGTTCCACTATTGAAAACACATCAAATCACTTTGCATGCATGTTTTATACATAAAATTGCATAAAAACCACATATTTCACAACTTAGCATACCAATATGCATATAACTCAAACAAGTCATGAAATTAGCATCAAAATAGCTTGCATGCATCCAAGTAAAGTTGCTCATAACATCATTTGAGCTCAGGTTGGCCTCCAAGCCACTTAACCAATTCAATCTATGCCCTTATGAGTCTTTTGGTGACTCATCCTATTTTCAACCAATTTCAATCTCATTCTAGTATAAGGTAAGCTTCTCCATTACCTCTAGGTCATATTTGATGATTACAATCACTAGGTCTTGAAGAAAATCACTCAAACCCCAAAAGCTCTGCCTCAACCAGAACAGGTTCAACAAGGTGACAAAACCAGCAAAATTGACACATGAAAAGGACATGAAAATTGGGGAAAACAATTAGGATTTGTTACATGCAACATGCACTAGAGAATGGAATGAATTTAAGGTCCAAAGAGTACTTGAGCTTACCAAAATCGAAGCTCAAAGACAACTTCACAAACTCAGAAACAGTGTTGACAGCTTCAAAGCTTCAACTTCTTGGATTGATTTCTCCTCACACAAGAACTCTCTACTCACGATTTTTATGTCAATACAAAGCCCTTGATTCAAGCTTTGTAAAGGTGTATCACTCACACTCCAACTCTCAAGAACGAAAGAGAACAAAGAGGACGAACACAACCTCAGAAAATAGAGCATCAACCAACACTTAGGAAATTTTTGGCTCAAATTCATCAACCACTAGAGCTTATATAGAAAAATTTATGTGCCATGCACGAAGACACATATTTCCCACTAAAATTAAGGCTGATTCGTGGCAAAATTTGGGTTAATCAAATGATTACTCATCAAAATCCACTAACCTAGTTTTTGGGTTCATCGACTAACCTGTTATCGGGCACCAGTAACTGCAAAATCCACTAACCTGTTATAGTCAAAATCCACTAACCTGTTATAGTCAAAATCCACATATATATTATTTTATTCATTTTCCCTCCACTAACCTTTCTAATATTGCAATTAGGTCCCAACCCAAGGACTAAATTGCAAAACTTATATTTTTGTATAGAAACAAAGATAATATGTGCTTTTTTTTAATAAGTAGAAGGAGTATGTGTTATTAAAAGATTTTTATCATTTTTGACTATTTATATGTTCCTTTCACTTAATTTGGAATTTTATTTATTTACCGAAAATATTATATTTTGTCTCATAATGATCGTCACTCCATATGGAACTTATTAGTATTAATTAAAAAAATTAAATTTTGAATTAAATATCTGTGAATAATTTTTTAAATAATAAGAAAATAATATATCACGGAATGACAGACATTATTAGACAAAAAATATTTGCTCAAAAATAATTTTTCTTCATTTCTAAACGTGCATACTCATGTTTTCAAATCCATGTTAATTATGTTATATTAAAGTTTTGGATTTCTTTGGAAAAAATTAAATTTCTTTCTCACCTTTTTCTAACACTCATATTAATAACTTTAAAATTTGATTTCGATTTGATTTTAAGTACATTATAGTTTTTTTTATACTAGGTCACACACAAAAACCATGGTTAAATATGAAGAAATCGTGTCCTAAAAATTAAACCCTGATTTTTCCATCGTGAAACATGTGACAACGGGCTATTCTAACATACTATGATTTTTGACCTTTTCCACGATTGATTAAAAAAGTGGCCTAAAATAGTGGAATATGTCAATGTTATCAAATAAGGGTTTAGGGCACAACTTTCAGCGTATCTTTTAGGCCACTGTTTTCATTTTAATTTTTCTGTCGTAGTTTTGTACTTGTTATGCGTTTAAACCACGGTTTTCATAAACATTTTTAGACCACGATTTTCAAAATTTCTATTATACCATATTTTTACTTGTTGCTATTTGTTTAAACCATAGTTTATCATAACCTCTTTTTTAGAACACGATTTTCAAAATCTCTTTTAATTTACACCATGGTTTTGTATAAGTGTTGCTATTAGTTTAGACCATAGTTTTGAAAATAGCTTTTAGTGTATGGTTTTGAAAACAACTTATAGATCACAATTTTTTACGTGTTGTCATGTGTTTAAGCCACAGTTTATAAAGTTACTTTTAGGTTGCAAATTTTTATATATTACGACTTTCAACCATGATTGTCTTTTTTTACAAATTTAAATCAACATTGTACACGTTGCTATATGTTTAAACCGTGATCTTTAAACCTAATATTGAGGACGAGAATGACTTAAAAGAAATTTTTTGAATAGAAGTTACGTTGAATTAATTATGTTTAAATACAAAATTTGTTCCTATAAATGATGATCTCTTTGAAATTGGCCCTTACATTTCATTTTTTTTGGGTTTTGGTCCCTGCATTTCAGTTTTGTTTTGGCTTTGATCCTCGTCATCCAATATGGTTAAGGATAACACAAATGTAGTTCTGATTTTGGTCCGTAAATTTTAATTGTACGGAGGATTTGGCCCTTCTATTATTAGTAGGGGAAGGTTTTGCGGTCCTTATATAATTAGTGGGTGAAGGTTTTGGTCTCAATTTCTTTAGGCCGCTACAACGTTTTTCACTAATTAATGTTGATGACAAGGACCAAAATCAAAACGAAATGGAAAAACAGGGACAAAAACTCAAAAAAACTAAAATGTAGATACTAATTTCAAAGTGGTCAATATTTATTGTGACTAGCTAATTTGGTATTTATGCCAATATGAAAAAAAAACATTTCCCGAAACTCAATATAGAAAAGTAAGACAACTACGTATACAAGGAGCTAAAGAGCTATAGTAACCAAAAGTGTGTTTTTTTCTTCCATTGTTGCTATGTATGTTTTCTAGTTCCATGCGATTTTAGACAATGGAAATTTGTTCACTCCTATCCATCAATAAACAAAACAAAAAGGCAATCTAATGATAAAATGAACAGTAAAATGATTTTTTAAATGTTGTAAACATTATTCTTCATCCACTATACCTTGAACATAACATTTTTCTTCAAGTTGCATGTTTAAAAACATAAATTACTATAAAAAAAAGCCAAAGCGAATTAAAATCCCTCGTACAAGACACATATCACTAAAATTACATTTTAAGACATGATCAAATAAGACAAATACATCTTGCTTTGAGGTAGAAACAAATGCAATTCAAATGGTATAATCTCTATGCTCTCAACAATCTCCCAAAATCACCCGTCAAACGGACAGAGTTTTGTTTGTTTTTAGGATTATTCCAAAATTCAACCTGTGATAGACAATTTCAAATAAACAACCAATAGCCAGCAGGGCAGCAGATTATATATATTAATCATATCAAGGCCCCATGGGCTCCAAATATATCAGAGTGCATCAAATAATCAGAGTATTAGCGGAAATATTAAGTTTGAGTATCGAAAACCAAAACTTATAACTTTATCAAAACAAAACATCCTAAGCCTCATTCAAAAACATATATAATCATTTTACATCAAAATATTGTAGGAGGCTTAGGTCCATATTATCCTCTAAACCCCAAAACACCGTACTCTCCCGGTAAGGGAAAGTACTCCTGCTCGGCCGGGGCTGTGCCAGCTCAATCTCCGTACCTGAAAAATGTTAAGGGAGTGAGCATTGCACATTAAATAGAAAGCAGTTTCTAACTAGACATAACAACCCGCTAGGTCAAACACAACTAGCAAATAAAGCATATCATCACATATTGCACACCATACTCATTTCATTATTTCCATATTCATTATTTATTCCAAATTTCCATTTTCATTATTCCATTCAACATCCATTTCCTTTACTTTTTATTCTTTTCACATACTCACTTTATTTCGGTACATCACCTCAAATCAGAGGCCAATGTACAAATTTCATTCAACACATTTATCACCTCAAAATAGAGGCCCTCATACTTTTCCTTATTTAAATTATGTGTCCCTCAGGTCAGAGGTCAACACCCATTCATTATAATTCATTTTGTGTCCCTCAGGTCAGAGGTCAACACTCCAATTTCTTAATTCACTATGTGTCTCTCAGGTCAGAGGTCAACGCACTAATACTTTATTTCATTCGGTGTCCCTCAGGTCAGAGGTCAACACTCATTCACTTTAATTCACTTGGTGTCCCTCAGGTCAGAGGTCAACACCCCTTCATTCTATTTCCTTTCGTGTCGCTCAGGTCAGAGGTCAACACACACTTTCATTCTAATTCATCCGGTGTCCCTCAGGTCAGAGGTCAACACTCACTCATTTTAATTCATTTCGTGTCCCTCAGGTTAGAGGTCAACACATTATCATCATTCTCATTATAAACAATTTATCGCAATTTAAAGAACGTCACCTCAAAACAGAGGCCAACATATATACCAGATTCTCAATATTCGGCACCTCAATTCAGAGGCCAAGAATTATTCACTTCCTTGTTCAATCAATCATAACACATTTAATCACAACCAACCACAATCAACACCTAATCATTCATGTAATTTCATTATTCATTTCCTTTCTCAAATATCACAATCATTCCAAGTAGTATTCTATTTTATAGCCCAACATTTAGATTGCCCTTCATTTTAATTTACATATATCACCTTTTACTTTTGTTTACACATAATCATTTTACTTCCGTTTCCTATATTCACAAGTTCAATTCATAAGCCATGACCTTTGTTCACAATTGATAATACATAACATTTATACTCATTTAGCATTTAGATACAAATACGCACATTCATCACATATAATCGTTTCCATTCCCTTTTCTTCCTATATCAATTTACTCCATAACACATTACATATATTTGCCATAGCAGTCAATTGTCATTTAATACAAAACTTCACAAATAAAGTCAATAATCATAGAAATCATTTATAACAACTTCACCAACATATTAACCCGTTCCTCTTGTACCTCATTATAATCATTATCCAAGTTTCATTTATCAAATAATTCATCCTCATATCATTGGGTTTCCCTTTTCCTAGTCTTTACATCCAACATCATGCATATTTAATTAGTTAGAATTTTATATTCAATAACCTAGGGTTTTATAGTCTAATTTTATCCCCTAACACATAACCCTAACAAGTCATTATATACTAACTAGAACCTACTCCCTAGAACAAGGCAAAACCCACCCCCTTACCTCAAACACTTGGAGATAAGGTGATCTTGCTTGCTCTACGCTTGAAAGTCTTGCCACCAAATGGGTTAGAATCCAAAGGAAGAGGGAGGAACCTAATACAATGGGTATAACAAAAAAATTTGTTAAGCTTTAACCATAAGCTTGGAGAAATCTATGAACCAAACTAGAGTTCCCTAGGTGGAAGATTGAAAACTCCAAGGGAGCAAGAGAGAGGGAGAAAATCGAACCAAAAGAGAGAGAAAGAAGAAGACTCAAACAAAATCACTTACTTGGAGCTGAGAAGGAAGGAGTTTTGATGATGGATTAGGTGTGAATCACTTGAATCTTGATGGATTAGAGTGAATAATTTTTGTGCCCTAGGAGAGAGAAGAGAGATAAACGAATTTGGGAAAGAAAGAGCGTGTGCTTTGCTTTTATTTTTTTCATCAGCAGCACAACTTAATCGATTAAGCGGTTACTTAATCGATTAAGGTTTTGCACACTATCTGACCTTAATCGATTAGCCAACAGGTTAATCGATTAAGCTGCATAATTTTGCAGTATCCAGTACTTTGAAACGCCATAACTTCTTCGTTACCCGTTGGATCTTCCTCAAATTTTAAAGCAAGCTTCCTACATACTAATCCTCACATCCAAAGGTGGAATTTGTGTTTAGAGTTGTAAATCTTTTATTTTTAATTTCCTAATATAGGGTGTTTATAACACCAAAAACTTCGCTTCTAACGCTCTTTTGTTCATCTTTCAACCTCCTTTCTGATGCCAATGCTTCTTGATTCCTTTATGGCATTCAAAGAACTCCTAATCCATCATTTTAAATCCTTTTTAGAATAATCCTTACTTCCAAATCTTATCATTATTCTAATTATTCTTACAATTAAAATTCGGGATGTTACAATTCTCCCCCACTTATTGGAATTTCACCCCCGAAATTCCGTTAAGTTTGGTAAATGGAGAACCATCCCATTATTAGAGTTCATGATATCAGTCTTTACTTCCCTTCGGTTTCTTCGCCACCCTTTCGATTTGCCCTTACCTAGACAGAATATAAATTAGGGTAGGAAGTGCTCCCCCACTTGGCATCGACATATCCCATTACCGCTATGCTAAAGGATGCGGGATCGGGTGAATCCGCTTCCGATCGTCCTTTGGATAGATGTAAGGCAGGAGCTGCATTAGCTAGATACAAGAAAACTCGAAATATTTAGCATTCCGGCATAGTTTTAGAATCTTTTCTTGAAGAGGTGTCCTGAAATCATGGCATACGAAGATTCGTATAAAGTACAACGCCTTAAAGTTTGTCTCTCATAAGGATTTGACTAGCACCGATAGGATCTAAAGATTTTCAGAAACACAGGCATTCCTGAATAAGAAGCACACCAAAGGCTAAGAGCTTTCCCAATTGCTTATTTGATTAGAGCAGACACAATCCCTACTAAATGGTCAACAATCAACTTCTTTCATGAATCGATTAAAAAGAATAGGAAGGAAGGAGTCCACATTAGTTCCAAGATTTACCCAACTACCAAAGGTGAAGGGTACAACAAACTTGCTGTTGGCTGGGTCAATTATCAAGATTGTTTAGTCTTAACGCAGGGATTTACAAATTTGGCAAAACCGGCTATTCTTACGAATGGTTATCTAAGAAACGGGAAAAGATTCGAAGCAATTGTCAAATTGCTCAATGATTGGTTTAGTTGATATGATGGTTAAGAATAATTTCTGGAGAGTTTTCTTAACTCATCCAAGGGTTTAGCACTTAGCTATACTACTTTGGAACAAGTAGCATACACCAAGACTTCCTTTCTTTGGAACTATTTCCTATCTACTCCCTAACTCTATAAGAAGCTTTTGAACGAATATTTCTGGGTTAGGTTGGCTTCTCTTACAAGAATTCTTTCCTTGGAAGTCACTACTTTGGTTGTCTACTTTCACTTTAAAGGTTACAATGATAGCTTTTATTGATAGATGCAAGAATTGAGGTGATCAATCCCATCCTCACGTCTACCAACAACACATCACTGTCGGGTTCTGTCAATGATGTCATCATTTGACAAATGCAAGGATTAGAGTGATCAGTTCTAACCTTACATTACATCAAACAACAACATCACAACATAATATTGGTCACTTGATACTAGAATTCTCAAACTTAAGAATTCCCTTATAAGGTCATTCATACGCGCCACTACTAGAAAATAAGGTTTTGAAATCGGGGTTTTAAAATCGGTCGTTGTAAAGCCGATTTAAAAAAAAACGCGGTGGCAATTTTGTAAATAAAATCTAACTTTTGAAATCGGTCGTTAATCAACCGATTTCGTAAGTATTTTTTCTTTTTTTAAATTTTAAATTTTTGTATCTTTTGAAATCGGTCAAAATGACTGATTTCGTAAGTATTTTTCTTTTTTTAAATTGTTAATTTTTTAACTTTTAAAATCAGTCAAAACGATCGATTTTGTAAGTATTTTTTCTTTTGTTAAATTTTAAATTTTTTATCTTTTAACATCGGTCAAAAACACCGATTTCGTAAGTATTTTTCATTTTTTTTAATTTTATATTTTTTATCTTTTAAAATCGGTCAAAACGACCGATTTCGTAAGTATATTTTCTTTTTTTTTAATTTTTAATTTTAACTTTCGAAATCGATCGTTTATGACTGATTTTAAAAATGAAAAGCTTGTACTTTCAAAATCGGCCATTTGTGACCGATTTCAGAAAAATTTAAAAAAAAGACTATTGAACTCGGCTTTTGTGACCGATTTCAAAAAAAAAAAAAGACTATCAAAATCGTTCATTTGTGACCGATTTCAAAAAAAAAAGACTATCTAACTCGGTCGTTTGTGACTGAGTTAAAAAATCATTCCAAAAACTTTGCACTCAAAACTCGCGCGAACACAATCAGAGTAGTGCCAAAACCCAAAACAAAACCTAAAACTCGCGTTCTCCATTGAAGCCGTCCCTGCTGCTGCCACTGTTCTCCACCAACGGCGTCGCTGCTGTCTCCACCGACGGCATCGCTGCTGTCTCCACCGATGGCGTCGCTGCTGTCTCCACTGTTCTCCGTCGCTGCTGCCTGTTGCCGCCACAAAGCATTCTTCGCTCCATCGTTGTTGTTCTTCCTCTTCTTCGTTCAAACCAGTCGCTCCATCGCTGTTGTTCTTCCTCAGGTTAATCTTATTTTACTTGATCGTTGCTGCTGCCTTTTTTTTTAGTCTTGTAATAACCGCGGCTCATCTATTTTAAGTTTGCTCTAGCACTTTATTATTGTTTTTGAATTAAGGTTCATAAAATTTGTAAAGTTCTATTTCATCTTGTTCTGTTTGTGCATCAAACGCCACCCTAGTTCTTTCTTTTCATGGACCATGTGTTTCAATCTTCTTCATCTATCAAAGGTGTTTGATCAACCTTGCAAGGGCCAAATGAATTATCTGTAGTTGGAAACTGCACAAACACACATGAGGAAGCATGTGTTCATAAAACATTCAATAATTTTGTACATACGTAGCATTTACTTTATTCTTTTAGGGCTAGGCTAACTTGGTAATCTTTATAGATGTATTCAATTCTCTTATAATGTTAGTTTCTTAGGCTAAATCATGTTTTTGTACATACTCAGGGTGGTTACCACATCACCATACTACATGAGCAAGAAATCACCTGAATGCAGCACTTTTGGATCAAGTGGTTTTAGTTTCTCAATCCACTCCTCTGATTCATGTACTCTGCCAGCCATTAAATAGTCTTGCACCCTCTGCTGCTTCACAATAAGTTAGTAGCGTGTTTGTTTTGCTCGGGCACCATTATTATCTGTAAAATGTACTAGTATGATTTGAGATTTCTCTAAAATGTAATTTGTTTATCTGTTCTTCACTTACTCCAATCCCTTTTGCCCTTTATTGTGGTCCTTCAAGAAAGGCTTGCACTCAGGTTCTGTTTTCTATGGTCTGGACTCTGGACGATAATAAACTTCTTAATGGCCTGGTTAAAATTATCAATACATGATGTTGATGCGGGTTGAAGATGGTGTTGTTTGACTTTGATATTTCCTCCCTTGCCTGTGTTAGTTTACATTAGATTAGATGCTTCTGTTTGTTTTTTTCTTAAAATGAAGCAGAAAATAGCTATCTAGAAGACATAAAGCCTTTTGCGTCGATTAAGATTTTATAAGTAAATGGCATTCTCTTTCTCCATCAACAGTAACACATCAAATAATAAATTGGTGTTCGAGCACAAGGTGTGACATTACAAGTTCAACTTATAATATTTTTTTTATAATAAGCTGTTCAAACCCAAATGTTACTAAAAGACTTCAGTAGTTCCCTTGAGTTGTCCTCTGATTATTACTCCATGAAGCGATGACTTTGCTGGAATTGGGTAGAATTGGATGGAATGAAACTCAAAAACGTAACTAAGTGGGGTGGTTGTGCTTGTGCAGTTTAGCTGGCTGCCATTTATAGATAAGAGGGTACAAAATTTTAATGTTATGATCTTTATGTGAAGTAGTGGGACGAAGTTCATAGAAAAAAGTAGCAATAGCACATGAAGCATGGATCTTTAAGTGCTTCGGACGCGTCTAAGTTACATGTGGGCAATGGCCTCTATCTTATTCCATAATTCCATATGCACTAAATAGATCAATTTTCACCAAGAGTGTAATTATTTTATATAATTATTTTATATACTTTGCAAACCTCCATTGAAGTAAGTACTAGTGGCATGCATATAGTTTCTGGATTGGTAGTCAGGGCACTACACACACACATATGTCTAGCTCACTTCTAAACTTTCCTTCATATGAACAAGCATATCCCTTATCCCTTATACATAAGAAGCAACTGGTTACAAGCAAATGTTGTAACTGGAAATTCTAATTCCCTCATATTATTGAATATTTCCTCTGCTTTTTTCAAATTGTTCTGATGAATACAGTTAGCCACTAAAGTTCGGTATACTAACTCCCCTCTAAAAGAATTATTTTTTTAATCTTTTAATCTTTTAATTTGTTAATTTAAATAACTCTCAAAGAATTATGTCTCTTCAATACCACCCTGAAGCATCGCCGGGACCTCATGATTCAAATTATGGTAGGAGACTTCAAACTTGTGCAATTTATTAAAATTACAGTTTTGTATGGTCACAATCTATTTTGGTATTTCTTTTGAAATAACAAAGCAGTAGAATCTCAAGAAATGTTAGGTTCAATTGCAGGATTGAGAGTTTTCTAGGATGTCTTAATTGGCAATTAACTTGCTTCATTCATTTTGTTATTCTACTTGAACTTGGATTTGATTAATAAATAGTGATATGATAAGAGTTAACATTGCAGATTTTAGGGAGTTTGTGGAGCTAATGAAGCAGGGGAAAAACGTGAAACCCAAGGAAAATCTACACGCTATTAATAGCTCATAGCGCTTAAAGTGAGTTAGTGCCAAAAATTATATATCAGTACAATTTATCAAGTTCAGGAACTAATTTCCCTTACTTGGCTTCTAGTGTTTCTGTTTGGGCCCAAGTAACGTGATTGACTTCCTAAGGAACTTTGTCTTTAAGCTCAAACCTCTCAACTTATACTCCACACACATCTTTTAAGTAACACATCTCAACTTATAGCTACTTAGAAAAATCAGAGTGTAAATATATGGAAAAAAAAAGTAATGTAAATATTATTGATTTAATGTTTATTGTTTCAAAAGTTTAATACCTTTCATTATAGTATCTTTTATGCCTAATATATTGTAGACTTTCTAGTCAAATTTGTTTCCTGAACTTTGCTCTTGCTTATGTCAATTTATGACTTTGGGACTTTCTGCTCCAATTGGAAACAAATTAAATTTTATGTATGGGACAATTACTAATGGGGATTTTGATGGGTATCAATGTACCTTGTATTCTGATGTGGTCAAAGTTTTAGATCTTAGTTATCATTTTGTTTTACAAAGTTAAGTTGCATTACTATTATGATTCTTGTTCACTGAGTTCTAATATTTTGTTTTTTTGTGTTCCGTTTCTTCTCCCTCCAGCTCGCGAGCTCCTTCACTCCTCTGCACTCTCTCACTCCGGTGTTCACTTCATTTTCTTCGTCTTCTTCCTCTGCAGGTACTAATTTCATTCTTCTTTCCTTTTCTGTTCCTTTCGACATGGAAGGATGTAAAAATTGAATTATTCATTTAAAATCTTATGGCACTTTTTAATTTTGAATGTAATATAATCTTATAGTAGGAGTGATTACATAATATAATTTGTTTGAAATGATGATAAAATTTAATTATTCATTTAGGAGCACCCCTGTTTGGTTGAATAATTATATATGGACCGTAGTTGGATAAATGCTGATCGATTGAGTGATGAGCATGCTCGTGGAGTGGAAGAGTTTTTGGAATTTTCAAAAGCCAATGACCGTGATAACAATGGGCTATTTCATTGTCCATGTGTAGAGTGTGTCAATGTTGATCGGAGAACAATTAGGGAAATAAGAGATCATCTCATTTTTCCTGGGGTTTTGCAAGAGTTATACAAAGTGGATATGGCACGGTGATCCAATAGGTATGAAGAGCGAGTCTCAGAGTGTCGAAGTTGATGACGGAGTTACGGAGGATCATCTGGAGGACATGATCCGTGATATTGGACCAGAGTCTTTCCACCAAGCACATGTGTATGAGTTTGACTGATGATTTGGCGACTCCTTTGTATCCCAGGTGCAATGATGATTTGACACGATTGTCAACAGTGTTAAAATTGTTCAATTTGAAAGCGAGGAATGGGTGGACTGATAAAAGTTTTACCGAATTGCTTAAGTTATTGAAAGACTTGCTTCCAGAAGGGAATACCTTGCCTGACTGCAACTATGAGGCGAAGAAGGTGTTGTGTCCAATGGGTATGAACTATCAGAAAATTCATGCTTGTCCTAATGATTGCATATTGTACAGGAAAGAATATGTAGAGTTGCATGAGTGCCCTTTATGTGGGAAATCACGCTACAAGGTGAAGGATGGTGATGATTCTAGTCTTCATGACGAAAGCAAGAAAAGGCCTCCTGCTAAAGTCTTATGATATCTTCCAATAATTCCAAGGTTCAAGCAATTGTTTGCTAATGAAATTGATGCGAAGAACCTTATATGGCATGAAGAAGAGAGGAAATGTGATGGAAAGATTCGTCATCCTGTCGATTCTTTGCAATGGAAAAAAATTGATTCTTTGTTTCCCGACTTTAGCAATGATCCAAGAAACCTTAGGCTTGCACTTGCTACAGACGGAATGAATCCTTTTGGTAGCTTGAGTAGTCAGCATAGCACATGGCCTGTTCTTCTGATGATTTACAACCTCTCTCCTTTTTTGTGCATGAAGCGGAAATATATGATGTTGTCCATGTTGATTTCCGGACCAAAACAACCGGGAAATGACATAGATATTTATCTTGCTCCGTTGGTTGAAGATTTGTTAATTTTGTGGGAAGGTGTGGATGCATTTGATGGCTATCGTCGTGAAAATTTCAAGATGTGTGCCTTGTTATTTTGTACCATAAATGACTTCCCAGCATATGGGAACTTAAGCGGATATAGCGTGAAGGGGCATCATGCATGCCCTATATGCGGAGAAGACACATGTTATCATCAACTTACCCATGGAAGGAAGACAGTTTACCTTGGGCATCGGAGATTTCTTAGGCGTGATCACCCTTATCGCAGACTCAAAAAGCGTGTTAATGGAAAGGCGGAGCACGAAATTGGTCCCGAGCCTTTAAGTGGAGAGCAAGTTTATCAAAAGGTTAAAGATATCCATGTTGTCTTTGGTAAGGGTAAACAAAAGACGAATGAAAAAACCATATGGAAGAAGAACTTGATTCTGAACATGCTCCCCTATTGGCATCTTCTTGATGTGAGACATTGCATTGATTTCATGCATGTTGAAAAGAATGTGGGTGAAAGTATTACCGGCACGTTCCTCGACATCAAGGGCAAGACAAAGGATAACTTGAACTCTCGGCTAGATTTGCTTGCCATGGGTATAAGAGAGGAGTTAGCTCCACGGGAAAGAGGTAAACGGACGTATTTGTCTCCGGCATGCTACACAATGTCAAAGTTAGAGAAAATGAGTTTCTGTGGTTGTTTAGCTGGCACCAAAGTTCTGCAGGGCTATTCTTCAAAAGTCTCAAGCCTTGTCTCAATGAAAGATCTCAAATTGGTTGGCCTAAAGTCCCATGATTACCATGTGTTGATGCAACAATTACTACCCGTGGCTATTCGTGGTATCTTGCCTAAAGAAGTGAGGCGCACCATCACTAGGTTGTGCTTCTTTTTCAATGCTTTATGCAGTAAAGTCATTGATCCGGATGAATTGGATGAGTTAGAGAATGAAGGTGTTGTAATCTTGTGCCAATTGGAGATGTATTTTCCTCCCTCATTTTTTGATATTATGCTTCACTTGATTGTTCATCTAGTGAGGGAAATTAGGTTGTGTGGCCCCGTTTATTTACAATGGATGTACCCTGTTGAGCGATACATGAAGATCTTGAAAGGGTACGTTAAGAATTTATACCGTCCTGAAGCATCCATTGTTCTGAAATATATTGCTGAGGAAAGTATTGAGTTTTGTTTGGATTATTTTGGAAAAGCAAAACCTATAGGCCTTCCGGAGTCTCGTCACAATGGAAGGTATGATGGTGTTAGAACACATGGTGTACATATTAAGAGCATGAAACGGGAGGAAGTGCCAAAGGCACATTTTTACATCTTGAATAATAATGACGATGTTCAACCTTACATAGTTACTCATAGAAACATTATCAAGGATAACAACCCTCGAATGAGTGAAAGGTGGTTGTTGAAGGAGCATAATAAGACTTTCATGAAATGGTTTGAAGAACAAATTGTTAACGACAATACTGTTTCTGATACATTAAAGTGGCTAGCACGTGGGCCTAATTTTGATGTAATATGTTCTAGTGGATTTGATATCAACAATTATTCTTTTTATACAAAGTCCCTTGATGACAAGAGCACTGTTCAAAATAGTGGGGTTATGCTAGTTGCGAATGCCATGCACTTCTCCAAAGTAAACGATAAAAATCCTATCATGGCATCCACACCTTACTATGGGGTGATTGATGAGATTTGGGAAGTTGACTACAATAAATTCAGTGTGCCTGTTTTCAAATGTCAATGGGTCAGCATGAATGCCATACAAAAAGATGAGATGGTATTTACATTGGTTGACCTTAACAAATTAGCTTACACTGAAGAGCCTTTCATAATGGCTTTCCAAGCAATTCAAGTGTTTTATGTTAAGGATCCTTCTAATGAGCAATTGTCAGTTGTTCTGCAAGGAAGAAGCGTACCTGGTTGTGATGATCTTAATTCTACTCTTGATTCTCTTGAGTCTCATCATTCAAGAATACCAACTTTTAGTGAGGATCACGAAGATGAGACAGATATTGCACATGCAACTCGGGAAGATCATCATGAAAGAATTTGGGAGAATAATCCTATTCCTAAATGACTATGTATGTCTAATTAGTTTTGAAGCATATTTAGTTTATCGTTATAATTTATGGTTATTGATATTTCTAATTTCTAATTATACTTCTTTTATGCAGGCTCATGGATTCTACTAATCCTCCTCCCACAAAAAATGTTAGGGGCCCGACACGGTTGGCCTCATTGACTAAAAAACGTCTTGACGGTGAAAAAGTGCATGTTGACCTTGATGAAAGCTTGGATGCTACGGGGCCAGAAGCTAAAAGATTCAACACTTATGTGGGTTTACTAGGCCGTAGTAAAGTGTCAATACTAATAGATCATTGGAATCATGTATCGGAAGAGACGAAAAACCATATTTGGGAATGTTTACAGGTACCATCACTACTACCATTCCTTATGATTCTTTTTCATCGATATAATATATATTTTGATTCATGTAACTAATCATTATGTTTGTTGTCTAATGTAGATCACTTACGATATTCCCGACAATGGATTGTTAAGGAAAAAATGTATTTCAAGTGCTGCTGTTGCATGGAGACAGTTCAAGACAAAACTCACAAATAAGTACATATTTGGACCAAAGAGTCATATTTCACCTTGTTTGAAATATAAATTTATTGCTCCGGAAGTTTGGGAGGAATTTGTTCGAGGTCGACATACTCCTGAGTTTCAAGTAAGTTATGTACTAACCATTACTAATAATAGACATTATGTGTTATTGTAAGAGTAACATGTATTCTTTCACCATTGGTAGGTCGTGAGAAAGAAGGCTCAAGATATTTCAGCGATGAATTTGTACCCTCACGTAACGTGTCGTGGAGGATACAAAATGGTAACCGAGCAGATCATGGAAGAAAAGATCAAAAGACATAAACTTGAATGTGAGAAAAATCCTGAACTTGATCCTGATGCTCCCCCGTCTCCACCATTACGCGGTGAGAAATGGAAGAAAGCTCGCATACGGAAGACAGGAGCGTATGTAAACAAGGCTACAGAAGTTGTTGCTGAAAAGATTGTAAGTAAATAACTAAATTTATTATATAATAAATACATTATCTGTGCTTACGCTTATGATTGTATCACATATATTGATCATATCCACATTTATTTATTGTAGGACTCTTTGACCCAAAGTTGTAGTTCTCAAGGAACGGAGCTTGTAGGAAAGAATGACATCCTTACTACTGCATTGGGGCGACCAGAGCATTCTGGTCGTGTTCGGACAGCTGGAAAAGGTGTGGGGTACCGACAGTATTGGGGTGCATCATCATCATCATCCCAATCTATCTCTTCCATGAAGAAGATGGTGGATGCTCAAGTAGAGGCTCAGGTGGAAGCTAAGGTGGAGGCTAAGCTCCAAGAAAGAGTGGATGCCATGAGAGCACAACTCATGGAAGAAGTTAAACAAATGATTCTATCTAATGGTTTGAGTCTTTTTCAAGAGCCTGTCGAACCTCCACGTCCTACACCTAGAAGCACTAAAGGGAGCAATAATGTAATATTAGATATACCGAATGATGATGATGGCGGTGGCCTTCAGCCCAAGGACATATATAACTTATATGTTGAGGAGCCAGATCTCCGTATTGTTGCGAGGGCCAATGTTTATGAATCAACAACCATACACAATATGCCAATACCGAAGGGATTTACGAAAGTGCTGGTTGTCGAAGTAATAGATGGAGATGTTGAAGTGCCACACGAGACTGATGAAGTTAAAACCGTAGGAGAAGCCCTCAAGAGCTTCATATTGTGGCCTACTCCACACGTCAAGCATAGCTCGGACACGGTATAATTAATTCATTCTCATTTATTTGTAATTATTTTCTTTTATCTTTTATTCCTTTCACTAGTAACATTCCTATTTTGTTGTTTAGGGAATGTCCAAAAAACCAATTCAATCTCAAGATGTTGCACCTGAAGAAGATGATGAGCTGGCTATACCACGTGCGTTGTCACTGGCCTTTAAATTGAAAAGGGCTGAAAGAGTTTTACGGCTAGTTGTAAATAAGGTGATTACTGGGTTGGATCAAGACATAGAAACCTTTATTGATGGGAAGATAATAGAGTGGATGATTAGATGTTCTGAGGTTGATATACCAGTGATACAAGCATGGATAGTGTAAGTTAAATAAAACTATCTTAGGTAACTAGACTAGTTTAATATACTCAAACAGTTATTTAAGGCTAACACAAAACTTATTATATTTTAGGTATTTACATGGCTTATGTGTCTCAAAAGGCATACATGAAGAATATGGATTCTTAGAACCTCAACACATAGCACATGGACAATCCTCGAATGATGATATTCAGAAATACATTAATATGAGGATTACTAGTGGAAGACATAAATTTTACTTAACACCTTATCTTTCCAGGTAAATATTAATTCTATAATATGCTCCAATAAGTTTCCTTTAGGTTATAATTATGTATTGCTTAATAACCATTGTTCTCTTGTAGTCAACATTGGCAGCTATTGGTCATTTGTCCCAGTGAATCTTACGTGGTCTTGTTGTGTTCATTATGGTGGAACGTGAATAAGAATATTGAACAGATTTTGACAACGTGAGCAATTTTACTTGTTATACAAATTCTTTAGTTTAGTTGTATTATTATCCAACATATACAAAATATACTTATCATTGTTATTTTGTAAAATAGAGTGATGGAAGAACACAATAGAAAGAAGATGAAAATCATTAAACCTAAGGTATTTTTTTAAGTTTTACTATTATTAACCCAAAGCTACTGTATAGTATCTGAACTGTGATATGGACTCTTGATGATACTTACTACGATATAAAACTGATTATGGATGATATGATATGTGTTGTTGCATTCTGATATCTGACAGACATGTATTACAAATTTTGGGAAAGTCCTTATTTTAGAGGAAACTCTGCCAAAATTTTCCTTTAAATTTTAAAATTAATCTAAAAAATAATTGGTGTTGTATCGAAGGTTGCATTCTTCTTTATTAGACAACGAACCTATATTGATTTGAATTTGTCTTCTGTGTTGATAATATTATTTAATATTTCAAATGTTGTATGTTGTAGTGTGCAAAACAACAGGGGAGCGTACAATGTGGGTATTATGTTATGATAAATATGCTCACCATTATCATGGCAAATATTTCCAACAAATGGAATGAGGTAATTGAATGTGACTTTGTATTTTGAGTTTATTGAACAAAGTAATGAGGTAATTGAATAATCTTTATCACATTTATATTTCAGGCCATGAATCACAATCCTCAAGGTCCCATGCCACAAGAATGCATTGACAATGTTATTGAGCGATGGTCATCATTTATACTTACTCTCAAAACTATTAGCTAGGCTTTAATACTTAACTTTTGTAACTCTTAGTATTTTGTTAGTTTGATAAGTATTTTGCTTATGAATTTTTCTTGGTTAGGTTCTGTATTTACTACTTCAAGATTGTTAGTTTGATATGAATTTTGCTTATGAATTTTAGCTTGCTTAGGTTCTGTAATTCGGTTATATATTCTCCAACTTTTGTAACTCTTGCGTATTTTGTTAGTTTGATAAGTATTTTGTATTTTCTACTTCAAGATTGTTAGTTTGATATGAATTTTGCTTATGAATTTTAGCTTGGTTAGGTTCTGTAATTGGTATTCTTCTATGTAAAGAAGAAAATTTTTAATTTCATGCAGCAGGGGATATGTATATAGATTTTGTGGTAAGTAGAAAAAAAAAAGACTTTTAAAATCGGTTGTAGGAGAGACCGATTTCAAAAATACTTTTGAAATCGGTCGTTTTGGCCGATTTCAAAAGTACTTATGAAATCGGTCCATTTGACCGATTTCATAAGTATTTTTGAAATCGGCCAAAACGACCGATTTCATAAATTATTTTTGAAATCGGTCATAAAGACCGATTTTAAAAGGTCCACTTTTAATTCCACCTTTTTCAACATCACCACAGCAACCGATTTCAAAAGTCCAAAACGACCGATTTTAAAACTACTTTTTCCAGTAGTGCGCTATCTATAAGAACGGGATTGTATTTGGAAAGACAGATATCCAAAATGTTTTAAACACTTCTACCCTAAGACATTATTAACTCACTATTTAGCTAATCCGAAGAGCAAACTAACTCCACAACAATCGCACTTAAAAGCATTATGCATGGAATTGTCAGGCGTTAGTTACCTGCGACCATATCAGCTGGGTCCACCTCGTCACCCTCTACGGTGAATAATTTCCCTTTCTGCAATGATGGAACTCCACGGGCCTTCTGTGCCTTAGCAGCATTAATCTCTTTCTTCATTGGGTTCTTAGGACAAGTTGAAGCAAAATGTCCGGGTTGTCCACAATGAAAACATAACCCCTCCTTTCGACCCAATGTCCAGCACACTCCCCTATGCATCCTGCCACGGTGCTGACAAGTTGGTATTGGACCGTAAGCATTCACCGTTGGTCCGGATTCCCTAGGAAATGTGACCCCGGAATAAGAGTATGGACCTGTCTTCTGAATCGGTCCTTTTCCCTTAATTTGACCACCGGTTCTCCGGTTTGACCTATTTCTCTCATCCTCGAACTTCCGTTTGAGACCCTTCTCATACGTGCTTGCCATGTTGACCAAGCGAGCAAAGTTATCAATGTTGTGATACTCACACGAGAGGCAAAGATCACTCCTAAGCCCAGCTTCAAACTTAACACACTTGCCACGGTCACTTGCATACCGATAATCAGAGAAACGGATGAGATCTTCAAACTGAGCTGCATAGTCCCCAACCGACATAGAACCTTGAGTCAATTGGAGAAAAGCAATCTCCTTCTCCCTCCTAACATCTTCAGGGAAATACTTCCCCAGGAATAGTTCCTTGAACATCTCCCAAGGAATTACAGGATTAGCTGCCACCAATCCTCTGCTCTGCTGATCCCACCAATGTTCTGCTTCATTGGTCAGCATGAATTCAGCTAATCGGACATGCTGCTCCATTGGGGGTTGAAGAGAGCGGAGAATCTTTTCAATCTCCTGTATCCATCTCTGCGCCCCATCAGGATCATTTCCACCTTCAAAGCGAGGCGGATCATTCTTTCGGAATCGAGACATCCAGTCAATCTCAACTGGAGCTGGTTGCAGAGCTACCTGCTGCTGCTGTAGCTGCTGCTGCAGCAGCAGCTGCCATCTGTTCCCCCTGCTGCTGCTGCATCTGAGATAGATGCTCCAGAATGGCAGCAAGTCCATCGTTACCAGCCCTTCTTCCAGCCATGCTTCTTAGCCAGAGAGAACAGACCAGAAAGACTCAATTACTAAGTAGATACATAGTACTATAATTATCCTATTATAATCCTAGACTATTACTATGAGCATCAATTACTCGCTAGGTGAGTAATCATTTGGAGTTTGTATAACTCCATGGCCGAGATACCATAAATGTAACACCTAAGATTCTTACCCTTAAAACCCCACTATTAAAAAATGTGGATTTAAAATTTCTTTTTAATTTAATAAAATCACCCGTCAAACGGACAAAGTTTTGTTTGTTTTTAGGACTATTCCAAAATTCAACCTGTGATAGACAATTTCAAATAAACAACCAATAGCCAACAGGGCTTCGGATTATATATATTAATCATATCAAGGCCCCATGGGCTCCAAATATATCAGAGTGCATCAAATAATCAGAGTATTAGCGGAAATATTAAGTTTGAGTATCGAAAACCAAAACTTATAACTTTATCAAAACAAAACATCCTAAGCCTCATTCAAAAACATATATAATCATTTTACATCAAAATATTGTAGGAGGCTTAGGTCCATATTATCCTCTAAACCCCATAACACCCTACTCTCCCTGTAAGGGAAAGCACTCCTGCTCGGCCGGGGGCTGTGCCAGCTCAATCTCCGTACCTGAAAAATGTTAAGGGAGTGAGCATTGCACATGAAATAGAAAGCAGTTTCTAACTAGACATAACAACCCGCTAGGTCAAACACAACTAGCAAATAAAGCATATCATCACATATTGCACACCATACTCATTTCATTATTTCCATATTCATTATTTATTCCAAATTTCCATTTTCATTATTCCATTCAACATCCATTTCCTTTACTTTTTATTCTTTTCACATACTCACTTTATTTCGGTACATCACCTCAAATCAGAGGCCAATGTACAAATTTCATTCAACACATTTATCACCTCAAAATAGAGGCCCTCATACTTTTCCTTATTTAAATTATGTGTCCCTCAGGTCAGAGGTCAACACTCCAATTTCTTAATTCATTGTGTGTCTCTCAGGTCAGAGGTCAACACACTAATACTTTATTTCATTCGGTATCCCTCAGGTCAGAGGTCAACACTCATTCACTTTAATTCACTTGGTGTCCCTCACGTCAGAGGTCAACACCCCTTCATTCTATTTCCTTTCATGTCCCTCAGGTCAGAGGTCAACACACACTTTCATTCTAATTCATCCAGTGTCCCTCAGGTCAGAGGTCAACACTCATTCATTTTAATTCATTTCGTGTCCCTCAGGTCAGAGGTCAACACATTATCATCATTCTCATTATAAACAATTTATCGCAATTTAAAGAACTTCACCTCAAAACAGAGGCCAACATATATACCACATTCTCAATATTCGGCACCTCAATTCAGAGGCCAAGAATTATTCACTTCCTTGTTCAACCAATCATAACACATTTAATCACAACCAACCATAATCAACACCTAATCATTCATGTAATTCCATTATTCATTTCCTTTCTCAACTATCACAATCATTCCAAGTAGTATTCTATTTTATAGCCCAACATTTAGATTGCCCTTCATTTTAATTTACATATATCACCTTTTACTTTTGTTTACACATAATCATTTTACTTCTGTTTCCTATATTCACAAGTTCAATTCATAAGCCATGACCTTTGTTCACAATTGATAATACATAACATTTATACTCATTTAGCATTTAGATATAAATACGCACATTCATCACATATAATCGTTTCCATTCCTTTTTCTTCCTATATCAATTTACTCCATAACACATTACATATATTTGCCATAGCAGTCAATTGTCATTTAATACAAAACTTCACAAATAAAGTCAATAATCATAGAAATCATTTATAACAACTTCACCAACATATTACCCCGTTTCTCTTGTACCTCATTATAATCATTATCCAAGTTTCATTTATCAAATAATTCATTCTCATATCATTGGGTTTCCCTTTTCCTAGTCTTTACATCCAACATCATGCATATTTAATTAGTTAGAATTTTATATTCAATAACCTAGGGTTTTATAGTCTAATTCTATTCCCTAACACATAACCCTAACAAGTCATTATAGACTAACTAGAACCTACTCCCTAGAACAAGGCAAAACCCACCCCCTTACCTCAAACACTTGGAGATAAGGTGATCTTGCTTGCTCTACGCTTGAAAGTCTTGCCACCAAATGGGTTAGAATCCAAAGGAAGAGGGAGGAACCTAATACAATGGGTATAACAAAACAATTTGTTAAGCTTTAACCATAAGCTTGGAGAAATCCATGAACCAAACTAGAGTTCCCTAGGTGGAAGATTGAAAACTCCAAGGGAGCAAGAGAGAGGGAGAAAATCCAACCAAAAGAGAGAGAAAGAGGAAGACTAAAAAAAATCACTTACTTGGAGCTGAGAAGGAAGGAGTTTTGATGATGGATTAGGTGTGAATCACTTGAATCTTGATGGATTAGAGTGAATAAATTTTGTGCCCTAGGAGAGAGAAGAGAGAGAAACGAATTTGGGAAAGAAAGAGCGTGTGCTTTGCTTTTATTTTTTTCATCAGCAGCACAACTTAATCGATTAAGTGCTTACTTAATCAATTAAGGTTTTTCCCACTATCTGACCTTAATCGATTAGCCAACAGGTTAATCGATTAAGCTGCATAATTTGGCAGTATCCAGTACTTTGAAACGCCATAACCTCTTCATTACCCGTTGGATCTTCCTCAAATTTTAAAGCAAGCTTCCCTACATACTAATCTTCACATCCAACGGTGGAATTTGTGTTTAGTGTTGTAAATCTTTTATTTTTAATTTCCTAATATAGGGTGTTTATAACACCAAAAACTTCGCTTCTAACGCTCTTTTGTTCATCTTTCAACCTCCTTTCTGATGCCAATGCTTCTTGATTCCTTTATGGCATTCAAAGAACTCCTAATCCATCATTTTAAATCCTTTTTAGAATAATCCTTACTTCCAAATCTTATCATTATTCTAATTACTCTTAGAATAAAAATTCGGGATGTTACAGACAATGATGAAGAGGGTAGTGCAGATTCTGTAGGGTTAACCAATAATAAATCCTACCGCTACAGGATAAGCATGAGCTCTCTAGTACAGGATAAGGGTGAATAACTCATCCTTCTTATCCTCTAAGAGCCACGTCAGCCCTACTGGGCCGAACAGGCCC
The DNA here is from genome assembly GCA_037953625.1 of Crotalaria pallida. NCBI lineage: Eukaryota > Viridiplantae > Streptophyta > Magnoliopsida > Fabales > Fabaceae > Crotalaria > Crotalaria pallida. The sequence goes on from CM075650.1 coordinate 18,083,379, forward strand.
ATAAGGCACCACAACACAACTTCCCCTATAAGTATCGCCATGCTATAGGGGCTAAGGGATGTTCTCTCATCCCTTCTCTCAAAAACTACGTGTGGCTCGATCCCCTTATCACTGGGGGTACGTAGGACCGGGGTCACCCTCGTCAGCTGCAACAACCCCAAACACATATCGTGGTGTTCCATCAATACCGGGACACTACAGATTCTATAAAGTATGAAGATATCAGCTATTACTATTTGATAAATTTTGTTTTCAATTGTGTGCTATTAAAAGACTTGGACTTCGTCTAGAGTTATTAGGGTCAAAGGAAAAATTAAATGGTTTTTTATTACTTTTGACTACGATATATTATTCTTATTTATGTTTTCCTTTGATTTAATTAGGACTTTTAATTATGTAAAACAACATTGAATTGACCTCTCTTTTTACATAACGTGTGCTACTTCATATGTCATTTATTCTTATTCCTTAAAAAAATAAATTTCGTATTAAATATATACTAATTTAATATTTTATAACTAATAAAAAAACAATGATACATGAAATAAAACACATTGTGAGACCAAAAATATGCTCTAAAAAAATATTTGATCATCATTTCTAATGTACAGAGTCAAGTTTTGAAATCCGTGTTAATTAAGCTATTAAAATTTTGGATTTCTTTGTAAAAAAATATTTGGATTTCTTACCACTTGTTATAATACTTATTTTAAAAATTTAACCTTGATTTTTATTTACACACATTATAGAATTATTTTTACTTTATGCCAAACTAAAAACTGTGGTTAAACTGGAAAAATGAAGGTCTAAAGTTTGAAGCACAATTTTTCATAATCCACCTATAGACGATGATTTTCTAAATCTCCTTTATACCATGGTTTTGTAAGTGTTTCTGTTGGTTTAGACCATAATTTTGAAATAACTTTTACTCCTTGGTTCTGAAAACCACTTTTAGACCATTCTATTGTACATATTTGTATTTATTACCACTTGTTATAATACTTATTTTAAAAATTTAATCTGGATTTTTATTTACGTACATCATAGCATTTTTTTAAAATTGTATACCACACTAAAAAATTGTGGTTAAACTGAAAAAACGGAGGTCTAAAGTTTATAGCTCAATTTTTCATAACCCGACCATGGTTTTCAAAATCTCCTTTATACCATGGTTTTGTAAGTGTTTCTATTAGTTTAGACCACAGTTTTGAAATAACTTTTACTCCATGGTTTTGAAAATCACTTTTAGACCATCGTTTTGTACATATTGTCATGTGTTTAACTCACTGTTTTTGTAACCACTTTTAGGCCATGGTTTTTAAATTTATTTTTAGGCTACGATTTTCTAGATATGACGGCTTTAAACCATTATTTTTTTTAAATTAACCACAACCCACAATTTTCTTATACAAATTGAAACCAACATTTTACAAGTTGCTATTTGTTTAAACACATTTTTTTAGAACCTAATAATGATGATGAGAATGCATTAATATAAGGCTTAATTGCCATTTTTGTCCCCTAATTTCATCAATTTGGTGAATTTAATTCCTCAATTTTCAAATAGTGGCCAATTTCGTCATTCCTTTAAAAACCAAGGTAACGGTGCTGACGTGGCTAACGCTCATCAATAGAAAATATGATTGTCATCATCTTCAAATGACATTAACTACGTCTTTTCCGCAGACATTCCTATTTCCTTAACACTTTCTCGAGTTCCAATAATAATTATAGGGGTAATTTAATTTTGAAAAAGTATACTAAAAATTATCGTTTCCAATATCATTAATAATATTAACTAACTTCCTTAATTCACGAGAAAAACCATCTTAAGCACTCATATACAGAGACAAAGAGAATATGTGCTTTTTTTTAATAAGTAGAAGGAGTATGTGCTATTAAAAGATTTTTATCATTTTTAATTTCACTATTTATATGTTCCTTTCACTTAATTTGGAATTTTATTTATTTACCGCAATATTATATTTTATCTCATAATGATCGTCACTCCATATGGAACTTATTATTATTAATTAAAAAAATTAAATTTTGTGTTAAATATCTGTGAATATTTTTTTAACTTATAAGAAAATAATATATCACGGAATGACAGACACTATTAGACAAAAAATAGTCGCTCAAAAATAATTTTTCTTCATTTCTAAACGTGCATACTCATGTTTTCAAATCCATGTTAATTATGTTATATTAAAATTTTGGATTTCTTTGGAAAAAAATTAAATTTCTTTCACCTTTTGCTAACACTTACATTAATAACTTTAAAATTTAATTTGGATTTGATTTTAAGTACATTATAATTTTTTTTATACTAGGTCACACACAAAAACCATGGTTAAAGATGAAAAAATCGTGTCCTAAAAATTAAACCCTCATTTTTCCATCGTGAAACATGTGACAACGGGTTATTCTAACATACTATGATTTTTGACCTTTTGCCACGATTGATTAAAAAAGTGTCCTAAAATAGTGGAATATATCATAACCACTTTTTTAGAACACGGTATTCAAAATCTCTTTTAATTTGCACCATGGTTTTGTATAAGTGTTGCTAATAGTTTAGACCATAGTTTTGAAAATAGCTTTTAGTGAATGGTTTTGAAAACAACTTATTGATCACAATATTTTACTTGTTGTCATGTGTTTAAGAGTTACTTTTAGGTTAAATTTTTTTATATATTACGACATTTGAACCCTGATTTTATTTTTTTACAAATTTAAATCAATATTGTACATGTTGTTATATGTTGAAACCATGATTTTTAAACCTAATATTGAGGATGAGAATGAATTAATAGAAATTTTTTGAATAGAAGTTACATTGAATTAATTATGTTTAAATACAAAATTTGTTCCTATAAATGATGATCTCTTTGAAATTGGCCCTTACATTTCATTTTTTTGGGTTTTGGTCCGTGCTTTTCAGTTTTGTTTTGGCTTTGGTCCTCGTCATCAACTATGGTTAAGGATAACACAAATGTAGTTCTGATTTTGGTCCGGAAATTTTCATTGTCCGGAGGATTTGGTCCTTCTATTATTAGTAGGGAAAAGTTTTGCGATCCTTATATAATTAGTGGGTGAAGGTTTTGGTCTCAATTTTTCTAGGCCGCTACAACGTTTTTCATTCATTGTTGTTGATGACAAGGACCAAAACCAAAATGAAATGGAAAAATAGGGACAAAAACTCAAAAAAACTAAAATGTATAGATTAATTTCAAAGTGGTCAATATTTATTCTGACTAGCTAATTTGATATTTATGCCAATATGCAAAAAAACATTTCCCAAAACTCAATATAGAAAAGTAAGACAACTACGTATACAAGGAGCTAAAGAGCTACAGTAACCAAAAGTGTGTTTTTTTTCTTCAATAGTTGCTATGTATGTTTTCTAGTTCCTTGAGATTTTAGACATTGGAAATTTGTTCACTCCTATCCATCAATAAACAAAACGCAAAAGCAATCTAAAGATAAAATGAACAATAAAATGATTTTTTAAATGTTGTAAACATTATTCTTCATCCACTATACCTTGAACATAACATTTTTCTTCAAGTTGCATGTTTAAAAACATAAATTAGAATCCTAAACAAAAGCCAAAGTGAATTAAAATCCCTCGTTCAAGACACATATCACTAAAATTAAATTTTAAGACATGATCAAATAAGACAAATACATCTTGCTATGAGGTAGAAACAAATGCAATTCAAATGGTATAATCTCTATGCTCTCAACAATCTCCCAAACTTGCCACAGTAAGTGCATTTGTTATCTGTCATTGAACCATGCTGGTCTTAATGAAATACCAATGTGAAGGACATATCATGCATAATGAGGGGCTCAAAAAACATTTTTGTGAATAAAAAACTAGATTTGGAAGAAAAATCATTATCACTATAATATCATTACCACAAATCAATTTTGGAACAAGACATACCAATTATAACATACAACAGTAATCTGTTTCTCCAATACAGCAGCAGCAAAAAGATGCTAACACATGTTCTGCATCAATGCTCTAAATTTATTTTCACCACCAAACTTATAATGTTGTAACTCACTCAATTATCACCAAACCTCCACTATTTCAAATTAATTCATAACCATTTTCTTATAACATGATATAAAACAATTACATTCAAAAATATTACTAATATTTCTGCCATCTTCCTTTAGGTCCACATTTTCTTCTTCTTTCGTGATATTTAGTTTATCGACTATTTAGTTTATCGACCTCGATTTCATTTGCGAATTCCTCCACTTCACCAACTTATCTATTTTCTTTAAGAAGCTCATGAATTAACATCAATGGGCACATCAGAACTCTTTATTAACCATTATTCATGTTGAAATAGAAAGCAAAACATTGAAAACAATAAAGGGTAATAAATAAAATTCATATTTTCTAAATTGTTCTTTCTGATAATCATGATAATAAATATTAGTATGTATAGATACTAATCAAACACCCTTCAATGTTTTGGGTGAAAGCTTTATTCATTGAACAGACATTACAATTAACTAGATATTTCTCTAATAGAATAATACATTCCTTATATCTTATCTAACTAGTTGACACCTTCGCCTTACTTTAACACCAAGATCTTCAACCAATTGGATACTTGAATGAAACCAGACTAGTTCATTGTCTTTTTTTCCTAATTAACAACATATCCCCATTCTTCCAGACTCTAATAGGACGTGCAATACCACAAGGTAGTGGTCCAATGGTGAAGAGCTTAGTCCATAATTCCTTCACACCAACTTCACCCAAAGTTGATATGTCAAAGAAAGTCATACTTGCATGCATTGTGATCATTGCAACAGAATAATTCAACACCATCAAGCTAATTCTGCACATATCATAAAAATCATTATAATATATTGGTGTTGTATGGAACACCTCATCACTAAAGTTAAATGACACCAGCACAGGAACTTCTTTGAAACCCCACCAAAGACACACCCTATTCAAGTAGACCCCATCAAAGCTCCACCTAGTAGAGATTTCACAATCAAATTTCCTCCAAGAGTTACATCTTAGGCTATACATCTGCCATAAAGGCTTCGGAATAATTGGTCCATCATCTTGAGGAGACCAACCTTTGACAAAATGAAAACAGTGAATTAGCTTATAATCGTCTGTGACAAGGTCGTATCCAAAGCCATGGATCCCAACGCAAACGGTTACGCCAAGCGGACAATGAACAGAGACAGGAGGAATGACCTTGAAATCCCTAGTTGTTGGGTTCCAAAATACAATTTTTTTGCCTATCTCTGGGGCTCGGTCTGAATCTCCGCCTTGACAGAGACAGGGCATACCATTAACAAAAGAACCCACAATAGAAATCAGATTGAATTGTCATCTGGAAATGGAGATGACCACTCTAATTTGACCTTACTACGAAACATTTCATTAGAAAGCATAAGAAGGTTACTGCTACGAAAGTTATTAGGCATTGATTGGTTTAGGAAGAGACATGAATCATTACCATTACTGTCGTAGTCAGGAAGGAGATTGTTGCGGTATAACTTCATAAATTGAGTGTTTTCAAATAGATTAGCCCAAGATTTGCGTACACATTTAAATCGCTTCAAAGATTTCACAGGTAATTTGGACAGAATATTGAAGACCATATCTTCTGGTATACTGTTACGTACCTTCTCTTTAATAGATGCCATTGATTTCTTCAATTTTATATAAGGGACAATGATGAAGAGGGTAGTGCAGATTCTCTAGAGTATGAAGATATCAGCTATTACTATTTGATAAATTTTGTTTTCAATTGAGTGCTATTAAAAGACTTGGATTTCTGCTAGAGTTATTAGGGTCAAAGGAAAAATTATATGATTTTTTATTACTTTGACTACGATATATTCTTATTTATGTTTTCCTTTGATTTAATTAGGACTTTTAATTATGGAAAAAATATTGAATTGACCTCTCTTTTTTCATAACGTGTGTTACTTCATATATCATTTATTCTTATTCCTTAAAAAAAATAAATTTCGTATTAAATATATAGTAATTTAATATTTTATAACTAATAAAAAAACAATGATATATGAAATAACACACATTGTGAGACCAAAAATATGCTCATAAAATATATGATCATCATTTCTAATATACATAGTCAAGTTTTGAAATCCGTGTTAATTAGGCTATTAAAATTTTGGATTTCTTTGTAAAAAAAATATTTGGATTTCTTACCACTTGTTATAATACTTATTTTTAAAATTTAATCTTGATTTTTATTTACACACATTATAGAATTATTTTTACATTATGCCAAACTAAAAAACGGTGGTTAAACTGGAAAAACGAAGGTCTAAAGTATGAAGCACAATTTTTCATAACCCACCTATAGACCATGGTTTTCTAAGTCTCCTTTATACCATGGTTTTGTAAGTGTTTCTATTGGTTTAGACCATAGTTTTGAAATAACTTTTACTCCGTGGTTTTGAAAACCACTTTTAGACCACACACTGTTTTGTACATATTTGTATTTCTTACCACTTGTTATAATACTTATTTTTAAAATTTAATCTGTATTATTTTTATTTACGTAAATTATAGCATTTTTTTTTTAATTTTTTGCCACGCTAAAAAATTGTGGTTAAACTGGAAAAATGGAGGTCTAAAGTTTCAAGCACAATTTTTCATAACCCTACCATGGTTTTCAAAATCTCCTTTATACCATGGTTTTGTAAGTGTTTCTGTTAGCTTAGACCACAGTTTTGAAAAAACTTTTACTCCATGATTTTGAAAATCACTTTTAGACCACTATTTTGTACTTATTGTCACGTGTTTAAGTCACTGTTTTTGTAACAACTTTTAGGCCATGGTTTTTAAATTTATTTTTATTCTACGGTTTTCTAGATATGACGGCTTTAAACCATTTTTTTAAAATTAACCACAACCCAAAATTTTCTTTTACAAATTGAAACCAACATTTTACGCGTTGCTATTTTTTTAAACCACAATTTTTTTAGAACATAATAATGACGATGAGAATGCATTAATAGAAGGCTTAATTGCCATTTTGGTCCCCGAATTTCATCAATTTGGCGAAATTAATTCCTCAATTTTCAAATCGTGGCCAATTTTGTAATTCCTTTAAAAACCAAGGTAACGGTGCAGACGTGGCTAACGCTCAATAGAAAATATGATTGTCATCCTCTTCAAATGACATTAACTACGTCTTTTTCGCATACATTCCTATTTCCTTAACACTTTCTCGAGTTACAATAATAATTATAGGGGTTATTTTGAAAAAGTATACTAAAAATTATCATGTCCAGTATCATTAATAATATTAACTAACTTCCTTAATTCACAAGAAAAACCATCTTAAGTACTCATATACAAAGACAAAGAGAATATATGCTTTTTTTTAATAAGTAGAAGGAGTATGTGCTATTAAAAGATTTATATCATTTTTGACTATTTATATGTTCCTTTCACTTAATTTGGAATTTTATTTATTTATCGAAAATATTATATTTTGTCTCATAATGATATCACTCCATATGGAACTTATTATTATTAATTAAAAAATTAAATTTTGAATTAAATATCTGTGAATATTTTTTTAACCAATAAGAAAATAATATATCATGGAATGACAGACATTATAAGACATAAAATATTGGCTCAAAAATATTTTTTCTTCATTTCTAAACGTGCATACTCATGTTTTCAAATCCATACATATATGTACTGAAATATTATTTCAATTGGTTAATCAATACTGAAAATATCTATTTGTGAATATTTATATCACAAATGAAAGATGTGCATCAAATCATTTTAAGGTTGAAGAAATAATTGAATATGCATTCATGTTAATTATGTTATATTAAAATTTTGGATTTCTTTGGAAAAAAATTAAATTTCTTTCACCTTTTGCTAACACTTATATTAATAACTTTAAAATTTAATTTGAATTTGATTTTATGTACATTATAGTTTTTTTTATCCTAGGTCACACACAAAAACCATGGTTAAAGATGAAGAAACTGTGTCCTAAAAATTAAACCCTGATTTTTCCATCGTGAAACATGTGATAACGGGCTATTCTAACATACTATGATTTTTGACCTTTTGCCACGATTGATTAAAAAAATGGCCTAAAATAGTGGAGTATGTCAATGTTATCAAATAAGGGTTTATAGGGAACTACTTTTAGCGTATCTTTTATGCCACTGTTTTCATTTTAATTTTTCTGCCATAGTTTTATACTTGTTGTTATGCGTTTCATAAACATTTTTAGACCATGATTTTCAAAACTTCTATTATGCCATATTTTTACTTGTTGCTATTTGTTTAAACCATAGTTTATCATAACCACTTTTTTAGAACACGGTTTTCAAAATCTCTTTTAATTTACACCATGGTTTTGTATAAGTGTTGCTATTAGTTTAGACCACAGTTTTGAAAATAGCTTTTAGTGTATGGTTTTGAAAACAACTTATAGATCACAATATTTTACGTGTTATCATGTGTTTAAGCCACAGTTTATAAAGTTACTTTTAGGTTGAAAATTTTTATATATTAACCATGATTTTATTTTTTTTAAAAATTTAAATCAACATTGTACACGTTGCTATATGTTTAAACCATGATTTTTAAACCTAATATTGAGGACGAGAATGAATTAAAATAAATTTTTTGAATAAAAGTTACGATGAATGTGACGCTCTCTTTTTAACTAGAAAATAATTAATATTTCCAAATATTGAATACTTGGTATCAAAATTAGGACTAGAAAATTTTTCCTTTTTAAGATTAGTACTTGCTCGTTCATAAACCCTTTTTAACATAAACCATTTTTGACTTCGGCTTTGTAATATCTTAGATTCGAAAAAGGCTCTCGAGATAACATTTCCTTAATTATAGAAAACATTATTCGTAGTTATTATTAAAACATATCATTTGCCTCTTGAGTTGGATTTGAATATATAAAACATAAACTTATCGCCAAATTCCTTTTAAATAGAAATCAGAGTTCGCGGAAGTAAAAATAATACTTATGGGGCACTGCTGAGGTAAAGAAAACATCATATATATATATATATATAAGTCATAACATAAACCCCATCAGTACGGTCAGTAGCAAGTGATAAAAAGTCGAGATAGCAAGTTTTGATGAAACATATACAGACCAGCTGCATAAAATAAAACCTCACCGTAAGACCTCTCGAATATATACAATATATAACAAAATCCAAAAGTAGAAGTCTCAGAGCAAGTCATCTGTGTCCTCAGCAGCTCCTCAGATCCTTCACAGCTCTATCCTTGGGATCTAGGATCCAAAACATCTACGCTATGCAGGCTCCTATGAACCAGCGGGTCCACCTCTAGCAGAAACAATCGGCTCAACATGCACGTCCTCCTCGCTCTCATCCTCCACAGGGTCCTCCTCGACCTCGCCCGACTGTGTAGAGACCCCACCACTAGGTCTAGGATCTGCAGAAGCAGTCCTATCATAGTCAGTCGGACCAAGAGAAAGAGTCTCCTCAGTGACAACTCTATGGGAGGAAGGATGGGAACGAGTGGCAGCTCTAAAACGAAAACTATGAAAACGACGCATAGGTCGAGCCGGGGGTGGTCATCTATATGAATAAAAAGGTGGAACATGCATAGTATAGACTAATGAGATCCTAAATCGACGAGGTCGCCCTCGCACCAGAGGGTTAGGGTGGTAGAGAGTGATCTCAACCTCCCCCTCAAAAGTGGCACGATGCTCCTCATACGTCCATATGCCACTAGAGATAGGGCGTATCTCGATGCAAGCTAGGTATCTGGCCATCACCTAAACGAGGCACAGGGAGTAAGTATACACATATACATAACTGATAAAGACTAAAATTACAATCACAAATATATCATGGACAGATAATAATGCAAATACATATGAGCACACCAGTTTTCAACATTATAACTCTTATAATGCAAGTGGCATGATGTATGATTTTCTATCCACAACCGAGGCCTCTAAAAGTCCATCTTGGACGTCCATCCAATACACCCTTGTGTTCCCGGAACACCGACATTCGTTCCCAGAACGTAATGCCGAACCATACTTAGATAATAAGCATCACTCCCGGAGTGTGCACCACGTTCCCAGAACGCATACGTTCCCAGAACGCATCAAAACCAGGTCCCGGACATTGGCCACATATCTATAATGTGTCATCAAGTAGGTTATAATTTGGTACTCCCGGAGTACCCTCCTCATATTCCCAGAATATGATAAACGTTCCTACCAACCAGAATTCCAGTCTATATGGATGCACAAATATCGGGGTTGGTTTTATCTTTGCATTAATTATGTGATTTAGAAACATTCCAATTTTCTCTTTTGAATGATTTATTTGAGGCATACTCTTTGGCACATAATTCTCCTTTGAATTATCTCAAAACATGCCTTTAAGCTTAGATTGGGAAAATATAATCAATGGTATTTAAAAACTTAACTTTTTATTTTTCAGATTCAGGTACTAACCGGTTACAGTTTCAGGCTAACCGATTAGAATTACAGACCAGAACTGCTTACCATTGTAATTCAGAAAAACCCTTTTTCTTGAATTCATTACCCAATCCATAAACAAGTTTAACATTATTTGATGCCTCAAAACCCACTGTTTTATCATTCAAAAGGTCTAAATCACATTTCATTCTCCAATGAACATAATTTCCTCTTGAAATTATCTCATTAACTTAAGGCATAAACTCCATTCCTTCAAATCTGAACCATGATGTTACGAACACTCATCTTCAGATTATTTATAATGAAATTAAAGTATAGATTTGAGCCAAAATCACTAACATCTCAGGACTGATTTAATAAATGGATTTTCTTTGAAATTTTACAGTAGTGTCTAACCGGTTACGAATATCGAGTAACCGGTTAGATTATGCAGTCAGTCCATTAAAACAAGAGTTTTGACACATCATTCTTTTCTTTTCTCAAATCTAACCCAATTTTCACATTTACAGAGTTCATATGCCTTAAAATAAACATGTTCATACCCAGAAACACATTCAATTTGCATGCACCAAGCTCATGGTATTAATTTGCATAAAAATCAACACAAACACCATTTAATACCACAAAACTCATAATCAACACTTAGTTTCTGATTTCCAATCTTAAATCACTTGCATGCATCAATTTAATTTTGCTCAAACAGAATTGAGCCAGAATTTTGGCCTCCAAGCCTTTGTGCTTAAAACACATAATGCCCTTTTGAGTTTTGTTAACTCAAATCCTAATTCAATTGATTTTTAGTCTAAATCTAGTATAAGGTAGACTTCTCCCATACCTTAAGACAGAGTTTGATGGAGATTAACACTGGATTTGAAGAAAGACCACAGATTCCCCACAATTTCCCCTAATCTGCTCTCAGCCACGAATTCCACCAACAGGGTCCAAAGACCAGAAATTTTGACATAGCAAATGGCCAAAGAAATTGGGGAAAACAATTAGAGATTGTTCTAGGCAACATGCATTAATGAAGGAAAGAGATTTGAGACTTAATGATGAACTATACTTACCAAAATCAAAGCTGTAATTCAGCTTCCAGAACTAAGAAGAAACATAGTTCAGTTTCCAACTTGTGGCTTCCAAGATTGATTTCTCCTTCTACACGAAAACTCAACTCACAAAGTGAATACCACTGAAAAGCCCTTGATTCAAGCTTTTCAGAAATGTGTGTTTCGCTCTCTAATACTCAAAGACTGAAACGAATTTCCCATAATGAAAACGAAACCCTAATTTGCCCTCCTCAACACAGATCAGCAAAACCAACCCCCAACACCTCTGAAAATCCACAATTTATAGACAAATTAGACTTGCATGCATGGTGACGCGTGGTTCTCCACTAGAATTAGGTTGTAATCGTGGCGAATTCGGGATTAATCAAGTGATCACTCATCAAAATCCACTAACCCAGTTTCTGGGTTCATCGTCTAACCGGTTACAGGGCATTACTAACCGGTTAGATTAGTACAAAATTTAAAAATTAATATTTTTAAATCTTTCCCTCCAAGAACCTATTCAATATTACCTTTAAATCCTCATTCAGGGACCAAAATGCAATATCCTTATATTTTGCATTTATTTGCCATATAAAAATATTTCAACCTATTTTTATATTTCAGGCTAATTAAATACAAAATATAAACTTGGGAAAATTTCTATAAATTAATAATAAAACTTTTATTATTAATTTCCTATTATTCGGGAGACGAAAATTAGGGGTGTTACACTACTCCCCCACTTAAAAGGAATTTCGTCCCCGAAATTCTAGTTTACAAAAACAACTCCGGATACTCTTGACGCATCTTTTCCTCTAATTCCCACGTCGCTTCAGATACGTCAGCATTTTCCCATATGACCTTTACTAAAGGTATCTCCTTTCCCCTGAGCTTCTTAACTTCACGATCTTCTATCTGAACTGGTTTGGTCTCAAAGGTCAGGTTTTCTTTCAAAGTTAGGTCGTCAGGTTGGAGTTTTAGAATAACTGATGGGTCATGCACGTACTTCTTTAATTGCGAAACGTGAAAGACGTTGTGCAAATTGGATAAAGAGGGTGGTAAGGCTAATTGATAAGCAACAGGACCCACTCTCTTAAGAATTTGGTATGGACCTATACACTTAGGCGAAAGCTTTCGGTTCTCAAAGCTCTACCGATTCCTTTCATCGGAACTACCCGAAGAAACACATGATCGCCCTTCGAAAAATCTAATGGTTTTCTCCTCTTATCCGCATAACTCTTCTGCCGACTTTGAGCCGCTTTCATCTTTGCTTGAACCATCTTAATTTTCTCAGATGTCTGCTGAATCATTTCCGGTCCAACCATTAAATTCTCCCCCACTTGGAACCAACATAGTGGGGTTTGACACTTCCTTCCATACAACGCTTCAAACGGTGCCATCCCGATGCTCACATGATAGCTGTTGTTGTATGTGAATTCTGCAAGAGGTAACACTTGATCCCAATCTTCCTTGTTCTTCAAGTGCACAAGCCCTCAAGACATCTTCCAAAGACTGAATCGTTCTCTCCGTCTGGACATCCGTCTGTGGATGATACGCAGAACTCAATTTCAATCTCGTTCCCATAGCATCATGCAAACTTATCCAGAATTGCGACGAAAATCTGGGATCTCGGTCCGACACAATACTCGAAGGCACTCCGTGAAGATCGACGAACTACCTCCTTGATGTAGATCTGGGTAAGCTTGTTCAAAGGATAACGCATATTTATCGGAATAAAATGTGCCGACTTGGTTAATCTATCCACAACCACCCAGATTGCATCATGATTTGCTGCTGTCCTTGGCAAACCAGACACAAAATCCATTGAGATGCTATCCCACTTCCACTGGGGAATACTCAAAGGTTGCAACTGTCCTCCTGGTTTTTGATGTTCTACCTTAGCTTTTTGACAAATCAAGCACGCCGCCACGTATTCTGCAACATCCTTTTTCAATCCATACCACCAAAACATCTTCTTCAAGTCCTGATACATTTTGGTTGATCCAGGATGCATACTCATCTGACTCTTATGGGCTTCGTCAAGAATCAGCCTTCTAACTTCCTGATCTCTTGGTATGCAAATCCTTGTCCGGAAACGAAGGATTCCATCCTGCCCAATCGTGAAATCAGGTTCCCTTCCTTCTGAGCTTAGTCTCATCTTTTCCATCAATTCTTCGTCCACTCGTTGCATCTCCCGAATTCTTTCCAAGAACTCGTTGGTGATCTGCAACATCCCCAACTTGATACTTGATGGCTCCACTTGTGTCAACAAGCTCAAGTCTCTGAATTCCTCAATCAACGCTGCTTCCTTAACCATCATCGCACTTATGTGGATTGCTTTCCGACTCAAAGCATCTGCAACCACATTCGCTTTACCCGGATGATAGTGGAGTTTAAAGTCATAATCTTTCAAAAACTCCATCCATCTTCTTTGCCTCATGTTCAACTCTTTATGGTCGAACAGATATTTCAAACTCTTATGGTCACTAAATACTTGGAATATAGTGCCATAGAGATGATGTCTCCATATCTTTAAGGCAAACACGATTGCAGCCAATTCCAAATCGTGTGTCGGGTAATTCACCTCATGATTCTTCAATTGTCGTGATGTATAAGCCACTACCCTTCCTTCTTGCATCAATACACAGCCCAGTCCTTGCTTAGATGCATCATAGTACACTTTCAAGCTCTTATGAGGATCAGGTAAGATTAACACAGGAGACGATGTTAACCTTTCCTTTAACTCACGAAAACTAACTTCACACCGATCGTCCCACACAAACGGTTGATCTTTCCGAGTCAACTTAGTCAAAGGTAATGCAATCTTAGAGAATCCCTCTATGAACCGACGATAGTATCCAGCCAGCCCTAAGAAACTTCTCACCTTTGTCACAGTCTTAGGCTGTTCCCAACTTAGCACTGAACTTACTTTCTCTGGATCCACCGCAATTCCTTCTTTAGAGATTACATGCCCCAAAAACTTCACTTCGTTCAACCAAAACTCACACTTCGTAAGTTTGGCATATAATTGCTTCTCCTTCAGAACTTTCAACACAATCCTGAGATGTTCTTCATGCTCTTCCGGATTTTTAGAATAGACCAGAATATCATCAATAAATACCACCACAAATAAATCCAAATATGGTCTAAAGATCCAGTTCATATAATCCATGAAAATAGCAGGTGCATTAGTCAATCCGAACGGCATCACAACATACTCATAATGACCGTATCGAGATCGAAATGCAGTCTTGGGTATATCCTCCTCCTTTATCCTGATCTGATGATAACCCGATCTCAGATCAATCTTGAAGAATACTGCAGCTCCCCTAACTTGGTCCATAAGGTCATCAATTCTTGGCAAAGGATACTTATTCTTAATAGTGACCTTATTCAACTGCCTGTAATCCACACACATCCTCATATTCCAATCTTTCTTCTTTACAAACAGTAATGGAGCTCCCCAAGGCGAAACGCTTGGCCTGATCATCTGCTTCTGCAGCAAATCCTCTATCTGCTTCTTCATTTCTACCATTTCTGGTGGTGCCATCCTATAAGGAGCAATAGAGATGGGACCAGCTCCAGGGACTAAATCAATCCCAAACTCTATCTCTCGCTTCGGAGGTAATCCTGGTATCTCTTCAGGAAATACTTCCGGAAATTCCCTCACCACCGGAATCTCTTCTATCAGCATCGACTCTTCTTCCCCAGAAGCTGAGAACAAACACATATAACCCTCTGGTTCAAGGGTTTTATATTGAATTGTCTTTTCCTCACAATTGATGATCACTTGGTTCTTCATCAACCAATCCATACCCAAGATCACATCCAATTGTAACTTAGGGAGACAAACCAAATCTACCTTCGAAAGACGACCCAGAATTTCTACATTACACCCTAAACAGACTTTAGCGGTGAAGATCGGTATTCCCGTAGGGGTATCTATACTAAGATAGCAGGGTGAATCGGAAACAACAAGATTCAGCCTATTCACACATTCAGGAGAAACAAAAGAATGTGTAGCTCCAGAATCAAACATGACTTTGCAAGGTTGGTTATTAAGCAGAAAGTTACCTTGCACGAGATTCGGGGTTTGGGTTGCTTCACTACCATTCAGGGTAAATATTCTTCCTTGCACCACAGGCTTGCCAGCAGATCCCTTTGCGTCTCCCTTTGCAGATTCTTTGCATTCACGAGCAAAGTGACCTTGCTTTCCACACTTGAAACATCCTCCTGTGGACCAGCAGAACTGACCATGATGATAACGCCTGCACTTCTTGCAATAAGGAGCATTATCGCGAGACTTGTTCTTGTTATCCATCACCGCCTTGCCCTTACCCTTGTTCTTAGAATATGGACCGTTATTCCGATGATCAAACTTCTTCTTCCTCTGTGGTCCATAGTTCTGTCCAACCCCTTTCACTTGACTTCCAATCAACTCAGCCTTCTTGTCATCTTCATACATTCTGCACATATCCACAAGTGCAGGGAAACTCTGAATCCTTTGATAACTGAAGATAGACTTCAGCTCCGGCCTTAGCCCACCTTCAAACTTAACACACTTACTCCTTTCATCAGGGTTATTTAAGTAGTAGGGAGAGTACTTCATCAGCTCTTCGAATCTGGCAGCATACTCTCCTACACTCATATCACCCTGCTTCAATTGCATGAATTCCACTTCTTTCTTTCTCCTCAAATCTTCTGGAAAATATTTATTAAGAAAATTCTCCATAAATACTCCCCAGTTGGTTGCCCTTCTTTCAAAATTCAGCAATTGGACAGTGTGATCCCACCAGTTTTCAGCTTCCCCATGAAGCATGTAAACTACATAGGTCACCTTCTATTCATCAGAACACTCCAGAGTTCGGAAAATCTTGTTAATCTCATACAACCACTTGTTCGCCTCATCAGGTTTATATCCTCCCTCAAACCTTGGTGGGTTGCACTTTCTAAACTCCGACAGAGTCTTAGCTTCATGATTCGCCATGTTACCAGCAGATGGGTTACCAGCTTGCCCTTGAGATGGTTGTTGTCTCTGCTGCTGCTGCATGCCTTCCAACACGGTCGTGATTCGTTCTAACATTTCATTAGTAATATTTCTATTTCTGGTTGCCATAGAAAGACCTGCACTATGGGCTTTGGGTCACTAAAAAGGTCTTTAAAACATAAATGCTACTAACTTACTCAAAACATATTCAATCAACGTTGAATATCATACTTAGCTGCATCTTCGGGCCATGAGGGACAGGACCAATGCTCTGATACCACCAAAGGTGTGACGCTCTCTTTTTAACTTGAAAATAATTAATATTTCCAAATAGTTGAATACTTGGTATAAAAATTAGGACTAGAAAATTTTTCCTTTTTAAGATTAGTACTTGCTCGTTCATAAACCCTTTTTAACATAAACCATTTTTGACTTCGGCTTAGTAATATCTTAGATTCGAAAAAGGCTCTCGAGATAACATTTCCTTAATTATAGAAAACATTGTTCGTAGTTATTATTAAAACATATCATTTGCCTCTTGAGTTGGATTTGAATATATAAAACATAAACTTATCGCCGAATTCCTTTTAAATAGAAATCAGAGTTCGCGGAAGTAAAAATAATACTTATGGGGCACTGCCGAGGTAAAGAATGTGGAAACCTACAATCGGTGGTTGAAACAAATAGGAACACTAGGAGAACACCTAGAAGGGGGGGTTGAATAGGTGTTATAGAAACTTTGAAAGATTTTCGCAAGAAACAAATCTAAACGATTAAAACCAATGAAAATCAATCAATTAACAAATATTATAGGATCAGAGATTAAGCGGAAACAATCAACACCAATATTCTTATCGATTAACCTAGTTATGAAAATGATTTTCCCCAAATTAATTTGAACAATAAAGATTCAATTCAATCAAATATAGAAAAATCACTTTTTCTAGGTTTTCAATCAAGAACACAATTAAAGACTTGAATTGTAAAGAGTAGAGAGTTTAGAGATACGACACAGTGATTTATCCTGGTTCACTTTCATCCACTTGAAAGCTACTCCAGTCCCCTCTTCAACCAAGAGAGATTCTTCACTATGAGGAATTAGAGTTTCTCAAATTACAAGTAAATGCCTCACAAGACTTCCTTCTTGCTAGCCTACAAGAGATATCACACCCTTGCCTTGTAATCCTATTGATATCTAACCTAACCTCTTCTCTTGCTTGCCGATACCCCACAACAAGACTTCCAATTGCTTGTTCTTCAACAAGACTTCCAATTGCTTGTTCTTCAACAAGGCTTCCAAGTGCTTGATGAAATGCCTCACCAAGGCTTCCAATATAACTTTGCTTAACCTACATAAAAACAACAAAAAACAACCTTTCTCCAAACATACTATTTTATTTCTCCCCAAAATGATAATATTTCTCCCCTTTTTCAAAACATCATATTTCTCCCCCTTTGGCATTATCAAAAAGAAATATATACCAATTGAAATATAAGATCTAAGCCAAAATAGAAAGATTAATGAGATATAACAACCAAAGCATGATAATCATCTAATGATTAAAATTAATATCATTGAGTAATCAATATCAAACAAATTGTATACCAATAACATGATACTAATTGTAAAACAATTATAAGAATTTGATACCAATAGTATTTTCTCAATAGTATAAACAATATCACATTATAAGAAATAATACCAATTGAGAGAACTATGAGCAATATCCAACAATATCAAATTTAAAATACCAATTGTATAATATCAAATGTTACCAATTTATAGGATCTTCTCCTTAATAGCAATTGAAGAAGCAAATGAATGAATAACACATGTAAGTCCTTTTGCTCTTCAATCATACCTACAAAAACAATCATGCTTTGCTTTTTGGTATCCAAATGGTTTTGGATCCATTTTTGTTAGTGTAGGGACTCTCACCCTTTTTCATCCAAACAAAATCTCCTTTAGGTATACCATGCACTTTAATATAACACACATTTGAAGTATGTCGATGAGTACCACAATAGAAACATGTTGGTGCATTTGAAAAATCAACTTTAGAAAAATCAACAACATTTCTATGAGATTTACTCTTAGCATTAGTATAACCCAAACCAAACTTGTTTGAATTTTCTCTTTGAAAATTTAACAATGTGCGCAATCTAATGTCACCATTTGAGAAACTTGCAAGCTTATTTTTCAAAATAGCATTTTCATCCTTAAGCAACTTGCAATTCTCACAATCAACCACATTATTCAATCTACTAGCACAATCACAAGAAGAATTATCAATGATAAGATGCAAAGTCTCATTGTCTAACTTAAGGTCATCAACTTGCTTTTGAAGATCTAAAATCTTTTGTTGATGTTCCTCAATGAGCTTCTTCCTATCAATATTTTTCTTAGCTAATTTCTTGAGATGTTCATGCATTTCTTCATAAGCATTATATAACATTTCATAATTTGAAGAAATTTCGGATTTAGTAAGACTTACATCGCTTTCGTCACTTTGCTCACTTGATTCATCATTTGAGCTTTCCTCTTCATGTACTTGAGCTATCAAGTTGAGACAAGCGGCATGTTCATCATCCGAAGAACTACTAGTTGTGCTTTTCTTGTCTTGTTCATCATCACTATTCCAAACTATGTATGCCCTTTTGTGTTTTGCATTTTTCTTCTCTTTCTCCTTCTTCTTGAGATACTTAGAGCATGAGTACTTGAGATGACCCGGCTTTCCACATTCATGGCAAACTATTCCTTCTTTTGAAGTCTTTGTCTTGTACTGTGGGGAATTCTTCTCTTTACTTTTGTCCTTGTTCAACCTTCCTTTTCTCCTTAGAATTTTATTGAACTTTTCTCTTTCCAAGGCTTCCAATATAACTTTGCTTGATTCACAAAATCAAGTCTTCCTTTGTTGTAGATAGCTTGCCTTTTGCAAAGATTACAACTCAAATAAAAAACAATAACAATCCTATGAATCTCTTTCAAAAGCTATGAAATATCAACATGAGAGATTCAAGGTTCTTGATCAAAGAATATGAAAATGAGAGCTTTGATCTTGAGAGAGTGAGAGAGAATAGTGTGGCTTTGATTCTTTGTAAAATTGTGTATCAAAATGATTCTAGTTGATAGAAATGATTAGGAAAAGGTTTATATAGAATACCCAAAAGTTGGAGCAACTTAGAATAGCTTTTGAGAAGTGAAAAACGCATTTTAAAAACCATATCTGATCGTGTTACTCGAGTAGAAAAAGTGTTAATCGAGTAAAACATGATTTAATCGAGTAATCCGAAAGATGAAAATATTTTACTCGAGTAAAAGTGCAGATAATCGATTATCAAAAGTTTGTTAATCGATTATCAGTTCAAAATACACTGTTAATCAATTATCAAAATCTGTTAATCGATTATTAACATTAAAAATCACTTAACACTTGTTTTCTCAAAAACTAAACCTTTTATTTCAAACCTTTAAGCCACCTATTGATTTTAGGCAAAGTGAATACTCAAAATATGATATAATCATGCATTCAAAAGAGATTCACTACCCTCTAAGAAACGCTACCCAAACTCATAAACTAAAAGACTTGTGAGGCAAAAGATAAAACATTAAAACACAAACTACCAAACTAAGTCTTCATGAGTTGGCTCTCTCTTCATAACTTGATGTTTGTTGTTGCTTGTTGAGCTTGAACTTGATCAACACACTTGAAGCTTGTTCAAAACCTTTTGGCATTTATCAAAACATTCTTCATGGATCTTACAAAGAAAACATCATATATATATATATATATAAGTCATAACATAAACCCCATCAGTACGGTCAGTAGCAAGTGATAAAAAGTCGAGATAGCAAGTTTTGATGAAACATATACAGACCAGCTGCATAAAATAAAACCTCACCCTAAGACCTCTCGAATATATACAATATATAACAAAATCCAAAAGTAGAAGTCTCAGAGCAAGTCATCTGTGTTCTCAGCAGCTCCTCAGATCCTCCACAACTCTATCCCTAGGATCTAGGATCCAAAACATCTACGCTATGCAGGGTCCTATGAACCAGCGAGTCCACCTCTAGCAGAAACGGTCGGCTCAAGATGCACCTCCTCCTCGCTCTCATCCTCCACAGGGTCCTCCTCGACCTCGCCCGACTGTGTAGAGACCCCACCACTAGGTCTAGGATCTGCAGAAGCAGTCCTATCATAGTCAGTCGGACCAAGAGAAAGAGTCTCCTCAGTGACAACTCTATGGGAGGAAGGATGGGAACGAGTGGCAGCTCTAAAACGAAAACTATGAAAACGACGCATAGGTCGAGCTGGGGGTGGTCCTCTATATGAATTAAAAGGTGGAACATGCATAGTATAGACTAATGGGATCCTAAATCGACGAGGTCGCACTTGCACCAGAGGGTTAGGGTGGTAGAGAGTGATCTCAACCTCCCCCTCAAAAGTGGCACGGTGCTCCTCATACGTCCATATGCCACTAGGGATAGGGCGTATCTCGATGCAAGCTAGGTATCTGGCCATCACCTAAACAGGGCACAGGGAGTAAGTATACACATATACATAACTGATAAAGACTAAAATTACAATCACAAATATATCATGGACAGATAATAATGCAAATACATATGAGCACACCAGTTTTCAACATTATAACTCTTATAATGCAAGTGGCATGATGTATGATTTTCTATCCACAACTGAGGCCTCTAAAAGTCCATCTTGGACGTCCATCCAATACACCCTTGTGTTCCCGGAACACCGACATTCGTTCCCAGAACGTAATGCCGAACCATACTTGGATAATAAGCATCACTCCCGGAGTGTGCACCACGTTCCCAGAACGCATACGTTCCCAGAACGCATCAAAACCAGGTCCCGGACACTGGCCACATATCTATAATGTGTCATCAAGTAGGTTATAATTTGGTACTCCCGGAGTACCCTCCTCATATTCCCAGAATATGATAAACGTTCCTACCAACCAGACTTCCAGTCTATATGGATGCACAAATATCGGGGTTGGTTTTATCTTTGCATTAATTATGTGATTTAGAAACATTCCAATTTTCTCTTTTGAATGATTTATTTGAGGCATACTCTTTGGCACATAATTCTCCTTTGAATTATCTCAAAACATGCCTTTAAGATTAGATTGGGAAAAATATAATCAATGGTATTTAAAAACTTAACTTTTTATTTTTCAGATTCAGGTACTAACCGGTTACAGTTTCAGGCTAATCGGTTAGAATTACATACCAGAACTGCTTACCATTGTAATTCAGAAAAACCCTTTTTCTTGAATTCATTACCCAATCCATAAACAAGTTTAACATTATTTGATGCCTCAAAACCCACTGTTTTATCATTCAAAAGGTCTAAATCACATTTCATTCTCCAATGAACATAATTTCCTCTTGAAATTATCTCATTAACTTAAGGCATAAACTCCATTCCTTCAAATCTGAACCATGATGTTATGAACACTCATCTTCAGATTATTTATAATGAAATTAAAGTATAGATTTGAGCCAAAATCACTAACATCTCAGGACTGATTTAATAAATGGATTTTCTTTGAAATTTTAGAGTGTCTAACCTGTTACGAATATCGACTAATCGGTTAGATTATGCGGTCAGTCCATTAAAACAAGAGTTTTGACACATCATTCTTTTCTTTTCTCAAATCTAACCCAATTTTCACATTTACAGAGTTCATATGCCTTAAAATAAACATGTTCATACCCAGAAACACATTCAATTTGCATGCACCAAGCTCATGGTATTAATTTGCATAAAAATCAACACAAACACCATTTAATACCACAAAACTCATAATCAACACTTAGTTTCTGATTTCCAATCTTAAATCACTTGCATGCATCAATTTAATTTTGCTCAAACAGAATTGAGCCAGAATTTTGGCCTCCAAGCCTTTGTGCTTAAAACACATAATGCCCTTTTGAGTTTTGTTAACTCAAATCCTACTTCAATTGATTTTTAGTCTAAATCTAGTATAAGGTAGACTTCTCCCATACCTTAAGACAGAGTTTGATGGAGATTAACACTGGATTTGATGAAAGACCACAGATTCCCCACAATTTTCCCTAATCTGCTCTCAGCCACGAATTCCACCAACAGGGTCCAAAGACCTGAAATTTTGACATAGCAAATGGCCAAAGAAATTGGGGAAAACAATTAGAGATTGTTCTAGGCAACATGCACTAATGGAAAGAGATTTGAGACTTAATGATGAACTATAATTACGAAAATCAAAGCTGTAATTCAGCTTCCAGAACTAAGAAGAAACAGAGTTCAGTTTCCAACTTGTGGCTTCCAAGATTGATTTCTCCTTCTACACGAAAACTCAACTCACAAAGTGTATACCACTGAAAAGCCCTTGATTCAAGCTTTTCAGAAATGTGTGTTTCGCTCTCTAATACTCAAAGACTGAAACGAATTTCCCAGAATGAAAACGAAACCCTAATTTGCCCTCCTCAACACAGATCAGCAAAAGCAACCCCCAACACCTCTGAAAATCCACAATTTATAGACAAATTAGACTTGCATGCATGGTGATGCGTGGTTCTCCACTAGAATTAGGCTGTAATCGTGGCGAATTCGGGATTAATCAAGTGATCACTCATCAAAATCCACTAACCCAGTTTCTGGGTTCATCGTCTAACCGGTTACAGGGCATTACTAACCAGTTAGATTAGTACAAAATTTAAAAATTAATATTTTTAAATC
This sequence comes from Crotalaria pallida, assembly GCA_037953625.1. Lineage (NCBI taxonomy): Eukaryota > Viridiplantae > Streptophyta > Magnoliopsida > Fabales > Fabaceae > Crotalaria > Crotalaria pallida. The sequence continues at coordinate 18,106,678 of CM075650.1, forward strand.
TTTCCCTCCAAGAACCTATTCAATATTACCTTTAAGTCCTCATTCAGGGACCAAAATGCAATATCCTTATATTTTGCATTTATTTGCCATATAAAAATATTTCAACCTATTTTTATATTTCAGGCTAATTAAATACAAAATATAAACTTGGGAAAATTTCTATAAATTAATAATAAAACTTTTATTATTAATTTCCTATTATTCGGGAGACGAAAATTAGGGGTGTTACAATGAATTAATTATGTTTAAATACAAAATTTGTTCCTATAAATGATGATATCTTTGAAATTGGCCCTTACATTCATTTTTTCGGGTTTTGGTCCCTGCTTTTCATTTTTGTTTTGGCGTTTGTCCATACTTTTCAGTTTTATTTTGTTTTTGGTCCTCGTCATCAACTATGGTTAAGGATAACATATTTTGTACATATTTGTATTTCTTACCACTTGTTATAGTACTTATTTTTAAAATTTAATATGTATTATTTTTATTTACGTAAATTATAGCATTTTTTTTTAATTTTATGCCACACAAAAAAGTTGTGGTTAAACCGGAAAAACGGAGGTCTAAAGTTTAAAGCACTATTTTTCATAACCCGACCATGGTTTTTAAAATCTCCTTTATACCGTGGTTTTGTAAGTGTTTTTGTTAGTTTAGACCACAGTTTTGAAATAACTTTTACTACATGGTTTTGAAAATCACTTTTAGACCACCATTTTGAGCATATTGTCACGTGTTTAAGTCACTATTTTTGTAACAACTTTTAGGCCATGGTTTTTAAATTTATTTTTAGGCTACGGTTTTCTAGATATGACGGCTTTAAACCATTATTTTTTTTTAAATTAACCACAACCCACAATTTTATTTTACAAATTGAAACCAACATTTTACACGTTGCTATTTGTTTAAACCACAATTTTTTTAGAACCTAATAATGACGATGAGAATGCATTAATAGAAGGCTTAATTGCCATTTTGGTCCCCGAATTTCATCCATTTGGCGAAATTAATTCCTCAATTTTCAAATGGCCAATTTTGGAATTCCTTTAAAAACCAAGGTAACGATGCTGACGTGGCTAACACTCAATAGAAAATATGATTGTCATCCTCCTCAAATGACATTAACTACGTCTTTTTCGCATACATTCCTATTTCCTTAACACTTTCTCGAGTTCCAATAATAATTATAGGGGTAATTTTTGAAAAAGTTTACTATAAATTATCATGTCCAATATCATTAATAATATTAACTAACTTCCTTAATTCACGAGAAAAACCATATTAAGTAATCATATACAGAGACAAAGAGAATATGTGCTTTTTTTAATAAGTAGAAGGAGTATGTGCTATTAAAAGATTTATATCATTTTTTACTATTTATATGTTCCTTTCACTTAATTTGGAATTTTATTTATTTACCGAAAATATTATATTTTGTCTCATAATGATCTCACTCCATATGGAACTTATTATTATTAATTAAAAAAATTAAATTTTGAATTAAATATCTGTGAATATTTTTTTAACTAATAAAAAAATAATATATCATGGAATGACAGACATTATAAGAAAGAAAATAGTCGCTCAAAAATATTTTTTCTTCATTTGTAAACGTGCATACTCATGTTTTCAAATCCATATTAATTATGTTATATTAAAATTTTCGATTTCTTTGGAAAAAATTAAATTTCTTTCACCTTTTGCTAACACTTATATTAATAACTTTAAAATTTAATTTGGATTTGATTTATGTACATTATAGTTTTTTTTTTATCCTAGGCTACACACAAAAACCATAGTTAAAGATGAAGAAACTGTGTCCTAAAAATTAAACCCTGATTTTTCCATCGTGAAACATGTGACAACGGGCTATTCTAACATACTATGATTTTTGACCTTTTGCCACGATTGATTAAAAAAGTGGTGTGTAACACCCTAACATTTACATAGCTTAATTACAACTAATTAAGATGATTTTTAATTTGGACTTGAAAATTTCTTTTTAAATCTTAATGAAAATCCGACAGAGTTTCCTCTGTTTATCGGACTTCCCAAAAATTTAGAGTTTTCACCTGTCAAACCAGTACAGTTCAGAAAATATTTATAAATATACTAATTTGATTTTCATGCCCTGCTAACAAATTAAAACAAAACTCAGGGCTTACAACGAATTGCTTCTAAACCAAAATGAATTAATTATAGTAAAAAGAATATAATTCTCTCTTAACTAAATTACACTCCACGGTGTGGAGTGTACCCCTGCTCGGCCGGAAACTATGTCTGCTCAAACTTTGAACCTGTAAAAATGATTGCAAGGGTGAGTTTTACACATGAAGTAGAGAATAGCTTCTAACTAGACATAATAACCTACAAAGTCAAACACAAACATTTCAGGTAGTTCAAAACATAGCAAACTCAAACAATTCAAAGTCATACACATTTATAATCTTTTCTTTCGCCCATCATTCTTATCACTTTTCTTAATATACATTCTTTTTCATTTCTAATACATTTCTCATTTCTTTACTCTTTCCTTTCTTTTCATTCATTTTTGTTATTTTCTTGCTTTCACTTTTCTTTTCTCTTTTTCCTCTGGGTTACAGCTAAACTGCATCGCCCTTTTTTCTTTTTCTCTGGGTTACGGCTTAACCGCATCGCCCTTTTTCCTTTTCTCTGGGTTACGGCTTAACCGCATCGCCCTTTTTTCTTTTTCTCTGGGTTACGGCTTAACCGCATCGCCCTTTTTTCTTTTCTCTGGGTTACGACTTAACCGCATCGCCCTTTTTCTTTTTCTCTGGGTTATGGCTTAACCGCATCGCCCTTTGTTCTTTCCCTCTGGGTTACGGCTTAACCGCATCGCCCTTTTTCTTTTTCTCTGGGTTACGGCTTAACCGCATCGCCCTTATTCTCTTTCTATTCCATATGTATACATATATTCATTTTCACACATTTCCACAAACGCACACTAGCAAATAAGCAATCATGCACGTCTAGCACCGAACATACACATTTCATATTTAAATCATTTTCCTTTGTATATACTCTTACTCTTTAATTGTTGTATCCTTTAATTACCAATTGTACTCCACACATATATCTCATTTAATCCGCCAGACATAGATACGTAACAGTTAATCACATGTGCTCAGTCACAAATAACAACTAACTTTAACATTCTTACTTTAATCATTCCCCTTTCTATCACTTAACTTTTAGACAATACAACACATAACTCACTTATTATTCATGCATAAGTACACTTCAAGAATTCGCATTTATCAGTTAGGCATACATGAAAATTACCATATCAAATTAATCACAAGCACTAACAATAATTTCAACTCCTTCAATTAGACATACACATTAATAACTAACACTTAGCACACCCATTAAATTACACAATCAATTCAAACCCCTTTTCTTTTAAGTTCATGATTCACACTTAGGTCTATTTTATCCATTCTAAATATCAATTCCAAGCATATATTTGATTGTTCATATCCTTGTACAATTCAATTTCCCCTTTTTACCTTTATTCAACATCTCTTTTTATCATTCAACATATCATCAGCATCTACAATCAACTTAAGTACAATCCAAGCACATTTTTGCACATAAAACACATATTTCAAATCACACTATCCAGTTAGATTTCCTTTTGTTTATTTTTATCCTTTACTTTTAGTCTCGATTAATTACCCTAAGATTCGTTCACAAACATACCCATATATTCTTCGCAAGTATTATAACTAACTAGAAAGTACCCTTTACCTCAGGGTTCTATTAGAACCAATTTGAAGGCGTGCAACGAACTCCCGATTCGGCAACGGTCCATTCGATCCCGATCCAAGCATCCACACCGACCCGATTCGGTTGAACCCAACCAGCAGCAGCAACAAACCCCGGTTCAGCAAAAACCCACATCCGCTTCGACCCGATTCAGTTCATGGAAACATTGGTCCAATCGGTTTGAATCACTTCATCTTCTTCATTGTTGTAGATCAATCCAAGGAGGGAAAGAGAGAGAGAAGAGCGCTGCAACCATGGCGGTGGCTGGCTTCGTGTCACTGTGGCGGCTGGACCATGAGCGGCGGAGCTTGGCAGCAGCGACAGGAACCCGGAGCACCGCGATTGCTGGACGAAAAGAGAGAGAACGCGAACAACGACCATGGTTTCGTGGGTGGCCGCAAGTGACGGCGAGCGGGACTCCCGACGCCGATTCGGTTCGATCGCGCTTTTGGGGGTTTCGGTTCGCGATTCTCCCAACGACAAAACGCGAGGGACGAAGGTGGAGGTGCTGGCTTCAGGAATGGCGGCGGTAGAGAGGGCTAAGGAGGTGAGAGAGAGACGAAAAGAGGAGAATGGGAGAGGTTGGGGGAGGGTGGCGGCTGGACCTTGAAGAAGAAGGGAGATGAGGGTTTCTCCACCCCTCAACACACTACACACACAATATACGGTTCTTCTTTTCTTCTTTTTTTTTTTTTAATATACTCTTACTTATTTATTTATTAATTTCTTGTAAATAAAAATTAATATTATTATTATTTTAGGGAAACTAATACTAAGAATTGAATATCATACTATCATATATAGGGATATCATAAAGTTAATAATTGATATTACTTACGAAGTATTTAAATATTGGTATGTCCACATTAAGGAAAATATAAAAAGTATATCCTTCAATGAGAGTGATTATTTTTAAGAGTATTAAAAAAAATAGAATTTAGTCATCAAATCAAATAAGTGAATATATTTTTACGAAGGTTATAAAGTCAAGTATTTAAAAATACTAAACATAATTCCTTATTGAATATATATAAAAGTGAAGTAAAGTATTCAAAATATTTAGCATTATTTTAATATGTTAATTTTCTTTAAAAAAGTTTACTTTAAAATATAACTAAATATCCTGTCGTAGTTAATATAATGCATTTTAGGAAAATACCCAACACTAAATGATTGATTTCAAGAAACAAATATTTAATTCATTAAAACTTATAATTATATTAGGGATTAAAAATTAGGGATGTTACATGGTGTAACACCATACTTTATCTACCCATAGATACCCATTAATTAAAATAGTGAACTTAAAATTTCCTTTTTAATTTATAAAAATCTGCCATCAATCGGACAAAGTTTCCTTTGTTTATTGGATTTCCAAAATACTAGTTTAACCTGCTCACTTTCAGAAAAACATATTTATATTCATCAGAGGCCAGCAGGGCCCAAAACATTGTTCAGTCCATACATTACAACATTTCCAAAATAATAAGTCTAAGTTTCAAGACTCCTAATTTCCAAATGTAAAATAAAAGAAAATACATCAAAAACCTCCCATAATACAAAGTATATGACCAAAATAGTGGTCTCCCCAAAAATACCCTACACTCCACATGATGGAATGTATTTCCTGCTCGGCCAGACTCGTGCATGCTCCTTCGGTACCTTTAAAATATAGCAGTAGCATTACAAAGAACTTGAAAAGATAGCTTCTAAGAAGCATAGCAATAAACTAAGCCCTACTTACTCTCTAACAGTTTAACAACCATACTCACATTCTTATACAATCACATCCTAATTCCATTTCCATTAACCATAACATTTCCATTATCCATTTATACTTAGCATTTCCATAACTATTCTCATTAGTTATTTCCTTTAATTCCTTAATCATTTTCATTGTCCATTTCCTTATTTCATTTTCCAATGTCCATTCTATTTTCCATTTTTCCTTTCCATTACCCTTTTCATTACCTTTTCCATTTTTATTTCCTTTTCCTTTATTCATTTTTCCATTATGTGTAACCTCAATCAGAGATCTACATTTTCCATTGGGTGTAACCTCAAATCAGAGATTTACACCTTACCATTGTGTGTAACCCCAAAACAGAGATCTACACCTTACCATTGTGTGTAACCCCAAAACAGAGATCTACACACAGTGTATGCAACCACAAATCAGTGATCTGCATACACTCCATATCATTTATGTAACCTCAAAACAGAGATCTACATAAACTTCCCTTTTTCCTTTTTACCGTACACCACTAGGATTTGGAGTACCCGCTAGGTAATTGGAACACCTGTCTAGGGACTTTGAACACCTGCCCAGGACTTTACACCCATCCAGACCATAACCTGTAGGACTATGTACTTTTACCATTCCATTTATTTAATCAAATTATTGGTGTGGAAAACTGATCCTGTGGGTCACCCGGCGCCTACAGGGCGGTTTGGCTTGATGGGTAATTGGCCTGACAGGTAATTGGAACACCTAGCCGGGTACCTAGTGTTCTGGGCCCCACTGATCAGTTTCCACTTTAGTTACCTTCACCATTTTTAATTATCAACAATCCAGTCCATTAATTATAAACAAAATCACAATTCCATCAATAATCCCAAGTATGCATAATTGTAATCCATTCCAATTCCAATAAATACATAAGGATTACCATTTCCAAATAATCACACATATATTCACAAATAAGCATTTTATCATCAATAATCATAACCATTTACCAAGTATTCACATATCAATTCACCTTCGACAATTAGCATTTATAACAATTATCCAGCATCATCATACACTACTTAATTAAGCAGTTATACACAAGTAAGCACAATCATTCACATTTAGCATTTAAATCAGTTATGCATTCTCCACAATCTCTAACAAATCAACAGATAACCAGCACACATACTCAGGTATGTCTCAGAGTACCATAATAAGTCAGCTCCCTAGGGTTCTTCACTTCCTACTTTTATACTACACATAAAGAGAGTTTATTTTCCAAATTAACTACACCCAACTATCACTATAACCTCCTTAGAATCTATGTCCCAAATAAAGGTAATACAATCCCTCTTATCTGCAAATGCTTTAGCTCTTAGCTTTCCATAAACACATTCCTTTTCGTATACCGATACTCGAACATGTCGTGGCCCATTGTTATCGCTTGTGCTTGGCCTAAAAATCCTTCGTAGCCTAACTATATTATATAAATAAAAATAATAATCAATTTCATACGCCATACCCGACTCCAACGCGACACTCAAAATATCACTTAATCCTTCTTGGTTTTTGGTTGCGATAAAACAATTTTATTATTGGATTAGTTATTAGGTTTGTAACGTTATAAAAACACATTTCTTTTCATTATAACCAACCAATTAACAAAATATCATTAAAAGTATAAAATACCCTTCAATATTCCTTAAAGCAAACTTTTAAACTTACGTAAAAAGGGAATTTAACTATGGAATTTCAAATTAAAATCATTGCCTTCTTAATCAAATAGTACCACTCTTTATTTAAGAATAAATCAACTCTTAAAACCAGTAATTATCAAAAATACCTTGAAATCCAGTAGCTTTAATTACGAATCACAAATCAAAGTTACATTACTTGACACTATTAATTTCGAATTATAAGGAAGTGTTTTCAGTTCAAAAATAGCTCCAAGTTACAATTATAACATTCAAATGATTTCACTTCCCCTAAATTTGAAATTAGTGTTCAACGCTTTAACTCGAATTAACGATATGCAGAATATATCAGATTCCTAATTAACTGATATATCGTTTAGCCCAGGCACAACTCAACCAAGCTAAAAGACAGCTCACTTACTTAGGAACCCAACACATTTTGCACAAATACTCTTTAAAACTCGTCATTCGACATAATGTTTAATTCAACGTTATCACAATCAAGTAAGCCATTAAATTCATCATCATTAACAACATAATTAAAATCAATATAAATTATAGTTTAATTTCCAAAACAATTTAATATTAAATAATTATTACCAGTAACATTAAAAATTAGTATTAATATAAAAATTAAAACACAACATAGAGCAATTAGAAAAGTATTAGGGATTTACCCTCAAATATGGTTTTGAAGCAGCAGGGAAGACAAAACCGCTTCGGTTCACGACGATACGGCTTGTAATATCCCAATTTTTGTTCCCAAATAAATAAAAGGAATATTTAAATAAAACTAATTATATGGAATTAGTTAGTTTTATTTATTAATTTATTGTTATATTAGAAGAATTATCCAAGGAAAAGTGAGAGAAAATAATTTGGGCTCTAAAAATAAGGATTTTTGCAGTTTAGTCCTTGGAAAGGACCTAAGAGGTAATATTGGAAAGATATTTGAAGGGAAAGTGAATAAAATAATAATTTTTGAAAATCTGAGTGCGTTACTCGAGTAGCCCGATCAATTTACTCGAGTAACAGTGGTGCTGAAGCTGAAGATAGTGCGTTTGATGATTCAACAATTTGAGTAATTCAATTATTTACACCTAGCACCGACTGGAGTTGATGGAAACACGTGTTGGTGTGCATGATAGCCATTCTTGGCTATAAATTCATGCTTTTGGGTTGAGGAAATCATAAGAAAATAAGAAAAAGAAGGGAAACTCTGCAGAATTTTAGTTTGAACACCCTCTGTTCTTCATCTTCGTTCTTAATCCCTACCCATACACAGTTGATGAGCTTGATATCTTCTTCAAGCTTGTCACAAGACCTTTAATTTGAGACAAGAATCGTGTGTTTTGGTGGCTGGAGCAAGGAGAACGAATTGCTTGAAGTTGGACTCTTGAAACTGAAGTTGGGAAATTTCAGTGGTAAGGAGCTAAGTTGGAGGCTTCGATTTAGGTATGTAGAGGACTCCAAATCGTGCCAATTTGATTTCTATTTAGAGTTTGCAATGTCTAGTTTCCTTATTGACCAAATTTGCTCATTTTCATGCACGTTTGGTTTGTCAAATCATCACCCGAACTTGCTCTGCTGAACCTGTTTTGGAACCAAAAACAGAGCATTTGGAGTTGGTGGATTCTGTGAGTTTCTTTGCTGCCTTTGCATTCAAAAAGCTTCATTGAGGTAAGGGAGAAGCTTTACTAATGCTAGAATAGATTGAGGTATTGAATTGAGTATTGGTTGAACCACCATGAGGTTCAAAGGGCACTAGGTTAGGGGACAATGGCTTGGAGGCCAATCTGACCATAAAACTGAATTGGAACATGTTAGATGTTGATATCTAAAGCTAAATGAACCTTCAATTTGATCTGAAATTGAGTAATTAATGAATTGGTATGTGAGGTTGTGTTTTAGGTCAAAATTGGGGGAAATTGTGATGAATCTGTGATTTTGATGTTAATCCCTGAAATTGATGCTATGAACAAGTTTAGTATATTGTATTTAAGTTGGTTTGAAGCTTAGTTTTGGTAAAAATTGGATTGGCATGAGTTTGGCATATAAAAACCAGTTCAACAGTGTTTTTCTGCACAATTTACTCGAGTAACCCGAGCTGTTACTCGAGTAATGCGTGAAAATTCTGATCAGTCTGATGGGTAAAAGAGGATTACTCGATTAATTCTGATGTATTAATCGAGTAACATCTTAAACTTTGAATAATTGGAAATATATGCAGTACTACTCGAGTAATAGATCTGTTAATCGAGTAATGCGAAAGGTACAAAAAGATTACTCGATTAATCTAGTGCAATACTCGATTAATGGACTCTATTAATCGATTAGTGATTGAATTTTTTTGTGAAAGGATCAGAATTTAATGATGTGATTGATTATCAAAAGGTTTGAATCAATTAAAGGACTGAACTAAAATTGATTGAAGTCAGAGTACGTTAAATAAAGTTCAACTATGCCAAGTCCCAACTTCAAACAACTTAAATGACACTGAATTGTATTGATGGTCAAACCATGCATAGCATCCGCATTATTTGAGTTCCCACATGAGTGGAGACACGTCCGAGAGGCGTGGGCATATCCTTTCGGTTGAACTCGAGGGACCTGAGTGTCTGCTCCAAAGGGTTCACGGGGGAGTGTCGGTGACCGGGGTTGCACCTTCTGTTTCCGGAAATACACACGTGCGTGTGGGCATGTCATTGGGTGCCGGACTCGATGAGGCGTAGTCCTACGGGATACGTCGACAACATTTCTAAGAGCTCTAGAGGTGTTGATTTATTTGTGGGCCGAGTTCGATGAGATACTCAGTATGGGTATCGGGCATGTTTATTTTAAGGTGCCACGGAAGCCTATTTGTTGTAGTTGGCCAACAATCATGCATTGATAAAATTAGATGCATCACGACTGCATATTCTATTGATTTATAATTAAGTCTTGATGTTGGTGTTTAACATGGTTGACTAAAAATTTATAAGTTATATTAATTGCAATAAATAGAGTCTTACCTGATTAGAACTGTACCCTGTCTATTTTATTATGTGTTAGTATTTGCTAACTCCCTATGCCCTTGTAGGTGATGGCTCGTTACCTGACATACGTGGAGTTACGCCCGCTCCGTAGAGGAGTGTGGGACTACGAGGAGCACCGAGCGGTGTTCGAGGGTGAGGTTGACGTGATCCTTCGTCATCCTAACCCCCTTGCTCGAGTGCGACCTCGTAGGCTTCGCATCCCCATGATCTACATACTGCACATTCCACCAGCTTACACTTATCGTTGTGGTTCTCCACCCCCACATCATGGACGTCGTTTTTATAACCTACGTGTCCGACGCCCTGCCACCCGTACACGTCCCTCTACTTCTGATGAGGCTACTGCTACGGCCACTCCTCGTCCTGGTCCGACCACCAGGGTACGCTTTGCACCCTCCCCGTAGCCGGTGCGTCGCGTGGCTACCCCTGTGGTGTCGGACGAGGAGGAGGAGCAGGACCCCGTAGAGGACGTAGATGGACCAGCTACGGACAGTCAGTGATGTGGTGTTTTGTTTTGACAGTATGTGCAGTATGGGGATCATGTTAGGATGTGGTGTTTAGCTTTTGGAAGACCAGGGATCAGACATCAGCGTGGGTGGATCATGGCTCAGCTCTCGAAGACTCTTTTATTTTGATTTGTGATATATTTGAGAGGGTCTATGAGAGTTGTTATTTTATATCTGCTGGTTTGTATCCTTATATTTTGCTACCTCGACTTTTATCTCTGATATTTGGGTACCTGAGTTTATATATATATATAGATGGGCTATGGTTGTGTAGATATTATGATCTTTAAAAAAAAAAATTTATTCCAATTACAACCACAGAAATCATTTTGAAAATCGTTTCCGCTGAAGGTACAAAACCGGTACTCATCCGATTATTTTTGAAAAGTAATGTATTTTTGAACCAAAGCTTTTGGGATGTGGAACTTGTTGTATAATAAGAAAAAGTTTTTCCATAAAGTTCCTATACGAAAAACGTTTATTATATAAATAAAGTTACGTTTTGAGAATATCATATAATTTGTTATTATACATTGAGTCACCACACGGCTTACCCCGAACCAAGCAGCTACACCGATCTGACCCGACTCAACCCAGAAACCAACTACCCGCTCCGGTCCAACACGGTTCGTGGACGAACCGGTTCAGAACACGCCCACACAGCAGCAACAGCTGCATCCATGGCAGCAACAGCACCACACCTCCATGGTAGGTGCGGCAACAACCAGCTGAGGAGGGAGAAAGGGAGTCACGAACACGGACCTCTTGGTCCAGAGAGCAGAAGATGCAAACCAGGAAGGGAAAAGAGATGGTGGCGGTGACCTCCATGGTTGCAACGACGACCACGAGCGACGGCGATCCTTCCTTGGCAAGGAGGGAGTCACGATTCGCGACTGGGAAATGAGAGAGAGACATCACGGGGGAGGAGAGGGAAGAGAGAGAGCATGGAATCTGTGGGGTGAAGTGACTATGGGGTCAAAAACGAAGAAGGAGGATTGGGAGGAGAAAGGGGGCGGCGGCTACACTTGCAGAAGGAAGGGGAACTTAGGGTTTTTGGCCCCCTGCACACACAGCACACGTACAAAGCCTTTTCTTTTTTTTTTCAACACATATACACCCATATATTACTTATTCTTTTATTTTAAAACTCAAAATACCAATAATCAATTTTAAACACTATACATTAATACTAAAATAAAAATCATAAAGTGAGAAACTTATAAATATTTCAAATAAAATATTTCCATATAAAATATATCAAAAGTAAAGTAAAGCATATAAAGAATATTTTTGATATAGGATAACTATTTTAAATGAATTTACTTTAGAACATAAAAGAAATGAAATATACTATCGTAATTAACATAATGTATTTTTATAAAAATACACAATGTAACACCCCGCAAATTCCTCGTATTAATTTAAAATACCAAAGAGAATTATATTTTTGAAAAAGTGTTATAAAAGAATATTTTCTCGAACAAATTCCTTATTTTATCATTTCAAAGTGATAAGTGAGTTTAAAGGGATGGTTTTCATAAAATAATGTTAGGAATTAAGAAATTGAGTCTTGAAAAAGTTTATATATTTGATATTTTTATGTCTTGAAGAAATTGTGATTTTTATGTATGAGTCATTCTACGAGGAGAAAAATTTATTTTTTCTATGCATGTGTGTGTAGGTGTATGCGGTTTTGGTATGTATGTGTATGCTTAGGATTATATAGAATTAAATGAGTAAAAGAAGGTGATGATGCATGAATATATGAGTATATGTATTGATTTGATATGTGTATATATATATGTGTGTGTGTGTGGGACGCGTGTATGTATGTGGGGGGAAAGCCTAGGATTAATTCCTCTAAGTGTTAGACAAGTAACCACATGAACTAGGTGCAAACCATAACCAAACCAAGTAGGTAGAAAACCCTAACTAGAAGTCTGTTTCGGACCGCTTTGTGCGATAATGAATGGTTAACAAAAAGATAATGGGTTCGTAAGCTTAGTGTAGCTTTAGGCTTTCATTATATTGAAATGAGATACAGAGAGGTGGATACAAGGAAATGGCTTCCACATTTGTGGTACTTTTACAGGTGGAGGAGTGTGCGCTTTGGCTCTGCGCTGTGAACATTGCGGATTGTTATGTCGCGGACGTTCTGCTCGCCCTTGTTCTGGTTCTGCCGGTGGTCGCTGGAGGTGTGCACCCTCCGGCTTATCCTTTTCTGTTTGTCTCTTTCATTTGTATTCTGTCCCCTACTTCCTTTCGGTATTCCTTCTTGAAACTCGGGAGAAGAGCTAGTGCTTTATGTGTTCACTCAGTCATCTTCTTCAGTTGGATTTCTCCTTTCTCCTTATCCACGTTCTTCCTCCAGGTTGTAGAGGAGAGAAACTTGTGTTTTTGTGTGTATTATGATTGTCGCTCTGATGTATTGCCTTTTTCCCATGTTCTTCTCCCTTTTAAGAAGGAGAAGTATCCCCTATTTATGATGGTGCCTTGGACTGATGGTCATTGGTTTTTTACCCTTGTCCACTGGTTAACAGCCTTTTCATCATGTGCTCAGGGTATCTTTTCAGCAGCTTTGTCTTCTTTACCGTTCTTGGCTTTGGCATTGATGATTACAGGGAAGGAGAGGGACTCAAGTCTTACTACTCCTAGCTTTGTCTTGGATAGCTAAAAGATTCCCTCATGGCTCCCCCTGCAATTCGTTGGAGTCTTAGGCAGTTGCGTTGCCTTTGCCTGGACATGTGTGCGCCTTCCGCGAGCTCCACTTCCCGTTCGCCTCCGCTTATCGTGATCTTCTCCCCGGGTTTCCGTGACGCCTGGGACGCTTTGGGAGACCACGCTGTACCTGCTGCCACCAGTACGTCTCGCTCTTTCTCCTGGGTGCCTCGTCGGGATGTGTCGCCTTGAAGACTATCGCCTTGGGCACGTGTCGCTTTGGGCAACTCTTGGAGCTTGCACGCCTTTTCGGTGTCTTTTATTGTTTTATTTTTGTTTGACGACTCCTGGACCTTCACATAATTTGGGCCTTGAAATTTGGGCTACCAAATATTGAAGTATCAACAAAGTCCAAAGAGTAACTAAACCTAGAGTGACATGGTTCCTTGATTTACTCCTCATTGCTCCCTTAGAAATGCTAACCTCCACCCATGCAAATCATTAAGTTGCCGAGATTACCCCTTCCCTCTACACCTTGGCCGAATTCTTTTGAGGACAAAAGAGGAAAATCTCATGACTTTGCTTTTGTCTATATAAATCGCCACCCATAGTTCATTTCCATTCCTTTTCTTTCATTTCTTCATTTCCATTTCCAAACACACTTTGTTGAGAACAAACATCAAGCTCTCAACACACACACAAAGAAAGAGAGAGGGCCGTGAGTGAGAAGAAAGAAGAAGAAGAGAAACCAAGCCAAAAACCCTAGAGTTTTCCTTGAAGATTCAAGAACTAAGAAGCTAGGAGATCAACCTTAAGTTTGGTGGGTATTTCGAATGGACAAGAGGAAATTGTAATAGTTTAGATTTTCCCTTTTTATTTTGTGATCTTTCTTTCTTTTCTTTGCATGTTAATTTTCCAAGCTTGAAAGATAAGTACAAGTGTGTTTGCACTTGATCATGAAATTTTAAAGCTTAAAGAAACTTGTAAACGTCTACCTACCGGACTTCATAACTCGTTTAAGGTCTTCATGAAAGATCTTAAAGTTTTTCAAATTAAATCCTAAAGATCTAGAGTTTTGTTGAGATTTGTGTGAAGCTTTGAATAAATTTCTTTGCATGACACTTTTTCTTTCTTAAAACCGTGGCTTAAAGATGTGTTTAAGAGTTTGCTTGATAAATAAACAAGTGATCTAAGCTTGGTTGGTAATAAAGTTAAAATCTTGAATGTTGCATGTTGATTGTGGTGATTTGAGTTCATGCATGTGCTAATTGAACTTTGATCTTGAAATTTTAAGAATAAATTAACATATAAAACCCTAGATCAAGAGCCAAGTGATTCGGCCTTGACTAGATTCATAAGATCTCAATGCTTTTTATTTGATTTAAGTGATTGCATGTTAGTCTTATGTTTAGAAAAGTTAATTTAAATTGTTGAAATGACTGCTTTCGATTTGGTTTTGATAAAACTTTGATTTTTGGGTTTTGATCTCTAAAAGACTCGATCTATGTCTTGATCTTTGAAAAAGTTTTGATCTTGAGTCATACATGTGGTTTTTAAACAAAAAGATTTAATCTTCCATCCATGCATGTCTCGGTTTTGGTCCCTTCTACTCAAAATGATTTTCATCTTTGATTTGTGCCATTATAATTGATTTCATGACTTGATCTATGATACTTAGGTGCATGCATGTTATTTTTAAGTGAAAAAGGATTTCATCTTTCTTAGAGATCATTTCGGTTTGACAAAGAATCAAGGGAGAAAAGCTTTTGAAAAATGATTTGTGTTCTATGTGCATTTGGTCTAAGCCTAGAACTAGGAAATCATGTTTTGTTGCTATGAAGAAAGACTCATGCATGTTAATTTCTTTTGATTTGAGAATCTTGTGTTTGTGCATGTGGGAAAGTGGACCAAAGACTTTGTTTTAATAATGATGATATTCGGCCTACACATGCTAGCTAGACTAGGATTCTTTTTCAATGAAATGACATAAAAACAATAGGTGTGTTTTGTGAAATATTGATTTGGGTCCAATATATATAGATTTGAGCATTGATTTGACTCCCTTATACTATGTATTTGGCTTGTTTCTATAGCAAATTTAGGACTTTTTATTAGATTTTAATTATTTTTAGTAGTTTAGGGTCCTTTGAACGTTTTGATCTGTTTGTTAGTGTTTCAGGTACTTTTTGGAGCTTAAATGGATAAAATATTTATGGAATAGGCCATGCAATTAATGGTATAATCAGTCCAAAATATAGGGATATAATTGGATGATTATATGGCTTTTTAATTGTAACACCCCAATTTGGACATAGAATTTTCACTAAAAATTTGCGCCATTTTTTTTATAACATTATCTAAGTCGATTCGGTTTAATTCTTTTACCAAAAAGATTTTCATAAATACAATTTAATTCATTTGGTTTACAAAAATGTTTTGGTACTTAGACTTGCGTCATAAAATTCTATTCACAAAAAGAGATGTTAACATCCAACACATTTCCAAAAACTCATTTTCTCAATGTCATATTTAGTCGATGGTTAACTTGCGAAAAAATAGTTTAATTACTTTATGAACATGATATATAACAAAGAAACTTCTTTTATTTCATTTAAAATAATCCATATTACAACTGGGGTTACATTCGGGATAGAGTAATCATGTCCTACCCATCCAAAGATGGAATACAAAAACTATCCTAGACTATTAGTCTTCATTTTTCTCCACCGTAACTGTCTGGAATATTCTTGATTGCTGCTTATGCTTCCTCCTCGTATGTACGTCGTCTCGTGATCCTCTTCCGACTTGAGTAACCGCTACTCGAGATAGTACATGATCTGTCATCTGTGAACATTGTTACCCAATGTCCACAGGAAAGGGAAATAGAGAGAGTAAGCACTTCCGAACGATATGATCGTCGACGGCGCGGGCTTACAATAGGGGAATATTAAGACCAAAAGGGTAATCATCATGAAACCATATCCATTATATTTAATTATCTTTAGGCTCTAAGTTTCATTATCATAACCACCGGAAATTCGAGAAGGGGTACCACCACCGAAGCTCAAGGGTTTGGTAGCACACACGTTACATCTCCTCCATCATTCCAACCACATCCTAGTTCGGAAAGCAGATGGGACTCACAGGAACCCTAACCATGCTGGCATCGATGTCGAAGGGTACGCACCAACAAGTATCCAACAACCGAAGTAAAATCATTTCATCAATACAGTTTCCAAAATACAACGACATCTAGCCCCATTCGGGTTCCCTCTCACCATCTAAGACTTGCTCAAGGGGGCGACAGCGCTATCTCTAGTTGATCGTGCAGTTCCTCGCTACGACATTGCCTACTACCGAAAGATAAGTCCTTGTAGTCTTGTCCCGCCTAGAGAAGCACTCAAGGCTTCTTGATGTTCACCGTCCTTGCCCTCCCCTATCGCAATCACCACTTGAAGAAACACCGACCTCCAAGTATACCTGAGTATCCATAGATAATCAGGGTGTCTTTCCTCTCCACTACTTCACTCTCAACGTGTAGGTTTAGAAAAGGGGTTCCTAAGTCTTTTAAGTCTTTTAAGTCTCTTCTTAAACCTAAGTTTTGGTCGACCCATTCTAAGCCTCGCTTCTAACGGGTCACGACCTCTAAGGGAAACATCAAACATCCTTCTACAGTACAGTGGAATCCACAAGACTTAGACCACGGCACAGTCATCCACGTGGTCAGTCCCTTAAAGGGAATATTTCCAAAGTTATTGTGCCGTTTGCACCATCACTGTACACTAATATCGCTTACAAATTTCATTGATCATTCTCATATTTTCATATTAATATTTACAAAATATGCCAATTCCTTTTCATGGAACAACCGATCCAAAAACACAAAGAACTCTTTTCATAGGAACCACCGAACGTATATATATATATTTTTAATTAAATCCAGGTATCAAAATCAAGCATAATTTCCTAATTTCAATTATAAAATCACAAATAAATTGGGTAAAATTGTGGGTCTCACAATCCTCCCCAACTTAAAGATTTCTCGTCCCCGAGAAATACGCACAGAGACAAGCAAGGAAACACACAAGGTTATTCAGACATTCTTACTACCCTTCACTTTGTTATTTATTTCTTTTGAGAATATATCCTTCCTTTGATGTCTTCGTTGATCAACACTCTTTTACTGGTCAACTTTTGCCGTAACGCCTCGCGGGAGTCGAATTGAGTCAAGCTCAAGGGTAGGCAACAAACAATCATTGTGTCTCAAAAATTTTGTTTGACCAGATTAGAAGCATTAAAGGTAAGTGAGTATGAATATTTCATAAGGGATATTGGCATTTGATAATAGACTTGATAAGAAGAGTTTGTTATTTTAGAACTTGGTGTCAATCCAGAAGTACTTTCTTGTATGCATATCAAAACCATAATCACCAGCTGAATTACTACTTATGCCATACAGGTACTTGTCACTACACTTTTCTAACATAGACTCTACTTAACCTTTTGCTCCCCAACTTTGATCAATCTTATACCATCTATTACACACCCTTACATCAAAGCCCACCATAAGACTATGATTACTCCCTAACTACCCGACTTTTCACTTACTACCTTGCCTTCTTAGTACCACTTAGGGACCGACTCTAAACCATTATTCCCATAATTCCTAACTTTTCACACAACCGTACCATCACCTTGTCCCTTCAGCCTCCTAAAATTCATGTGTTATGCATACAAGTGTTACTTCCTTCATAACTTTTATGAGGTAGAGTTCTGTTTTAGTCACGAGAATCCAAAACAAGAACTTTGAATTTACCAAAATTTGGCATTTGGTTGAATATTTTGATGGAATGTATTCATTAGCTTTCTGACAAAAGGAAGTCTTTTCAATTTGAAGGGGTCGAATTATCGCAGAAATGTGAAAATCAAGGTCACAACTAGATAAAAAGGCAATTGCGTTTACAAAAATTGAAAATAACGTAGGGTAATGCCTCGACTTTAACTCAATTCACCTCCGGCAGTCTTTAAGATGCGACACTTTTCCAAGAACTGATTTCCACGTTCATACCAGAATTTCTACACTTCGTACTTTAAGCACAACATTCATTGAACTCACAAAGATTTCAATATTATTTTATCATAAAAAGCAAAAAGAAGGAATAATCCTTCAACATAGCCAGTCAAGAAGCAAAAGTCCAACACAAGAAGCAAACACACTAGTAGTGGATAACCCCACACCGTTTAAACAATTCATAACAACACTTAAAATATCGAAAAACTCCTAAGGCACAAACGTAAACACTGTCATTACTTCTTCTGATTATAGCGGAGACCCTTCCATATCCCAGCAGGCCGATTAGAACCTAATTCGCATCTTGGCTCTGAGCAATCTTTTGAGATGTGTCCTGGTTTGTTGCAGTTAAAGCAGTTCGGGTTTTCACAAGGGCAGTTCGGTCTATAATGGTTCTTATTGCAGCGATTGCACAACGGAATTACTCCTCCCTGACCTTTTTCACCATTTCCATTACCACGAGCATTACCATTGCTGTTGTTGTTGCTTTGATGGTTATTGTTGTTGTTACGCTCATTTCCATGCCTATTCCGATTGCCACTGCTACGATTGTTGCCTCCGGCTGAATTATTTCCTCTAGTTCTATTGTCTCTTCGTCCACTTCCTTGTCCATAAGGGCCTTGATATCGGGCTCCACTGTTTCGGTTTCCATTTCCTGAGAGGTGCCTCACAGGACCACCACTTGTAACTTGTGCATCTGACTTCCCTGTTGAATCCTTCGACTTCAGACCACTTTCCACAATACTTCCTTTATTCACCAGGGTTGTGAACACAGCAATCTCCATAGGAGCTAAAGCTTGCTTAATTTCCGGCTTCAGTCCATCCAAAAATTTTGCACACTTAGACCTCTCATTCACAACTCTCCATAGTAAGGCATGAACTTTGCTAGATTCTCAAATTTTGCAGCATACTCCCCCACAGTCATGTTACCTTGTTCCAATCGCAGAAATTCTAACTCCTTAGCTGTCTTCAGATGTTCCGAAAAGTATTTCACCAAAAGTCTATCTTTGAATTGATTCCAAGTTAGTGCTCCAAGTGCTTCTCCTAATGCTTGTTTCTCATTGCGCCACCAGTCGGCCGCTTCTCCTACCATCATGTATCCAGCATAGGCGATCTTTTTCTCATCGGTGCATTGCATCATTCCTCCAAAAATCCTTTCCAAACTTGCTATCCAGGCCTCTGCCTCTTCTGATGCGAAACCTCTAGTGAATTCCTTTGGATTCCTACGGCAAAACTCGTCGAGTCCTCTAATTCCTTGTCCACCAGCGTTCGCATTCTGATTCTGCTGAAGTTGTTGATGCATAAGGTTCATGTTGTCCCTTACTCCTGCTAAGATCGCGACTGTCTGAGCCAAAACAGCAGCTGGTTCCTCATTCGGTTGTCGTCGTGCCATCTTGCTTCTGTACGCGGGATTGGAGTCTTAGGTCAAGCAAAGGGTTGTACAAGGTAAGCATATTTGGGCTATGCTCGAGCCGAAAGGGTAACTATACTATAACTACCAAACAGAGTCACACAATGAAAGCATATAAGGCTATGCTTAAGGCCACTAAGGACAACCATCGCTCTGATACCACTAAATGTAACACCCCAATTTGGACATAGAATTTTCACTAAAAATTTGCGCCATTTTTTTTATAACATTATCTAAGTCGATTCGGTTTAATTCTTTTACCAAAAAGATTTTCATAAATACAATTTAATTCATT
The DNA here is from genome assembly GCA_037953625.1 of Crotalaria pallida. Classification (NCBI taxonomy): domain Eukaryota; kingdom Viridiplantae; phylum Streptophyta; class Magnoliopsida; order Fabales; family Fabaceae; genus Crotalaria; species Crotalaria pallida. The sequence continues at coordinate 18,126,863 of CM075650.1, forward strand.
TGGTTTACAAAAATGTTTTGGTACTTAGACTTGCGTCATAAAATTCTATTCCCAAAAAGAGATGTTAACATCCAACACATTTCCAAAAACTCATTTTCTCAATGTCATATTTAGTCGATGGTTAACTTGCGGAAAAATAGTTTAATTACTTTATGAACATGATATATAACAAAGAAACTTCTTTTATTTCATTTAAAATAATCCATATTACAACTGGGGTTACATTCGGGATAGAGTAATCATGTCCTACCCATCCAAAGATGGAATACAAAAACTATCCTAGACTATTAGTCTTCATTTTCCTCCACCGTAACTGTCTGGAATATTCTTGATTGCTGCTTCTGCTTCCTCCTCGTATGTACGTCTTCTCGTGATCCTCTTCCGACTTGAGTAACCGCTACTCGAGATAGTACATGATCTGTCATCTGTGAACATTGTTACCCAATGTCCACAGGAAAGGGAAATAGAGAGAGTAAGCACTTCCGAACGATATGATCGTCGACGGCGCGGGCTTACAATAGGGGAATATTAAGACGAAAAGGGTAATCATCATGAAACCATATCCATTATATTTAATTATCTTTAGGCTCTAAGTTTCATTATCATAACCACCGGAAATTCGAGAAGGGGTACCACCACCGAAGCTCAAGGGTTTGGTAGCACACACGTTACATCTCCTCCATCATTCCAACCACATCCTAGTTCGGAAAGCAGATGGGACGCACAGGAACCCTAACCATGCTGGCATCGATGTCGAAGGGTACGCACCAACAAGTATCCAACAACCGAAGTAAAATCATTTCATCAATACAGTTTCCAAAATACAACGACATCTTGCCCCATTCGGGTTCCCTCTCACCATCTAAGACTTGCTCAAGGGGGCGACAGCGCTATCTCTAGTTGATCGTGCAGTTCCTCGCTACGACATTGCCTACTACCGAAAGATAAGTCCCTGTAGTCTTGTCCCGCCTAGAGAAGCACTCAAGGCTTCTTGACGTTCACCGTCCTTGCCTCCCCTATCGCAATCACCACTTGAAGAAACACCGACCTCCAAGTATACCTGAGTATCCATAGATAATCAGGGTGTCTTTCCTCTCCACTACTTCACTCTCAACGTGTAGGTTTAGAAAAGGGGTTCCTAAGTCTTTTAAGTCTTTTAAGTCTCTTCTTAAACCTAAGTTTTGGTCGACCCATTCTAAGCCTCGCTTCTAACGGGTCACGACCTCTAAGGGAAACATCAAACATCCTTCTACAGTACAGTGGAATCCACAAGACTTAGACCACGGCACAGTCATCCACGTGGTCAGTCCCTTAAAGGGAATATTTCCAAAGTTATTGTGCCGTTTGCACCATCACTGTACACTAATATCGCTTACAAATTTCATTGATCATTCTCATATTTTCATATTAATATTTACAAAATATGCCAATTCCTTTTCATGGAACAACCGATCGAAAAACACAAAGAACTCTTTTCATAGGAACCACCGAACATTAATTTTCTTTCCATAAGATGAACAATTATTTCCAAATATAATATAAAATACAAAAATATACAACATAGCATAAGCAATTAGCAACCGGCATACAATAAAAATCGAGGAATCGTGTTTTTCGTATAAACGGCAGGGATACACACTCAATTGCCGTTTTACTACTTGACCGATAGATTCCTAGTTCCGAACTTTGAGATGATACGGAACGTCCTAATATTATCCTACATGCCACTATGTCTTAAGAAGGCTTCTCTCTCACCTTGAGTTGAAGCTACAATTTAGTGTCCTCCTGAGTTGAAGTCACGTCACCCGAATCCGAACAATTTGAAAGCCTTTACCAAATAATATTTACAAATAATTCCATAAATAACTACTCAGCTCCAATTAGGCAAACCACAAGATACATATCCTTAACAACAATTTTCTTCATCACTTTTAGGAAATCCAAAAGACTTGAACCAAAACTTCCAATACTTAAAATAAATCATACTTTACAAAATCAAAACCTTTAAAACGTCAATGGAAATTTTTAGAACTAATTATTAAATCAAAAGAGATTATTAACTCAAATCAAACAATCATTCTAAATTATGAACTCATTCACTTATCAAGTCAAAACAAGTTCTATTTTAAATATCATGCAACTATATAAAAATCTTCTCTGGACAGCAGCACGAATAAAGTTGCATTACTTCACAGTTACCCAAAAATTCATTCTTTTCAATTTCCCACTAAAAGATTCACATCCAAATTCTAAAAATGAAATTAAGCTTAAGAAAGTAATGTTTTTTCCACACTTATTCAATTATGGGAAGCACTTAAATCATTTCAATTCACCTTAAATCTTATACTACTAAGGTAAATATAAAACAAATCTGGACAGCCACTCAAACAAATTGCATTTACTCACAATTTTCATCAAATTAAAGTTCTAACCTCTATTTTCAAAGAACTAAGAATTATAACTCAAAAATACTCATAACTTATAAAAATAGTTACATATGGATTATTTAGAGAAGTATCGTATCACTTAGACAACAATATTTATAGCATACATTTACTTATCTGATGAAATACTATAACTTGCCTACAAATTCTTAACATTATATTTTTACATCAAAATACAGCTCACTTCTTATTTACTAAATTCAAACAATATGATAACTATACCCAAACATACACACATACATTAAAATCATTTTTATAATTACTTAAATCAATTTATTAAATTTGGACAGTATACAATACAAACTCAAAATCACTTTTAAAAGACATTCCACAATTATCATACAAGCACCAGTAAGACAGCAATATAGTAAATAACTAGAACATTAAGGCATACATTTACAAAGTCATTTTTATATTTCCTTTTTAACTCTATATATAAAAAGTCTTAGCATAAAATTCACATATTGATTTAATCCAAAACAATTTCTATCATTGATGCAACTAATTTAGAATTTTGGACAGCATACATACCTAAACTTAAAAATTCATTTTCTCTTGAACAGAAAATCGAAAACACATGCCGTTTCTTCCTAAATTCTTATTACAACTTCTAATATAATAAAATGACTAAATTAAAACAAAATAAAATAGTTGCATCTGCTCTACAGCCACAGAAAAGTTGCATCACTTAAACAAGTTCAAAAAAACAATCCAAAACAATTATATACAATTCTAACTTATGCCAAAGACCTATAACTACAATTATTTCTAATAAAATATTACTTTTTCATTAATTCTAAATTCTGGACAGCAACTTAATATTTTTATTTAAATTACTTTAATCACTCAAAAATACTTATTTCTATTGGTTTCTATATTACATTTGCACATATAAACAAAGTATCATTAACACTCTTAAAAATAATCATTTGGGATCTTGAATAAATAAATTTTCCAAAATAAAACTTAAATTTCCAAAATAAAAATGAAACTTTCAAAATTAATCTTTTCCATATAAACATGTAATATATCCCCTAAACATACTAAAGAAATCATCAAATCAATTAGAAAAATTTAATTACTTTAATTCCTTTTTCTCTAGAATTTGACTAGCATATAGAAAAGTCAGAAAAATATTTTCAATTCCTAAAGCATCTATATAATATAATTACATCATTACGTATACCAAAAAAAAGATATTAAATCATTAATAAAATATAAAATAGATCTTTTTTAGAAAAATAATCACTTTTTCCAGCAAATAACATTTACAAACATATCAACCACATACTCATACAATTAATCAAAAATACATGTTCTTATAGGTTTATAACAACTACCATTTTTCCTATTTCTTTTAAACAATTTAATATAATTTAACTACAAACCATACAACAAACAAATTACAAAAATAATTTTTTTAAAAAGGACCATAGGCCTCACGGCCTACTCATACTTTTTATATTTCCAGAAAATTTTATTTTTTTATTCATTAACCTAATTCATTGTTATGTAACTTAAATCCAAACAAAAGAAAATCAGATACAATCAAACAATGACAATTACATAAAAATTCCATAAATTACCATTCCGTACACTTCAAGAACATTCCAAATTTCCAGAATTCACTTTATTTCCAAAAATCAATTTTAGTTCCTTTAAATCATTTTCATTTCATTTCTACTTTAAAGAAAAATACTTATTTGTTTTTTATTCTTTTTAGAGACTTAATTATAACTCAAATATACATGAAATAACAACAATTATCACACAATATACATACATACATACACACGGTCCAGAAAAAGAAAGAAAAATAAAAACCAAAATAAAAATTCATTTTAATCCTTTATTCATCTCTATTCTCTTTTATTATATTAAACAACAACACAATACACATATTAAAATACACAAATCAATCCTCAAATTTCTTAATGTATGCCACGGTTTATATATACATATTAGAAATTATTATTTTTTCCATTGTTATTTACTTATTTCTTTTTCATTCCTTAAAACAAAGAACAAAACAATTAAAAAGACAATGAATAAAAACTTATTTGTTCACACAAAATTCTCTACAATTCTCATGTTCTAAGAATTAAAATAAACCCAGAAATTAAATTACTCAAACTCATCAAAACTATTAGCCATCTTAAGAATTTAAGAAAAGGGGAGATAAATCCCTTTAAACACTCTTTTTGTGTCCCTTTTCTCATTCTTAATTCATATGACCTAAGAACAATTTCATATATTCAAAAATAACTTTAAAATGAAAAGGAAAATTTAGAACTTGACTATAGAAGAATTTAGAAGTTTTTATTCAATAATAACAACAAAGCAACTTAAAAATAACTTAAATAAATAAGTGATTTTGGGTTACCTCTACTCCTTAAGCTTTTTAGAAAACTTCAAGCAACAAAGCACTTCCTCCCTCCTTCCTTAGCTTACTCGACCCTCTCTCTCTATTTTTCTCTTGGAATTTTATTTTTTTTCTCTTATAAAACTATCAAGGTTTTGCGTGTGAAAAATGTGGGAACTAAGGCTCTCTATTTATAGGTGTTGAGGATGCATTTCCTCTCCATTTTTCAGAGAAAATTCGTCCCCCCTTCATCAAGTCTCATTCAAAAAATTTCAAACACTACTTGGAACATGAACTAGCATTAAATGAGATTTTGTTGATTCCTAAAGCATTTTAATTCATGGTTTATTCTCACAAACTTTAGAACTATTCTTCCCCTCTTTCCACCTTATTTTTGGACTGTACATGTATATTAAAATAGGAGAGAAAATTTTTCATTGGTTCATTGTGGAGGTGCCTACATAATTATCCAATCATATTAACTATCAAAATTTGATTTTCTACCTACTGTAAGAAATTGTTCGTAAATATTAAAATAAAAATTTTATTTTTATATATTAAGATTCTACATTTTCATACGATCATTTTCATATAAAGTTTATAATTTTTGGACTTACGGTTTCAAAGTTATGAATTTTTGAAGTTCTAAGATTATTTCCTTCAAAAATACATTTTCTAAGCTTTTCAAATATTTTAAAATAATAAAATACGAAAATACACTTTATTTAAATGATAGTACATTATACAACTTAATAAATGTATTTTTATTTTCAAAGTAAAATATACTTGAGTCAAAAGGTTATTTAATGCATTAAAACCATTCATTCAAACTTAAAACTCAAAAATTCGTTCACTACTGTAGCAGTGATAAAATTTCGAAAACTATAAAATAAAAATCAAAGCTTTACATTTTCATAATCTAGATTTCGATACGATCGTTTTGACATATCATTTGTAATTTTTCGACGCACGGTTGAAAAGTTATGAATTTCTAAAGATAGGATATTCTAATCCATCAAAAGACAATTCATTTTCTAAAAATCATTTAAATCAAATACTTTACCTTAAAATATTTCATTTAAATAGGCTAGGGAAAACATTGGTATATATATAATATATACATATATGTCACGTATATATATATATTCATATATATATATATATATTTTTAATTAAATCCAGGTATCAAAATCAAGCATAATTTCCTAATTTCAATTATAAAATCACAAATAAATTGGGTAAAATTGTGGGTCTTACATTAATTCCCTTGTGCTGAATAGATATTTTCTTATATTGTAATTTGTTGAGGGATCAAGGATTAAATATATAGAAAATAAGGGTAATGTTAGAGACGTCTAACTATTGCTATTTGAGAGGAATAGTCCATGAATTGAAGGATAATTAAAGGAAAATATAAATCATAGTTAAAATAAGTGAATCATACAATGAAACCAAGTTCCTAACCTTTTTCTATTGCTTTCTATACATCTTATCTCCTCAATCTTCTTATTTTATTATTATTCTTCTTCTCCTTCTAAATTTCAATAACAAGTTGCACTAATAATTACGAATTGGTGAAAAGTTGTTAAAAACAATTTGCAATCCCTGTGGGACGATATTCGGTCTTCCAGACTATATTACTCGTTGACCCAGTCCACTTGCTGGTACATCAACAAGTTTTTGGCGCCGTTGCCGGGGATTGAAATTCGATTCTAATTTCTTTTCGGTACTTTTTGTAATTATTTGTGTAATTTGTACTTTCTCATGTATAATTATAGTTGTAATAGTGATTCAGATTGTGATAGATTTATTCCTTATCCTTATCCTCCATACTATGTTGCACAAAATATAACTCCTAGGAAGGCCCAATGGGAAATAGCTCTAGAGAAATTGGCTCAAGCCACTGAGGATTTTGTTAAAGATTGCAAAAATAATTTTAGATTACCTCGTGTTGAACCAATTCCTCCCCCTGTGGAGAAAGAGTCATGGGAAATTAACCAAGATAAATTAGCTCAAAAAATTAGTAGTAATGTTCAAGAAATTAATTTTATAGAAAAAGAAAACAGAAAAAGTTTTGAGAACATAGAAATAGCACTTGAGCAAATTCCAAAACATTTATCTGAGGAGTTACAAGCATTATCAACAATTTTTGACTCTCCTAAAAAAGAGGAGGAAGTTGTGGTGATGGATGTGACCAATGATCAAATCCTTTTGGAGGAGCAAAAATCTGAAAAAGAAATTGTGCATGATAGGTTTGAGGAAGAGGATCGAAAAATAAAAATCGAAGGTTTAAAAATTGTAGAAAAAATTGAACCACCCTTGCATGAGGAATTTGTTGCTATAAAGAATTTTATTAAATCTAGTTCATCCTTGGGTGATTTAAAATTTTTCTATTATATTCAGCCTAAGTACTTTTATGAAAAATATCTAGAACAATCTGAATCATTATTAGGCAATAGGAAGCATGAGAAAGTAATATTCTTAACTAATGGAGTTAACAACTTCATGATGGATGATGGAAGAAAAGAAAATTTTGCTGAATCCCCATGGGATGTAGGAGTAACACATTATTGTTGCATCACGTGGGATTTGACCCATAGAATTTGGGACTGGTGGATTTGTTTTGTATATAAGCAGTAGTGTAGGTTTCATTTCTTAGGTAGTTTTTGTGAAAAAAAATGAGGAACAGACCTCGTGCGCCCCAGGCGCACGCGGTCGCGCGCCTCAGGCGCGCCGGGCTGTTTGGGGAATTTCACTCTTGGGGTGCAAAAGTTCAGTTTTGGGGTCAAATTCTGATTCTACCATTTTATCTCTTAGGATTAGTTTTATCTTATCTCTTAGGATTAGATTTATTTTTTTTTATCTCTAGTAATATTTTATTTTTAGTAATAGATATTTTGTTTATCTTATCTTTTAGGAACAAATTAGTTTTTTATCTTTTTAGGAGTTTGTTTTATCTTTTAGGATTAGATTAGTTTTATATCTTTTAGGAATTTGTTATATCTTTTAGGAATTTGTTTTATCTTTTTAGGATTAGATTTATCTTAGGATTATTTTTAGAATAGATTTTTTTTATTTATTTTCGTTTTTTTTTATTTTCTATTTTTTAGGGATAGATTTATTTTAGGATTAGATTTGTTTTTGTAGGATTTGGACCCCATTAGCCCCAATTTTTTCAATATTACACCTCAGGCCCCTGTACCTCACCAAAAATATTGTCCAGCTTTTTAGGTAGTTTTTAATTTTTATTTTGTAGTTTTAGGGTAGATTAGTTTGCTTGAGGACAAGCCAACATCTAAGTTTGGGGGAGTATATACAAAATAAAAAATTAAAATTTTTCAGATATGAATTTTTCTCCCATATTGGTATTGGTTTGTGTCCTTAGCAAAAGTAATTAATTTTTCTAACCTTAGGACTTTTTCTCTTTTGATTCATGTACATACTTAGTTTAGGACTTAGACTCATTGGTATTCGACTTTGTTTGATTGAACTGTTTATATGATTGCGGTGACTGGGTTATTTCGACAAAGGCTTTCAGAACTTGTGACTAGTGAACTGACTTTGGCCATATGTGAGGTTTTGAGCCTATTGAGAGGTATGAATTTTATTGAAATATTCTGATATTGAGACCCCTATTTTTTTCATGAGTGTGTTCACTTTGATATTGTCTTCTAGAACTTGACCTGTGACCATTTCAAAATTGATAATTGATTGCATGCATTAAGATGATTAAGGCACCTAGGATGTGTTTTTGTGGCCTTCAGATGATTTGCATTGAAAATATTCTCTTAGTTGTCCATTTTGAGCCTTATAATGATATATGATTTTTCTTTGGTACCCTGCATTTATTGAAATATTCTTTGATGAAACCTTGGAAATTTTGAATGAGCAATTGAGAGAAATGAATATGAAAAGTGAAAGTAATTGGTGAAAAGTGTATGAGTTCTATTTCTCTTCTGTGTGAAAAAAAAAATAATAAAAAAAAATAAAAAAACAAATGAATGTGAAAGGAATAGAAGAATAGAATAGAATAGAAGAAAAATTTGGAAAAGAAAGGAAGAATAAAATGTTCCTGATGTGAGTGTGAGTCTTTATTGTATTCATTGCTCATTCATGGTTTTTTAGGGAAACTTGTTTTTGTAAATATTTTTGCGAGTTAACCTTTGTTTTATCCCTTCTTTCTTTTATCCCACCTGACACTTTTAGCCATGGCCCCATTACAACCAAAAATAAGACCTTTTGATTTTGCATGCATTCAATAATTTCAGTGGAAATGTTGGTCTATGGTCAAGCCTATGGTAACACATTATCATTGTTGAACTTGAGTGAATTGAAAATATGACCCTTATACACTTTTGAGATAAACAATTGAGAGGTTGAGAGTGTTCATTAGTTCTGAGTTCTGAATGGGATTGTTATGTTAACTAGTATGTAATTGTGTAAATAGTTTATGATAATATGTGTCGAAGTGATGAGTCGAAGTCTTAGATTAGGTGTGTTTATGTTGATTTAGGGAGTTTGTCTTTAGTTTAGAATTTTTATTTTACTTTTGCCTGGGACATGCAAAATGCTAAGTTTGGGGGAGTGATTTGGGTCCAATATATATAGATTTGAGCATTGATTTGACTCCCTTATACTATGTATTTGGCTTGTTTCTCTAGCAAATTTAGGACTTTTTATTAGATTTTAATTATTTTTAGTAGTTTAGGGTCCTTTGAACGTTTTGATCCGTTTGTTAGTGTTTCAGGTACTTTTTGGAGCTTAAATGGATAAAATATTTATGGACCTGAAAAGAGGACGAAAAGATCTTGCAAATGGAAAAAGAACGGAGCAAAACGGAGCCGAAGTAGGTCTCACGCGCCTGGGGCGCGGGGACGGGTGCGCCTGAGGCGCGCTTGTGTGCAAAAGGAATTGTCATCAGACCTGCACGCCTGGGGCGCGAGGTCGCGTGCGCCTGGGGCGCGCGTGCATGTTGGAGGCCCAATTTGACCAGATTCTGAACAAAATAGAAGAAGAGAAGTCTAATTTGGCTTCATATCTTAGATTTGGTCAGAGATTAGAAGATAAACATGGACCTTATCTATTAGATTTAATTAAGATTTATTTTAGGATTTGTTTTACTCTTTAAATAGAGGATTTGTAAATAGTTTTCAGTAGGTTTTAAGATCATAGAATTCAATTAGGATTAGAGAGAGAGGTTAGTAACATCTATTGAGAGCAAGGAGGCAAGGCACAAGGATTGAAGGTCTCTTGGAGAGTTAGCTTGTATTGTCTATGATATGAGGTTTTCTCTTTGCTTCTGTTTTCTTTATTTCTATATGTGTAACTAAAACCTCTTGTTAGGAACATGGTGTAAATTGTATGGTGTAACTTATTTTAATTTATGATTTAGTATTTTGCTGTTTTTAATTCATGCATTAATTGAGTTTTTATTACATAAACCCACACAATTTATGTTTTGGATTTCTTAATTCGCAACGGGAGTTGGGATTTTGAATAGGCCATGCAATTAATGGTATAATCAGTCCAAAATATAGGGATATAATTGGATGATTATATGGCTTTTTAATTCCCTTGTGCTGAATAGATATTTTCTTATATTGTAATTTGTTGAGGGATCAAGGATTAAATATATAGAAAATAAGGGTAATGTTAGAGACGTCTAACTATTGCTATTTGAGAGGAATAGTCCATGAATTGAAGGATAATTAAAGGAAAATATAAATCATAGTTAAAATAAGTGAATCATACAATGAAACCAAGTTCCTCACCTTTTTCTATTGCTTTCTATACATCTTATCTCCTCAATCTTCTTATTTTATTTTATTATTATTCTTCTTCTCCTTCTAAATTTCAATAACAAGTTGCACTAATAATTATGAATTGGTGAAAAGTTGTTAGAAACAATTTGCAATCCCTGTGGGACGATATTCGGTCTTCCAGACTATATTACTCGTTGACCCAGTCCACTTGCTGGTACATCAACAAATATTGATGTGTTTGAAATTATGTTGTGAATATTTAACTTCTATTTGGTTTTAATTAAAGCTAAGAGAAATAAATGAATTAAAAAGGTTTTAGAAAAGTTTTGTGCATAATTGAAAGTATGTGTGTGCATTCGGTTGGTGAAGTATGTGCATGACTAAGTGTTTTTGTTTTATGAAAATGAAAATGTGTAGAAAATAATTGAGTGAATAAATGTTTGATTAAATTACATAATTGATTAATTACTTGTATGACTTAATTTATTTAAGTGATGTTGTGATTAGGTGCTAGTTTATGTTTGAAAAATATTTGAATGCGTAATTGGTCTTGAAATAATTTGGATTTTTAGAAAATTCCATTTGATTTATTTGAGATTTTTAAACTGTGTTTATGGCTGTCCAAAGTTTGTTTTATGATAAAAGTTTGAGTTTTAAAGTGTTAATTTTGAGTCAAAGAAGCATTTGAAATAAAAAGTGTTTTTACGATGTTTTCGGGATTTTATCAAAATGATTTTTTAAAATAATTTTTGGCTGTCCAGGATTATTTAAACTTGTTTCTTAACTTTGAAAATGTGTTCAAGTGATTTAAAGTAAAGTTTTCAAGTGATAATTGACTTAAGAAAAACCCGGATTAAAAACGGTGAATTTTTCGGTGTTTTCGAATGTAATTGAGGTGCTGTCCAAGATGTAACACCAAAATTTGGACTTAGAATTTTCACTAAAAATTTGCGCCATTTTTTTTAAAACATTATCAAAATCAATTCAGTTTAATTCTTTTACCAAAAGATTTTCATAAATACAATTTGATTCATTTGGTTTACAAAAATGCTTTAGTACTTGCATCATAAAATTCTATTTCCAAAAAGAGATGTTATCATCCAACACATTTCCAAAAACTCATTTTCTAAATGTCATATTTAGTCGATGGTTAACTTGTGGAAAAATAGTTTAATTACTTTATGAACATAATATATAACAAAAGAAACTTCTTTTATTTTATTTCAAATAATCATTTATTACAATAGGGGTTACATTCGGGATACAGTAATCATGTCCTACCCATCCAGTGATGGAATACAGAAACAGAGACTATACTAACTTAGACTACTAATCTTCATTGCTATCCTTCATCACAAGTATCTGAAAGATTCCTCGGCTTGGCGCTTTTGCATCCTCCTCATAAATATACTTCATCTCATGATCAGCAACCATCACTTGTAATGCTACATGATGTGACATCTGTGAACATTGTCCCCAATGTCCACAGGGAAAGGAAAGAAGAGAGAGAGTCAACGATCCGGACGAATGGTCATCGACGGCATGGACTTACTCTAAGGGATCACATTAGGACACAAATATATGCAATAACTTATAACATTTCCTCGTTCACATCTCATAATTTCCACTTTATTCTTATAACTTTTTATAACTTCCTCTTTTCATCGCATTAATATCTTTTCTTACAGTTCCATACTCATAATCTTTCCACTAGGTCTTTCCATAATACAACAGTCAATGATTTAGGGAGGGATATCATTGAGGTAAGGGAACAGTCAGCACACACGATACATCTCCTCTTCATCATCCAACCACAACCTAAGTCGGAAAGCAGATGGGATGCAAAGGAATCCTATCCACACAGGCATCGAAGTCAAAGGGTACGTACCAGCTGGAACCACGCATGTTGGCCAGCAAACAAAACATAATAAACAATTCGAGATCCGCAATGTTGGAACCATTAAGCATGGCCAACCACAATGATACTCGTAAGAAAATCAGTGACTTTTAGCCTTGTTCGGATTCCCTCTACACCATCTAAGATTTGCTCAAGGGGGCGACAGCTCTATCCCTAGTTGTACGTGCAGTCCTCGCTACGATCAACGCCCAGCAGGTGACCTTGATCATTGTAACACCGTCCCGCCTAGGGAAGCGCTCTTAGGCTTCTTGACGTTTCACCGTCATTGCCCTCCCCTATCACAATCACCACTTGGAGGGATGCACGACCTCCAAGCACACGGTATCTTTCCTCTCCACTACTTCACTCTCAACGTAGTTAGAAAGGATTGGGTCCTAAAGTCTTTTAAATCTTTTTAAAGTCTTTCAGAAATCTTTTCTTAATCCTAAGTTTGGTCGACCCATTCTAAGCCGCGCTTCTAACGGGTCTCGACCTCTAAGGGACCATAGCAAACACCTCCCTATCGTACAGTGGATTCCACAAGACATGAACCACGGCGAAGTCATTCACGTGGCCAGTCGCTTAAGGGGATATAATAAAGTCATTGTGCCGCTCGCACCATCACTGTACACTAACAACGATCCTCAAATTTCACAAGATTCAAATAATCATTTTTCATAATTTATTTTCACAATCATACTTCCAGATATTTCAAGTCCTTTTCATAAGAACAACAATTCAATATACATCGAGCACACTTCCATAGGATAAATCCTTATCCCAAAATAATCCCAACATATTTGTTATCTCATCACTTATCATTTTATCATCTCCAAAATCATTAAAGCAATATCCAATATACAACTTCAGAATATACAACATGGTATAACAATTATTAACAGACATAATATTGAGGAATCGTATTTTTCGTAAGGACGGTGGAACACACACACATTTGCCGTCTTAAAACCAATCATTAAATCAAAATCACTATTCAAAAATATACAACCATTATACACATCCTAAGATCTATAAATTAAATACAAAATTTAGAACTTAATCAATTAAATCAAAAGAGACTACTCCTACTTTCATTAACTCATAATTCAGTTCCAAATGCTTATATAACAACTACCATTATAAGCTACTTAAACAAATAACTTAAACTTGATATAATCTTTTAATCATTTGGTCAGCCAGGAAACACATTTTTAAAAAAAAAATCAATACAAACACTTAACACATCAACAGTCATTCTAAAATATGAACTTATTCACTTATCAAGTCAAAACAAGTTCTAAAGTTGATGCAACTCAAACTAAGATTCTGAACAGTAGCACAAAATAAAGTTGCATCTCTTCACAGTTACCCAAAATTCATTCTTTTCAATTTCCTACTAAAAGATTCACATCAAAGTTCTAAAAAATGACATTGAGCTTAAGAAAGTAATATTTTTCCACACTTATTCAATTATGGGCAGTACTTAAATTATTTCAATTTACCTTAAATCTTATAAACATACTACTAAGGTCAATATAAAACAAATCTGGACAGCCACTCAAACAAATTGCACTTACTCACAATTTTCATCAAATTAAAGTTCTAACCTCTATTTTCAAAGAACTAAGAATTATAACTCAAAAATACTTATAACTTACAAAAATAGTTACATATAGATTATTTAGAGAAGTATCGTATCAATTAGAGAACAATAATCATAGCATACACTTATTTATCTAATGAAATACTATAACTTGCCTAAAACTCTTAATATTATATTTTTATATCAAAACACAATCCACTTCTTATTTACTAAATTCAAACAATATGATAACTATACCCAAACACACACACATACATTAAAATCATTTTTTATAATTACTTAAATCAATTTATTAAATTTGGACAGTATACAATACAAACTCAAAAATCACTTTTACAAGACATTTCACAATTATCATACAAGCATCAGTAAGACAACAGTTTAGTAAACAACTAGAACACTAAGGCATACATTTACAAAGTCACTTTTATATTTCCTTTTTAACTCTATATATAAAAAGTCTTAGCATAAAATTCACATATTGATTTAATCCAAAACAATTTCTATCATTGATGTAACTAATTTAGATTTTTGGACAGCATGCATACTTAAACTTAAAAATTCAATTTCTCTTAAACAGAAAATCGAAAACACATGCCGTTTCTTTCTAAATTCTTATTACAACTTCTACTATAATAAAATGACAAAATTAGACAAAATAAAATAGTTGCATCTGCTGTACAGCCACAGAAAAGTTGCATCACTTAAACAAGTTCAAGAAAACAATCCAAACAATCATACACAATCATGCACAATTCCTACTTATGCTAAAAACTTTAAAACACTATTATTTCAAATAAAATATTACTTTTTTTTATTATTTATAATTTCTGAACAGCAACTTAATATTTTCTATAAAATCAAATTAATCAATCAAAAACACTCATTTCTATGTGTTTCTACATTACATTTGCACATACAAACAAAGTATCACTAACACCTTTAAAAATAATCATTTGGGATCTTAACAAATTAATTTTCCAAGATAAAAACTAAATTTCCAGAATCAAAACTAAATTTTCATAAATAAACCTTTTCCATAACACATGTAATTCATTCCATAGACAAACTAAAGTAATTATCAAATCAATTAGAAAAGTTCAATTCACTTTATTTCTTCCTCTAAATTTCGACCAACATAGAAAAATATCAGAAAAATATTTTTAATTCCTAAAGCATCTATATAATATAATTACATCATTTTGTATATTAAAAATAAGAGTTTTAATCATTAATAAAATATAAAATAGATCTCTTTTAGAAAAATAATCACTTTTTCCAGAAAATAACTTTTACAAACATATCAACCACATACTCATACAATTAATCAAAAATACATGTTCTTATAGGTTTTTAACAACTACCATTTATTCCTTTTTCTTGTAAACAATCAACTATAATTTAACTATACATCAAACAATCAAACAAATTACAAAAATAATTTTAAAATAATGCAATAAACCTCACGGCCTATTCTTTTTATTTTTTTCCAGAAAATTTATTTTTTTGCTTATTATCCTAATTCATTGTTCTTATTAAACTTAAATCCTAACAAAAGAAAATCAAATACAAACAAACAATAACAATTACATAAAAAATTTCATGACATATAATTCCATACACTTCAAGAACATCAAAAATTTCCAGAATTCACTTTATTCCCAAAAATCAATTTTAGTTCCTTTAAATCATTTTCATTTCATTTCTACTTTAGAGAAAAGTACTTATTTGTTTTCATTCTTTTTAGAGACTTAATTATAACTCAAATATACATGAAATAACAACAATTATCACACAATATACATACATACATACACACGGTCCAGAAAAAGAAAAAAATAAAACCAAAATAAAAAATTCATTTTAATCTTTTTATTCATTTCCATACTCTTTTATTTTATTAAACAACAATACAATACACATACTAAATTACACAAATAAATCTCCAATTTTTTTGAGATGTGCCACGGTTCATATATATATATACCAGAAATTAAAATTTTTCCATTATTATTTACTTATTGAGTATTATTTCTTAATACAAAGAAATAAAACAATTAAAAAGACAATGAATAAAAACTTATTTGCTCATACAAAATTCTCTACAATTCTTATGTTCTAAGTATTAAAATAAACCCAGAAAATAAATAAATCAAACACATCAAAACATTTAGCCATCTTAAGAATTAAAGAAAAGGGGAGATAAATCCCTTTAAACACCCTTTTTGTGTCCCTTTTCTCATTCTTAATTCATATGACTTAAGAACAATTTCATATATTCAAAAATAACTTTAAAATGAAAAGAAAAATTTAGAACTTGACTATAGAAGAAGTTAGAAGTTTTTATTCAATAATAACAACAAAACAACTTAAAAAAAATAACTTAAATAAATAAGTGATTTTGGGTTACCTCTACTCCTTAAGCTTTTTAGAAAACTTCAAGCAACAAAGAAAATCCTCCCTCCTTCCTATAGCTTGCTCGTCCCCCTCTCTCTTTCTCTCTTAGAATTTTTATTTTTTTCTCATGTGAAACTATCAAGTGTTTGTGTGTGAAAAATGTGGAACTAAGGCTATCTATTTATAGGTGTTTGGAGATGCATTTCCCTTCATTTTCAGACCTAAATTTCGTGCCCCCCTTCATCAAGTTCCATTCAAAAATTTTCAAACACTACTTGGAACATGAACTAGCATTAAATGTGATTTTGTTGATTCCTAAAGCATTTTAATTCATGCATTATTCTCACAAACTTCAGAACTGTTCTTCCCCTCTTTCCCTTCTAATTTGGACGGTGCATATATTAAAATAGGAGAGAAAATTTCTCATTGGTTCATTGTGGAGGTGCCTACATAATTATCCACTCATATAACTATTAAAATTTGATTTTCTACCTACTGTACAAAAATTTTCGTAAATATTAAAATAAAAATTTTATTTTTACATATTAAGATTCTACATTTTATTGCGATCGTTTTCATATAAAGTTTGTAATTTTTGGACTTACGGTTTGAAAGTTATGAATTTTTGAAGTCCTAAGATCATTTCCTTCAAAAATACACTTTCTAAGTTTTCAAATAATTTGAAAATAATAAAAATACGAAAATACACTTAATTTAAATGATAGTACATTATACAACTTCATAAATGTATTTTCATTTTCAAAATAAAATATTCTTTAGTCAAAAGGTTATTAAATGCATTAAAACCATACTTTGATTCTTAAAACTCAAAAATTCGTTCACTACTGTAGCAGTGATAAAATTTCGAAAACTCAAAAATAAAAATCAAATCTTTACATTTTCATAATCTAGATTTCGATACGATCGTTTTGACATATCATTTGTAATTTTTCGACGTACGGTTTGAAAGATATGAATTTCTAAAGATAGGATACTCTAATCCATCAAAAGACAATTCATTTTCTAAAAATCATTTAAATCAAATACTTTACCTTAAAATATTTCATTTAAATAGGCTAGGGAAAACATTGGTATATATATAATATATACATATATGTCACCTATATATATATATATTCACATATATATATATATATTTTTAATTAAATCCAGGTATCAAAATCAAGCATAATTTCCTAATTTCAATTATAAAATCACAAATAAATTGGGTAAAATTGGACCAGCAACCCAACCAAATGATTTAAATTCTTACTAAGTGTTTTTCAAATGGTTTTAAAATATTTAAAGTGCTAGAAAATAGGGAAATTGTTTTGATCAAACAATAGTGTTTTAAGTCTTCCGACGAAGAATGAAAAGTGTCTTGAGATACGAAAAGATTTTCTTATTATACATTAATAACGTAAGCGTATTTTATTTAGTACGAGGAATAACCTTAAAGACGAGGGACTTGGGGCAGTCGGCAGAAACAAGGATCCGAGGAGACGGTACGCAATTAATCGCTGGACCTCAGGTGAGAGAGAAGCTTTCCTAAGACACCGTGGTAGCTAGGTGATATTAGGACGTTCCGTATCAGCTCAAAGATCGGAACTTCGTGGTACTGAGTTAGTAATATAGTGGCAATTGTTTGAATTGTGTGGCCACTTATACGAAGAGGACGAAGACCACATTATTGTGTGTGATGATTGTGTGATGTTATATAGCATGCCTTATTTACTGCTTAATTATGCATGATGATATTTGAATTGTAATTAATGTGGGTAGTATGCGGAGGGACGTCTGTTACGTCCTGATAATATAAATGAAATGAATAAGTTGATGAGGGTAAAAGATTCAAAGAAGAAAGAATAATGATAAGTGATATAAGATGAATTAGAATGAAAGAGGTAAAAGAGTTGGAACGAATTAAAGATAAGGATGAGGTTGAGCCAGAGCTGGGAAAGATTTTGTTGTTGATTGAAGTGAGATGTAGCATGTGTGGAATTTGGTTTCTTGCTGAGACTGATGTTGAGTTGAGCTTGCTCCTCCATTGGTACTCACTAAAATGAGATTTTTGAAAAGGTTTTCGAACTGAGATTTTTAAGAAAATTTGTGAAACGATATTTTTGAAAAAGGTTTTGAAAAGAGATTTTTGAAAAGATTTGTGAAAGGAAATTTTGAAAAGGATTTATGAAAAGAAATTTTTTTAAAAGGGTTTTGGAAAGAAGATTTTTAGAAAGTTTACGAAAAGAAGTTTTTGAAAAAGAGTTTACGAAATAAAATTTTAAGAGAGTCTACGAAATGATATTTTTACGAAAGTTTATGAAAAGAGATTCTTTTCAAAAGGTTTACAAAAGGAGATTTTGGAAAAAGTTTGCAAAGCAAGATTTGTAAAGAGGTTTTATCAACTGATATTTTTGGAAAGGTTTTTGAAAAGATATATTGTAAAGAAGTATGAAACCAGATTTTGGAACAAGTTTATGAAATGATATTTTCAGGAGATTGATTGAGGAAGAGTGTGAAAAGTGATGCAAGTTGGCCGGTGGGATTCCCGCTCTATGCTATATTGAGAAAGGAAAGAAACAGTATTGTTGAAAGATAGCGGTCGGGACTCATTGAAGGGATGTGAGAAGGGTGAGAAGACCATTAGGTTAATTAACAAGATAAAAGACTTTAAAAGACATTAACAGCGAACGCGGTGAGGTATGAGAGTTAACCCGAAGTAGTGGAGAGGAAGGAACCATAAGTATCTGCGGATACTTAGGAGGAGATTGCATTAGGGGAGGACGATGACGGTGAAACGTCAAGAAGTCTTGAGTACTTTCTAGGCAGAACGAATTCCACAAGTGGTATACGAACGTGGTTGGGACTGGGTCCAATGTCGTGGCAAGTTCTGCGTGCAAACTGGAATTGTACTGACGCCCCCTAGATTGCAAATCTTGAACAGTGAGAGGGACTGGAGTGGGGCATCTTGATTGCCACTGTGAGACAGTGTGCCTTGAATATATTTATGCATTGATATGATTTGATTTGAGGATGTAGTCCTCCTGGTCTGGGACCAATTGTTGTGAGACAGCTGTCGTGCCCTCACAGTAAAGGTCCTGTACTCCTGTTTGCTTCCGACTAGGTGGATGGATAATCGAGGAGATGTAGACTTGAGACGTGAGTGTTTACTGCGAAAGAAACGCGCACCTCGATGATACTTTAACTCCCTCAATCATCGATGGTTATAATTCAATAAGACACAATAAGAAAAGATTTCTAATTAAGAGAAGTAAAAGTTTAAGAGATGTGGATAATGAGAAAGAAGGATTGAGAAGGGGAAATATGGAAAAATAAGTGAAACCCCCATGAAGGAAAAATATGAAGGAAAAGTGATGGAATAAGAAAGAAAGAATGAATAGTGAGAAATGAGTTGGCCGAGATGATAATGAATAATAATAAGGTTGATAATATGCTTGAATGTTATGTTGTGTGTGTGCTGTGTGTATCGTTGTATTGTCTTGATATCTCGCCTACCGTAATTCCACACCGTCGACGCTACGTCGTCCGAATTGCTTACTATCTCCTGTTCGTTGGCATATCGGTGCGACTGGTATTTCAACGGGCAGATGGAGTATCGTATGGAGATCACTACTTGGAGTCGGCATGGGAGTGGTTGGAAGCATACACCCTATGGTTGGGTCTGGACCGGTTACACTGAGATCATGATCCCAGACTCGGAGCATCAACTGAACGGAGCTAATTTGGGGCCGCACTTGGGGCAAGTCACCGTACGAGGATACAAGAGCTACGAAGAGAAGAAGTGGTACGAGACCCAGAGGGACTCCACCATTCTAAATGAAGGAGAGTTGGAGCCCAATGACAAAGGGAAAGCAGTGACCGAGAGGGCACCTTCGTCGGGAAGGAAGAAAGGACTCAAGAAGAAGAAGGAGCTACACCCGATTGTTTTCGATAGAAGAGATTTAGGTTGGTGTCATTAGTTTAGGATTTTTGTGAATGTTTTGAGTTAAGGATTACCGAGCCATGAACCATTTATGTAATCAAGCTAAGTTTTTAATTCGACTTATGGAGTATATCTTTTGCAAGATGAACCTATGTAAAGTTTTGAAAATTGTCAATCTTTTGTTGAATCAATTTCTTTTATGAAAATGAATGTTTTATGAAAAGAAAGGTTTTAGTAACAACTTGATTTTCGGAAAAGTGTGTTGAAAAACATAAAGAACTTTTAATAATGTTTTCAAACGCTCCAACAATGTTTTAAAAAAAAAATTGGCCTCATTTTTGGTAACTTTAATAAATAAAAATTGATGTTTTCAAGTTGTGAAAATCGGGCTGTTACACACAACAACTAAATAATTGATTTTTAATAAACATATATTTAATTCGATAAAACTTATAATTATACTAGGGATTAAAATTAGGGATGTTACAATTCTCCCTCACTTATTGGAATTTCGTCCCCGAAATTTCGTTCAATTCCTTCAAATGGAGAACCATCCCAGACAAAGGGTCTTCTAAGTACGACACTCACTTCTCTTTGGTTCTACTCCCCCACTTGGAATCGACATACCATTTTGCATTAGTACGCCACTGGACTCTTGCACTCAATGAAGAATACAAGTTATGGTTCAATTTGGTTAGTTTTCGACGCGAAATGCTCTAAGGTTTTATACTATTGGCAGTCACTCATTTCAAGGGTCCTTCTAGGAAGACTCCCAATTGGTCTTGGGTTTCAAGAATCAGGTACGATTCTCCCAACAATTAGAGATAGTTTTCTAAGGTCATCTGGGTTTTTCTCAAGGGATTTTACAATAAGGGTCGGGAATACTACTTTTCAGGCGAATTCCTTCCTTCATTGCCTGTTTGGTTTTGTGCTAAATAATTAAAGATTTCCAATGATATCAGCGATTAATAAATAAAAAGGTTGAGGTGCCCATCCCAATCTCTTATCCATCAATGGTATCATCATGGTCAGGTTCACTAACAGCACTAACACTTAGCAACTTTCGTACTCAGAACAACCCAAATCTACTTCTACACCCTATCTAACCGGCAGCATCCACAGGGATTTGATCCTACTCTACCCGGGTACAAACAACTTATGTACTACTCTTAAGTCCTAATCAAACACATTCATTACTCAAGTAAGCATTTATTACATACACATCATTCAAAATTCAAACATGCACAACAACATTTCATATCAACACATGTTTACAACCATCAATCATGACTTAAACTCTAGCTCTTCCTAATCTAGCCATGATCTACCTGGACTACATCTACACACACTTAAGCAAAGTTTCAAATAATCAAACCATTCAAATGCTATGCCAAAACTTTGATAAAAGTAATCACCATGTATGGGGTTTAAAGTTCAATAAATACAACCCCCATACTACAAGAATACTTACACATTTTGAAAATCGATGTAGAGTTCAAGAAGATCATTTATGCATTTATATATATATATAACCAAAATAACATGCCAGGAAACATGTATGAGTTTGTTTAGGTTTAAAATTTAAAGTTGCATACAAGAAAGACATTTATATATACATATGGTCAAAGTAGCATATTAGAAAAATATTGATGTGGTGGTATGAAGATAGAATCAATGTTTTTGAAAATCGAATTCTTTTCTTTATGAAGAACATTTACTATTGGGTAAAATCTTAGTAAAATATTCCATCATGCAAATTACTTTGTACTTTAAAACCTTGATATTTTTCTTGCCAAATAATTTTTGGTAAAATTCTGAAAACAAACTTTGCAACCCAAATTTCGATGAAGGAGTGTAAAATCACTTAGGATTAGAGAACCCAATGAGAAAGGGAATATGTTGTTGACTAGAAAATTTATTTTGGTACTTCTTCATAAATTGAAATAGTTACATTCCCTTTAACTTTGAGTTTGAGAATTAAATTTCGTTCCAAATCGATTTTTGTCACACATAAAGGTTCCTATTTAATCGATGTGTGGTTTGATTAAAACAATGAACTACTTCACCGCCTGATTAATTACAAATCTTTGGTTTCCTTACTAATTTCTTAAAATTTATCATGCGACTTAGAATTCAATTTGGAAGGATTTCTGATTCTATTTTAAAACGGGGAAATTCATTTTAAATTCAGTTTCAAACCATTGAAATTCTTTTTAGATACGATCAACTTAAACATCAAATGATTCCCAACATTAATACCACTATACCTGGGAATCAGTTGATCTCTTGATAGTAAGCACCATTTCGTAAAGAAGTTTTCAAAATTGTTTTATGCACAAAATAATGTCAACATTCACATGTTCGAACAATAGCAGGTATCATCCAAATGCACAATTTATCATTTAGGCAAACATATGACATTACATACATTTATCATCAAACATACATCCTAGCTCTTACATCACCTAGGGTCTCCTGCACTTGTTGCCTAGGCCTAGGACTATCACTATGCACTATTTTAGAGTTTCGCACTTTCTATTTTAAGAAAAACGAACCCTAACAAACTGTCATAACTAACTAGAATTCCTGAACTAGCTAAAACTCTTATCTTAATGCTAGACAACTCTAACTACAACTTTCACTGCGCAACTCTGATTTGAAAAATGTCCACGCATACGGAGACCTATGACAATGACTTCTAATCCTCCTAAATTTGGGATATTCCTAAATTCCCGAAATACTCGCCGAAACTTAAGGACGGGATGATGATATCTCCTAACATATGTATACTTGAGGTGATCAAGCTCAAACATACATCATATTGGTGATAAGACCATTCTCATCTCACTTAAGTTTGAAACACATAACCTATTAGTTTTAAAACGTTGAAATCTTGTTTTGTGTGTCACATTTAGAATTGGTTTACTTGGCGCTGGACTAAAAATCACTTTCTCCCGGTGGGTAGCAACTTAGCGCTCTTGCCCGTTGGGGTATCGCTTTCCTTAGTCTCGTCATCCATCCACTTCGAAATCTGACTAATTGTTTTCCACAAGATTTTAGGTTTGCATGGTAAGCTTCACATAATTTAGATGAACTTAAAAGAGGTTTTCAAATGCTTACCACGCTTCCCAAATAGTTAAAAGAAAAACATACAAGAAAGCATAAACACTCAATATACTCTACTCCGCAAAATCTCCATTATCACCTAGCAATGATACTCAACTACACCTTAAAACAAACTCTAGTTCTAACTCTAAGTTACTCGCTTGGTGAGTAAGCTGCAGGAGTAATAAGTTACTCCAATAAGCCGAGGAAAACTGCTCTGATACCAAAAATGTAACACCATACTTTATCTACCCATAGATACCCATTAATTAAAATAGTGAACTTAAAATTTCCTTTTTAATTTATAAAAATCTGTCGTCAATCGGACGAAGTTTCCTTTGTTTATTGGATTTCCAAAATACTAGTTTAACCTGCTCACTTTCAGAAAAACATATTTATATTCATCGGAGGCCAGCAGGGCCCAAAACATTGTTCAGTCCATACATTACAACATTTCCAAAAAAATAAGTCTAAGTTTCAAGACTCCTAGTTTCCAAATGTAAAATAAAAGAAAATACATCAAAAACCTCCCATAATACAAAGTATATGACCAAAATAGTGGTCTCCCCAAAAATACCCTACACTCCACATTATGGAATGTATTTCCTGCTCGGCCAGACTCGTGTATGCTCCTTCGGTACCCGTAAAAATATAGCAAGAAGGGTAGCATTACACAGAACATGGAAAGATAGCTTCTAAGAAGCATAGTAATAAACTAAGCCCTACTTACTCGCTAACAGTTTAACAACCATACTCACATTCTTATACAATCACATCCTAATTCCATTTCCATTAACCATAACTTTTTCATTATCCATTTATACTTAGCATTTCCATAACTATTCTCATTAGTTATTTCCTTTAATTCCTTAATCATTTTCATTGTCCATTTCCTTATTTCGTTTTCCAATGTCCATTCTATTATCCATTTTTCCTTTCCATTACCATTTTCATTACCTTTTCCATTTTTATTTCCTTTTCCTTTATTCATTTTTCCAGTATGTGTAACCTCAATAAGAGATCTACACTTTCCAATGGGTGTAATGTAACACCCCAAATTTTTAATTCTTGGTTAATAAAAAATAATTATAAAAGTTTATTTATAATTAATTATTTTATTAATATCCTTGATTATAAAGTGATTTATTATGCATGAAAATATTTGATAGTTTTAATATGTGAAAATAATGTTTCTGCACATCAGTCCCTGTTTTGGGACCTAGAAGTATTTTTAGAAAGATTTTGGAGGAAAAGAAAATAAAATAAATATTTTTCAAAAACTAACCAAAATACTCGAGTATTACTGAGAAGACTCGAGTATTCTGGTCCGAGTTGAACGAGTTAGTGCATTTTGGTGAGTCACCACCAACGATTCTCGTGTGTTGACATGAAATCGTCTTCCTCAACACGTTCCCGTCTTCGTGTCGCTGTGCATGGCCATCTAACTCAAGTATTTAAGCTTGAATGTGGCCGAGAATCAACCATTTTTGGCAATTGGTGGAAGAATTCGTATGTTAGGGTTCCTGAGTTCGTCTAATCGATTCTCCCTCTCTGTCTTGATTCGAGTCACAAATCAAACACCAATACAAAGCTCACATCTCAAGCTTTGTATAGACACAAAAATTGTGAGCTGAGAGTTTGAGTGTTAGAAGAATCGAAGCTCGAAAGTGGGGTTTGTTTTCTGTCAACTGGTTCTTGGAGCTCACTTTGATCTTCAATTGTGGTAAGCTCGTGAACCCTCTTGATTTCAAATTGGTTTCAATCTCTCATGCATGTTGCAGAGAGTAGATTTTAACCTTTTTACCCAATTTTTGTGCACGATTACTCACTCAAACAATGTGGTTTTTGGACTCTGCTCACACTGTTCTGCATTTTGGTGGGTGAAGTGATTTGTGCTGGTGTTGGTGGCTGTTGTGTGACTGCTGCTGTTCTTGGGTGTTTTGGAGTTTGTCTAAGTGTTGTCCAAGGTATGGGAGAAGTCATTCATATTGCTAGGATTATAGATTGTGAATTTGACTTGTGTGTGCTATGTAAATTGGACCAAGACATGCTTGCTGGACTTGGAGGTTCAAACAATCACTTGGTCACTTGATTAATAGTATGATTAATGTCTGAAATGAATTGATGAAATTAAGCAAAAGGAACTCTTGAGCTTGGTTGAATTATAATTGGTAAATGTGATAAAACATGTCCTTGATGTGGTATGCTTTTGGTAAGCTAATAATGAACCCTGAACAAGTTTGGAGCAAATTCTAAATATTGCATTTGTGCTGTACAAACTCAGTTTTCTGCTAAATGTGGGTAAAATTTGATAATGCTATGTCGAGTTGCATAACATGTGACTTTTTTGCATAAATGGAAGCATGATTGGATTCTCTGTGAATTGTTGTAATCTCTGTGTTGAGACAAGTTTTAAATATGAAAATAAAGTTCATTTGACCATTGGATTAAGTTAGAATTGCTCAAAATTGAATTTGGCATGTCAAGTTGTTGAAAATGTGATTTTATGCATAATTGGTGCTCAAATTCAATTCAGTGTAATATGATGTTAATTCTGTATTGGAACATGTTTGTTATGCATTATGTTACCTCTATTAAGCAATTGTTTTGATTGAATTTTACTAGAATTGAAAATGGTATGTTAAAACCAAATTTCCAGTCTGTTATGTCTGTCAAGACTCGAGTACTTGGCTTGATACTCGAGAATTTCGTGATGCACCAGTGTGACTTTTTGCACCAACACTCGAGTATCAGGCTCAGGACTCGAGTAATGACTGATGCAGCAAGAGTATTTTCTGATGAACCACTCGATTAATACATGAACTACTCGAGTATTCTGGGTTGATGAACTACCCGAGTATTTCATGAACTACTCGAGTATTTTTAGAAAATCTGAAACTTGACTTTTCTGAAAAGCATGAACGACTCGAGTAATTTGAAAAGCTACGCGAGTAAACTGGAAAGAATGAGGAACTACTCGAGTATTATGATGAATACTCGAGTCTTTTGCCCAGAATGCTAAAACAATGTCATTTTAAACTAAGTCAAATTTAATTGAACTAAAGAAAGATTGCAAGGAATGATAGAAGTGATTAATTTAATCCTTAAAGGTATTATTCAACTATTATTTTAATTTCTCAATGAGATAAGCATGATGTTAACAAGTTAGAAAGGGTAAATCATTATTCATCTAATTTATTAAGAATTATCCATTTGATTAGAACTTTGGTTTTGTTCTAATTGGTTTAATAGGGTCTTCCTGAATATGATAAATAAATTAAGAATGGTACATGATGGTTGCATATGCCTAATGAATCATGTCTTGAGTATGACAATTGCATATGATTAATGAACAATTATTTGAGTTTAACCTCCAGATAAGTTGATTCATATGGTATGAGTTGTGGAGTAATCATTGTAACAGCCCGATTTTCATAACTTGAAATAATCATCATTTATTTAATAAGTTGCAAAAATGAGGCCAAATATATATATATTTTTTTAAAACGAGATTGAAAAACCATTGGTATATTTTAACACCCTTACTTGAAAACCGAGTTGTTACTAAAACGAATACTTTACATAAAACTTTCACCTTTATGAAATGTCTAGATTCAAAAACATAATGATTCTTTTTCATCAAGTCTAAAGTATTTATAACGATTTCCCAAAAGGTTACATTGACCATTATCTCCAAGAAGAAGTTTTCCTCAAAACAAAGTTTAGAAAGCTTAGTTTGATTACATAAGTGGTTCATTGCTTGGTAATCCTTGACTCAAAACACTCACGACAGACCTAAACTAATTACACTATCTCTAAACCTTCCTGTCGAAAACAATCGGATGAAGCTTCCACTTCTTCTTGCGTCTCTTCTTAGCTCCCGAGGATGAGACCATCTATGTTGCTGCTTGTTCGCTATCCTTTGGCATTGACTCCAATCCAGCTAGAGTGGTAGAGTTCCTCTGAGCCTCATATCGCACCTTCTCCTCGTAGTTCCTATATCCTCGGACGGTGACTTGTCCCAAATGCGGCCCTAAGTTAGCTCCACTTAATTGATGTTCTAGGTCTGAAATCATGATCTGAGTGTAGCCGATCCATACCCAGCCATATGGGGTGCGCTTCCAACCACTTCCATGCCTAGTCCAAGTAGCAATCTCCATACGATACTCCATCTGCCCGTTGAGATACCAGCAGTACCGATATGCCAACGAACAGGAGAGAGTAAGCGATCCGAACGACGAATCGTCGACGGTGTGGGATTACAATAGGCGAGATATCAAGACAGTACAAACAAGACAAGCAACATACACACAACACAACATTCAAGCATATTATTAACATTATTATTATTGTCTTGCCCAATACTATTATCATCTCTCAACATAACATTCTTTATTTCTTAATTCCTTTCTCATTCTCAATTTCCAATCCTTCACTTTCTTCCTTTCCCTCTTCATGGGATTTCATTTCTGTTTCCACACTTTACATTTTCATCATCAGTAATTCATAGGCTTTGCTTTTCTTAGTTATAAATCTTTTCTTATCAAGTCTTATTGAATTATAACCATCGATGATCGGGGGAGTTAAAGTATCATCGAGGTACGCGTTTCTTTCGCAGTTAGCACTCACGTCTCAAGTCTACATCTCCTCGGTCATCCACCCAACCTAGTCGGAAGCAAACAGGAGTATAGGACCTTTACCGTGCAGGCACGACAGCTGTCTCAACAATCAATTGGCTCCAAGCCAGGAGAACTGTAGGAATCTCGGGTACGGCCTCAAATCATTTCATTTCAATTCATATCATATTATTCAATCAAGGCTCACTGTAGAAAACTCGGGTACAGTGGCAAATCAAGATGCCCCACTCCAGTCCCTCTCACTGTTCAAGATTTGCAATCTAGGGGGCGACAGTACTAATTCTAGTTGATCGCGCAGAACTTGCCACGGCATTGGACCCAGTCTCTACCACGTTCGTATGCCACATGTGGAGTTCGTTCTGCCTAGAAAGTACTCTAGACTTCTTGACGTTTCACCGTCATCGTCCTCCCCTAATGCAATCTCCACCTGAGTATCCCTGATACTCATGGTCTTTTCCTCTCCACTACTTTGATATCACTCTCATAGCTCACCGCGTTCGCATATGTTTGTGTCTTTTAAAGTCTTTTATCTTTTTAATTAATCCTAAGGTCGGCCCATCCTTCGTGCACCCCTTCAATGAGTCCCGACCACTAACTTTTGCATCACTTCTCCTCTCTTTTCTCAACATAGCACAGAGCTGGGATCGCATTCACAACTTGAATCTTATCACAGAATCTCTTCCAAAATTTAATTCCACAACTTTTGCACAAAGTCTCATTTCATAAACCCTTTTCAAAAATTTCATTTCGTAACCCTTTTCGAAAATCTCATTTTCGTAAATCTTTTTCAAAAATCTCTTTTCGCAAACCCTTTTCAAAATTTCATTTCGCAAATTCTTTTCAAAATAATTCATTTCGTAAACTCTTTTCAAAAATTTCGTTTCGTAAATTCTCTTCAAAAATTTATTTTCGTAAATCCTTTTCAAAAATCTCGTTTTACAAATCCTTTTCAAAAATCTCATTTTCGAGAGCACTAGTGGAGGAGCAAGCTCAACTCAACACAAGTCTCAGTCCAAGAAACAACAACAAAGAACCAAGCTCCACTCTCATCACATTTCACTTTCAATACGCCATCAGCATTCCCTCCCATCTCTGGCTCATTCACTTCGTTATCATTAAACCTTTCCTCAATCTCAACTCTTTATCTCTTCTCTAATCATTCTTATTTCTCTTATCATCATTTCCCTTCTTAACGTCTTATCAGGGCTGCCTTATTCCACAAGGACTTAGGCCAAACAGGGGGGTTATCTCTTTTCTTTATGTCTTTTACCTCTAATCTCTTTTATCAATATTACTTAATCTATTCTCATTATCTCAATTTCGACAATTTAAAATATCATCATGCATAGTTAAACAAGTAAATATAAAGAGGCTATTTCATATCATCACATACACATTCATCACACAACAACATGTGGTCTTTGTCTCCTTCGTATAAGTGGCCACACAATTCAAACAATTGCCACTATACTACTGACTCAGAACCACTAAGTTCCGATCTTTGAGATGATACGGAACGTCCTAATATATCACCTAATAAATACCACGGTGTCTTAGGAAAGCTTCTCTCTCACCTCAGGTCCAACGATTAGATGCGCACGGTCTTCTCGGATCCTTGTTTCTGCCAACTGCCCCAATCCCTCGTCTATAACATTCCTCGCATTAAATAAAACACATTTACGTTACCAACTTGTATTAAGAAAATCTTTTCTTAGCTTAAAACGCTTTTCGTTCCTCGTCGAAAGACTTAAAACGTGATCGTTTTCTTAACACAACTCTAACGTTTCCTAGTACTTTAAGTGCTTCAAAACCATTTTGGAAACATCTAGTAAAATAATTTAAATCAATTGGTATGGTTGCTGGTCCGTCTTGGACAGCACCTCAACCGCATTCGAAAACACCGAAAAAATTCACCGTTTTCAATCCGGGTTTTTCTCAAATCAATTACCATTTGAAAACCAAACTTTGAGTTACATAAATACATTTTTAAAATCAAGAAACAATTTTAAACAACTCTGGACAGCACGGAGTTGCTTCACAAAATCACTTTAATAGAAATCCGAAAACATCGTAAAAACTCTTTTTGTTTCAAATACTCTTTAGCTCAATATTAACATTTTAAAAACTCAAGTTTTTGTCATACAACAAATCTTAGATAACTTTAAACACAATCCCACAAGCTCAAATAAATCAAATCAAATTAATTTCAAAACCGATTATATACGTCAACTAACACACAACCAACAACACACTTTGATAAATCAAGTCACATAAACAACTAACCAATCATTCAACTTAATTATAAACCAAATATTCATTCTCAAGTAAACACTTTCACAATCAAACACTTAATTTAATTATTCAACACATAATTACTTCCAAAACCATTTCGTTTTTATACAACAAAAACACTTAGACATACTTAGACTCATAAACCGAATACACACACATATTCATCTAAACACAAAACTTTTTCTCAAACCAATTAGCTTAGCATTATTTTCACAAAATACATTCATTACTTTCATGTCACTTCATGGAAAAGAATCCTAGTCTAATTAACATGCATTGACCGAAAATTCTCACAAATCAAAGCAAGGCTTGTTCAATATCAAACACATAAAATCATAAAATTATTTCTTCCTTTTCCTTGACAAAAACCGTGAGCTTGATCTTGGAAAATTATCAAACTTTAATTTATTTTTCTTAATCAAATCAAAGATCATGCTAGGGTCTTGTCTTTCATGTCTTAGTGCATGCATTTAAGATCTTTTGATGAAACAAATGTTAACATGCATGTATTTGGAATCATCAAATCTAACCACAATATTAATATGTATCAACTTCTCACAAAATAAAAAGCATGGATTTTAATTTTTATTAAACATGGCCGAATACACTTCATCAGAATACAACATGCACAAGATCAACACTTGGATTAAATCATTTTCATACTCAAAAATCATTTTAAAGCTTGTTTCCCTAATTTCCTTCCAAAAACTGTGACATGCAACAAAGGAAAACATGATCTTTTCATTTAAAATTAACATGCAAGGATCAAGTCTTAAGCTTTTCCACCAAAATATGTAAAAATCATAGATTAACATAAACACTTTCAATTTGTTTTTCAAAGGAACATAAAAATAATTTTTCAAAGTTCAACATCAACATGCATGTACTTAGATCTTGTAGATCAAGTCATAAAATCAAGCATAATAGTACAAATCAAAGACAAAAATCATTTTGGGTAAGAAAAAGCCAAAACCGTGACATACTTTGAGGAAAAACTAAAGTTTTTCGTTCAAAAATCACATGCAAAGCTCGAGATCAAAACCTTTTCAAGGATCAAAACAAAAATCAAAGCTTTATAAAGATTAAATCAAAAATCAAGACATGCAAGATTCAAGATCATAACTTTTTCACTCATTAAATATAAATCATCATCAACCAACATGCAAGACCAAAAATTTAAACTTTATCATCAAGCAAGTTTAGATCACATATTTATTTACCAAATAAACTCTTTAACACCTCATGGTTCACGGTTTTAAGCATTAAAATCTAACATGCAAAGAGATTTACTTCAAGCTCACAAAAATTTCAAACAACACTTTAGATCTTAAAGATTTAATTTGAAAAACATCAAGATCCACCATGAAAAACATTAACCAAATCATAAAGTCCATTGTTTAGTTTATTACAAGTTTCTTTAGCTCTCAAAACTCATAATCAAGGCAAAACATCACATGCAACCTTTAATCAAGCCATAAAATTAAACATGCAAGAAAAGAAAAGAAGGGAAATCACAAGACAAAAAGGAAAACCTAAACTAATACATCTTCTCTAAGGTCTTTGAATCACCCACCAAGGAAAGAAGATCTTCAAGCCTCCTTCACTTGATCTTCAAGGAAAAGTCTTGGATCTAATCTTGAACTTCCTCTTCTTCCTTCCTCCTAACCACGACTCCTTCTCTCTCTCTCTCTCTCTTTTCTTAGTCTAAGAGTTTAATGGGCTCTTAGAATGTGTTTGGAAGAAATGAGAAGAAATGAGTTTTGGTTGAAGGGAAAATGAACTAGGCTTCTTATATTTATAGGCCAACTCATGGTTTCCTCTCTTGTCCTCATGAAATTCGGTCTTGTGCTTTGGGAGGGAGGGGCAATTTTGGCACTTTGGTTTATTGCATGGGTGGAGTTTATCAAAGGGGACAATGAGGAGTGAATTAAGGAACTAGGGGTCACTTTAGGTCTAGTTACTTTTTTGGCTAATACTTAGAGTTTCTACTAACTTAGTTCCTTAGGGTTCTATCCTATCCCATTAGTTTCTTGTCCAACACTTAAAAAAAAATCCTAGGCCTACATCCACATACATACATACGTTACACACACACACACATATACACATACATGATTATCTTTTTATTTCTTAACCATTTTTAATTTAGAACATATAATCACCATTTTTCATAATAATTCAAACATCTTCAAGGAATCATATTAACACAATCATACATCAAACATGTATCAACCAACACATATGGGTAGAAAATAAATCACTTTCTCATAAAATAACTCTTGTTTAGAATTCACCATTTCTTTAAGACAATAAAATATCAACCACATACTTATTTTTCGAAACTCAACTTTAAAACTCATAACATTATTTCATGAAAACCATTTTTGTTGAAATCATTCACCACTTTGAAATCATGAAATAAGAAATTCATTTAAGAAAATACTTCTTTCAAAAACACTTTCTCAAAAATAATTTTTTTTAGAAATTAAAACAGTACGAGGATTTTGAGGGGTGTTACAATCATCATGTCCTCTTTGGATTAAAAATGATCATTTCTACTTTGAGGATATAGAATGTGATTGATAATTCATGATCTGGGTATGATGTTGAGAAAGGGTTTGATAAGCATGATTACGTCTACTTGGTAATCAATGCCATAGAACAAAAGAAGTTAATGACTTAAAGGACATTAGGTAGAAGTTATTACCTCATGATGATAAGTGGAGCAAGTCTAATGTCTCAATCTAAGGATTGTGTGTTTGATAATAAACGATTGAGCCTACGTGATAATTAATGTTTTTGGAATATAAAAAAAATAATGACTTAAGGAGTATTAATGTTAATGCAAGAATGGTGATGCTTGTTGGTTATGAGAATCCAACCCAAATGCATTAAGGCTAGTTGCTTTGATTTGGATACGTTAACGTTGGATAAGTGGAATTACCCGAACCACAGATGTTGAGGATTAGCTCCTACAAGAAGTCATTATACTTAAAGGATTTCGTATAGAACGGTGTGGCCGCTATACGAAGACATGTGGAACGGTGTGGCCGCCATATGTGTGTGATTCCGTATAGAACGGTGTGGCCGCTATACGAAGACATGTGGAACGGTGTGGCCGCCATATGTGTGTGATTCCATATAGTACTGTGTGGCCGCTATATGAAGGCATGGAACGGTGTGGCCGCCATATGTGTGTGATTCCATATAGTACTGTGTGGCCGCTATATGAAGGCATGGAACGGTGTGGCCGCCATGTGTATAATGTGATGATTAATATATGTGTGATGCATCTCATGCATGGTGTACAGGGAATCGTATATGAGTGAGGTGCATGCGGGATTGGAAACCATGTAGTACGGTGTGGCCGCTACATGAGACGGTTGGGACGGTGTGGCCGCCACCATAGAAATGACAAGGACCTAGAACTATTGGTGGACAATGGTTCAGGGATCATCCCCTTGTATCATTTTAAGATCGTGGTCGATGGGGTTCTGGTATAGAATGGTGTGGCTGCTATACAGGTTGTGGAAACATCGAGCGCACAATTGCCTATCCCAGAGTGTTGTTTTCCTGGAAGAGTTGATTATGGAGAAATAATTTGAGAGACGTGCATGCATAGCATGAAAGATTAATGGTTATAGATTATATTGTTTAATAAGACTCATGAGCATGCATTTACTATATTGAATTGATATGTGCGATGCTTGTGATTGACCAATCATATAATCTGCTTAGGTGATATGACAAGTGACTTACTCCCATCTACCATGTTTGTGGTGGTAGGTTCTCTCAAAGGCCAGGATTGAAGCCTTTCCTGTAAGAGTGAAAGTTGTCTAGAAGGAACAGCCAGATGATGTCTCGTCATCCGAATCCTTTTGCAGAAGGATCGAGTAGTGAAGACCCATGCTCTGGGTGTAAAAAGGGTTTTGGGGTTTTGTATTATATATGCTTTACACTCAGACTATTTTGCAAAGGAAATATTACTCTAATGAAAAGTACTTTTGGTTTTCACACTCTTTATAGAAAAAGTTTTTGTTAACCCGTATTTTTGAATGGACTGGACTTTGGGTCGTTACATGTAACCTCAAATCAGAGATCTACACCTTACCATTGTGTGTAACCCCAAAACAAAGATCTACACACGATGTATGCAACCACAAATCAGTGATCTGCATACACTCCATATCATTTATGTAACCTCAAAACAGAGATCTACATAAACTTCCCTTTTTCCTTTTTATCGTACACCACTAGGATTTGGAGTACCCGCTAGGTAATTGGAACACCTGTCTAGGGACTTTGAACACCTGCCCATGACTTTACACCCATCCAGACCATAACCTGTAGAACTATGTACTTTTACCATTCCATTTATTTAATCAAATTATTGGTATGGAAAATTGATCATGTGGGTCACCGCCTACAAGGCGATTTGGCCTGATGGGTAATTGGCCTGGCAGGTAATTGGCCCTAACATGTAATTGGAACACCTAGTCGGGTACCTAGTGTTCCAGACTCCACTGATCAGTTTCCACTTTAGTTACCTTTACCATTTTTAATTATCAATAATCCAGTCCATTAATTATAAACAAAATCACAATTCCATCAATAATCCCAAGTATGCATAATTGTAATCCATTCCAATTCCAATAAATACATAAGGATTACCATTTCCAAATAATCACACATATATTCACAAATAAGCATTTTATCATCAATAATCATAACCATTTACCAAGTATTCACATATCAATTCACCTTCGACAATTAGCATTTATAACAATTATCCAGCATCATCATACACTACTTATTTCCAATAACAATATATTCATAATTAAGCATTTATACACAAGTAAGCACAATCATTCACATTTAGCATTTAAATCAGTTATGCATTCTCCACAATCTCTAACAAATCAACAGATAACCAGCAATTCAGTCGACATACTCAGGTATGTTTCAGAGTACCATAATAAGTCAGCTCCCTAGGGTTCTTCACTTCTTACTTTTATACTACACATAAAGAGTTTATTTTCCAAATTAACTACACCCAGCTATCACTATAACCTCCTTAGAATCTATGTCCCAAATAAAGGTAATACAACCCCTCTTACCTGCAAATGCTTTAGCTCTTAGCTTTCCATAAACACATTCCTTTTCGTATACCGATACTCGAACATGTCGTGGCCCATTGTTATCGCTTGTGCTTGGCCTAAAACTCCTTCGTAGCATAACTATATTATATAAATAAAAATAATAATCAATTTCATACGTCATACCCAACTCCAATGCGACACTCGAACTATCACTTAATCCTTCTTGGTTTTTGGTTGCGATAAAACAATTTTATGATTGGATTAGTTGTTAGGTTTGTAACGTTATAAAAACTCATTTCTTTTCATTATAACCAACCAATTAACAAAATATCATTAAAAGTATAAAATACCCTTCAATATTCCTTAAAGCAAACTTTTAAACTTACGTAAAAAGTGAATTTAACTATGGAATTTCAAATTAAAATCATTGCCTTCTTAATCAAATAGTACCACTCTTTATTTAAGAATAAATCAA
Source organism: Crotalaria pallida (assembly GCA_037953625.1). Classification (NCBI taxonomy): domain Eukaryota; kingdom Viridiplantae; phylum Streptophyta; class Magnoliopsida; order Fabales; family Fabaceae; genus Crotalaria; species Crotalaria pallida. The sequence continues at coordinate 18,162,879 of CM075650.1, forward strand.
CTTTTAAAACCAACGTAATTATCAAAAATACCATGAAATCCAGTAGCTTTAATTACGACTCGCAAAATCAAAAGTTACATTACTTGACACTATTAATTTCGAATTAAAAGGAAGTGTTTTCGGTTCAAAAATAGCTCCAAGTTACAGTTATAACATTCAAATGATTTCACTTCCCCTCAATTTGAAATTAGTGTTCAACTCTTTAACTCGAATTAACCATATGCCGAATATATCAGATTCCTAATTAACTAACATATCGTTTAGCCCAGGACAACTCAACCAAGCTAAACGACAACTCACTTACTTAGGAACCCAACACATTTTACACAAATACTCTTTAAAACTCGTCATTCGACATAATGTTTAATTCAACGTTATCACAATCAAGTAAGCCATTAAATTCATCATCATTAACAACATAATTAAAATCAATATAAATTATAGTTTAATTTCCAAAACAATTTAATATTAAATAATTATTACCAGTTACATTAAAAATTAGTATTAATATAAAAATTAAAACACAACATAGAGCAATCAGAAAAGTATTAGGGATTTACCCTCAAATATGGTTTTGAAGCAGCAGGGAAGACAAAACCGCTTCGGTTCACGACGATCCGGCTTACCCCGAACCAAGCAGCTACACCGATCTGACCCGACTCAACCCAGAAACCAACTACCCGCTCCGGTTCAACACGGTTCGTGGACGAACCGGTTCAGAACACGCCCACACAGTAGCAACAGCTGCATCCATGGCAGCAACAGCACCACACCTCCATGGTAGGTGCAGCAACAACCAGATGAGGAGGGAGAAAGGGAGTCACGAACACGGACCTCTTGGTCCAGAGAGCAATAGATGCAAACCAGGGAGGGAAAAGAGATGGTTGTGGTGACCTCCATGGCTGCAACGATGACCACGAGCGACGGGATCCTTCCTTGGCCAGAGGGAGTTGCGATTAGCGACTGGGAAATGAGAGAGAGACATCACGAAGGAGGAGAGGGAAGAGTGAGAGCATGGAATCTGTGGGGTGAAGTGACTATGGGGTCAAAAACGAAGAAGAAGGATTGGGAGGAGAAAGGGGGCGGCGGCTACACTTGCAGAAGGAAGGGGAACTTAGGGTTTTTGGCCCCCTGCACACATAGCACACGTACAAAGCCTTTTCTTTTTTTTTCAACACATACACACCCATATATTACTTATTCTTTTATTTTAAAACTCAAAATACCAATAATCAATTTTAAACACTATACATTAATACTAAAATAAAAATCATAAAGTGAGAAACTTATAAATATTTCAAATACAATATTTCCATATAAAATATATCAAAAGTAAAGTAAAGCATATAAAGAATATTTTTGATATAGGATAACTATTTTAAATGAATTTACTTTAGAACATAAAAGAAATGAATATACTTTCGTAATTAACATAATGTATTTTTATAAAAATACACAACAACTAAATAATTAATTTTTAAGAAACATATATTTAATTTGATAAAACTTATAATTATACTAGGGATTAAAATTAGGGATGTTACAAGTGGCCTAAAATAGTGGAGCATGTCAATGTTATCAAATAAGGGTTTATAGGGAACAACTTTCAGTGTATCTTTTAGGCCACTGTTTTCATTTTAATTTTTCTGCCATAGTTTTGTACTTGTTATGCGTTTAAACCACGGTTTTCATAAACATTTTTAGACCATGATTTTCAAAATTTCTATTATACCATATTTTTACTTGTTGCTATTTGTTTAAACCATAGTTTATCATAACCACTTTTTTAGAACACGGTTTTCAAAATCTCTTTTAATTTACGCCATGGTTTTGTATAAGTGTTGCTATTAGTTTAGACCACAGTTTTGAAAATAGCTTTTAGTGTATGATTTTGAAAACAACTTATAGATCACAATATTTTACGTGTTGTCATGTGTCTAAGCCACAGTTTATAAAGTTACTTTTAGGTTGCAAACTTTTATATATTACCCATGATTTTCTTTTTTTACAAATTTAAATCAACATTGTACACGTTGCTATATGTTTAAACCATGATTTTTAAACCTAATATTGAGGACGAGAATGAATTAAAATTAATTTTTTGAATATAAGTTACGTTGAATTAATTATGTTTAAATAAAAAAAATTTCCTATAAATGATGATATCTTTGAAATTGGCCCTTACATTCATTTTTTTGGATTTTGGTCCCTGCTTTTCAGTTTTGTTTTGGATTTTGTCCCTACTTTTCAGTTTTATTTTGTCTTTGGTCCTCGTCATCAACTATGGTTAAGGATAACACAAATGTATGTAGTTCTGATTTTGGTCCGGAAATTTTCATTGTCCAGAGGATTTGGCCCTTCTATTATTAGTAGGGGAAGGTTTTGCGGTCCTTATATAATTAGTGGGTGAAGGTTATGGTCTCAATTTCTTTAGGCCGCTACAACGTTTTTCATTCATTGTTGTTGATGACAAGGACCAAAACCAAAACGAAATGGAAAAATAGGAACAAAAACTCAAAAAAACTAAAATGTAGAGACTAATTTCAAAGTGCTCAAATATTTATTGTGACTAGCTAATTTGGTATTTATGCCAATATGCAAAAAAAAACATTTCCCGAAACTCAATATAAAAAAGTAAGACAACTACGTATACAAGGAGCTAAAGAGCTATAGTAACCAACAGTGTGTTTTTTTTCTTCCATAGTTGCTATGTCTTTTTTCTAGTTCCATACGATTTTAGACATTGGAAATTTGTTCACTCCTATCCATCAATAAACAAAACAAAAAAGGAATCTAATGATAAAATGAATAATAAAATGATTTTTTAAATGTTGTAAACATTAATATTCATCCACTATACCTTGAACATAACATTTTTCTTCAATTTGCATGTTTAAAAACATAAATTACAATCCAACAAAAGCCAAAGCGAATTAAAATCCCTCGTACAAGACACATATCACTAAAATTACATTTTAAGACATGATCAAATAAGACAAATACATCTTGCTTTGAGGTAGAAACAATGCAATTCAAATGGTATAATCTCTATGCTCTCAACAATCTCCCAAACTTGCCACAGTAAGCGCATTTGTTATCTGTCATTGAACCATGCTGGTCTTAATGAAATACCAATGTGAAGGACAAACCAGGGGCTCAAAAAACATTTTTGTGAATAAAAAACTAGATTTGGAAGAAAAATCATAATCACTATAATATCATTACCACAAATCAATTTTGGAACAAGACATACCAAATATAACATACAACAGTAATCTGTTTCTGATCTCCAATATAGCAGCAGCAGCAGCAAAAAGATGCTAACACATGTTCTACATCAATGCCCTAAATTTATTTTCACCACCAAACTTATAATATTGTTGTAACTCGACTCAATTATCACCAAACCTCCATTATTTCAAATTAATTCATAACCATTTTCTTATAACATGATATTAAACATTTACATTCAATCATATTACTAATATTTCTACCATCTTCCTTTAGGTCCACATTTTCTTCTTCTTTAATGATATTTAGTTTATTGACCTCGATTTCATCTGCGAATTCCTCCACTTCACCAACTTATCTATTTTCTTTAAGAAGCTCATGAATTAACATCAATGGGCACATCAGAACTCTTTATAAACCATTATTCATGTTGAAATAGAAAGCAAAACACTTATTGAAAACAATAAAGGGTAGTAAATAAAATTCATATTTTCTAAATTGTTCTTTCTGATAATCATGATAATAAATATTAGTATGTATAGATACTAATCAAACACCCTTCAATGTTTTGGGTGAAAGATTTATTCATTGAACAGACATTACAATTAACTAGATATTTCTCTAATAGAATAATACATTCCTTATATCTTATCTAACTAGTCGACACCTTCGCCTTACTTTAACACCAAGATCTTCAACCAATTGGGTACTTGAATGAAACCAGACTAGTTCATTGTCTTTTTTCCTGATTAACAACATATGACCATTCTTCCAGACTCTAATAGGACGTGCAATACCACAAGGTAGTGGTCCAATGGTGAAGAGCTTAGTCCATGATTCCTTCACACCAACTTCACCCAAAGTTGATATGTCAAAGAAAGTCATACTTGCATGCATTGTGATCATTGTAACACCCCGCATTTTTTCCGTACCCGCGTAAACGAATTCGTTAAAGTAAATCTTGAGTTTTGTTTTCAAGAGGATTTTTCTAAAAAGAATTATTTATAATTTTATTCAAGAACGATTCCTTTATGGAAAGAATTTGTATTTTTGTGGGTGAACTTTGAAAATGTAATTTTTAGAATTTTCTGATTAGTTTATAAACTGTATTTCTGAAAACTTTGGAAAATGAATTTTTGAGAAACTATGATTCCTTTTCTAGAGAGCTAATGACTTTAAATAAATTATCCTTTGGAAACTTCCTATTTGCACGAAAAGCTTGATTTTTAAGGATTTTCAATTATGTGTTTTATGTAGATGATTGTGCACTTTGAAAGAATTTAAGTTTTCCTAGGATAATGATGTGTTCTTATAGGGGATTAAATCAATTTCCATGACATAGAATTAAATGGTGATATGTGTTCATTATGATATGTGTTTGATTTAATATTGCTTGAAGACAAACACATGTGCATATGTGTGAGAATGTGACAGTTTTGAGGCATATAAGTGTGTGTATGACTTTTGAAAATGTTGAATAAGCTACATAAATTAGTGATCATGGTGCTTTAAATAAATAGGATTAGGAAAGGAAAATGAAAAATGCATGAGGTGTGGACATGTGTGTGCTACGGTGTGAGTTTGTGGGTGTGCCACGATGAAGAGTGTGTGTGTGAGTGGGATAGAACCTTGACTTTAGGGTAGAAAAGAGAGGAGTGGAGGTGACCATGAATGATGAAGTCTAGCCCTAGCCTAAGCACCTTGTCTCCTTGATCTAAACCTTTCCATGCAAAATTTTAGAAACCCAAATTTGCCCTTTCTTTTAGTGCCTTGGCCGAACCTCAACTTAAGGGCAAAGGAGGCAAATTCGTTGGCCTTTAAATTTATCTTGCCTTAGTTCATTTCTCACATCTCATTCCCATTCCCTTCACTTACACATCCAAACACTCTCTAAGGGAACATCAAACCCTTAGAAAAGAAAAGAAAGGAAGAGGAAGAAAGTGTGGCTGTAGGAAACAAGAAGGAAGAGGAAGGAGAACTAGACCAAGACTTTGAGTTTCTTTGAAGATCAAGACCCTTAGAAGCTAGAGAACCAAATTCCTTGGTAGGTTATAAGAAGATCAAGAAGAAAACTATGATAGTTAGATTTCCTTTTTGGATTTGTAACTTTTCTTTCCTTTTTCCTTTCCTTGCATGTTTGTCTTTATGGCATGAAAGATGAGTGAAAGAATGTCTTAGCCTTAACTATGGATTTTCCTAAATTGATTGTAATATGCGAACTCATGGACTCTATGCCTCGGTTGTAACTCTTTTTAGTTGGATCTTGGTGATTTTCTAAACAACTTTCTAAAGGATCTAAATTATTACTTGGAAATTTTGTGAACACTAAAATTGAAACTCCTTGCATGATGGGTCTCTCCTTTAAAACCGTGACCTATAATATTTTTATGAGTAGTTTTGGTAAATAAATTGTGATCCAAGCTTGATTGTGAAAGAGTAAAGATTTTAAGTGTTGCATGTTGATTTCTTTTGTTCAATCCGTGAGCTATGTGCTTCTATGCAAATATTTGGTTAACAATTTCATGATCTAAAATCATTTGAGAGGAAAATAAGGATTTTTAGCTTTGCATGTTGACCTTGTAATGATTTTGGTTGATCTTTGCATGAATATGTTTTCGTCCATGATTATTATCTTACAAGTTAGAACATTGGGCTTTGCATATCAATTCTCAAGTAAAGAAATTAAGTTTTTCCTATATGTATGCTATGGTCTATGGGAAACAATTAGGATGAAGGTCTTTAGAATGATTTTCTTTTTATAAACATGATTTGATTTAAAGATTTGTTTTATTCATGTTGTATTGGCATGAAGGCCATTCGGCCAAGAGTACTAAAAATGTTTTGGTGCCTGAGTATTGGGTGCATGTATGCATTAGGGATGGACTTGGTGATCTTGAGTTCATGCATGTTATTCTTTTTGAAGATTAAGTTATAAACCATGTTTTTATTCTAGAAAATTATGAGTTTGAGTCCTAATAAAAAGGTCTAAAGAAAACCTCATAATGGTTCATGCATGTTGGTGTAATTAAATGATGTGTGATCTACATGAGTTGCTTTGATTGACTATCCTTGTTGTGCCAAAAAGTAAACTAAGATTAGCTTAATTTAGAAGTGAAAAGATGCATGTATGAAATAACCGATCTAAAGGAAAATAAAATAAACCTTTGAAGTAATTTGTAGCTTTAATTGTTGTTTTGATTGGCATTAAGAAAATGAAATTGAAGTTGCTAAATTTCCCTATGATACTCACGGTTCCAGTTTTGAAAGAAATGAAATAATTTCATTGTTTGATGTCTATGATTATGTACTATGTTTTGCAAAATTCGGTTAATGCATGTTTAAGTATTTAAAATGATTTTCCTTTCAAAATGACCCAAGAGATTGATTATATTCTATGTTATGTTTGACACAATAATATGTTCATTCTTTTATTCTTTTCGGATTAGGAACTAGAATAAATAAAATTAATTAAATTGGTTTTCTTGATGTTAATTCTATGATTTTAAGATTTAGAAATGATTAGTAATTAGAAAATGTTAATTATAGACAATTCGGTTTTGCCATGATTTAATTAAGAAATTGAGCTGAACCATTTTCATGTACATGCTTGAACGTGTGTGTTGATGAAGCTTAAGAGTGTTTTACAGTAAGTGAATGACGAATGTTTTAAATTAAGAATTTAATGACGAAAGAAAATTTATTTCTCAATTGTTTTCAAAAGTTTTTCTCAAGAATTGTTTCTTTTGGATTTGAATCGAATTTGAAGATTTTGGACAATGATAAAAAGTTTTCAAAAGAGAAATTGTTTTCAAAATGAATTCAATGAATATATCGAAAACGTTTCTAACGCACGGGAAAAATGTTTTAGTCGAGCGATGGACGAGAGGATAAAAGGCGAGAGGAGATGATCGGGAAACCTTGAAGAGCTATAGGACGTTCGTCATCGAGGTGAGAGAGGGGCTTATCCTTAAGACGCCGTGGTAATTAGGTAACATATTAAGGCATCCAATCATCTCAAAGATTGGACCCCAATCTCATTTAGCGTAGTGGTGTATGTGATAGCGCTTGTTTGATTGGTTTAGCTATCCACCCGAACGACTGAGATTGGCTTATCATAAATGAGGCTATGTTTTCTGATTGTCTATGCTGGTTTATTTAATTTTCTTATGATTTGTCATCTGTTATGTGTATGCGATATTGTTGGGAATTATTTAATTGTGCGTTAGTAATAATGTTATGGAAGTAACAAGCTAAGTATGATAAGAAAAGAATAATGGATTCGAATAATAAGAGTGAACAAGGGAGAGAGACAGGTTATGATGAGATTGAATGGTGAGAGAAGTGAATGGTAATTGGAAAATTAGAACGAACGAGAGGAGTTACTGATGCGGCTGAGCCAAATGGGCGAGGAAAGATACCAGTGATGCTGCTGAATCACCATTGGCAAGGAGAACAATGATGGCGTGCTGAGTTTCAGTTGGCTTGAAATAGTGATGCTCATGAGAGCAATGTGCTATGATAAATGAGAAGGAGAAAGATGATGCAATGATGTTGAGATGATTTGAGTAATGGTATGTTAATATTAGGGGGATTAGATGCGAACGATTAGCGATCGGGTCTCATTGAAGGGATGCACCAAGGATGGACCGATCATTAGGACTTAAGCCGTAATTTAAAATCTTTAAAAGACTATTAAAAGACATTTATAAATGCGGTGAGGCATGAGTGTCGAATCGAAGTAGTGGAGAGGAAGTAACGATAAGTATCTGCGGATACTTAGGACGAGATTGCATTAGGGAAGGACGATGACGGTGAAACGTCAAGAAGTCTAGAGTATGTTTCTAGGCAGAACGAACTCCACATGTGGCGCACTAACGTGGTGGGGACTGGGTCTAATGCCGTGGCAAGTTCTGCGGGCCCACTAGAAACATACTGTCGCCCCCTAGATTGCAAATCGAGAACAGTGAGAGGGACTGGAACGGGGCATTGTGTTTTGCCACTGCGTGGACAGTGAGCCTTGTTATATTTGATATGATTTGAGGACGAGATCCTCCTGGTCTGGGACCATTATGTATTGTGACAGCTGTCGTGCCCGCGTGGTAAAGGTCCTGTACTCCTGTTTGCTTCCGACTAGGTTGGGAGGTTGACCGAGGAGATGTAGACGTGTGTGAGCACAATGATGCTTCCCCCTCATCATTGATGCTAATCGAAGTGATAAGACTTAAAGAACCAAGATGTTCCAAAGATAAGTGTGGCAATGATGATAATAATAATGATAATAGTGATGATGATACTAAGTGACAACGGAAACGGATGGAGTATTTGTGATATGGAACCTTAAGGCATACGTGGAGGGTGTGAATGAGAAATGAAAAGAAGTACCGTGATTGAGAAGGGTTATTGAGGAAATTGTGAGAACATTATTGTCTATGAATAATCAAATGTATGTTTATGTTTTCACTCTGATGAGCATTATGTGTTGTTTTGATTATGCTTTATTGGTGGTTGGATTTACTTTGCTATATTTATTTTGTCTTAGTATTTACCTAATGTAATCCCACATAGTCGACATTGCCATTTTGGGTAGCTCACTCTCTCTTTCCTCTACAATTCTATTATGTATAAAAATTTGCGGATCCTAGATGGACAACATTGCAAGATCAGCGGTTCAGGGAGATAGGAGCCCTACCAATGAGAGGAGATAACAACGCTATGTCGGCCTACGTGGTATTCTTTCTGAGGATTCAGCACAGAAGCGTAGGGCTAGCCGAAAGAGTCACTCCCTTGGATACAGAGGCTAACAGAGCGCTGGATGATTTTACAGCAGAAATCACTAAGGAGGCAGAGGAGGAGGACGAGTGACAAGAGCGAGTAGAACCTGACGACTGTAGATTAGGTAATCCCCTTTTGAGTATTGTATTCCACTTCGAGTTATTAGGCACCTGGCTCTACTATGCTGTAACCCCAAACCAGATACGAGTTTCAAAGTGCGATGTCTCATGACATCTCGGTTTTGAACTTGAAGGGTGGCATGCCTTGAGAACGTAATGTTTTATATCTCGGTTTCAAATTGAAAATGTTCTCATGAGTGTGTAACTCTTGTAGAAAAAAAAATGGCCCCTAATTTTCACTTAAAGTGACTATGGTTTTCAAGTTGCCAAATCGGGGTGTTACAATCATTGCAACAGAATAATTCAACACCATCAAGCTCATTCTGCACATATCATAAAAATCATTATAATATATTGGTGTTGTATGGAACACCTTATCACTCAAGTTTAATGACACCAGCACGGGAACTTCTTTGAAACCCCACCAATGACACACCCCATTCAAGTAGACCCCATCAAAGCTCCACCTAGTAGAGATTTCACAATCAATTTTCCTCCAAGATTTACTTCTTAGGCTATAAATCTGCCATAAAGGCTTAGGATTAATTGGTCCATCATCTTGAGGAGACCAACCTCTGACAAAATGAAAACATTGAATTAGCTTATAATCGTCTGTGACAAGGTCGTATCCAAAGCCATGGATCCCAACGGAAACGGTTACGCCAAGCGGACAGTGAAGAGAGACAGGAGGAATGACCTTGAAATCCCTAGTTGTTGGGTTCCAAAATACAATTTTTTTGCCTATCTCTGGGGCTCGGCCCGAATCTCCACCTTGGCAAAGACAGAGCATGCCATTAACAAAAGAACCCACAATAGAAATCAGATTGTCATCTGGAAATGGAGATGGCCACTCTAATTTGACCTTACTACGAAACATTTCATCAGAAAGCATAAGAAGGTTACTGCTACGAAAGTTATTAGGCATTGATTGGTTTAGGAAGAGACATGAATCATTACCATTACTGTCATAGTTAGGAAGAAGATTGTTGCTGTATAACTTCATAAATTGAGTGTTTTCAAATATTGTTTTCAAAGATTAGCCCAAGATTTGCGTACACATTTAAATCGCTTCAAAGATTTCACAGGTAATTTGGACAGAATATTGAAGACCATATCTTCTGGTATACTGTTACGTACCTTCTCTTTAATAGATGCCATTGATTTCTTCAATTTTCTATAAGGGACAATGATGAAGAGGGTAGTGCAAATTCTCTAGAGTATGATGATATCAGCTATTACTATTTGATAAATTTTGTTTTCAATTGCGGGCTATTAAAAGACTTGGATTTCTTCTAGAGTTATTAGGGTCAAAGGAAAAATTAAATGGTTTTTTATTACTTTTGACTACGATATATTATTATTTATGTTTTCCTTTGATTTAATTAGGACTTTTAATTATGGAAAAAAATATTGAATTGACCTCTCTTTTTTCATAACGTGCGTTACTTCATATGTCATTTATTCTTATTCCTTAAAAAAAATAATTTTCGTATTAAATATATACTAATTTAATATTTTATAACTAATAAAAAAACAATGATACATGAAATAACACACATTGTGAGACCAAAAATATGCTCACAAAAATATCTGATCATCATTTCTAATATACATAGTCAAGTTTTAAAATCCGTGTTAATTAGGCTATTAAAATTTTGGATTTCTTTGTAAAAAAAAATATTTGGATTTCTTACCACTTGTCATAATAATTATTTTTAAAATTTAATCTTGATTTTTATTTACACACAGTATAGAATTATTTTTATGTTATGCCAAACTAAAAAACTGTGGTTAAACTGGAAAAACGAAGGTCTAAAGTTTGAAGCACAATTTTTCATAACCCACCTATAGACCATGGTTTTCTAAATCTCCTTTATACCATGGTTTTGTAAGTGTTTATATTGGTTTAGACCATTGTTTCGAAATAACTTTTACTCCGTGGTTCTGAAAACCACTTTTAGACCACTGTTTTGTACATATTTGTATTTCTTACCACTTGTTGTAATACTTATTTTCAAAATTTAATCTGTATTATTTTTATTTAAGTAAATTATAGCATTTTTTTTTTAATTTTATGCCACACTAAAAAGTTGTGGTTAAATTGGAAAAATGGAGGTCTAAAGTTTAAAGCACAATTTTTCATAACCCGACCATGTGACATCCCGTATTTTCCCATATGTGCGTGAACGAATTTTTTCAAAATGAACCTTGAGATTCTGTTTTATAAAGGATTTTCAGATGAATATTTTATGTGAACAAGAACTAAGGTGTTGATTTTACGAATTTTTATAGACAAAAGTATTTTATGGATGAGAAGTGAATGATTTTGTTGAGTTTGGGATAACCTGATTTACAAGAAATGAGTTGTGATTTTATTAAAGGATGATTTTTATTTTAAATAAATTTTCTGCTGGATTTGTCAACTTTGAAAATTCATATCTTTTTAACCGTAACTCGGAAATTTATGATCTTTATATGAAAACGATCGTCTTGAAACATAGAATTTCAAAATGTAATTTTTAGAATTTTCTGGGTTGATTTATAAAAATATATTTTCTGAGTTTGTGAAGGACGAATTTTGAGAAATATTGATTATTGAAAGTGGCTAGAAAACCTCAAATGAATTTGTCTTTTTGGAAATTTCTCTTGTGCATGAAAGCTTAGTTTTGAAAATAATTTGGAGGTTATATTTATGTCTATGTATACTTCATGCAGATAATTATTTTAGTTTGAATTGGTTTAAATTCCTTAATAATAAGAGATGTGTTTATTATTATGGCATAAATGTACTATGTGACGTGTGCTTGGTTTGATGTGTGCATGATAAATTATATATGAGAATAATTGTACAAGTATGGTTCTTTAGAATTGTGAAATGGAGTCTATTTTGATAAAGAGAGTATTTTAGAATTGTTTCAAGTTTTCTCTGAACCGTTTTAATTATGGACTTGAATTGGATTTGAAATCTTTTGGATATTAGCAATGTGTTTGCAAAAAGGAATTGTTTCAGAGTGCTTTCAAAAACGAATTAATGAATTTCTTGAAATCGTTTCTAACGCACGGGAAAAATGTTTAGTTCGAACGACGGACGAAAAGGAAACGAGGCGAGGCTAGCGACTGGGAAATCTTGGAAAGCCCTCGGAGGTCTACGTCATTTAAGGTGAGGAGCGGCTTTCCCTAAGACGCCATGGTATTTAGGTAACATATTAAGATGTCCAATCATCTCAAAGGTTAGACTCCGATCTCACTAAGCGAAGCAGTGTGATAGCAATTGTTTGTTGGTCTGGCTATCCACACGAATGGCTGAGATTGGTTTGTTGTTTATAGTTTGATATGTTCTTGCTACTTAGTATGTCTTGATTACGTGATGATAAGAACGAAATTGTGGAAGTAACGAAATGTGATTGAAAGAAAAAAATAATAATAAAATAAGTAATCACAAAGGTTATGAAAGTAATGAAATATCAAGAGAAAGATGTAAAACCCCCCTGTTGGCCTAAGCCCTTATTGAATAAGGCTGCCTTGATAAGATGTTACGGAAAGGAATAACGATAAGTTATATGAGGATGATTTGAAAAAGAAAAGAGTTATGAGCTGAGCTGGAAAAGAGTTGAGATGCAATGATGATTGTTCAAGATGGTGACAAGAAATATCCGACGATGCGAATGGAAGTGCTGAAATGATGAGGAGAAAGATGCGGATGATGCTGCTGAGCAATAGCTGATGAGAATAATGCTGATGAGATTCATGAGAAAGAGATGTGATGCAAGATGCTGCTGCGATACAAGTTAAGTCATATGTGATTCTTTGGGGAACGGATTGAACGATTAGTGGTCGGGACTCATTGAAGGGATGAACCAAGGATGAGCCGACCTTAGGATAAAGTGTTAATAAAAATATTAAAAGACTTTAAAAGACATGGATTAATGCTGTGAGCTATGAGTGTGATGTCGAAGTAGTGGAGAGGAAGGAACCATGAGTATCAGGGATACTCAGGTGGAGATTGCATTAGGGGAGGACAATGACGGTGAAACATCAAGAAGTCTAGATTACTTTCTAGGCAGAACGAACTCCATATGTGGTATACGAATGTGGTAGGGACTGGGGTCCAAAGCCGTGGTAAGTTCTTCATTCGAGACTAGAATAGTACTGTCGCCCCCTAGATTGCAAATCTTGAGCAGTGAGAGGGACTGGAACGGGGCATCTTTGATTTGCCACTGTACCCGATTTTTTCTACAGTGTGCCTTGATATTATATGAATTGATTTGATTTGAGACTGTACCCGAGCTTTCTACAGTTCTCCTGGCTTGGAGCCATTTGTTGAGACAGCTGTCGTGCCCACGTGGTAAAGGTCCTGTACTCCTGTTTGCTTCCGACTAGGTTTGGTGGATGACCGAGGAGATGTAGACGTGTGTGCGAGTTGATCTTCCTTAATGATGATTTCCCCACATCATTGAGTGAACCGAAATTATAAGACTTAAAAAGATTAAGATATTTAAAAGAAAAATACAGTAAGGATATCAAGTGATGAGCAAGATTTATGAGACAAGAATGAGGAACGATCCCTGAAATAATTGATAAGTTTGGAAACAAGGATTGAGGAAAGAATTGATAAGAATTGTGAAAGTTTTAAGAGAAAGATATTGAGAATGCTATTATGAAAGATCGATCATGAATTTATGTTAATATGATTATGATGATGATAATGTTGTTGTTATGATTTATTTGATGTTAGTTATTTTGTCTTAATATTTGCCTACTGTAATTCCACACAGTCGACATTTATTGTTTTGGGTAGCTCACTCTCTCTTGTACTACTGCTTTGTATTGGAAAAACTTTGTATGATCATTAGATGGACAACATCGCGAGATTTCAACTCATTCGGGAGATAGGAGCATCTCCATTGAAAGGAGATAATATAACTATGTCCGCTTATGTCATAGTCTTCATAGAGATGAAACGGAGAAGAAAGGAAATCATGGAGAGGATTATAGCCCGAGAGATGGAGGAGAAGAAAGCACAAGACAATTCTATGGAAGAATCCCCTGAGGTGATAATTGACGATGATCCTGATCTGTGGTCTGAGGCAGACACGGAGGAGTGTCTCAACGATGAGGATGGGTACCCGAGCCCCGAGGACCTTCCGACAGATGAAGATGATTGAGAGTTCGCCCGGCCGAGATCCAGAGATAGTTTGCAAGTCTTAATATATATATGACTAGAGGATAGGTAATCCACCCAGAGAAATGTATCCCACTGCAAGTTCTTAGTACCCTAGCTCTATCATGTTGTACCCCGTATAAAGTTTACTTTCAGTGCTGATGTTTTGAACTAAGTTAAATTGGCCTTTATGTTTAAATGATGTTTTAGTGAACAAGTTTCAAGGTGCGGTGTCTTGTGACATCTCGGTTGGGAACTTGAAAGATTTTCATGCATCGTGAGGATACAAGTTTTATTAGTAAGCAGGTTTTGAAAAATCTAAATGTTCTCATGTCTATGCTATACAAGTTTTAAATAAAAAAAAGAAAAAAAAAATTGGCCCAAATTTTCATTGTATTTGATTTTAAGTAATTATGGTTTCAAGTTGCCAAATCGGGGTGTTACAGTTGTGGTATCAGAGCAATGGTTGATCTAAGTAACCTTATGCGTGGACTTACATGCCCTACTATGTGTCACTGTGTGTGTGTTAGTAGTAAGATAGCGATAGATGAGGGTAGAGGTGCTAAGAGTATGCGGATGTTTTTCCGGGATGCGTCGGTTTTCGTCTGCAATAGAACCAAGGAGCAGTGATCAGTGTCGTCATGAGATGTTGACGTGTGATTCGAATCTTCTTTGTTGAACTCCTCTTTGATGTGAACCCCTTTTTGTTTGAAATAACCCTTGAGCTATTGACATGAGATCTTGTCCTAGAACTCTCCTTTCTTGATTGAAGCTTTTCTTGTGTAAACCCTATGTGTTGCCAGATTGCTTTGGCAAGACGTTTGAAAAATGCCTTTTCCGAAAACTCTTAGATCATGTTCTGTCAAGAGAACTTGACCAAGCCTTGATTGCTGATGAACCCGAAGTTTCCTCTTTCGATCTTTGACCAGACAATTGTTCTTTCCTAAAATCTTGGTGAAGATGTTGAACCCTGACACCCTATACCAGTCAAGTAGATATTCCTAAGTTAGGAAGTGAGTTGTGAAGTGTTGATTAGGCAAAGGTTACAAAGAATAAGGAGAATAAGGATTAGTTGATATGAATGGAAGGATGTATGAGTTTTGGAGAAGAATAGGAATCCCCTTTTAAGCCTTAAATAAGTAGCGAATCGTGTAAAGTGATTAGGATTGAGAGTTTTGATACCGGAATAGTCAAAATGATGGTCTAGGTGGTGATAAGATCAGGAAGAATTTAAGACGATATTTCGAATTTGAAGTCATAAGAGTGTTGATTAGAGTCGAAGAATGGTTAAGCAGAGTTGAATAGGTAATAATATGTTGAAGTCGAATTGATGAGGTAGAGGAATTTGTGGCTAGAACCCTTAAATGTTGACCCAAAGCTAGGCTGAAGAGTTAAGACTTGAAGTTTTGAGGAATAATAGGTCTCTGAACTGAAGGAATTTTGATGGTTTAGAATATGTGATAAATAGTGAAAGGTGGAAAAAAGGTTTAGAATGTTTAAGTTATGTGATTACGTGCTTGAGATAGGGAGTGAGATAGTACATATATTTTGAGGATTAGTGGTTGTTAGAGTAAAAGGAGGATGTAATGGAGACCCTTGAAGTTTGATAAGGACAATAATTTGATGAGATGTAAGACAACCAAAGGATAGATTGAAGCTAAGTGATGAGAAATTTTGTAAGATTGACCAAAAAGTGGTGAAGGATGAGAGTTTTTAGAGGTTAAGTCTGTGATAACGAATGTGGTATAGAGCGATATGATTTATTTAAGTTGGGGAGTAAATGGAGATGCGAGATTTTGGGGAGTAACTTAATTAGGCTTGAACTGATGAAGAGAAATTCAACCCTAGGTATGACAGTGTCTTGACCCCAAATGAATGTAACCATGTTATTTTGGATGTTGTTTGATGTCTTTGAACCCCTCAGTCTTTTGATTCAGTGAAACCGTATTGTTTGTACCTTTATGTTGGATATTGAAAGTACCCCAAGAGATTACTTTTACAAGTAATCCATTTGATTTTCTCGTAAGAACGATGAATAGACAGTGCATATTCAAAGACGCAACGATTGCTGCAGTTAAAGAGGAAAGGAATTACTCCAAAAGAGCTACGCGTTCACGGACCAGACCCACTCTGCGCAGCATTTCTCGAGGACGAGAAATCTTCAAGTTGGGGAGAATGTGACATCCCGTATTTTCCCATATGTGCGTAAACGAATTTTGTCAAAATGAACCTTGAGATTCTGTTTTATAAAGGATTTTCAGATGAATATTTTATGTGAACAAGAAATAAGGTGTTGATTTTACGAAGTTTTATAGACAAAAGTATTTTATGGATGAGAAGTGAATGATTTTGTTGAGTTTGGGATAACCTGATTTACAAGAAATGAGTTGTGATTTTATTAAAGGATGATTTTTATTTGAAATAAATTTTCTCCTGGATTTGTCAACTTTGAAAATTCGTATCTTTTTAACTGTAACTCGGAAATTTATGATCTTTATATGAAAACGATCGTCTTGAAACGTAGAATTTGAAAATGTAACTTTTAGAATTTTCTGGGTTGATTTATAAAAATATATTTTCTGAGTTTGTGAAGGACGAATTTTGAGAAATATTGATTATTGAAAGTGGCTAGAAAACCTCAAATGAATTTGTCTTTTTGGAAATTTCTCTTGTGCATGAAAGCTTAGTTTTGAAAATAATTTGGAGGTTATATTTATGTCTATGTATACTTCATGCAGATAATTATTTTAGTTTGAATTGGTTTAAATTCCTTAATAATAAGAGATGTGTTTATTATTATGGCATAAATGTACTATGTGACGTGTGCTTGGTTTGATGTGTGCATGATAAATTATATATGAGAATAATTGTACAAGTATGGTTCTTTAGAAATATTTGCATCATTGTGTGAATTAGTGATTATAATGTCCTAAGTGAATGTGATTAGGAAATAAAAAGATAAGATGTGTGTATATATATGTGTGTGCTACGGTTGTGTGTGTGTATGTGTAAGCCTAGGATTTTAATTTTTGGGACAAGGGATCTATAGGATAAATTAGAACCAAAAGGAAATTAAATGGGTAGAAAAATTTAAAGTGTTGGAGATAGTCATGCTTGAAGTGACCTTAGTGCCCTAAATTACTCCACCATGTCCCCTTTGATGTGATCATTAGCATGCAAACTTTAGGAAGGACAAAATTACCCCCTTAGTTGTGCATGAGCCGAAAATTATTAAGGGCAAAGGAGAGATAATTCGGTTGGCCTATATATAGTCTTGGCCCTAGTTCATTTTCCTTCCACCAAATTCATTTCCTTCATTTGCACCCAAACACACTTCTAAGAGTCCATCCAACTCTTAGAAAGAAAAGAGAGAGAGAGAGAGAGAGAGAGAGAGAGAGAGAGAGAGAGAGAGGCCGAGAGATAGGAAGAGGAAGAGGAAGAAGAAGGAGATTTGGAGCTTGATCATAGATTTTCCTTGAAGATCCAAGTACTAGGAGCTAGAAGATCAACCTTTCTTGGTAGGTGATTCGAAGATCAAGAAGGAGATTATGTTAGTTAGGTTTTTCTTTTGGTTTTGTAATTTTTCTTTTTCTTTCTCTTTGCATGTTTATGTTTATGGATTGAAAGATGAGTGCAAGTGTTGCTTATACTTGACTATGGACTTTTAAGACTTAAAGTGATTTGTAATATGTGAAACCATGGACTTGATGATTCGGCCAATGTCTTCATGATGGATCTTGATGCTTTTCAAACAAAATCTTAAAGATCAAAGTATTGCTTGAGATTTTTGTGAAGATTAAAATAAATTTCTTTGCATGTTGAATTTCCTCACTTAAACCGTGATTTACGAAGTTTTTATGAGATGATTTGATAAACAAATTCATGATTTAAACTTGATTAATGATAAAGTGAAGATCTTTAGTCTTGCATGTTGAATTTCCTTGCTTAAATCGTCATTTATGATGTATTCATGAAATTATTTAACGAACAAATACATGATCTAAGCTTACTTGAAGATAAAGTTGAGATCTTTGGCTTTGCATGTTGATTTGATAATGATCTTAGTTGATTTAAATACATGAATGTAATGATTCATGTTCAATAAGCAAAAAGCTAAGATTTTGAAGCTTGCATGTCAAATTTAAGTGGAAAGATCATTCTTGTCTTGGATGCTTGTCATGTTTTTGAAAAGGAAATCAAAGAAACAAGTTTTAAAATGATTTTTGAAGAATGAACATGATTTAGTCTAAGTGTTGATCTTGTGCATGTCATGTTTTTGTGAAGACCATTCGGCCATACTTGATAAAAAAGGGATTTATGCCTTTTGTAACACGCCGATTTCGGCAACTTGAAAACATCATCTCTTTAACCATTTTATAGTAAAAATTTGGGAAATTCTTTTTTTTTATACACAGTGACATGGGCATGAGAACATTTAAGTTCAAAAACGTTTCAGTAACTTAATTGAAATAAAATAACGTTCTCATGTCACACATCACGAGTCAAGTTCCAAACCGAGATGTTACTTAACATCGCGCTTTGCAACTTGGCTTCATAGATCTCTTTTGCGAAAACAGTTTCAAATCTTGTTTCATAAAACCGTTCAAGTTCCTTAAAACCATACACAATAAAATTCCAAGCGGGGTTCAGAATGATACGACAATGTAACCAAGTAGATGCAAGGAATACAGTGCTCGAAGGGATTACCTACTGCTAGTCTTGACCTTTATTCTTCCTAACTGAAGTCCACTGCAGCAGCCTCATCGAGGTGACGTACAGATTTACTACAGGGTCGACCATCTACCCGTTGCAATATCGGAATAACCCGATACGACAACATGATAGGAGAGATGGTCAGTATTCCAGAAGTACAACATGACAGGACAATATACTAACGACTTCTTATAAAAAGAATACTCAGAATAAAAATATAGGGATCATGCATTAACAACTACTCATGCTATGCATATGACAAATATATTCACATAAGCATATAGGATACACTTATAAACAAAACACATCACAATATACATTATCACACTTGGCATCTCAAGCCTTCGAACTCTTTAGTCTCATCATCCTCTTTCTCATACTTTCCAACAATCAATATACTTTCTTTCCTTGAATCTTTCTCAATTCTTCATAAATTCTTATTGCTTTCTTTCTTATAATCTTTTTATCATTATTAAATCTTATTAAACGGTTAGCATCAATGATGAGGGGGAAAACATCATTGAGCTCGCACACGTCTACATCTCCTCGGTCATCCACCCACCTTTACCACGCGGGCACGACAGCTGTCACACAACAAATGGTCCCAGACCAGGAGGCCCTGTCTCAAATCATAATCATAATAATAACAATGCACGCTCTTAGCGGAAAACACAAATGCCCTGTTCCAGTCCCTCTCACTGTTCTCGATTTGCAATCAAGGGGGCGATAGTACAATTCTAGTTCCGGTGCAGAACGTGCCACGGCATTAGACCCAGTCCCCACCACGTTAGTGCGCCACTTGTGGGATTGTTCTGCCTAGAATGTACTCTAGACTTCTTGACGTTTCACCGTCATCGTCCTCCCCTCATGCAATCTCGTCCTAAGTATCCGCAGATACTTATCGTTCCTTCCTCTCCACTACTTCGATACGACACTCATACCTCACCGCGTTTGTACATGTCTTTTAAAGTTTTACGCTTTATTTAACGGCTTAATCCTAACAGTCGACTCGTCCTTGGTGCATCCCTTCAACGAAGCCCGACCACTAATCGCAATCCGTTCCCCCTAAATCTCATTGGCCCTTTGCCTCAAAATCACTTACTCATCATCACTGTTCTCATAAACTCATTCTCAACATATTTCTTATCACATCATCAGCATCTTTCCTCGTCTTTTTCAAAATATCTTTTCGCAAAACTTTTCCGAAAACATGATTTCACAAAACTTTTACTTCACCAAGACATTTTCAGAAATCCTTTCACAAAACTTTTTCAAAAATAATGTTTCCAAAAACTTTCACAAAATGTTATTTTCACAAAAACTCTTTCAAATTTCTCTTTTCAAAAACCTTTTTCAAAAATCACATTTTTGGGTGAGTGTTAATGGAGGAGCAAGCTCAACTCAACACTAAGCTTCTTCCCAAAAACATGAACGAGGAATCACATCTCTACTCAACCACTTTCTCACTTTCACAATCACATCCTCTTTCCAACCTCAACTCTTCCCACTCAAATATCAATTCTCTTTCTTTCATTCTTTATCTCTTTTGCATTCCATTTTCATCATACTTTATCTCTTTCTCACTCATTCTCATACTTTCTCTTCAACCTCATCTCATCACTTATTTCTTTCACAATCTTATTCACGTTACGTTTTATCTCTTTCTCAATCATATCTCTTTAATTTCTCACTTAAACTCAATCGTACGCTTTCTTATAATTCTCATGTCCACATGCTACCTTTTTCAAATAGAACAAGATATACTCCACAGAATAATCCAAAAAACATCCAATACATAGCAAAATAAATCATGCATCACTTTTAACAAAACAGGTAAACATCTAGCACATATATGCATCACGTATGATAATGCAGCATGTAACTTATGATATATATAGACTCTAATTACGCTTGATGGACTCAGTTCTAAACTGAGTCTAAACGTCACGACGACTTAGGCCTACTGTATCTCTCACCTCACACTCCAGCTTCTGAAATCTTTGCGAGCCCTTCCCAACAAGTCGGCCGCTTCCGCTTCTCGACTTATACGTACCTCGTACTAAATAGATGATACTAACGTTATAATTCTATCTTAAATAATCGTCATATTCATTATCTAAACGTGTTTTCGAAAACTCTTTTTATTCTCCGTCGGAAAATCGTAAATCGTTAAAACTTTTTCAATCCAAATCTCTTTCTAGTTAAATATCACTTAAACTTAAACTTTAAACCATTCAAACACATTTTAGGATTGTAAAAACAATTTAAATAAAATCTGGACAGCAATCATGCAAGCCAATAAATCATTTTCAGAAAATCCGAAAACACCGAAAAATCACATTTTAGTTCGTATAAGACTTTGTTATAAAATATACACTTAAACGATTTATTTTTCAAACTTAAAACCGTGAAATGAATTAAGGGCAGCAACCATTTAGTCCAAAGTTCTTTAATTAAACCAAAGCTAAATTATTTCAAAGCCAATTACAAAATCAAACACAACACTTTGATTAACTAAATAATTCATTTATACATAACCTAAACATATCATCAAACAATCACTCATTCAATCATTTCAAGGCATCATATTTATCATACAAGTCAATCCAAGTCATAATATCAAGCATGAGAGTTCACATTTATCAGAAACATTCAAATAGAGACTTAGTGTGATTACAAGTAAAACACAAAAGATAAAATTCAAAACCATATCAAATTAATTCATTTAATATTCTAAATTTCCAGAACATACACATATATGATAAAGTTCATCCTATAAAATTTTCAAGTCATTTAAACAATCCTAAGCTAGGTTTCAAATCATATTTTGCATGAAAAACAAGACTGTACTGTTGCTGGACTGAGACAAAAACGTTATTATTAAAAATAGTTTCTCGACTCAGAACTTCATAAAAATTGGTATAAATCTTCCTTATACAGTCAAGACTATCTCATAAAATTTTTCAGAATATTTGGAGTTGTGCAAGTTATATTTTTCCAATTAAAATTGTCACTAAGTCCAGAAAATCTGAACCAGGTGATTCAGTGTCTTGCCTTTATTAAAAATATCAAATCAACTCCAAATCTCTTCAAATTTTACAGAGAACATCTAGAGATGTCCAGGAAGCTACCATAAAAATTTCAAACAATTTGGAGTAGCACAAGTTCGAAAATTCTGTTTATCTTTAAACTGAAAAACTTATTTTCTTAAAATCGTTTTCACAAAGTTGGTTCTCATAAAAATAGATAATAATTTCCAAAAATCATTTAAAAATTCAGAGAAGTTCATTTTAATATACTTAGGTCAGTGACAGAATTCCAGAATTATTGAGCATATAAAAATATCATTCATCAAAGTTAAAAACACACACATTACAATTTCAGCATGACATTTTATTCTACAAATTTGTTCATTCATTTATTTTCATGAAAATTAAGAATACACTCATACACACAATTCAATTACAAAATCAATCCATTAATTATTATTTTCTTCAAAAACCGAATTAACATAGTTTGTAAAAACAATTTTCAAACACATCATGCATCACATTTACAAATAAAAATTTAAGCCTTTTAACTAAAAATCAAGAATTAAATTACACTACCCTAGATCTTGACATGCATACACTTAGGGTTTATAGATCTCAAAGAAAATTACACATGCATCAACATTCAAGAACTAAAATCAAGACTTTAAGGGAAAAATCAAAACAAACATTAAAACATACTCCTTTTCACTAGATCTACACATGCATGCATCACCTACTTCAATTAAGAATTCTTTTCTACAAATCTAAGCAAAACCGAAACATACATCAAGAAAGTAAATTCATTAAAAATTTCATGCTTAGGTTAAATTTTCTTATTAAAAATAATTTCCTTTACATGCACATAAAATCGAAACAAGTAAGAAAACAAAATCATGAGCACAAAAATCCTTTTGAAACCGATTTGAACATCAAGCTTTAAAACATAGTAGATTTCTCATTTTAAATCAAAACCCTTCACATGCATGTAAGAAAAATTAAGATCCATTTGAGAAAATCACGTGGATGCAAAGAAAAACATTAGATCTAGCTTAAAGACAAACATACATCAAGAACCACTTTAAAAATTGATTTCTTTTTCTAAATACATGAATAAAATCAAAGTGCATCAAGGAAACAAGAATTATTTACAGAAAATAATTATAAAAACCGAATCACTCTTTAATCATTTTTGCATGTTCATTTTTGTTTTAAAACTTTAAATCTCCATTTATTTTTTTTTCTTTGAAAAAAACATAGATCCATCTTAGAAGTCAACATGCAAGAAAAAACTTTGAGTAGATCAACACTTATACAACAAAAACCAAAAATAAAAATAGTAGAGAAAGAAGAACAACAAAGACCAAGTCTATACCTATGAAGATGAATGAAAATAAATTAGGAATCAAAGCTTTCTCTCCTTCCTTTCTTCTCTCTCTCACGGTTTTCTCCTCTTTCTCTCATGGTTCACTCTCTTTTTTTTTTGTATATGTCTCAAGAGCTAATGTTGCTCTTGAGACTTAAGTGTTTGGTGTTGGTAGTGTGAAAAGGAAAGGAAATGAAAGAATGGAATGGAAGAAGGAAGGAAAGAAGGGATGGATGGGAGGAAATAGGCTAAGGTGAAACATTATTTCCCTTAAGAAGTTCAGTCACACATGCATCTAGGAGGGGTATTCTAGGCATTCTAAGATTGCTAGCTACTTGGTCCCCAAGTTCCCATTTTCTTTTTCTTTTCATTTCATTTTATTTCCCTTCTTTTTATTTGGTCACCAAGCCAAGGCTTCATAAGCCTACACATACACACCCTTCACACACATGTCACCCACACACATATTACACATACATCATGCATGCACTCACTCACTAAAATCGTGACACCCATGCACACACACACATGTCCTATATTTTTTTTTACTTAAATTCATTTACAATTATTAATTCACATAATCAAGCAATTAGCTCTAAAATTTCTATTCACACAATTATACATACACATATAAGCACATATTTACACATCATACACACACTCATAAATTAATCACACACACTTGCTTGATCACAAAACAATAGCCAAACATACATATTAACAATTAAACACATCTTTCCTTTAAATAATAAACTGCACTTATTGGTTGCACTTATAGCCCTTATTTCATTTTCTAAAATCATACTTTAATATATTAAATAAAATCCCAAAAGGAAAAATTTATTTAAAGTCAAAAACTATTTTTCATGATTATTTCTTTAAAATTCGTCCTTTACAGCTCTGGAAAATAATTTTCGCAAACCAACCCAGAAAATTATGAAAGATACAGTTTTGAAAACTACATTTCGATACGATCGTTTTGATATAAAGATCATAAAAATCGGAGTTACGGTTAAAAAGTTATGGATTTTCGAAGTTAATACATCTAAGAAAATCCATAAAGAAATTTATTTTTGCAAGAAATCACCAAAATAAAAATCATTTTTCATTTCTTAATTATAAAATCAACCCACACTCAATAAAAATCATTTTTACCTAACCTCATAAAAATATTTATTTATCAAACTCCGTAAAATCAATGCTTTACTTCGAAATCGAATAAAATACTCATCGAAAACCTTTGTAAAACAATATCGCAAAACTTTTTCTTTAATAAAATTTTATTCGTCCTAGTCGTAAAAACGCGGGATGTTACATTCTCCCCAACTTGCAGATTTCTCGTCCTCGAGAAATGCTAAGCGAAATTCTACGATCAACGGATGTCGGATTCCTTAGAGCGATTTTCTCGATCTATAACAGTAGTCGTCGCCTTCGAGTCGTCGCATATGCATCGTTTTCCCAAAGGTAATCAGACACAATGGAATACTAATGGTATAGTTTTGTCACAAGGGTTCAAAGGGTTCAATGGTTTTGAAACAAAATTCAAAAAGAATAGCACGCTTCTGCCAATCCGGACAAGGATACTACTTTCTTCATGGTCTTTCTTCCTTAATTTGGCTCTTCTCATCCTTTTAAGCCTAAGTGGGTTATCATAAACCTCAAAGTCTCTGTTTACTCCCCAACTTTGACGAATCATATTCCTATACATCACATCCGTTCATGCTTACTCCTTCCTCAACCATTATAACTCTTTCCTTAACAACATCTCACCATCAGCCTCATACCTTAGATATATCCATTTGATTGGCATAAGGTGTCAGGGTTTAAGGTTTTCATGAAAGACTTTTTAGAGAAAACAAACGCATTGTCAAGGAAACTCAACAACACATAGGGTCTACATAAGAAGAAGTGTCAACAAGGAATAGAGGGTTCTAGTCGCAAAACAAAGTTGTATGTCAATAGCTCAGAGGTCGTTACAACAAAAAGGGATTCTCAACAAAGGGGGTTTCAACAGTCAAGAGAGGTTCAGGTCACAAAGAATAAAGGCTCCGTATAATTCTGATCACCGTTCCTTGTACCGTCGCCGACAAATTTGTGATGTCCTAGACGGTGAGGACCTCCAAGGTTACAGGAGATGACCTTCGAAGAAGCCTCTGTCTAGGGTTGATATGTGATGTTTGGGGGAAGTCCTCAGGTGACTAAGGAAAAGGGCCAAGAAGCAACCCTAATCACTGGTGTGTGAGGATGGCAATTAGGGTTAGAGGACGTACCTGAGCCCCATGTAGTACGGAGCTACTTATAGGGGGGAGCTGGTTGCCCTAATGGGCTTGCTTTAGGCCCAAGTAGGGCCAGCCTGTACTGAGCTAGGAGTGGATAGGCTGTCCTTGTGTCCTTGTGGATAAGGTTATGAGCTATCCCTGTGGATAAGGTAGTGAGCTGTCCTTGTGGATAAAGAAGGGGGACGTCATCATGTCCTAAATGTCGGACTTGGGAAGGTGTCGGACCTGGACGTCGGACCTGAGTGGGAACACTAAGTGGGAACACGAGGTCGGCCTGTATCTGGCATCTGTTCGGCCGTTGAGCATTGAGCTCGGCCAAGTGCTCAGAAGGCTTCCTGAAGGGTTCTCAGGACTTTGGCGAGGTAGTCTAAGGACCTCGGCTAGGCCGAGTCCACCACATAAGCCCCCAGCTCGGTCAAGGCTATCTGAGCCTTGTTCCGAGGTTCTGGTTTAGGTCCCTTTCCCAAATCCACCTCATGAGGGCCGAGTCCACCTCGGTCAAGGCTATCTGAGCCTTGTTTCGAGGTTCTAGGGAGTTCGGACGATGAGTTTCCGATACGTTGGATCCAGCTGTCTCTGACGTCCTTTCGTTATGACGGAGCGGGTTTGACAGCTGTCTACTTGCCAGTACCGAAGTGACGTTTGCTCTTCCGAGATCTGACACATGTCAGAAATCGCGACCCTCGAGGCGCCACCATCATTGTGACGTTGCTCGAGGTCCTTACTTTCCGCTGCTGTGCGCCGCGTGTCTCAGTATGTGTGGCTGTTCACTGGGTTGGGCTTCTTGGGCTAGGCCCAGATTTCAAATTTGAGGGGAAAACGGTTTCCCTTCCCCCTCTATCCCAAAAAATCACTTCTCCTTCTTACTCTATCCCCCATTTTCTCTTTCTTTACACCGTTGCCTTTTCTCTCTCTACCAAAGTCGTTTAAACCGCACCGATTCCGGCATCTCCCCTTTTCTGTTGCGTTTTCCTCTCTTACCACCCCCAATAGCGGATACTGTTTGATCTTACAGGCTCTTTCTTCGCATTTTAAATTCACCAGGTATGCTCGCTTTCCCCTGTCTTCGACTTCGATATTATCGTTTCTTCTTTCTTTACGGCTTTCTGATTTGCATGGTGAGGTATTAGGATTTCTGGTTTTTGGCTTCTGTTTTCATGGCGGCGGAGTTCTCCCGTCGGGTTTTGGGGCTCTGATTTTGGGGGATAGGGCTGGTGTTTGGGGTTTTTCTGCATTCGGTTGTTTTGGTTTTGGGGTTTATTCCTGGGGTTTAGCCTTCTTTGGGTTAGGCGTGTTTTGAGGCTTTTGGAGGGTTTTTGATTCGTGTTTTTTGTTTATTTTTCAGAAAACCAAAGGAGTGGATTGGGTTCAGTATGAGTAGGGAATGGTTTAGGAAGTGGGCTGGGGTAGTTTCCCTGTCATCTAGCAGCAGTGATGAGGAGGACGGTTCTTCTTCCTCGTCCTGTTCCTCTACGGAGGCAGACGAGGCGTTCCGCCGCCAGAGGGAGTATAGGAAAAAGTATGAAAGGCGGGTTCTGGAGGTTGATCCCGTTGAGGTAGTCTATCCTCGGGACTGGGAGGAGAAGAGAGAGTGGATACGGCAGTACGCCAGGGCCGAGTTTGTTGACGGTAGGGAGCGTGCCGATTTCGAGAGGATGGAGAAGGAAGGGATGTATGAACGAGGGGTACCTGTGGTAGAGGGGAGATGCTCGCCCCTCGGAACTACTTCGAGGGGGTTCTCTGGGGGGTTATTTTTCGTAACCCGTAAGACTAATACCGAGCTCCCCTGTTCTTCCACAGGTACCATGCCGCTCAGGAAGTGCGTCCGTCGACCTGAACTTTACCCCGCACCTTTCGATGCCGATCAATACGAGTGGGTTGACGTGGAGCCCAAAGGAATCCAGTCCAACCTTTGCTTCAAGGACAAGCTTGCCGAGGTAAGGAGGGCCGTGCTGCCTTGCCCAGGGGACATCCCTGGAACTTCTTACGAAGTGCTCCCCTGTTCCGCAAATGACAGGATATGCAGCCGGACTGACAATAATTCTTTTTTCTTTTATGCCGATTTGATTCACAATCTCGGCGTGACCCTCCCCTTCACCGAACTGGAAATGAGGGTCTTAAACGAGCTCGGACTGACTCCCTCCTGTAACACCCCAAAATTTTAATCCCCGATTAATGAAATGGTAATTATAAATTAATTATAATTAATTATTTCCATATTAATCCTTGATTAAAATATGTGTTTATATAGTTGGTATATGTGTGTGAATTGATTTAATAAATATAATAAATGCCTAAGATGAGTATTTTGCATATTAGTCCCTGGGTTGGGACCTAGAGGTAATTATAGGAAATATTTTGGAGGGAAAGTAAATAAAATAATTATTTTTCAAAAATTGGGAAAAATACTCGAGTATTTTCTAAAAAACTCGAGTATTCTGGGTCAAACTGCACGAGTGAGTGCGTTTGGTGAGTCACCACGAACGATTCTCTTCTCTCGCCACGAAAACACCTTCTTGCCAACGCCATGGGTGGCGTGTCGACGTGAATGAGCTATCTCTGCTTCTATTTAAACTCATCAACATCCCTTAGTTGAAGATTTTGGATCAAATTGCTTTGCTGAAGAAGTTAGGGTTCTGAGTTTGTGCTCTTCGATTCTTCTTCCGTGAGTTGAATTGAGTGATAATCTATACACAAATACAAAACTCACATCTCGAGCTTTGTATAAACACCAAAATCATGAGGATTGAGTGAGTGTGTTGGGAGAATTGGAGATTAGAAGTGAAGCTGTTCTTGGCCAAGCTTGTGTCTGGAGCTTACTTTGATCTTGATTTCTGGTAAGCTCACGAATTCTTGAGTCTCAAATTCGATTCCTTTAGTTAGATTATGTTGCATAGAGTCCAGAAAATCTAATTTCCCCAATTTAATCTTCTGTTTCATGTACAAACCAATTCCATTTTGGTGTGGTACTCAAAATGCTCTGCATGTGGCATTTGAAGTTGGTCTGAGAATTTTGGAGCCTTTTTCTTGTCAATTCTTGTTTGGAAAACATCTGAGAGGTAAGGGGAAGTAATTATATTCACTAGATAGAGTTTAAATTTCATTAAATGTGTTAGAGAGCCACCAAGAGGCTCTAAGGGCTTAGTTTGAATAGGAACTTTGGTTTGGAGACCAATCCATGCTCTATGACTATGATGAGCAAGTTCTATATCATGCATGCAAGCTTAAATGAACTCTTTTTCATGAATATTGTGCTTATTTTGCAATTTGAAGTGTTGAGTTGCTAAATTGTATATTTTATGCATAATGGATTAATTCTCTGTCAAATTTGTTATTTGATATGAAATGAGTATGTTAACATGTTCAATATGTGGTATATGAACTATTGTGATCACTGTTTTGAGTTAAAAATGTTTAGAAATTGAAATGGTATGTAAAAACCAAGTTTCACTCTGTTCTGTCTGCAGATACTCGAGTATTTGGCTTAATACTCGAGTATTTCGTGGTGCACCAGAGTGAAAATTGGCTCACCAACTTGGGAATCAGATTGAACACTCGAGTAATGTATGAACTACTCGAGTATTCTGGGTAATGGAATACTCGAGTATCTCATGAATTACTCGAGTATATTTATGAAGACCTGAAACCCTAAATCTCTGAAAAGACATGAACGACTCGAGTATAATTATGAACAACTCGAGTAGAATCTGGAAGATGATAAACTACTCGAGTATGTTGGGAAAAACTCGAGTATTTTTAGTCAGATACTTAAAAATACCATTTTTAATTCTAAGTCATTTTGTAACTCTTAGAGGACAATAAACCAAGTGATCCTGGACTTAGAGGAAATTGATTGACGTTATGATGTTTTCATTTGAATAATGATACGTTGCTCGGGAGGCACGTAATGTATTAATAAAAGGATAAAACATCAATCAATCTGTTTTAAGTAAGGTAATGCATTCATTCTGGAGTTTGGTTGGTAGGACGTATATCATGTTTTTGGTAAACATGTGGAGGGCCTCTGGGAGTGCCAATACGCTTGCTTGATGACACGTCGTTGACGTGGTCGGCTGAGGGAATGCCGATATGGTTATACCGTTTGGATGACGGTCCGTTTGGATGACGGGATATGCTCGGGTGGCATGGATACCAAGCTTGTCGTGTACATTCTAGGTGAATGTACGAATTGTTGTATACCTAGGAATACAACGCACTGTTGAGTGCTGGGTTGTCAGGGATGGACGTCAGAGAGTGACATAGTATGATGGAGATAAGCTTGAGAGCTAAAGTCATGCATCATGCCACTCATTTAAATTAATGATGATAAATGAAATAAGTGTGAGCATCCTATGTGCATTCACTAACTGCTAAGTGTTATATGTGATTGTTGTTATTTGATGCATGTTTAAATATTCATATTGCACAATTTATTCTCTATTGGTTACGTGTATAGAATTGCTTACCCCTATGCCCTTGTAGGTGATGTCTCGTTACATTGCTTGCATCGAGATCCGACCACTTCCTAGTGGCACATGGATCTATGAGGACCATCGCGCGGTGTTCGAGGGTGAGGTAGAGATTACCTTCTACCACCCGAACCCGTTGATCCGATTCCGTCCTCGTAGATTTAGGATTCCCATCATATACACTATGCATGTACCCCCGTTTTACAGTTACCATGGACCACCTCCCACGCGACCAGCTCGCTCTTACCATAGTTTTCGTTTTCGACCTACCCGCTCTCACCCTTTTACTTCGAGAGTCGTGCGCGAGGAGACTCCCCCTTCTGATCCGAGGAGCCCAGTCAGGGTTTCACCATCCCCTGACCCGGTACCCAGTGGTAGGGTACACTCTCCCTCGGACGAGATCGAGGAGGATCCGGTGGAGGACGAGAGTGGGAGCGAGCCTGTCGTGCATTCTACTGGGAGTGACTGGAGGGACGATGATCCCTAGGTATATGCATATGGTATGTGATGAGGATCAGTGGGTCCGATGTGTGGATGCTGTGGAGGAGACTTGCTGCTGCTGCTGTGTTGTTGATGATGCTACTACCTTACTACTTTTACTTTTGGGAGACTGCTGCTACTACTAAGTACTACATATGATGATGCCAGATTTGCATGACCACCCTTGGAGTTTCTATTTTGATTATGTACACATATTGTAGATATACTTTTGGAATACTCTAGGGTTTTGGTCATATTACTATGTAGATCAGATTATGGACTTGTATTTTGAGATCTTGGAGACATGATGATGAGACTATGTATTTATGACTTTTACTATATATAAAACCTATGTTTATATTACTAGTGACTGCATAGTCTGATGATTTCCGCTTACTCTGATTTAATCTATTTAAGAGCTCGGCTATAAATATTATTTGATGGCATTAATTTTATCGAACAAAGCATGGGTAACTTTGATTACTTGTATGATACAAAGAGGTTTCCAAAGAGCGAATGTTACCCTATTTGTGAAAAGGTTTTAGAGATCGCCGAACTCGATACAAATGTTTTGAAATGGTTTAAAGTTTATTCTCCAAGAATTCCAAATGAGATTTGTGCACCCGCTTTGAAAGAAAATCTTATTTTCCCTATTTTCTTAACACTCACAAGTCCATACATTATCCAATATGAAAGCTTAATTACTTTATTATATTTGGGTAATCTTGAAGGGTGTCACACTGAGTGGTATCAGAGCAAAAGTCAGATCCTGTAGTAGTGGAAGTAGTTCAGAAAGGTAGCCATCAACATCAAGCAGGTATCTCCAAGGCAATTACATTACTTTGAATGTTTTTTTTATTTTGTTTGTTGAGGTTTAAATACCCTTGATTTGTTTGTATCTTGTCTCTTTGAGTACAAGACGCAATTGATTGTAGATTTAATAAGTTTAAGATAGATCCTTAGAATAGGTAGTGTAATGGAAGTTTCTTTGGTTCAACATATGTGACCATAAGCCCATAGCGCAGGTCTAATATGGCAACTAGAAACCAAAATCACACTAATACGATGCTAGAAAGGATCACCACGGTGCTGGAAGCCATGCAACGACAGTCTCAACAACCATCTCAACCGGTCAACCCGTCTCATCAAGGTAATGTGGGTAACGCTGAAGCGAAGACTTTGGCTGATTTTAGAAGCTGTAATCCGCCAAAGTTTGAAGGAGGATTTAAACCGGAAGAGGCCAACAAGTGGATTCACACCATGGATAAGATCTTGAGAACGTTGGAGTGTTCTGATGTTCAAAAGGTGGCGTATGCAACCTACATGTTAGAGGAGGAAGCTGAGAACTGGTGGAATCACACGATGCAGCTTCTGCAATATGAAGGAAGAGAGGTAAGTTGGGGAGTATTCATGGAGAAGTTTCTCCAAAAGTATTTCCCTGAGGACTTGAGAAGGAAGAAGGAGGTAGAGTTCTTGCAGCTGAAGCAAGGAAACATGAGTGTGGGTGAGTATGCAGCTAAGTTTGAGGAGCTGATGAAATACTCTCCATATTATCAGAACAATCCAGATGAGAGGAGTAAATGCATTAAGTTTGAAGGAGGCTTGAGGCCAAAGTTGAAGTCGATCTTCAGTTACCAGCGAATTCAAAGCTTTCCTGCACTGGTAGACATGTGTAGGATGTATGAAGATGATACCAAGGCTGAGGAGATGCAAGTCTCAGAGAAGAAGGACAGTCAAGGCTATGGACCTCAGAGGCGTAAAGGTCTGAACAACTGAGGCAAAGGACCGTATGATCGCCGAGGGAAAGGCAAAGGAAAAGCTGGTGGTTCTGATAGAAGGGATTATCGGAGCGAGGCTCCATTCTGTGACAAGTGCAAGCGCAATCACTATGGCCGTGTGTGTTGGGGGACAAGTGGTTGCTTTAATTGTGGAAAGCCGGGACATTTCGCAAGGGACTGCAAGGAACCGGCCAAGGCCAACTCAAGAGGGGCTGCTGATAGGCCTATGGCTCAAGGGAGAGTTTTCACCCTTAGTGGTGTGGAAGCAAGTCGGTCTTCTGATCTGGTGCAAGGTAAATACTTGCTTAATGGTCAGTCTTGCTATGTTTTGTTTGATTCTGGTGCAACGCATTCATTCGTTTCGTATGAATGTGTAAACCGGTTAGGCTTGATGATGTCTGAAATGCCTTATGCTCTCAAAGTAGAAACCCCTACCAATGCTCCTGTTGTAGTTTCTAGAGCATGTCTTAACTGTTGTATAGAAGTGTTCGGACAAACCTATAAAGTAGATTTGATCTGCTTACCCTTAGTGCAATTAGATGTGATCTTGGGAATGGACTGGTTAAGTCAAAACCAAGTAATCATTGATTGTGATAGAAAAGTAGTGACCTATAGAAGCCCAAAACCCTCCGGCTACGTGTGCCTGTTCAACTCTGAGGTGGAGGAGAATGGTCCAAGGATGGAAGAGATCCCCATTGTCAGAG
Source organism: Crotalaria pallida (assembly GCA_037953625.1). NCBI lineage: Eukaryota > Viridiplantae > Streptophyta > Magnoliopsida > Fabales > Fabaceae > Crotalaria > Crotalaria pallida. The sequence goes on from CM075650.1 coordinate 18,195,980, forward strand.
ACTTTCCGGAAGTTTTTGCTGATGAGATCCCTGGTCTGCCACCAAGAAGAGAAATTGAATTCAGTATCGACTTAGTTCCGGGAACTGGTCCCATTTCTATCGCTCCCTATAGAATGGCACCACCGGAAATGGCAGAAATGAAGAAGCAGATTGAGGAGCTATTACAGAAACAGATGATTCGACCAAGTGTGTCACCTTGGGGTGCTCCGGTTTTGTTTGTCAAGAAGAAAGATGGTAGTATGAGGATGTGCATCGACTACCGACAACTGAATAAGGTCACCATCAAGAACAAGTATCCGTTGCCAAGGATAGATGACCTTATGGATCAAGTTCGTGGAGCCTCAGTATTTTCCAAGATCGATTTGAGGTCAGGATACCATCAGATCAGGATAAGAGAAGAGGATATCTCTAAGACTGCATTTCGATCTCGATACGAACATTATGAGTACGTCGTGATGCCGTTCGGATTGACTAATGCACCAGCCATCTTCATGGACTACATGAATCGAATCTTTAGACCTTATTTAGATTCATTCGTGATTGTGTTCATTGATGATATTCTCATTTACTCTAAGAGCCCGGAGGAGCATGTCGAACACTTGAGGATAGTGTTGAGCATCCTAAAGGAGAAGTAATTGTACGCCAAACTTACAAAGTGTGAGTTCTGGCTAAAGGAGGTTAAGTTCTTGGGGCATGTGATTTCGGACAAGGGAATAGTCGTTGATCCGACGAAAGTGAGTTCGGTTTTGCAATGGGAGCAACCAAAGTCGGTCACGGAGGTGAGAAGCTTTCTTGGTTTGGCTGGTTATTATAGAAGGTTTATCGAAGGTTTCTCGAAGATCGCACTGCCTCTGACGAAGTTGACTCGGAAAGATCAACCATTCCTATGGGATGAGAAATGTGAAAGGAGTTTTCAAGAGTTGAAGGAAAGGTTGACATCGTCTCCTATATTGGTTCTGCCCGATACACAAAAGAGTTTTGATGTGTATTGTGACGCGTCGAAACAAGGTCTTGGGTGTGTTTTGATGCAAGAGGGACAAGTCGTCGCCTATGCCTCGAGACAGCTAAAAGTTCATGAAATGAACTATCCAACCCATGATCTGGAGCTGGCAGCGGTGGTGTTTGCTTTAAAGATTTGGAGGCACTATCTCTATGGCACTACGTTCCGGGTGTTCAGTGACCATAAGAGTTTAAAGTACCTCTTTGATCAAAAGGAGTTGAATATGAGGCAACGTCGATGAATGGATTTTTTGAAGGATTATGAGTTTGAACTCCATTATCATCCTGGAAAGGCCAATGTTGTGGCAGATGCATTGAGTAGGAAGGCAATGCACATCAGTGCAATGATGGTCAGAGAAGCTGCACTGATAGAGGAATTCCGGGATTTGAGTCTGACGATGCAAGTGGAGCCGACAAGTATCAAGATGGGGATGCTGCATATTGCTAATGAGTTTCTACAAAGGATTAGGGAATTGCAAGGCAAGGATGAGAAGCTCATAGAAAAGAGGAAGTTGAGGGAAGAAGGCAAGGAATTGGAGTTTCAAGAAGGGAAGGATGGAATCCTTCGCTTTAAAACAAGGATTTGTGTGCCTGATGATTTAGAAGTAAGAAGGATGATTCTGGATGAAGCGCATAAGAGTAAGATGAGTATGCATCCGGGAGCTACCAAAATGTACCAGGACTTAAAGAAGCTATTTTGGTGGCCTGGTTTGAAGAAAGACATCGTTGAGTATGTGGCCTGCTGTTTGGTGTGTCAAAAGGCCAAGGTGGAACATCAAAGGCCAGGAGGAGAGTTACTTCCTTTGGAGATTCCATTGTGGAAATGGGATAGCATCTCGATGGATTTCGTGTCGGGATTGCCAAGGACATCTACTGGTCATGATGCAATCTGGGTGATAGTGGATCGTTTGACCAAGTCGGCGCATTTCATTCCCGTGAATATGCGCTATTTGTTGGAAAAGCTCACCCAGTTGTACATCAAAGAAGTTGTTTGTCTGCACGGTGTACCATCAAGCATTGTATATGATCGCGATCCGAGGTTTACATCGAAGTTCTGGGAAGATCTACATAGAGCCTTGGGTTCAAGATTGAAACTGAGTTCTGCATACCATCCTCAGACTGATGGCCAAACGGAGAGGACTATTCAGTCATTGGAGGACATTCTACGAGCCTGTGCTTTGGAAGGACAAGGGAATTGGGAACAGATGTTGCCACTCGTGGAATTCACTTACAACAACAGTTACCACACAAGCATTGGAATGGCACCATTTGAAGCTTTGTATGGGAGAAAGTGCCAGACGCCGTTATGCTGGTTCCAAGTGGGGGAGAATTCTCTGGTTGGACCAGATTTTATGCAAGAGACCACGGATTTTGATGTGAATGAAGTGATGTGGTGTGATGCTTTGAAAAATTTGCCTTGAAATCCTACATGTCTTGATGTGATTATGTGACTTTTGCATGTTGAAAAAGTGAACCAAAAACCTTGTCTTTTGCATGATGACATTCGGCCATGAGGAAGAGGAGTAGGAAAATTGTGTTGATCATCATTTAGGTTTCATGTATGATAAAACTAGTTTAATTTAAGTATTTAAAAAGTGCATGCATGGAATAATTAAGTTTAAAGTAAAATGAATCTTTGAAGTAGTTTGTGATTTAACTTGTTGTTTTGATTTAAGTTAACAAAATGGATTAAAATTGTTAAATTTTCTTCTTGAATGCTCACGGTTTTTAGTCCCAAAAGAAAGAAAATGATTTCATTATTTTATGTCTTTAATTGTGAATCACATCTTTGCAAGATTGCACCTATATAATTCGGCCAATGCATGTTTAGATGGTTGGAAAATTTTCTCCATGAAATGACCCTTAATAATGACTATATTTTTATGTACATGATGTTAATTCAATGATCCCAAGGTTTAAAATTTATTAGTAATTAGAAATTGTTGACCATGGGTAATTCAGTCTTTGTTGATTCAATTAAGAGGTTAAGTTTGAATTATTTTCTTAAGAATGATTGAGTGGTCTATAGAGAATTTGATTTGATAAATGATTTTTAATGACTCAAAATGTGACTTGCATTATGTGGACTTGTGAATGCTTTGAAAACTTAATGTGTTGTTCCTTATGTTCATTGGATATATTTTGGAAAATTTAGATTGAATTGGAATTATCTTTGAATTTGTTTGTTAGAATTATTGGAGAAAAACTTATGTCTGGATTTCAAAAGAATTGAGAAATGTTTGATTGGAAAGTATGGTTTCAACAATTTAAATTGATTTGGAATTGTTTTTTTTTTTTGGTAGAAGAAAAAAAAATCTATTACCACTTGAAAATATAACACAAAACTAAAGGCCATTTAATAGAACTTTGCCACCTTCTAGGAAGGGTTCAAAGCCTAAAAAATGCTAGATCAAAGAATAGCTCTAATTCTATTTACAAGTACCTTATTAGACCAATAAATAAACAAAGGATAACAAAAATTAACTCTGATAGCTATCTCATGCTTGATACGTGTCACAATAATGGCCTTAGATTGGATCTTGCCAACGAACAGTCTCTTATTCCTTTCCGACCAGAGATTGTAGATGATGCTGGCAAATAAACCAAACACAGTTCTTCGTCTTCTCTTGTCTGGAAATGCACGCATAATCCACCATCGCCACCTCTGAAATTTGTAATGCAAACTATTCAGGCAAAACCAGCTGCAACACTCCTCAAGGATCGAGCGAGTCCATACACAGTCAAAAAATAGGTGTTCATGCATTTCAACCTCCAACCCACAGAACACACAAAGAAGATCAGGTACATGCAATCTATCCTTAGTCTTTAAATGTTTGTGCATAGCCAACCAAACAATGAATTGATGTTTAGGAACTGACACTTGATTCCAAACAAATCGATACCAGGGAAAAGAAGGGAGAGGACCCAACAGGAACTGATAAGCACTTGAGATCGAGAACTCACCAGATTGAGCAACAATCCAGGTATTATTCACAAACCCAGGTCTTAATTTGTCTCTTACCTTGATTAATTGTTTCCAATGCCAGCTATCAGTAGGTTTAGCATCATACCCCCAAAAATCAGAATCTTTTAAGTAAACAGAACTAATCCATCTAATCCATAAAGATTCTGAATTGTTGATTAGTTGCCAAACCTGTTTTCCCAAAGCTGCATAATTCCACAATATAGGGTTCTTAATATTTAATCCACCTTTAGATTTAGGAATGCAAACTGAATCCCAAGCTACACCTGCTGTGTAGTGGCCATTTTGATTCTTCCCCCAAAGAAATGCTCTGCACTTCTTTTCAACCTCACGAAGCACAGCTTTAGGGATAATAAAAATACTAGCCCAATACACATGAAGAGACATAAGAACCGAGTTAATAAGACAACAGCGAGCCTGATAAGAGAGGTTCCTTGAACTCCAGCACCTTATCCTGTTAGTGACCCTATCCACCAGAACATGACATGAACTATTATACCACTTTTTTGCTGAGATAGGCATACCTAGATATCTAAAAGGAAAGGAACCTTTAGAAAATCCAGTTAGACCAATGAGCTCCTCCTGCTTCAATTCATTTAAACCAGCCATATATATTTTAGACTTCTCGTCATTAGCATAAAGACCAGAACTCTCAGAAAAAGCCTTTAATCCATCACAAAGAATCCTCACACTAGCTGGATGACCTTTGCAAAATAGCATAAGGTCATCAGCAAAAGCCAGACTAATAAGCTTGCTATCCTTACATAAAGGATGGAATCAAAAGTTCCTCTGAAGGGCTGCCTTCTGTAAGCCTCTAGAAAGAACTTCCATAGCCAATACAAATATTAAAGGCGAAATAGGATCCCCTTGTCTAATGCCACGAGCTCCTTGAAACCTCTCAGAAACACCACCATTAATACTGATTTGATAAGATGAAGTTGAGATACACACCATCACCCAACTAATGAACTTGTCAGGAAACTTAAAAGCTCTTAACATATCCATAATAAAATTCCAATCTAGTGTGTCATAAGCCTTACGAATGTCAATCTTCATTAGGCATCTAGGAGAGACATTACGCCTACCATAGAGCCTTAGCAACTCCTGAGTAATTGGAATATTGTGAACAATACTCCTGTTTTGCACAAAAGCTGCTTGGTTATCCTGAATGATACTAGGCAAGATCAGACGCAATCTAGAGCATAGCAACTTAGAAATGCATTTATAAATAACATTACAACATGCTATAGGTCTGTAGTCAGATACTGAAATAGGGCAATCATTTTTTGGCACCACAACTAAAGTAGTAGAATTGATAGACTTTAGCATTCTCCCAGTCTGAAAAAACTCTTTTACTGGCTTCAAGCAATCTGAACCCACAACCTCCCAAGAAGCCTTAAAAAATCCAGCCCCATATCCATCAGGACCAGGGGCACTATCAGAATTTATAGAGAAAAAGGCATTCTTAATTTCATCATTAGAAAATGATTTGATGCATTGAATCTGTTGCTCTAAGCTCAGACATCTGCCCTGATTAACAACATCCTCTTGCCAAACATACCCATACTTCCTAGCAAACAGCCCTTTATAGTAATCAACAAAAACCTCAGAAATATTCTGCTGACCTGACACAATTCCACCTTGAGCATCCTTTATAGAAATAATTCTGTTCCTGTAGATCCTCTGCCTTATAGCCTGATGAAAAAATTTGGAGTTCTGATCACCCTCTTGCAGCCAGTCTATTTTAGCTTTTTGTTTTAAAAAACTGTGAGCATCAACACTAGCTTGTCTATGCTGAGTAAACAGCCTCCTCTCCACAGCTTGATTGATAGGATCATTAGGATTAATCACCAATTGAGCCTGAGCTTCAAGCAACTTCTCTTTTAACTCAGCCTCCTTCACAACAATATCAGCATAACAACTTCTATTCAAATCAGATAAGACTCTCCTTAAGTGCTTAAGCTTCTGAACAACCTGGAACATAGCATAGCCCTCCATTGAAATAGACCATCCTGAATTCACTAGAGCCAAAAACTCAGGATGAGTAGTCCACATGTTGTAAAACTTGAACCCTGATCTGGCTTTCTCACTCTGCTGACTCCATTCCACCAAAATTGGAGAATGATCTGAAACTCCTGGCAACATGAAATTAGTTTCTGAGAATTGCCATTTGTCAATCCAGACTTGATTAACAACAGCTCAATCCAATTTGCAGTAAATCCTAGCCCTTCCATCCTGATTATTACACCAAGTGTAATAATTACCTTTGTATTTCATATCTTCAAGCATACAAGATTGCAAGCAGTCCCTCAAGTCCTCATAATGCACCACCTCAAGAGGTAACCCACCATCTTTTTCATTAGGGTTAGCCATAGAGTTAAAATCACCAATCAACAGCCAGGGCAAATCCACAAAAGAATTTACCCCTTTAATAAGATTCCATAATTCCTTCCTTTCAGCAGCATCATTAGAAGCATAAATGAAAGAGACATAGAATTTGGAATTATCTCCTTTGTAAGTTACAAAGCAATAAGTGTACTGTCCTGATCTTGCCATAATCAACACATCAAACATATCCTTCTTCCACATCACCAGAATCCTCCCCACAGAACAAATGTCAGCATCTGAAAAGTAACCCCATCCAGGAGCCATATTCTGCATGATCATAGCTATAGAGTTGACCCTCACTTTATTCTCCAACACACCTAACAAGCCTACTTTATTCTTTAAATAAAAACTCCTAACCTCCTTTTGCTTAGAGGGGTGGTTAAGCCCTCTAATATTCCAAGCTGAAATTTTATCCATGGGATAAAAGGGGAGAGGCCTCTCCCTTTTTAGAATTATCCTTAGTGGCAGTTTTACTCCTAGTTTTAATAGGAGTCCATCCTTGATTGTCCTTCTCACCTCTGCTGCTTTCAATATGAGAATTGCCATCCTCATTATTAGCCTGGCCTTGACAACTAACCCCATGCTCCTTCTGACTCAGATCAGACAACACCATAACATGATCATCTACTTTGCTCAAATCTTTGACTTGTTCTATAGCTTCTTCTCTGTTTTCTTGAGGAATCAAGTCATCCTCTAATGCCTTCTGTAACTTCAATCTAGAATCTAGATCTTCAATATCCTCTCTAGTAGGCTTCTTCTTCTCTACCCATTGCTTCTTCACATTTTTCCTACACATCTTGCTGTCATGGCCATACATAGAACACTTACCACACAAAACTGGCTTCCATTCATAAGTTACCTGTTGTGTGATAATATTCCCTTTATCATCTTCAAAGAAAATCTCATCAGGAAGAGTGGCAGGATCCACCTCAATCAACACCTTTGCAAAATTAATCCTGTTCTTCTCAAGTGTTACTTTATCAACCATAATTGGCAGCCCTACAAGACTTGCTATCTTACTCAGAGCTGCAGCCCCCCAGAATCTTAAACTCAAATTAGGAAACTGGATCCAAATTGGAACTCTATCCAATTGACCCTTAGACATAGGCCTTCCAGTCCAAGGTGCAAGAATTATAGGTTGTTTATCAAAATGAAAAACCCCTATCTCCAACACTGTATTCCTGGCTTCCAAAGAATTGAATCTGACTACTATGGTGCCATCATTATTCATTAAGATTTTGTCAATACCATATTTCCCCCAGGCCTTCTTAATGAAACCACTTAACACAGAGTAAGGCGGCTTTGCTCCTAAGACATAGCAAACAATAGCATTCTGCCAGAATTCAACCTCTTTTTCTACATCAGAAGGCTCAATTTTACCAATAGAAATCCCATCCTTCAAATCAGGTTTCACAAAAGATAATTTTTCCCCTGAGTTCCTTAATTTAGAGATGTCAAAGGAAGCCCACACAGAGGCAGATCTTGCTACATTATCATTCACAGACTCCTGAATACTCACCTTAGGGTTCATAGTCTCCACACTTGTAGGAACAGAATTAGGGTTAGACATATTGGATGCACAGCCATCATTATCACTCATGCTTGTTTTTCCTTGTGCAGGATTCACAATCGCCTTCCCTTCGATTCTTGCCTTTATCACATCAAGGCTGTTCAAGAGTTGCTGTGCTTGCTTAGCGTCCAAGCAATCAAGTTTTGCAAAATCCTCCTCTTCCACATGAGACAAATCTAGCAAAGGGTCAATAGCAGAATCAACTGATACAGCCTTTTTGGAAGAGGATGGTGGCGTAGCTGGCGGCCTCCCCTTCTTTTTGGCCATGACGGCGCCAGTGGTAAACAGGGTTTACCACGAGAAGAAGAGAGAGAAGAGAGCTTCTAATATGACTTTGCTAAATCTGAAAATTATTATTTTCTAAAGTGAATAAGTTGGAATTGTTAAATGACATCCTCTGATCAGTATTTCATAGTATTGTAAAGTTTTGGGATTTAAATGAATCAATCTGATGAGGTTCTAGAATTTTATCCTCTTGAATTTTTGTATTCTGTTGGATGCCTAAAGATAATGATTTTTATAACGTGAATGTTTTAAATTAAATTTATATGAGTGAAATGGAGTCTATTTTGATAAAGAGAGTATTTTAGAATTGTTTCAAGTTTTCTCTGAACCGTTTTAATTATGGACTTGAATTGGATTTGAAATCTTTTGGATATTAGCAATGTGTTTCCAAAAAGGAATTGTTTCAGAGTGCTTTAAAAAACGAATTAATGAATTTCTTGAAATCGTTTCTAACGCACAGGAAAAATGTTTAGTTCGAACGACGGACGAAAAGGAAACAAGGCGAGGCTAGCGACTGGGAAATCTTGGAAAGCTCTCGGAGGTCTACGTCATTTAAGGTGAGGAGGGGCTTTCTCTAAGATGCCATGGTATTTAGTTAACATATTAAGATGTCCAATCATCTCAAAGGTTGGACTCCGATCTCACTAAGCGAAGCAGTGTGATAGCAATTGTTTGTTGGTCTGGCTATCCACAGGAATGGCTGAGATTGGTTTGTTGTTTATAGTTTGATATGTTCTTGCTGATTAGTATGTCTTGATTACGTGATGATAAGAACGAAATTGTGGAAGTAACGAAATGTGATTGAAAGAAAAAAATAATAATAAAATAAGTAATCACAAAGGTTATGAAAGTAATGAAATATCAAGAGAAAGATGTAAAACCCCCCCTGTTGGCCTAAGCCCTTATTGAATAAGGCTACCTTGATAAGATGTTACGGAAAGGAATAACGATAAGTGATATGAGGATGATTTGAAAAAGAAAAGAGTTATGAGCTGAGCTGGAAAAGAGTTGAGATGCAATGATGATTGTTCAAGATGGTGACAAGAAATATCCGATGATGCGAATGGAAGTGCTGAAATGATGAGGAGAAAGATGCGGATGATGCTGGAGAAAGAGATGTGATGCAAGATGTTGCTGCGATACAAGTTAAGTCATATGTGATTCTTTGGGGAACGGATTGAACGATTAGTGGTAGGGACTCGTTGAAGGGATGCACCAAGGATGAGCCGACCTTAGGATAAAGCGTTAATTAAAATATTAAAAGACTTTAAAAGACATGGATTAATGCAGTGAGATATGAGTGTGATGTCGAAGTAGTGGAGAGGAAGGAACCATGAGTATCAGGGATACTCAGGTGGAGATTGCATTAGGGGAGGACAATGACGGTGAAACGTCAAGAAGTCTAGAGTACTTTCTAGGCATAACAAACTCCATATGTGGTATACGAACATGGTAGGGACTGGGTTCCAAAGCCATGGTAAGTTCTGCATTCGAGACTAGAATAGTATTGTCGCCCCCTAGATTGCAAATCTTGAGCAGTGAGAGGGACTGGAACGGGGCATCTTTGATTTGCCACTGTACCCGATTTTTTCTACAGTGTGCCTTGATATTATATGAAGTGATTTGATTTGAGACTGTACCCGAGCTTTCTACAGTTCTCCTAGCTTGGAGCCATTTGTTGAGACAGCTATCGTGCCCGCGTGGTAAAGGTCCTGTACTCCTGTTTGCTTCCGACTAGGTTGGGTGGATGACAGAGGAGATGTAGACGTGTGTGCGAGCTGATCTTCCTTAATGATGATTTCCCCACATCATTGAGTGAACCGAAATGATAAGACTTAAAAAGATTAAGATATTTAAAAGAAAAATACAGTAAGGATATCAAGTGATGAGCAAGATTTATGAGACAAGAATGAGGAACGATCCCTGAAATAATTGATAAGTTTGGAAACAAGGATTGAGGAAAGAATTGATAAGAATTGTGAAAGTTTTAAGAGAAAGATATTGAGAATGCTATTATGAAAGATCGATCATGAATTTCTGTTTATATGATTATGATGATGATAATGTTGTTGTTATGATTTATTTGATGTTTGTTATTTTGTCTTAATATTTGCCTACTGTAATTCCACACAATCGACATTTATTGTTTTGGGTAGCTCACTCTCTCTTGTACTACTGCTTTGTATTGGAAAAACTTTGTATGATCATTAGATGGACAACATCGCGAGATTTCAGCTCATTCAGGAGATAGGAGCATCTCCATTGAAAGGAGATAATATAACTATGTCCGCTTATGTCATAGTCTTCATAGAGATGAAACGGAGAAGAAAGGAAATCATGGAGAGGCTTATAGCCCGAGAGATGGAGGAGAAGAAAGCACAAGACAAATCTACGGAAGAATCCCCTGAGGTGATAATTGACGATGATCCTGATCTGTGGTCTGAGGCAGACACGGAGGAGTGTCTCAGCGATGAGGATGGGTACCCGAGCCCCGAGGACCTTCCGACAGACGAAGATGATTGAGAGTTCGCCCGGCCGAGATCCAGAGATAGTTTGCAAGTCTTAATATATATATATATATATATATATGACTAGAGGATAGGTAATCCCCCCAGAGCAATGTATCCCACTGCAAGTTCTTAGTACCCTAGCTCTATCATGTTGTACCCCGTATAAAGTTTACTGATAATTTGAACTAAGTTAAATGGGCCTTTATGTTTAATTGATGTTTTAGTGAACAAGTTTAAGGTGCGGTGTCTTGTGACATCTCGGTTTGGAACTTGAAAGATTTTCATGCATCGTGAGGATACAAGTTTTATTAGTAAGCAGGTTTTGAAAAATCTAAATGTTCTCATGTCTATGCTATACAAGTTTTAAATAAAAAAAAAGAAAAAAAAAATTGGCCTGGCCCAAATTTTCACTATATTTGATTTTAAGTAATTATGGTTTCAAATTGCCAAATCGGGGTGTTACAGACCATGGTTTTCAAAATCTCCTTTATACCATGGTTTTGTAAGTGTTTCAGTTAGTTTAGACCACAGTTTTGAAATAACTTTTACTCCAAGGTTTTGAAATTCACTTTTAGACCACCATTTTGTGCATATTGTCACGTGTTTAAGTCACTGTTTTTGTAACAACTTTTAGGCCATGATTTTTAAATTTATTTTTAGGCTACGGTTTTCTAGATATCACGGCTTTAAAGCATTATTTTTTTTTAAATTTATCACAACCCACAATTTTCTTTTACAAATTGAAACCAACATTTTACACGTTGCTATTTGTTTAAACCACAATTTTTTTAGAACCTAATAATGACGATGAGAATGCATTAATAGAAGGCTTAATTGCCATTTTGGTCTCCGAATTTCATCAATTTGGCGAAATTAATTCCTCAATTTTCAAATCGTGGCCAATTTTGTAATTCCTTTAAAAACCAAGGTAACGGTGCTGACATGGCTAACGCTCAATAGAAAATATGATTGTCATCCTCTTCAAATAACATTAACTACGTCTTTTCCGCATACATTCCTATTTCCTTAACACTCTCTCGAGTTCGAATAATAATTATAGGGGTAATTTTGAAAAAGTATACTAAAAATTATCATGTCCAATATCATTAATAATATTAACTAACTTCATTAATTCACGAGAAAAATCATCTTAAGTACTCGTATACAGAGACAAAGAGAATATGTGCTTTTTTTAATAAGTAGGAGGAGTATGTGCTATTAAAAGATTTATATCATTTTTGACTATTTATATATTCCTTTCACTTAATTTGGAATTTTATTTATTTACCGAAAATATTATATTTTGTCTCATAATGATCTCACTCCATATGGAGCATATTATTATTAAATAAAAAATAAATTTTGAATTAAATATCTATGAATATTTTTTTAACTAATAAGAAAATAATATATCATTGAATGACAGACATTATAAGACAGAAAATCTTCGCTCAAAAATATTTTTTCTTTATTTCTAAACGTGCATACTCATGTTTTCAAATCCATGTTAATTATGTTATATAAAAATTTTGGATTTCTTTGGAAAAATATTAAACTCCTTTCACCTTTTGCTAACACTTATATTAATAACTTTAAAATTTAATTTGGATTTGATTTTAAGTACTTTATAGTTTTTTTTATCCTAGGTCACACACAAAAACCATGGTTAAAGATGAAGAAACTGTGTCCTAAAAATTAAACCCTGATTTTTCCATTGTGAAACATGTGACAACGGGCTATTCTAACATACTATGATTTTTGACCTTTTGCCACGATTGATTAAAAAACTGGCCTAAAATATTGGAGTATGTCAATGTTATCAAATAAGGGTTTATAGGGAACAACTTTCAGCGTATCTTTTAGGCCACTGTTTTCATTTTAATTTTTCTGCCATAGTTTTGTACTTGTTGTTATGCGTTCGGTTTTCATAAACATTTTTAGACCATGATTTTCAAAATTTCTATTATACCATATTTTTACTTGTTGCTATTTGTTTAAACCATAGTTTATCATAACCACTTTTTTAGAACACGGTTTTCAAAATCTCTTTTAATTTACTCCATGGTTTTGTATAAGTGTTGCTATTAGTTTAGAACATAGTTTTGAAAATAGCTTTTAGTGTATGGTTTTGAAAACAACTTATAGATCACAATTTTTTACGTGTTGTCATGTGTTTAAGCCACAGTTTATAAAGTTACTTTTAGGTTGCAAACTTTTATATATTAACCATGATTTTCTTTTTTTACAAATTTAAATCAACATTGTACATGTTTCTATATGTTTAAACCATGATTTTTAAAACTAATATTGAGGATGAGAATCAATTAAAAGAAATTTTTTGAATAGAAGTTATGTTGAATTCATTATGTTTAAATACAAAATTTGTTCCTATAAATGATGATATCTTTGAAATTGGCCCTTACATTCTTTTTTTTGGGTTTTGGTCCCTGCTTTTCAGTTTTGTTTTAGCTTTTGTCCCTACTTTTCAGTTTTATTTTGTCTTTGGTCCTCGTCATCAACTATGGTTAAGGATAACACAAATGTAGTTCTGATTTTGGTCTGGAAATTTTCATTGTCTGGAGGATTTGGCCTTTCTATTATTAGTAGGGCAAGGTTTTAATTTGCGGTCCTTATATAACTAGTGGGTGAAGGTGATGGTCTCAATTTCTTTAGGCCGCTACAACGTTTTTCATTCATTGTTGTTGATGACAAGGACAAAAACCAAAACGAAATGGAAAAACAGGGACAAAAACTCAAAAAAACTAAAATGTAGAGACTAATTTCAAAGTGTTCAAATATTTAATGTAACTAGCTAATTTGGTATTTATGCCAATATGCAAAAAAACATTTCTCGAAACTCAATATAAAAAAGTAAGACAACTACGTATACAAGGAGCTAAAGAGCAACAGTAACCAAAAGTGTGTTTTTTTTACTTCCATAGTTTCTATGTCTGTTTTCTAGTTCCATACGATTTTAGACATTGGAAATTTGTTCACTCCTATCCATCAATAAACAAAACAAAAAAGGAATCTAATGATAAAATGAACAATAAAAAATAATTTTTTAAATGTTGTAAACATTATTCTTCATCCACTATACCTTGAACATAAAATTTTTCTTAAGGTTCCATGTTTAAACACATAAATTACAATCCTAAACAAAAGCCAAAGCGAATTAAAATCCCTCGTACAAGACACATATCACTAAAATTACATTTTAAGACATGATCAAATAAGACAAATACATCTTGCTTTGAGGTAGAAACAAATGCAATTCAAATGGTATAATCTCTATGCTCTCAACAATCTCCCAAACTTGCCACGGTAAGTGCATTTGTTATCTGTCATTGAACCATGCTGGTCTTAATGAAATACTAACTTGAAGGACAAATCATGCATAACCAGGGGCTCAAAAAACATTTTTGTGAATAAAAAACTAGATTTGGAAGAAAAATCATAATCACTATAATATCATTACCACAAATCAATTTTGGAATAAGACATACCAATTATAACATACAACAGTAATCTGTTTCTCCAATACAGCAGCAGCAAAAAGATGCTAACACATGTTCTGCATCAATGCTCTAAATTTATTTTCACCACCAAACTTATAATGTTGTAACTTGACTCAATTATCACCAAACCTCCACTATTTAAAATTAATTCATAACATTTTCTTATAACATGATATTAAACATTTACATTCAATCATATTTCTAATATTTCTGCCATCTTCCTTTAGGTCCACATTTTCTTCTTCTTTTATGATATTTAGTTTATTGACCTCGATTTCCTCAGCGAATTCCTCCACGTCACCAACTTATATATTTCCTTTAAGAAGCTCATGAATTAACATCAATGGGCACATCGGAACTCTTTATAAACCATTATTCATGTTGAAATAGAAAGCAAAATATTTATTGAAAGTAATAAAGGGTAATAAATAAAATTCATATTTTCTAAATTGTTCTTTCTGATAATCATGATAATAAATATTAGTATGTATAGATACTAATCAAACACCCTTCAATATTTTGGGTGAAAGCTTTATTCATTGAACAAACATTACAATTAACTAGATATTTCTCTAATAGAATAATACATTCCTTATATCTTATCTAACTAGTTGACACCTTCGCCTTACTTTAACACCAAGATCTTCAACCAATTGGGTACTTGAATGAAACCAAACTAGTTCATTGTCTTTTTTCCTGATTAACAACATATCCGTTGACACCTTTGCCTTACTTTAACACCAAGATCTTCAACCAACTGGGTACTTGAATGAAACCAGACTAGTTCATTGTCTTTTTTCCTGATTAACAACATATCCCCATTCTTCCATACTCTAATTGGACGTGCAATACCACAAGGTAGTGGTCCAATGGTGAAGAGCTTAGTCCATGATTCCTTCACACCAACTTCACCCAAAGTTGATATGTCAAGGAAAGTCATACTTGCATGCATTGTGATCATTGCAACAGAATAATTCAACACCATCATGCTCATTCTGCACATATCATAAAAATCATTATAATATATTGGTGTTGTATGGAACACCTCATCACTCAAGTTAAATGATACCAGCACGAAAACTTCTTTGAAACCCCACCAATGACACACCCCATTCAAGTAGACCCCATCAAAGCTCCACCTATTAGAGATTTCACAATCAATTTTCCTCCAAGAGTTACTTCTTAGGCTATACATCTGCCATAAATGGTTCCGAATAAATTGTCCATCATCTTGAGGAGACCAACCTCTGACAAAATGAAAACATTGAATTAGCTTATAATCGTCTGTGACAAGGTCGTATCCAAAGCCATGGATCCCAACGGAAACGGTTACGCCAAGCGGACAGTCAATAGAGACAGGAGGAATGACCTTGAAATCCCTAGTTGTTGGGTTCCAAAATACAATTTTTTTG
The DNA here is from genome assembly GCA_037953625.1 of Crotalaria pallida. Classification (NCBI taxonomy): domain Eukaryota; kingdom Viridiplantae; phylum Streptophyta; class Magnoliopsida; order Fabales; family Fabaceae; genus Crotalaria; species Crotalaria pallida. Next base: position 18,211,645 of record CM075650.1, read on the forward strand.
CCTATCTCTGGGGCTCGGCCCGATTCTCCGCCTTGGCAAAGACAGAGCATGCCATTAACAAAAGAACCCACAATAGAAATCAGATTGTTATATGGAAATGGAGATGGCCACTCTAATTTGACCTTACTACGAAACATTTCATCATAAAGCATAAGAAGGTTACTGATACAAAAGTTATTAGGCATTGATTGGTTTAGGAAGAGACATGAATCATTACCATTACTGTCATAGTTAGGAAGGAGATTGTTGCGGTATATGTAACACCCTCAAAATCCTGGTACTGTTTTAATTTCTAAAAAGAATTATTTTTGAGAAAAGTATTTTTAAAAAAGTATTTTCTTAAATAAATTTCTTACTTCACGTTTTCAAGGTGGTGAATGATTTTAAAGAAATGGTTTTCATGAAATAAAGATGGTAAATTTTAAACAAGGGCTATTTTATGAGAAGGCGATTTATTTTCTAAAAATGTGTGGTTGATATTTTTTGGTATTTTAGAGAATTATGATTTTTATACATGAATGATTTTATATGGAAGAAAATTTATTTTCTACATGTGTGTATGTATGCACGGTCTTGTATGTATGCATGTTTAGGATTATGTGAAATTTAATTAGTGAAAGAACATGATGATATTGCTGGACCTTCAACCGAGGAGGTTCCAACCACCGGGGAGTCACATTGCTCCAGGGTCATGGGAATAGTGAGCAACCGCCCATAATTAAGTGAGACACCACATCCTGAACCAAAACCTTAAGGCAATGGTTCTATGGGTCTTTCCACTTATAAACCTTCTTACTCATCTCATCCTATCCAATGTGGGACTTCATCTCACACTTGAATACCCAACAATCTCCCCCTTCAAGTGTGAATACCCACACTTACCGGTCACTCCCCCTTGATCCACAAGTCCCTACCGAACCATCGGCTCTGATACCACTACTGGAAATAGGGATAGAATACGCAGCGGAAAATAAAAAACGAAATACCCTATTTCCAGAACAGGATCCATGTGAGAGAGCATGATTCGAGATAGAAAACGTTTACCTCTTGATGCGAAGAGGAGAACGGCGCTAGTCAGATCGTCCACGAACAATTCACGTCAATCACGAGCGCAGCAAGGTAGTCGCGCCTCTATCGGTATCCACACGAACAGATTCCCAATTGGAGTCACGTCTCTCTTCTCAATGCTAGCGGAGAAGAGAGAGAATCAGTGTATCACTCACTCTCTGATATGGACGGCTAGGGTTGCCGTTCTGTGTCTCACACGTCTAAAAACCAACCAACCCCAAAAGCTAATAATATTATTTATAATATTATCAGACCAACTGGTTGGGCTTTTTAGGAGATAAATTCGAATTCTATCTTATATGTAGAAGATAAAATCAAATTTATATCTTATACATAAAGATAAAACGAATCGTATCTTAATCATATCAGAAAGATTTAATTTTATAAAAATACAACTATTGTATTTTTATCAAATGTGATATCTCCAACTTTATCTGCTCTTAGTGTGTGACCCTATAGGTTCCTGTAACGTTGGCAGTAATGTTAAAATCACATTTTAACTTTACAAGCAATGAGCAGTATCTAGCAACACATCATTGCTACCCAAGTGACAGGAATGTCTGTGATTTGACTAAACCTTTTACTGTGACCAATGAACATGTGTAAGTTTAATCCCTTTGTCCAAATAACATAGTTACACTCATGGCATGGAACGTGTCACCCATGAATAGTGTAACCTATGGTTTCTTGATCCCTGAGTAGACGCGTCTAAACAAGTCTCGTCAATATCTCATATTGACTGTCTTGAGTATGGCCATACATTTCACCGTCTCACTCAATCAAGGGGCCCAGAGATATAATTCCTATTGATAAGGAAGGACAAATCCCATCTACGTCACTCACATCCCTCTACATGATTTGTCATATACCCGACTACAACCGTTATGATCACCTGGTTAAAGATGACGCTTGATTGCGTGAAAGCATATAATTCCTCATGTTGGGAACCGTAACGACTTCAGGTCGAAGGACCATGTACACCATTGTCACTATGAGAATCGCTTATGACACTCACTTAATAACCCATGTAGCATTCTCATGGCGGGTCAATCCAGTACACAATTGTCCCAATGTGTACTTACGTGAAGACTTGATATCCCATATCCATTACCGGTGAGATACAGTCATCAGTCTGCCACATACTAGTCTTTATGTATTATAGTTGTCCTTATTAACTATAATACTCGACTAGGAAATCTTTAAGGATAATTATCAGTCAATAAGATCTCACTATCAAGTCATGTACTTGATATTCTTATGACATTGAACTTATAATCCTAAGGACTTTATTACATCTATTTTAATTAAACAATTAAAGCATAAATATAATAAATGAAATGCCTCATTATTATTAATAGTAATAATCCATAAACATGAAATAAGTACAAGTAAAAGAGAAAATACGATTGCCACTAGGGCACTCTCTAACAATCTCCCACTTGCACTAGAGCCAATCGTTCATGTATCTAATACCATAAGCCCTAACATGTCCCTCATGTTTATGGCAAGAGGTTTAGTCAGTGGATCAGCAATATTATCATCTGTTGAAACTCTGCATATTTTCACATCTCCTCTGTCAATTATCTCTCGAATGATGTGAAAACACCGAAGTATATGTTTGGATTTCTGGTGAGATCTCGGTTCCTTAGCTTGCGCAATGGCTCCATTGTTGTCACAATAGAGGTCCACTAGAAACTCAATACTAGGAACAACATCAAGTTCAGTTATGAACTTCTTAATCCAAACCACTTCCTTTGCTGCTTCTGATGCAACTATATACTCAGCTTCTGTTGTAGAATCCGCTACAGTCTCTCGCTTTGAACTCTTCCAGCATATAGCCCCACCATTCAAACAAAATACAAATCCAGATTGTGATCTGAAATTGTCCTTATCAGTCTGGAAGCTAGCGTCGGTGTAACCCTTTACAACCAACTCATCTTCACCTCCATATACCAAGAAAGCATCCTTAGTTCTTCTTAAGTACTTTAGGATATTCTTGACTGTTGTCCAGTGACCTTCACCTAGATCTGACTGGTATCTGCTCGTCATGCTCAAAGCATATGAAACATCAAGTCGAGTACATATCATGGCATACATGATAGATCAAATTGCAGATGCATATGGAATTCTATCCATGCGTTCCCTTTCTTCCTTAGTGGAAAGACACTGTTCCTTTGACAAGGTTATACCATGTGACATTGGCAAAGATCCCCTTTTGGAATCCTGCATGTTGAACCGTTTCAACACTTTGTCTATGTACGAACTTTGACTTAGGCCAAGCAATCTCCTTTATCTATCTCTATAAATCTTGATGCCTAATATATAGGTTGCTTCATCCAAATCCTTCATAGAAAATCAATTCCCTAACCAAGTCTTAACAGACTGTAAGGTAGGAATGTCATTCCCGATGAGTAGTATGTCATCCACATACAACACAAGAAAGACAATTGCGCTCCCACTAATTAACCTTCTTATACACACAAGAATCTTCTTCGTTCTTGATGAAACCAAATTGTTTGATTGCATCATCGAATCAAATATTCCAACTCCTAGAAGCTTGTTTCAATCCATAAATGGATCGTTGCAGCTTACAAACCTTTCCAGCATCCTTTGGATCAACAAAACCTTCAGGCTGTGTCATATACACATCCTCTAAAAGATTTCCATTAAGGAAAGCAGTTTTGACATCCATTTGCCAGATTTCATAATCATGAAATGTTGCAATAGCAAGCAAGATCCGAATGGATTTAAGCATGGCAACTGGTGAAAAAGTTTCATCATAGTCAATACCATGAACTTGTTTGAAACCTTTAGAAAAATCGTCCTTTAAAGGTATGTACATTACCATCCATGTCAGTCTTCTTTTTGAAAACCCATTTGCACCCAATTGGTTTTACCCCATCAGGTAGATCAACCAAGATCCAAACTTGGTTGGTGTGCATGGACTCCATCTCAGATCTCATGGCTTGAAGCCATTTCTCAGAGTCAGGGCTGTTTATAGCCTCTTGGTAAGTAGTAGGTTCATCTTGATCAAAAATCATAATGTCATCCTCTTGAGTCAAGAGAAATCCATATCTCTCTGGCTGAAGAGGAATCCTACTTGACCTACACAAAACTTGTGTAACTTGAGCAAGTTGTACATCCACAACATCTTGTGGAACTTTCTCAACATCCATCGCTTGGTCTTGGCTACTTTGGGATTCTTGAATCTCATCAAGATCTATTTTCCTCCCACTATTTCCTTTAGAGAGAAATTCTCTTTCAAGAAATACGCCTGTGCGAGCGACAAACACTTTGCCTTCTGTGGGATTGTAGAAATAGTATCCCTTAGTTTGTTTGGGATATCCTACAAAGTAGCATTTGTCAGATTTGGGACTAAGTTTATCAGAAAGTAGACATTTCACATAAACATCACAACCCCAAATCTTGAGAAAAGACATACTAGGACACCTCCCAATCCATATCTCATATGGTGTCTTTTCAACCGCTTTCGATGGGGATCGGTTAAGTGTAAAAGTAGTTGTAAGCAGAGCATGTCCCCAAAAAGAGATTGGAAGGTCCGATTGACTCATCATACACCTAACCATGCCCAACAAGGTTCAGTTTCTCCTTTCTGAAACACCATTCCATAGGGGCGTTCCAGGAGGAGTGAGTTGAGATACTATACCACACTTTTTTAGATAGCCATCGAACTCTTGGCTAAGGTATTCACCACCTCGATCAGATCGAAGGGCTTTAATACTTTTTCCAAGTTGATTTTGTACTTCATTCTTGAATTCCTTGAACTTTTCAAAGGTTTCATGTTTGTATTTCATCAGATATACATACCCATATCTACTAAAATCATCAGTAAATCTGACGAAGTACGGGTAACCTCCTCTAGCATTTGAACTCATAGGCCCACATACATCTGTATGTATGAGTCCCAAAAGTTCATTAGCCCGTTCAATGCTGCCAGTAAATGGGCCCTTTGTCATCTTGCCCACCAAACAAGACTCACATGTCTCATAAGATTCAAAATCAAATGAGTCTAAGAATCCATCTTTATGAAGCTTAGAAATGTGTTTCTCATTTATATGGCCCAAACGACAATGCCAAAGAAAATTTTGGTTTGTATCATTTGATTTAAACCTTTTAGCATTAATGTTGTAGACTGGATGATCAAGATCTAACAAATAAAGACCATTTATTAATTGTGCACTGCCATAAAACATCTCATTCAAATAAATGGAACAACACTTGTTCCTTATTGAAAACGAAAAACCTACTTTGTCTAAACATGAAACTGAAATAATATTCCTACGAATAGCAGGTACACAATAAACATCCTCTAGTTCTAAAACTAATCCACTAGGTAAGGTTAAACTACAAGATCCAACAGCAATGGCGACAACTCTTGCTCCATTTCCAACTCGCAGTTCGACTTCACCTTTAGCTAATCTTCTACTCCTTTTTAGATCCTGCACATTAACACAAATGTGAGATCCACATCCAGTATCTAATACCCATGATGTTGAAGCACAAAAATTAACTTCTATAACAAAAATACCTGAAGAAGAGGCTCCGCTTTTCTTCAGATATATGCATGAATGTATGTGTTAATATGATATGTGTATGCATGTGTGTGTATGTGTGTAATACGTGTAAGAGTGTGTGCATGTATGTGAAAATGTGTGTGTATATATGTGTGTGCCGTGTATGTATGTATGTGTGTGTAAGCCTAGAAATTCCCTAAGTGTAGGACAAGTAACCAAGTGAACCAAAATTCTAACCAAGACCTAACCAAATAGTGGAAACCCTAAAGGAAGAGCCAACAAGTCTTTGAACCTAATATGAACCCTAGCACCTAATCCACCCTACATGTCCCCTTGGATTTGCTAACCTCCACCCATGCAAAATTAGGAAGAGCCGAATTTACCCCTCCCTCTAAAGCTTGTGACCGAATTAACCAAGGGCAAAATAGGAAGCCACAAATTGCTTATATAAGTCTTGGACCTTTGGTGCATTTCATTCATTCTCACTTCATTTCTTCATTTCCTTCTTTCCAACACCCAAACACAAGTCTAAAGGGCTCATCCAACTCTTAGACTAAGAAAAAGAAAATAGGAAGAGAGAGAGAGAGAAGAGGAGGCCGTAAGTAGGAGAAGGAAGAAGGAGAGGAGATCAAACCATAAACCTAGGAATTCCTTTGAAGATCCAAGTGCTAAGAGACTAGAAGACCTTTCTTCTTGGTATAACCGAAGATCCTAGAAGTAGAAGAACTAGTTTTGATTTGTAATCTTGTAATTTTGTTTCTTTTCTTTGCATGTTCATCTTTATGGTTGATTTAAGGTTGCATGTGATGTTTTACTTTGATCTTGATTTTTTTAAGAACTAAATAAATTTGTAATAAACTAAATGATGGACTTTATGATTCGGTTGGTGTTGTTCATGATAGATCCTAATGTTTTTATGGTAGATCTTTATGTTTTTCAAGTTAAATCTTTTAGATCTAAAGTTTTTTTTTATGATCTTTGTGAACTTGAAGTAGATCTCTTTGCATGTTTGATTTTAGTGCTTGAAACCGTGAATCATGAGGTGTTAAGTGTTTATTTGGTAAATCAATATGTGATCTAAAGTTGTTTTTGAAATTTTTGGCCTTGCATGTTGTTTGATGATGATTTATATGGTCTTGAACTCTTGCATGTCTTGATTTTTAGTTTAATCTTAAGAAAAGCTTTGATTTGTGTTTTGATCTTTGATTTTGTTTTGATCTTGATTTTGTTTTGAGTTTGTAAATAAATTTTTGAATAAAAGCTTTCTTATTTTCTCAAGTGTGCCTCGGTTTTGTTTCTTTTTCATTCAAAATGATTTTTGTCTTTGATTTGTGTTATTATGCTTAATTTCATGACTTGATCTACATGACCTAAGTGCATGCATGTTGATGTTGAGCTTTGAAAAGTTATTTTTATGTTCCTTGGAAAATAAATTTAAAGGTGTTGTGTTGATTTATGATTTTTACATGTTTTGTTAGAAAAGCTTAAGGTTTGATCTTACATGTTGATTTTAAATAAAAAGATTATGTGTCCTTTTGTTGCATGCTTCGGTTTTTTGGGAGAATATTAGGGAAACAAGCTTTAAAATGATTTTCCTTGTATGAGCATGATTTAATCTAAGTGTTGATCTTGTGCATGTTGTATTCGGCTATGTTTAAATTAAAATCCATGCTTTTTTTTTTGTGAGAACTTGATATATGTTCAATGTTTTTGCATGATCTTTGATTTGATTTGATTTAGATTAAAGTTTGATTATTTTCTAAGTTTTAGCTCACGGTCTTTGTTAGGAAAAAGAAGAATAATTTCATGAATTTGTATGTTTGATGATGAATGAATCTTGCTTGGATTTGTGTGAGTTCGGTCCATGCATGTTAATTAATTTAGAATTATTTTTCATGAAGTAAAATAGAAATAATGAATGTATTTTGTGAAATAAGGCTAAGCTAATTGATTAGGAAAAAGTTTTGTGTTTAAGTGAAAATTATATGTGTGTATTCGGTTTATGGGTTTAGATATGCTTAAGTGTTTTTGTTTTATAAAAGTGAAATGTTTTTGAAATCAATTATGTGTTGAATAGTTAATTAAGTGTTTGATTTGTGAATGTCTATTTGTAATTAAGTTGAATAGTTGGTTAATTGTTTATATGACTTGAATGATCAAAGTGTGTTGTTAATTGTGTGTGTGTAATTGGTTTTGAATTAATTTGATTTGATTTATTTGAGTTTGTGAGATTGTGTTTATGATTTTCTAAGACTTGTTTTACAACAAAAACTTGAGTTTTTAAAGTATTAATATTGAGCTAAAAAGTATTTGAAACAAAAAGAGTTTTTACAATGTTTTCGGATGGTATTAAATTGATTTTTGTGAAACATTTCCTTGCTGTCCAAGGTTGTTTAAAATTGTTTTCTTGATTTCTAAAATGAGTTTATGAGACTCAAAGTTTGGTTTTTAAAAAGGTAATTGATTTGAGAAAAACCCGGATTGAAACCGGTGAATTTTTCGGTGTTTTCGAAGGTGCTGCCCAAGATGGACCAGCAACCTAACCAATTGATTTAAATTGTTTTATTTGAAGTTTTCAAAATGATTTTGAAGTATTTAAAGAACTAAGAGACGTTAGAGTTATTTTAAGAAAACAATCATGTTTTGAGTAATCCAACAAGGAACTAAAGAACGTTTTAAGATAAGAAAAGATTTTCTTAATAAAAGTTGGTAATGAAAATGTGTTTTATTAATATGAGGAATGTTACAGACGAGGGATTAAGGCAGTGGCAGCAACAAGGATCCGAGAAGACTGTGCACAATTTAAGCGCTGGACCTCAGGTGAGAGAGTAGCTTTCCTAAGACACCGTGGTAGTAGGTGATATATTAGGACGTTCCGTATCAGCTCAAAGATCGGAACTTAGTGGTTCTGAGTCAGTAGTATAGTGGCAATTGTTTGCTTGTGTGGTCACTTATACGAAGAAGACAAAGACCACACTGTTGTGTGTGATGTTTGTATGCTGATGATGTGTTATTTATATTTGTTTATCTATGCATGCTGATATTATAAATAGTTGAGAGGAGATAATGTGAAATAATTAGTAATAATGATAAAATAAATTAGAAGTAAAAGACACCAAGAGAAGAGACAACCCTTGTTCGGCTTAAGTCCTTATGGAATAAGGCAGCCTTGATAAGACATTGAGAGTGGAAATAGTGATAAGGGAATAAGAATTGATTGGGAAAAAGAGATGAGATTGGAGAAGATTGTTTGATAATGATGCGAATGAGCCAGAGCTGGGAAGGAATGTTGATGGAGTATGGAAAGTGAAATGTGATGAGAGTGAAGCTTGATTCTAGTTATTGTTTTCTTGGACTGAGACTGGTGTTGAGTTGAGCTTGCTCCTCCACTAGTTCTCAAGAAAAGAAGGTTTTTTGAGAAAAACTTTTGAAAAGAAATTTGTTAAAAAGGTTTTACGAAAATGAAATTTTTAGAAAAGGGTTTATGAAAAGGAAGTTTTTGAAAAGAGTTTACCAAATGAAATTTTGAAAAGGGATTCCCAAAATGAGAAAAATTTTCCAAAACAAATTTTTGAAAAGGTTTTACGAAAATGAGATTTTTTTTTTTGAAAAGGGATTATGAGAGGAAATTTTTGAAAAAGATTTACGAACTGAAATTTTAAAAAAAGTGTTTACGAAAGTGAAATTTTGAAAGAGGTTCCCAAAATGAGAGTTTTGAAAAAGAGATTTTTTTTAAAAGGATTTTCGAAAGGGATTTTTGAAAAAGAATTATGAAATGAAATTTTTAGAAAAGGATTTATGAATTGAAATTTTTGAAAAAGGCTTTACGAAATGAAAAGTTTGAAAAGAGTTTGTGAAATGAGATTTTTGTGAAAATTTATAAAGGTTTTTTTGAGAATAGTTTTTGTGATGAGATCCAAGCTTTGAATGCAATCTCGCTCTGTGCCAAGTTGTGTAATGAAAGGAAAAGCGATGCAAAGATAGCGGTCGGGACTCATTGAAGGGATGTACGAAGGGTGAGCCGACCATTAGGTTAATTAAAAAGATAAAAGACTTTAAAAGACATTAACAGCGAATGCGGTGAAGTATGAGAGTTTACCCGAAGTAGTGGAGAGGAAGGAACCATAAGTATCTGCGGATACTTAGGAGGAGATTGCATTAGGGGAGAACAATGACGGTGAAACGTCAAGAAGTCTAGAGTACTTTTCTAGGCAGAACGAACTCCACATGTGGTATACGAACGTGGTAGGGATTGGGTCCAATGTCGTGGCAAGTTCTGCATGATCAACTAGAATTAGTATTGTCACCCCCTAGATTGCAAATCTAGAACAATGAGAGGGACTGGAGTGGGGCATCTTGTTTGCCACTGTGAGCGAGACAGTGTGCCTTGATTATATATGAATTGATATGATATGATTTGAGGTTGTAGTCCTCCTGGTCTGGGACCAATTGATTGTGAGATAGCTGTCGTGCCTGCACGGTAAAGGTCATGTACTCCTGTTTGCTTCCGACAAGGTGGATGGATGGCTGAGGAGATGTAGACTTGTGACGTGAGTGCTAACTATGAAAGAACGCGTACCTCGATGATTCTCTAATCCCCCAATCATCGATGGTTATAATTCAATAAGACTTGATAACGAAAAGAGTTATAACAAAGAAAAGAAAAGCCTATGAATTGTTGATGAAGAAGATGGAAAGTGTGCAAGGAAGAGATGGAACCCTTGGAAAGGGAAAGGAAAGAAGTGAAGGATTGGAAATTGAAGATGAGGAAGTGATTGAGAAAATAATCGAGTAAGAAGGATGTTTAAGTAAGAACGATAATAATTTTGGCAAGACAAAGAACGTTGACAATAATAAAGAATTGAGATAATAATGTCAATCAAGATAGATTAATGATGTTGATATGATAATATGCTTGAGTGCTGTGTTGTGTGTGCCTTGTTTGTATTGTGTGTGCTGTCTTGGTATCTCGCCTGCCGTAAATCCACAACGTCGACGATTCGTCGTTCGGATCGCTGACTCTCTCCTGTTCGTTGGCATATCGGCGCTCCTGGTATCTCAACGGGCAGATGGAGTATCGCATGGAGATTGCAACCTGGACTAAGCGTGGATGTGGCTGGAAGCGTACCCCATCTGGTTGGGTATGGATTGGCGACACCCAGATCATGATTCCTGATCCAGAGTATCGACTTAGCGGAGCTAACCTAGGACCGCATTTGGGACAAGTTTCTGTCCGAGGATATAGAGACTACGAGGAGAAGGTGTCGTGTGAAGCTCAGAGGACTTCTACTCCAACTAGGAAGCAGTGGGTATCAAAGAATGGCGGACCAGTAGCAAAGGAGACGGCTTCATCTTCGGGAATTAAGAAGGAATGCAAGGAGGAACGAGAGTTACACCCGATAGTTTTCTATAGGAAGAGTCCGAGGTAGGGTAAATAGTTTAAGTTGTTGAGTCAAGGATTATCTTAGCAAAGTACCACTGCTGTAATTATGCCCTACTTTTATTTGTGAACTGATGGAACTGAATGAAACTATTTTGAAAGAGTTGAAAGTTTAGGTAAGAGAAGGTTTTTAAGTAAAAATCCGGTTTTCAAGTAAGGGAGTTTAAATGCACCAATGGTTTTTCAAATACGTTTTTAAAAAATAAAAAAAAAATTTGGCCTCAATTTTTAGCAACTTATTAAACAAACGATGAGTATTTTCAGGCAGTGAAAATCGGGCTGTTACGGTATAACTTCATAAATTGAGTGTTTTCAAATAGATTAGCCCAAGATTTGCGTACACATTTAAATTGCTTCAAAGATTTCACGGGTAATTTGGACAGAATATTGAAGACCATATCTTCTGGTATACTGTTACGTACCTTCTCTTTAATAGATGCCATTGATTTCTTCAATTTTCTGTATGATAAAGAGGGTAGTGCAGATTCTCTAGAGTATAAAGATATCAGCTATTACTATTTGATAAATTTTGTTTTCAATTGCGTGCTATCAAAAGACTTGGATTTCTGCTAGATTTATTAGGGTCAAAGGAAAAATTAAATGGTTTTTTATTACTTTTGACTACGATATATTCTTATTTATGTTTTCCTTTGATATAATTAGGACTTTTAATTATGGAAAAAAATATTGAAGTGACCTCTCTTTTTTCATAACGTATGTTACTTCATATGTCATTTATTCTTATTCCTTAAAAAAATTCATATTAAATATATACTAATTTAATATTTTATAACTAATAAAAAAAACAATGATACATGAAATAACACACATTTTGAGACCAAAAATATGCTCACAAAAATATCTGATCATCATTTCTAATATACATAGTCAAGTTTTAAAATCCGTGTTAATTAGGCTATTAAAATTTTGGATTTCTTTGTAAAAAAAATATTTGGATTTCTTACCACTTGTTATAATACTTATTTTTAAAATTTAATCTTGATTTTTATTTACACACATTATAGAATTATTTCTACGTTATGCCAAACTAAAAAACTGTGGTTAAACTGGAAAAACGAAGGTCTAAAGTTTGAAGCACAATTTTTCATAACCCACCTATAGACCATGATTTTTTAAATCTCCTTTATACCATGGTTTTGTAAGTGTTTCTATTGGTTTAGACCATAGTTTTGAAATAACTTTTACTCCGTGGTTCTGAAAACCACTTTTAGACCACTGTTTTGTACATATTTGTATTTCTTACCACTTGTTATAATACTTATTTTTAAAATTGAATCTGTATTATTTTTATTTACGTAAATTATAGTACTTTTTTTTAATTTTATGCCACACTAAAAAATTGTGGTTAAACTGGAAAAACGGAGGTCTAAATTTTAAAGCACAATTTTTCATAACCCGACCATGGTTTTCAAAATCTCCTTTATACCATGGTTTTGTAAGTGTTTCAGTTAGTTTAGACCACAGTTTTGAAATAACTTTTACTCCATGGTTTTGAAAATCACTTTTAGACCACCATTTTGTGCATATTGTCACGTGTTTAAGGCACTGTTTTTGTAACAACTTTTAGGCCATGATTTTTAAATTTATTTTTAGGCTACGGTTTTCTAGATATGACGGCTTTAAACCATTATTTTTTTTTTAAATTAACCACAACCCACAATTTTCTTTTACAAATTGAAACCAACATTTTACACATTGCTATTTTTTTAAACCACAATTTTTTTAGAACCTAATAATGACGATGAGAATGCATTAATAGAAGGCTTAATTGCCATTTTGGTCCCCGAATATCATCAATTTGGCGAAATTAATTCCTCAATTTTCAAATCGTGGCCAATTTTGTAATTCCTTTAAAAACCAAGGTAACGGTGCTGACATGGCTAACTCTCAATAAAAAATATGATTGTCATCCTCTTCAAATGACATTAACTACATCTTTTCCGCATACATTACTATTTCCATAACACTCTCTCGAGTTCGAATAATAATTATAGGGGTAATTTTGAAAAAGTATACTAAAAATTATCATGTCCAATATCATTAATAATATTAACTAACTTCATTAATTCACGAGAAAAATCATCTTAAGTACTCGTATACAGAGACAAAGAGAATATGTGCTTTTTTTAATAAGTAGAAGGAGTATGTGCTATTAAAAGATTTATATCATTTTTGACTATTTATATGTTCCTTTCACTTAATTTGGAATTTTATTTATTTACCGAAAATATTATATTTTGTCTCATAATGATCTCACTCCATATGGAACATATTATTATTAAATAAAAAATAAATTTTGAATTAAATATCTATGAATATTTTTTTAACTAATAAGAAAATAATATATCATTGAATGACAGACATTATAAGACAGAAAATATTCGCTCAAAAATATTTTTTCTTTATTTCTAAACGTGCATACTCATGTTTTCAAATCCATGTTAATTATGTTATATTAAAATTTTGGATTTCTTTGGAAAAATATTAAATTCCTTTCATCTTTTGCTAACACTTATATTAATAACTTTAAAATTTAATTTGGATTTGATTTTAAGTACTTTATAGTTTTTTTTATCCTAGGTCACACACAAAAACCATGGTTAAAGATGAAGAAACTGTGTCCTAAAAATTAAACCCTTATTTTTCCATCGTGAAACATGTGACAACGGGCTATTCTAACATACTATGATTTTTGACCTTTTGCCACGATTGATTAAAAAAGTGGCCTAAAATATTGGAGTATGTCAATGTTATCAAATAAGGGTTTATAGGGAACAACTTTCAGCGTATCTTTTAGGTCACTATTTTCATTTTAATTTTTCTGCCATAGTTTTGTACTTGTTTTTATTCGTTTAAACCACGGTTTTCATAAACATTTTTAGACCATGATTTTCAAAATTTCTATTATACCATATTTTTACTTGTTGCTATTTGTTTAAACCATAGTTTATCATAACCACTTTTTTAGAACACGGTTTTCAAAATCTCTTTTAATTTACTCCACGGTTTTGTATAAGTGTTGCTATTAGTTTAGACCACAGTTTTGAAAATAGCTTTTAGTGTATGGTTTTGAAAACAACTTATAGATCACAATATTTTACGTGTTGTCATGTGTTTAAGCCACAATTTATAAAGTTACTTTTAGGTTGCAAACTTTTATATATTAACCATGATTTTCTTTTTTTACAAATTTAAATCAACATTGTACATGTTTCTATATGTTTAAACCATGATTTTTAAACCTAATATTGAGGACGAGAATGAATTAAAAGAAATTTTTTGAATTGAAGTTACGTTGAATTAATTATGTTTAAATACAAAATTTTTTCCTATAAATGATGATATCTTTGAAATTGGCCCTTACATTCATTTTTTTGGGTTTTGGTCCCTGCTTTTCAGTTTTGTTTTGGCTTTTGTCCCTACTTTTCAGTTTTATTTTGTCTTTGGTCCTCGTCATCAACTATGGTTAAGGATAACACAAATGTAGTTCTGATTTTGGTCTGGAAATTTTCATTGTCTGGAGGATTTGGCCTTTCTATATTATTAGTAGGGCAAGGTTTTGCGGTCCTTATATAATTAGTGGGTGAAGGTGATGGTCTCAATTTCTTTAGGCCGCTACAACGTTTTTCATTCATTGCTGTTGATGACAAGGACAAAAACCAAAACGAAATGGAAAAACAGGAATAAAAACTCAAAAAAACTAAAATGTAGAGACTAATTTCAAAGTGCTCAAATATTTAATGTAACTAGCTAATTTGGTATTTATGCCAATATGCAAAAAAACTTTTCCCGAAACTCAATATAAAAAAGTAAGACAACTACGTATACAAGGAGCTAAAGAGCTACAGTAACCAAAAGTGTGTTTTTTTACTTCCATAGTTGCTGTGTCTGTTTTCTAGTTCCATTAGATTTTAGACATCGGAAATTGTTCACTCCTATCCATCAATAAACAAAACAAAAAAGGAATCTAATGATAAAATGAACAACAAAAAATTATTTTTAAATGTTGTAAACATTATTCTTCATCCACTATTCCTTGAACATAACATTTTTCTTCAAGTTGCATGTTTAAAAACATAAATTGCACTCCTAAACAAAAGCCAAAGCGAATTAAAATCCCTCGTACAAGACACATATCACTGAAATTACATTTTAAGACATGATCAAATAAGACAAATACATCTTGATTTGAGGTAGAAACAAATGCAATTCAAATGGTATAATCTCTATGCTCTCAACAATATCCCAAACTTGCCACAGTAAATGCATTTGTTATCTGTCATTGAACCATGCTGGTCTTAATGAAATACCAATGTGAAGGACAAATAATGCATAACCAGGGTAACACCCCTAATTTTCGTCTCCCAAATAACAAAGATATTAGTTATAACAATTATTTTATAATTGATTTATATTAGCCTTAGATTGGGAATGTTGCAAATGACCAACGAATTCTTGAATCGGATTCGTGAATTACAACCGGAAGATGAGGAGTTGAAAGAGAAGAATGAGATTTAATCTTTGGAATTAAAACTAGGGATTATGGATATTAGAAAATATATTACTGAAGGCAAGAGATTTATGAAGTGTTTTCTGGAACAACCTAGATGAGAAATCCAAAGGCATGAACTTCAAGAATAGATCATGTTCGAACCCCCAAGTCAGCTATTAACTATCAAGGAATAAGGAATTTCTCGATGTTGGTAAGCATGTGTAGTGTCCTGGAACACTATGTCCTTAACCCTCTAAGTGCTCAAGATTATGGAACCAGGAGCCCAAGAGAGGATCAAGTGTTAATATGTGACTTTATGGTGTTTCTGCAGTTCCAGTTGGGAAAAGCAGGGTCTCCCCAGTCAACAGGTGTGTGCAGAGTGTCAACTTAGGGATGAGAGTACGTACCTGAAACCCTAGCTGTTATGAGCTATTTATAGGGTTTGGAGGAGGCTGAAATGGGCCGTATGGGCCTTGTATCAGGGTTGAGCTGAGCTAGGATTCTATGAGATAATACCGGAAGTTTATGCTCTTAGAATCTGGATATGATCAGCTCAAGATCTCATGTCTAGGCTGTTAGCGAGAATCTAGGAGAGATTTGCGGAAGGGATAGGAAGCCTTGGTAAAGACTGAGTCCATCTACCAGCCGACGTTATGTCTCGGCCCTAGAGTCTCGAGCCGATGGGTTGAAAACCGTTTGTGAGGCTCGGCCCCATCAAGTCCGAGCTTGGTCCTTTAGCGCGCTTGGAGCCAACAAGTCCGAGCGAGGGATGTTTGTGCTGAGTAAACCGAGGGAAGGGTCCTTGAAGAATCCCTTAAGTAAGACTTAGTCCTTATACGGTCGGCAGACCCTACAAGCCCCCCAGCTCATAAGACTTTGGGAAGTCTGTGACGAGGTAGCAAGTGTTTAGGGTTGACCTTTCCGGATGTCCTAGTTCGGTATTGTGTGACAACTGTAATTATGCAGCCTGTCTCGAGGTGACGTTTTGGGTTCTCTAGGTACGGCGCGTTCCCTTGTAAGTTGTGCCAAATCATTTCAAATTTTGAAATTTGAAAAAGTACCTCTTGTAACTGCCACGTCTCATCCTGCGAGTGGCTGAGTGGGTTAGTGGGCTTTCGGCCCACACGTGCAACCTGGAGGGAAACCGAAAAGACATAGGGATTTGTTTGAATCCCATACTTTCCTTCATCACTTTCCAATTTTCATCAGAATCCCATCAACCATTTTTCATCAGAATCTCATCCCAGAAAACTCTCTCTGTCGAATCCCTTACTTCCCCTCATCACCTTTCACTCCTTTCTCATCAGAACCCAAAGCAGAACCTCTCTTGCTCTCTCCTTCCAAGCGCATTTCCCTTCCTCCTCCTTAGCTGTTTCCAGCTTTTTCCAGAAATTAGCAATCACAAGCAGGTAATTGTCCTCCTTCTAACTCAAGTATAACTCATTTTGATTATGTTCTTTTTTCCCTTTTTCTTTTTATTTTTTGAGAGGGTTTTGCATTTCTGGGTTTTGTAGGGTGTCTGGACTTTAGGGGATTTCTAGGTCTGAGTGTTGTTTAGTATTTCTGGGTAACTTGGGATTTCTGGGTAACTTGGGATTTCTGGGTAAGTAGTTAGCTAATCATGAGAGGATGGAGAGGTTTACGGAGAATTTATCGTGAACTTTGCAGGAGATTAGGAGAAGAACCCTCTAGTGATAGTGATTCGAGTTCTTCAAGTTTTTCTGGTTTTTCTGGGAATTCTGGGAATGAGGGAAATTTTGATATCGATGATTCTATACACCCTTCTGCTACTCCCCCAACTAATCAGGGATTCACCGAGGTAAAACCGTTAGCTGTAGAATACCCATCGAATCCCGCAGATGAGAATAAGTGGTTGTTAGCTTACAGATTTGCCGAGCGTCGAGCCCAAGTTAGGCTTAGCCCCGACTCTGACACCAGGGGGAAAGAACCTTTGGAGAGTGTACCGAGGGAGGGGGGAAAAAGTCCAGGGCTCGGTTTCAAGTTAAAAATAAAAACTCATGCTATAAAAAATCCTAACGCCGAGCCTTTTTCTTTTTCCCCAGATATGGTGGAACGCAGGTGTGTTACCAACCCCGAAGAGTATCCTTTGCCACCCAATCACGCGCAGTATGATGCTGTTTTCGATCGGGAGGTACTAGGAACAAGACCGTCACTGCTGACGGAAAATAGTCTCAATCATCTCCGACCGACTTTGACACCCCTGAGCGCTGGTGGAAATGCCTCGGACTTTGTGTTGAGACCTTTAGGCATTGATGATCGGATATGCTTACAAGTACCTGAAGGTAGAAAATTTTTCTATTTCTATGAAGAAATAGTCACTAGAATTGGCATTCGAATGCCCTTCTCCACCTTTGAAATGGAAGTTCTAAACCATTTAGGCATCGCTCCGAGTCCACTACATCCGAGCGGCTGGGCATTCATCCGAGCTTTTCAGCAGTTTTGCGATGCCGAGGATTTGACGGCAACACTGCGATCTTTCTTCTGGTTGTACGCACCCCAAGTGAACAAATTTGGTGATTCAAAGGGACTTTGGGTATCGCTAAAGGCTCGGAGGGAACATGCCCTGTTCGCCAAGGTAATTGACTCATGGAAATCCTTCAAGCCTCTCTTCTTCCAGTATGAGCATACGGGGATTGGGGAATGTTGGTTCATGGAACAAGTTGTTGTTGATGGGGAGGATAAGATTGTGCCTCGATTCCCTCTGAGTTGGACGACTGATATTTATACCCGAGGGCCTACTCTATATCAATTTAATTATAAGACCGAGCTCACGAAAGCCGAACGGCGATTATGCGATGAGGCTTGGAAGTATCTTCAAGCCTATGGGCAAATAGATACTAAGCGAATCTTGTTGAAAGGAACACGGGATGAAGTGAAAGCCGAGCTGGGTATTACTATTTTTTTATTTTTATTTTTATTTTTATTTTTTTATTTTGGTGTGCTAACCCATTTTTCTTGCAGAAGCAATGGGAAAGAAGGCAACCAAGGCCAAGAAGAGTGAAGCTCGGGCAGCTAGAGTATCACAACTAGCTGCGATCAAAGAAAGTGCATCTGGGTCGCCAACCATGGGCCAGTCTTTTCAGCCGACGTCTCCTAAAAATCCAGCCGCCATCCCCAAAGTGCCTCCGACCGTTAAGGTCACCGGTGTTGAACAAGTGGTTAAGGGGGATCGCGTCATTGACGTTGTGAACGTCGAAGCGCAGGTTCAAACAGCCCCTCAATGCACACCCGATCCCCCCCACAAGAAGCCTCGGCTGGATAAAGGGAAGGGCCTTGTTGGGGACTGGTTAAATTTGAGCAAGTCCAAGAAAGGGATAGAAATCCCCGAGGGTAAAGACGATGCCGCTGCCAAGTGTAACAACCTAAACTTTGTTTATAAATGAAATAATTAATA
The DNA here is from genome assembly GCA_037953625.1 of Crotalaria pallida. Taxonomy (NCBI): domain Eukaryota; kingdom Viridiplantae; phylum Streptophyta; class Magnoliopsida; order Fabales; family Fabaceae; genus Crotalaria; species Crotalaria pallida. Next base: position 18,230,616 of record CM075650.1, read on the forward strand.
AAAACCTTAGAAAAATTGGAAAAGTGACTTAATGAATTTTGGTAGATAGGTGAGTGGTGATTATAAGTCCTAGGGGTTGTATAGAAGGCAGTTGTGGCTTTGGGCAAAGTCAAATAAGCGAAATCGGGAGTTAAATCGGCGTTTTAGATGTTAGAAATCGACCGAAAAGAGAAAATTATAAATTTATTATAGGAAGCTAAGAAGATAAATTCCACCGTTGGATGTGAAGTTTATGGGGTGAAGAAGCATGTCAAAAAATTTGGACCCGATCCGACGGTTAACGAAAAAGTTATGGCGAATCGAAGGTTGAAAGTTCTGACCCACGCCCAGGCGCACCGGTGCACGCCCAGGCGCGCACCACTATTCATTGGTGCTGAGACAGGGTGTTTTTCGCTCAGGCGCGCTAATTGTGCGCCCAGGCGCGCCCTTGAGGCACCAGCCACGCACCAGTTTCGTTCTGGCGCGCCATTTCCTCCAACATCCAGCAGTTGGCGCATCAGCCATGCACCAGCTTGGTGCTGATGCTGATCCCGCGCTCAGGCGCGAAAACTGGCACCCAGGCACGTCGCGCACACAAGATCAGATCTGGTGCGTCCAAAATCAGCTTGGTGGCTGTGTTTTTGATTCTAGCCACGCGATCCTTCAGCACCATGGCAAGGAAATTAAGACACATAAAACCCTTCATTCCTTCACACTCCCCTACCAAAGAAACTCATCATCCTCATAAGATTCTCTCCATCTCCAAGACCATCTTCATCACATTTCCAATCACAAATCCACCATACACCTTGATTCTTGGGCACCTCAACCCAAAATCAACCAAAACCACCAAGCCCCATCAAGCTTTCACCATGGATATTGTTTGAAGCTCATTCCTCTTCCTCCTTGGCACACGAATTGCTCCCTCCTTCCATTCTCCTTGGCTTTTCAATTTTCCACCATTAATTGGGTACTGAGGAAGAGTTTGCACAAGATCAGGCCGAGCAGGGGTACTCTCCCTCACAAGGGGAGTAGGTTACCTGTAGTGATGTAGGACATGGGAATGTCCTGGGCCCAGTGAATCAATGTGAATCATTTTTGTTGTATATAGAATGTAAATAGCTTTTTGGGGGCCCAGGACGACTCCTTTTGGGAAAGGGGTCTATTTTGGGGAAAAACTGATTTCCTAAAACTTGTTTATATTCCGCTAACTCTGATGCTGATACTATGATGTTTTAAACGTGTTTCTGATGCGTGCACGAAGATGCACTAGCTGATATATAAATATATGTGAATAGCCCTGCTGGCTCTGCTATTTGAAAATGTGTTAATTATCAAGTTGCAGGAAAACAGAAGTTTTGGGAAAGTCCTAAAAACAAACGAAACTCCGTCCATTTGACGAGAGATTTTCTTATGAATTAAAAGTAACTAAATGTTTTTCCTAATCAATTCATGTTTTTAAAATGAAATTTTCAAGTTACTATTTTTAGTTAAGGGTATAAAAAGGGTAAATAAATTTAGGTGTTACACCAAGACGGTGTGGGGTAAGAAGATGTCCGATTCCCTCATTGCCTCTGTCTTCCCTCCCGAGGATGCTGAGGTGATTGAGGCCTGGACCCCTGGGACCTGGGAAAACAACTGTAAATCCCTGGTGAGGAGTTTTTTGAGAGGTGCGAGCATTCTTCACCACCTCGGTCACCATGCTGATGACGCTCATACCGGACTGGCAGCCGAGGAAAAGAAGAGAAGAAGTGAGGCAGACGAGCGAGAGGATTATCTGGAACTTCAGGTCCAAGGCCTTAACAGGAAAGTCCAAACGCTCGCTGCCGAAAATGAACAACTTCAAAAGGCAGCACAAGATTCCGAGGGGGCAAAAAATCGGGCCGAGGAAGCACTTCAGAGGGTTCAGAAAAAGGCTGAGGAGGATGCCGCTGCTCTTCAGGTAGCTATTGAGAAAGCTCGGAAAGCCGAGCAAGCTACTGCCTTGGCACAGGAGCAGCACGAGTATGCAAAGGATGAGATACTCGGGCTTCGAGCTTCCTTGGAGAAGATGAGGGCAATAGCTCTCAAACATAAGAGGGCAGCCAAGGAGAATCTGTTCAATTGGGACCATGCAATTGAAGATTCTTTCTACAACACTGTCGAGCAACTCCGCGTTCTGAATCCTGGGCTCGTGACCAAGGGTGCTGACCCTAATTTTGCTGTGAAAAAAGGTCGAATTGTCGGCCCGAGTGGGGTCCCCATAGATCTGAACAACGCCGACCTTCCTGACCATTTGGCCGAAGATTCCGAGGGGGAAGGAGCCGAGGATGTTGAAGGTGAAGAGGAAGAAGAGGACACATTCAATGCTGACAGCATTGTATTGTCCGATTTAGAATAGTTTGATTATTCTGCTACCTTTTTTGTAATTGCCCCAGTAGATGGGTTTAAACTTATATTGCTGTTTCGTTTGGAATATTTTATAATATCCGTAATCATGTTATGCTTCTTTTTATGCTCTTTGTTAAGAATTCAAGTGTTAAGACCTCGGAACTCCAGCACTTTAGCCGAGGTGGGTTCCTCTATCCGCAATATAAAATGATTTGAAAAAATCATGATTTAATCGGGAATCTTATTAAAAGTACTTGACGAGTTATAAGCTCTTGTTAGAGCTGTTTATAATCGTTCGCGTCATAATCGGTGGCTAATCGGTTACGAGGAAAAGTACGTGATACAATGAATTCAATAACGGAACTTTTATTCATTTGAAGGAAATTACAATGGGCTCGGAGTTGCACCGAGCGTACTCCATTATCAAAAAAGAATTCAAAAAGCAAAATGTAATAAAGCAACTAAAACTATTGAAAACGAAATGAAAAACTAACTGTAATAAGCTCGAAGTTTCACCACGTTCCATGTGTTGTTGATGAGGGCACCCGAGAGGGTTTCGAGCTTGTAGGCTCCTGTTCCCGTCTTGGAGGCAACTTGGTATGGTCCTTCCCAGCTTTGGGCCAGTTTTCCATCCTTTGCATTTTTGAGACCAATATCAGCTCTCCTCAATACAAGGTCGCCTACCTCGAACTCCCTGGCCACAACCGAGCGATTATACCCTTTTGCTTGCATAATCTTAGCATGCTTTTCTAGCTCGGCGGCTAAGTCCCTGACCTCTTCTGATAAAACAAGATCCTCACACAGTAAAGTGTTGTTTAGAGGATTTGGCTGTTGCATGGCTCGGAATGAAGGGATGATTTTTTCAATGGGGATGACTGCATCACAACCATAGGTGAGTCGATAAGGTGTTTCACCTGTTGAAGTTTGTATGGTGGTGCGGTACGACCAAAGCACTTCATGCAGGTTTTCCACCCAATTCCCTTTTGCGCCTTCCAATCTTCTCTTGATCCCCTGAATGATTGATCGGTTCACTGATTCTACCTGGCCGTTAGTTTGAGGGTGCTCAACTGAAGAGAAGTAGTGTTTAATATCCAAAGCACTGACCAGATCCTAGAATGCCTTTGCTGCAAACTGGGTTCCATTGTCGGTCACCAATACCTGTGGCACTCCGAACCGAGCTACGACTTGTCTTTCAAAGAACTTCTGCACCTTGGCTGAGGAGATGGTCGCCAAAGGCTCGGCCTCAACCCACTTTGTGAAATAGTCTATGGCTACAATCACCCACTTTAGCTGTCCCGGGGCAGTGGGGAATTGTCCAATCAAATTCATTCCCCATTGATAGAAAGGATAAGGAGATGAAAGAGAATGGAGTTCCTCAACTGGTTTTTGATAAACATCACTATGAAATTGGCATTTATCACACCTTTTCACGTGATTGATCGCATCTTGTTGAAGGGTAGGCCAGTAGTATCCTGCTCTTAGAACCTTTTTTGCCAGTGACTTCCCTCCAACATGGTGACTTCCTATACCTCCATGAACCTCTTCTAGCGTCAGCTTTGCTTCGGCAGGGTCAAGACATCTGAGCATTGGACCGCTGACCCCTCGGCGAAAAAGGATTCCATCAACTAGTGCAAACTGAGATGCTTTTCAGACAAGTTTCCTGGCTTCCACCGAGTCGGTTGGCAAAATCCCTTGTTCCAAATAACCTGCAATTGGAGTGATCCATCTTGGATCCACTGAAATGGAGAGGACAACTCTAGGTCCATGCACCATTTCTTGAATCAGAGTTTTGTTGTTTTCAGAATTTTTTGTTGATGCGAGTTTGGAAAGAATATCCGCTCGGCTATTACTTTCCCTCGGAATGTGGCAGATTTCGACCTTCACAAATTCGGAGGATAGGAACTTTACCTTTTCCAAGTATTTTTGAAGGATGGGTTCCTTAGCCTGGTACTCGCCCTTGACCTGTGAAACCACCAACTGAGAATCACTGAAAATTTTCACCTCTCGGGCCCCCACCTCTTTCGCCATCCTCAATCCTGCCAAAACGGCTTCATACTCCGCTTGATTGTTCGACGTTGAAAATCCGAACTTCAAAGAGTACTCGAGGGTGACTCCCTCGGAGTTCTCCAAAATTATTCCTGCCCTCGCTCCAAGTTTGTTACTTGATCCATCCACATAAATGTTCCAATCCGAGTTTGAGCTCGTCAATGGCTCAGTAAACTCGGTGAGGAAATCAGCCAAAGCCTGAGACTTCATCGCCTTTCTTGGTTCGAAAGTGATTTCAAACTCGGAAAGCTCAATAGCCCAGGTTACCATCCTTCCAGCCAAATCAGGTTTCTGCAATATTTGACGGATCGGCTGGGCTGTTCTGACCGTGATATGATGGCTCTGGAAATACTGGCGCAGTAGTCTGGCAGTAATAATCAAGCAGAAAGCTAATTTCTCCACTTTCTGATATCTCAACTCTGGTCCCTGGAGAGCTCGGCTAACAAAATAGATGGGCAACTCTTTACCAGATTCCTCTCGAACCAAAACTGAACTGATCACCGAGTCTCCCACTGATAACTACAAGAAAAGAGTTTCACCATTGTTCGGACTAGACAAAATTGGAGGTGATGCCAAATAATGCTTAAGGTCAGTAAAGGCCTTTTCGCATGCTTCATCCCACTCAAATGTCTTTTTCTTCTCCTTCCTCAACAGCTTATACCAGGGAAGGGCCTTCCTAGCTGATTGAGATAGAAACCTTGAGAGAGCTGCAACCCGACCCGTCAGTTGTTGTACACCCTTGATATCCGACGGACTCTTCATCTTCAGAATAGCTCGACACTTTTCTGGATTTGCCTCGATTCCTCGTTCTGTAAGCATGAATCCGAGGAAGGACCCCGCCGGAACTCCGAATGTGCATTTTTCCGGGTTCAATCTCATATCAAATTGCCGGATCCTTCCTAAGATTTCCTTCAAATCTTTAGCATGATCTTCCTCCTTTAAGCTCTTTGCAATCATATCGTCTATGTAAACCTCCATCCTCGGCCCAATCAGAGGACCAAACACCTTGTTCATCATCTGCTGGTAAGTTGCCCCAGCGTTCTTCAACCCGAACGACATCACATTGTAACAATATGTGGCGTTTTCTGTGATAAACGAGGTCTTTACCTGATCCGGGGGGTACATTGGGATCTGATTGTATCCCGAGTAAGCATCCATAAAGGATAGCCTTTGATAACCTGCCGAGCTATCCACTAGTTTATCAATGCAAGGAAGTGGGTACTGGTCCTTGGGGCAAACCTTGTTCAAATCTGTGTAGTCCACGCACATCCTCCATTTCCCATTGGGTTTCTTGACTAGCACGGGATTGGCCAACCAATCAGTGTACACTACCTCTCTGATAAATCCAGCTTCCAATAGCTCGGCTACCTTCTCATCAGTCGCCTGGGCCTTCTCGATTCCGACCCTTCTCTTTTTTTGACATACTGGCTTAGCGCCAGGATACACACTTGTGGCAGATGAAGTTAGGATCGATTCCCGGCATGTCTGTCGAAGTCCAGGCAAACAAGTCCTTGTTTTTCACTAGTAATTCAGTAAGGTCCTTTTCTAGTTCCTCAGACAGGCCAACTCCGATCTTGACGCAACGAGATGGCTCGGGGCCTAGGATTACCTTTTTGAAGTCCCCCTGAGGGGTCGGCCTAGTTTCATCCTCCTCTCTTACGTCAAGATCAGCCAAGTTGACACTTCCTTTGTTCAATGGTTCCTACATAATTTTCTCATCATCCAGCTTTAGCTTCCCCAAACTGACGTTGTAGCACTTCCGAGCCAACTCCTGTTTGGACCGTACTGTTACTACCTTGTCATCCGACCCCGGGAATTTCATGGCCAAGTGTACCGTTGAAACAACGGCGCCGAAGGACTGGAGCGTCGTTCGGCCAAAGATAGCATTGTACACCGAGGGAGCCTGGACAACTAACCACTTCACCATTTCGGTCCGAGCAGAAGGTGGTTCCCCCATGGTCACTGGAAGGTGGATATGGCCTAAAGGAACAATTGAATGTCCCGTGAAGCCGATCAAGCTTCCCTCGAACGGGGTGAGATCAGACCTTTGCAACTTCAATTTTTCAAACAAATCCAAAAACATGATGTCCGCCGAACTCCCTTGATCAACGAGAATTCTTCTTACTTCATAGTTGCCAATCCTTGCCGTGACAACCATTGGGTCATTGTGGTCCTGTAGGATGTCTTCAAAATCCTCATCGCTAAAACTGATGACCACATTTTTCTTCCTGGGTTTTTGTATCGGTCGGCTCGCCACCGAGAGAACTTGTCCCACATATTTCTTGCGATCACACTTCTTTTCCCCACCACCAGCAAATCCTCCAGCAATGGTGCCAATGAGGAAATCGTTGTCTTTCTCGGATTGCTGGATAGGGGCTCCCCCCGCTGGTGGTGAAGGGCTTTTATTCCTCTTCTGTTCAGTTTTAGGAGGTGAGGGGCTTTTCCTTCTGGAACGCTTGCGTAACGCTTCTCCAATATAGTGTTGAAGCTTACCATCCCTCATCATCTCTTCGATCAAATCCTTCAATTGGATACATTGGTTGGTGGTATGCCCCCATCCGCCATGATAATCGCAATACTTCGTCCTATCTTTTTGGGCCGCCTTTCTCAAGGCTGGTGGCCGAGTGATGTTACGCATCTCTGTATGCATAGTCTCACGAAGGATTTGACTCCTCGGGACTGTTAACTGGGTATATTCATCATACCTGCCTTTGGGAGGCAGTTTTTCTCCTCTCTCTTGTTCTCTCTTGTCTTTCCTTCCCCTATCTCGGAAACGATCATTCTGACGAGCCTCGTTTTGGCGAGGACGTTGCTCATGTCGTCCTTCGGCACTCCTTGCTGCAGTGCTAATCCTTCGGAACTCCTGTAGATTAACATATTTCCTGGATCTTTCTCTAAGTTCCGCCATGTTATTAGGTGGTTCCCCGATCAGACAATCCTTGAAGTCTCCATCTTGCAGTCCTTGGGTAAGCAGAAGAACGGATACCCCCGACTGCAAACCAGATATGCCACTGGCCTCTTGGTGATACCGAGCCAGATAGTCGCGTAAAGACTCGCCAGGTCTTTGTGCAACTCCAGCTATTGAATGGTCTGATTTGGGCTGTGACATACTGGCTGTATATCGATTCAGGAAAACTCTTCTAAGCTCAGCCCAAGAACTAATGGAATTAGCTGGTAGGGAGTTGAACCATCTCAACGGCACCGGGCCTAACGTCATTGAGAAAGCTCGGCATTTCATTTCATCTTCTCCTCCATAAAACATCATGGAAGACTCGTAAGATGCAATGTGATCCATGGGATCGGTCATCCCATTGTACCGGGAGACATTCTGATGGCCCATATAAGTTTGTGGAGTTCGAAATGCCATAATTGCTGCTATAAAGGGGTGTCCAGGATGGGGTTCTGTAACTGCTGGTTCGGGAGTCACATTCGAATTGAGGGGTGGAGGTGGGGGAAGGTTAATTGGGTTGCCGAGAGCCACGCGAGGGCCTTGCTCGGCAAGTCTAGCAATGCTTTGCTGCTGTAGAGTAGCAATAGCCTGGTTTTGCTTTTCAATTAATGAAGTTTGGGTTCTCAATATTTCCATAATTGACTCCTCTCTCCTCCTGGCCGAAGAGGTTGTCATGTAGGATCTTCCTTGAGATTCGGAACGTTCGCCACCCTGAAGCGTTCCAAAGCGGCCTCTAGTAAAGTGTGGTACTCCCCTATCAGATCGTTCGGCTCGGGAGTTATCGCGAGCATGACATTCGACTCGTCGCTCCTCCCCAGTTCGCGATCCAGCAGGGGCCCTCCTAGATTGATGTGGCCCAGAATCCGCTGTGTCACGTCATTCCGACACATGGCCATCAGAAACGCGACACGGCTGAGATCATCGTTCGTGGCCTTCAACAACCGGAGGGACGGTGGCTGGTGCTTGGACCTCCGGAACAACTGGATCAGCATGCTGGACAACTGGAGGATCCTGGGGATTTTCAACCTGGTTATCCTCAGGGGGTCCTCCAGGGGCAAGTCTGTCCCTTACATTCCTTCCACCAACATTCCTTGGTCCAGCGTTCTTAGGTGGCCTTCCCCTAAGGCGACGGCGGAGGTCTCCTTGGTTGTTGTCATTATCATTTGCCATTAGTGCAGTGAGTGGTGGGAATACTGATTATTCGTTTCCCACAGACGGCGCCAATGTAGTGTCCTGGAACACTATGTCCTTAACCCTCTAAGTGCTCAAGATTATGGAACCAGGAGCCCAAGAGAGGATCAAGTGTTAATATGTGACTTTATGGTGTTTCTGCAGTTCCAGTTGGGAAAAGCAGGGTCTCCCCAGTCAACAGGTGTGTGCAGAGTGTCAACTTAGGGATGAGAGTACGTACCTGAAACCCTAGCTGTTATGAGCTATTTATAGGGTTTGGAGGAGGCTGATATGGGCCGTATGGGCCTTGTATCATGGTTGAGCTGAGCTAGGATTCTATGAGATAATACCGGAAGTTTATGCTCTTAGAATCTGGATAAGATCAGCTCAAGATCTCATGTCTAGGCTGTTAGCGAGAATCTAGGAGAGATTTGCGGAAGGGATAGGAAGCCTTGGTAAAGACTGAGTCCATCTACCAGCCGACGTTATGTCTCGGCCCTAGAGTCTCGAGCTGATGGGTTGAAAACCGTTTGTGAGGCTCGGCCCCATCAAGTCCAAGCCTGGTCCTTTAGCGCGCTCAGAGCCAACAAGTCCGAGCGAGGGACGTTTGTTCTGAGTAAACCGAGGGAAGGGTCCTTGAAGAATCCCTTAAGTAAGACTTAGTCCTTATACGGTCGGCAGACCCTACAGCATGTATGAGGACTATGGGAAAACACATGAATTTTATGTGAGAAATGTCTGAGTTCAAAATAAGAGAAAGATTGATGAAATACAGGCCCAACTGGAGAAAAAGGAAAAGTAAATAGGAGAATATCAACCACGGAAATATCAAGGTTAAGGAATCCTCGACTGAAGAAAAGTGACTAAGGAGGAAATAGGGAAGGGGAACATTTGTCCATCTCAAGGTGAAAAATGAGAGGCACATCACTTTGAGTTTAGTTGTGATGTACCTAAGGGAATAGTCAATTCCGATTGCAGGAAGCTGGAGTATTATTCACCGAATTGTCCTGAAGGAAAAGGTAAGAAAAGGAATGGACGAATCAGGCACGAGAAGAGTTCACCTGCTGAGATGTGAATTGAGTCTACTCCTGACGTAGACAACCCAAGTCTATCTCTTCCTTTGATCTGAGTTAACATAGTCAAATGTTTTTCGATTACGTTAATCTAATCGTTTGAAAATATCAATATTCTGTTGGAAGTTCAACTCCAATCTTTCTATGATCAAAACCTTTATCACAGTTGGATGTGATAAATATCTGTGGACACTACAGAAATAGAAAGATCAGTTATGGCTAGAGAGATTAACCACCATCGGGATAGGACAAATCTTTGTCTCCCTAGCGGAAATGTCTCTAGAACTTGACTATCTAACTAAGTCTGATAGTGATAATTACCCTATCTTTAAGTTCATCTAACTTAAAGACATGTCGTATGGTCTTTCTTGCGAGAGATTATATCTGAAAGGGATGATTTTGTTATTAATAGTTTGAATATTAGGACTGATCACCCTAATATTTCAAGTTATTAAGGAACAAAGTCATACAAATGTTTCTTTAACATGCTCGAGTGATCAGAGTGCGAAGCAAAAAAAAAAGATTTTCCCCAAAAAGTTTATTGAAAAGTGTTTTATTGGAAGAAGTTTGTGTGAAGTATATTACTCAAAAGAGTATTTCTTTTAAAAGAAATTCTTTCACATAAGAGATTTTATGCAAAGAATCTTTATTGTTTAAATTGAAAGATTCTATTAGAAATGTTTCGAAATAAAAGAATTGTATCGAAACTCTTTTAAGTGGGGGAGGACCCTAAGAACAATTTTTAAGAGAGTTAGATAAAGTTTTCTAGTATAAAAACATTTTGAAAAAGTGGAAAATTTCAGTAGATGAATTTCGGGACGAAATTCCTTTTAAGTGGGGGAGTAGTGTAACACACCTAATTTTCGTCTCCCAAATAACAAAGAAATTAGTTATAACAATTATTTTATAATTGATTTATATTAGTTTTGAAAGTTTTAGTTTTTGTACATTATGTGTTTTTATATATAAAAATATGAGATATATTTTTATATGGTTATTTTGTACAAAAATATGAATATTGTGATTTAGTCCTTGGGTTGGGACCTAATTGCAATATTAGAAAGGTTTTTGAAGAAAGAGTAATTAAATTATTAATTTTTGAAGTTTTATCAGTATGTAACCGGTTAGAAGGGCTCTGTAACCAGTTACACGATGAACACAGAAAACTGGGTTAGTGCGTTTGATGAGTAATCACCCGTTTTAACCCAGAATTCGCCACGAAATCATCTTAATCTTAGTGGGGAAAGACGTGTCAACATGCCTGGAACTCTGATTTTTCTATATATAGCCTTGTGTTGATGAATTGAAACCCATTTTTGCTCTTGAATTGCTGAAGCTTTGTTTTAGGGTTCCATAGTCTTTCTGTTCGATTCTCAGTCTGTGTTGAGAGTTAGGAAACGAGTGATACACTGTTACAAAGCTCACATCAAGGGCTTTGTATTGATATAAAGTTTGTGAGTTGAGAGTCCCTGAATCGAGAGAACGAAGCTTACAAAGTAAGGGTGTTGAAGCTGTCAACACTGATTCTGAATTTCCGGAGCTTACTTCAAGCTTCGATTTGAGTAAGTATACACACTTTTTGAGTCTCAAATCTTTTCAAATCTTTAGTGCATGTTTCATAGAGTGAGTATTGATGGTTTTCCCCAATTTGTTTGTCCATTTCATGTGTCAAATCTTATAGTTTTTGGACCCTGTCAAACCTGTTGTTGGCTGAAAATGGAGATTATGGATTCTGGGGAGATCTTGCAAATTCCAGTGATTGAATTCATCAAGCACAAACTAGAGGTAAGGGGGAAGCTTACTATTTGCTAGAATGAGGATAAACATGTTTGGTAATAAGGTGAGTCACCAGGAGACTCTAAGGGCATAGTGTGAATTGGTTTAATGGCTTGGAGGCCAACTTAGCTCATTTATGGTTTTGGAGCAATTATAATATGATGCATGCAAGCTATTGTGATGACAATTTCATGACTTATTTGGATATTATGTGAATTGATGCATTAAGTTGTGAAATATGTGATTTATGCACTTTTGGTGTATGATGATTTTGCATGCATGAATTTGTGATATGTTTAAGTGTTTAAACATGTGTACTTTAAGGTATTAAACCTTGGGTAATGATGAAAATAGGTTAGATTTGAGTACAATTTAAAATGGTGCTGAAAAATCAATTTTAGTATATTGTGCTGTATAATCTAACCGGTTAGAGCCTGTGTGTAACCGGTTAGTACCTGACAAAAATGAAAATATACAATTCTGTTTTGTTAAGTAATTCTCACCATTTTTAATTGATACTTAAGGTCTATTATCACTGTTATTAATTACCCTCTGATTGTTGGATATGGATTCCAAACTTGTAATTGGTTTATACCTTAAAGTGAATGACAAAATTCAATTGAGATTTGTGAAGTTATATGCAATTTGATGCTCATAATGTTAATGGATGCAAGATGAATGTGATTCAGTGGGTAAACATATTAATATTAAGGTATTGTAACTCTGTGTATGGTTGAAATTGGTTAGATTTGAGTATTGGAAAGAATGGTATGCAAAACCTCACTTTTCAGTGTATTTTATGCATAATCTAACCGGTTAGTCTGAGGCTGTAACCGGTTAGATATAGTCAGTTTTCAAAAGAAAAAGGTTTCTAAAATTGGCTAAGTGTTTATACCATTTGTACTCAAGTTTAAGCTATAATTTCATATAAAGACCAATCTAAAAATATGTGATTGAGCACTGTTTGGTTTAGATTGGAGGTGATGAGTTAATACCTTAATATTTAATGATAATTTCAAGAGGAAATTATGCATAAATGAAATTGGATTATGACTTAGATCTTTTGAATGATAATATGTGTTGAACTTGTGGTATTCTGTTATGCTAAGACCCTGTTATTGGATTGAGTAGAGAATTCAAGAAAAGATTCTTTGAAAATCAGTGGTTTCAAGTTCAGGTCTGTAATTCTAACCGGTTAGGTTGTCAAGTAACCGGTTAGTACCTGAAACTTAAAAATAAAAGTTAAGTTTTTGAGTAAGCATTGTTAATACCAATGATTATATTCTCTCAATCTAGGTCTATGAGCATATGTTTAACTTAAATTCAAAGGTGAGTTTTATGAGAAAAGTTATACCTCAAGATATCATTCAAAAGTTGTGTTTTTCTAAGTCATAATAATGGAATCAATGGAAAGACCAACCTTAGTAATTATTTGTGCATTCATAAATGTGATGAAATAGGTTGGCAAAGATTATTTGTCATGTTCTGGGAACATGAGAAGGGTACTCTGGGAGTACCATATTGATGCAACCTACTTGATGACACATTCTGGGAATGTGGCCAGTGTCTAGGACATGGTTTTTATGCGTTCTGGGAACGTAATGCATACTCTGGGAGTGGTGCTTGTTTTCCAAGTATGGTTTGCCATACGTTCTGGGAACGTATGTTTGTGCGTGCATTCATTCATAGAGAATGGAGATTAGGTTGACACGGATCGTTTGTCATGTTCTGGGAACATGAGAAGGGTACTCTGGGGGTACCATATTGATGCAACCTACTTGATGACACATTCTGGGAATGTGGCCAGTGTCTAGGACATGGTTTCTTTGATGTGTTCTGGGAACACATTGGTGTGCAACCTACTTGATGACACATTCCGAGAATGTGGCCAGTGTCTGGGACATGGTTTCTTTGATACGTTCTGGGAACGTGATGCACACTCTAGGAGTGGTGCTTGTTTATATTCCAAGTATGGTTTGCTATACGTTCTGGGAACGTGATGCACACTCTGGGAGTGGTGCTTGTTATATTCCAAGTATGGTTTGCTATACGTTCTGGGAACGTATATTAGTGTTCTGGGAACACACTGGTGTAATGGATGGACGTCCGAGATTGATTAGTATGGAGGCCTCAGGGTTATGAGATAGAAAACATACATCATGCCACCTGCATTGAAAGACTTATTATGATTAATCGGGTGTGGTCATATGGTTATGCATTCTGATTTGCTACATGATTACTTGTGTATGTTAGTTTTATTCTCATTTGATTATGCGAATATGTATATCTAACCCCCATGCCCTTATTAGGTGTTGATCGTATATCTAGCTTGCACAAAAGTCAGTGAAGGGAGATGTCCCTTAGGTGCATGCAGAGTGTAGAAAGTGTGGGTTGGGAACCCTTTGTGCAGATATCGAGGATCCGACCAGATGGATGTTTGGACAGAGGACCAGTGACCAGCTCTATAACATCTCTATTTTAATAGTATTTATATGATACACATTTTGAAAGAGGTATCATAAGATGAATTTGGTTTCATAATAACACTTATTTGGTATCCATGGACTTGTTACACTTGATATATTTTGAGAGTATAGTGTGATTATTTTACTATGTTTCCGCAAACTCTGATTTTATTAATCAACTTCATTATTAATCAAATGTTTGTGAAAAGGAATTTTCGAGGGAAGGGAAAATTCTTATTTTCAGATCTTTTTCCAACAATAACAAGTCCAAGTAATCATAAACTTGTTACTTTTCTTTTAAAGTAAGATGATATACAAGGAGTGTTACACTTTTATCGTATCAGAGCAATGGTCCTGACTCTTGGTCCTTGGGTGTGTGATCCAATACGCTGGTCATCGATATCGGCAATGTTTCCTGGGAAGTATGCTTTCATATACTTCCAAACTAGATCTAAGGTTATGTGTGATGACTCTAGATAAGTAGCTGAGCCTGCTATTAAGAAGTGTTCTATATAGTCTAAATAGAAGTATGATGGTTGTATGCTTCTCTTTAGACATGTTGTAAACCCAAAACCATAGTGTTGGTTTATTTCGTTCTCATAGAATCAGTGATAAGGAAATCTTAAAGGAGTTGTAGTTAAGTCCTTGACTCTGGAGAAGAGTATTTACCCTCACTAGTGTTAAAGTTAATCAACTTCTCAGACCGAGTGCAGGGCAATCATCTTCTTAAAGATCAACCTTGTTGAGTTTGTTAAACTCTAAAGCTATCCTTTCTTTTGTTCCTTATGGATACGGGCATTGATCAAAGTTGTTCTATGTCTTATCCAATCTGCTATCTCAAAGTATGTCTAAATTGTTCTATTAAGGTATTAGACTTTGTCTATCTACCTGTGTCATGATTTCATTTGATCTTAAGCACAGTTTGGAAGCCGAGAGATCAAGTGATCATGATTAATGATGATAGAACAACCCTGTAATTGGATTCCCAAGCTTCGAATCTGGAATCCAATGGATCCATGTGTTTGCTTCTGGGCAGCAGTGAAGGAAAAAGGGGGTTAAATAAATCTTGGTTACAAGAAATGATGTTAGGTTTACCCTTGAGCAAAGAGATAGAGTTTGGAATCAAGTTAATTCTTGAAGCTGATTCTATCTCTACTACCCTTATAACATGGTCCCATCGGGAATGGTCAAATTGAAGAAACACGTAGAGAAGATGCTAAAAAGGTTATGGTTGGATCAGGTTAAAGGAGTCTAAGTGTTTTCTAAGAATGATTGGAGGTCGGATTAACCCCAAATCAGGATTCGGGACAGGGATACACTTAAGACTGCATTTTGATCTCGATACGGACAATATGAGTAGGAAATAATGCCGTTCGGATTGACTAATGCACATGTTCTTTTATGGATTATAAGAACGGGACCTTTAGATTATATTTGGATTCGTTTGTGGTTTATTCTAAGAATCCGGAAGAACATGAGGAACATCTCAGGATTGTGTTGAGAATCCTGCAGGAGGAGTAGTTGTGTTCTAAACTCACCGAAGATGAGTTTTGGTTGAGAGAAGTTAAGTTCGCAGGGCATGTGATCTTTAAATAAGAAATTGTGGTGGATCCAGCGAAGGTGAATTCAGTGGTGTAATGTGAACAACTTAAGACTGTGGTTAAAGTAAGGAGTTTCTTAGGGCTGGCTTGATACTATCGCCGAATTTTTGAAGGATTTTCTAAGATCGCATGGTCTTTGACCAAGTTGACTTGGAAAGATCAACTGTTTGTATGGAATGATAGGATGTTGTTTAATTATGGTGGGGTAGTGACGGATTATACCCCAATATAATATGATTAGTCCAAGAGGAATTATGGAAAAATGTGAGTATATTATGATTTAAATCATTTCAGTGCTGAATTCAGTTGGAATCAAGGTATTAGATTATGATTAAATCCTATTTTGAGTTGGATTGGATGATGTAAAGAAAATGATCTTGAAATTCTTTGGTTTTTAAAACTGTACTTACTAACCGGTTAGAGTTTCCTGTAACCGGTTAGAAGCTGAAAGTTTAAAATGAAAATTTAAGTCATTTGTGAAGGAACTTTTGGTATCAATAAACATCTTCCTCCAATCCAAACTCAATGTCAACCACCTAAGTAAAATTTAAGGAAGGATTTAATGTGGTAAAATAACTTAATGCCTTGATTCATCATTGAAATTGATTTAAGAGGATTGAATCATAATACTTATGGACTAATCAAGAGTTAAAATTAAGGAGCTACTCCAATTGGAGAAGGTAGAGAATTGATCTGGATGATGCAAAAAGAGATGATAAGTACTAAGATAAGAAGGGTGTGATTCATGAACAAGTTTGGAATTCGAAAATATGAATTACAATAGTAAGAAGAAAGTTGAATATGCGACAAAGGCGATGGATGGAGTTTCTAAAAGATTATGACTTTGAGCTCCATTATCATCCTAGAAAAGCAAATGTAGTTGTAAACGCTTTGAGCAGAAAGGCTATTCCTGTGAGCTCAATGATGGTCAAGGAGGCTATTCTGATCGAGGAATTCAGAGACCTAAGTCTGGCAATGCAAGTGGAACTATCTAGCCTTAGATTGGGAATGTTGCAAATGACCAACGAATTCTTGAATCGGATTCGTGAATTACAACCGGAAGATGAGGAGTTGAAAGAGAAGAATGAGATTTAATCTTTGGAATTAAAACTAGGGATTATGGATGTTATAAAATATATTACTGAAGGCAAGAGATTTATGAAGTGTTTTCTGGAACAACCTAGATGAGAAATCCAAAGGCATGAACTTCAAGAATAGATCATGTTCGAACCCCCAAGTCAGCTATTAACTATCAAGGAATAAGGAATTTCTCGATGTTGGTAAGAATGTATGAGGACTATGGGAAAACACATGAATTTTATGTGAGAAATGTCTGAGTTCAAAATAAGAGAAAGATTGATGAAATACAGGCCCAACTGGAGAAAGTGGAAAAGTAAATAGGAGAATATCAACCACGGAAATATCAAGGTTAAGGAATCCTCGACTGAAGAAAAGTGACTAAGGAGGAAATAGGGAAGGGAACATTTGTCCATCTCAAGGTGAAAAATGAGAGGCACATCACTTTGAGTTTAGTTGTGATTTACCTAAGGGAATAGTCAATTCCGATTGCAGGAAGCTGGAGTATTATTCACCGAATTGTCCTGAAGGAAAAGGTGAGAGAGGAATGGACGAATAAAGCACGAGAAGAGTTCACCTGCTGAGATGTGAATTGAGTCTACTCCTGACGTAGACAACCCAAGTCTATCTCTTCCTTTGATCTGAGTTAACGTAGTCAAATGTTTTTCGATTACATTAATCTAATCGTTTGAAAATATCAATATTCTGTTGGAAGTTCAACTCCAATATTTCTATGATCAAAACCTTTATCACAGTTGGATGTGATAAATATTTGTGGACACTACAGAAATAGAAAGATCAGTTATGGCTAGAGAGATTAACAACCACCGGGATAGGACAAATCTTTGTCTCCCCAACGGAAATGTCTCTAGAACTTGACTATCTAACTTAAAGACATGTCGTATGGTATTTCTTGCGAGAGATTATATATGAAAGGGATGATTTTGTTATTAATAGTTTGAATATTAGGACTGATCACCCTAATATTTCAAGTTGTTAAGGAACAAAGTCATACAAATGTTTCTTTAATCATGCTCGAGTGATCAGAGTGCGAAGCAAAAAAAAAAGATTTTCCCCAAAAAGTTTATTGAAAAGTGTTTTATTGGAAGAACGTTTATGTGAAGTATATTACTCAAAAGATTATTTCTTTTAAAAGAAATTCTTTCACATAAGAGATTTTATGCAAAGAATCTTTATTGTTTAAATTGAAAGATTCTATTAGAAATGTTTCGAAATAAAAGAATTATATCGAAACTCTTTTAAGTGGGGGAGGACCCTAAGAACAATTTTTAAGAGAGTTAGATAAAGTTTTCTAGTATAAAAACATTTTGAAAAAGTGGAAAATTTCAGAAGATGAATTTCAGGACGAAATTCCTTTTAAGTGGGGGAGTAGTGTAACACCCTAATTTCCGTCTCCCAAATAACAAAGAAATTAGTTATAACAATTATTTTATAATTTATTTATATTAGTTTTGAAAGTTTTAGTTTTTGTACATTATGTGTTTTCATATATAAAAATATGAGATATATTTTTATATGGTTATTTTGTACAAAAATATGAATATTGTGATTTAGTCCTTGGTTGGGACCTAATTGCAATATTAGAAAGGTTTTTGAAGATTGAGTAATTAAATTATTAATTTTTGAAGTTTTATCAGTATGTAACCGGTTAGAAGGGCTCTGTAACCAGTTACACGATGAACTCAGAAAACTGGGTTATTGCGTTTCATGAGTAATCACGCGCTTTAACCCAGAATTCGCCACGAAAGCATCTTAATCTTATTAGTGGGGAAAGACGTGTCAACATGCATGGAACTCTGATTTTTCTATATATAGCCTTGTGTTGATGAATTGAAACCCATTTTTGCTCTTGAATTGCTGAAGCTCTGTTTTAGGGTTCCATAGTCTTTCTGTTCGATTCTCAGTCTGTGTTGAGAGTTAGGAAACGAGTGATACAATGTTACAAAGCTCACATCAAGGGCTTTGTATTGATATAAAGTTTGTGAGTTGAGAGTTCCTGAATCGAGAGAACGAAGCTTGCAAAGTAAGGGTGTTGAAGCTGTCAACACTGATTCTGAATTTCCGGAGCTTACTTCAAGCTTCGATTTGAGTAAGTATACACACTTTTTGAGTCTCAAATCTGTTCAAATCTTTAGTGCATGTTGCATAGAGTGAGTATTGATGGTTTTCCCCAATTTGTTTGTCCATTTCATGTGTCAAATCTTATAGTTTTTGGACCCTGTCAAACCTGTTGTTGGCTGAAAATGGAGATTATGGATTCTGGGGAGATCTTGCAAATTCCAGTGATTGAATTCATCAAGCACAACCTAGAGGTAAGGGGGAAGCTTACTATTTTATAGAGTGAGGATAAACATGTTTGGTAAATAGGGTGAGTCACCAAGAGACTCTAAGGGCATAGTGTGAATTGGTTTAATGGCTTGGAGGCCAACTTAGCTCATTTTTGGTTTTTGAGCAATTATAATATGATGCATGCAAGCTATTGTGATGACAATTTCAAGACTTATTTGGATATTATGTGAATTGATGCATTAAGTTGTGAAATATGTGATTTATGTACTTTTGGTGTATGATGATTTTGCATGCATGAATTTGTGATATGTTTAAGTGTTTAAACATGTGTACTTTAAGGTATTAAACCTTGGGTAATGATGAAAATAGGTTAGATTTGAGTACAATTGAAAATGGTGCTGAAAAATCAGTTTTAGTTTGCTGTGCTGCATAATCTAACCGGTTAGAGCCTGTGTGTAACCGGTTAGTACCTGACAAAAATGAAAATATACAATTCTGTTTTGTTAAGTAATTCTCACCATTTTTAATTGATACTTAAGGTCTATTATCACTGTTATTACCCTCTGATTGTTGGATATGGATTTCAAACTTGATAATTTGTTTATACCTTAAAGTGAATGACAACTTCAATTGAGATTTGTGAAGTTATATGCAATTTGATTCTCATAATGTTAATGCATGCAAGATGAATGTGATGATTCAGTGGGTAAACATATTAATATTAAGGTATTGTAACTCTGTGTATGGTTGAAATTGGTTAGATTTGAGTATTCGAAAGAATGGTATGCAAAACCTCACTTTTCAGTGTATTTTATGCATAATCTAACCAGTTAGTCTGAGGCTGTAACCGGTTAGATACTGTTAGTTTTCAAAAGAAAAAGGTTTCTGAAATTAGATAAGTGTTCATACCATTTGTACTCAAGTTTAAGCTATAATTTCATATAAAGACCAATCTAAAAATATGTGATTGAGCACTGTTTGGTTTAGATTGGAGGTGATGAGTTAATACCTTAATATTTAATGATACTTTCAAGAGGAAATTATGCATAAATGAAATTGGATTATGACTTAGATCTTTTGAATGATAATATGTGTTGAACTTGAGTATTCTGTTATGCTAAGACCCTGTTATTGGATTGAGTAGAGAATTCAAGAAAAGATTCTTTGAAAGTCAGTGGTTTCAAGTTCAGGTCTGTAATTCTAACCGGTTAGGTTGTCAAGTAACCGGTTAGTACCTGAAACTTAAAAATAAAAGTTAAGTTTTTGAGTAAGGATTGTTAATACCAATGATTATATTATCTCAATCGAGGTCTATGAGCATATGTTTAACTTAAATTCAAAGGTGAGTTTTATGAGAAAAGTTATACCTCAAGATATCATTCAGAAGTTGTATTTTTCTAAGTCATAATAGTGGAATCAATGGAAAGACCAACCTTAGTAATTATTTGTGCATTCATAAATGTGATGAAATAGGTTGGCAAAGATTGTTTGTCATGTTCTGGGAACATGAGAAGGGTACTCTGGGAGTACCATATTGATGCAACCTACTTGATGACACATTCTAGGAATGTGGCCAGTGTCTGGGACATGGTTTTTATGCGTTCTGGGAACGTAATGCATACTCTGGGAGTGGTGCTTAGCTTGTTTTCCAAGTATGGTTTGTCGTACGTTCTGGGAACGTATGTTTGTGCGTGCATTCATTCATAGAGAATGGAGATTAGGTTGGCACAGATCGTTTGTCATGTTCTGGGAACATGAGGAGGGTACTCTGGGAGTACCATATTGATGCAACCTACTTGATGACACATTCTGGGAATGTGGCCAGTGTCTGGGACATGGTTTCTTTGATGTGTTCTGGGAACACATTGGTGTGCAACCTACTTAATGACACATTCCGGGAATGTGGCCAGTGTCTGGGACATGGTTTCTTTGATACGTTCTGGGAACGTGATGTACACTCTGGGAGTGGTGCTTGTTTATATTCCAAGTATGGTTTGCTATATGTTCTGGGAACGTGATGCACACTCTGGGAGTGGTGCTTGTTATATTCCAATTATGGTTTGCTATACGTTCTGGGAACGTATATTAGTGTTCTGGGAACGTGTAATGGATGGAAGTCCGAGATTGATTAGTATGGAGGCCTCAAGGTTGTGAGATAGAAAACATACATCATGCCACCTACATTGAAAGACTTATTATGATTAACCGGGTGTGGTCATATGGTTATGCATTCTGATTTGCTACATGATTACTTGTGTATGTTAGTTTTATTCTCATTTGATTATGCGAATATGTATAGCTAACCCCCATGCCCTTATTAGGTGTTGATCGTATATCTAGCTTGCACAAAAGTCAGTGAAGGGAGATCTCCCTTAGGTGCATGCAGAGTGTAGAAAGTGTGGGTTGGGAACCCTTTGTGCAGATATCGAGGATCCAACCAAATGGATGTTTGGACAGAGGACCAGTGACCAGCTCTATAACATCTCTATTTTAATAGTATTTATATGATACACATTTTGAAAGAGGTATCATAAGATGAATTTGGTTTCATAATAACACTTATTTGGTATCCATGGACTTGTTACACTTGATATATTTTGAGAGTATAGTGTGATTATTTTACTATGTTTCCGCAAACTCTGATTTTATTAGTCAACTTCATTATTAATCAAATGTTTGTGAAAAGGAATTTTCGAGGGAAGGGAAAATTCTTATTTTCAGATCTTTTTCCAACAAGTCCAAGTAATCATAAACTTATTACTTTTCTTTTAAAGTAAGATGATATACAATGAGTGTTACAACCAGGGGCTCAAAAAACATTTTTGTGAATAAAAAACTAGATTTGGAAGAAAAATCATAATCACTATAATATCATTACCACAAATCAATTTTGGAATAAGACATACCAATTATAACATACAACAGTAATCTGTTTCTCCAATACAGCAGCAGCAAAAAGATGCTAACACATGTTCTGCATCAATGCTCTAAATTTATTTTCACCACCAAACTTATAATATTGTAACTCGACTCAATTATCACCAAACCTCCACTATTTCAAATTAATGCATAACATTTTCTTATAACATGATATTAAACATTTACATTCAATCATATTTCTAATATTTCTGCCATCTTCCTTTAGGTCCACATTTTCTTCTTCTTTTATGATATTTAGTTTATTGACCTCGATTTCCTCAGCAAATTCCACCACATCACCAACTTATATATTTCCTTTAAGAAGCTCATGAATTAACATCAATGGGCACATCGGAACTCTTTATAAACCATTATTCATGTTGAAATAGAAAGCAAAATATTTATTGAAAACAATAAAGGGTAATAAATAAAATTCATATTTTCTAAATTGTTCTTTCTGATAATCATGATAATAAATATTAGTATGTATAGATACTAATCAAACACCCTTCAATGTTTTGGGTGAAAGCTTTATTCATTGAATAGACATTACAATTAACTAGATATTTCTCTAATAGAATAATACATTCCTTATATCTTATCTAACTAGTTGACACCTTCGCCTTACTTTAACACCAAGATCTTCAACCAATTGGGTACTTGAATGAAACCAGACTAGTTCATTGTCTTTTTTCCTGATTAACAACATATCCCCATTCTTCCAGACTCTAATTGGACGTGCAATACCACAAGGTAGTGGTCCAATGGTGAAGAGCTTAGTCCATGATTCCTTCACACCAACTTCACCCAAAGTTGATATGTCAAAGAAAGTCATACTTGCATGCATTGTGATCATTGCAACAGAATAATTCAACACCATCAAGGTCATTCTGCACAATTCATAAAAATCATTATAATATATTGGTGTTGTATGGAACATCTCATCACTCAAGTTAAATGACACCAGCACGAGAACTTCTTTGAAACCCCACCAATGACACACCCCATTCAAGTAGACCCCATCAAAGCTCCACCTATTAGAGATTTCACAATCAATTTTCCTCCAAGAGTTACTTCTTAGGCTATACATCTGCCATAAATGCTTCGGAATAATTGGTCCATCATCTTGAGGAGACCAACCTCTGACAAAATGAAAACATTGAATTAGCTTATAATCGTCTGTGACAAGGTCGTATCCAAAGCCATGGATCCCAACGGAAATGGTTACGCCAAGCGGACAGTCAATAGAGACAGGAGGAATGACCTTGAAATCCCTAGTTGTTGGGTTCCAAAATACAATTTTTTTGCCTATCTCTGGGGCTCGACCCGAATCTCCGCCTTGGCAAAGACAGAGCATGCCATTAACAAAAGAACCCACAATAGAAATCAGATTGTTATCTGGAAATGGAGATGGCCACTCTAATTTGACCTTACTACGAAACATTTCATCATAAAGCATAAGAAGGTTACTGCTACAAAAGTTATTAGGCATTGATTGGTTTAGGAAGAGACATGAATCATTACCATTACTATCATAGTTTGGAAGGAGATTGTTGCGGTATAACTTCATAAATTGAGTGTTTTCAAATAGATTAGCCCAAGATTTGCGTACACATTTAAATCGCTTCAAAGATTTCACAGGTAATTTGGACAGAATATTGAAGACCATATCTTCTGGTATACTGTTATGTACCTTCTCTTTAATAGATGCCATTGATTTCTTCAATTTTCTGTAAGGGACAATGATGAAGAGGGTAGTGCAGATTCTCTAGAGTATAAAGATATCAGCTATTACTATTTGATAAATTTTGTTTTCAATTGCGTGCTATTAAAAGACTTGGATTTCTGCTAGATTTATTAGGGTCAAAGGAAAAATTAAATGGTTTTTTATTACTTTTGACTACGATATATTCTTATTTATGTTTTCCTTAGATTTAATTAGGACTTTTAATTATGGAAAAAAATATTGAATTGACCTCTCTTTTTTCATAACGTGTGTTACTTCATATGTCATTTATTCTTATTCCTTAAAAAAATAAATTTCATATTAAATATATTCTAATTAAATATTTTATAACTAATAAAAAAAACAATGATACATGAAATAACACACATTGTGAGACCAAAAATATGCTCACAAAAATATCTGATCATCATTTCTAATATACATAGTCAAGTTTTAAAATCCGTGTTAATTAGGCTATTAAAATTTTGGATTTTTTTGTAAAAAAAAATATTTGGATTTCTTACCACTTTTCATAATACTTATTTTTAAAATTTAATCTTGATTTTTATTTACACGCATTATAGAATTATTTTTACCTTATGCCAAACTAAAAAACTGTGGTTAAACTGGAAAAACGAAGGTCTAAAGTTTGAAGCACAATTTTTCATAACCCACCTATAGACCATGGTTTTCTAAATCTCCTTTATACCATGGTTTTCTAAATCTCCTTTATACCATGGTTTTGTAAGTGTTTCTATTGGTTTAGACCATAGTTTTGAAATAACTTTTACTCCGTGGTTCTGAAAACCACTTTTAGACCACTGTTTTGTACATATTTGTATTTCTTACCACTTGTTATAATACTTATTTTTAAAATTTAATCTGTATTATTTTTATTTACGTAACTTATAGTACTTTTTTTTAATTTTATGCCACACTAAAAAATTATGGTTAAACTGGAAAAACGGAGGTCTAAATTTTAAAGCACAATTTTTCACAACCCGACCATGGTTTTCAAAATCTCCTTTATACCATGGTTTTGTAAGTGTTTCAGTTAGTTTAGACCACAGTTTTGAAATAACTTTTACTCCATGGTTTTGAAAATCACTTTTAGACCACCATTTTGTGCATATTGTCACGTGTTTAAGGCACTGTTTTTGTAACAACTTTTAGGCCATGATTTTTAAATTTATTTTTAGGCTACGGTTTTCTAGATATGACAGCTTTAAACCATTATTTTTTTTAAATTAACCACAACCCACAATTTTCTTTTACAAATTGAAACCAACATTTTACACGTTGCTATTTGTTTGAACCACAATTTTTTTAGAACCTAATAATGACGATGAGAATGCATTAATAGAAGGCTTAATTGCCATTTTGGTCCCCGAATTTCATCAATTTGGCGAAATTAATTCCTCAATTTTCAAATCGTGGCCAATTTTGTAATTCCTTTAAAAACCAAGGTAACGGTGCTGACATGGCTAACGCTCAATAGAAAATATGATTGTCATCCTCTTCAAATGACATTAACTACGTCTTTTCCGCATACATTCCTATTTCCTTAACACTCTCTCGAGTTTGAATAATAATTATAGGGGTAATTTTGAAAAAGTATACTAAAAATTATCATGTCCAATATCATTAATAATATTAACTAACTTCATTAATTCACGAGAAAAATCATCTTAAGTACTCGTATACAGAGACAAAGAGAATATGAGCTTTTTTTAATAAGTAGAAGGAGTATGTGCTATTAAAAGATTTATATCATTTTTGACTATTTATATGTTCCTTTCACTTAATTTGGAATTTTATTTATTTACCAAAAATATTATATTTTGTCTCATAATGATCTCACTCCATATGGAACATATTATTATTAAATAAAAAAATAAATTTTGAATTAAATATCTATGAATATTTTTTTAACTAATAAGAAAATAATATATCATTGAATGATAGACATTATAAGACAGAAAATATTCGCTCAAAAATATTTTTTCTTTATTTCTAAACGTGCATACTCATGTTTTCAAATCCATGTTAATTATGTTATATTAAAATTTTGGATTTCTTTGGAAAAATATTAAATTCCTTTCACCTTTTGCTAACACTTATATTAATAAGTTTAAAATTTAATTTGGATTTTATTTTAAGTACTTTATAGTTTTTTTTATCCTAAGTCACACACAAAAACCATGGTTAAAGATGAAGAAACTGTGTCCTAAAAATTAAACCCTGATTTTTCCATCGTGAAACATGTGACAACGGGCTATTCTAACATACTATGACTTTTGACCTTTTGCCACGATTGATTAAAAAAGTGGCCTAAAATATTGGAGTATGTCAATGTTATCAAATAAGGGTTTATAGGGAACAACTTTCAGCGTATCTTTTAGGCCACTTTTTCATTTTAATTTTTCTGCCATAGTTTTGTACTTGTTGTTATGCGTTTAAACCACGGTTTTCATAAACATTTTTAGACCATGATTTTCAAAATTTCTATTAATACCATATTTTCACTTGTTGCTATTTGTTTAAACCATAGTTTATCATAACCACTTTTTTAGAACACGGTTTTCAAAATCTCTTTTAATTTACTCCATGGTTTTGTATAAGTGTTGCTATTAGTTTAGACCACAGTTTTGAAAATAGCTTTTAGTGTATGGTTTTGAAAACAACTTATAGATCACAATATTTTACGTGTTGTCATGTGTTTAAGCCACAGTTTATAAAGTTACTTTTAGGTTGCAAACTTTTATATATTAACCATGATTTTCTTTTTTTACAAATTTAAATCAACATTGTACATGTTTCTATATGTTTAAACCATGATTTTTAAACCTAATATTGAGGACGAGAATGAATTAAAAGAAATTTTTTGAATAGAAGTTACGTTGAATTAATTATGTTTAAATACAAAATTTGTTCCTATAAATGATGATATCTTTGAAATTGGCCCTTACATTCATTTTTTTGGGTTTTGGTCCCTGCTTTTCAGTTTTGTTTTGGCTTTTGTCCCTACTTTTTAGTTTTATTTTGTCTTTGGTCCTCGTCATCAACTATAGTTAAGGATAACACAAATGTAGTTCTGATTTTGGTCTGGAAATTTTCATTGTCTGGAGGATTTGGCCTTTCTATTATTAGTAGGGCAAGGTTTTACGGTCCTTATATAATTAGTGGGTGAAGGTGATGGTCTCAATTTCTTTAGGCCGCTACAACGTTTTTCATTCATTGCTGTTGATGACAAGGACAAAAACCAAAACGAAATGGAAAAACAGGGACAAAAACTCAAAAAAAACTAAAATGTAGAGACTAATTTCAAAGTGCTCAAATATTTAATGTAACTAGCTAATTTGGTATTTATGCCAATATGCAAAAAAATATTTCCCGAAACTCAATATAAAAAAGTAAGACAACTACGTATACAAGGAGCTAAAGAGCTACAGTAACCAAAAGTGTGTTTTTTTACTTCCATAGTTGCTATGTCTGTTTTCTAGTTCCATTCCGTAACACCCCGCAAATTCCTCATATTAAATTAAAACCCTAAAGAAATTTATTTTGAGAAAAGTGTTTTGAAAGAGTGTTTTCCTAAATGATTTTCCTTAAATTCACATTTTCAAGATAATAAATGATTTTAAAGTAATGATTTTCTAAACACTGTTCAACCTTTAGAAACTGGTTTTGAGAAAATTTATATGCTTGATGTTGATCTTGGTGTGAGTCCCTTTGTGATGAATTAGAATTGTTTTCTAAACATATGTGTGTATACACGGTTTTTGGTAGGTATAAGTATGCTTAGGATTATATGAGGATTTAATTATTGAAAAGAATATGATGTATGTGAATAAATATGTATGAGGAATATGTGATGCATATATGTGTGATACGTGGATGTGTAAACCTATGTGTAATATATGTATATGTCGTGTGTACATGATGCCCTAAGGATGTTATTTGTGTGATGCTTGTATGTGTGATAAGTCTATGCATTAACCATGATGCCATGTTATGTATTGTCTTGATCAACATGAAAATGAATTAAGTGTGAATGTGTGTGCATAAGAATGTAGTTCGGCCATGTGTGAGGATAGGAAGACCAAGTAGAAGTGAATTCCTTATGCATTAAGAAATGAAATTTAAAATAGAGAAAAAGAGGAGGAGTAGGACGCATGAGTCATGATACTAGGGAGAGACTAGGAGAGATGAGTCATGAACCTAGAGAGGACTTTCTTTCCTCCATGTCTCCCACGACAAGACCCAAGCCATGCAACAATTGGGCTGGACCAATTTGCCCTTCTTTCACACCTTGAACCAAGGCTAAAATGGGGAAAATTCCACCCCTTGTTCTTACCCTCAAAACCGTGTGTGGATGTGTTGCCTTTGGCTCATATCTCATTTTCTTCATTCACTTCTTTTCCCACACAAACACCAACACAAACACAATTTCTTTCAAGAGCACCATCAAGCTCTTGAAAACTTAGAGAGAAAAGAGTGAACCCGTGGGGAAGAGAAGAGAGAAAGTAGAGTGAAACCCCAAAGTTTTCATCCCAAAACTTCTTTAATTCCTTTCTTAGCCATCTTCTTTTTCAAAGATCAAGAAGGAAACCTCCATCAACCCTAGAGGAAGAGAGAGGCCGAGGCAAACCCAAGAGAAGGAGAAAAGGAGAGTTGAAGATTTAAGTTAGGATTGAGGTAGAAAGGGTTTTTGATTGAACCATTTTGTGTTGTAAAGGACTTTATTTATTTTTGAGATGCATGTACTTATTTGTGAATGATCTTGAGGTCATAATGCCTTGCATGTTATTTTTATACTTTAATCTTGAATGTTGATGTTGAAAAAGTTTTTGATCTCTTACTTGTAAACTTTCTTCATCACGGTTTTGCTTGTAATTATGTTTAAAATCCATGACTTCTCTCTTGCCTGTTGATTTTGTTGTCTTATGATTCTTATCTTTCCTTGCATGTTCTCTTTATGTTTTGATCTTGGATGTTTATGAATGAATGAACTAATAAATCACCAAATCAAGAGCTAAAATGATTCGGCCATGAGTAGGAATTTTAGGTCTTGGTGTTTTTAATTTGATCTGAGTAGTTTCATGTTTAGAAAAATTAATTCTAATCTATTCTTCACGGTTTGCTTGAAGGTTTGTGTTTAAGTTCATGATTTTGCCTTTGTTTTCTTTTGCATGTCTAAATTGAGTGTAAGGTCTTGATTCTCTTGCATGCATGTCACGGATTCTAAAAGGAAAACTAGCCTAACAAGCTTTAAAAATAATTTTTAGTACAAAAAGAATTTGAGTCAAGGTTTGTGTGTGTGTGTGATGAAGATTTGGTTGATGTTTGGAAAAATGAGGTGATGCTTTTAAGTCTTGCATGATATGATCTAGGAAGTTAGCTATGTGCATGTGAAAATAAAATTATGAGACTTGCCTTCTTGCATGTCATGATTCGGTCAAGACTAGGGGGAAATAGGAAACCATGCTAAGTCATGCTTTTCTTACATGCATGTTGAAAATTGTTCCACCTAGAGACTTGTAGGTGCATGCATGTGTTTTTCTTAAAGGATAAAGACCTTGACAAGATTTTGATTTTATTGTGTTAAGAAATTAAATTTTGGCTTGCTAAATTTTCTTGTGCAACTCACGGTTTTCGTAAAGAGAATAAAGAAAACAAGTCTTTGAAAATGATCTTGCTTTGATTCATGTTCTTTGTGCATGCCATAATTCTATTCGGTCTATATATGTTTATGTATGCCTAGGTGTATTCGGTCAGAGTTAAAAGAAAATAGAATCCAAATGCCTAAAATAAAATAAATTGATTCATGTAATTTGAATTGTGATGTTTGATTTATTTTCTTTGCTTCTAATCGGTTAAGTGATTTAAATAGATTTAGGAAGTTTAATTGCATGAAAGAAAATGTGCATGAAAATATATAAATATGTTGGTTTGAAACTTGATTCAATTTGGTTTAAAAATTGTGTGCCTAAGTGTTGTTTGTTAATTTTGTGTGGTGTGGTTTGTTTAGAATTATATGGTTGTTGTGTATTAAATTGACTTTTAAGAAAATTGATTTGATTCACTTAAGATTTTTTTGAAATTATATCCGTGGCTGTCCAAAGGTGTTTTATGATTAAAAAAACTTGAGTTCTAAAGCGATGATTTTGAGTTAAAAAGTCATTTATAAGAAAAGAATGTTTTTACAATCTTTTCGGAGTTTTATTAAAGTAATTTTGTAAAAACTATTGTGCTGTCCAGAATTACTTGGACGTGCTTTTTATGTTTGAAAATATTTTCATATGATCTAAAATCAAGTTTTCGAGTGGTAATTGATTTTGGTTATAATTTTCAAAGTTTTCCCAACAAAAGAAAGACAAGTATTAATCTAAGAAAAGATTTTCTCAAATAAGTTAATGACGTAAAATGTTTTATTTAATATGAGGAATGATAAAGAAAAGAGATTGGGGCAGTTGGCAGCCAGCAGCACAAGGATTCGAGGAGACGGTACGCACTTCATTGCTGGACCTCAGGTGAGAGAGAAAGCTTTCCTAAGACACCGTGGAGCTAGGTGATTTATTAGGACGTTCCGTATCATCTCAAAGATCGGAACTATGTGGTTGGAGTCAGTAGTATAAGCAGCAATTGTGTGCCTTGTGTGGCTGCTTATATGAAGGTGACAAAGACCACAATGTTATTGTGTGATGTTGTGTGTGGATAAGATGCTTTGATTTATTCATTTACTTATTTATTTAATTATGTTTGAAAATGGTTATTGCTGTTGAGTATGATAAGTAAACAGTGGATGGACGTTTGTCTCGTCTTAGATAAGAGAATGAAAGTGAAAAGAAAGAGTTGAGAAAGTAATGGGATTGAAAGTAATGGCATAATGAGAAAGGAGTAAGAGATTATGTGAAAGAGAAATGAGAGTTGATTTGGAAAAAAAAGAAGTTGAGGATGATGTTGAGAACGAGCCAGAGCTGGGAAAGTGTTGTTGTTGTTGGAACATGAGATGTGAATTGAGCGGAGCTAGGCTCCCTGGATTTTGGTTTTAGACTGGGAACTAGTGTTGAGTTGAGCTTGCTCCTCCACTAGCACTCAGCAAAATGGTGTTTTTGAAAAAGAGTTTTAGAAAAATGAGTTTTTGAAAAGGATTTTTAAAAAAAAAAGAAGTTTTCGAAAAGATTTGTGAAAAGGAATTCTTATTAGGAGTTGAGAAGAGAAATATTTTCAAAAAAGGGGTTTATGAAACAAATTTTTGAAAAAGGTTTTGAGATAGGATTTTTTTGTGGAACAATATTTTCAAAGGATTCTTTTATGAAACAATCTTTTGAAATGAGTTTTATGAAATGGATCTGCGAAGTGAAGTTTTTGAAAAGGTTTTCGAAATGGGATTCTTGAAGAGGCTTAAGAGATAATGTTTTTAAGGGGGCTTTATAATGATTTCCTTTGAAAAGTTTTATGAAAGGATATTTTGAGAAGATTTATTTGAGATGGTGTTTTCGGTAAGAGTGAAGAAAGTAGAGTTTGTGAAAATTTTGGAAATAGTATTTTGGAAAGTTTGAAAAGTGGTATTTTTGGAAAGTGGTGAGTTGGATATTTTGAGAAGGATGGTAAAAAGGAAGATTGAGAAACGGAATGAGAATCTGTTGATGTGACCCCAGCTCTGAGCTATATGAGATTTGGTATGAGAAAGAATCGTGCAAAGTTAGAGGTCGGGGCTCATTGAAGGGATGCACGAAGGGTGAGCCGACTATTAGGGTAACTAAAAAGACAAAAGAAATTGAAAGACATTAACAGCGAACGCGGTGAGTCATGAGAGTTAACCCGAAGTAGTGGAGAGGAAGGAACGATACGTATCTGCGGATACTTAGGACGAGATTGCATTAGGGGAGGACGATGACGGTGAAACGTCAAGAAGTCTAGAGTATTGTTATAGGCAGAACGAATTCCATAAGTGGTGCACTAACGTGGTGGGGACTGGGTCTAATACCGTGGTAAGTTCTGCGCGCGCATTATAACAATACTGTCGCCCCCTAGATTGCAAATCGAGAACAGTGAGAGGGACTGGAACGGGGCATTGTGTTTTGCCACTGCGAGGCAGTGTGCCATGATTATTATGAATTGATATTATTGAGGCTGGGCCTCCTGGTCAGGGACCATTTATATGTGAGACAGCTGTCGTGCCCGCGTGGTAAAGGTCCTGTACTCCTGTTTGCTTCCGACTAGGTGGTTGGTTGGCCGAGGAGATGTAGACCTGAGATGTGAGTGCTAACTACGAAAGAAACGCGTACCTCGATGATTCCTTAACTCCCCTGATCATCGGTGGTTGTAATTTGATAATACATTATGATAAAAGGATTATAACATGGAGAATAAGAGTCTGAGAAGTGAGAAGAATGGGAAAGAGACTGAAAAGGAACGGGTGGGGAAGAAAATAGTAAGAAATGAAAATGAGAAGGAACAAAGAGGATTAATGATATTGCCAATGATGAAATGCTTGCTTGTTCTCTTGTGTGTGCACGTTGTGTGTTGTATGTTGTGTGTGTCCTATTATTTTGCCTACCGTAATTCCACACCGTCGACGCTACGCGTCCGGATTGCTTACTCTCTCCTGTTCGTTGGCGTATCAGTACTGCCGGCATTTCAACGGGCAGATGGAGTGCTGTATGGATGTCACCACATGGAGTAAGTGTGGAAGAGGATGGAAGCGAACCGCAAGGGGTTGGGTATGGATCGGCCATGCGCAGATCGTGATCCCCGACCCGGAGCACCAACTGAGCGGAGCTGATTTAGGACCACTCCTGAGACAAGTCACCGTGCGAGGATACAAGAACTACAAAGAGAAGGCGCAGTATGAGAAACGGTGGAAATATACTACCAGAGGCGAAGGAAAGCCGGGGCACGATAACACAGTAGAGATCGCAACCCGAGGGGCATCATCCTTGGGAAAGAAGAAAGGACACAAAAAGAAGGAGGACCTTCATCCGATTTCTTTCAATAGGGTAGTTGAAAAATAGCATGGTTAGTTTAGATTGTAGTGAATGTATTGTGTTAAGGATTACCTGAGCGATGGTATGCTGATGTAACTTAACTCATTTTGTAGACTGCCCGATTTCTTATATCTTTATAAGAAATGTTTAACGACTTCTTTTGATGAAATGCAAAAGTCTATTTTAAAATAAAACCAAACCGGGTTCCCTAACAAATGATTTGGAAACTTGGGTGAGTAAAGATTTGTGATAGTAATAACTCGGTTTTCGAAAAAGAGTGTTGAGCATACTGAGGACTTTTCAATAACATCTCAACACTCCAACAATGTTTTAAAAAAAACAAAAAAAAATGGCCTCATTTTTGGTAATTTTAATACACAAAGTTAATTATTTTGGTTTACGAATATCGGGCTGTTACACATTCGATTTTAGACATTGGAAATTTGTTCACTCCTATCCATCAATAAACAAAACAAAAAAGGAATCTAATGATAAAATGAACAATAAAAAATAAATTTTTAAATTTTGTAAACATTATTCTTCATCCACTATTCCTTGAACATAACATTTTTCTTCAAGTTGCATGTTTGAAAACATAAATTACAATCCTAAACAAAAGCCAAAACGAATTAAAATCCCTCGTACAAGACACATATTACTAAAATTACATTTTAAGACATGATCAAATAAGACAAATACATCTTGATTTGAGGTAGAAACAAATGCAATTCAAATGGTATAATCTCTATGCTCTCAACAATCTCCCAAACTTGCCACAGTAAATGCATTTGTTATCTGTCATTGAACCATGCTGGTCTTAATGAAATACCAATGTAATGGACAAATCATGCATAACCAGTGTAACACCCCTAATTTTCGTCTCCCAAATAACAAAGATATTAGTTATAACAATTATTTTATAATTGATTTATATTAGTTTTGAAAGTTTTAGTTTTTGTACATTATGTGTTTTTATATATAAAATTATGAGATATATTTTTATATGGTTATTTTGTAACACCCCGCATTTTTACCTTACGTGCGAGAACGAAATTTGTTAAAATAAACCCTGAGATTCTATTTTATAAGAAATTTTCAGAAAGTATTTTATGAGAGAAAGAAATAAAGTATTGATTTCCAAAGAAATTTTATAAAATAAAATGTTTTTATAAAAGAGAAGTGAATGATTTTATTGAAATGAAAATGACTTGCAAAATTGTGATTTTTCTAAAAAGAGATTTTTGTTTGAAATGGAGTTTTGGGTCTGTTAACTTGAAAAATTTGTATCCTTTTAACCGTAACTCGGATTTTCATGATCTTTATATCAAAACGATCGTCTTGAAATGTAGATTTTAAAAATGTAATTTTCAGATTTTTCTGGGTGGTTTTACAAAAATTGTTTTCAGAATTAAGAAATACGAATTTTTGGGATTTATGTTTTGAAGAAAATAAATTTAATGATTTGGCTTGAAGTTTTTATGTGATATGTGTGTGTACTGTATGATACATGAAAAATTGTTGTGTGAATGTGAATTGTGAATTAATTGTCTTGTTGTGTGTGAATTGATGAAATTGAATAAATAAGATTAAGAAAAATAAAATGAAAGATGTATGTATATGTGAGTGTGTGCTACGGTATGTATGTGTGTGTATATACGTGTGTATGTGGGTAGAGGAAGGCCTAGAAATTTCCTAAGTCTTGGTGAGCAAGTAAAACTAGAACTAAACTAAGTTAGAATTAATAACCAAACTAAACTAGTAACTAAGTAACCAAAACCCTAACTATGGCCAACAAGTCTTTAAACCTAAGATGATCCCTAGGACCTAGGCCACTCTACATTGTCCCCTTCCAAATGATAAAGTCCACCCATGCAAATAATTAGAAGCCCAAAAACGCCCTCCCATTGAAGTTATAGCCGAACCCACCATCAAGGGCACAAGAGGGAAATTGAATTTGCTTATAAACATTTGGAGCCTTAGCTCATTTCACCCCATTCTAATTCATTTCCCCACTTCCAACACCAACACATCTCTAAGAGAAACTCTAAAGCTCTTAGAGAAAAGAAAAGAAAAGAAATAGAGAAAGGGAGAGAGAGGAGGGCCGTAGACATGAAGAGGAAGAAGGAGGTGATTTCAAGCTAGATCAAGCCTTGTCCCATGAAGATCAAGAGCTTTAGGAGCAAGAGAACCAACCCTTTCATGGTAGGATTTGGAGATCAAGATGAAGACT
Organism: Crotalaria pallida; assembly: GCA_037953625.1. Classification (NCBI taxonomy): domain Eukaryota; kingdom Viridiplantae; phylum Streptophyta; class Magnoliopsida; order Fabales; family Fabaceae; genus Crotalaria; species Crotalaria pallida. Next base: position 18,265,301 of record CM075650.1, read on the forward strand.
TGTAATAGTTTAGAATTTTCCTTTAAGTTTATAGATCTATTTCCTTTTCTTCTTTGCATGTTGTTTTTATAGCTTGAGAGCTAATTTTATGTGTTATTATTCCTTGATCTTGGACTTTAACGACTTAGACTAATTTGTAATATGTGATTTTTATGCTTTTGTTTCGGTTTGGGTTTTTATTGTTGGATCTAATAATTTTCTAACTAGATCTTTAAAGATCTAAAGAAAACTAAGGTTTTTTTTGTGAAAACTAAAATGAACCTCTTTGCATGTCAAATTTTCTTGCTCTAAACCGTGGATCCTATGTGCTTATGTGATGATTTGATGAATAAATCCATGATCCAAGTTTGTTTGTAATTTTTGGTTTTTGCATGTTATATCTCCTTGTTAAATCGTGATCTAAGTGTGTTCTTGTGGTTATTTGCCAAGTAAAATCTATGATCTAAATTTAATAAATAATAAAGTAAAAATTATTTGGCTTGCATGTTAAATCCTTTTTGCATCTATTTTCTTGTTTAGATCCGTGATCTATATATGTGTTTGTGGTGATTTGTTAAGAAAATCTATGATCTAAACTTGTTTATTTATAAAACAAAATTCTTTAGTCTTGCATGTTAGATCTTGTTGTTAAAATTATGATCTATGTGTATTCTATGCTTATTCGTTGAATAAATTCATGAACTAATCTTATGTTTTTGGTCTTACATGTTAATTTTTTGCTTATCTTAATTGATTTAAATAAATGCATGTAATTGTCTTTGTTTGACGTATGAAAAATTTAGATCCTTGGCTTGCATGTTAGTTTTAAAGGGAAGATCATGTTTTTCTTTTTATGTGTGATTCGGTTCTAAGGAGAAATTTAAGAAACCAAGTTTTAAAATGATTTTTAAGCATAAACATGGTTTCCATTAAGTGTTTGATTATGGGCATGAGTTATTTTTTTTAGGAGGCCATTCGGCCAAGCTTGGAAATGATAGGATTTATGCTTTTTATTTTGTAAAAGTTGATGCATGTTTGTTTTAAGGTTAGATCCATTGACTTCAAGTGCATGCATGTTATTTTTGGAAATTTAAAGTGTAATCTTGATTTTTATAAAATAATGAAATTGAAGTTTATTTTTTGAAGGTTGATGTGAATGAATGATGAGTACTTTACATGCCTTGGTTGTAATTATGTGATTTTGTGTGTGTTGAAAATAAATGAAACCATGTCTTTTTACATGTTGACTTTCGGCCATACTAGGGAAAATAGGTAGCTATGCTTGTTCCTCATATAGGTTGCATGCATAAGAAGGATAATTGACTTTAAGGTTTAAAAAGTGCATACATGAAGTGATTGAATTTAAAAGAAATATGTGTGATAATTTTTTATTTAAAGTGTGTGTTGATTTTGTTTTGGAAAATGAAATTTAAGTTGTTAATTTTTCATACTGTTTGCTCACGGTTTTTAGTACTAAAATAAACAAAATGATTTCATGTTTGTATGTTTTTAATTGTGCATGAAATCCTTGCCAAATTGTACATATAAGATTCGGTCTATATATATGTTTAAATGGTAGGAAAATTTATTCTCATAAAATAATCATGGTAATAGTTATGTTCCTATGTGCATGATGATATGTGAAAGTGATGTGTGTTCCTAAGATCTATTTGGTTTTTAGAAAAGAAAATAAGTAGGTTGATTTGATTCTGTAAAAGAGGAATTTCTTTGTAATGTTGATTCAATGATTTTAAGTTTTTAAAATTGATTTGTGATTAGGAATTGTTAAGAATGTGTGATTCGGTTTGTGTTAAATTCATTAGAAAATTAAGTTTAAATTATTTTCTTAAATGTAATTAAATTAATTTATTAAGATTATAATATGACTAATGATTTTTAAGTGATTAAAAATATGATTTATATGGTGTGTGCTTGTGAATGCTTTGTATGCTTTGAACTTGTATGTACTGATTTTCATGCTAACTGAATGTACTGAATTGGAAATTGTTCTGAATCTGCTTGTGAACTCTGTTTGTGAAAAATGTGTGTTTGAATTTCAAAGAAAAATGTTTATTTGTTTTATTTAAAGGGTATGATTTAAACAATTTAAATTAATTTGAGATTTTGTGTGACCCTCTTTGATTAGTGTTTGATAATGCCTTAAAGTTTAGAAATTAAATGAATCAATTTGACTGGGTTTTAAAACTTTATTTTCTAGAGTTTTGAATTCTGTTTAATGGTTCTGGAAAGTGATTTTTTTTAACAGAGTGTTTTTAAATTAAAAGAGAAATGAAATTGTTTTAATAATAAAATTATTTTAAATTGTTTCAAAGTTTTCTTGAAAATCTTTTATTAAAATCTGATTTGGTTTTGGAATCTTTGGACATGGGTGATGTATTTTAAAGAAAGGAACTATTTCAAAGAATTTTCAAAACGAAATTAAGAATTAATCGAAAACGTTCTAACGCACGGGAAAAATGTTCTAGTTCGGGTGTCGGACGCAAAGGAAACGTGGCAAGGTTAGCGGCTGGGAACCTTGGAAAGCTTTCGGATGATTCGTCATCCAGGTGAGTGAGAGTGCCGTGATCCCATAACGTGGTTGCTCGCAATCCGAATAGATGGATTGTGAGAGTACTGCGAATTAGGCAATAGAAATCTGTGTGCTAAATGTTTACTTGTTTTAGTTACATGCTAAATGTTTACTAGTGGTGCATATTTAATTCTGTTTGGAATTGTTTGATTACGTCTGAGTAGTGAAATCATGATAAGGAAACCGTGAAAGTAATAAGATAAGATCGAAAAGAGAAGAGTGATGCGAATAAGGGATATGAGACATTACTAAGTAAGAGATAATTCTAAAGATAACAGAAATGAAGAGAAAAGAGTTACGAGAAGTAATTAAGAAAGATAAAGCATGATGCGAATGGAATTCAAAAGAGATAAAGTAAGAAAGAAAGTGGAATTTGAGTTGAAAAGACATGAAACATCTGATGAGGCAAGCGGAAGCGTGGTTGTGAAAGTGTAATGTGGTTGAATTGAGATGTGATTCCTCGTACATGTTTTTGGAAAGAAGCTTAGTGTTGAGTTGAGCTTGCTCCTCCATTAACACTCATCCAAAAATATGATTTTTTTGAAAACGGTTTTAAAAAGAGATTTTTTTGAAAAGTTTTTGTGAAAACGATATTTTGTGAAAGTTTTTGGAAATGTTATCTTTTGAAAAAGTTTTGCGAAAAGGTTTATGAAATGAGGTTTTTGAAAATGTTTTGTGAAGTAAAGTTTTGTGAAATCATGTTTTTGAAAAGTTTTGCGAAAAGATATTTTGAGAAAGACGAGGAAAAGAGACTGATGATGTTGATGAGGAATATGTTGAGAATGAGCTTATGAGAATCATGACGATGAGATGAGAATTTGATGTTGAGGCCAAGGGCCATTGAGATTTAGGGGGAACAGATTGCGTTTAGTGGTCGGGCTTCGTTGAAGGGATGCACCAAGGATGAGCCGACTGTTAGGATTAAGCCGCTAATTAAAACGTAAAACTTTAAAAGACTTTAAAAGACATTTACAAACGCGGTGAGGTATGAGTGTCGTATCGAAGTAGTGGAGAGGAAGGAACCATAGGTATCTGCGGATACTTAGGAGGAGATTGCATGAAGGGAGGACGATGACGGTGAAAAGTCAAGAAGTATAGAGTATATTTCTAGGCGGAACAACTCCACATGTGGCGTACTAACGTGGTAGGGACTGGGTCTAATGCCGTGGCACGTTCTGCACTGCAGACTAGAAATATACTGTTGCTCCCTTGATTGCAAATCGAGAACAGTGAGAGGGACTGGAACGGGGCATTTGTGTTTGCCGCTGAGAGCGTGCCTGTTTATGATATGAATTGATATGATATGATTTGAGATAGAGTCCTCCTGGTCTGGGACCATTTGTTTGTGTGACAGCTGTCGTGCCCGCGTGGCAAAGGTCCTGTACTCCTGTTTGCTTCTGACTAGGTTGGATGGTTGACCGAGGAGATGTAGACGTGTGTGAGCTCAATGATGTGTCCCCCTCATCATTGATGCTAATCGAGATAATAAAACTTAATAGACAAAGATGTTTCACAGAAAAGTATATGAAGATATCAAGTATCGAATAAAGCTTATAAGATGAGGATGTAAGCAAGAATTCTTGGAACAAGATGATGAAAGAAAGTTTGGGAAAATTGTGAAAGCTCGTGAGAAAGAGTCTGAGAATGTGATTGTAAGTGCGTGAATGAATTGGTTAAGAATGCCGGTATTGATGTGATTAGATCATTATGATATGTTTCGTTTTATGTGATTCATATATGCTACGTGTATTACATGTTATGTATGTTGATGATGTTTTAGATATGCTGTTTTATTATTCTGTTGTATTATCTGTCCATTTTCATTTTCAACCTTCCCTGAGACCGCATGGTCAACCCGTTGGTGTTCGAAACATTGACTCTCTCCTACTGTGTTGTTGTATCGACAATTGTTGATATTGCAACCGGTAGATGGCGTAGCGTGTAGCAATGCACCTGTACCCTACAAGAGAAGCATAGAAGCGGTTCCTGACGATGGTAACCGGAGGAGATCACTGAGGCAGCAAACGAGGTCGAATCTATTTGCAACTGGAGAAGTTGGGCTGCCAAGATCCGAAGTTAGAAGACAAGTTGTAGAGAGTATGACTAGAGGATAGGTGATTCCCCAGAGCATTACACTCCATTGTAAGTGCTTAGCTACCTTAGCTTTATCATACTGTACCCCGGCAAAAGTTTTGTTTAATACTGATGTTTTGGAAATAGTTAAACGGGTCAAGTTTTAAATGATGTTTGAAAACGAGTTTCAAAGTGCGGTGTCTTGTGACATCTCGGTTTGGAACTTGAAAGGTTTATGCAGTATGAGAACATGAGTTTTATTTATAACTATGTTTTGAAAATGTATATGATCTCATCTTGTGTAACACTTGTTTTTTTTAAAAAAAATGGCCCTAATTTTCACTACTTTGTGTTTAAGTTTTCAAGTTGTCGAATCGGGGTGTTACATATTTTGTACAAAAATATGAATATTGTGATTTAGTCCTTGGGTTGGGACCTAATTGCAATATTAGAAAGGTTTTTGAAGAAAGAGTAATTAAATTATTAATTTTTGAAGTTTTATCAGTATGTAATCGGTTAGAAGGGCTCTGTAACCGGTTACACGATGAACTCAAAAAACTGGGTTAGTGCGTTTCATGAGTAATCACGCGTTTTAACCCAGAATTCGCAATGAAAGCATCTTAATCTTAGTGGGGAAAGACGTGTCAACATGCATGGAACTCTGATTTTGCTATATATAGCCTTGTGTTGATGAATTGAAACCCATTTTTGCTCTTGAATTGCTGAAGCTCTGTTTTAGGGTTCCATAGTCTTTCTGTTCGATTCTCAGTCTGTGTTGAGAGTTAGGAAACGAGTGATACAATGTTACAAAGCTCACATCAAGGGCTTTGTATTGATATAAAGTTTGTGAGTTGAGAGTTCCTGAATCGAGAGAACGAAGCTTGCAAAGTAAGGGTGTTGAAGCTGTCAACATTGATTCTGAATTTCCGGAGCTTACTTCAAGCTTTGATTTGAGTAAGTATACACACTTTTTGAGTCTCAAATCTGTTCAAATCTTTAGTGCATGTTGCATAGAGTGAGTATTGATGGTTTTCCCCAATTTGTTTGTCCATTTCATGCGTCAAATCTTATAGTTTTTGGACCCTGTCAAACCTGTTGTTGGCTGAAAATGGAGATTATGGATTCTGGGAAGATCTTGCAAATTCCAGTGATTAAATTCATCAACCACAACCTAGAGGTAAGGGGGAAGCTTACTATTTGCTAGAGTGAGGATAAACATGTTTGGTAAATAGGGTGAGTCACCAAGAGACTCTAAGGGCATAGTGTGAATTGGTTTAATGGCTTGGAGGCCAACTTAGCTCATTTCTGGTTTTTGAGCAATTATAATATGATGCATGAAAGCTATTGTGATTACAATTTCATGACTTATTTGGATATTATGTGAATTGATGCATTAAGTTGTGAAATATGTGATTTATGCACTTTTGGTGTATGATGATTTTGCATGCATGAATTTGTGATATGTTTAAGTGTTTAAACATGTGTACTTTAAGGTATTAAACCTTGGGTAATGATGAAAATAGGTTAGATTTGAGTACAATTGAAAATGGTGCTGAAAAATCAGTTTTAGTATGTTGTGCTGCATAATCTAACCGGTTAGAGCCTGTGTGTAACCGGTTAGAGCCTGACAAAAATGAAAATATACAATTCTGTTTTGTTAAGGAATTCTCACCATTTTTAATTGATACTTAAGGTCTATTATCACTGTTATTACCCTTTGATTGTTGGATATGGATTCCAAACTTGATAATTGGTTTATACCTTAAAGTGAATGACAAATTCAATTGAGATTTGTGAAGTTATATGCAATTTGATGCTCATAATGTTAATGGATGCAAGATGAATGTGATTCAGTGGGTAAACATATTAATATTAAGGTATTGTAACTCTGTGTATGGTTGAAATTGGTTAGATTTGAGTATTGGAAAGAATGGTATGCAAAACCTCACTTTTCAGTGTATTTTATGCATAATCTAACTGGTTAGTCTGAGGCTGTAACCGGTTAGATACTGTCAGTTTTCAAAAGAAAAAGGTTTCTAAAATTGGCTAAGTGTTCATACCATTTTTACTCAAGTTTAAGCTATAATTTCATATAAAGACCAATCTTGAAATTGGATTATGACTTAGATCTTTTGAATGATAATATGTGTTGAACTTGAGGTATTCTGTTATGCTAAGACCCTGTTATTGGATTGAGTAGAGAATTCAAAAAAAGATTCTTTTAAAATCAGTGGTTTCAAGTTCAGGTCTGTAATTCTAACCGGTTAGGTTATCAAGTAACCGGTTAGTACCTGAAACTTAAAAATAAAAGTTAATTTTTTGAGTAAGGATTGTTAATACCAATGATTATATTCTCTCAATCTAGGTCTATGAGCATATGTTTAACTTAAATTCAAAGGTGAATTTTATGAGAAAAGTTATACCTCAAGATATCATTCAGAAGTTGTGTTTTTCTAAGTCATAATAATGGAATCAATGGAAAGACCAACCTTAGTAATTATTTGTGCATTCATAAATGTGATGAAATAGGTTGGCAAAGATTGTTTGTCATGTTCTGGGAACATGAGAAGGGTACTCTGGGAGTACCATATTGATGCAACCTACTTGATGACACATTTTGGGAATGTGGCCAGTGTCTGGGACATGGTTTTTATGCGTTCTGGGAACGTAATGCACACTCTGGGAGTGGTGCTTGTTTTCCAAGTATGGTTTGCCATACGTTCTGGGAACGTATGTTTGTGCGTGCATTCATTCATAGAGAATGGAGATTAGGTTGGCACGGATCGTTTGTCATGTTCTGGGAACATGAGGAGGGTACTCTGGGAGTACCATATTGATGCAACCTACTTGATGACACATTCTGGGAATGTGGCCAGTGTCTGGGACATGGTTTCTTTGATGTTTTCTGGGAACACATTGGTGTGCAACCTACTTGTTGACACATTCCGGGAACGTGGCCAGTGTTTGGGACATGGTTTCTTTGATACGTTCTGGGAACGTGATGCACACTCTAGGAGTGGTGCTTGTTTATATTCCAAGTATGGTTTGCTATACGTTCTGGGAACGTGATGCACACTCTGGGAGTGGTGCTTGTTATATTCCAAGTATGGTTTGCTATACGTTCTGGGAACGTATATTAGTGTTCTGGGAACACACTGGTGTAATGGATGGACGTCCGAGATTGATTAGTATGGAGGCCTCAGGGTTATGAGATAGAAAACATACAACATGCCACCTGCATTGAAAGACTTATTATGATTAACCGGGTGTGCTCATATGGTTATGCATTCTGATTTGCTACATGATTACTTCTGTATGTTAGTTTTATTCTCATTTGATTATGCGAATATGTATAGCTGACCCCATGCCCTTATTAGGTGTTGATCATATATCTAGCTTGCACAAAAGTCAATGAAGGGAGATGTCCCTTAGGTGCATGCAGAGTGTAGAAAATGTGGGTTGGGAACCCTTTGTGAAGATATCGAGGATCCGACCAGATGGATGTTTGGACAGAGGACCAGTGACCAGCTCTATAACATCTCTATTTTAATAGTATTTATATGATACACATTTTGAAAGAGGTATCATAAGATGAATTTGGTTTCATAATAACACTTATTTGGTATCCATGGACTTGTTAAACTTGATATATTTTGAGAGTATAGTGTGATTATTTTACTATGTTTCCGCAAACTCTGATTTTATTAGTCAACTTCATTATTAATCAAATGTTTGTGAAAAGGAATTTTCGAGGGAAGGGAAAATTCTTATTTTCAGATCTTTTTCCAACAATAACAAGTCCAAGTAATCATAAACTTATTACTTTTCTTTTAAAGTAAGATGATATACAAGGAGTGTTACACTTTTATGGTATCAGAGCAATGGTCCTGACTCTTGGTCCTTGGGTGTGTGGTCCAATACGCTGGTCATCGATATCTGCAATGTTTCCTGGGAAGTATGCTTTCATATACTTCCAAACTAGATCTAAGGTTATGTGTGATGGCTCTAGATAAGTAGCTGAGCCTGCTATTAAGAAGTGTTCTATGTAGTCTAAATAGAAGTATGATGGTTGTATGCTTCTCTTTAGACATGTTGTAAACCCAAAACCATAGTGTTGGTTTATTTCATTCTCATAGAACCAGTGATAAGGAAATCTTAAAGGAGTTGTAGTTAAGTCCTTGACTCTGGAGAGAGTATTTACCCTCACTAGTGTTAAAGTTAATCAACTTCTCAGACCGAGTGCAGGGCAATCATCTTCTTAAAGATCAACCTTGTTGAGTTTGTTAAACTCTAAAGCTATCCTGTCTTTTGTTCCTTATGGATACGGGCATTGATCAAAGTTGTTCTATGTCTTATCCAATCTGCTATCTCAAAGTCGAGACTCCTACAAATCTTCTTGTAGTTGTTTCCAAGGTATGTCTGAATTGTTCTATTAAGGTATTAGACTTTGTCTATCTACCTGTGTCATGATTTCATTTGATCTTAAGCACGATTTGGAAGCCGAGAGATCAAGTGATCATGATTAATGATGATAGAACAACCCTGTATTGGGATTCCCAAGCTTCGAATCTGGAATCCAATGGATCCATGTGTTTGCTTCTGGGCAGTAGTGAAGGAAAAAGGGGGTTAAAGAAATCTTGGTTACAAGAAATGATGTTAGGTTTACCCTTGTAGTGTCCCGGTATTGATGGAACACCACGGTGTGTTTTTGGGGTTGTTGCAGCTGACGAGGGTGACCCCGGTCCTACGTACCCCCAGTGATAAGGGATCAAGCCACACGTAGTCACGTAGTTCTCGAGAGTAGGGATGAGAGAACATACCTTAGCCCCTATAGCATGGCGATACTTATAGGGGAAGTTGTGTTGTGGTGCCTTATGGGCCTGTTCGGCCCAGTAGGGCTGACGTGGCTCTTAGAGGATAAGAAGGATGAGTTATTCACCCTTATCCTGTACTAGAGAGCTCATGCTAATCCTGTAGCGGTAGGATTTATTATTGGTTAACCCTACAAGCCCCCCAAGCTCATATAGGCTCGAACAGCCTGTGCTGAGCTTTTGAGAGTTGGTGGTGGTATAAAACATTGTTTGCGGCTGAGAACTTTTTATTCGGAGGAGTGTCGTGGATGGTTGATTAGGACATATAAGACTATTCGCAGTCAAGGCCCTTAGTCATGTATCGTCATTACTGAGTTCAAAGTCGAATTGGACTATAGTTTTTAAAGTCTCGATGCTTTTAAGGAGACATCCTTTTATGCGCTTGCCATGGTGAAAGCCGAAAGGCTTGTGCCAAGGTATGCTGGCACGACTCAAACTGTTATTTGAGTTCGAGGTGTGCCAAGATTATCACCAATTGGATCTTAACGTTTACGAGGGATTGCTGTCGGAATGACAACCTTAGCCGAGGTGTATTCCTCGATCCGCGATGTATTGGGCCAGATATGAGCCGAGAGGCTTTGATCCGAGAGGCTAAGCCAAGTTATCGGGTCGCAATCCTCGTTTTCACTTGTAGCCTCGCCGATCTGGCCGGCTAACCGAGATCGTGGGCAAGTGCGTAAGAACATGATCCGAAGTGAGTGAGTTTAACATATGTCCTTAATAAGGAAGGTAAAGTATCAATTTGTTGCCTCATGGGACGTGGTGGTCCTCTTTGGCACGACATTTGATCTCGAGTAACTTATGCATCATATAATACCAGTATCAAGGTCGGCCAATGTCAGCTATGCATATGCCCCATCACATACTAGTCCCCTACTCGGTAAAGCCTGAAAAGGCTTGTGTCGAGTTCATAAGGTCTGTGAAACGCTCGGGACCAAAGTGGTATAGGTCCGAAAGCTCGGTGAGAGGTTCTAAAGGTGTGGTGCAAAGGCACCCAAATATTGCCGGAGCATCTGCTGCTCAGGGCTTTACAGTTCTTCTCGGATTATTTTGTAGAGTCGGAGTCCGTTCCTTCCCCGAAGCAGCGAACATCGTGCTCGAGAATAGCCACTCGACCCGAAGAGTTGGAGGCTCGAATTACTTTCAAGACTCAGAGTCCATTCTATCCGCCGAGCAGTAATCTTCATGGCCGAATAAGGTCACTCGAGTGGAAGTCATCGAAAGTTTATCGAGTTGATGAAGTGGCCGAGGATGCCGAGAAGGGAAAGAATGAAACCGAGGAGGCAAGAACAGGTAGAGAAGCCAAGGACGACCATTTCCCTTGTCGAAACTGTTTTGTCAACTTCAATTAATGAACCCCTCTTGAATCTGAGTGATTAGGGCGAAGGCAAGCTGAAAGATAATAACAAAGCTAAAGCAAACTTTTACTCCATTGCATAACCAACCCCTTTACTCGATAAAGCCTGAAGAGGCTTGTGCCGAGTTAAGAAGTCCTTTAAGGTGTGAGTTGTTTTCCACCAATTAGATCGTGTTCATCCAAGCCTCTTTGAGAGACTGTCGGATTCAGATCTGTGTAGGCGAACGCTGAGCGAAGGTTGAATATTTGCGAGTTGTGGGTGTGGAATCAGCATTGTGTGACGTTACAGGATGAGTCATGCCAAATACATTGTGTGGTTCCTCGGAGATGCTGGGATCCGAATTAGATCACTGGTGTTGGCACTGCGGACCGTTCTACCATATAGGTAAGGTCGCGATGGTGCGCAAACCAAGGAAAAATGATCGGCCACCGGTGTGAAGGACTTGAATTAAGTTGGGTCGTCATACTCGGACTCGAATTAACATAGGTCATCATGCTCGGCAGATCCGATCGTTATGTTTGTACCTTTTTGTGATGTATAAAAACAACGATTAGAATATCAAGTAATAGATGATATGTAATGACATTAATTAGCGAAGTATGAATTAATTCACTGTTAATTACGATTATTATCTAAGATAACACATGTCATGTGGCAAATGATTCAATGGTAATGAATATGACAGTTAAACCATGAAATTGAAATAATATTAATGGGGTAATGAGAAAGATCTTTCCCTGTCAGTCTTCGCGTTTAGACTATTTCTGAATGTTGATATGCCCGGCACCCTCTTGGTAGTGAGGCATTTCCTCTTTTATTGTTGGAACGGGCGGTTGCCTAGCATTCTTCATCCTCTTCCTACCAAAAACCCTGTATGTCGTTATGGACAAGTCATTGTGTAGCACTTGTGTGAGCAAGGCCGGAATCCCGAGGAGGGATCTTGACAACGATCGTCTTTTGGCTCTAAGTGACAGTGAGAGGCAAGGGTGTCGTGGCAAAGGGTACGAGGATGTTGTAGGCTTTGGTTGTGTTATTTGAAGCGGGAATCCGAGTAGTGACGTTGAGGTCATAATCAATGATAAATTGAAATTGTCACAGTAAGCCTGTGTAATAGAGGAGACAGCCATGTCATCGTGAGATTTTGCCGAACCCTGTTGAAGCCGCTATAATATTAGATGCCCATCGTGACTGAGTAGTCTGGCACCGATTAATTTGAAGATATCTTTGGCGGTCGGAAGCTCGAAATGGGCCTTTTAGAGAAATGGGCCATCATAATCGTACCTTGCATGTGTAAACAAAATTAATAATTGGTAATCGTCGTTATTTAACAATTTATAACAATTAAATAACGATAATAACAATTATTGGCAAAGATACGATATATAATATCGGTATAGAAGTAGTATGATTTAATAATATCACACGTAATAAACATAGTAATGACAATAATTAAATATCGTGCAACCAAACAGGATTGCCCATGAAAAGACAATAATTAAATATCGTACAACCAGACAGACAGGATTGCCCATGAAAAGATGCATGATTTCAGGTTTATCACGCTCAATAATTGTAATGAATGACATTTGTAAATATGCCAGAGTATTTAATGACAACAAATCAAATGATGAAAGCATTAATTCATGAAAAATGAGAATGCGCGATATATATATCAAATAATAAGCGACATGTAAAGGAATTATAAGGAACTAAGTATTAAAAGCACATGTCAAAAACATTGCGTCAGTTGAGTTAATATCAACATGTGTGCAAAGTAACCACATAGAATGCCAAGTAAATAGGAAAATAATATGGGAACGAGAATTCCTTCCCTGATTTAGTGAGGTGAGGAGCGCCGATTTGAAGTCTTCTATCAATCCTTTTCAAATGAGCTTTTGTTGAGCATCAAGGCCTGACCTTCATTTTCTTTAAATTAATTTGGGCCTGTTTAGCCCGCATCAAATAAGCCCGTATAGGTTGGGCCATTTAGACCGTTTACTCACTGACTCGGGCTATCATACGTGTACCTCGCATATGTATACGAAAAGAATAATTAGTGATCGTCGTCCAAGCTTGACAATTTATAAAAACAATAATAATAATTATTAACAATTAATAAATGACATGTAATCAAATTAGTCATGCGCTAATGAGTGATATTGGCAATTGAATAAGAAAGTTACTTCCCTGTTTTGTTGTTGTCGTCCACTTTTTTTTTTCTTTTTTTATTTGTTAGGCATGTTGAGGCCTTTTTTTTTATTTTATTTTTAGGGCCTGTTGAGGCCCTTTTCTTTTTTTTTTGTTAGGCCTGTTGAGGCCCTTTTTTTTTCTTTTTAGGGCCTGTTGAGGCCCTTTTCTTTTTTTTTGTTAGGGCCTGTTGAGGCCCTTTTTTTTGGAATGGGCCAACAGCCCATTAGGGTTGAAACCCTCCTGCTGGTTTGCAGCAGCCGCACGCAGGGAAGGGTGCTGTTATGCACAGCAGCGGCGGCAGCAAGCATGATGAGGCTTGGAGGGCAGGCGGTGGCAGCGAGGGGTAAGCACCGGAGGAGGCAAGCAGCGGCGTCGACAATGCGTGCTGCCGTTTACGATGGCGACAACCAAGGGGGAGTGGGATGGGGGTGGCGACATTGATCGCGGAGGGAGAGAGAGAAAGCGACGTTGTGGCTCGTTTCTGGGCCCTGATGGCTCGCGATTTGGCTGGATCGTGGAGATGAGAAGAAAACGCAAGATGGTTGGTGACAGTGGCGGTTTCTCATGGAGTTGGCAGCGACGAACTCGACGGTCGTCGAGCGGGGGCGAGTTGCTGTCCCCTTTTCCTCTTCCTGCTTGCACGGATCTCGGCGGCGTGGGCGCGTCTCGGTTCTGGGCAAAGCACGACGCACCATGACGGAGACAAAGGCAGGAGCAACGAACGCAGTAGCCAAGGTCGCGGTTCATGGCCTCTGAATTGATCGAAGGAGCCACGCAGCGAGAAGAAGAAAGTCAGTAGATCGAAATCGCCTTGTTTCGAACCCAGGCCCTGCTGCCATGGAAATCGGTCGCTGCTGCCCTTATCACGAAGGAGATCGATGTTACTTATTGTTGGCCCTGCGTCATGGCAAGGTTGCACGAGTTGTTTGGCGAGTTTCATCCAAGTTCGAATTCGGTTGCTGTTTGGACTGAACATTTGTATTTTTCTTTTGTTGATGGCAGCATTATGTTTTTTTTTTAACAGTGGAAAACAAGAAACAAGGATTTGCTGCTTATCGTAGCAAATCATGATAGAACATGGTTTTTGAATTGTAGATGGGGATAAAAATTTATCGTCCCCACAGACGGCGCCAATGTAGTGTCCCGGTATTGATGGAACACCACGGTGTGTTTTTGGGGTTGTTGCAGCTGACGAGGGTGACCCCGGTTCTACGTACCCCCAGTGATAAGGGATCAAGCCACACGTAGTCACGTAGTTCTCTTCTTCTTATTCTTCTTCTTCTTCTTCTTCTTCCTCTTCTTCTTCTTCCTCTTCTTCATCCTCTTCTTCTTCCTCCTCTTCTTCTTCTTCCTCCTCTTCTTCTTCTTCTTCCTCTTCTTCCTCTTTTCGTCTTCTTCTTCTTCTTCCTCTTCTTCTTCTTCCTCTTCTTCCTCCTCTTCTTCTTCTTCGTCGTCTTCTTCTTCTTCCTCTTCTTCTTCTTCTTCCTCCTCTTCTTCTTCTTCTTTCTTCTTCTTCCTCTTCTTCTTCTTCCTCTTCTTCTTCTTCTTCTTCCTCTTCCTCCTCTTCTTCTTCTTCCTCCTCTTCTTCTTCTTTCTTCTTCTTCTTCTTCTTCTTCTTCTTCTTTGTCTTCTTCTTCTTCTTCCTATTCTTCTTCTTCGTCTTCTTCCTCTTCTTCTTCTTCTTCTTCCTCTTCTTCTTCTTCTTCGTCTTCTTCCTCTTCTTCTTCGTCTTCCTCTTCCTCTTCCTCTTCCTCTTCCTCTTCCTCTTCTTCTTCTTCTTCTTCTTCTTCTTCTTCTTCTTCTCTAGTTTTCACGCTCAATATTTTTGAAGAAAAATTAAACCTTGTATTGGCCTTGTAACTCTTTCATTTGACTTCATTATCCTAGTGCTTAATTGTTGTATCTTTGTTGCTTAGAACACATCATTGTTAGAGTGCCTAATTGTTGTCTCCGCACTATCAAGAGTGCATCATAGTGGTTGTACCCAATCAATCATACCTTAACCAGTGTTGTAAAGGGGTGTGTGACCCTTAGAGACTAGGGAGTGAATCTCCTAGTGCGAACGTGCGGCGTTCGTGGTTGTAGGGAGAGGAACCCTTGTGTTGGGTAGTGCTAGACGAACGGTGGGGCACCTAGTAGTTAGGCTATCTGGTTGTTGTTGAGGTCCCTAGCGAAAGGAGGTTCCTAGTAGCTTGTGGGGCGCTCTGGTTGTACTCGGGGACGCGGGGGCGTCTTTGGAATATTAGTGAAAAGCTCAAGCGGGTCGCTTGGGGACTGGATGTAGGCCGGTTTGCCGAACCAGGATAAAATCTCTGGTTCAATCTCTTCTATCCCTTATCTCTTTATTTTTGTTATTATTGTTGCATGCGCCTTGTTGTTGTTAATTATCATTCTTGCAACATAACGATTATTTTCTTAATATTAATTTAATTGTTTTAAATTAATTAGCGCGGTAACGTTTCTCGTTGTTACCGTTTTAATTGTGTCGCGCGTATTAGTTTTCATAATAGTATTATTATTATTAAAGCTTCCACGAAATCGTTTTTATTCAATATATTAGTTTTCCGCTGCAAAATCTCTTTTATTTTATTGAAAACGATTTGAAACCAATGTTTCCGTAAATACCCAATTCACCCCCCTCTTGGGTGACGGCTGTCAATCCTAACAATTGGTATCAGAGCTTCGTGCTCTGGTAAAGGCTTAACAGCCCGAGTATAAAGATCCTTGTAGATTGGCAGCGTTGGGATATTTTATTTGTTTTAATATGGAGGGATTTTCATTCGATGAAGCACCATTTTTTGATGGAAATAATTTTCATTATTGGAGTGCGATAATGAAAATATTTTTACAATCTATCAGCATTCATTTATGGAATGTTGTTGTTTATGGTTTTGATGAAAAATCTTTTTCCTTGAATTTCCAAGCTATGCATATTTTGAAAAATGCCTTGAACCATGATGCATTTGCTATTATTGATAAATATGAAAATTCTAAGGATATTTGGGACACTTTACATTTACACTATGCTACTAATGATCTTGTTGAAAGTGTAAGTGTCCACAGGAATGAGGAAAGTGATGTGGAGCATGAAAGAACTAACTCCCTGGAAGAAGAATATGATGATATTGAAAGCGTGAGGAGTAGCTCAATGTACGATGACAATGAACTTGAAAGATTACTTGAAAGCTTCATGGACTCAATGGAGGAATCAAGTGGCTCGGATGAGGAGTCAATGGTAGATGAAAATGAAACATCCGAACGAATACTTGGCTCATGAGGAACATGAGGTAATTCAAAATAACTTATGTTCTAAAATTCTGCAATTTTCATATAATGATTTGAATGATGATTTGATATCTTTGGAAAATAGAAACTTGGACTCTTTACAAAAATTATCTCAAATTGAAAATGAAATTGATATTTTGAAAAATGGAGATATTTTTGATGAAGAGATGTTTTTAGAAAATAGCTCCTCAACTACTTTTGAAAATTGCATTGTTATTGAAAAACAGATGCATTCTTTGAATATAGTAACATTGAAAAATTCATTTGTTCAAATTCCTTTCTTGATTGTGAAATTGAAAATGATATTGGCATTTTAAAATCAAGCAAAGTGTTTGACAATGAAATTTTTCAATGTGAAGTTAAAAATTCCAAGTTTCATGAAAATAATTTTGAAAAAGTCATATCATCATCCAAACCCATTACATGTAATTATTGTAGTAATTTAGGACATATTTTTCATTTGTGCTTTTATCGTAAAAATTATAATATGAGAAATAAACCTGTGTGGGTTCCAAAGGCTACTAAGGAATCTAAGACTAACCCCAAAGGACCCAAGATGAAATGGGTACCAAAAGGTTCTCCTCGTGTTAAAAATGTGCAGGAAATTAAATCAAAGGGTGAACCATTTGGACAACGTAAGGGGATGTCAATGAAGTCAAAGGGTCATTGGTCCAAAAATAAGCATAGTGGTCAAAAGAGAAAGATGTTCACAATCAAAGCTTCTCGCATGCAAAAAGGTGAAATCATAAGGTTGAGGACCTCAAGGAAGAAGCAATGGCATAAACCAAGTGGAGGAGAAAAAGGGAAAATAACAAAGATGGTACCTAAGAGGACAAGAACTAAATGGGTCGATCAAAGGAGAAAGATGCCTACCAACACCAAAGCTTCACATGAGAAAAATGGAAGATCTGATAGGCTCAAAAATCAAAAGGTGAAGCAATGGGTAAAGGCAAGAACTTCATTGGTCAACAAACCTAAGGTATATATCTCTTATTCCTCTTATGTCAATGACTATACAAAGGTATATTTGGACTATTCTAATTTTTATTCATACTAAGGTGGATCATGAGTGCTAAATTTTTTTATTTTTTATCATGATCACTTCTTGGTTGAATTAAATCATGTGTGCTTTACACCTTTTTGAAAATTCTTTTAGCACATGATTATTTTTAGCATAGTCCTACATACCTTTCGCATATATTGTGTTATATCATGTGTGGTTAAAAATTCTGTTATCTTATATCACATGATTACACTCTATATGTGATGTTGTAATATTGCATTGATATATGAGGACATGCTTGTATTTGTAAGGACATGTTTGGTACGACATGGACTTATAACATAAGCATGATGTTATTTCTTTTTATGATTAGTGCATATGTTTAAAATTGTTCATTCATATTTTGCCTTCACAATATCCTTGATATTTGTGAGGAAATGTAACTAATCATAGAGGATCCAAGTCTTTGGATACCAAAAGAAAAATTCTTAAAGAAGTTTTGCAGGTATCTCTACTAATGCCAAGCATTGGAGTTTTCTATACGAGGATGTATACACTA
This sequence comes from Crotalaria pallida, assembly GCA_037953625.1. Taxonomy (NCBI): domain Eukaryota; kingdom Viridiplantae; phylum Streptophyta; class Magnoliopsida; order Fabales; family Fabaceae; genus Crotalaria; species Crotalaria pallida. The sequence goes on from CM075650.1 coordinate 18,283,209, forward strand.
TGGACTTAAATGAAAAGATACTGAAGAGGGACATGAACTTAATCAAGGGAAATGCAACTTGAATAGACACAAGTGGAGCTCTTATCATGTTGTCCAACAAGGACGAGAGACGTAAAGGAAGAACTCCACAAGTGCACAAACAATCCCTATTAATGTGAAAAATCAACACCTACGATAAGTATCACCACACTTATTTTTTTTTACTATATGATATTTATCTTTGTGTCACACATGTTTATCATGGTGCTGAAATTTTATTTATTCCTTCTTCGATATGTTTGTACAAAAAAAATTTTTGAAGAATAAATTATTTTTTCAGCATACACTATATTCATGTGTTACTAACTCCTAAGGATCCAATTAACTTGGATACCAAGAAATACATGTGCTAACTAGTTTTGCAGGTATTCCTACAAGTATCAGTATGCATCGTCCTCTACAAACTTGGTTAATGGATTCAAATGAAAAGAGAACTGGGCAATAATCAAATACTTGAAGGTGATACGGCAATATCAAGATGATCTCTTGGAATGGGAAAAGGTTCAACACATTGAACAAGAGGAGACCATCCTTCAAAATGATACATGATGAATTTATCAATAGAATGAACTCCAAAGCTCTCGCTTTCAAATCATCACTATAAGTATCACTAATCTTTATTTATTGTAATCATTTTATGATGCTGCTACTTATGATATGTACTACATGACATTTTGTGCTTAATTGCATTGAATAATTATTGTCATAGCATATAGGTCTTCAAATTTTTGTGATGATAATAAGCATAAACATGTTTTAATGATGCATTTGATCTCCCTTTATAACTTGCTTGGTTGAATCATTCTTTTAGAAAGGGGGTGAAAAACTTTTTCAAATCTGCATAAAACATGTTTCGCTTCTTCACTCTTTCTTGACATCATGCATCTCTTTAACTATGTATTGGGACAAATTTTTTGTTGTTTCCCATAACTCCTTATGCTATGTCAAATAGGGGAGTAAAGTATGAAACAAATCTCCTTGTTATTATTAATGCTTCTACCCAGTGTTTCAGGGGGAGTTTAGCATTTTTTTTTAATTGATCAAAAGGGGAGAGATATTTGACAAAAGACATGTTTCCCTTACAAAAGACATGGGCTGAATGAGGACAAAAGGGAAGAGAACCACATGTCATTGACAAAACAAAAGGGATCCTGTGATAACTCCTAGGGAAAGAAAAGTGAGAAGTCAAGCTTACTCATGGGGAGAAGAATTCTGAGCTTCATAGCATATCTGATGAATAACAAAAGGGGGAGAATAAAAATTCAAGCATAACAACAAGAGAAGAATTCTGAAGCCACTTTTTGCTGTTGACAAAAGGGGGAGAAGAATTCCTGAATGATGCAACGATGCGAAGCATTTGTTATAATCTAATGCATTTATACAGGGGGAGAGCATCCTTTTTGTATCCTTGTTGTATTCTTTGTGTTCTAGGGATAAGGATGTGTTTATTATATATACATTTGCTTGTATAACACTTGTGATGCAGATCATTCAGAATACAGGTTTGTCATCATCAAAAAGGGGAGTGTTGGAAGTCAAGCTTTCCCAAGGACTTCAAGTGCAATCATTATATGGGTTTGATGATAACAAACTCAAGATTCTCAAGTTCATATCAAGTGCAATCACAAGATCTTCATCCTTAAAATCCAAGCTTCAAGTTGAAGAATCAAGCAAATGAAGTTGAAGGCTCAAGCAAATGGAAGACCTTTTAGCCCTTTCCCTTAGGACATCATGTAAGGTAATGAAGTCAAGGTTTATATTATGTTAAAAGGCCAATATAAGTTTTTCTAAATATGTTTTTCATATAAAAGGAGAAGAAAAAGAAGTTGTGTGAAAATCAGTTTTAATATCTTAGTTTTGGTGAAAATATCTGATGTTACAAAACTCTGAATATTTTTATGTATACAAGAAGGAGTAATCGATTACTTGCCTGAGTTAATCGATTAACTTTGTTGCATCATATAAAAATCAGAGAGCTTGTAATCGATTAAGTGAACTTTGTTAATCCATTACTTTCTAATGAGAGTAATCGATTACCTGGATCAAGTAATCGATTAAAATTGTTGCATCATATATTTTCCTGAGACAAAGTAATCGATTACATGTCTTGTAGTAATCGATTACATGATGTTGCATCATATAAATATCAGAGGCTCAGTAATCGATTATTAGACTAGTGGTGATCGATTATATGAGTTGCATCATACATTAAACAGAAGTGAAGTAATCGATTACATGCATGTGATAATCGATTACTGGTTTTTAAAATGAATTTCAGAGTTTCTATTTTTAAAGGGATAATCGATTATCTCCCTGAAGTAATCGATTACCTCAAGTTTTATTGAAAAACGTGTCAGAATCATTTTTGATTTATTTCCAGATTTGTTTTTACTTAATTGATTCTGATTTATTTTCAAAATTCGAATTTGATTTTAGTTTTGAAAATATTCCTTATTTGTTTTAAGAATCAAATCCTTGATTTATTTTCTAAATCTTTTTTATTTGGTTTTGATTTTAAAACTTAAATTATTTTATTTTCAAAATCGTTTTGATTTGATTCTGATTCTATTTTCAAATTCAAATTTCAAATTTCAAATATTTTCAAATCTCTGGTTTTAATTCTTAAATATTTTATTTTATTTTTTGATTTGATTTTTATTTCAAAAGTAACTTTATTTATTTGTTTTTCAAAATCATTTTCTCACTTCCACAACTTCTGAGAAGATTTGATTTGATTTTGATTTCAAAAGTAACTTTATTTATTTGTTTTTCAAAATCATTTTCTCACTTCCACAACTTCTGAGTATCTTCTTCTTCTTCTTCTCTGGTTTTCACGCTCAATATTTTTGAAGAAAAACTAAACCTTGTAATGGCCTTGTAACTCTTTCATTTGACTTCATTATCCTAGTGCTTAATTGTTGTATCTGTGTTGCTTATAACACATCATTGTTAGAGTGCCTAATTGTTGTATCATCACTATCAAGAGTGCATCATAGTGGTTGTACCCAATCAATCATACCTTAACCAGTGTTGTAAAGGGGTGTGTGACGCTTAGAGACTAGGGAGTGAATCTCCTAGTACGAACGTGCGGCGTTCGTGGTTGTAGGGTGAGGAACCCTTGTGTTGAGTGCTAGACGAACGGTGGGGCACCTAGTAGTTAGGCTATCTGGTTGTTGTTGAGGTCCCTAGCGAAAGGAGGTTCCTAGTAGCTTGTGGGGCGCTCTGGTTGTATTCGGGGATGCGGGGGCGTCTTTGGAATATTAGTGAAAAGCTCAAGCGGGTCGTTTGGGGACTGGATGTAGGCCGGTTTGCCGAACCAGGATAAAATCTCTGGTGCAATCTCTTCTATCCCTTATCTCTTTATTTTTGTTATTATTGTTGCATGCGCCTTGTTGTTGTTAATTAACATTCTTGCAACATAACGATTATTTTCTTAATATTAATTTAATTGTTTTAAATTAATTAGCGTGGTAACGTTTCTCGTTGTTATCGTTTTAATTGTGCCACCCGTATTAGTTTTCATAATAGTATTATTATTATTAAAGCTTCCGCGAAATCGTTTTTATTCAATATATTAGTTTTCCGCTGCAAAATCTCTTTAATTTTATTGAAAACGATTTGAAACCAATGTTTTCGTAAACACCCAATTCACCCCCCCTCTTGGGTGACGGCTGTCAATCCTAACATATCTGTGCTAAATGGTGTTTATATGAGCATTGACCTGACAACTCTGTGTTATCTGGACATTGAGATTGGTCGAATTTATCTAGTCTGAAAATTTATTCAAAGTTGTGCCAGTTTCCGTTGGGTTGATAAAACTGCTGGTAGTATAAGTTCTTTTGTGGTTCAGCGTTGATGCCTTTGGGTTATTTGGTTCAGTTCTATTATTTCTGGAATTTGTGAAAATGACAAGTAGAAGGCCAAGAAAAAGAGCTCAAATAATTGATTCAGAGGATGATGAGCCTTCACCGCCTATTGTCCATGGGCAGGGATCGTCTCGTCAAAGTTGAGATGGGGCTGGTCCATCTGCTCCACCTCCTGCTATGCCTCAACCTGCGACATTAGCTCAGTATATATAGACGCTGGTTCACATCTCCGACTCAAATTGCTGATTTTGAAAAATATTTTGCTTGGTGCACTGTCATCTCACCTCGGTTCATTGACAGCGAGGACTTCAGTGATGAGAATTGTAATCTGCCTCCCATTGTTATTCTTAGAGAAAAGAATTTTCTTCCCTTCTGTTTTTATTGGAGGTGATTTCTATGATGATCTGGTCAAAGCCTTCTACACAAATCTCCGTTGGAATGATGAGAATAAAGTGCTCTCCTCTGAAGTGAAAGGTAGAAAGATCTCGATTAGTATGGATCTTTGGGCTGAAATCACAGGACTTCCTCTGGATGGTGTCACCTTCACAGGACGCGGTCCAAACAACTTGTGGGGTGATGAATACAGCAAAGATTCTTCCAAGGAAGAATTTCTATCTGATGATCCCGGCAAAGTGATAACTTCTGGAAATCTTATGTTCAGATATCAGCTGCTACACTATATTCTGAACAGGTGTCTGATTCCAAGGCCAGGGAACTACTTTCGAGTGATGGACACTGATTTCATTATTTTCTGGGCACTCTCCCATGACAAGCCAATTAATTGGGGATGGTATGCCTTGTACCACTTGAAGGAGACAACTGCTAAAGTTAGGCGCTCAATCGATCAAAATACAAAGCTGAAAACGACGCGTCTACCTTATGCAACTTTGATGACAAAAATCCTGCATCGCTTTCGATTTCCTTTGGCTGGAGAATCCAAAACCACATTCACTTTAGACATGTGCATTACCAGTTCTTTCGTCAATTCCATGGGTTGGCGCTTCTATCAAGATGAGGGTTGGATACCCTATCATACTCGTCGATGTCGAAGAAATGCTGAAATTGATCTCAACGAAGATGAAGAGGCTCCTACTCATGATCTTGATCTTCCTCCTCTACAGACTATATTTCCTCCCGATCATGTGCGTCCTTATATGCAAGCGTTCATGGATGATGTCCGTGGCTACATGCAGCGATCTAATGACCACATGAGACGTTCCCAGGTGCATATGGAATTCGTTGACAACAGTCTTGCCAATCTCACCACTAGGCTTGAAAATTTGCACATGGACATGGGTGTGATGAGGCAAGATATTCATGATCTACGGCACCAGAATAGGGAAAGAAGTGGTTTCGGGGATCGCACAATGCATAGCTTGCGGATATTATTTTTTTTGCTCTCTTAGATTTATATTTGCCTAATCCCATAACTGTTTAACCTGGATTTATTTTTCTGCTTCTCTCGTTTTTAACTCTCATGTTATGCAAATTCTTGATTATGTTCTATTATGGTGTGTTTTCATTAAATTATCTTGAGTTGTGCACTTATTTTGTCTTGGAGTTAACCCTTTTTGATGTTGCCAAAAGGGGGAGAGATAAGATGATATCAGGAGAGATAAGATGATCATTAAGATGATATCAGGAGAGATAAGATGATCATTTTAACGATATCAAGTTTGCAGGGGGAGCTTCTCAAAAGTTTAGGGGGAGCTGAACTTTTGAGCTTATGAGCTTTTCATCAAAAGATTATGTATCATGTTTATACATTATGTGCGCTATAACCTTTGTTTTGCATGAAGTGTTTGTCATCATAAAAAAGGGGAGTGTTGAAATTAATGTGTTCCCCATGATGTTTTGATATGGATTAAAAACGAATATTTTCTTCCCCAACTTCGTGACCTCGATTTGAATCCTTCCCGCCATCTCCAGCCAAAATCGATGACACCACTGTGTTCGTTGTCAAATTTCGAGCCGGAATCTGGCTTGATTGTTGTCGGCGGCCCCTCCACATGCCCTTAAGCTCACGCAGCAGCAGTCGTCACTACCTCCTCTATCCCTTGTTCCTAGAGCTGTCAAAACGGGCCTGCGGGCCGGGTTCGGGCCAAATCGGGCTCGGGCCAAAAAGCCCGGTTATAAATTGAGTACCCTAATATCAAACCCAAACCCGACCTAAGCGGGCTTCGGGCCGGGCCGCATCATCTTTTCTTTTTTTTTTTACAATTCAACCACTTCAAAAAATTTATATATTTTTTTCAGAAAAATTAATGAATAAACTTTCTTAATTTTTTACACATATTTTTTTAAACAATAATAAGTGTTTTTTTCTTTTACACATTTTTTAGAAGATAAATTTGATTTTCTATTCTTACCGGAATTAAAATGTATGTATAACTCATATAGGACAATTAATGTTGTGCTTTGATTTGTTCAGGTGCATTTTTGAGATGTGTATATTGATTAAAAGAAAAGTAAGGGAATTTTATTATAAGTGTTTTTTTTTACACATATAAAATAAAAAAAATGTGAATTTTTTCTTTTTTTTCTGGGCCGACCCAAACCCGGTCGGGTTTACCCGACTCGAACTCGAACGGGCCGGGCTAAATAGTCTGAGTTGAATAAATATGTTATATTAAGGAGTCCGAGCCCTATGATTTTTTGGGCTTTTTGGCCTAGCCCGGCTGGCCCGGCCCACTTTGACAGCTCTACTTGTTCCTCAACCAATTGAATGAAGACCAAATTGAATTGATTTTCAATTTAAAAAGTACCAAATTGAATTGATGTAGAATTTCAAAAGGACCAAATTGAATTGACTTACAATTTAAGAAGGATCAAATTGAATTATGTAGGCATGTTTTAGGGATCAAGGTGACTTTAACGTGACACTGCATCAAAATTGACGTCATTACATAATCCCAGTTGGCGAAAGACTAAAATGACCGACGTGAAATACTGTCAGGGACTAAAAGTGTAATTATAATCTGTGAGGGACGAAAATGACCCAAGTAAGGATGAGCATGGGTATCCACGGGAGCGGATAATGCATACTCATGCCCATACCCGCGGCTATTTACGGGTATTTGTGCGGATAATGGATATCCACGGGTACCCATGAGTTTTAAACTTTTATTATATAATTATATATTTTGTAGTAATCATTATACATAAAAATAATTATAAGATGAAGAATTATATGCATATGATAAATGTTTATCATTATAATTTTATCTTTAAAATTCAATATGAAATATAAATAAAATAAAATATATATGTTATTAGAGCAATAAAAAATATTAATATATATATATATATATAATATTTATTAATAAAATATTATTTTATACATGCGGCTACCCGCAGAGCGAGTATCATAATACCCGTCTTCGCGCACAAAAGAATAATGCAAGTACTCATTGTGAGTATTTTTGCGAGTATCCGCGTGTATGGATATTTTGCCTATCATGAACCCAAGGGCCAAGGTCACCCACTCTCTCGGGATAAAATGACAATTTATTTATTTTTTTCTTTATTTTTAAAGAGGAGGGAGTACTCGAGGTCAAGTGCAGGTACAGCAAGAACTGCGTGTGCATCAATGACGGAACAAACCAGGTTCAGCGTTCTATGCAGCCTCTTCACATGGACACAGAGAACAAAGTCTTCTTACAAGAAACGCTCCAAGCTTCGCAAATTCCTCGACTCCTTTTGCACCGACGCCAACTACTTCCCCGCCCTGCGATTGCTTCTCCCCAACCTCGATCGCGAACGCGGCACCTACGGCCTCAAGGAGCACGTGCTCGCCACGTGCCTCATTGACGCCCTCGCCATTTCCAAGGACTCCGACGACGCTGTTCGCCTCGTTAATTGGCGTAAAGGTGGCGCCAAAACTGGTGCCAATGTTGGCAATTTTGCCCTTGTTGCCGCTGAGGTTCTCTTCTCTTCTTCTTCTTCGTCCACTCTTTAGTATTTTGTTATTGTTGTTTTTTTTTGGCTTCTCGTAAAAAAAATTTGTTACGTTATAGTGAAAATTGCATTGACTTACTCGAAGTTTGACTTCGTTGGACGGAGTGTGGTGAGTGAAACACCGGATACGGCAAAAGAAATATAAAATGTTAAAGAAGATGGTTAGGAGTGTCATAAAAGTGACTCGTGTTGACATGGGCCACGATACGTATCCGTCACGATATGGCGGTAAATATGAAGTGTTCGTGTTTCCGTTGGGTCGCTACAATTGGCATCAGTGGTCAATCCAGTTTTTTGCAATTATGAAAATGTCAATTTGGTCCCTGGCAAAAATGAAATTGTAAGATTCTTGCAAGACCAGATTGACTGATGTTGTGCAAAATCAGGGACCAAATTGCGTATTTGCAATCTTAAGGACTAACTTGATCAGCAGTATCAATCTCAGTGACTAAATTGATGTTTTTGCAATCTTAGGGACTAACTTCATCAACGATATCGATCTCAGGATCCAAAATGAGGTTTTCCACTATTCTGACACTTAAACAAGTAGTGTAACTTTTGAAACGAAGGGGTGATGAGTCTATATAAGTCAAATCTCTGATGGAAGGTGATTATAGAAGTTATGTTGACTTGAAAGGTGGGTGTAACTTTTGAAACAAAAGGATGAGGAGTGTAATCAAGCCATTTCTCCAATGAGGGTGATGATTTAAATTACACTGATATAAAAAGAGGTGAGTGTAACTTTTGAAACAAAAAGATGGCAAGTTTAATTGAGTTAAAGCTTTAAGGAGTTGAGTATAATTTGCTCAAGTTTTATGCCTTTTAAAATGTTGAGGTCTAAATTGAATATATTTAGGCAAATGCTAACAAGTATCTTCGGTGCACTTGTTAAGAAGCTAAATATAGTAAAAAGTCATTGGAACATGTATCTTTTTGTATTCCCGAGAGACGAAATGATGTGGACTGATCGTTGTGTTTCTTATTCTAGTAACCTTAACAAGTGTATTAAGGGCACTTGTTAGCAAGACCTATATCTTTTGTTTTACCCTCCATAGGTTTTATATTGTGAGGTTGAGGTAGTTTTAAACTGTGCTTGATGTATTTTGCTTTTAAAGCAACACAACTGCATTTTCCTAGAAGTGTAGTATCCATGATTTCTCTAATTGCTGTGATCTCTATGGTAGTTTAATACTGTTAGACCCAAGAATTTAAGATTCTAAATAACGTATATACTACTGGAATTAATCTGGTTTATAGGCCAGATTTGAGTACAAAAGAGAAATACACAGGGTTTCCCCCAACAAGGAGTTTCCTCCTTCTGAAAATACACTAACAGCAAATACCGTAATCATTCCTCCTTCTCTGTCCCATACATATAAAAATACTCTCTGATAACTGTCATACAGTTCTACCCTATGTCATAACTGTCATACAATTCTATATCCGATAACATTACCATTAATAACTGCCTAAATGACTACCTTAAACACAAATCTAGATAGACACTAAATACTAATATTTGCCTAACGTGTCTTAGACCTATTATGATTCCTAACAAATACCATACAGGCATATGAGGTATTTTTTAGGGAAAAAAATGGTTTTGGACCAAAACCTGTTTTATTTAGAATGTGTCATGCAAATGTAGATCGTGGGGTGTAGCCTTCTTGGTCATGTACCAATTCTTAAGGCTTGGAATTTTGGAGTTAGAGGTCATAGGTTCAAACCTTGGGTACTTTGTGTGTGGTGGTTATTTGCTACTTTAGTGCTTGCACATTCCCTAAGGGGAGCATTCCCAGATGGTAGTTTGGAGTGTAATTGTGTAAATATCCTATCTTTGTCAAAAAAAAAAGGACATGCAAAAGAAAATTGTTGCTAGAAAGTAGTGAATGTTTCTTGTTGAAATTAAAGAGGAAAAGGGGAAGATATTGGTATATAATGAAATCATTTTGTTTGTTATGAAACAGGTGCTGCAGCGAAGGCAAGGGACAGCTTCAGGTGGATTGACAATAAAGGAGTTGAATGACTTGCTTGATCAGTTGTCTTCGAGTGAAAACAGGTGCAAAATGATTCATTTTCATGCTTGATTGCTGTCTGTGACTGGTAACTGGGTCTCAGCTAAACAAGATCTAGTTATTAGTCCCTTGCATTTGTATGTTTGTGGTTGGTGCCTACATTTTGATGAGGTACATAGAGGGTACTTTTTTATTTTTTTTATTTTTTTTATTTTTTTTGTAAAATTCACAAAATTTGTAGATAAAGAAAGAATGAACTTTGAAGTGAACGTGAAAGATTTAATCGAGGCCAAAAAATTAGATGTTTTAGAAATTCTCTTCCCGTCATACTTTATAAAAATTGGGGTTTGGGAAATATCTGTAATTTGGTCCAATTAGTCCAACACCACGCATCTAGAAAAGTTTCTGGGCTACCAACTTGCTAGGATATCTACCAGCAATGGGTTAACCTAAAACTTATATCTGGATCAACTATCATGAAACTCCAGATACTAGGCACTAATGAAGCAAAAGCAGAACATTAATCTCTGAGATCCTCTTCATGTAAACAGCACCAACTAGTGATGTTGATTGTTTGTTCATTTCTTAATAGGACAACAATAATATCAATGAAAGCCATTTCCCATTAGGTGGGGTTGGCTCGTGGATCAATTATCAAGTTCTGTTTTTGGTTTCCTTTTTTTTTTTGGTTGTTTTATTAGGATTTCTTCTCCTCCTGCTACACCGCCTCTTCCTTTTCCTAAATAATTTTTCTTTTATTTAAAAAAAAAAAAAAAACCCGTTTCATAAAATTTCATGATAATTATATTATACCAAAGGAAGACTTTTCCTTCTCTCTCAAATTTGAAAATATATATTATTAACCTGGAAAACTAGTCTTAATCACTTGTAATTTGTTCTGCACCTCCATTGCATAGGAAAGACAAACAACTAGCTCTAGCTGTCCAGGTTCTAAATCTCCCCACACCATGTCCTACCACAATGTTCTAAAGGGAGCATTGAAACCACTTCCAAAGTAAAGCAGAATTCAACTCTCTTAATATTCTAGTCCTTAATCCACCTTGTTATGATCGTTTGCAAATTTAGTCTCAATTGACAAGATGAAGTTTGGTATTTGTCGATCCAAAAATAATTATTTGTTGATGCCAATTTCTGCAAAGGGGTAAATCTATTTATACCGAATTCTATTATCTATCAAAATATGTAGGTTCTTAGTAGCCCTGAGGTTCAGTTTGACCATAAATGTTTACACTTTTATGGTGGTGCTCCTCGGTTGCTTGTTAGGGTGCTGCTGTGTTTTGTAAGGCTTTTAACTCTTGGTGTACAAAATGTGAAAAGACCAGTATTTAGAACCAGAATACCTCATCTCCATGAATTCCTGTCTATTATGTTGCCATCTTGCTTTAGTTTTTTGTGCTGATATTAAAGTATTGTTCTGTATCTTAATGGCTGGCTACCGCTCTTTATGGTAGTTTTTCATGCATTCATGTACGGCATTACCATGGTTACAGGGCTGAGAAGACTTTGGTATTTTCTACCCTTATTCAAAAGACTAATGCACAGGAAATGAAGTGGATCATCATGATAATTCTCAAAGGTGTTTTTTGTTTACTTGAGTGAATTGATGGAATGCCTTATATGAACTTTAAGCATGTAACTAAATTTTATTGCAGATCTAAAGCTAGGATTTAGTGAAAAAAGCATTTTTCATGAATTCCATCCAGATGCTGAAGACTTGTTTAATGTTACATGTGACTTAAAATTGGTTTGTGAAAAACTGAGGGATCGGAACCAACGTCATAAGCGGCAGGTTAGTTGTGATATAGAATTAGTTTAGTAGCTCTATATATTGTTTTGGAGGTGGCAATAGTTATCTCCTTATTCCACTGTGTACAAGCCAACTTGAACTTAACACTAGCCGGTGTTATCAAATAGCGGCCATAGCGGTGCTATAGCGTAGCGGAATTTAGGCAAACCACTATCCGTTATACCTAGCGTTGCGGCCGCTTTTCATAAAAGTGCTATAGCGCTATAGCGGTATATAGCGGCGATGGCAAAAAAAACTGGGTTTTTGTGTGTTTTTTTCTATAAAAACCAACCGGCTTTTTAATTTTAGGGTTAAAAAATGTCCATTTACTATTAGCTGATCTGCTAGGGTAAAAAAGAGTGACTTTTCAGTTTTACGCTAAATCCAGTATATTCACCTTGAATTGTAACCACCCTTCTCCATCATGTTTTTGCTGTGGATGAAGAATTACTAGAAATTTGTATCCTAGAGGATTCAAATGGAGAAGAAGCTGAAGGACATGCCCCAATATCCAACAGTGACAAAAATTATGTTGGGGAGGAGTAGGGGGATGAATAGATTTATGGTGTTTAAGTGTTTAATACTTTAATTTGGTCAAAATTTCTTTATTATCACTATTGTTGGTTTAGTATGGTTTTTTGGTATATTGATACTTGATACTGTTGGTTTATATTTTGAGTAGTTCTAGTTTAATCTTAGTTCAACATTGACATGGCATATTTATCTTTATTGTTAGTGCTGTTAGTTTGATTTTATAATGACATTATGCTTATGGTTTTTTTAGTCATGCTTTTATTTAATTTTACTTAAATTGTTACTTTTGAACTATTTTTTTTAAAATTTATAGCCCATTTTTTCTATAAATATAGCTAATTTCCTAATCCGCCATGCCTTTGCACTATTTTTTATTTTATTTTATAGCCTCATTTTTTCTATAAATAAAGCTAATTTTTTAATCCGCAATGCCTATGCTATTTGGCCGCTACTCTATCCACTATATTGCAGAGCGGAATTTTGGTCTACCGTGATGACCCGCTATCCGCGATCAATAACACTGACACTAGCATTCCCAAACTTGTTCAATTGAAATATATTCAGCCTTAGCTTTAATCAACTACAGTTTGTGCCTAGTCCAAAAATAGGATCTGCTTGCCTATTATACTTCATTGTTTAGTAATTATTTACTTTAGCCATTTTACTTCCATCTCCATTATGCTACTCAACATCATTGCAAACTACCTGCACGTTGGCTAAGCAGGAGGATTCTACTGTAGTAGCATTTGCTTAAATATTATGGAAAATATAGATAGACATGTAAATGGAAAGGTTCCTAACAGGACATTGCTACTTATGCCTGTGTAACAATCATAGATCTTTTCTTATTCTGCAGGATATTGAAGTTGGAAAAGCTGTGCGCCCTCAATTGGCTAAGAGAGTTGCTAATGCAACTGAAGCATGGAAGAAGGTTTGCTTCACTAAGCCTTTTAATCATATTTTATGCCTCAACCAAATCACCCATCATACTTATCCCTTCTTTGACTACATTATTTGGAGATGGTTAGCTTGGAAGTTTTGCCACATTCATGGTTTGAAACCATTAGTGGGACTTCCCACCCTTGAAGAGTGGCACTGTACTTGACCATCAAACTCTAACATGGCTAGCTCATTTTTTTGAGTCCATACACAGCACAATTGTTTTTATTCCCTTTTCTTTTCTTTTATGTTCTCATAGATGGTAAGTTATATGAACAGCGGGAGAACCATATTACCATCAAAATCACTAATTATAAAATCTTTATGATAGGATCCAAATGCAACATATGTAACTTAAGTCCCACATCAGAAGTATGTGAGAACTATATTTAAAACTGTTTGATAGATCAAAGTGCACGATTTCATGCCTAGTGAATTCATTAGTTTGATGATAGTGGGCCGTAGCCCACTTGGTCATGTACTCACCCTTACTGGTGGCTAGCATCTCAGGTGCCTGCAATGGTGGTATTATTTGTTGTGTGACTTCTAACAGCTTAAGTACATGCGCTTTCCCTTTGGGTAGCCTCATGTAGTTGCAATCTGTAATGTAAATATTCTACCCACATCTAAAAAAAAAAAAAAGAATTCGTTAGTTTGATATTTTTTGGTCACTTCTCTTTCTTGATGTTTCCTCTTTTATTTAGCTACACGGGAAGGAAGTGGTTGCTGAATGCAAATTTGATGGTGACCGCATTCAAATTCATAAAAATGGATCAGAGATACATTTCTTCTCAAGGTAACTACATTTGTAATTTGAAACAAAATTTGATTTTTTTAAATTCAGAGTTCAGTTTACAGCCCTTCACTAAGAAGGACTCTTGCTTTCTCCCCTTCTTCCCACTCTCTCACTCTCCCTCTCTCTCTCTCTCTCTCTCTCTCTCTCTCTCTCTCTCTCTCTCTCTCTCTCTCTCTCTCTGTGGTTTCACCCTTTTTGTATTTTTTTAAATGTTATACCTTTATGCACTTTATTTTGTATTTATATATTTTTTCCCAGATAAGTCTTATTTTAAATTTTCATTGACTGTTTTAGGAACTTTCTTGATCATTCTGAATATGCACACGCGATGTCAGAAATCATAACACAAAACATTCTTGTCGATAGGTAAACAATTATTTGGTGTTCTGTTTACAACAATTTTGTTTATTTCAAATAATTTTATCTATTCTTTTAATATTGTGGATGGGCATGACACTTGCAAGTATAATTTAGTGGCGAAGAATAGATAGATAATACATAATACCAAAGTGAAATAGATAGATTGATAGATAGATCTGGAAAACTGAGTAACAAGGGATATGAATCAAGAAAACTCAAGGATACATAATACAACAACAATAGTGACCATGAAGCTAATTTTTTAGGCCTAAGACAATCATGTACAACAAAGCACCACCAGCTGATAAAGAGCATGCACCACACAAGACTAGCACAAAAATTAAGGGATACAAGAAATAAAGGAATTGAATATAATAAATATCACTTACACTGTGTTTGGTATTGGTGATTTAGAGAGGAAAGAAAGGAGGAGAGAAATTGCAGAGAATTTTCCTTTTTCCCCTGTTTGCTTGAGGTGAGAAATAGAAAGGAGAGGAAAAAAAATTGTTTGTCCCACCCAAAATCTTTTTGCTCCAATGCAATGAAAGTGAGCAAAGACCGTGCTTTTTCATTTGGACAAATTTTCCCATCTCTCTGTTCTTTTTTATCACCAAGAAACCAACCATTTTTACACCCACCACTCACCAAATTTTTTGTCCAACCTGTATGTGAACACCAAGCACAATACTAACTGTAGTTTTAATTCCTTTCTCCAAAGGCAATTTCACTTCTCATATTATCTTCTCAGTTCTTACATGCAAAAATATATTATTTGTTTAATTGAATATTTAAAGTTTAGTTAAATTTATTTTTTGAATAATTTAATTAAATATACATTTATTCACCGATTTAAGAAAATAATTATATTATTAAATTTATAATTCTTGAAATTTTTTGAAGTCAACATATAATTTTAATTTAGAATGAAAATTATTACTAATGTAACCAGTGGCATAATTGTATACTCAACAGAAAATTATTTTCTTTCTTTCCACTTTCTGTCCTACCAGGCAAGCGGTGAGAGAAGCCTTACTCTCTTCCTCTTCTTTTTCTTTCCTCTTTCTGACCTCTTTCTTTCTTCTCACTCTCTGTATCACCTGTTAGCTTGCACTCTATGTATCTTTTGGCTGAAGGATGTAATAATGTTCTTTGAAGTTTGAACTTCGAAGGCCTATTAGATGTATAACTTGCTTACATACATAACTGTACCTGAATCTGTGATTACATATTTTTACAAATTACAATTACACTCACTAAAGGCGGCATAGAACACTGATAGCTGAGTTGCTGTCTTGGTAGAGATGCACGTTTTTTCTTGGTTCTTATTATAGCCTTGACATAGCAATTGCCTTTTGGAGAAAAGCATATCAGTTATGCAGAAAAGGTAGGTAACCTAGGAGGCTAGAATTTCAACCTCAGTTGTATATCTTTGATATTTTCCTTTATTCTGCCTACATTGATTCTTATTTTTCTTTTCATTTTGGGGTATGTTATTGTCTAGCATTGTCTTTCCCATTTCCTCCCAGTGAGGCAAATATACTATTACAGAAAGTCTGGTGTCTTTTTAGATTCCCTAAATGGCCAATTTTCCGATAGCACAGATACTTGAATTTCAAGTTCCTATGCATGAAGCTCATCCATGACTAGTCCTAGCATGAAAGTGACCTATTTTTTTTCCTTAAAAAGATTATCACCTATTGTTTTTGCCTTATGATCTTATTTAGGTGCATACTTGATGGTGAAATGTTGGTCTGGGACACATCTTTGAATCGTTTTGCTGAGTTTGGCTCAAATCAGGAAATAGGTATGTGCTTTGTTTTTGCTCAGTTACCTAAAAGTCTTTATTTTCAGTAGCATTATACCATTTAAAACTTTCTGTCATTGGCAGCCAAGGCAGCAAAGGATGGACTTGATGGTGAAAGACAGGTATTTCTTCTTTATTTTTGTTTTGTATGAGAAACAGTCATGTCAAGTCCAGTTTTAACTTTTTCTAGGTCTTTTCTTGATGCAGTTATGCTGTATCCTTCTCTGTGAACAGTTCAACCATTAATTCATGCTATCAAGAACTTCGGTGTGGTTTTGGTTTCAATGGAAGAATTATAAATCTAACTCTTTATGTTATGAAAATCTTCTATTATAAGAAAGTTTTATTTCAATTGCCTTGACTCGACAGTGGCTAGATGTTGCATTTGATATCCTTTATTTTGGAGATACTAGTGTAATTCATCAAACTTTGAAGGAAAGGCATGATATTCTCCGTAAAGTTGTGAGGCCATTGAAGGGTCGATTGGAAATTTTAATACCTAATGATGGTCTCAACATCCATCGTTCTTCTGGTATGATTTTCTTGGGAACAATTTGTTTTTCATATGTACTTACTTTGAGGAAACACATTTTCCCCTTGCATGTTAGCACTTATTCATCTGACCAACTGATCCATGAATTAGATGTTGTTGGTTTACTAATTGACTTAGTATTTATGTCATTTTGCTATTATTATTATTATTATTATTATTATTATTATTTGATAGACCCAATATGTTAGATGTGGGAAAAGGGAAAGGGATAGGAGTGTAATTTTGTAATACTTGCCCATGTGGCAAGCTGGTTTGGCTGAGAATATAAAGGAGAGAGGGTGAGGGGAATAGGTAGGCAATTATTTGGTTAAGGGTTGGGGCCATTTGGCTAGGGAGGAAGCAAACCCTCTAAGTTTGCGGGTCTGTTCCATTTTCTTAGTGAATTATCTGGTACCTAACATTATTATTATTGTTATTATCTAGAGTAGTCTAGGCTAGTTGGTGGCTCAACGTTGTGATCTAGGCATCAGAGTGCTAAGCCATCCTTTGGTCTAATAGAATCCAATTCCGAGGATGAAAGCTTGCTCCTGCTTCAGCTATCTTTTCCTTGGACCAATTTTTTGATGACTAGCTTTAGTTGTTTTGGCAAAAGTAAAGAAGCTTGATTTTTGTGGCGATATGCAATATTCGCTTTACCTTTTGGTGCACCGGGTTGTAGAGTAACTCTTGTATTTTCAAGGACATATCTTTGGCTCTGGAGATGATTAGGGATAAAGCTCATATGATTTGGTGTAAAGCACATGTTCCTTTAAGGAGGTTTCCATTAGGTTATGTTGAGTAATTGGGTAGCTTAGTTTCATTGTCCTTTGATGTCTGTGTTTTGTTTATACTTTAATGAGGATTCATGATCCTTCTAACTCTTTAATTTTCTTCTATTCAATTTAACATTAAGGGTATAAAGGAAGAGGAGTGAGAAAATTTATGCATAAATCCAATGAAAATGTCAAAAATCGAGACTTCTTACATAGGATAAAATTGTAAGAATTTTGTGTTGTTCAAAACATCTTCATGAGGATGGTGAGAACTAATTAAGTCTAATGATATTAACGATTACCCTTTGTCTGTCCACCTGTTGTCACTCACCATGTTGTTGTAGTGTCATTCACTCATTCCAAATTATTAATATATTTTTACTTTGATGGGTGTGTGCAGCAACATTTCTACTAGCAATATACCTTTATTTTGATGGGTGTGTGCAGCAACATTTCTACTGGCAATATGCCTTTCTTTTGATACTCCTTTTATACTGTCAGTATCCGCATTTGTCAGTTCATTGATGCATTGAGTTAGTTGAAATAAGTCAAATGACATTTTGTGACTTTGTGCTCATGTAACATTTTTTGACTTTATGCCATATGTTAATTGATTGGTCAGGCCTCTAACCCATGCTGTTATGCAGGTGAACCATGTTGGTCGTTTATTGCTCATAATGTGGATGAAGTGGAGAGATTTTTCAAAGAAACCATAGAGAATAGGTAAGGACAAAAAAACCTTCATTCATTTTGAAACCCAAGCTATATGTGGATACTTGAAGCATCAATCTGTTTTTTTTTCTTACTCATTACATGATGATTTTCTTGCGACCTGTCCAAAGACAGTATGAACTGGGAGGGTTAAGAAAGTGTCATACATTTAACTTGATAGCTGTTTGTACATGGCAGGCTAAAAGATGCTTGATTCCAGTACAAGAGAGGGGCCGATGAATATTTTGCATAATCTTTCCCTAAATAGATTTAGGAGAATATGAGTTCAATTCTGGTCCTTTGTCCTTTGTCCTTTTTTTTTTTTTTTTGTTATTGTAAAACAGTAACCCTAGCTAGTATGCAGAGAAACAGAGAGAGAGAGAGAGAGAGAGAGAGAGAAGAGAGAGAAAATAGAGGGAAAATTATTTCTGTTATTGAAGAATGAAAGAGGTAGTTACAATCAGGTTTCAGTTTGCTATTTATAGAGAAACTAAAACCGTAGCCAGCTAGGAAAGCTGGCAGCTACACTAACTAACTCTCCTAACCAATACATTTAATCACCTACTTAAGCATGAACTAAAACTGCTTAGTTCTACTACTACTCTTATACACCCTTGTCAAACTGATGGGGAATCGAAGCTAAAGTGTCAACCACTTTGAGCTTTGCCCTTAGGTCTTGAAATCTTGTTGTTGAGAGGGGCTTGGTAAGCACATCTGCTGTTTGATGCTGAGTAGGTATATGATGAACTAGGAGAGTCTTTGTTTGAACTTGTTCTCGAAAAAAAAAAAACAAATCCAGGGCTATGTGCTTGGTCCTTGATTGAAGAACAGGGTTGTGAGAGAGAGCTATAGTACTAAGATTGTCACAAAACAGTGTAGGAGTGCTGTATGCAACCCTGATTTCTGAAAGCAGGGACTTAACCCACATAATTTCAGCTGCAGCATGAGCTAGAGACCTGTACTCAGCTTCAGTGCTTGATCTGCTGATGGAGTTTTGTTTTTTGGACCTCCAAGTAATCACATTAGGACCAAGCAAAAGTACAGCACCAGAAGTGGACCTCCTATCATCTGGATCAGTGGCCCAATCAGCATCACAAAATGCAATTAGAGAGAAGGGTGATGCAGGTGCTGCTGGTTTAAGCACCAGACTGTATGTCAGAGTACCCTTTAGATATCTTAGAATTCTTTTTACTGCTGCCCAGTGATCCTCAGTAGGAGCTGAAAGAAATTGACACACCTTATTGACTGAGAAACTGATTTCTGGCCTGGTAATTGACTAATTGTGGCATATTGTAGAGCCCCAACAACAGACCTATAAAGAGTAGGGTCAACCAGAGGAGTGCCACCCTGTTTAGTAAGCCTACAACTGCTGGACATGGGGCTAGCTATTGGATTTGCTGAGCTCATATTAGCTCTTTAAAGTAAATCTCTAATATATTTTTGTTGAGAAAGTAATAGAGAACCATTAGGAGACTTTTGACTTGAATGCTGTTAGAGTAGATTCAGTACTAGCCTAGTTTGTCTTCTTTGGTTTCTTTACCTGAGAATAGGCAAGCCATTGGTTGTAAATGGGTTTACAGGATAAAAGAGAATCCTGATGGTTCTATAAATAAATATAAGGCTCGTTTGGTTGCAAAGGGGTTTCATCAAAGGCAAGGTTTTGACTACTCAGAGACTTTTTCTCTGTAGTGAAACCTGTCACTGTTAGAGTTGTCCTCACTCATCATTGGGATGTCCAACAAATTGATGTCAACAATGCCTTCCTAAATGGTGTTTTAGAAGAGGAAATGTATATGCAACAATCAGAGGGTTTTCAGCAAGGTGATAAGTCCCTGGTCTGAAAGTTGAATAAGGCAATTTATGGACTTAAACAGGCTCCCAGAGCTTGGTTTGATAAGCTGGCTGGGACTCTATTTTCTCTTGGTTTCAGAAAATGTAGGTGTGATCACTCCTTGTTCATTCACAACAGTTCCTCTCACAAATTATTTGTGCTGTGCTATGTTGATGACATAATCATCACTGGAACTTCTCCTTCTCTGATCAGAGATCTGATTTCTAGACTGAACTTAGCTTTTTCACTCAAGGACCTTGGTTCTTTAGATTATTTTCTGGGTATAGAGATTAAGAGGCTTCCTACAGGGGAGTTCTTTCTTACTCAATCTAAATATACCAAAGACCTTCTAGAGAGGTCTCACTTAGATAACATGAAGGGTCAGCCTACTCCTATGGGGGTCTGAAACTGTCCAAGCAAGGCAGCAACTAAAAAGAGAATGCTACACTGTATAGATCTCTTGCTGGAGCACTTCAGTGTGTCACTACCACAAGGCCAGAGATCTGCTACAGTGTCAACAAACTCTGTCAATTCTTATCTCAGCCTCAAGAGCAGCATTGGAAAGCATTAAAGAGAGTTCTTAGTTATCTCAGTATCACTGTTGATAAGGGACTGCTGCTGAAACCTACATCTATTCATAAACCTTTGAGTCTTTTTGCTTATTGTGATGCTGATTGGGCATCTGATCCAGATGACCGCAAATCAACATCAGGTTCTTGCATTTACCTAGGATCTAATCTTGTTTCTTGGTGTCAAAGAAGCAAGAATGGGTAGCTAGGTCTACTGTAGAGGCTGAGTATAGGAGTCTTGCAAACACTGCTGGTGAACTAATGTGGATTCAAAGCTTACTCTCTGAATTGGGCTATAACACTGCTGTTCCTGTCATATATTGTGATAATCTCAGTACAGTGATGCTTTCTCGGAACCTTGTACTGCATTCTAGAACAAAACATATTGAGTTGGATCTGTTCTGGGTGAGGGAAAAGGTTCTGCACAAGAAACTCATTGTTGAGCATGTGCCCGGAGATCATCAGGTTGCTGATGTTCTAACAGAGCCACTCTCAAACTCCAGATTCAGTATTCTCAGATATAAGCTTAATGTGACTGACAGATTTCAAGTTGCTAATCAACTGAAACCTCTGTTGGGATGCTGTCCTTTGCCTCTACTCAAGAATGAACCTCCATGAAGTTTGGTTTCTAAGGGGGACTATTAGAGTAGATTCAGTGCTAGCCTAGTTTGTCTTCTAAGGGGGACTATTAGATATAAATATGTATAGTGTAGCTTAGCTTAGTCTAGCTTAGTTTAAGTATATGCTGTCAGCTTGGCTGTAACTTATTCAGCTTGCCGACACTTCTATAAATTGAAGGTTGGGCTTCATTTGTAACCAACTCAATTCTAATCAATAACAGAATTTCATTTTCTGTTTTCAGTTCTCTCTCTCTTCTCACTCAACTTCTACCATTGAAGAACTAAATTTTACTTTAATTATAGTATATAATGTACTTACTGTTTACTGCAAGTAGAAAAAAAAGAAGAAATTGCACATACTTAAGAATTTTTGTTTTCCCCCTTTATTTAGAGATGAGGGTATTGTTGTGAAAGACCTCAGTTCGAAATGGGAACCTAGTGATCGCAGTGGAAAGTGGCTAAAATTGAAGCCGGAATACGTTCGTCCTAGTTCTGATCTGGATGTACTTATAATAGGTAAGTGATTTGTGTTCTTAAATTTATATGCATCCTGAAGCAGCTTGTCTAAAATGTTTATTTTGACTTTGCTGTTTTTGACTATTTGTAGGAGGCTACTATGGCTCTGGACGACATGGAGGAGAGGTTTGGTCATTTTTCCTTACTATTTTACTTGTCAAGGTATTATTCTTTTGTTCTTCAAATGAACTTGTAGTGGCATGTTTTTGTTTCAGGTTGCCCAATTCTTGGTGGGCCTTGCAGAACGCCCATCCCCAAATACACATCCCAAGAGGTATGAATGTTTTAGGACAAAACTGTCACTTTGGTCCTTGACATTGAAAGATGTCACTTTCGTCCTGGAGATTTCGAAAATTCCTCTTAGTCCCTGACATTATAAAACGTTACTCACCTAAGTCACCTTAGTCCCATGTGGGTTGTCAGTAGCCATCCCAAGGATGTAGCTGAAATAAATTTTGTAATCTCAGGGATCAAATTGAATTAAATGTTTATAAATTAGGGATTAAACTGAAAGTAGAATTAAATGGCATCACTTCCTTGGGACTAACATGAGTAACATTTCACAATCTCATGGACCAAAGAGAAATTTTCGAAATCTCAAGGACGAAAATGAAACCATCTTGCAATGTCGAGGACCAAAGTGAGAGTTTTGTCAATGTTTTACTATATAACTTAATTATGATGTTCGACTTTATCTGGCTGTCATTCTCCTTGCTTTGGGATCTTCTATTATTAAGAATAATCGAGATCTTTTGGTGTTATGTGGATAGTTCTGATTGCATTCTTAGGCCAAATGGAGTGCAGTCAATTTCGATAATATTTAATTTTAAGCTCATTAGCTATATGCCTAAGTTATTTTATATCCTCAAACGAGAAGGTTTGTCATAGAGAAAATGGATGTGATTTAATTTTAGCACACCGAACTCTACGTGCTTCGATGAAAAAAAAATCGAGATAGAGAAAAAATCCAAGTGGGAAAACAGCTGGAAATAAATTTGGTTAAACAACCAAGGTCCAGTTTCTCTATTTTTGGTTGTTTTTGTTTTCTACTTTTTCTGATCAAGATTCCTTATCCCCCCCTTCTCTTTGAAATTTTCCTCCCTTTATCTTGATGAATTTCTTATTTTGTCAAAGCAAAAAAAACTCTTGAATGATAGCTTAGCATTGGCTGCTAGCTGTCCTACCTTGCAGGTTAATGAGTTTGTTTGAAAATCAGTTAAGTGTGAAATGAAAAGGTTTACCACTGGGATTTATTTAATAGTGATTGTTTAAATACATTCTTAAAAAGAAATTAGTGAAAAGTGCTGACAACATTGGACACATGAGAGCTCACCAAGTCTATTCAGCAGCAACCATTTCCTTATCTAAATCACCTAATCAAAATAGTTTCCTTTAAACATAATTTCTACACTAAAAATTAAAATCTTTTTATGCATTACAAATCCTGTGCTTAATTTTTTTTATTGCTTCTGAATTTCTCTACGTTGCAAACAAACAAGCCCTGAGTTATATATTTGGGTTTTGCTAAACTAAATTTTGTATGGACATATTGGAATTTAAATCTATACCCGCTTGTCCTTAGTACGTGGACTACGCATTAAATTTGATGTTGAACCATTCCAAAGTTTCCATGTGTTTCTTGTAGCTCTTTTGGGATTAAATATAGTGCATACTTAATATTAGCTTGTTTTAACTTATGGGCATATCATCTTTGGATTGTTCTACTTTTCTACTAATCAGGTCTTTCTTTATATTGCAGATTTGTCTCCTTTTGCAGAGTTGGTACTGGACTTTCTGATGATGAACTTGATGCTTTAGTTACCAAACTAAAACCTTATTTCAGGTAAGTTATTTATGGCTTAATTTTTTTATGTGGTAGAATTTGGGATGGTTTTTGTTTGTGTTTTAGTTGCTTTCGTATTTTTGGGATTGATGTTCTAAGATTTTGAATGGTGTAATATTTCAAGGGTTTTGCTAACCATTGCCCTAAGGCTAATGTTTAAGCAACCCAAGAAAGGAAACTCAACATTGGAGTTCTAAAATATTTTCTCTTCATCTATAATACACTACTTTCCAATGTTGACTTTCCTTTCTTGGGTTAGTTAAACATTACTGTAGGGCAAAGGTTAGCAGAACCCACATTTCAAATATCTTAAAGTTTTAGTTTAATTTATGCCTCCCCCCTCTCTCCCTCTCAGGAAGTATGAATATCCAAAGAAGAGGCCACCAAGTTTTTATCAAGTTACGAATCATTCAAAAGAAAGGCCTGATGTGTGGGTTGATAGCCCTGAGAAGTATGTATTTTCACCTCAATGGCTAAAGCACATGTTGCTTGCATTTTTTAAGTTGATCAATATCTACCCTTCTCATGCAGATCAGTTATTCTTTCTATAACCAGTGACATCCGAACTATAGAGTCTGAGGTCTGTCCTTACAAATGCACTGTCTACCACTCTACCTGACACTGAAAGCATGCAGTCTAAATAACTTTCTTGTCTCCTGAATTGCAAGTCTTAATTTCTATGGTTTTCCAGGCATTTGCTGCACCTTACAGCCTGAGATTTCCTCGGATTGACAGGGTGAGGTACGACAAGGCTTGGTATGAATGCCTTGATGTGCAATGTAAGGGAAATCCAAAATAGTTTTGGTATTTTCAATCCTTAACTGATGATGGTGATGTAAGGTTGATTCCTTTCTTTCCCCCTTGACAGCATTTATAGAACTAGTGGGTTCTAGCAATGGCACCACACAGTGGGATACAGGATATGGCAGCAAGCAGAATATTAAACCAAAACGCTTGAAATCCTCTACAAGGGGACAGAAGAAAACCATGTCCATTGTTCCTTCTCATTTAATTCAGACTGATGTTTCCAATGTTAAGGGGGACTCCTTAATATTTTCAAATATGATGTTTTGTATCCTTGAGAGTCTAGCTATCTACCTGTCATCTGTCTTTTTAAATGACTGCTGAAAGTTCTATTTACATACTTTTTTTTAGATATATGCCTTTCTATCTATTTCCTGCATACATTTATTTTGAGCTGAAACTACTTCAATGCATGCATTAATTTTTCTTAATCCACACAACCAAATGCTTGTTGTGTCAAAATTAAGCAGTTGCATATGCAGAAGATTAATAACAATCCCTTCCGGCTCCCGTTGTACCAGTGTTCTTCATAGTTAAAAAGTCTTTATTTCCATAAAACAGATTTAGTGCAATTCTTTCCATTACGAAGATATTTCATGTTGTATTGGAATATGTACAAAATATTTTGTACCCTTACTGTACATGAGAATATTTTAAATATCTTAGAAGAATATATTGTGGAATCAGTTAGTCATCTAAATGAGGAAGCAAACTCAGGAGTTATTTCTTAATTTCGTTATATCACTTGATTTGCTTACTTATTTAATTCTTAGTCTTATTTTATCAGTGGCTTGGGCTTGTACTAGTAGTGCTACTCTAATTATTCGTATATATAGGTCCTTTAGGTTATTATTTTATAACATCATTGCTCAGTGCACACCATATGAATATTATTATTTTAGGTATTCCTTTCGCTTTGCTCCTTTTCTACCTAACCTTTAATTTCGGCAGTTGCTTTACTCTTTTTCTTCTCAGTACGCAAAAGACTTTTAACAGTTGACAGTGTTAGAGAATTAAATAATCAATTCATTGTATCAATAATCCTGACTGATTTGAAACTCCTTAAAGGTGCAAATAAAATTTCCCTTGACATGTACAGACTTTGTTAATGTGCCTCCGTCTCATTCTCTTGAGACCTTGCACAAAATGGTAGCTGAGAATGGAGGAACCTTCTCGATGAATTTGAATAACTCAGTCACCCATTGTGTTGCAGCAGATAGCAAGGGTTCTCTCTCTCTCTCTCTCTCTCTCTCTCTCTCTCTCTCTCTCTCTCTCTCTCTCTCTCTCTCTCTCTCTCTCTCTCTCTCTCTCTCTCTCTCTCTCTCTCTCTCTCTCTCTCTCTGTGGTGATAAAAATAAATAGTTTGTTGTCTGAGTATCTAATGAAAACAGTTGTCTGTAGGGTTTAAATTCCAAGCTGCAAAACGTCATGGTGATATAATTCATTGTAATTGGGTATTAGATTGCTACACACAAAAGAGACTTGTCCATCTACAGCCAAAGTTAGTTTCATGAACGAATATGAACTTATTTACATCCTGTAAAGCTTTTCTCACTGTATATTGCTTTCAATGTCCCTGTGAAAGGTACTTCCTCTTCCTATCTGAGCAAACAAAGAAGAAGTTACAAGAAGAAATTGATCAGTTCTCAGACTCTTACTACTTGGATCTTGATCTTGGAGACATGATACAGGTAACAACATTACTACTCATTGCACTAATCCCGATACGGACCGGGTATATGGCACTTTCTAAAAAAAACTATTGTACGAGTATGACAATATAAATTCAAAATTAATGAATATATATGTATAAAAAAAGTACAAATGAGCAATGTTGACCGGGTATATGGCATTCACTTGTAACCAGCCAAAATCATTTCAATAACAGAAAACCTATTTTTCAGTTTTCTTCTCTCTCTCTCTCTCTCTCTCTCTCTCTCTCACTGTTCGATTCTCTTACTTCTAACAGTACTTGACCTAATTATTAGTATAAATGAGGTAGATTAGTGTTTGTATCACATGATTTCTATTAATAACATTCTCAATTTGCAGCCGTATAGTTTCTTCCCTTTGGTTCTTTTGCAGTTAGGATACTAGGGAGGAAGGTATCTATCCCTTCTCCATTTCCTTTGATGTCCATTTGGATCTTCAAGCTTATAAGAATTAGAAAGGGAAGACATGGACATGGAATGTTTCAAGAAAGAAGAGATATTATTATTAAAAGAAAGTAGAGGTTTAATTTTCTAAGAAACCTTTTTGACTCTAGACATCTTTTGGGATCGAGTTACTCTTTTGGCATCCCTTTGGTGCCTTACACTTGGGTTTTTTATAGTGGTGTTTATTTGTTAGACATATAGAGGGACTAGCATTTTTGTTGCATAGCTCTGTCCCTAAGGGTTTAGCTGTTTTTTGTTTCTGGTGAGGACATCTTGTTCTCTTCCTTTAAGCTTTTCTCTTCTAAAATATTTCCTTTTTTTTTTTTATCAAAATGTATCTGCTCTGGTAGGAAAAAATCACACATGGAAAGTGGAGAGAAATTTATGTCACAATGGTTTATGTTTGTTTTCAATTAAGTCAACTGTCAGTTAATGCAATTTTTCCTTTGATTTTAGCACTTCGGCACCTGTTCCATTTATTATGTATTCAGATCCCTACGGTACAATTTTTCTCAAGTAGCTGAGTAGTTTTCTTTTCCTTTTTGTCGTAAGATGGGTTGTTTACATCACAACTGTTTATTACTTGATTTATGTGCCTATTTCCTCTTTGATTTTTAACAAAGTTACCTTAGCTGTTGCCTCAGTAAATTGACTTAATTTTCTTTCATCTTTTGCAGCTCTTAAGCAATATTCATAGGTCAGAAGATATCAATACTATTGAACATCACAAGAAAAAGTACTGCCCAAAGGATAAGTGGTGTTTCTTTAATGGATGCTCTATTTATTTCTGCAGGACAATACCATCATTGTAAGATATAGCAATGTAAAATCAAATGCCTTTTTTTAACTCAAGCACATAATATTTACATTAGAATTTAGGGCTTTGATTATGATAGTTATTTTCACGAAACTTGCTTAGTAGCTCTTGGATATTTAACATTTTAATACAGGAAAGGAGATTGGGAAGCTCTACTGGGAATTGCTTTGAGAAGATTCAGGCTTGAAGTTCTCATGGGTGGTGGAAAAGTCGCTGATAATCTTGCTTGTGCAACCCATTTAGTGGTTTTGTCAATGCCAGGATATCATACCGACTTTGAAGATATACAGAGAAGGTAAGTGATCTCTATTGGCAGCTTGTCATATGAATTGTAAACTGTATGCAGTGTTAACTGGTTATGTAGTGCAATATGTTAATCACAGGATAGTTATGGTATTTGAGCCTTATAGCCCATCTCCATCATTCTGATGAGTATCACTTGGCAGGCTCCCGTGGAAAGGGGTGTTGGAAGTCCTATATTGCCATGCCTGCCTCAATTCCTGGGGTGCAGTTAGCATACCCGTTATTCACTCCACTTAATGCCATTTGGTTTAAGATGGAATTTAACATTAGAAAAGGCCTATTCCTTCCCTTTGGACCACTGGGTCAATGGATGAAATCTTTTGGGTTGGGTGCTTATATATTACCAATTACCTTTGTTGTTAGAAACTTATATTTGATGTTAGGGTGGTGCGTCTGTGACCAGCCCGCAGACAAAACAACCTCTATGTGCCTCTCTAATTATATGCTGCCAAAGATGAAAAGGACAAAAATAACACTAGTAAAATTGACATTTCTCTGTAGAATAGTGCTAGCACATGGCCTGTCTTCCCTGGCATCTTTTCTGAAATCACTTTTTGGTATCAATTTTTCCCCTCCCTCATATGTTATATAGTGTATATTGTATTATTAATTTAAAAGTTCAGTTCCCTGCTTCCCTTGAAACCACTAGGTTGATGATAATGATTTATTTTGCATGTTATTTATTTATATCCTCATGTGATTTTATCCCCTTTTCTCTTTCCATTTTGGTTGGTGGGGACTTCAACTATGTAGTTTCACTTCAGTAGAGAGGAAATTTCTCCAGAGCAAGAGGTTGAATATAGTTAAATCCCAGTGGTTAGAAGATTGCTTGGACAGTAGCCAAAGATTACCGGAAGAAACTTATAGCTTGAAGCCCAGTGGAACAGAAGAGTCGACAGCTGAAGATAGGCAAGTTTGTGTTGAGAAGCATTTCTAATCTCTGAATCATGTGAATTTTATTGCTTTAATATTTTGATATATTATATGTTCTTCATAAGTGCTGTAACTTGTAATCGGAATTTTGCCGAGTTATGTTTCAAGAGGTTTTTTGCTATCTGTTTTAGTGAACATGACTTGGCGTTAGAGGCTCATGTGGGTGGAGATAATATAACAGACCAAAATATATCTCTCTCTGACAAGGGAAGTAAACAGAGAAGTGCAGAAGCTCCTCATGGAAACGGTAAGGCCTTCGTGTCCGAAGAGAAGGGTGGCCAAAGGAAAAGAGGAAGACCTGCAGGAAGAGGTACCAAAAAAGCAAAACCAGCTAGCAATCAAGCTCAAAGACCACGTGCACGAACTGTTAGAAAGCGTGCTAAAATATCTGAATATGAATCAGATGAAAGTGATTCTCTTGACATAAAACCAAATGAACTGGAGATTGACACTAGAGAAGGAAGTCTTGATTTTCATCGTGAACATTCAGAACTACCGGAGACTGAGAATCATACAAATGTTCAAGTGACTGAAACAGGAGAAAGTTCTGAACGAAAAGAGGAAGTTATGCATGAGGATTTGAAGGACAGTAAACCTGAAAGAATGTTTGTTCCCGAAATTGAAATGACTGACAAGAACAATGACCAAGGAAGTCATGTGACTGACAAACTTGAAATATTGACCAATCCAGTGCAGTCCATGTTATTTGACATGATTCCTAGCCTTGCCACGCAGAAAGTTGAAGAACCCATGAACGATAAGAAGAAAGTTGAAGAAACTGTGAATCATTATGCTGGAGAAGAGAAACCACCTGAAATCACCAATGCAGAGCCTTCAACTACAAAGAAAAAGAAAGTTAGCTATAAGGATGTTGCTAATGACCTGCTCAAGGATTGGTAGGGCATGGTCTCCATCAAATTCTATATATATGGAACTTTTTCTGTTCAAATGCCAGTCTTTATTTTTTCTTTATTTTTTATTTTATTTTATTTTTTTGTGTGTGTGTGTGTATTGCTTTAAGTTCTTCCCCCCCCCCCCCCCCCCCCCCCCTTTTTTTTTTGTGTGTGTATAGCTTTAAGTTCTTTTCCCGTTAGGGATTTGTTGTAAATTATAATGTAAAATCATCATCTTCATTAGATAGAAGTGTCGGTTTCTACATTAACTTATGCTGTTTTTAGAAATTCCAACATTTTACAGTTTGTCAAAGATCAATTTTTGGTGTATCGATTTCGAGGTCGATTATTCTCCTTTGGTGGTGGTTGTTATTGTTCACGGCTGTGTTGGAAGAGGGAACATGGTTGTTAAGGAAGAATTGAGAGGATGGCGGTGTGCAAGTGGTGGTGGTGGGTGGGATAGAATGAAGGTCCGTTGTGGCGGTAGTGCCGGTGATGGTGGTAGGTCGATGACTGGTCGTGGTTGGTGGTGGTGGTGATGGAAGGTGGGGTGGTTGGGATGATGGCGGCGGTGCCGAAATTGCCGGGTGAAGGTTATGGGTGGTGGATGGTGGGTGAAGGACGACAATAGATATGATGGTGGGGGAGTGATTAGGGGAGGCGCCGGCAAGGAGATGGTGGCGGGCTAGTGACTAGGAGTGGTTGGGAGTGAAGGGGGTGAGAAAGGGGAATAGAGGCAAAGACAAAATAGACAATGCACATTATATGTGGGTAGATCATTACCATTTATTGCTAATACGCAACATGGCGAGGTCAACATTAAATATGGTCAAACGACTATTCAATGGTTGGTGCGCAAATATGACCATTAAAGAATTCACCATATAAGAATAACGTTTGGATGCACTAATGATTACATTCATATGAGAGATGAAAGGGACGAAACAAGGCAAACTTTCCTAGCAATCAAAGTTGAAGATTCATCATTAGTGAGAATTTTGAGTATGAAGAATTAAGAGGGTATATCAAGCAAATATCATCAGCTCGTAGTGACCAGAAACTCATGGAGATCAGGAAGGCAAGGTCCCTGAGCCTACTCATATTCTAAAGAAGACTTGAAAATTAGAAAGACAAAACTTTAGGTGTGATTTGACAAATACTTGTGATGTTGCTTTCTTAAAAAAAAAAAGACATAACATGTGAAAGAAGTAAAAAGACATCAATAAAAATATGTAAATTACACATGTTCTATTTTAATTGGAAAATAACATCACAAGCATAAAAACATCATATTAAGTATTGTCCATTAGATGCTCATGGGGCTTAAAGGATCATTAAGAGCTGCAATGGCTGTCTGGACCTTAATCTGCAAAAGATCTTTCTCTTCTTCATCTGCCTGAAAACACAGATCAAATTAAAAGCAACACAAAATGCACATGTTAGTTATATTATACACATAGTATCTCCCAAAGTGTTGTTAGTTGCTTTTGCTAATCTTGCTCTGTATACATCATGAATATGAACTTTCTCACCACCATTTTCATCAATCAATTTTCTAAAAGATCAAACAAGATGCAAAAAAATATATCAGATTTCAACTACTGCTAAAAGTTCTTATCATCCGTGTTTTTGGTATGTTTTTTTTTTTCGCTTGTCGTCTTTTGCGTTTTGAATGATTTGTTTCGCTTATCATCCGTGTTTTTTTTTAATGATTTTGATACTTGGTGCCCTGTCAAAATAAAACCAAATGTGGCAATCTCACTTTCTAGAAAGGCTTAACTTTTAGTTCTAGTCGCTATTGGTATTGTAACATACAACTTCTTTTATGATATAGATGGTTCACATTTAATTTTCAGTAGGCATGGCAACGAGTCGGGTTTGGGTGGGTTTTGACAATATCAACCCCTTACCATCAAGAGTGGGGCGAATTTGAGTGCGGGGCGGGTATGAAAAAGTGAAAACCAAACTCATCCCCGTCGAGTTCGGTAGGGTTCGAAAAAACTCGCGGGTAACCCATCCAATTATTTTTTAAAATTATTTTTTATTGTATTAAACAAAAATCACACATAAGATACATTATAATTCAAATTATATATAATAATAAACATCGTATTTTAAAAATATCTAAAAACTTTAGAATTAAATCATGGTTTTAGCTAAATATGTTAGTTTTGCTTTACCATTTTAACAATAATTATAATGAAAATTATTTTAATTTTATATCAGAGCGGGTTTGGGAGTGGGGGCGGGGCGGGTACTTAAAATACTAAACTTGCCCTACCCCCATCTTTTTAAAGCGGATTTCGGTTTCGGGTTTTTCCAAACTCAACCAAAGCGGGTTTTCCCCACCAAAATCGGGTCGGTTTCGAGCGGGTACCCGTGGATATGGGTTTTTTTGTCATCCTAATTTTCAGCAAGCAACTCCTCATTAATAATATTATTTATTGCGGATGGGTAGGAGGTGGTTTTGTGGGAAATTCTGGACTAAGGCTTATGATTTCATTATTTGGTGTACTCCCTCTATTTACTATATAAGGAAAAATAATTAAATTTATGCTTATTAAAAAATTTAATTTATTGTATTTAATTTTTTTCAAATTTATAAAAAATAATGATATTTTTCTAAAAAAATACTATTAGAAATAAAATAAAAATTAAATGAGATAATCGTTTTTTGAAAATATTTTAGAAAATAACATTAGAAATGAAAAAAAAAATGATTAATTAACTTTTTCATATATTTTAAATTAGAATAACTTTTATATATATATATATATATATATATATATATATATATATATAATAAAACTGAGGGAGTAATAATGTTTGGTTTTGTATTAGTGGCACTTTTCGGAGCTTTTCTTACACATTTGTTGGAGTGATTGGAGTCCACTATTTACATTAAGTTGAGCGTTCATTAGTATAAGTTCAATTTGCTTAGCTTCATGACTCTAAAATTAACGATACAAAAAAATATGTAATTTATTGAGTAGACTATTTTATAAATGTAAAAAAAATAACAAGTGTGCTAAGAATATTATTAAATAAAAAAATAGAAATGCTATAGTGTAAAATAATATATTTCGTATTTTGAGAATTAATTAACTTATATTTTCAAGATAAACTAATTTACCTTATTGTACTTCCTCCGGTCCTATTTATAAGTCACATTCTAGAATGATTCTTTGATCTTATTTATAAGTCACTTTGTATTTTCTAGGTGACATTTATTGTTATTTTCTCTTATTTGCCATTTACTCATTAATGTGAAGTAATACATTGTGAAATTCCCAATACAAGTTAAGAGGGTAAGATTGTAATGTTGAAGTATTTTTTTAAAGTTTTAAGAAACCTAACTATCCTTCTTGGTTTGTGTGATATGGTTAAGTATGTCCTATAAATAGGACCAGAGGGAGTATTATTTAAACAATATATAGTTAATTAAGGCAACGGTTAACATGCCCTTAAAAAAAATAATAAAGGTGGTACTAAAGTCAGGTTTCCTTTTAAAGATTAAAAAAAAAAAAGAAAGAAGGCACGTTTCCTTTTGATGGAGTTAATGGATGTGAGATTTATGGGAAAAATTTAAATAGTAATGAATATAATTTCCTTTTCTTTTGATATAAATATAGTAATTTCCTTTTCTGTAATGAAAATAAAATTTCTTTGAATTTGTTCTAAAAGAATCTTTTTTTAAAGACGTAAAGAAATTTAGAAAGGCTTTTTTGGGTTTTTCCTTTTTTTTAGACTGCAGGTACTTCTAGGTAATTATAACCAATCAGTGATCAAGACACTTTGCCATTTTTTTTTTTTTTAATTCATTAGTGATCAATATTGATTGCAAGTCCCACTTCACAACCTAACTATTTGAAATCTTTCAACCTTAAAATAATTAAACACAATTACATAAGCAATTGCAATTCCCACCTCACAACCTAACTATTTGAAATCTCCCAATCTTAAAATAATTAAACACAATTACACAAGCAAGTTCTCATCAATAGCAAAGCCATTATATAATTCAAATGCCTACATCATATATATATATATCATAATTTATATCGCTTTCCAAGTTTTTATACTTTGTATATTTAATCTGACTTTTAATTAAATATTAAAACACGTTGATGGTTTTTTGTTATTATTTTTTTTAAGCTATCGCCGATCCAAATATAGAATACACCGTTTTTTTTTTAAAGGTAGCTAGAATACCGTCTTGTTTTCTTAGTTTTAATTTACTTTTTAAGCTAATGTTGTTTCATAAATAAAATATTCTCATTTAAAAAAATACTTTTTATTTATTTATTACTCCCTTTAACTTTTATTTTTAAGTTTTTTCTTTTTATGTTATAATTTTTTGTCCTCTTACAATTTTAATCCTTCATTCAATATTTCTTTTATTCACCATTAATTCTACTTTTATTATTTCTGTCATCCTAAATTATATATATATATTAATTTGCTTTTTAAAGTTAAGTTATCATATACACTTGGTGTGTAAATTAGATAAATCGTAATTAATAAAAACACTTATTAATAAAAATTAAATACTACTACAATTTTAAATAAGGATTAAATAGATGTATTTTAAACAAAACATATATAAAACTTATAATAATCAACACATTCTTAATATGTGTGAAGCATTCTTAAAGTATGTAGTACAAGTTAAGGAATTTAAAGAGTGAGTGTGAATGAATTAAGTCTCATGAATAATGTAAGGAACATACAAGTGAATGCCAAAAACCTAATGTGAAGTTTTGTGTAAAGGTGTGGTGTACGATTATCTTTTTAGAGTTCATATGTTTGACTCAAAGTCATTGTACAATTACACAGTGTATTGTGGAGGATAGTAATTAATTGATGGACCTATCATGGTCGTTCCTTGTGTCAATAGTCTTCCAAGAGGTAAATAGAGGTTAGGCGACATGTTTCATTGAAGATGAACAACGGTACAAGTATATATGTAGAAGAGCATGTGCGACCTTCTGGACAACAGCAACTGAGTAGGGCTTTTGGTGACAACGTTAGAATACGCGAAAGCTTTCCATTTAAGGAAGCCATATTCTTATGAAAATGACCCACACTTTAGGGAACCATAGATGTCCATAAGTGTAAGCCGTCCATGTTCAGATTGCAAAGCCAATATGATCAAATCAAACAAAACCAAAAATCAAGTTTTGGTTCGGTTTAATGGACAGGTTCGGTCCACGGTCTCACAATTATTGAGACCATCAAGACCAAATTGATAAATTAGTCATTTGTAGTATTTTTTTTTTATTAATATCATATTAATTACTCCCTTCGTCCCTAAATATAAAGTCTCTTTGAAGGATTTCACGTCCATTAAGAAAGTGGAATAATTTAGTTAATTGTATTGGAAATGTGAACTTTTGATATGTAATTTCAAAATTACCCCTATTAATATTATTGTGAATCTAAAAAATGTTAAATAAATAGGGGTGTTTGTGGAAAAAAGTAATTAATGATCATTGAAAATTGGTATGAGGTTTTATAAATAAAGACAAAATAAAAGTGTCAAGAGGGTTTTATATTTAGGGACGGAGATAGTACTTATGAAGTTATGTTGGGCTTTGTTTGGAATTTTTATTTTCTTAATAATGCTTGGATGTAAACAATATATATTTTTTTTTATTGAATCGAATCGGATAGAATTTCTTAATCTAAACTAATCAAACTTTATTTAATTTTTATCTTTGGTTTGGAAGGCTGATTTTCTTAATAACCTGAACCGATTCATGAACACATGCTGACTTTGACCAACTTGAGATTGTCTTGTTCTATAAATTTTGGCCAGAAACATCAAAAACTTTAAAACTATGAAATGATAGTGATTATTTTATTATTCATCTATTTAACTTATATGACTTTTAAATTCTACTGTTTAGGATTGCTCGTTTGAAATGAGGCTCGAGCTAAACGACAACTCGTTTGAGTAAACTGAAAGCAACATTTTGTCAAGGAATGAGTGAATAATTAAATTGATTTCTGAAAAATGTGATTGTTATGGAAAAAGAAAAATAATACTTTAATCTAGAACGGGTGGACTTCAACCACTACAAGAAAAACTCTATTATCGACGCTCATTATCGAAAATTCCTGATTTCGTCTGTTAAAAAAAAAAATTATCGAAGACACTAATCTCGATAATAATCATATATAGTTTTTGTCAGATTTATTGAGAGATTAGCCCTTAGTAATAGTATTTCTTTATTTAAAGATGGCATATTCTCTCGGAAATGCGTTTGGAATAAAAAATAATAATAATTAGGGACGGAGAGAGAGTACTTGTTAATATTTGTCAAATTTAAATAATTTTTTACTATTAAAAAAGTATTGTTTACAATAGAGTTAATAGTCACATAGATCTCCGAAAGATACTTGTGAAATCAGTTAAGTTAAGTTCCTCAAAGATTTGTGGAATCTCTTAAACTCCCCAAAAATTAATTTGACCTCATGTTAGTCCCCCATCCAATTTCGTTAGTAGGGATCTAACGGAATCCTACGCGACACGTTAAATTCTTTGTTGACCTCAATGTCATATTGGACTGTTAAGAAGGTGTTACGTTTGGGCTAGCAAAGCATTTAACGTGTCACGTAGGATTCCGTTAGGTCCCTCATGTGGGGATTAACTTGATGCCAAATTAATTTTTGAGGGTTTTAAGAGATTCTACAAATCTTTTAGGGACCTAACTGATTCCAAAATGATCTTTTGAGATTTAAGAGATTCCACAAATCTTTTAAGGATCTAATTAATTCCACGTGTTTTTTCGGGGAGCTATGTGAGTATTAACTCTTTATAATATTACAAACATTTTAATATATTATATTTAAAGAACTACAAGTATATATCAATGGAGTCCGACTAAATTAACATTAAACAAAATATTATCATGTAAGATTTTTCTTAAGTAATCTTTAAAAAAAAATATTTTTCTTAAGAAAAAAATTTAATTCTATTTGTTTGATTTTGTTTAATTTTCAATAATATTTAATTATTTTTTATAAAAATACTTTATTAAATCAAGTAATCAACACTTTTTTAAATTTAAATAAAAATTATATAAATAATTTTAAAAAAATATTAAATATTTTTATTTTCAATACTACTAACGTAAACATATTTCTTTTAGCGGAATTTTCCCAAAAAATTGTGCGTATATAATCGGAGGGAGTATTCACGTTTGTTAATTGATTGGAATTTTAATGGGGACATCTGAGTGAGAGAGACTGTTTTCGGTTCCAATTGGTAACAAAAAATACTACTAAAATAGGAAAAACGCGCGTGAAAGTACGCGGTGGCACATGGTCAGAGTCTCTCAAGACACGCTGTGTAAACATAGCATTTGGAATCAAGCTAAGAAGAATGACAAACACGTTTTTTTTTATAAGATTAGGAGTGGTTGTGCTAATGAGATCATAGATCCCTTCCTTGAACCAAATAGAAAATTTGATTTTCCCAGTTTCAAGAGTTAAAATTTTTTTTTTTACTCTTAGAGAGTCGGAAATAGTATGTAGTTTAATTTTCCGATTCTCAAAAGTCAATTTTTTTTTTTATTCTTAAAAATCAAAAATACTAACTCATAAAAAAATGTTTTGATCCATAAAAATTGAAAATAGGAGTCAAAAAAAATCGTTTATGGCAAAAAAAAAAAAGTAAAAAGTCTTTTATTTTGTTCCCATTTGAAGCTCAAGGAATTTTGTTCTGCAAAATGGATTTGACAGGGAGAATTGAGAAGCATGCTAAATGTGCCTAATCAGTGGTTAATTATGGTCTAGATACTTGGAACTTGGAAGATGATAAAGAAGGTTGTCCAAATACTCCAACTGGTCTTTTAACGAAAAAAAATTTGATTCTGTTTACAAGTTTTCAAAAATATTTTTTTTAAGTCAAGATTTTTTAAAATTAGATATAAGGATAATTTTAAAAAATATACTACCTACTTATATATATATATATATATATATATATATATAAAAGATTCTTTTGGGAAATTTCACGTCCATTAAGAAAGTTGGTTAATTTAGTTAATGATATTAGAAATGTGAATATTTGATATGTATTTTCAAAATTACCCCTATTAATATTATTGAAAATTTAAAAAGTGTTAAATAATAGGGGTGTTTGTGGGAAAAAAAATAATTAATGATAATTGAAAATTGATATATGATCTTATACATATGGACAAAATAAAAATATCAAAAGTGCCTTATATTTAGGGACAGAGATAGTATTACATACAATATTTACATTTTCAATATCATTAACAACCTTAATTCACTTCCATAAAATAGTAAAATGGTCTTATAAAAAAACTACAAAAAGTAAGTGCATAAAACAAATATACTGAGATAATTTTCCGGGTAAAGTGGACCACCGTGATATTTTGATTACTAATTTCCTACCTTTATTTTGTTTCCCTGAAACGATACATGAAACCGAACTCCTATTTATTTATTTATTTATGAAGTATTATTGAATTTTGTTAATAAGTGCTTATAAGTTTTCAGACAAAAATAATATCAGAAATTTTAATTATTTCATCTGGCAAGAAAATAAAAAATTACATAGTTCAGTATTCACAAATATTTGATTTATGTTTTACCATTATAAAAATGGATATGGAATTAAAAGAAATTGTAAGTTTTTATAAAAGCTAATGCTGTTGCTACGAGTATGGTTGAAGCTCCCGATTACATGTTTTTTTTTTTTTTTTTTTAACTCTGTATTCCTTGGAATTCATTAATGGAATTTTTTATACTAATTCGCTTCGCAGTCATGAGAATATCTCTTTTGGTGATGTGTTTTTTCTAGGAATTGAATCCTAGATCATTAGCACTCGAATTCCATTTCTAGGATCTCAATTAGTTCCACAATGTCAACTGAGCCAATTCTCGTTGATTTCCGGTTACATATTATAACACACATATATATATAAAGGGGGTCTTATAAATAAAAAATTCATGAATTTTGGGACCTAATTATAAAAGAAAATTGAATCTAAGGTAAAATTTGATATTAAGAAAAAATAAAAAAGCAATGACAGTAATAAGATTAAAAAAATAATTAAAAAGCATAGGGTCCTTCTCTAGTCTCTACATTCTAGAAAGTGTGAGACTCGTACATTCCTTTTCTTTTTCTTTAGTGTTTGCATGTGGAGATCCAAATTATTACTCCCTTTTGTCCTTGTTATGGCACATATTTTATTGGATTATATATATATATATATATATATATATATATATATATTAAAAAATAAGTTAATTTTATGAGAATATATTAAAATATTACAATTTTACCCTCTCAATTTTTTTGATAAATTTCATATTTATTAATGAATAAAAAAATACATAAATAATTAAAGTATTTAATAAAGATAAAAAAAACAATAAATGATTCATAAAAAATATAAAATAATTTATAATTAGAAAAGAAAAATCTTCAAAAAGATTTGAAGGAGTATCATCGATGACTTCACTGCTCCACATTTCCACTTTTATTAAAGTGGTCTATTAAAGTTCAAAAAAAAAAAAATAAATAAAATAAAATAAAAAAGTGGTCAATTAGATTCCAAACATGTAGGTCCTCATTTTAGCTGTAATTTGGATTTATGATTTAAAGATTTTTAAAATAAGTGTTTTTGGGATACCGATTAATGTATTCATATGATTCATCCATGCAAACATTAATTGACTTAATTAAAAATAGAATAAAGTCTAATTTACAATTTAATAGACCCAAATATTTGGTTCGATTAGGTTTTAATGACAATGGTTTAAATTAGATGCAAAATAGTAAATTATTTAGAGAAATAATTATCATTGATGATGCTGTAAAATATTATCTAATAAACAATTCTTAAAAAAGGAAAAGTCAATACTAAATCATTTGCAAACATTACATAAGAAAAACGTGTCAACTAAAGATACTTGTTAAAAATTAAATATAATAAAAAATTATTAAAAAATGTAATTTTTTATATTTTGGAGAAAGAAAAAAAAGAAAGCAGTCAAAAACCAATTTTGACAACTTTAAACTGGATCAAGCCACGGTTCGATAGGGGTTCGAAAAAAAAAATTAAAAGTTGTTACTTATCTCAAAATGTAGCAAATGAAAATCAAATTTAGGTTTCTGTCATGGCAGAGGTAATTTCGCCATAAAAAATTACGAATTATTTTAAAAACTATAAACATATACTAGTATATATAAATATATAAATAATATGCAAGCTAAGTATTATATATTTAGTTATGATACTCCCTTTCTTTCATATCTTTTGTCCTTTTAGAATTTTTTCTTTGTTTCATATCTTTTGTCATTTTACAATTTCAATACACAAAAATATTTTTCTTTCCAATTTTAACTTTTTATCCAATCATTTCATTCACTCCTCATTAATTATACTTTTATCATATCTCTCATCTCTAAACCACTATACATTAATTAATGGACACACTTACTAATAAAAATTAATTACTACTACAATTTTCAATAAGGATTAAATAGGGGCATTTTGAACAAACTATACATAATACTTACAATAACTAATACTCCCTCCGGTCCTATTTATAAGACCCTTTTGAGGTTTTTCACTCTCACCAAGGAGAGTATATAAATTGGTTAGTGGCATTGGAAATGTGAAAATTTGATATACTTTTTTAAAACTACCCCTATAATTATTATTGGAACTCTAAAAGGTGTTGACTTTATAGGGGTGTTAATGGAAAGAAGTAATTAAATGCTATTGAAAATTGAAAAGGAGTCTTATAAATAGGATCAAAATAAAAATTCCAAAAGGGTCTTATAGATAGGACCAGAGGGAGTAATTTCTTAATCTATGTGACAAGTCCAAAAGGACGAAAATATGAAACGAGGGAGTAGTGTTTTATGCTAAGCTGCATTGATACCGGTACAATATTGGTTTCGGATATGGGTATGAGTACGTGATACGTCATTTTCTAAAAAATTGGCAAACGGGTATAATATTATAAATTCAAAATCAATAGATAAATATAAATAAAAAAAATATACAAACAAATAATACTGACGATTAGAAATTGATGCTAAAAATTTACTGAAAAATAAGGATGAGATGGTGATTATGTAAGTTAGATTTAAAATCATGGTGTGAATATAGGAAAAAAGAGAAAATATCGAAATTTTCAGGCAAATATGACATAGTTTTGAAATAATGTTTATTAAAAGTGTAGTCAAATAGATATACTTGGTAAGTGTCTCGATACGACGTTATCTTTAACCAACTTAAAATTAAAATAATAATGAATCATTACGTATCAAAGGGTATCATGTATTTATTGAATACGAATATGCTACCTGTTTTGAAATACACATGCTTTAGAGGTTTTATAATTTTATATTTGAGATTTGGTAGTTGATTTTTGGCAACTTAGTTTCAAACTTAGCTTAACCATTAGAGTCTTGATTTGTGATTTACGTTGTAATTTTATGATTTTAATTTTGTACTGCTTCTTATGTGTATCATGTGTCTCTTACATAGTTATTTTAAATATCGTATAATTAGTTTTTTTTATAGGTTAAGTTTTTTTTTAATCCTTTGTTTAAGCCAAAATCTCTCATACCTAACAAAGCTAATTAAACGGGAATAATTGTTGAATAAAATAGGTGGGAATGGAAAATGAGTAATATATCATTTTGGTTCATGATTTTGTGGGCACTGGTCAAATTAGTCTCTGAGGTTCGAAATTTCAAATTAGTCTCTGGAATAGGAACACATCAGTCATAATCCCTGATGTTAATGATCCATAAAGTTAGGGACTAATTTGACCAGTTTCGACAATCTTAGGGACTACTTTGACCGATACTCAACTGTCTTTGTTTATTTTTTATCATTTTGACCACTTTATTAGTCCACGTTAAGGACCATTGACGGTATTGACGTCAAAGACTAATATGATTGACATGTTCCTATCCAGGAACCAATTTGAAATTTTGAAAATTTCATAAACTAAATTGATCGGTACCTACAAAGACAAAAACCAATATTACATATTACTCGAATGTAAAATCCCTATTATACATGACACATAATAAAGTTAAATTAAAAGAGAAGAGCCAGGGAGTAGACTGACCTCAATGAAGACCGTCTTCAAAAGCCTGCCTGAAAAAGAAGTGATATTAGCAGTGATAATCTTGAGCTTCAAAGATTCAAACACCTCACACAATTTCACAATTGTGTCTCTCCTTTTGCTGCATGTCAAGTTCACCACAACAGTTTTCTCTCCCATGTATGTAACCCTGAGCTGCTCTCCACCATATAAAAATTCCATTAATTAATTAATTACTCGTTTCCCATTTTAGAAATTCAAAGAAATATTTATAAAGTAACAACATTACCCATATCATTTTTTATTAGTACAAAATTATCAATAATGCAAGAGAGAGAATACGGTGACATGACAGAGAGAGGAAAATAGTCGTTGTAATACAATTTGTGTGGCTTGTTCTGTTATCATCCGGTTATGGATCATTTCATACTACTGTAGTGCTACTTTATGCTCTGATAGTCTGATATATAATAATAAAAATTAATCCCGTTTATATCAACAATTATTCCCGTTTAATTAGCTTTGTTAGGTATCAGAGATTTTGGCTTAAACAAAGGATTAAAAAAAAAAACTTAACCTATAAAAAAAACTAATGATCTGATATATAATAATAAAAATTAATTATGTATTCATTTTATTTTTTTAATTTCATTTTCCTTTCAAATTATTATTGTTCTAAAACATGAATAACATCATGAATAAGGACTAGTTAATAATTTCATTAATAATTTTTCGTTACCACTTAAAATAATCAAATATTACTTTTCTCGATTTTATATATAAGACCATTTTTTAAAAAAATTGTCATATTTGTAAAAAATTATTCATATTTTTAATAATATTTAATTATTTTTTCTCAAAAATATTTTATTAAGTCAACACTTTTTAAAATCTCAATCACAACTATGTGAATAATTTTGAAAAAGTATATTACCGTAAATATTTACATTTTTAATACCATTAACAACATTAATCCACTTTCTAGATGAAAGTAAATTTTCACAAAAAGATCTTACATGTATAGAACGGAATGGAGTGAGATTTTGCATAAATCAAGCACTTATAAAAAAAAACCTGGTACTTATAAATATAGAACGGAACGGAATGGAGTTGTTTTTTTTTATTATTTTTTTTTTTACAAAACCAGTAAAAAAAAAAACACACCGACAGGGAAACACAATTGTGGACAATCTTGGCATATAGTAGGATATAGATTTAATTACCTCAAGTACTTCAATTGGGGAATTCCTTGGACTGACACAATCGTATAGCTGATCCATCCTCTTCTTCTTAGACCTCAACAAGACTGGCAGATCTTGCTCAAAGTCATAATTTGGGTTCATCTTCAGCACTCCAGATTCAAGCTCCATTATCTCACCCTGTATAATCTTCTCTTGTTCATGCAAGTGCTGGATGTATTCAATAGCATCCTTAATAATTGAAGCCTTGTCCATCTTTGAACATGTCATGCATCCAACAACACTCATGATTACAAACTCAAATTAAGAAAGGTGAATAAACAACAACATGATGATATTACATCATTTCATACTGTAGTGCTACTTTGTGCTTTTTAAAAAATAAAATAAAAAATTACAAGGATGGGAAGTGGAATTTAAATTCAAGAACCCATACTTCCAACTTTCAAACTTAAGATTTGATATATGATAATGTGAACTATGCTCATTTGTCAATATTCTCTTCGGTCCTATTTATAAAACCCTTTGCGGTTTTTTACACTCTCACTAAGGCGAGTGAATAAATTTGTTAGTAACATTGGAAATGTGAAAATTTGATATACTTTTTCAAAACTACCCCTATAATTACTATTGGAACTCTAAAAAGTGTTGACTTTATAGGGGTGTTAGTGAAAAAAAAGTAATTAAATGCTATTGAAAATTGAAAAGGAATCTTATAAATAGAATCAAAATAAAAATCCCAAAAAGGCCTTATAAATAGGACCGGAGAGAGTACTTATGTCATCGAGTATTAAAAATAAGAGTGTCTTAGTTAAAGAGTTAAAAATGAAAAAAAAAAAAAAAACTCTTCAAAAATTTTGCTTTTGATATTTTCGAGAGAAATTTTGCTTTTGATATTTCTGAGAGAAAAATAAATAT
Source organism: Crotalaria pallida (assembly GCA_037953625.1). Classification (NCBI taxonomy): domain Eukaryota; kingdom Viridiplantae; phylum Streptophyta; class Magnoliopsida; order Fabales; family Fabaceae; genus Crotalaria; species Crotalaria pallida. Next base: position 18,326,852 of record CM075650.1, read on the forward strand.
GAGAAACTTTAACAAGTGACCTTGGGACAAATCCTTAAAAATATATTAAAAAGTGAACACACCAAACGAATAACAATGCCAATTATCGATTAATTAATCAACCACCATAAGATGAGGTGCTAACCTTGCTAATGTTGGGGACCACTGATCTAAGTGCAAATAGCCTTTCATTGAGTTTCTTCCTTCTATTCCTTTCGGAGACAATGTTCTTAGATGCCGCCGATGAAGCGGCACCGTCCGGTGAGCTCGAATCATAGTACCCGGACAAGGCCTCATCCAATCCCCAGCTATACACCATCACCATATAATTAATTAATTAACACCTTATGTATATATAGGTATGTCAATCAATTATCTTCATTCATTAATTAAAACCATATAATATATAGAAGAAAATGATGATAAGGTTAACTTACTTTGCAGTATATATATATATATAAGATTAATTGTTTAAGTTACCTATCAAGCTCTTGGGTTTGGAGGAACATGTTGGTTTCCCAGTAATGCTTGTACTCCTCACCAATATTCTCCATGGTTGAGTGTGGCACACTCAGAAAAGAAGCAAAGAAGGAAAGAAAGAAAGTGGATGGGGAGAGAGAGAGAGAATATAATATGGCGCTTTCTTGAAGCCAACTAATATATAAATATGGCAATTTTTTTTCTCTTTGCTACTTTTAGCACTGAGTGAGACTCTTATATAGGGGGAAAAAGATAACTCACAGGAGGTTGGGGGTGAGGGCCAGGATTGCATTTAGTCACGTGCAAAAATTAATAGCTTGCCTCATTAATGTTATGTTATGTTATGTTGTCTGTATTTCATAGTATATGGTCCGGCTAATCAACGGACTAACATGTTTGCTTTTTCCTAGAAATATCCAAACCGTTTAAACGATGGAGTATGGTCTATGAGACCGCGTTTATTTTGACATGACATTGATTAGGATTATCACCCAACTATTGTTTTGATTGCTATTAGTATTAGGGGTTAGTTTGAACATGAAGATAATATGACAGTTGTCTGCTGTCTAATTTCAGGATTTTGAATACGAATATCCACACTTAGCTTCCACCTATTTTTTTTTTCTTTCTTTATCAATGATGTCACTTATCCAAAAAGATTATTTTTTTTTTTAATGGAATGATTATAGAAATATGTACAATCTCTCTTAGACCAGATGATATTTTTTAGATATTGTGAAGAGAAAAAAAAAATCCTTATCATATTTAAAACAACTTTTTATTAAAGAAAAATGTTGATAAAAAAAGTAGTTTATTTACATCTTATCTTCAATACAATAACAAACACAAAAATTCATAGCATAAATAAATGGTGCTTCACTTTTAATGGGCCCTAGGCCATTGCCCCTAGTGCCCCACTTTATGGGCAAAGTATAATCTCTCTTCACAAAATATGTTTCATACATATGACAAAAACCAAACTTCTAAGATCATATTTAAAAAAGCTCATGTTTATTGATTCTTCATGGTTGAGAAGTACTCAAACCTAATATTTTACTCCTTGACCCATGCTTGTTTTTTTATTGCCAATCCGCTTTTCAGATACTATTTAGGTACATCCAGATTTGATCCAGGTTATGTGTTTAACTATTATAAGTAAGTCTTCTCCCAACGTGAATTTTCTACGTTCACAACAAATCGAACTTATGTTTTTTAATGACTCGTGAAAAAATTTTTAAAACCTTTAGACTACCCACGATAGTAAGCATTCACTAATGTCATGATTGATACAATTACAATGACAACTTCCCATGACTCTAGGAGGTTGCTAAATTAAAGATCACTCACACAAGTCTTAAAATCAGGTATATGTGAATGAGATAAGTAATAAATCAAGGAGGAATAAATAAAGTAAGAAAGATATATAAATGGATGTACTAGTGAATCTAATGTCCTTAAATTTTGGATGAAAATGTGATATTAATAAATTTCCTATAATAGTTGATTTATTGTTTATGGATCAGTTTGGCTATTATGCTCCCCGCGTAACAATGAGGGTAAGAGCATCATAGCGGGTAGTTTAGTTCTAGTTCATTACCCATCCCACTTTTTGTATATAGTAGACAGAGGTGACGCTTCCATCAAGGTACTCTCTATTCATATATGTCAGTAATCAATTCTATAACCACATCTTTAAAAGTTATAGACTCCGTCTATTTATGTTAACTTTCACTAATTTTTTTATAGGCTTAATTGTGTGTTAAGTCTTTGAACTTTAGGATCATTTTGTTACATGCCTTTGTTTTTTCAATGTCTAACTCTCTGATATTACTTATGAGTTTGCCATATAACCTTTCTACCAATTCCGACCAAATTTTGCTGGCATATCATACTGGAATCCTAGTAAGACGCAAGAGATTAGCCACGTGGTGTCACGTGATGTTACATGTGTGAAGATCATCTCTCTCTCCAATCCTTTTTTTATTTTTTTAATTATTAAAAGGAATCTTCGAACATGTGGCAGAGTGTAGTGTCACATGACTAACCTCCTGGGTTTGATAAGGATTTAGGTGTGACATGTCAGTAAAATTTGGTAGAAATTGATAATAGGGTTATTTGTCAAACCCAAAAATAACTAATTCGAAAAATCAGACATTTGAAAAAAAAAAAAAGAACAACGACTTGTGACAAAACGACCCTAAAGTTCAAGGATAGAGAACATAATTAAGGCTTCTTTTATACTCATCATCAATCATCAATGTTATGGGTGTACTATAAATAAAAATATCTTTATTGAACAAAACATATATAAGAATAATATCTTATTTACTTACCAATTGCTCCCCCGTTCCATAAAGATGGTAACAAAAATGTAAAAGTAAAATAATTAAGGAAACATGTATTATATGATTTGTGTAACACATCAACCAATTGTTAAACAACCAAACTAATACACTTTTCATTGATCAACCAATCACAAGTAAAAAATTTCCATTAATAAGTTTTTTTATTAATTATTTTAACTTTAGTTCATAGACAATTTACCATGCTTGTGGGACGAAAAAAGTATATTTTTAAGAAGTTTTTTTAATAATGATTATCTTTTTTAAAAAAAATGATTTTCTTAACCTAATTTTTTGTTATAGAAGCATTCCAAATTGAATAAGTTTTATGGGAATGGTAACTTCAGAAATTTACAAGTATAGTATCTTTAATATTTAAAAAAAGATAATAATGTATCTCTTATTACGAGGAGGTAATGTTGTAACACCCAAGATTTTATGAAAAGAAGAAGGGAATTTCTTAAGAAAATATTGCAGCGAAAAGAATAATAATTTTTATTAAAAGCAATGGATAAAATTTTTCTTTTTAATAATTGTGTTTCCACTGGGGTTACGAAACAGGCTACAGTAAATATCTTACCGATATTCAGATTCAACAATAATTACTGCGATGGGAGAGGACCATTCAACAAGCAGGATAAGTGATTTTGCTAGACAAATAACTCCATTGTCAAATTTATCAAATGGTATCTACATTAATCTCCTTATGCAAGTTCTTATCACTCATGCAATTTAATGTTACTCATCCATTCACTATATATTTTATCTTACACCACGTTATTTAGTTGTTATTCCTATCCCAAAGAAGAGAGGCATTTCCATTGGAAAAGAGAACATGCCATTAAGAAGCAATACCATCAGCATTTCAATACTAGTGTCTTTCATAAATGGTACACAATTTACATTATTTACTATTTAAGACATCATCAACAATAAGCAAATACAAAAATAATTTTCCTTACTTTGAAACATAGTAATAAATGATAATTAACTAATAAAATATTCTATATTATCATTGTAAATTTACAAGGAAAATAGAACACACGAAAAATGAGAAGGACAATCTAACTAACTCTTCAAAGGTCATATCTTCATATAAAAGACTATGCATTACACCATCATCACTCAATACAACAATCAGAGAAAACATTTCTCAGCGGTCTCACCAAATACCCTCCACATCCAGGTTTACCATAATGGATTTCTATTGTTTATGTTCTTTGAATACATGTATTAATTGTGTATGATCATAATATACATAACAATTACATGCATGCAGAGAATAAAAAAAATGGGAAAACAAGTCATGCAATCTCAAAAAGTCATTCAATTGGTTATTAAGAATGTCTCAAATTTATTTGAAAACTCTCAATTCTGCCATGGAGAAAGTTCCAAATCAACAATTCATTGCAAAAGTTCAGATTCAATAAATTACAGTGGGAGACCTACGGTTGACCCCTTACAAGATTATGAAGGTAATTTAGATTAAATCATTAAATGCTATGTGGATTTATTATTTTATCTAATTAAATACTAAAAAATATCAACCTAACCCAATTTTTTATTTGTAGTGGTTAATGCTTATGATGACAGCATTCTAGACGAACAAAGTGAAGGAGACGAACATATTGAAGAAGACTCAAGTAACAATGATGAGGACCATGAAGGTTAGATGTTATATATCCTTTAAGATTATCCTAAAATCATAACCATATTCACATCTTTTGTTTAATTTCAATTTAATAAACTTAACATCAGAGAAATGAAATTCTGAATAAATTCTGAATTTTGGTTTAAATTAAGTTCTAAATACTTAAATAATACTACCACACATAAACAGTTAGACAATTAACCAATTCAAATGAACATTTATCACCAATTCAAATTGGGGTTTGGTATTGGAAATGCTCTAATTTTTGCATCTAATACTCTGATGATTTTGGAGTCTTCTTCTCCCTTCTCTTTCTCGCTTAACACTTAACACTTCACATCTGCACTCACCAATCCTCAAGCACATACACACACCATAACATAAACCACTTTCACTCTTTCCCAATTCCTTAGCTTAGCTTTTGACTCTTACTTTTCATAACAAACAGACAAAATTTTAGAGATAAAAATACAAACAAAAATCCTAAAACGGATGTTATGTTATATTATTATGTAATAATTAAGTAATTAAAAACATTTATGGGATAAAACTTTTTTAATAAATGATAACCTAGGCAATTATACTAAATATTGAATCATTAAAAAAAAGGGTGAATATTTTGAATTAAATTTTTAAGTAATGGTTAAATTACAAAATTTAAAGCCTAAACAAATATAAGAAATTGATCTAAATTTTTGAACTATTATGATTTTAGAGATATTTATGATTTACAATGGAATTAAGATTGTCTCTTTTCATTTTATAGGAGATTATTTGGATTTAAATATTGATGACGATAGTGAAATTGAGGTGGAAAATGGTACGTGCAATTTGAAACTTCATTATTTTTAAATTAAGCATTGACACATTTTCATGTTAATTCAGTATATTATAACATTTTAATGTAACAGATCCTTGGGACATCGGAGATCCTATCTACGAATGTCAGTATTGCAAAGCAATGATGTGATCCAATGAAAGATTGTCAAAAAGCAATAAATCAACAAATCATAAGTTTGGATTATGTTGTATGGAAGGAACAATACAATTGCCGATCTTACAGCAACCACCCAGAATATTACGTGATTTACATTCCGGACAGGATGAAAATAGTAAATATTTTAAAAAAAATATTAGAGCCTTTAATGCAATGTTTTGCTTTACCTCTGTGGCTGGGAAGGTTAACCACCAAATCAACAATGGAAGTGGTCCTCCTATATTTGTTCTTGGTGGTCAGAATTACTACTCAATCGGTAGTTTAATCCCTCCAGAAATTAACAAACCAAAATTTGCTCAATTGTATATTTACGACACAGACAATGAAGTGGAGAATCAAATAAATGCAATTAGGTAATCTTATACCTATGTTTATCTTTCACATTAGCTACATAATATATATGTTTTAAATTAATTGGTTTTACATACATTTTTAAATACCGCCACTCAACAATTAAATTATAATATCTTGATATATTATTTGGTACAGGTCAGCAGGAGATATGAAAGAAGTAGAGGTCCAAATTGTTACAAGTCCGAAGAACATGTTGGATGAGAATAATGAATTGACAAAATCATTTCGTTATGCTAGAGATAGATACAAGGAAGGCCAATTCGCGAATGTCAAATTAAGATTGATTACGAAAAGATATAAAGATGGAAGGACTATAATTTGCATACAAGTCCCAAGGCCAAACGCTGTTTACAGTTGGTTTGTATCTACCGAGACCAGTTTTCACTCATGGACAATTATATGTGGCACTATCAAGGGTCAGGAGTAAAGCAGGATTGAGAATACTCTTAGAAAATCAAGAAGAACTCGAGGAAAACTGCACTATCAATGTAGTTTACCGAGAAATTTTTGCAAATGTAAATCCGCTTGATTCAATTTAATTATTAACAATTCTCATAAATAAAATTATGCAATTCAGTTAAAAAAAATATTTATTTAATTTTTATTTTCAAATAATTATCATATATAACAACATTTTGCAATTTAATATATTGGTTCATTCCCATGCATCGCAGGGGTATTCTAAACTAGTATTTAAAAAAAGAGAATAATGTATCTCTTATTACGAGGAGGTAATGTTGTAACACCCAAGATTTTATGAAAAGAAGAAGGGAATTTCTTAAGAAAATATTGCAGCGAAAAGAATAATAATTTCATTTATTAAAAGTAGTGGATAAAATTTTTCTTTTTGATAATTCTGTTTCCACTGGGGTTACTACGGAACATGCTACAGTAAATATCTTATCGATATTTTCTTCCTCCTTTTGAGTTTCTGGTTGGACGGTGTCGAAACCATGGTTGTCTTTGTGTATTTTAGGAAGTTTTATAGGTTGTGTTGTATTTCTATAACAAGTTCTATGTTGCTATTATTAGGTTTCTGTATTTAGGATCAATCCCATAATCATAGGTATTTGTTTCCTTAGAATTAGTTGTCCATAATTCCTAAAATAGGTTGCAGGCTTATGTATATATAGAGGTCTAGTAACCTCATAATAAATAAGACAAAATATTATTTCTTCCAAATTTAAGATGGTATCAGAGCTCCTAATCCTTGGGAGTCTCTGACCTTTCCTTTAAACCCAAGTTGCAGCCTTCATTGCTGCACTACCTTTAAACCTTGTCGCAGCCTTAATTGCAGCACAACCCTCTCTACCTTGATTGCACTTGGTCATGGTTGAAGTTGTGGACCCTACTCTAGGAACTGGGGATAAACCCCAGGCTGCTGGAGAATTGCAGAATGTTCATTCTGCTTATCGGTTAAATGGGAAGAATTATCTCAAATGGTCTCAACTCATTAGGATCATCTTGAAAGGAAAAGGAAAGGTCAGTCACCTGACTGATAATGCGCCTGATGAAACAGATTCCAAGTTCAAATCATGGGACGAAGAAGACTCCATGATCATGGCGTGGCTGTGGAATTCAATGGTCCCAGAAATCAGTGATACCTGCATGTTCCTTAAATCAGCAAAAGAAATTTGGGAGGCAGTAGAACAAACTTATTCTAAGGCCAAGGATGCTGCTCAAATTGATGATGTAAAGGTGAAAACCGTGGCTGCCAAGCAGGGAAATAGATCAGTTACAGAATATGCCAATCAACTCAAGTCTCTATGGATGGAATTGGACCACTATCGAGTTATAAAAGCAAAATGTTCAGAAGACTCAGCAATCCTAAAGGAGTATATTGAACAAGATAGAGTCTATGATTTTTTGGTAGGTCTGAATCCTGAATATGACCAAGTCCGAATTCAAATCCTGGGAAAAGAGAAAGTCCCAGGGCTTAATGAAGTGGTAGCCATTATCCGGAGTGAAGAAAGCAGGAGAGGACTGATGCTGGACACCTCAACCGCTGAAAGCTCTGCAATGATAGCTGAAGGAGGAACAATCATGGCGGCTAACCAGAGGAAAAGTTGGGTTCCCAATATGGAGAAAAAATATGAAGAGGTCTGGTGTACCCACTGTAAAAAGCCGCGTCACACAAGGGAGAAGTGCTGGAAATTACATGGAAAACCCCCAAGCCGAGAATGGGGGTCGAAAGGAGGCCCTTCAAAAAAAGGAGGACAAGGGCAAGCACACGTTGCTAATGGACAAAGTGAAGAATTTGTCCAGCTGAATCATGAAGAGATAGAACGTGTGAGATCCTTCCTTACTAAATTGGAGAAGCCCACAGGTACATGCTCCTTAACATATTCTGGTAAGTTTCCACTTTCTGTTGGGCTTAATGTTTTAGATACATCATTTACACATTACTGGATATTAGACTCTAGAGCCACTGACCATATGACCCCTCAATCCAAATAATTCTCCACCTATTCCCCATGTCCTAGTAACAAGAAAATTTCCACAGCAGATGGAACACTTATAACTGCAGCAGGACAAGGAGAGGTCCAAATAAGCCCATCCATAACATTAAAAAATGTTCTTCATGTCCCTAAACTATCCACAAATCTGATTTCTATACAAAAACTCACAAAAGATCTCTCATGTAATGCTGTTTTTCATAGTAACTCTTGTATACTACAGGACAAGAACTCGGGGAGGACGATTGGACATGCTAGAGAATGGAATGGCCTATACTACATGGAGGATCCTAATCTGCCTATCAAGAGCCAATCTCTCATATATGAATCCACCATGACTAACAAAGAGAAAGTTCAACTATACCATTGTCGACTAGGACACCCTTCATTTAGAGTTATAAAAGTGTTTTTTCCTTCCTTGTTTAAAAATTTAAATGTGGAGAGTCTCCATTGTGAGGTGTGTGAGCTTGCAAAACACAAGCGTATACCTTTTCCCATTAGCAACAATATAAGTCCTTCCCCTTTTTTTCTTGTTCACACTGATGTATGGGGTCCTGCTTATGTTCCTAATATCTCAGGTGCTAAATGGTTTTTAACCTTCATAGATGATTGTACCCGGGTGACTTGGGTGTTTCTATTAAAACAAAAATCTGAAGTTAGCTCTGTGTTTATTCAATTCGTCTCAATGATTAAAAATCAATTTGGGGTCGGTATCAAAAGAATTAGGTCCGATAATGCCAAGGACTACTTTAACCTTGTACTAAACTCTTTTTGCCAAAAGGAAGGGATAATCCATGAGTCCTCATGTGTGAACACACCCCAACAAAATGGGATTGCAGAAAGGAAAAATGGGCACCTATTAGATCAAACTAGAGCTCTACTTTTTCAAAACCATGTTCCTAAGAGATTTTGGGGGGAAGCCCTTCTTACTACAACTTATCTAATCAATAGGTTACCCACTAAAATCTTAGACTCAAAAAGTCCCATGGAAGTCCTATCCTCATTCTACCCACACTTGGATCCTACAAATAAACTACAACCTATAATATTTGGGTGTGTATCCTTTGTACATGTTCATAGTAATGAAAGGAAAAAATTGGACCCTAGGGCTGTCAAATGTATATTATTAGGGTATTCTACCACTCAAAAGGGATACAAATGTTTTCATCCCCCGTCAAAAAAATTCTACGTGTCAAGAGATGTCACCTTCAACGAACAAGAAAGCTACTTCAAGCAGTCTCATCTTCAGGGGGAGAATGTAAGAGAGGAAGATGAGACTCTCATGCTTCCAAATATGACATTTGGACCTGAAATTGGGACAAATGACATTGTTGTCCCTGAAATTGAGAGTAGACCTGCACCTGAATCTGCTGTCCTTAAAAATGAGAGCAGACCTGCACCTGAACCAACGGTGGTACCTACACCTGAATCTGCTGTCCCTGAAAATGAGAGCAGACCTGCACCTGAACCAACGGTGGTACCTGAACCTAATGGTGGAAAATTTGGGAAAAATATGGTATATTCAAGGAGAAAAAAGGCCATTCTAGAATCTGGCAATGTCCAAGAATCCAACCCATCATCATTGCATGAGGTAACACCTTCGAATCCTATAAACTCCAATAATTCTAATGAGTTTGTTTCTGAAAATCTAGAAACACAGGTGGACCAAACTCTAGACCTACTCATTGCTCTTAGAAAGGGAACTAGAACATGCACCCAACAACCACTTTACCCACTATCAAATTTCTTATCCTTTGAAAAATTCTCACCTACCCATAAAACCTTTTTCACAAACCTCAACTCCACACACACACCTTCCTCTGTATCTGAAGCATTATCTGATAGGAAATGGAAACATGCCATGGATGTGGAAATGGAGGCATTAAAAAAAAATAGGACCTGGGAACTTGTCGCACTACCACCTGGAAAAAAACCAGTAGGATGCAAGTGGGTATATGCAGTAAAGTATAGCGCTGATGGGACCATCGAACGTTACAAGGCAAGGTTAGTGGCTAAAGGCTTCACTCAAACCTATGGAGTTGATTACTTGGAGACATTCGCCCCGGTTGCTAAGATGAACACGGTCAGAGTAATAATGTCATTAGCAGCAAATCATGATTGGGACCTGCAGCAGTTCGATGTGAAGAATGCCTTTTTACATGGAGACCTTGAAGAAGAAATATACATGGAGTTGCCCCCTGGTTACAATGGACAGGTTGCTGCTGGAACTGTTTGCAAGTTAAGAAAGGCTCTATATGGGCTGAAACAATCCCCAAGAGCATGGTTTGGAAGATTCACCAAAGTTATGACAGGTCTGGGCTACAAACAGAGCCAAGGGGATCACACATTATTTATCAAACATTCAGTTTCAGGGGGAGTAACAATTCTATTAGTGTATGTAGATGATATTATAGTAAGTGGGGATGACAAAAAGGAGCAGCAAGTGTTAAGTGAATGCCTTGCCACGGAATTCGAGATCAAGACACTAGGGAGACTTAAATATTTTTTGGGAATTGAAGTGGCTCATTCCAAGAAAGGAATCTTCATATCTCAACAAAAGTATATTACTGACTGTAAAATCAAATCTCCGATTAAGGTGGATTAATTTTGATGATGACAATGTAATTAAATTATGGACTTAATTTGAAGAATGCAAGCCCAACAATAAAGAAGATCAAGTGCTTATTTTAATTACTCATTCTCATTTATTCTTAATGTATTTTATTTTATTTATGAGAGTGGGTAGTTTAGGTTTTTATTCTCACATAAGGTCAAATGATATTCATGCATGAAAGGTTGAGATTAAAACCAATCAGACTTGAGAAGAGAATTGAAAACAATGTTAGAAAACTTAATTTTTCCAACATTGACCAATTCACTCGAGTGATTCTCGATTCACTCGAGTGATTTATGAATTTTCAGTAATATAGCCGTTGGATAAAGTAAAAGGCAACACTATCAGAGTTGACCACAAAACACTCGAGTGTTTCCAAAAAGACTCGAGTGATTTAGGTCTGACAGCAAATTTTTTAAATGTTAGAAGAGGACAAAAAGGAAGAATAACTTGGTTTTTCCTCCCTTTTTGTCCCCTCACTTATATTCTGAATAGTGGCCATTATCCAAGGGAACAAGCTTACATTCTCTCATTGATTCTCTCTCTCTCAAGTGTTAAAATCATTTTCTCTCTCTAAACTCAACCTAGCATTCATCTTTATTATTTGTCTTAGTGAGTTAAGAGAGTGTGCTTCATTTGTAAGAGAATTATTTGTTGTAAAATTCTCAAACACTCAAACACTTTAGCTTGTTTAGAAAATCTTGGTGAGGTATCCAAGTACTTGGTGAGGTATCCAAGTTCTCAAGTCTTGGGAGGTTCTCAAGCACAAAGACTAAGAGGATTCTTAGCTTGGTGGGCTCTTGGAGGTTCCAAGGAGCTTAAGAAGAAGGGACTCTTCATCACCAAATCAAGTTGGGGTAGAAATTTCAAGAGTTTGGTACACTCTTGAAAAGGGTTAGGATTGAGTGAGGAATCTCAATTTATCCTTGTAATTTCTAACAATTTGATTACTAGTAGAAACTCCTAAGTTGATTAGGGGGACTGGATTAGCACTCTATATTGAGTGTGAACCAGGATAAAATTGGTGTTGTCTCTCTCTTTTATAGCTTTCTTAGTTTTCAAGTAAAACCAAACCCTAAGTTCTCTAGAAAGGGGCTTTTATAATTCTAGTAGCAATTGGTTGCAATTAACTTGTTTTCAACTTGTTTTAACTTAGTTTAATTGCCCTCTACTTTGATTTATATCTGCCCTGGATTAGTCTTTAAGAAATTGAATCATTTTGCTAAATTTCTCTGAAACTTCTCCTTTCTGTTCTGCATAAAACACTCGAGTGTTTTTCAATTCGCTCGAGTATTTCGTGGACTTTCACTCGAGTGTTCTTCATTTCACTCGAGTAAATTGCCCAGTTTCAGAAAACAAGCTTTTGATCAATTATCTTTTAATTGCACCGAAAATTAGTCAATGTTGCTTCCATATTACTATTCACCCCCCCTCTAGTAATTGCTAAGCCCGCTTGTTGGTTTCCAACAAGTGGTATCAGAGCTCGGTCGAAAGATCGAGCGTAAAAGCTTTTTCGAAAAAGATCCTTTTGGAAACAATGGGCTCTAGCAATCAACAAGAAGGGTCTATGTCTCTTAACCAACCTCCTGATGAGCATTTTATTTCCCATTATTCGTTGCATTATTTTACTCCTATTATTGATACTTGTTGCCTATTTGACATTGTTTAGCTTGATTTAGTGATTTAGAGTTTATTGGACTAATATTCTGAATATTGTTTAATTTGGGATTATTTAGCCTAATTAATTCTATTTCTATTTTCAGGTCATATTTGGCACAAGGGCTTTTTGGACATTTTGGGAGTGAAGATTTAATTTTGGGAGTGAAGATTTAATTTTGGAAGAGAAGATATATGATGAAGTGAAGATTGTAATCTATCTTTAGGATTAGTTGAGATTTAGTTATATCTTTTAAGATTTAGATTTTATCTATAAGATATTTTTTAGATTTAATTTAGAGATAAGCTTTCCTTAGGATTTGGGCCCATGATTTAGGTCCGTTTTGTGATTTAAAAAGCCAAATTCGTGTAAACCCTTGAGAGACCTTCCATTCACGTTTTTTACATTCTCTCTCATAGAGAAGGCTTAGTTTTGCTCTCCAAGCTTGTGGAGGCTGCTAGGGTTTCTCTTTCTTCCCTTTCTACACGTTTTTTGGTATTTTTCTTCATGGAAGGCTAAACTCTTAGGTTAAATCCCTTTGGTAATGTATCACATACTCTTGAGGTTTTGATCTTAATGCTATTTCGTTTTTATTCACTGTTTTCATGCTTATTGATATGTTATGGTTCGCTTAGTTCCATTCTATAGAGATAATCCATGTGTATGAATGCTTAATTTATGCAAACTCGTAAAAACTCCATGCTTTGGCTTTTAATGCTTAATTAGAGGTTTGGGTTTTGGGGTGAGAATTGAATTTTCGCTTAGTATTTAATTCTCACGAGTTGGACAGTGAAGAGGAAATAAATTGATCTTTTGTGACCGATGATAGAATTGTGAACGCGAGCCAAAGGGGTTTATCCGCTTTTCCTTATCTGTTTCTTCGTTTTGATTTAATTCTGTTTTGATTTCAATTATTCAATATTCAATACAAAAAAAACCCCCTGTTTTCTATGCATACTATGTGTTCGACCTTTTGCTTGATAAGATATTCCTTGGGAGACGACCTAGGAGTCACTTCCTAGTACTATACTTAAACTGTTTTTATTTGTATCGGGTACGACCTCGATCACCTCCATTCTTTAATGGTGAAGATTATTCTTATTGGAAGGTTAGGATGAGAGTCTTTGTAGAAGCAATAGACACCGATATTTGGGATGCAATTGAAAAAGGTCCTTATATTCCTAGAAGAGTGATTAATGGTGAAGCCATTGTTATTCCTAGGACAAGTTGGAATGAAGATGATAAAAAGAAAGTTTCATATGATTTAAAAGCTAAAAATATCATCTTCTCCGCTTTGTCCAAAAATGAATTTCATAGGATTTCACAATGTCAATCGGCTAAAGAAATGTGGGATACCTTGCAAATTACTCATGAGGGAACTAGTGAAGTTAGAGACTCAAGATTAAATGCTTTAAAACATGAATATGAGATCTTTCATATGTTCCCTAATGAGTCTATCAATGATATGCAAACAAGGTTCACACATATCGTTAACCAATTGATTGGCTTAGGAAAGGAATTTAGAGATGGTGAAACTACTAACAAAGTCTTGAGATGTCTTGATAGGAGATGGCAACCTAAGGTGACCGCCATCAAGGAAGCTAAGGATGTAAAATCCATGGACTTGACCACCTTGTTTGGAAAGCTCCAAGAACATGAGATGGAACTATCAAGACTTCACCTAAAAAAATGAAGATTCGGACAAGAAAAAGAAGAGCATCTCTTTAAAAGCCTCAACCAAAATGTCAAAAGAGGATGAAGATGAATCTTCAAGTGAAGGCTCCGATCGTGCTCTAAATGAGGAAGACATTAGCTTATTTGCCAAGAGGTTCAACAAATTCCTCAAAGGCAAAAAGGGTAGTTCATCATTCTCTAAGGACAAGAGACCTCAAGACAAAAGATCCAAGGATAACAAGCAAAGAAACAAGAGCTCAAGTGAGAGTGTGAAATGTCATGAGTGTGGTGGGGTAGGACACATAAAAATGGAATGTCCCACCCACTTGAGAAAGAATGAGAGGAAGACTCAAGATGGCAAGGGGAAGAGAGCTTACATTGTTTGGGATGAACCGGAAAAGGATTCCAAGTCAACCTCAAGTAGTTCGGATGATGAGGAAGCCAAGCTATGTCTAATGGCTAAGAATGACAATGAAGCCTCCTCAAGTAGTGAAAGAAATGACAATGAGAGTGAGGATGAGGTATCATCTAATTATTCTTACACCTCTTCTCATACTATTTCTTATGATGATTTGCTAAATGAGTATAATGAAATGTTAACTCAATTTGAAAGACTTGCTAAAGTTAACAAAGAAAAAGGAAAGAAACTTTTGGAGTATCAAAAGGAAATCAATGAATTAGAAAAATCTATTAATGATTTGAAACTCCAAAATGCATCCTTGGAACTTGCTAACTCTAGTCATGTTTGTGAGAATGCAAATCAATCATATACCATCACTCATTGTGAAAAGTGTTGTGTGCTTGAAAATGAAGTTAATGATTTGAAAATCAAACTCAACACTTTTAACAAAAGTGATAGAAACCTAGATCGGTTAATTGGTTCTCTTAGACACAATTCAAACAAAACCGGTCTAGGATATGTCCACAAGAAAAAGAAAAATAAAGTGGTTGGTTCATTCTCAAAAATTGATTTTACAAAGAAACCAACTTGCTTCTATTGTGGAAAGTTTGGACATACAAACAATAAGTGCCATATCAAAATTTTGGAATTCAAAATGGTACTTATGTTTGGATTAAGAAGGGAGAATCATCCATGACTAACAAAAAGGGACCCAACATAATTTGGGTACCCAAAATGAGCAAGTGATTGTGTTTTGTAGGTGTGCCTAAGAACCGGAAAGCAACTTTGGATACTTGATAGTGGATGTTCTAGGCACATGACGGGAGATAAGTGACATTTCATTGAGCTTACTCCTAAAGAAAAAGGATATGTCACATATGGAGACAACAACAAAGGCAAAATACTTGGCATAGGTAAAATTGGTAATTCTTCCAACTTGGTTATTGATAATGTACTTTATGTTCAAGGATTAGAACATAATCTTTTGAGCATTAGTCAATTATGTGATATTGGTAACCATGTATTATTTACCTCTACTCATTGTCTCATAAAAAGCGACAAAGATGAATCTATCAAATTTGTTGGAAAAAGGTCTAATAACACTTACATGGTTGAATTGAATAATATCACTTCTTTAGTTTCAAAATGTTTAATTAGCAAAGAAAGTGATACTTGGTTATGGCATCGTAGGACCGCTCACATTAATGTAAATCAACTTAAGAAACTTCAATCCAAAGACTTAGTGGTTGGGTTACCAAAGCTCAATTTTCAAATTAAAGGTGATTGCACTCCTTGCAAGAAATGCAAACAAACTAAAAATCATTTTGGTTCCAAAAATGATGTGTCCACAACAAGACCATTGGAAATGCTTCATATGGACTTGTTTGGACCTTCTCAAGTAAAAAGCTTTGGTGGCAACTACTATGCCTTGGTGATTGTTGATGATTTTTCAAGATTTACATGGACATTATTTTTAAGTGCTAAGTGTGAGGCCTACAAGTCTTTTAAACGCCATATTAAGCTTGCACAAAACCAAGTAAATCAAAAATGATTATTATTCGAACCGACCATGGAGGTGAATTTGAAAACTATAAATTTGATAGATTTTGTGATAAGCATGGAATTGAGCACCAATATTCGGCACCTAGAACTCCACAACAAAATGGAGTTGTTGAGAGGAAAAATAGGGTGCTAGAGGAACTTGCTAGAACCATGTTAAATGATTCTCAAGTACCTCAATACTTTTGGGTCGATGCCGTTAATACGGCTTGTTATGTAATGAATAGAATTTTAATTAGGCCCATGATAAAGAAAACCCCCTATGAGCTTTACAAAGGTAGAAAACCCAATATATCCCATTTCCATGTTTTTGGATGCAAAGTCTACATTTTAAACAATGGAAAAGATCAACTTGGAAAATTTGATTCTAAATCGGATGAGGGAATATTTTTGGGTTACTCTTCTCATAGTAAAGCATTTAGAGTTTATAATAAACGAACTATGACTATTGAAGAATAAATTCATGTTGTTTTTAATGAGTCATGTGAGGGTAGTGATGATGGACTTGAGATTTCAAATGTTGACCAAGAGATGGAAAAATCAAAGGATGAAGGAGAAGTCAAAGATGAACTTGATCCGGCTTGGAAAACGGTGAAAGCTCACCCTATTGACAATGTCATAGGAGATCTTTCAAAGGGAGTATTAACTCGTAGGTCAATTCAAAATATTTGTCATTTTGTTTCCTTTGTTTCTCAAATCGAACCAAATTCAATTAAGGAAGCAATTATGGATGAACATTGGGTTATGGCCATGCAAGAAGAGCTAAATCAATTTGTTAGAAATGATGTTTGGGAATTAGTGCCTATACCCAATGATCATACCATAATTGGTTTAAAATGGATTTATAGAAATAAACTTGACGAATCCGTTTTGATTATAAGAAACAAAGCGAGACTTGTTGCCCAAGGATACAACTAAGAGGAAGGTGTTGATTATGATGAGACCTTTGCTCCGGTTGCACGTCTTGAGGCAATCCGAATCTTGCTTGCCTTTGCATCAATTATGAATTTTACTCTTTATCAAATGGATGTCAAGAGTGCTTTCTTGAATGGTTTCATAAATGAAGAAGTGTATGTTAAGCAACCACTCGGTTTTGAAAGTCATGAGTTTCCAAACCATGTTTACAAGTTGAAAAAGGCACTTTATGGATTAAAACAAGCTCTTAGAGCTTGGTATGATCGATTAAGTACCTTTCTATTAGAAAATGGCTTTCAAAGGGGAAAGGTTGATAATACACTATTCATCTACAAAACCAAAGAGGACATTTTGTTAGTGCAAATATATGTAGATGATATTATCTTTGGTGCCACTAACGTGTCCTTGTGTAGAAAGTTCTCTAATTTGATGAAAAAGGAATTTGAAATGTCCATGATAAGGGAGCTCAAGTTCTTCCTAGGACTTCAAATCAAGCAAGTCAAGGAGGGGATTTTTGTGCATCAAGGAAAATATTGCAAGGAGCTCCTTGGAAAATTCGGAATGGACAAATGCAAAGAAGCATACACTCCCATGAGCACAACATGCTACCTAGACAAGGATGACATAGGTAATCCGGTTGATGTTAGTAAATATAGGGGCATGATAGGTAGTCTTCTATATCTTACCGCATCTAGACCGGATATTATGTTTAGTGTATGCATGTGTGCCCGTTTTCAAGCAAATCCTAAAGAATCACACCTATCCGCAGTTAAACATATTTTTAAATATCTTAAAGGAACAATTAACACCGGATTATGGTATCCTAGGGATGCTAGTCTTAGTTTAGTTGACTATTCGGATTTCGACTTTGCGGGATGCGAGCTTGATCGCAAAAGCACTAGTGGCACTTGCCATTTATTGGGAAGTTCATTAGTGTCATGGTTCTCTAAAAAGCAAGCTTGTGTTGCTCTGTCCACCGCCGAAGCGGAATATATCGCCGCCGGTAGTTGTTGTGCTCAACTCTTGTGGATGAAACAACAATTATCGGATTTTGGTTTAAAATTAGAAAGTGTTCCATTAAAATGCGATAACACGAGTGCCATCAATCTAACTAAGAATCCGGTATATCACTTAAGGACTAAACACATTGAAATTAGACATCATTTCCTAAGGGATCATGTTCAAAAGGGTGATTGCACAATTGAATTTGTAAGTACCACAAATCAATTAGCGGACATTTTTACAAAACCTTTGCCAAGGGATACCTTCTATCATATAAGAAGGGAACTTGGTATTTTAGAGGAGTCAAGTATAAACTAATTGATTTGTGCCATTTGAAAATCACCAAGTGTGTCTAACTTTAGTGTGTGGTGATACTTGTTTGAAATTACCTTGAAGATGTTATAAATTTGTGTCTTTAATTGTGTGTGATCATGTCTCCTATCTATTGGTTTCATTAAATGTGTTTGATTTTGTGCTTTTGTGTTTCAA
Source organism: Crotalaria pallida (assembly GCA_037953625.1). Classification (NCBI taxonomy): domain Eukaryota; kingdom Viridiplantae; phylum Streptophyta; class Magnoliopsida; order Fabales; family Fabaceae; genus Crotalaria; species Crotalaria pallida. The sequence continues at coordinate 18,345,422 of CM075650.1, forward strand.
AACTGAGTTTTTCTGCATATCTGATAAAAACACTCGAGTGTTTCGTAAATCACTCGAGTGATTTTAATTCAAAATTAAATCAGTTTTAATTGGAAAAGTTGAGCAGGTCTGATGCAAAACACGCGAGTCTTTTATAAAAGACTCGAGTCTTTTGGGCCAACACTCGAGTGAATCACATTTCACTCGAGTGAATTAAAAGTTTCTGAAAATCCCTCTTTCGGCCAACACGCGAGTGTTCTTCAGAATTTCTGAAAAACACGTGAGTGATTTAAAATTCACTCGAGTGAATTCATCAGTTATAGGCTGCTGCTGCGATTTTTTTTTTCTTTTTCATTTTTTGCTCGAACCTCTCTCTCTACTCGCGTTTTTTCTCTGCTCTCTCACCTCCATTTTCACAAATTTCACCAAAAACCAAAATTTCTTTCATATTTCAACTCTATTTCATCTTCTAAACTCATTTCTACTCCTGTTTCACATCAAATTCAAGTTTTTAAGCATCAAATTCATCATTCCCTTTCCAAAACCCTAACTCCCCAAAACCCCAATTTCTCAAAATTTCTTCTAGTTTTCACTTGTAAGTGCAAATGGCTTCATCTTCGGACAATAGAAGAAAATGGAAAAAGCCAAGAATGGAGGAACCTCAACCAATTGAAGAGGAGGAAGATGATTTCTATCAAAGGGCAAATTGCATTGAAAGGGAAAGAAAATTTGCTTCCAATGATTATGCAACACAATCTTGGGTAAGTGAAGCTTATCTCCTTAGTAGAGGATTCCCTTTTGTCAATGCCCTTAAAACTCAAAAACTCATGGGTTTCCTATCATATAATGGCCCTATCTACATTAGGTTAGTTAGGCAATTTTATGCAAACTTTAGGCAAAATGGAAACTCATATGAGACCTCTGTGTTAGGACAACGATTTGAGGTTACCCCTAGGGCTTTATTCCAAGTCTTTGGGTTGTCACAATCGGGCGAGGGCACATCTAAAGGAGATGTTGACCCAATTTTTCGAAACTTGCTCCGCCCCGATCGTGTATATCTCAAGGGCGAGAAGAAAGCAAACCAAATGACTGCCAACAATAGAGTCCTCCACTATCTCATTTGTCATATCCTGTTGCCCCAAACATCTCCAAACTACTCCCGCCCAATTCAAATTGAGCTTCGTGTTATGGATGCCATTCTTAATGGAAATGTCTTGAATTGGGCCTCCATTATCCTTGCTAGAATGAAACAAGCCTCCGACTCCAAACCTAAGCAAAACCTACCTTACCCGATGCATGTCTGCAGGCTCCTTCAGCACTTTGAGATTCCTATTTCGGAAAAGGAGCCTGTCGTTCGTCTTCCTGCAAAAATCCATGCCTTTTCTGACAACTCTTTGGGTAAGATGGACATCGAATACTTCGGTGATCGATGTATGTATTTTGATGAGGCAGCTGCTCTGAGAGGTCAGGGCAATGTTCAGCAGGCTGCAGATCAGTTGGGCGTTGACCCTCAGCAGTTGGAGGAGGAGCAGGCCACTTTTGATCAGCAGGCAGGGGGGAGTAGTGGAGTACCCTAGGATGATCCTACTGATGGGATCAACTTTGATATGCCGGGGTCTTGGAACACCACATTTGCAGAGCACAGGGTATATATGGATGAGCGAATGGATGGTTTTGATGGGAGGTTTGCCTCATTGGCTCATGAGGCTCAGGACTTTAGGACCTATATGACTGGGAGAGTTGATCACATTGATGGGCGCTTGGATGCTATTGACAATCAACTTCAAGAGCAGCGTGCAACTATGTTTGATATGAGGACTCATATGGACATCTAGCACTCAGCTCTTCATGGTAGGCTTGATGCCCATTCTGCTAGTGTGGATGCGAACTTTGGACATGTGCGCTCCGATCTTAGTCAGATTCTGTCAGCTCTTGGGAGACTCCAGCCCTATCCTCGTGATGATGATCAGCAGCCACCACCCGCTTGAAGTCCATGATGTTCCTTTGAACTACTTTTTATGTCTATGACTTTATTTTTTAGCTATGTTGAAACTTTTGAGTATTTTGCTGTTTTTGGAGTTGGGTGTACTTTGTTTAAAACTCATGTTTCATGGTCTATGGATGGTATGTGTGGAATGATGGATTTATGATATTTATGCATTAATCATGTTTTCTTCATGGTTTTCATGTTCTTTAAAGTTTTTTTTATTGCTTCATAGTCATATTTTGCTTCTTATTTACTCTTAAGGGAAAGTTTTCTTATTGGTATCCTTCATTCTCCACCTTGTTTCCAAAATGTTATCTTTTTTATCATGACAAAAAGGGGGAGAACGGAGATTAAAGAGAAAAGAGCATATTTTCTATTTTTTCCGCTTTCTTACTTTCACTCTGATGATATATGCTCTTACTCTGATACCAATGAGCACTTGTTTATGATTATTATTGTATTACGTTGTGCTTGGCATTTTCTGGATTGTACAGGTTAAAAAGGTTCCTAGATTGAGGGGGAGCTCTCAAGTGCTAGAGGTTTAACTATTTTGTCATCGTCAAAAAGAGGGAGATTGTAAAATCAAATCTCCGATTAAGGTGGATTAATTTTGATGATGACAATGTAATTAAATTATGGACTTAATTTGAAGAATGCGAGCCCAACAATAAAGAAGATCAAGTGCTTATTTTAATTACTCATTCTCATTTATTCTTAATGTATTTTATTTTATTTATGAGAGTGGGTAGTTTAGGTTTTTATTCTCACATAAGGTCAAATGATATTCATGCACGAAAGGTTGAGATTAAAACCAATCAGACTTGAGAAGAGAATTGAAAACCATGTTAGAAAACTTAATTTTTCCAACATTGACCAATTCACTCGAGTGATTCTCAATTCACTCGAGTGATTTATGAATTTTCAGTAATATAGCCGTTGGATAAAGTAAAAGGCAACACTATCAGAGTTGACCACAAAACACTCGAGTGTTTCCAAAAAGACTCGAGTGATTTAGGTCTGACAGCAAATTTTTTAAACGTTAGAAGAGGACAAAAAGGAAGAATAACTTGGTTTTTTCTCCCTTTTTGTCCCCTCACTTATATTCTGAATAGTGGTCATTATCCAAGGGAACAAGCTTACATTCTCTCATTGATTCTCTCTCTCTCTCAAGTGTTAAAATCATTTTCTCTCTCTAAACTCAACCAAGCATTCATCTTTATTATTTGTCTTAGTGAGTTAAGAGAGTGTGCTTCATTTGTAAGAGAATTATTTGTTGTAAAATTCTCAAACACTCAAACACTTTAGCTTGTTTAGAAAATCTTGGTGAGGTATCCAAGTACTTGGTGAGGTATCCAAGTTCTCAAGTCTTGGGAGGTTCTCAAGCACAAAGACTAAGAGGATTCTTAGCTTGGTGGGCTCTTGGAGGTTCCAAGGAGCTTAAGAAGAAGGGACTCTTCATCACCAAATCAAGTTGGGGTAGAAAATTCAAGAGTTTTGTACGCTCTTGAAAAGGGTTAGGATTGAGTAAGGAATCTCAATTTATCCTTGTAATTTCTAACAATTTGATTACTAGTAGAAACTCCTAAGTTGATTAGGGGGACTGGATTAGCACTCTATATTGAGTGTGAACCAGGATAAAATTGGTGTTGTCTCTCTCTTTTATAGCTTTCTTAGTTTTCAAGTAAAACCAAACCCTAAGTTCTCTAGAAAGGCGCTTTTATAATTCTAGTAGCAATTGGTTGCAATTAACTTAGTTTAATTGCCCTCTACTTTGATTTATATCTGCCCTGGATTAGTCTTTAAGAAATTGAATCATTTTGCTAAATTTCTCTGAAACTGCTCCTTTCTGTTCTGCATAAAACACTCGAGTGTTTTTCAATTCACTCGAGTATTTCGTGGACTTTCACTCGAGTGTTCTTCATTTCACTCGAGTAAATTGCCCAGTTTCAGAAAAACAAGCTTTTGATCAATTATCTTTTAATTGCACCGAAAATTAGTCACTGTTGCTTCCATATTACTATTCACCCCCCCTCTAGTAATTGCTAAGCCCGCTTGTTGGTTTCCAACACTGACTTGCTTAAAGAAACAGGTAAGACAGCATGTAGACCAACAAGTACTCCACTTGATCCAAATATAAAGTTGGGAAGTGCGAAGGACGATATTGCCGTGGACAAGGAAATGTATCAAAGACTTGTGGGCAGACTTATTTACTTATCTCACACTAGACCAGACATTGCTTTTGCTGTAAGTTTAGTCAGCCAGTTTATGCACCAACCAAAGGAAGCACATTTACAAGCTGCTCTTAGAATTGTCCACTACTTGAAAGGGACCTCCGGAAGAGGGATTTTGTTCAAACAAAACTAGAGTGTAAGTCTTGAAGCATATACAGATGCGGACTATGCTGGGTCAGTGGTAGATAGGAGATCAACCACTGGATACTGCACCTTCCTTGGCGGAAACTTAGTGACTTGGAAGAGTAAAAAACAGAGTGTAGTTGCTAGATCAAGTGCTGAAGCAGAATTTCGAGCAATGGCCCACGAAATATGTGAACTTCTATGGCTAAAGATTATATTGGAAGACTTGAAGATAAGGTGGGATGATCCTATGAGGTTATATTGTGACAATAAATCTGCAATTAGTATAGCCCACAACCCAGTGCAGCATGATAGAACTAAACATATCGAGGTTGACAGACACTTTATCAAGGAAAAACTAGACAGTGGCATGATTTGCACACCATATGTATCCACTCAGAATTAACTTGCAGACATACTCACCAAGGGGCTGAACTGCATTAAATTTGAAGGAATTATATCCAAGCTGGGAATGGAAAACACCTATTCACCAGCTTGAGGAGGAGTGTCAAAACCATGGTTGTCTTTGTTTATTTTAGGAAGTTTTATAGGTTGTGCTGTATTTCTATAACAAGTTCTATGTTGCTATTATTAGGTTTCTGTATTTAGGATCAATCCCATAATCATAGGTATTTGTTTCCTTAGAATTAGTTGTCCATAATTCCTAAAATAGGATGCAGGCTTATGTATATATAGAGGTCTTGTAACCTCATAATAAATAAGACAAAATATTATTTCTTCCAAATTTAAGAGACGGGATGCTTTTATATGAAGCAAACTCTTTTCAAATACTCATACTTCAAAGCCTAAACAACGATATAAGATTTGGAGTAAGTCATTGTAATATCACATTATCGGATTAAGTAATTGATTAACTGAAAGTAAACAATCACATATATCATTTCATAATGCACATTATGCATGAGAACAATTAGTATCCTAACATACCAGACTTACTAATGTTATGCAATAGTCGTTCTGCTCCATCAATCCAATAATATCATCACTTCTTCGTGATCATATGAGCTCATAATCCTAACAACCCTTCATATCAAATAATCTCACAATCTTACTTAGGAAAATCAGTATGGAGTAAACATCTTGCTACTGTACTCAATGCATGCCTAGGGCATACAAGCCAAAATCTAAATAAATCCCTTATCTGGTATAGGCCATGCCAAGAACCGTCCTCCAGCGACCCTAGTATGTCTAAGGAACCGATAGAATTATCAAAGTTAATGCAAGATTATCCGAGGTGAGGTTAGCCAGACCAGCCCATCATAGGACCATCCTACCCATAATAATTCCCGCAGTCATTGACAAATCACCGTCTAAGACCTAGTTCCTCCTTTCGTCCTCCAATTCAGGTTCTCAGAACCCCCCTTGCATCTTTTCCTAATATGTCCATAATATCCTCTTACACCATGTATAAATGCATAGACAATTCTCATGTCATAACTTTAACTTGATATTTGTAAGGAATGTTATAACATAATAACTAACACTTAATGAATTTACAAATTTTAGGAGTGGTAGCTGGTTATCAAAACTATTAACCATTTATTATAAAAAGACTTCCTAATGTTTGTAAGTTCTAGATTCGATATTTAGTTATCATTTCTGACTATCTAGTCATCTGAGAATAAACTCTTTATTTTCTTCATTCCATTCCCTAGAATTACCAAGTTAATTTTCTCATCACATCATGAGTAAGCTATAGGTGGCTTAGTTAGACTTAAAATCTCAATCATCACTTTCTAATATTGTTAAGCTTTGTTATTCAAACTTATTCATTCTTGGACATCATCTTTTATATTAACAAATCCATTTAATTGATAAAAAGGAGTGATAATCAATTATTTATTCATAATAATCGATTCTCTACCCATTGACCTTTGATTTTGTCCAAGAATTGATCCCGATAATTGATTATCTCCTTCTGATAATCGGTTATCAGAGGCAAACATTGTATAATTAAATATATTAACCTCAATTCCTTGGGGATTTCAATCCTAACTTAATTCCTAGCTTCCTTAAGTCTTCCTATTTTACAAGTTTCACATGTATACTAATTCTAAGTAAAACATACAAGGAGTCACATAACAATACCCATAATATATCAACATCAAACATCAATCCAATTTTAGTATTAACATTCATATTAATGAAATTAGGGTTTATCAAGCCATATTAAGTTGTAAATTTTGTCATGGATTATCTTGACCTCCAAGTCAAGTAATCTTGTCATGACTTACAAAGCAATGTTTCCACAAGCTTATGGTAGCTTGCACTACACTTTGCAGCCATCAATTATCATCCTAGTGATATGATTAACTTCTCTGATACCTTTGAAGAAACACACTGGAAATGCTTCAAGGAAGTGGAATTGGGAAGCTTTGGGCAGCAAGGTTGCACTATTTCAGGATGGTTTTCCACCAACTTTGACATGAAATTTCAACATCGTTTTGCGAGGGAAAAGCAAAGGGTTTGTTAAGATCTACTATATGCCATGTGGTCTATAACTAGGATTAAAATTTAGGACATGATATGGACAGAGATGATCACACAATGCATGCAAAGTGACCATGATGAATTCTGATGATTTTTCCAGAAAAACAGAAATGAGTTTTACCCAACTTTGAACCAAAGTTTCAACATGGTTTTGCCATGAAAATGAAAAACAACATTTGCAACATGAACTATGCTATGAAATCTTTAATTAGAACTAAAATTTAAGGCATAATACGAATTGAGTTGATCATGACATTCTTGCAAAGTAACCATGGTGAAAACACTATTTTCGTCCGAAAAATCAGAAATGATTTTTGGCTAACTTTGGATTCAAAGTTTGGCATGGTCTCTCAATGAAAATTCATGAAATCAATCGGAATCAAAACTTTGCTATGAGGACATTAATTAGAAACAAAAAATGAGAGAAAATGGAGCATTGAGCTTACCACGTGAATCAAGCAAAGTGAGGACCTCAAGAATACTAAATTCAAGACTGAATTTGCCAAACTGGTTTTCAAACAACTTTTGAGCAGAATTTTGAGAGAGATTCTACCAAGATCACTGAGAGAAAAGATGACTCAAGTGAATGAGAGCGATTAAGAGAGAATTGTGGGGAGAATCAGTTAAGGAATTTCTTTATTTATAGGCTAAGGAAACTCAAAAAAATTCAAGAAATTGGTGAGTAATCACCATGTGATCAACAAGGTCCAGGACTAATTTTGTGTTGGTTGCCTAGGATTATGCCAAACATAGAAGAATAAATTGGAATGGTGAAGATTTAGCCATGCAAAAAGGCTAAAATAACCACTTGCATGATATTGGAGATGATTCATCATAACCATGGATAAAACCAGATATGGACGATGGTTAAAGGATCTAGTCACCTTATCTTAGATGCAAGGTGGTCTTATCCAACAGATGGTAAAGTTTTCCCTTGGTTTTCGTGTCATTTCTGCACTTTTTCTGTCAGCTTACCCGGTTGACATGTGCCTTTACCTGGTTAACGGGCTTCTTTGGAACAATTTGAACAAATTTTCCATGCAATAATTGATTACTTTTTTTAGTAATCGATTACTCTGGATTTTTATCACCAAACACAAATCCCACCGTTGCATATAAAGATAAAGGTGTCACGAAGCTCGTTACCAAATTTGAGCAAGATCCAACGGTTAACGAATGAGAAATAGCACAATCTTTCAAAAGCATTTTTATTCAAGAATAGTATAACTTTATCTTCTAAAAACTTTATTACAATCTATTTTTCCTCCAAAAATCACAATATAAATATACTTTTATTTTATCTAAAACATTATTTTATTAAAATTAGTGGGTGTCAAAATTATTTTCTACTTCCTTAAAAATATTTTTATTTGGGAATAATATTTTTTTAAAATACAATATTCCAATTTGACCACATATAATTATTTTGCAAATAATATATTTATCATCCAAAATGATATATTTTTAACACTTATTCTTATTTATAAAAATTGAGAGATGTTACAAATGTCAGCTCTTGTATCCAATTATATTTTCACACCTGTAGTTTTTTTTCTTTTCGAAAATTAAAAGTGTCAAGCATAAACTTTGAAAACATCAGGGCTACCCTTTGTCTGTTACACGCCACCATCTCACCGTGATGAGGGCTCATCGTGTAAAATGTTAGATCCAGTGAGAATGTTTTGATAATGACAAATGTTTTGCAAAAGCTACAAATGTTTTGATTAAGCTCAAGTCATGTGAAGCTCACCAAAGTTCAACAAACAACAAATGATGAAGAGTGAGCAGGCTCATGAAGATTCATTTTGTATTATATTGTAATATCTTTAGTTTGAGTCTTTTAGTTTGATGAGTTTGGGTAGAGTTATTAGAGGGTAGTGAATCTCTATCAAGTGCATGATTATATTATAATTTGAGTATTCACTTAACCTAAAATCAATAGGTGGCTTAAAGGTTTGAAAGAAAAGGTTTAGATTTGAGAAAACAAGTTTTTAGAAGTGTTTTACAGTGGCTAATCGATTAATGGGATGAGCTAATCGATTAACACACATTTAACAGTGGTTAATCGATTAAGGCTATGTGTTAATCGATTAACACCTGCAAAACTGGTTTTTAAAATACGTTTTTCACTTCTCAAAATGAGTTTTTAAGTTTCCTAACTTTTGGGTATTCTATATAAATCTTTTCCTAACCTTTGTGAATAATTAGAACAAATCAATTTCATTTTCATATCATTTTTAGGAAGATCAAAGCCACACTATTCTCTCTCACTTTCTCATAGATCAAAGCTTTCACTTTTACATTCTTTGATCAAGAATGTTTGAATCTCATGTGTTGATATTTTCATAGTTCTTGAAAGAGATTCATAGGATTGTTATTGTTTTCATTTGGGTTGTAATCATTGCAAAGAAGGCAAGCTATCTACAACAAAAGGAAGAATTGGTGGTTGTTCATCAAGCAAAACGTCTTGGAAGTCTTGTTGTGTTAACAAGCAATTTGGAAGTCTTGTTGTGAGGAATCAACAAGCAAGTGGAAGACTTGTTGTGGGATATCAACAAGCAAGGGAAGAGGTTAGATTAGATTTCAATAGGGTTGCAAGACAAGAGTGGGGTATCTCTTGGAGGCTATCAAGAAGGAAGTCTTGAGAGGCATTTACTTGTAATTTGAGAATTCTAATTCCTTAGTGAAGAATCTCTCTTGGTTGAAGAGGGGACTGGATGTAGCTCACGGTGGTTGTGAGTGAACCAGGATAAATCACTGTGCAGTATCTCTATTCCCTTAATTATTTACATTTTTGTCTTTTCATATTGTTCTTGGTTGAAAACCTAGAAAAGATTGATTTTTCATAATTGAATGAATAAGTATTTAATTGTGTAAATTGAATTGGGGAAAATCATTTTCATAAACTAGGTAATCAATAAGAATATTGGTGTTAATCAATTCCGCTTTATCTCTTATCTCATGTGTTAATTGATTGATTTTCGTTGTCGATTGAAAAGTAATTTTTCAGTTTTAACAGTGGTTAATCGATTAACTGAAGGTGTTAATTGATTAAGCAAAAATCAGCTTTCAGACACTAATCGATTAACTGGTCAGCTTAATCGATTAACTTGTGTTTTTCAAGGGTTAATCGATTAACAACTTAGCTTAATCGATTAAGGGCTGAAACATTTTGTAAAAATCATTCGTTTTAATTGTTTCGATTTGTTTCTTTCGAAAATCTTTTAAGGTTTCTTAAACACCTATTCAACCCCCCTTCTAGGTGTTCTCTTAGTGTTCCTTAGTTAATTCACCCACCGATTGTAGTTCTTTCATAAAACCTAAATACATAGCGTTTGGTCACCACTCATCACCTTCATGAACTTACCAAATACAAATACCACTCATTTACCCCATATTTCAGTTCAGATCTGGTCACGTAACAGTTGGTGTACAACCCACTTGTGCGCAAAGAAGGAAGGAACATTGTGTCCCAAATTAAATAACACCAACAATCCCAATCTCAGTCCAAAATCTGCCATGGCAGCACTGTAATGAAGAAAATGATGATTCTCTACGGTTGAAACAAAATACAACGGTTGTGCTTGATAGCGATTGAACCAATCATCCTTCTTTTTAGAAAGGTTTACTTTTACTGTCCTTTAATCAAATTCTCTATTTGTGCTCTTGCGTTTCTCCTTGTACCTTCTCTTGATCTTTGTTTTTCATCCTACTGACTAAAGTTCATGCTTTTATTACCTTAATCTTTGCCCCTTTCTTGAGATTATATCTGACACTAAATACGAGTTCGACTTCTATGGTTCTACCGATAGTGAGACTGAGGAAATTTGTCATATTGATCTCGAGTTATCCATGGTTGAACTGGGAGGGACAAGCTCTTCCTGTCTTAAATTTCCTTACCTTAAATGGCCTCTTAAAGGTTATAGATTCTTTAACTTGGGATATTCTCCTATGGTGTCATTACTCTAGAACATTCCCCTTCTCTTATTCTCAATTAAGGAAAATCAAATTTCTGGATTCTAAGACCGAAAAACTAGAGAGATTTTGAATGAGTTCATAAGAGCGTTTTGTATGCCAAGTCAATCTTTAATCAAACTTCTGATATCTAGGATCTTGTCTTTAAAGATGAATCTTCTTCGTCTCACTTTTCAGTTTCTATTCCCCTTCTCGACGAACAGGTATGCTCAAGTGGTGACCTAAGTTCTTTTCGAGCCACCTTGTATAATGGTATACATGTTTCTTTTTTTTTTTCCTACTTAGGATTGAAATTTCCTTTAGATCCCTTTAACACAAATATTTTGAATGCTCTTTATCTTGTACTTGGTCAATTTTATCCTAAATTTTGGGAATTGCTCGTGGCATTTCTAAGGTTTTGGTGGGCTTTTCTCCTAAGGCACATGCCCCTGCCTTGTCCAATAACTCCTCGAGCTCTCTTATCCTTCACCTTTTTCGAGTGTCCAACCTTGCTGTTGAGCATGACAAGTCCAAAACGAGCTAGACATTGTTTACTCTGAGTAGTTCCCTTCCACTTTTTTTTATCAAAAATTATGTTGTCATTCCAAAGTTACCCCTATTTAAAATTTTATAACTTTATTCATTTTTCTCTCTATTATAATTATTACCCTATCACCCCTATGTAATTATAAGGGGTGTATTTGGAATAAACTCTTTAATGTTACCTAGATATTCCAAAACGACTTATAAAAAAGGGTAAAGAAATCTACCAAAATGGTGCCCTATATTAGGGGATGAAGGTACTCTTTAATATTACCTAGATATTCCCTCCGTCTCTTAATATATGGCACCATTTTGGTAGAGTTGGTGTCCCTTTTTATAAGTCGTTTTAGAATATCTAGGTAATATTAAAGAGTTTATTCCAAATACATCCCTCATAATTGCATATGAGTGATAAGGTAATAATTACAATAGAGAGAGAAATGAATAGAGTTGTAAAGTTTTAAATAGGGATAAACTTGGAATAACGACATATTTTTTTTTATAAATTTGATAATAATACTCCCTCCGTTTCACTTTAAGTGTCTTTTTGGATTTTTGCACATAGATTAAGAAAGTGTTGATTATGATGATTATTGTAAGTTTTATGTGTATTTTGTCAAAAATACCCCTATTTAATATTTTTATTTTGTCAATGCATTATTACTAGTATTACAAATTTCAAAACTAAAACAACATTAAATGTAAGGGTAAATAAGGAAAAACAGTATTAAATGTTGCCTAGATTTGATAAAAATACACTTATTTTGAAACAAAATTTTGATGTTAAAAAAACACTTAAAGTTAACCGAGGGAGTAATTATTTTTCTTAATTTTCGTGAATTAAGTCCAAGTGACTTATAATGGGAGAGAGGGGTATTTATTTTCTGAAATCTGGTGCAGTGAAACATATACAGATATCGAAAGCTGGGCAGTGATATCTATCTGAAACAGTAAGAAATCAAAGTTAATGGATTCATCATCATCATCAAGTGGAAGTGGAACACAAACCTGGAAACACTCTCTCATCTACCTCACCACTCTGCTTTTCATTCTTCACCTTGCAGCACAGACCAATCTTCCACGTAAGCTCTTCCTCGGAAACAACGAAACTGTTCGAATCAAGAAGATCGCTGATCTTCCTCTACGTTTCCGTTATGACGGCACCTTCAAGATTCTTCAGGTCGCTGATATGCACTATGGAACTGGAACCGTTACACGCTGCAGGGACGTGCTGGCTTCTGAGTTCGAGTTCTGTTCCGATCTTAACACTACTCGGTTTTTGAAGCGTCTTATCTTGGCTGAGAATCCTGATTTCATCGCCTTTACTGGTACTCATTTTATTAATTTCAATCTATTCTTTTCTTTTTTTTTTGGTTGATTTGCGGTTTTTGATTTATTAGTAGCGTTTGTGCATGGAAAATTTTGAAGTTTTGACAATTTTTTGTTAAATTATTACCAAAAATAGAGGTAGCTTAGTTTTGTAAAAAAAAAAAAAAACTAGTGAAGTAACAGTTTAGTCTGTTTTTTTACTATATCAACTCAGTCTCTGAAAACTTATAAATACACATTTAGTCTTTCAAGATTTTTAGATGTATCAATTCTCAAGATTCTCGATGTACCAATTTGATCCTTAAAACTTGAAGGACCAAGTTGGTATGGATGAAAATCTTTAGGGATCAAATTGTTACATCCAAAATTTTTTAGGGAATAAATGTGTATTTATAAATTTCGAGGTGCTAAATATACACAGAAAAAAGCATCAAGCACTAAGTTGGTACTTAACTAAAAAAAATGAACACTGGATATGACTTTGTAAGTGAAGTTGGCACCTGACTAAAAAGTCTAGGGTTTGAAGCTTATGATCGATGAACTAGTTGATTTAATTGGAATGGTTTAATAAAGTTAGCTGATCAAGGCCTTATGAGCCCTTAACTTATTAACTTTAAGTCACTCTATTTGACTTATCAAATTAGAGCTTATAAGTCAGAGGATTATTTTTAGAACCTTCTTGATCCGGTCTGCTCATATGGCCATAGAGTCCTTCTCGGACCATAGCTCGGAACCGACCTTATAAGGGCTCAAAAAGGTAACATCGAAGGATGATGTACCTACGACCTACGTAGATTTGATGCATGTTGTATCGTAACCCGCATCAGCATCATTATTCCGTATTAATAGCTAGATTTATTCTGGTATTAACTATGATCATTAGATAATGACCAATCCACAAACACATCTTGGTTGGGCTTTGGCCTTTTTTTTTCTGCGGGCTCGGATCATCACGTCATCTTATTGGCCGCATACAGTACTTGCACAAGTGTATGCCGATGTGGCGTTCTGTTAGCCACGTCATCAGTTAATGGATTTTTCCTAACGACAGAAACTAAAACCAAATTTTCAAAACAATTTAGGATGAGTCAAAGTAAAAAAAAAAAAAAAAAAACTTGCAGGGACCAAAACCAAAATACCCCCAACTTTCAGGGACCAAAGACATAAATAAGTCTTGTTAATTGCACAAAAACCATGCTTGTTTGCTTTGTGTTCTGTCTATATAAAAATGTTCTTAATTTAGTTGTCTTAATTATATTATCCATGGTACTGTTTGGATGTTGGGAGGGGAAAGGTAACCTCTTATTCATTATTATGAACATTTCAAATTTCACACAATTTTTGAAATTTTTTAACATAGACTACATTTCCATATTTATGATAGTGGAGTTCAATGAAAAGGAACAAAATTACAATACTATTTTTTTTGGATGTTTTATTATTGAATGGAATTGAGTGAATAGTAAGTAGGTTCCATCTCATGTCCCAAAATTGTTTAGTAGGGAAGAAATATACATGTATTGGACGGAATAAATGCAATCCAATCCATATGATTCCATTCCATTCGATTTCATCCTATTTTAAAACAATCCAAACAACTCTCCATTCATCAATTTCCATCCCTCGGGACATAGGTGAAGGAAAGGAAAAACCAGACAGGAGTATTTTGTTCAAAAGTTGAAGACTTTGAAAACAAACATTTATTCTAGCCTGTCAAAGCCCTGTAGTTTGTCCTCTGCAAAGGGATCCAACTACCAGAGGAAGTTGGAGCATTGATAGCCATCAAGATTTTTTTAAATTACCTTGGACCTCTTAATGACTAGCTATTAGTGACTTCAAATGAAAATATTACCTGTCATTTATCACAGTCAGGGTAGATTCTGCTGAAGAAAATTAAGAGACCGCATCTCACATAAAAGAACAGAAACGATGTATACAATGGTTTACAGTGTGGAAAGTACTAATGTACCTTACAGAAAGCAGAGCTAGAGAGATTCTTAGTGCTTATAGTTTTTGTTAACAGATGTAAAACAGGGAGAGGAAGTAGGTCATTTGAATGCATTTGGTCAGAGACACTACCATACCAGTAGTTGTTTGTTTAGTAAATACTACTCCCTCTCTGGTCTCATTTTTAAGCTAAAAAAAACTATCTGCACAACTATTAAGAAAGGTAGTTAGATGTATTTAATTTTCTTGGAATCATGTAAAAAACATATTCTATTACCTAAAATACCCTTACCTTGGAAACCATGTAAAAAACAGAAATGATACTCCAGATGATGTTAAAAATACTTCCTCTACTATAGTTAGTTTTCGTTTGCTATGCCTTGCCTTGGAAACCAACTTACTTGTATTAATTATTTCTTTGGAATAATGGAGTATTAAAGGGTATTTTTGGGATGTTAATATTTATTAGTGCAAGATTAGTTAGTTTTTGCTTATATATGAGACCATTTTATGTTTGTTTTTTTTTGCTTATATTTGTTACCGGAGGAAGTATTTCTTCACCAGGTAAAAGTGAAGGTGAGAATAAAATTCACATCGAATGCTAATGGAATCCCATTGCAGATTGTTTGAATGAATACATTTAACACATGTTCAAATCAGAATTAATACTAGGATTTGATTTAGGAATCAATGTAATTATTCAATACTGATTTTGCAATCCTTCCTTCTACTATAGATACCATATGTGTGGTTTGCATTAGACACATAATTACCAAAACCTATTACTCTTCTATAAGGTATCAGAGCATAGGTTCAGATCCTCTTTTTTTTCTTTCTCACAACTGGCCCTAGCAGCCCTGCAACCTACCACTGTGTGCCCGTTCCCCAATGTGCACCCACCCACCATAGGCCGCCTCCATTCGTCGGTGTGAAGCCACTGTCCAGGATAGACAGTTAGACACTGCCAACGCTGCAACCCTATTGCCACGGTACGCACTCCCACGCGCTGCATCTTTCCCGATGCATCTGCACCACGTGCCTGCCTATTTCCGGCAGAGTCCATTCCCGGAGACACCCACTCATCGGTGACCATTTCGGTGACCTCCTCAACCTTCAACGCCTTTTTATCCATACTGCCTGCAGCCCCAAAACAGCACGTCTTCCGCCTTCGGGATTGATTTTGCTGCTGCCGCTATTACCTTCACCAACGTTTCTCTCATTTCATGTGATAAACTCACCGGGTTTGCAAATTATGCATACATGAGTAATCCCGTGGCTTTTGTCTCTTGATTCATAAATTCAGTGCCTCAAATCATATGTCTGGTAACAAATCTCTTTTAACCCTTTTATCTTATATGGACAACGTACCTTCCGTTACTCTTGCTAATGGTTTGCAAACTAAAGTTGAGGCCATTGGTCACGCAAATCCACTTCCCTCTCTTTCTTTGGAATCTGTACTTTATGTACCTGGCTGCCCATTTAATCTCATATCTATTAGTAAATTTGTTAGGACATTCCCCTATTCTGTCATATTCGCCAATAACTTTGTTTTGATTCAGAATCGACCAACTGGACAGACATTGGAGCAGGTCATCATGAGTCTCGAGGATTATATAACCTCTCATCACCTACTGCATGCGTTGTTTTGAAATCACTATATATCATTCATCAATTCCTAGGTCATTCTTCTTTGTGTTGTCCATATTTTGTTACATTTATTGACGACTAATTGACGACTACTCTCATTTCACTCTGTTATTCTTACTAAAAAATAGAGCCAGAGATGTTGCCAGTTTTCAAATGCTTTCATATAGAAATTTGTACTCAGTTTTGTATACCAATGAAGATTCTCCACAGTGGCAATGCTCGCAAATACATTTCAGCCACATTTCGAGCTTTTTTGAACTCACAAGGCATTCCTTCATCAATCATTTTGTCCTCACACACCACAACAAAATGGTGTTGCCAAGCGCAAGAATCGCCACATTGTTGAAACTGGTCTCACCATGCTCCATCATTATCTTGTTCCACTCTGTTTTTTGGGGTGATGCTATCATTACATTATGCTATCTGATCAACCGCATGCCCTCTAGTGTGCTCAATGATGGGTGACAAACCCAACAAAAACAAATACCTACTTCGAAAGATTTGTAAATAGCGGAAGTAGGGTCGAACCCACAGATATTGGTTTTATATTTATTTTTTTTCGTAAAAATAAAAAGGGGTTTTGAGATTGATTAATTTAATGACTAAAATTAAAGTTAAAATAGAAAGTAATTGAAGATATTAAAGCAGTAATGAGGAGGAATCTAGTCAAATGTATAATCTCAGTTTTGGTTCAGGAATTTATCATTGAAAGAAAGATAATTCATATAATCAAGAATTAATTGGCTATAGTCGTCAACAAGCTTTGACAACTTAGTCTCTCCTTAGTTAATCGGTAACCAAAACAAGCTCTTTGATTATTACTTTTATCGATTAACAATCCTAAACAAGCTTGTAGGATTTAATTGATCAATAACATTAAAATTTTGAGATTCACCAATTCTAGCCAACAAACACACAAGCTCGGTTCATTTAGACTAGATTATATAATCCCTTAACAATAATCCAAAACTTGTCCATAATCGACATTGTTAATTGCTACTAATATTAGAATAATCAATCAAAGACGTATTGGGTATTCTAATTGGCAATATATTATTTTGACATTCAAATAGCAGGCCTTTTATTCAAAAGATCAAAATAATATCATACATACATAGAGAACATATAAATATTAAGAAATACGATGAAACAATTAAAGTAGAAACATCTCACAATTCTTGATGAACCAAAACATTGATTATCCTTCAACTAGACATAATCCTAAGTGCTTCAATCATTTCACAACATGTATGCAAATTTCAATTCGCCACGATAAGGTTGCAGGTCAAGTTATAGAACAACATAATCAAGTATTTGCATTCACTCAATTATGTAAAAGAGAGGAATATATTCACGCACTTCAATCTCCTAAGAAGTGTATGGGTTGATCTCAGAGTTTGTGGTTAAGTTCAATAACATGCATCAAGATACAAAAGCTTTCATTCTAATTCTTAAATTAAAGAAGGTATTGCAAGCAAGTTAAGATCATACAACAACACACACAATTGTTCTAAAATAAAATGAAAAATTCACTTATCTTCAAACCACAAGTCATTATTGGGGACAAAGATTAAGTGCAAAGAAGTATGCTGCTTTTTCTTTTTTATGTGAATATATATATTTTTGGATGAACCAGGGTATCCACCCACGCAACTGGTTGACTAATCCCTCGCATCACGGTCGGGCCCTTTCGGGAGCGATGCTCCCAGTAAGGCTTGCTTCATTCACATGCGCCTCGGGAACGACTCGAACCCGCGACCACATGTTTAAGGGACACAAGCCCTTTCCACTTGTGTCAGCCTCTACTGGTATATATATATATTTTTTAATTTAGTAGAAAGTAGACTCTTTTTATTCATGAGCATATCCCTTCCCCACACTTATAGTGAAGCACTGTCCCAAAAAAACAAATATATATATATATATATATATATATATATATATATTTATAGAAAAGAAAAGAATCATTTGAGAAAGCTTCTCTGATGTTATCTTAACGATTATTGTTTTTAATCTTTAATTTTTTTATTCATTATTTATTTATTTAGTTTTTTAGTTTTCCTTGGCTATACTTGTGACATAGGTTGCATAAATAGGATATGCCAGCTTCATTTCTTCCAAATTTCACATTTGAAATCTTTCGTAAAAATGTTCCAAACATTCACTTTAACAATTTTATTAGAGGTTGGACTTCAAATTTCAACTGCATCATGAGGAAAACACATGAGTAATAATAAATGGTCCAACCCAATGAGAACGTAACTTACAAGGAAAACTTACAAGGAAATAGCTTGAGTCTAGAATAAAAAGGAAGAGCATTCAGATCAATAGAAAAATTCATTCTAGAACTCATTTTATCATGAAAATTCATTATGGGGACCATTTTGGTATTTAAACCTAATCCAAAACTTGTCCATAATCAACATTGTTAATTGCCACTAATATTAGAATAATCAATCAAATATGTATTGGATATTCTAATTGGCTATATATTATTTTGACATTCAAATAACAAACCTTTTATTCAAAAGATCAAAATAATAATATCAAACATACATAGAGAACATATAAATATTAAGAAATATGATGAAACAATTAAAGTAGAAACATCTCACAATCCTCGATGAACCAAAACATTGATTATTCTTCAACTAGACATTATAGTTACTCATAGCTTTATAATAAATGTATGAGAGAATATGGAATTTTATACTTCCTCTAATCCTTGTTATAAGCCCCATTTTTCTCTCACAAAAAGGAGTTTATAATAAGGACCGGAGGGAGTACAATATAGTATTGTTCTCTTTCTTCTCCCATGCCTTTATTCTTTCCCTCTTTCTTTTATAAAAACTTTGCTTTTATAGAGAGAATTGAGGTACTTTGTTTGTTGGTAATAGGTTGGTGTATGTGTCATGCACAATTGTCATGAGTTATCATGTACCATCATCTCATTCTCACAATAGTCAAGAGTTTGTTACATAACATCCTCATCATTCTACAAAACAAATAATTACATAGTAAAATTAGATATGTAATGATAATAATGATGATGATGATTGGTAAATTTAAAATTCTAGGTATAAAATATAGAAAATGTATCAAATATCTCAAACTAATAAATATTATAAAAATAACTGAAAATAAGTGTGATTCATGTAATTAAAGATCAAAATATATCATATTAAATAATAAGATTTTAATCCCATCACTCAACGACCCGTCCCTCACTCTATAATATTTAGACTAAACTGTCACTTTAGTCCTTCACTTTGTAAGGAGCTTTCATTTTAGTCCCTGATTTTTCAATAATTCCTTTTTAGTCCCTCACTTTGAAAAAAGTTACTCACGTTAGTTCCTGATAACGTTTTCCGTTTATAGACGTTAACGTCGCGATTAATTTATAATATCGTATTTCATTTTAGTCCCTAACTTAAAATTTTTAATTCACTTTAGTCGAAGCAAGATAGAGTATATGGAGTGTAATTTTAGCTAGAGGCACATAGGCCTTACTCGAGAGGTGAAGGTTGGAGAGCATGTCTTAGCACAAGTCCCGAAGTTTAAGTATCTTGGTTCTATTTTACAGCAGGATGTAGAAATAGAAGGGGATGTAAATCATAGGATTCAAGCAGGGTGGATGAAATGGAGGAGTGCCTCGGGCGTGTTATGTGATAAGAAGGTACCACTTAAACTTAAAGGAAGGTTCTACCGCACTGCTGTAAGCCCGACGATGTTATATGGGACAGAGTGTTGGGCGGCAAAGGGCACACAAGAGAATAAACTTCATGTTGCAGAGATGAGGATGCTGAGGTGGATGAGTGGGCATACCAGACAAGATCGGATTAGAAATGAGTATATTCGAGAAAAAGTCGGGGTTGCTCCTATTGTTGAAAAAATGGTTGAATCTCGTCTTAGGTGGTTTGGGCATGTGTGGAGGAGACCGGTGGAAGCCCCGGTTAGGAGGGTAGACCAAATGGAGGGTACTACAAGGGCTAGAGGAAGAGGAAGACCTAGAAAAACTATAGGCGAAACAATTGAGAAGGATATGACAATCAATGCCTTATACAAAGACGATTTATGATAGACCTTTATGGCGTCGTTTGATCCATGTAGCCGACCCCACCTAGTGGGACAAAGGCTTAGTTGTTGTTGTTGTTGTTTTAGTCCCTCATTATATCTTGTTTCATTTTAGTCCCTAACTTAAAAATTTTAATTCACTTTAGTCCCTCACTATAATAACAATGATGTTTCTTTCGCTTTTTTCTTGTAGTGTGACTACCATAAAAATATTGACTGTATGTTCTTCTTGCTATTCTGTAAACTAACTCTATAGTTTATATAAGCATTGACTCCAAGTTTTGCATCTAAAGGTATCAATAGTTTTGATTCAAAAATATTCTATTGAGTTCTGTGTTTAAGAGTCATTATCAAAATGTTGTAAACTCCCCCAATTTGTTTAGTTTGATATTCAAACGTGATACCATATCCTTGTAATAATGTAGACCCACTAGTTATCCTCAAAAATTCCTCCGCATGCCTAGGCAAAGGAGCAGGCAAAGGAGCAGGCAAAGGAGCAGGCAAAGGAGCAAGCAAAGGAGCAGCTCTTGATAGCAAGATACGAACTCATTCACCTAGTGCTTGTTTTGTCTATCAATACAATGTTTTAGTTTTTTTTGTTACAACAATGTTTTAGTTTTGAAGTCAAACTATATGCAAATTTCATAAGTGTAAAGTGGATATGGTATACATTGTTAAACACAAGCCTATCAAACAGAGGTGCTACTTTGCTGCTTTGTATTATGGAAGACCCTTCTTATATCTTAACTTGTTGTCCGTAGGGTTCCGGTTAGTTCACACGTGCATAAATAACTAAAACACTAAAGAGCTTATAAAAAAAAAAACTAAAACATTAAAGAGAAAAAACATACTAGTTACGTGGATAATGAAATAATGTACTTTGAAGTGCTCATCCGAAAGAAACTTTCCTATTGATGCGTTTAGGTGCAAAGCTTGGGCGTTCAGGTGCAAAGCTTGGAGTCAGTGCTTATATAAACTATAAAGTTAATTTACAAAATAGCAAGAAAAACCGTCAATATTTTTAAGGTAGTCACACTACAAGAGAAAAGAGAAAGAAACATCATTGTTATTATAGTGAGGGACTAAACTGAATTAAAATTTTTAAGTTAGGAATTAAAATGAAAAACGATATAGTGAAGGACCAAAGTGAATTAAAAAAAAAAAAATATCCACGTAAGACAACCCAGTTGGTAGCTACAGGAACACTTAGGATTTCCCCCTCCCCCAAGTCATGGGTTCTAGTCTCAGACCTCCCATGTAAACCAAAAAAAAAAGTGAATTAAAAATTCTAAGTTAGAGACTAAAATGAAATACGATATTATAAATTAACGGCAACGTTTTTCGTTTATAACGTTGCCAGGGACTAATGTGAGTAACTTTTTTCAAAGTGAGAGATTAAAAAGGAATTATTTAAAAATCAGGAACTAAAATAAAAGCTGTGAAGGACTAAAGTGACAGTTTAGTCATTTTACATTTGTACTCCTTGCCATTCAAAGTCATCCACTCAAAGTCATCGGTTGCATGATCTCACCCCTGACAACGATAAGTTGGTTGCCAAATCTCTTGAATGTCTATTCCTGGGATGCAGAAAGTTAACCGATGATACTCTCCTAATCTCAAGTGCTACCTTGTATCAGCCGATGTCAGTTTCTTCGAGAATCGGTCCTTCTTGCAATCCACTGCTAGCTGGATCCTTAAAAATTCCAGGGACACCTTTGTCACAACAAATTGCTCCTACCCAACCATAGTCACCACAGGCTGCTCCTACCCCAATCACCATTCCACCATTTCTCACTTATCCGAGGAGATCTCGTCCTACACCAGCCACTGAGCATGTCATCAACACTTGTAATCCCCCAGAATCATCTCTGTCTCCGTCTGACTCTCTTGCTCCGCCGCTTGATTTATACCTTCCCATGGCCTTACATAAAGGTGACAGGTCCTCTCAAAATCCTAATCCTACATATGCTTGCACTCTTTATTCTCATCGATCATCTCCCACATATTATGCATGTATTTCTTCTTTTGACTCTGTCTGTTCCTAAGACTACAGGTGAAGCCATTTCCCATCCTGGATGGCGCCAAGCTATGGTCGATGAGATGGCAGCCATGCACTCTAGTGAGACTTGGGACCTTATTCAAACCTCCAACAGTTTGACATGACTAGGTGTGCAACTGATCATTTAGTATTCTTTCTCTATTTGTCTCCTTCCACTAGCATTTATCCTGTGGTGTACATGAATGACATTATTATCACTGGAAGTGACCATGCCGGTATCCTCCGTCTCAAACAACATCTTTCCCACCAGTTTCAAACCAAGGACGTGGATACTCTCAAATATTTCTTGGGCATTGAGGTTGCTCAGTTTGCTACTGGCATTATCCTTTATCAATGCAAATATGCTTTGGACTTTCTTGATGAAACAGGCATGCTCGATTGCAAACCTTGTGATGCTCCCATGGATCCCAATGCTAAGTTGGTCTTGGGTCAGGGGGAGCCATTGAAATACCCATGCCAATATTGATGCTTGGTCCTTGCAGGCGAAATTACAACTGACTTCGTTCATTCCGGTGATCAGCTTGCTGACATGCTCACCAAACCCCTCGAAGGGCCCAGAGCTGAATATATCTGTGACAAGCTTGGCATATATGATTTTTAAGCTCCACTTTGACGAGGAGTGTTAGAATTAGTACAGTTAACACGTGTAAAGAAGAAATTGATTTAGCATTAATGCTGGGATTTGATTTAGTAATCAACGTAATTATTCTATACTGATCTTGAAGTCGTTCCTTCTATTATCAATACCATATATATGGTCAGCACTAGACACACAATTACCAAAACCTTTTACTCTTCTATAGAGATATTTATTTGGACTCTAAGAGATATTGCCAAATGAATTAATTTGACATAGGTAATGTGTTTTAGCCTTGGATATGGTATCATAATTCAAGCCATTTTTCTATTCGAAGTGAATTGGGTTCTAGATTACTATTTGATTACTTTGGTTTTGGAGCATTCTGAACAGGCTGCTACTGTCTAAATGTATTCAGCAATCAGCACTACCATTGTTTAAATATTCCTAATTAACATGGATTCAGTTCTTGCAATTAGGGGACAATATATTCGGATCTAGTACCCCTGATGCTGCAGAATCTCTGTTTAAAGCCTTTGGTCCTGCCATGGAATCGGGACTTCCTTGGGCAGCAGTTCTGGGAAACCATGACCAAGAATCCACTATGAATCGTGAAGAATTAATGTCCTTCATCTCCCATATGGATTATTCAGTCTCGCAAATTAATCCATCATCTGATGGTCATACTAATCCTACTAAAGGTGGCATGATGACCAAAATTGACGGCTTTGGAAATTATAACCTAAGAGTATATGGTGCCCCAGGTTCCATGTTGGCAAATAGCAGCATTTTGAATCTTTTCTTTCTTGACAGCGGAGACAGGGCTGTTTATCAGGGAATTCGAACTTATGATTGGATCAAGGACTCTCAACTTAGTTGGCTTCGCCATGTTTCTCAAGAATTCCAGGTAGTCACAAAATTTGAATTGTCATTAGTAGCTCGTTATGCAACCTTCCCTATCTTTACTGATTTGTTAATCATTCTAATTTTGGCAATGATTTTTAAGACACTAAATAATATCTTTCTATGCTTAAATTGTTATTAAGAGGGTGAGCCTTGATGCAGTGGTAAGACTGTTACTTAGTGGTCAAGAGGTCATGGGTTTGAATCCTGGAAACAGCCTCTTCGCTTGCGAGGGTAAGGCTGCGTACATCTGTCCTCCCTAGACTCCACTAGGTGGGACCCCCATGCACCAGACCGCCCTTTTTTAATGCTTAAATTGTTACTTGCTTTCTTCGGTTCTGCCTCATGATTGTCTTTTCTTTCTTCATAATTTTCTTCTTTTCTTTCCTTGTATATTTTTTTTTTTGTAAGTGTGAAATAATTTTGTATACATTAGTATCTTTCCATGAACATCTTTCCTTGCCTCTTTTTGAATCAATAACAACTGATTTTTTTTCTTTATAACAGTGTTTGACTCAAAATTGAAACACTGACACAGGAGAATTTGAGTAGGGCCAAGGGCCAACAGTATTGCTGCTATTTGACCCCCTTCTTTCTGACTGTCACCCTCGTTAACCTACCCTCTTTTGATTAACATACTCTCTTCCTAAACAAGGTTAAATGTTATGAGAAAAGTGTTTGTCCTTTTATCAGCAGAATATTCTTCATTTCTCTTGCGATAGTACAATCATGTACTTCTATTATATGTAGGACATGTTCTCTCTTTTCGCTTGAGGGAAATTTCCTAGATTTAGATCCCATTAACATGTTGCCGGTCACTCACTAACAGGGACAAAACCAGGATCCTCTTCATCCTATTGATGCTTCTCCCTCCAGTAAAGCGCCGGCACTTGCATTTTTCCATATCCCAATCCCAGAAGTGCCACGGCTATTCTACAAAAACATTGTAGGACAATTTCAAGAGGGTGTGGCTTGTTCACGAGTGAACTCAGGGGTGTTAAAGACCTTGGTCTCCATAGGAGATGTGAAGGCTGTTTTCATGGGTCATGACCACACGAACGACTTTTGTGGAAACTTGGATGGCATATGGTTTTGTTATGGCGGCGGCTTTGGATATCATGGCTATGGAAAGGCCGGGTGGCCAAGGAGAGCAAGGATCATACATGCTGAGCTTCAGAAGGGAAAAAACTCCTGGATGGGCGTCTCGAGAATCAAGACATGGAAACGACTTGATGATGAAAAGATGAGCAAGATTGATGAACAAATCCTCTGGGATCGATATCTTGTCTAGATGATTGTCGTTACTATTGCTATGCTGTTGAACACATGTGATCTGTATCCTCAGTGCTGTTATCCCTCTTGCAAATTGAAATTTATGGGACTGTTCAGCTTGAATTATCCTCCAAACACAAACACCCATCAACTGGTAGTGACTGTCAGAAATTGTAAAGTATGTTATTGCATAAAGCTAGAAGCTAAATTTCACATTTGAAATCGGTTGCCACGTTTCCTATGTATGTATGTATGTATGTATTTAATGTAACAGATTTTTGCTTGTGTAATAGATACTTGAAAAGAACCACTTTCCACTTCAGTTCCACAATTGTCTTCCCTCTGCATCTGTGTGAGATTTAAGATTAATCAATAATTAAGCACCGTATGAAAGTATTCCCTCAGTTCCTATTTAACTAACTTTTTTTTTGAGAAGTTTTTTGTTTCTTTTTATTTGTCCTTTTGATGATTTCAAGAGTGATAAATGCTACTTTCCATGTTTACCCCTATTTAATAGGGTATTGTTTTCGTAAATAGTGAAAAAAAGTAATGATTATGGAAGGAGAAAAGGTATAGTGGGAAAAACCATAACTAATGTATCGAAAATCTAAATAATAATTGCATTTCTTAAAGGATGTGATTTGTTTAAAATAAGATAGATAAATAGGAACAAAGAGAGTAATATCTGTATCAAACTTGTCCGACCTGGTAAACATGGCTAGCACTTATGAAAAGGGATTGAGACGGGAGATGCTGGAGAAGCAAAGCAGAAATAGGCAGGGTGTAACCCCCTAATAAATTCTACCCTTAAAACCCAAGTATTAAAAATGAGTACTTAAAAATTCATTTTTATTATATTAAAATTAACCGTCAAACGGACGGAGTTTTGTCTGTTTTTCGGACTTCCCAAAATCTTCAACCTGATAAACACATTTATATGAAATTAACAGGAGCCAGCAGGGCTCAAATATAAATATATAAGCATCGCATAGTTGCCCCTTGGGCTCAAGTGTAAAACATAGTGTGTCAGAGTGCCAGCAAAGTATTAAGTGTGAATCAAGAGACCATAACAACAACTATGCATCAAAAGAATCATAAACCCTGCACAAAAGAAACTATCCTAGCCTCACCCAAAAGAAAACATATATAGCTCATATACATCCAAATATACGGAGGCTGAAATCAAAATAAAAGTATCAAATCCCCATAACCCTACTCTCGCTGTGAGGGAGAGCACTCCTGCTCGGCCGGGGGCTGTGCTAGCTCAATCTCTGTACCTGTAATGATAGTAAGGGAGTGAGCATTGCACATGAAATAAAATTGCAGTTTCCATATAATCATAATCAATCCACTAGGCCAAACACAAATAGTAAAGTAATAACATACAGCATTTACACGACTAATCACAATCAACCTCTTCCTACTCTTTCTATTCCTTATCATTATTCCATATTTACTTTTTCCTCAACAAGCCCTTAATCGACATTAATACTTATTACCATCTCCTGTATTCCTTGTCATATTCATTTCTACTACCTTAATCCTTTTTCATATTTATTTTCATTACTTTTATCCATTTTTCCTTTATTCCTTTTTCCATTAGGCGTAACCTCAAAACAGAGATCTACGCTTTCCCTTGGGTGTAACCTCAAAACAGAGATCTACACACGGTGTATGCAACCGCAAACAGTGATCTGCATACACTTCCTTTCTTTCCTTTTTAATTGTACACCACTAGGAATTTGGTTACCCGCTAGGTAATTGGCACACCTGTCTAGGGACTTGAAACACCTGCCCAGGACTTTACACCCATCCAGACCATAACCTGTAGGACTATGTACATATTTACCATTCCATTATTTATTTCAATTATTGGTGTGGAAAATTGATCCTATGGGTCACCCGGCGCCTACAGGGCGATTTGGCCTGATGGGTAATTGGCCTGGCAGGTAATTGGCCCTAACAGGTAATTGGAACACCTAGCCGGGTACCTAGTGTTCCGGGCCCCACTGATCAATTTCCACATTGGTTACCTTTACCATTACTACTCAGTCAATAGGCCAATACATTAATTATAACCAACAACACAATTCCAACAATAATCACAAGTAAGTATATTTATAACTCATTTCAATTACTTCCAGTACACAAAGATTACTCATTTCAAATAACCACAAATAAACACTTATTATCAACAATCAACATCATAATCCATTCCAAATCCAATAAGCACATAATGCACACTATCCATGTTGTCATTTTGAAATAATCACAAATAAATATTTTATCATCAATATTCATAACCATTTACCAAGTCTTTACATAACATTATAGCTCAATAGTCATAAACCTTCACATATAATTTCACATTTAAATTCCACATTACTTTCCCTTTATTAATTATGATTTCCTAAATGCATTTCTACCATGTTCACCATTCCCTAAATTTACTATCCAAGATTCGACCCTTAGTTTTTATAAACACATAACTCCTAGAAAATCACTATAACCATAGGGATACCCAATCTTAGATCAACCAATGCTCACTATAATCCACCCCCTTACCTTAAATCAAGAGAGATGGGGGAAACCTTCCAAGCCCTAGCTCCTAAGCTCCTTAATCAAGAGCTCCAAGGATTGAGTGAAAGAGAGAGACTCTTGACCTCCATGACACAATAGAGCACAAATGAGTCATAATTTATGCTAAATCATAACATGAAATTCGTATGCCATGTGAGGGAAGAGGGAGAAATTCGTATGGCCCTAGAGAGAGAGAGAGAGAGTATTGAAACTTACCAATGGAAGGGAGGATGATGATAGATGAGTGTTGAGCTTGAGGAAGATGAAAACAAAGCCCTATCTTGGTGAGAAAGAAGGGGGATTCGAATGGGAGGGAGGAGAGGAGGAACTTGAGAGATTGAAGGGAGATTAAGTGTTTAAATGTGTTGGGGATTGATTCTCAATGCTTATTTATGGATTGAGATGGTGATTTGAGGTGAAATCTAGAGAGAGAATGAGGAGATGTTCGTGACCTAGGAGAGAGAGTGGAGTTGGGTTATGAAGAAGATGGTTGGCTGAAACACGTTTTTGAGGCTGTCTGCACAAAACACTCGAGTGTTTTCTTTAAAAACACTCCAGTCTTTTCCAAAAGACTCCAGTCTTTTACAAAACACTCGAGTCTTTTCCAAAAGACTCGTGTAGTGCCTGAGTGTCCCATTTTCCAACTGACCAGAACACTCGAGTCTTTTCCAAAAGACTCGAGTGTTTTGCCCAGTACCCCATTTATTCATTTTCCTATTTTCCTTCTATTTTCTTCCTGCTTCAATTCGAGATAACTTCTTCGTTCGCCGTCGGATCTTGCTCAAATTTGACGAGTAACTTCCTAAAAATCATACCTTCATATCCAACGGTGGGAATTGTGTTCTAAGCTACCAATTTTGTTATTCTATTTCTCCAAAATCCTATGTTTTAAACTTGGGTTTGCATGTCAAATTAGCTAATTTCTAACTTATATCATAATTACTTCCATCCTAGGACTATCAAAACGTAATTTACACTAAGAACTAAATTTGGGATGTTACACAGGGTGCTGGAAGTTCTATCAGGGGAGAAGGACCGACGCAAGAACCAGACCCATATGCTGATGTTGATACTATGGCAATGGTTCCCAGGGATGCGGACCATAATGTGGCTATCCCAATTGCTAGGCCCTTATGTTCACACTGTGGGAAATCTCACAAATGGTTGTGTTGGCATATGAACCAACTCAGGAAGGAGGGTCTTTGTTATCACTGCGGGCAGTCGGGACACCGTGCTGCAGACTGTCCCGGTAGCACGCGGATCGATGAATGAACTTACCCGAGGTACTTTTAGTGTTAACTATATACCAAATATTTATTTAAAATATTTATTTAAAAATATTTTGCATAAAGCATATATATATTTATTTAACTTAAAAAGAGATCAATAAACGATAACACATTAATTAAAGTTTCATCGAACACAGTGATGGTATTACCACTGGTAGAATGTAAGGTTAGAACTGATCACTCTAATTCTTACATCTGCTAGGGGACGATAACATCAATAAACTTGACGATGATGTTGCTATTGATAGATGTGAGATTGAGACTGATCACCTCGATCTTCACAACTATTAGTGGTCGATGTCATTGACACTTTCCAACCAAAAATCAGGACAGACAGATAGGAGCCTTAAGCTAGTGCACCCACTTACTATGAGAGTAGCCGCGAATGAAACTCGCGAGAAAACCGAGCCGAGCGAACCCGTAGTAGCCGTCTTTAGATTTCATGGAAAGCCAAACTAAAAGCCCAAAACTCATCAAACATTTCATTCAGAATCCGATGTGGTTATTCGCGAAAAAGGCGAAACTGGATGAATTAGCAGGATATCCACACCGAGACTGACCCAAGTAAACGAGTGAATCGTGCTCACCATTAGGAATTAGAATTCACTTAAGAACTTAGTCCAGTTTCCAAGTTATTCCCTCAAAGGAAGCAAGTTTAGCCATTGCATCATGTGCCTTCACCAAAACCAAATCAAATCAGTGGTAGTTTCATAGGAAATGCATCTTTCGATGATTCTCTGCTGAAAACTCACACTTAAGGATAATCTCCATTGTCTTCTTGCTTGACATGTATCCAGTACATCCTGGGTCGTCGTATGAAGACTATGAAACCCATCCTTGAGTGCTTCGTGTTTCTTCTTTTCATCTTCACTCTCTTCAAGTTTCAAGCATCTCAGACGCAGAGGTGAGAATTCACCAAGACGTAGAAACCCAACATAGTTCTATGATTACTGATGGATAACCATCCACATGTCCCTTCTAACCTTGGACATCGGTCGAGAAGCTTACGTGCGAAATTCTGAATAACGAACGAGCATACCCCAAGCATGGATATAATTAAGTATGTCAATGCTAAGTGGGGGAGGATTTCAATCCAAGGAATGGAAGATGGAACTTTAACAATAAGAAAATCGTGAATCCTATCCGAGTAACAAGGCAGAATACAGAACGATAACGAAGCGTAAGGAAGATTGCATCGAGCCGGACTCAATGTCCGATGATCAAACCATAACCCGTAAGAAACACCTATACCAAATTGAACTCGTCAAACGAACGGAAGGAAACTACCACCGGAGTAGAACGCAGATATAGCTAAAGTGGATTTGAAGGGCGACCTCACTAGACTCACTTGAAGGAGTAAGAAACGAACAGGGAATAAGCGGAGTCGCGAAGTGAAGTCTCACTTAAGAGGTTATGTCGGAGCACCGCAAATAGTTGTCTCAGTCTCGTAAGACTCTGTGTATTGCGCGGATTTCTGAGTGGCTGAGATAAACCATACCTGAGGCGAGTAATTATACCGCAGAACCCTTAACTCAGAACTTCTTCATAAGAAATTGAAATGACATGGGTAGAAACTGTGTCAGAGGATACTCCTCCAAATTAAAGGACAATTGGAATTTCGGGGACGAAATTCAAATAAGTGGGGGAGAAATGTAACATCCCGAATTTTAAACCCGAAGATAAATAAATAAATAATAATTAGAATAATTAAAATGAAAATAATAAACCACAAATAGGTATCCCAAATGAGAATTTTAGCATTAGAAGAGAATAATAATAATACTAAGCGAATTAGAGAAGAAAGGAATGTTAAATCGAAGTTAGGATCGGGCCAGAAAATGGATAATTCGATAATAAACATAATAACAAGGGAAAAATTAAAATAAAAGATTTAAGAATCAAAACACAATTCCCACCGTTGGATATGAAGATATGATTTTTAGGAAGTTGCTCGTCAAATTTGAGCAAGATCCGACGGTGAACAAAGAAGTTAAGGAGGTTTGAAGTTCGGAAGAAAATAGAAGGAAAATAGAAAAATGAAACGGCAGTTCCTGCTCATTTCGCTTAAGCGAAACAGCTTCAGTGGCAACATGGACTGAGTTCGCTTAAGCGAGCTGCTTTCGCTTAAGCGAAAAAGCTTCAGGGGCAACACGAATGGTGTTCGCTTAAGCGAACTGATTTCGCTTAAGCGAAATTCCTTCGAACTGAAACAATAAATTCGGGTTTTGGGGGTTGAAACCCCCATTCCAACCCCCCTTTCTCTCTCCTCTCCTCCGCCCCTCCCTCTCCTCCCTCCTCCACGGCCTTCAGCCACCAAGGCCGCCGCCCCACCGTGGCCACCCTCCTTCTCTCCCTCAACCGGTCTCTCTCTCTTGCTCTCTCTCATTCCCTCACACTCTCCCTCCTCACAAACTCTCTCTCTCCTCCCCACTCACAGCCGCCGCCACCTCCGGCCGCCACCGCCACCTCCACGAACCACCACCACCACCCTCATATTTCTCTCTCCCTCTTCCCCTTTGACTTCGGTCTCTCTCTTTCTCCCCTTTTCTCTCTCTTTCCGATCGGAGCCGCCACCGTGGCCGTCGATCGAACCACAACGGGCCACAACCCCCCATAGCTCTCCCTCATTCGTTGCTCTCACACCCACGAGCCTTTTCTCTCTCCACGGATGTCACCGGCGCCGTTACCGGTCCGTGATCGTGCTGGACTCGTGTCGGGAACCTCGGAGATCGAAGCCTTGCCTCGGTTTAGTCACGGTCGTTCCCCGCTAACGAGGAGCAACACTGACGCCATCATTGTCACCAAGCTAAATCCAGGTTCTATTTAAAAAGCCCGAGGTAAGAGGGTTCGCGTTACCTTTGCTTAAGAAGTAAATTCTAGGATTATATAGTGGTAGCTAGGAATAGAATAATTAAAAGTATGTTAATGAACCTTAGAGTACTCCTGTTGGCAGAGATAAAGTAAATAAAATTGTGATGAGAAACCACACCCTAGGAAATAGATTGTATGTGCGCAGGATAAGGCCCGGAATGAATGAGCGAAAGTAGAATATTAAAATAGTTCGAATAAAATAAAAACGTGAGCAATCATAAAAGTAGAACCATAGGGGAAGTAAAAGAACAAGAGGGTAAACGAAATAGATAAAGAGAGAGTGGAATTTAGTGAATTAAAAAGATAATAAGTATAATAGTACCCGAAGAGTAAGACGAGGTAAAGGAGGGTTTAAGAATGGAATAATAAAAATGTTCAGGACCGAGCCGAGTAATAGGCGCAAAGTAATGAACTAGATTTGAAAAGAAATAGGAAAAGAATAAGCGGATTAATAAAAAGATAATAAAGGAAAAGAGAGTACATTATGAGGGAAGCTAAGTAGAGTATTGTAATAAGAATTGAGAAACTAGATTAAGTTAATGAAGCCATTAAATATAATATAGATGATGAAATAGGAACGATGAATTAGGTAATTGACTGGGATAAGGAAATGAAGAAATAAGTAAGAATTAGTAATGAGAACTAGAACATGCTATACTAGACCGTATTAATTAGAATTGGATAAAATCGGGGGAAATTAACCCAAAAGAAAAGAGTAAAGTAGAAAATGTAGAAAATTGCGATAAGTCACAAATGAAAATAAAGATCAAAAGATAAAGATAAGTATACCAGAAATGTTGAAATTATAAGAAGAGAAAAGTGAACTAATTAAGAAAGAATAAAAGAGAACGGCTGATGGTCTGTTGGACTCAGTCATAAAGAAAAGATAAACGGCTGATGGTCTGTTAGACTCAGTCATGATAAAAGATAAACGACTGATGGTCTGTTGGACTCAGTCATAAGAAAAGGAAACGACTGATGGTCTGTCGGACTCAGTCATGATAAAAGATAAACGACTGATGGTCTGTTGGACTCAGTCATAAGAAAAGGAAACGGCTGATGGTTTGTTGGACTCAGTCATGATAAAAGATAAACGGCTGATGGTATGTTGGACTCAGTCATAAGAAAAGGAAACGGCTGATGGTCTTTTGGACTCAGTCATATAAAGGAAAAAGGGCTGATGGTCTTTTGGACTCAGTCACCTGAAGGAAAACGGCTGATGGTCTTTTGGACTCAGTCATGATAAAGATAAAGGGCTGATGGTCTGTTGGACTCAGTCACCAGGAAAAAGAAAATGATAAAGAAAAGAAAAAGAAAAAGAAAAGAAAAAGTAGAAATGATTAGAGAACTGTTAGAAAATCAATAATTAAAAGAATGCGAGAATAAGTGAAAACTAAAAGAGTTTATTTATGTGAATTAATTGTGGATAAAATATATTAATAATTAAGTAGGCTTAGTTATTTGCTATGTCTTCTTTTAGAATTTATCTTTTTAAGTTCTGTGTAATGCTACCCTTCTTGATATCATTTTACAGGTACGGAAGCGGAGCTTACACTGTTGCGGGCCGAACTGGAAACTCTCCACCACGTGGAGTGTATTTATGATACTCTGAGCGGATTTTATTATTAAAACTGTTATTTGTTGTAATTTAATATGCGTAGTAATTGTATGCCCTGAATTTGTACTAATTGGGCTTTAGGATCTGATCTGGTTATTGAACTATTATGTTTTAAGTTTTTAAATATTCTGGACTGACAGGTTTTAAGAAGAAAATTTTTGGGAAGTCCGAAAAACAGAGGAAACTCTGCCGGATTTTCATAAATCCTTTCTTAAGAAATCAATTTCTAAAATGAATTTTTAAACTCTGATTTTATTAAAACTTAAAGTTAACTAAATAAAGTGAGGATGTTACATTTATGGTATCAGAGCAGGTTCCCTCGGCCCTGGAGTTTGGACTCACAACTCCTATTGATTACTCACCCAGCGAGTAATCAAGTAATAGTGTCAAGTCTTAGAATAGATAAATAGATATATTTAAATAAGAGTTTTTAGTCAATTGTGGAATAACGTTCTCTTTTTCCAGAACTTAGTCACCATGCCTCGGAGACGTACACAGGATGAAAGGATGGCTGCTATACTAGAAAATCTGGTCCAAATGAATCAGAATCAGGCTGAGATAGTAGCAACAGCCGCAGCCGCCGCACTCCACCAAACATCAGGCCCAATGGGCATCGATTGGCTAGCTAGATTCAGGCAGAACGACCCGCCCAAGTTTGAAGGTGGCTACAATCCTGACGCAGCACAGAGATGGCTCCAAGAATTGGAGAAGATTTTCCGCACAATGTCACCGTCCACGGATCAGATAGTCCCTTTGGCGGCGTACATGCTCACTGGAGAAGCTGAATATTGGTGGGAGCGTGTACGAAGGGAAATGGAGATCGCTAACCAGGAAATCACCTGGGATGTGTTCAAAAATCAGGTTTCTAGGGAAGTACTTTCCGGAAGATGTCCGCCGAGAAAAAGAGCTGGCATTCTTGACCCTGAAACAAGGGAACATGAGTGTTGGAGAATATGCTGCACATTTTGAGGATCTCATCCGATATGCCGGAAGCTACAAGGATGCTGACGAAAGGACTAAGTGCATTAAGTTTGAGGACGGGCTTCGCACTGAGATTAAAATCGCCTTTGAGTATCAGAATGTTGCGAACTTGTCCGACCTGGTAAACATGGCTAGCACTTATGAAAAGGGATTGAGACGGGAGATGCTGGAGAAGCAAAGCAGAAATAGGCAGGGTGCTGGAAGTTCTATCAGGGGAGAAGGACCGACGCAAGAACCAGACCCATATGCTGATGTTGATACTATGGCAATGGTTCCCAGGGATGCGGACCATAATGTGGCTATCCCAATTTCTAGGCCCTTATGTTCACACTGTGGGAAATCTCACAAACGGTTGTGTTGGCATATGAACCAACTCAGGAAGGAGGGTCTTTGTTATCACTGCGGGCAGTCGGGACACCGTGCTGCAGACTGTCCTGGGAGCACGCGGATCGATGAATGAACTTACCCGAGGTACTTTCAGTGTTAACTATATACCAAATATTTATTTAAAATATTTATTTAAAAATATTTTGCATAAAGCATATATATATTTATTTAACTTAAAAAGAGATCAATAAACGATAACACATTAATTAAAGTTTCATCGAACACAGTGATGGTATTACCACTGGTAGAATGTAAGGTTAGAACTGATCACTCTAATTCTTACATCTGCTAGGGGACGATAACATCAATAAACTTGACGATGATGTTGCTATTGATAGATGTGAGATTGAGACTGATCACCTCGATCTTCACAACTATTAGTGGTCGATGTCATTGACACTTTCCAACCAAAAATCAGGACAGACAGATAGGAGCCTTAAGCTAGTGCACCCACTTACTATGAGAGTAGCCGCGAAGCAAGTTTAGCCATTGCATCATGTGCCTTCACCAAAACCAAATCAAATCAGCGGTAGTTTCATAGGAAATGCATCTTTCGATGATTCTCTGCTGAAAACTCACACT
Source organism: Crotalaria pallida (assembly GCA_037953625.1). Taxonomy (NCBI): domain Eukaryota; kingdom Viridiplantae; phylum Streptophyta; class Magnoliopsida; order Fabales; family Fabaceae; genus Crotalaria; species Crotalaria pallida. Next base: position 18,380,866 of record CM075650.1, read on the forward strand.
TAAGAATAATCTCCATTGTCTTCTTGCTTGACATGTATCCAGTACATCCTGGGTCGTCGCATAAAGACTATGAAACCCATCCTTGAGTGCTTCGTGTTTCTTCTTTTCATCTTCACTCTCTTCAAGTTTCAAGCATCTCAGATGCAGAGGTGAGAATTCACCAAGACGTAGAAACCCAACATAGTTCTATGATTACTGATGGATAACCATCCACATGTCCCTTCTAACCTTGGACATCGGTCGAGAAGCTTACGTGCGAAATTCTGAATAACGAACGAGCATACCCCAAGCATGGATATAATTAAGTATGTCAATGCTAAGTGGGGGAGGATTTCAATCCAAGGAATGGAAGATGGAACTTTAACAATAAGAAAATCGTGAATCCTATCCGAGTAACAAGGCAGAATACAGAACGGTAACGAAGCGTAAGGAAGATTGCATCGAGCCGGACTCAATGTCCGATGATCAAACCATAACCCGTAAGAAACACCTATACCAAATTGAACTCGTCAAACGAACGGAAGGAAACTACCACCGGAGTAGAACGCAGATATAGCTAAAGTGGATTTGAAGGGCGACCTCACTAGACTCACTTGAAGGAGTAAGAAACGAACAGGGAATAAGCGGAGTCGCGAAGTGAAGTCTCACTTAAGAGGTTATGTCGGAGCACCGCAAATAGTTGTCTCAGTCTCGTAAGACTCTGTGTATTGCGCGGATTTCTGAGTGGCTGAGATAAACCATACCTGAGGCGAGTAATTATACCGCAGAACCCTTAACTCAGAACTTCCTCATAAGAAATTGAAATGACATGGGTAGAAACTGTGTCAGAGGATACTCCTCCAAATTAAGGGACAATTGGAATTTCGGGGACGAAATTCAAATAAGTGGGGGAGAAATGTAACATCCCGAATTTTAAACCCGAAGATAAATAAATAAATAATAATTAGAATAATTAAAATGAAAATAATAAACCACAAATAGGTATCCCATATGAGAATTTTAGCATTAGAAGAGAATAATAATAATACTAAGCGAATTAGAGAAGAAAGGAATGTTAAATCGAAGTTAGGATCGGGCCAGAAAATGGATAATTCGATAATAAACATAATAACAAGGGAAAAATTAAAATAAAAGATTTAAGAATCAAAACACAATTCTCACCGTTGGATATGAAGATATGATTTTTAGGAAGTTGCTCGTCAAATTTGAGCAAGATCCGACGGTGAACGAAGAAGTTAAGGAGGTTTGAAGTTCGGAAGAAAATAGAAGGAAAATAGAAAAATGAAACAGCAGTTCCTGCTCATTTCGCTTAAGCGAAACAGCTTCAGTGGCAACATGGATTGAGTTCGCTTAAGCGAGCTGCTTTCGCTTAAGCGAAAAAGCTTCAGGGGCAACACGAATGGTGTTCGCTTAAGCGAACTGATTTCGCTTAAGCGAAATTCCTTCGAACTGAAACAATAAATTCGGGTTTTGGGATTGAAACCCCCATTCCAACCCCCCTTTCTCTCTCCTCTCCTCCGCCCCTCCCTCTCCTCCCTCCTCCACGGCCTTCAGCCACCAAGGCCGCCGCCCCACCGTGGCGACCCTCCTTCTCTCCCTCAATCGGTCTCTCTCTCTTGCTCTCTCTCCTTCCCTCACACTCCCCCTCCTCACAAACTCTCTCTCTCCTCCCCACTAACAGCCGCCGCCACCTCCGGCCGCCACCGCCACCTCCACGAACCACCACCACTTACCACCACCACCACCCTCATATTTCTCTCTCCCTCTTCCCCTTTGACTTCGGTCTCTCTCTCTCTCTCTCTCTCCCATTTTCTCTCTCTTTCCGATCGGAGCCGCCACTGTGGCCGCCGATCGAACCACCACGGGCCACAACCCCCCATAGCTCTCCCTCATTCATTGCTATCACACCCACGAGCCTTTTCTCTCTCCACGGATCTCACCGGCGCCGTTACCGGTCCGTGATCGTGCTGGACTCGTGTCGGGAACCTCGGAGCTCGAAGCCTTGCCTCGGTTTAGTCACGGTCGTTCCCCGCTAACGAGGAGCAACACTGACGCCATCATCGTCGCCAAGCTAAATCCAGGTTCTATTTCAAAAGCCCGAGGTAAGAGGGTTCGCGTTACCTTTGCTTAAGAAGTAAATTCTAGGATTATATAGTGGTAGCTAGGAATAGAATAATTAAAAGTATGTTAATGAACCTTAGAGTACCCCTGTTGGCAGAGATAAAGTAAATAAAATTGTGATGAGAAACCACACCCTAGGAAATAGATTGTATGTGCGCAGGATAAGGCCCGGAATGAATGAGCGAAAGTAGAATATTAAAATAGTTCGAATTAAATAAAAACGTGAGAAATCATAAAAGTAGAACCATAGGGGAAGTAAAAGAACAAGAGGGTAAACTAAATAGATAAAGAGAGAGTGGAATTTAGTGAATTAAAAAGATAATAAGTATAATAGTACCCGAAGAGTAATGCGAGGTAAAGGAGGGTTTAAGAATGGAATAATAAAAATGTTCAGGACCGAGCCGAGTAATAGGCGCAAAGTAATGAACTAGATTTGAAAAGAAATAAGAAAAGAATAAGCGGATTAATAAAAAGATAATAAAGGAAAAGAGAGTACATTATGAGGGAAGCTAAGTAGAGTATTGTAATAAGAATTGAGAAACTAGATTAAGTTAATGGAGCCATTAAATATAATATAGATGATGAAATAGGAACGATGAATTAGGTAATTGACTGGGATAAGGAAATGAAGAAATAAGTAAGAATTAGTAATGAGAACTAGAACATGCTATACTAGACCGTATTAATTAGAATTGGATAAAATCGGGGGAAATTAACCCAAAAGAAAAGAGTAAAGTAGAAAATGTAGAAAATTGCGATAAGTCACAAATGAAAATAAAGATCAAAAGATAAAGATAAGTATACCAGAAATGTTGAAATTATAAGAAGAGAAAAGTGAACTAATTAAGAAAGAATAAAAGAGAACGGCTGATGGTCTGTTGGACTCAGTCATAAAGAAAAGATAAACGGCTGATGGTCTGTTGGACTCAGTCATGATAAAAGATAAACGGCTGATGGTCTGTTGGACTCAGTCATAAAGAAAAGATAAACGACTGATGGTCTGTTAGACTCAGTCATGATAAAAGATAAACGACTGATGGTCTGTTGGACTCAGTCATAAGAAAAGGAAACGACTGATGGTCTGTCGGACTCAGTCATGATAAAAGATAAACGGCTGATGGTCTGTTGGACTCAGTCATAAGAAAAGGAAACGTCTGATGGTTTGTTGGACTCAGTCATGATAAAAGATAAACGGCTGATGGTCTGTTGGACTCAGACATAAGAAAAGGAAACGGTTGATGGTCTGTTGGACTCAGTCATGATAAAAGATAAACGGCTGATGGTCTGTTGGACTCAGTCATAAGAAAAGGAAACGACTGATGGTCTTTTGGACTCAGTCATATAAAGGAAAAAGAGCTGATGGTCTTTTCGACTCAGTCACCTGAAGGAAAACGGCTGATGGTCTTTTGGACTCAGTCATGATAAAGATAAAGGGCTGATGGTCTGTTGGACTCAGTCACCAGGAAAAAGAAAATGATAAAGAAAAGAAAAAGAAAAAGAAAAGAAAAAGTAGAAATGATTAGAGAACCGTTAGAAAATCAATAATTAAAAGAATGCGAGAATAAGTGAAAACTAAAAGAGTTTATTTATGTGAATTAATTGTGGATAAAATATATTAATAATTAAGTAGGCTTAGTTATTTGCTATGTCTTCTTTTATAATTTATCTTTTTAAGTTCTGTGTAATGCTACCCTTCTTGATATCATTTTACAGGTACGGAAGCGGAGCTTACACTGTTGCGGGCCGAACTGGAAACTCTCCACCACGTGGAGTGTATTTATGATACTCTGAGCGGATTTTATTATTAAAACTGTTATTTGTTGTAATTTAATATGCATAGTAATTGTATGCTCTGAATTTGTACTAATTGGGCTTTAGGATCTGATCTGGTTATTGAACTATTATGTTTTAAGTTTTTAAATATTCTGGACTGACAGGTTTTAAGAAGAAAATTTTTGGGAAGTCCGAAAAACAGAGGAAACTCTGCCGGATTTTCCTAAATCCTTTCTTAAGAAATCAATTTCTAAAATGAATTTTTAAACTCTGATTTTATTAAAACTTAAAGTTAACTAAATAAAGTGAGGATGTTACAGATCCGACCTGAAAACCGGTGAACCGGTGGAGGTACCGGTTCAGAAGAAGCCAAGAACTGCCCTAAGAAAAAACCGGAATTGAACTGGCCAAATTCGGTAATGAACCGTCATAACCGGTAAATACCGATGGTTCACCGGTTTGCATTTTGGCAAAAAAAAAAAAAAAAAATTGGGCTGTTTGTCCCAATGGTTCACTGGGCTGTTTTTATATTTAAAAAAAATACTAAATCCTAAATTCCTGAGAGATTGAATCAGCTGGGCAAAAGGAGTAATACTAGTGTATTACCTATTAATATTTTCTTATTAGTTACTAGTATTACTTATTAATATTTTCTTTCTTTAATTTACTAGCATTGTATATTTGATTTATTTTCTTCCTGAATGAACATTGTATACTGTATAGTACTTGTTAATTAATAATTAATAATATTTTCTTATTATGTTATTATATTGTTATATATGTATATATATACACGCTCGCGCGTGTACGTTAAGACCGGTTAAACCACGGTTCTATCACGGTCCAACCACTGAACCTTGAACCAGTACCTTGACTTGTTCAATAACCTATCCGGTTTTCAAAACATTGCTTTTTAGAGTTCCAATAATAATTATAGGGGTAATTTTGAAAAAGTATACCTAATTTTCACATTTCTAATGTCACTAACTAATTTATTCACTTCCTTGGTGGAAGTGAAAAACCCCAAAAAAATCTTATAAATAAGACCAGAAGGAGTATATATTACGAGAGTATAATTCCGTAGTGTAAATATATGTTACTAAAAATATATTTCCTTAGAGCAACAAAAAATTAATAAATAAAGGGAGTAAAGCTAGTAGAGTGAGAATTGGTCTATCCCATCCTTGCTTTATTTGGAGAAAGACTACATAATAACTTGATTCTTAGTCTGTTGGGTATCGACTCTTTTAATTTTAAAAGAATGTCTATTAGAGTCATCATATTTATGGTTGAAGTTTTTCTCGCATCAGAGTAATAATAGATAAATAGTGAATTACTTTTAATAATTGATACCGTTCTCGTGAAATGTCATGAATAGAAGAAATAATCTCGAATAAGAAAGATATATAAAAGTAATTTTATATACATATTTCATTTTTTTTCTTTTTTATTGTTTAAGATGAACTTTTTTTTTTATAATTTATGGTTTTTAAGGATTTATAATCTTCAATTTCAAAAGAAAACCTAAATAAGAATTTATGATTTTTTTTTTCTTCCAAGACGGAGGATTGAATGGGACTAAAGGGAATGAAGACCCTAAAGTCCGAAAAAAGGCATTTATACATCATTAGGAAGTGAGAAAAAGCCTCATCAGTATGACAGGTGCAGATATGCTCTATAACCTATTTGGAGCAACGATTTTGTATTCACATTCCTACGTGGGATCAGAACAAATCTCGACGTGAGGAAGAGCATGGCCACGAGCATACCTAGAAATGGTTTTATCCATTGTAGAATCAAAAAGAAAGGGAGATTTCACCATTAGGGTATGGATCGGGAACTATCAAAAGGAAGAGAATATTTGAAAAGATAGAAAAACACCGCCCAAACGAAGAGGGTTCCTCTGGGGATAATGATAACTTAGGGGCTCTTAGAGAAGAAAACTCGTCACTTCAAGAGATGTGTCACATGGGATTGAAACTGGCGCATCAAGTGGAGACAAGATTGAGCATGATTTGAAATCTGAACAGTCAAGTAAATGAATTAAAAGTTGTGGCCCCACTTTAGAGCTCGAAACGATAGATTAGCTCACAACACAAAGTTATCTTCAGAGCAAAAACCTAGGGACTTATGTTCCGGTTCTATTGCTGGTTAAGGGTACTTAGTACTTACCATACGAAAGGACCCTAGAAGACTTATTATGTCCTTTGGACGGACCTTGCTGAGATGGTTCAACCTCGGATCATCCCAAATTGAGGACCTCAAGCTCGGAAGACCATTGAAGAGCTCGGATGAAGTCCCAACGACGAATAAGGCCATGAGATTTATTCGCATAATGCAATCTTCAGAAGATTAGAACACTTTATAAGGGATTGACACTTGATTATCCCCATATTATCCAGAATAGTATAAGATCATCGTTTATCTCCTTAAAAATAAGATCATGCGATAGTTTACATAAGTATAATTGGGATGTGATTATTGACATTACAAATTCCCTATCCATACTTATCGTTTTTTTTTAATTTTAAAAGTTTTACTTTATCTATGAAATATGAATAAATATTTGAGAATGTTAATAGTCTCATTGTTGATAGTTGAGACCTAGAGATTTTTAAATATAAAGGTAGAGCTCGAAAAAAAAAATGATTACTGTTCTATTGTGAAAATGTTACTTCAATTTTTTTTAACAGAAATGTTAACAGTGATTTTAGAGTATTGTTTAGAGAAAAATAATATAGAATCTTAATACTACCTCTGTTTCTAAATATAAGGCTCTTTTGATATTTTTATTTTGTACCTATTTATAAGACCCTATATCAATTTTTAATGACCATTAATTACTTCTTTCCATAAACACTCATATTTATTTAACACTTTTTAGATTTCCAATAATATTAATAGGGGTAGTTTTGAAAATACATATCAAATATTTACATTTCCAATACTATTAACTAAATTAACCAACTTTTTTAATGGACGTGAAATCACTGAAAAGGGTCTTTTATACAGGAACGGAGGGAGTAAGTATCTTAATGTAACATCTCGATTTCTAATTCCAAGCTTAATCAGAATAAGCCTAAGTTAGGACCAAGGAAAGAATCAGTAGTAAATCGTGTATAGGAGTTAAGAGTAATGCCTGAGAGTTAAAAACTATCAAAATATGAAAATTTGGTGAAGTAATCGATTACCTTGGGGTGGTAATCGATTACCACCATTCTGTGAGGAGTTCTAAATTTGATTTAAGGGATGTAATCGATTACATCAGGGAAGGTAATCGATTACCAAGCTTCTGTGAGAAATCACTAAATGGCAAAATCAAGGGGGTAATTGATTACTGGCTGAGGTAATCGATTACCAGTCGTAAAACATTTAAAAAAAATAAAGACTTGGGGACCACTCATTTGTGGCTTCCCCAAAAAGCCACTTAATAAGGGCCACATACCCATTTCCTCCCATGCAAGAAAGGAAAGGAAAAAAAAAATAAAACACCACACTTCTTCATTCCTTCATCATCTTCTCCATTTTCCTTTCTTGGTTCCAAGAAGCAAGCATCAACATCATCAACACAAACCCTAGAAATCAAGCATTATAATCATCATATTCCTCATCGACATCAAACCCTAAGCAAGGAAACAAGTGCAAAACCACCCCCATCTTCCTCCCTCAAACTCGTGACCCTCCCTCTCTTTTCCTTGAAGTTTTTCAATTCCATATCTATGGATATTTTTATACACACATGCCTCATCATCAAGAGCAAGTGAAGACAAGCTCACTTCCTCCTTCACAATCTCCTCTTGACAAAGTTCCTCTCCATCTCTTTGTTGCTTGGCTAAGACATCTCAAGAGGTTCAAGGGTTTAAGGCTTTAAGAGCTAGGCAAAGGAAAAGCTAGAGTTCAAGGCTTCCTTATCTTTTATCACTTTTGAGGTAAGGAGGGGGTATTACCCTTATTTAGAGGATGGGTTCTAGGGTGATTATAGTGGTAACTAAGATTAGAGGAGGATAAATATGTAAAAATATATGTTAAGGAATCTTAGGGTAGTAGATATGGATAATAAGCTAAGTGTGAAAATAATGAAATGAACCCACTTATGATTTCATGAACTTATGTGGATATAACATGTTGTTAGGTGGTGTATGAATGATGATGTTTATGTTGATGTGTATGAGGGGTTGAGGGTTTGAAATGAACATAAGGCGTATAAAGTTAATGGGCATTATATACTAAGGGGATAAATTGAATATGTTTGAGTGTGTGATAAATGATTGTTGAGAATAATCTAGGGTTAAATTGATAACCTTGGACAAAGAAAGAAATATAAATTTAAGATGCTAAATTTGTAATGTGAATGATAATGTGATTGTGTTGATGTTTGTGTAAGTTTAATTTGTGACTATATAGAAAATGAATGTGGCCATTGAGGGTCTGAACAACTGATGCGCTGATTAATGATCTGTATGGGATACACTGTCCCATTAGGCGAAATGTACTGTTAGGTTGAAATTCCCCTAGGTGGAAAGTCCCATTAGGTGGAAAGGCCCTTCAGGTGGAAATGCCCTTCAGGTGGAAATTCTCATTAGGTGGAAATGCCCATTAGGTGAAGGGTGTACCCACGGATCATTATGCGCAATTAAAATGAGTAAAGTTGGCTAAGACGTAAAAAAAGGGGAATAAAAGTAAAAGAATGAATAGAAAGGGATTAATAAATGTAGGGAAATCCTAACGGGTGTGGTCCTAATGGGTGGGAAATTCCTGTTGGGTGGATAAATTCCTGTTGGGTAGATTTTTCCTAATGGGTGGAAACTTCCTAGTAGGTGGGAAATGCCTGACAAGTGCAATAGTCCTAATGGGAAAATGAATAAAAAATGAAAAGATAGAAAAAAGCTAAGTGACAAAGGATATGATAAAAGTAGTAAATTGAGAAAGGAATGAATGTAAGAGGGAAGATAAGAAAAGTAATTGAGAATATAAATTGTATATGAAGGAGATTGTTGTGTTGTAATATTATATTGTAAGTGCATTAGGCTTAGTTTATTGCTATAGCTCTTTAGAAACTATTTTCTAAGTATTGTGTAATGCTCACCTCCTTGCTGTTTTTACATAGATACTAAGGCTGAGCATACCCCTTTGCAGGCCGAGCAGGAATACTCTCCCTCACAGGGAGAGTAGGTTTTAGTTTAGTAGGACATGGTTATGTCCTTGGCCTTTGGATGACACAATGTAGTTTGTTTTGCTGTATATAATGTAAATATATCTTTTGGGTTGGTCCAGGACAACTCCTTTTGGGGAAGGAGTCTTTTGGGAAAATACTATTTCCACAACTTGTGATATAATGCTGCTAACTCTGATATGTTCATAAGTATTATCTTTTGGGAAGCTAAAACTAGTTCTAAGAACTTGTTCATATTTTAGAAATGATGTAAATGAATACACTATGATATATTTTGCCCTGCTGGTTTACTGTCGATGATATAAATGTTAGAACAGGTGTTCGAGAAAACACATTTTTATGGAAATGTCCCTAAAACAAAGTAAACTCCGTTCGATTTTACAGAGATTTTCATAAGTAATATACTTAACTAGGAGTTTTAAAAAGAAATTTTCAGTTCACCAATTTTCTAATGGGTAATTAAGGGTAAATTTAAGTAGGGTATTACACTTGAAGTTACTCATTATTAAGGCTTATTTATGGTTTTAATCCCTGAAAGTTGGGAGTGTTTTGATTTTGGTCCCTATAATTTTTTTGACCTTGACTCATCCTTAATTGTTTTGAAAATTTGGTTTTAGTCTCTGCTGTTAGGAAAAATTCGTTAATATAATGTAGTTAACAAAACGCCACATCAGCATACACGTGTGCAAATATTGCATGTCACCGATGGGATGACGTGAATGATCCGGACTCGAAGGAGCAAATGGGTCAAGGCCCAACCAAAATGTGTTTATTGATTGGGCTATGGCCCTTTTGCTCCTGCGGATCCGGATCATCTACGTCATCCTACCATAACATTCCATACTTGCACACGTGTATGTTGATGTGACGTTCCGTTAGCCACGTCAATTGTTAACGAATTTTTCTTAACAACAAGGACTAAAACCAAATTTTTGAAATCAATTAAGGATAAGTCATGGTCAAAAAATGGTAGATTTTATGTAAATATATATTGGATTTATCCTAACAATTTGGAAATAAGAAAAAGATATATTATTTATTCTATAAGATTATATATCATATATAATGGATAATTCAATCTGCCCTAAGAGATAAAGATAAAGGAAGATTACTCTCAGATATAGAAAATTTATCAGGAAAATACATCGGACCATGGTGTCATCCTAATTCTATAAATAACAACCTCATGCAAGCTAAGGGGATAAAGCATCCTAACCAATATACACACAACATCAATTCACATATGATATACACGATTTCATACTCCTTGAGAGTATCATCAACACTCCCTAGAGAGAGACGTCGTTAAGTGGTAAAAGAGTCAAACTCTTGTTGTTCCATACGTTGGCAGTTGCATCCAACCCCACCACGAATTGAAGGTTCAACAACCACTTGAAGCTCTCCACCCAACAGTACTGAGAGTCATAACCTTAGGAAAGCAGTGTACCACCTCATTTATATAGGAGATTCTAGACCATAAACGACCTCCCTTAGAGTAGGGGACATATCGTTAACGAATCTCAAGGACTATTTGAAGCTATCTTATTCTCCTTTGATGCACTATTTCAACGTGCCAAGTAGAACTACTTAGTCTTGATCCCCATAGCATAGTTCGAACATGTACATAGAAATATCTTTAACAAGAATCCCTATTCTTACTGGACAACACATTGATTACTTTTGTTAGTGTCATTGTAGATGCAAAAATTTGATGTACTTTTTCAAAATATCCCTATAATTATTAATGAAACTATAAAATATAATGAAAAATATATAGATATTGGTAGAAAGAAGTAATTAAATGTTATTGGAAATTAAAATAAAGTTTTATAAATAGAATCAAAATACAAGTTCCAAAAGAGTCTTATATAAAGGATCAGATGGAGTAAAATGGAATTTGTAGAGTCATATCTATTTGATTGGGATTTCATAATTCACTTTCTAAGCTTAAAGTCGCTAGCAATTTCCAATTTAGAAAATAAGAATTACACATGGCAATTAAACCCATATTATCGGGTATCTGCATGATCTCGACCTAATTTTGATGGGAAATACCTATTTTGATTGGATTTGGAGAAATATGAATCCAAAAAGATAATGATGAGGCGGGTTTGGGATTGTAAATATCCACCATGCCCGGCCCCTACCCCCGCTCCTAAACCCATTCTGATATAAAAATTAAATAATATACATTACAATAATAATGAAATAGTGACATTAAGCTAACATATTTGGCTAAAATCAAGATTTAATTGATAAGTTTTTAGATATTTTAATTTTTTTACATTTATTATCATCATTATTATATATTATTTGAATTATAATATATTTCATATATGATTTGTGTTTAATATAGTGAAAGACAATTTAGAAAAATAATTAAAAATAATGCAATGAGCTACCCATAGGTTTTCTCGAATTCGAACCCGACGAAAATGAGTTTGAGATTTACTTTTTCATCCCCACTTTCCTTAAACCCGAGTTTGAATTTGTCCGGATCTTCATGGATGCGAGGTTTATTTGTTACTTTAGTTTTTTTAACTTATTTCAAATTATTTGCCTCTTTAAGAATTCGAGAGTGTATTAATTGATTTTTTGCAAACTTAACCTTGCATTTAACATTTTGAAATATATGAAATGAGTGGTAGTTAATGTAATGTAAGGATATTATAGTAAAGTTATCTAATACTTCTCCAAAATTTTAGCATTAGATTACTTTCTTAATTCTTGTGAAACTCCTAAAACAAAAGATAAATTGGAAGAGATGAAGTATATGATAATGGGAGAGTATATGTATTTTAACTCATTCATTTTTATGAATGTGGGTTTTGTCCGTTAGATCTAACTCATATTTGAAATTCCTTACAATTTTTCTCAAGCGGGAATCTTTATTGGTCAGACCCTCTTGAGAGTAACACTATCAATTATCTGGCGATATCATATTGTTGTTTAATACTTTCTGTGGTGTACCAATATAGTCGAGTGCCGAGTAAACACAAGGACACGTTGGTTATTGGATATACATCACGATGTGTTTTTTTGGGTTATTGTATCTAACGGAGACGATCCTGATCCTACATATCCCCAAGTGAAAAGGGAATCAAGGTACACATAGTTCTTAAGAATAGGGTTTAAAAAAACATAACTGACCCTTATGATAAGCATTATACTTATAGGGGAGAATTACTTGACCTAGTTCAAGTGGGCTAGGTTTGTGAGACAGAATATTCCGTTGTGTGATTATTTGATGCTTAAGGTGGATAAAATTCTGTTATGGTTCAATTCTGACTGATAATAAATATCGGGGCTTTGCAATATTTGATTGATTAAAATTCTTAATACTCCATTTACGGGCAAAAATTTAGGAATGATGAGAGTGTAATGGTCGATATTGTGGGCTCGACTTCGTTAATCAATTTAGGTCCATTACACTTCAATAGGACTCATCTTGGATGGTCCATAAACAACCCTCATCCATAATACTTGTCTTGATTGAGTTTTAAATTCCGATACCACTTGTTAGGAATATAGGAGCCTTAATAATAAAAGATATCAATAAACAAATTAAGTGAGTTAAGTAAAGATACATGCAAATGAGTTAAACACTTTTCTTGATCCAGAATTATAAAACGTTAGTTTTATGAGTTTTGTTAATTATATGATCTTCAACTTATCCATGTGGGACTTGTCATCCCCCACCTAATTCACAGTTAAATTCTGGCTTAAATATTAAAATGTCCTTGTAAATATTGATCTCTTTGAAATTGGTCCCTGCAAAAAAAAAAAAATTGGTTTTGGTTCCTATATTTACAAAACGTTTTGGTTTTGGTCTTTCTTGTTAAATGTGAATGGAAAACACCGAAAACGTGATGTATTACATTCTATGCATTAATTCGAAAACCATTAAAGATGATATTTTTGCATTAATTCTCCAGGGTAAAAAGACAACTTCTATCAAGTAAGAGAATTAATTCAAAAACCATAACAGTAAAGAGCCAAAACCTATGAAAACTAATAACAAAGAGACCAAAACTAACTACCAACATAATTATGGAACCAAAATTTAACATAAGAGACTGAAACCAAAACGTTTGTAAATGCATGGACCAAAACCTTTTTTTTTTTTTGCATGGACCAATATCAAATGAGTCAATATTTACAAAGACATTTAAGCCTTAAATTCCTAAGTCCTAAAACACTAATGTATAACCAACGGGGTTTGGTTCAGTTGGTGTAAGGCTCCAACTGAAATCTTGGGAATGGGGCACGGGTGCTAGTAGCCCCGTGTTCGATTCCCACTAAAAACATCAAGCTGGGAGAGCCAGTCACGCACCTCGCTCCGGATTAGTCTCAAGGGCTCCATGATATTAAGGGTGCTCTTGGGAATACCGATGGTTCTGCAAGGAATACAGAAAAAAAAACAAAATAAAACACTAATGTATACATTCTCACTTATTTGTCGTTATTGATCAATAAAAGAACAAAAATATTTAAAAACTTTAATAAGAATAAATAAAGAAATCATTCAAAATAAAATGAAAAACAAATAAGGGGAAAAAAATAAAAGTTTGATATAAAACGACGTACAATAACTTGTAAAAGAAACGAAAACTTTTCAGATTTTGCTTTATATAACCGAACTCATGATTTAAAAACTATATTTAACACAATATTTCTATTCGTAGGGATGCATCAATAATGTTGAGGGGGTATATTATTATATCATTCATCTATCATATGGAGTAACTTTACCTAATTAAAACAGCAAGACAGTCAAGTGCTTTTTGTAAAGCAATATAAAATTTTACGATCATATCTTTAATCAAACGCAGAAAATCAAAGCCATGATGGTGTTCTATGATAGGAAGACAGGACCCACATACGCCGTTCAATCATGCAAACCTTTAAGGTCATAGGCAATGATAAAGAATTTTGAAAGCGTCATTGTCTTGTAGTGAAGCTTATTTTTATTCTATCTTTTTGGCACTCATTGGGTTGATGCACAATAATGCATGTTATTTTCTACAACATCTATTATTCAACAATATGGGAATTTATGCTTCTCTTTTTCCATTGTCTAAAATAAAAATTATAGGAAAAGTTGTTAGACATCTTTAGTGGAAATAATTTTATTGACTTAGTGGATATGTGTTCCTGCATGTCAAAACACATACAAGATATATTAGTGTTTATGTTAATTGCTTTGTAAAATAAAGACAAAACTGCTTTTTAATTTTTTAAATTATTTTTTAAACTGGTTTCTCAAAGTTTTTTTTTTTTAAAGTGATTTCTTAAGTTTATTTTTCGTTAGTGCGATTAGTCTTTCTATCATTTTTTTGTCAATTTCCTATTTTGTAATATTCTTTTCCGGCAAGTTTCTAGGGTGTCAAAAGAGGGTTTTTGATGTGGGACTATTATAAAATAAATTAGATATGTATATAAGTTTAGAAAGGTGATTAAGACATTTTTGAGATATAAATTGAAGTGGGCGTTGATGGTTGGTGATAGCGATGGGGAAGAAAAAAATGCAGAGGAAGAAGAAAAAGAAAAAAAACAATGGTGCTGGAAATGAAGAGGAATAAAGGTTGAATAATGTAATGGTGAAAGTCGACTATAAAGGAAAAAAGAGGAAATAGAAGAAAAAAAAAAGAAATCCTGTCACAATTAAAAATGGCGTTTTGGTCGGAAAAGATGAATGAATGGATTGGGAGACGAAAAAATAGGAATTGAATGGATTTAACAAAAAAGACAGATATACAGAACAACAATACTAACATAAATAAACTTCAGGAATCATTTTTGAAAAAAAAAACTTGAGAAACCACTTTGGAATAAAAAACTAAATTAAGAAAAAAAATAGTTTTGCCTAAATAAATAAGATAAAATTTTAGATAAATAAGTTTGAGGGACCTGTAAAACAAGACAAATTAAGTTTGGCTATTGGATGAGATTCTGGTCCTACATACCCCATGAGATGCCCAAAGAACTCATGACTATGTAGTTCTTATATATAAAAAAAAGGTGTTATCCTTGATCATATAGTTTCTCGATGATGAGAAACTAGATGTTGAGAGTCTCCTTGTGGGCTAGGTTTTCTTGTTGGTCAAGACTATTATCTTTGCATGTAGTCTTTTCTTGATCTTAAGAGGTTTTATGGTGTGTTTGGTTTGTGGAAACATTTCTTATTTTCATTTTCTGTTTTCATTTCTTCAAAATAGTTTTCATTTTCAAAAAATGAAATTTAAAAAACATGTTTGGTTTCATATGGTATTTTTTATTTTCAAAAAACAAAAATAATGAAAATACGTTTGTTTTATGCATTGTAAATCCTTTTTTTTTACATGATAGAAAATATTTTTGACTAAGTTTATACTTTATACACAAATAAATTGCCAACACTTGCACATATAATATATTATTAATAATATAAAATTTATTGAATTGTTGAGTAAAAAACAAGATCTAAGTACAATTCATGGCTTATTCAACAAAATAAAATATGACCACCAATTATATAAAGCTCTTTTAATGTCTACGAAAATTTTCCCACATTTGATTTGTAATATTATCTCGGACTTGTAACATTTCCATTGCTTGTTGAGCATCGATATTTATACCGTGTTGATCTACGTTCAAACCTTCTTCATTAATAATCAAGTCTTCTTCAGAGTATTGGTCAAAAAGTCTATCTTCATTGTGTTGCATTCTAATAAAATTATGTATAGTGCAACATGCATTAGGAATAAGCCTTTGTCTTCTAACAGGATAGTTTGACATCAACTTTAAAATAGGAAACCTTGCTTTGAGCACTCCAAAACACCTCTCAATGACATTCCTTAACGAAGAATGTCTATGATTGAATAATTCTTGTCGTCCTCTGGCTCGCCCTCCTTCACGAAAATCACGCAAGTGATATCTTGTCCTTCGAAATGGAGCAAGATAACCAGGCATATTAGGAAATCCAGAATCAACAAGATAATATTGATCTGCAATTTTTTTTTAAAAAAATCCTATTAAATAACTTATAATCAATGATACTTTTCCAAACTTATAAGCGACGATAAAATATTATGTTATTGAAGATAAGTACCTGCAAGAGGTTTTGGAAAATTATTTTCAGAAGTTAAAGCATCTAAAAAAACTCTTGAATCATTTGCTGTTCCTTCCCAACCAGAATAAACAAATGTGAATAGCATGTCAAAGTGACATACTGCCAATACATTTTGAGTTATCAAAACTTTTCTTCCACGAAAGGCTGTTTGATTTGATGCTGGAGCCCAAGCAGATACATGTGTGCCATCAATTGCACCAATGCATTTCTAAGTTGTAAACATCAATAATAAAAATTTTATAAAAAAAAATGTCGATTCATTAAATATGTTAAGTATAAGTATAGAAATTTACCTTGAAATATGGGAAAAACTTTTGTTTGCCTCTGATGTATGGATGAGTTGTTGTTTGATTTCCTGGTCGAATGATCATTTTGCCAAGCTTGCAAACTGCTCTTAAAACTCTTTTAAACCATTTGCTTACTGTTTCCAGAGAATGTTGAAAGCGTTCAGCAACAATTCGATGACGTAGATTATGACATACTATGATTAAGAACATTGCAACTCCTTCTTCTACAGCCACCTTTTTGCCATCTCTTAAATCTCCAACATCCTTTAAAGTATCACAAAAGTTCAAAAATACATGTTTTTCCATTCGAAAATTCTCATAACATCGAGCTTCATGACCAGCCATAACTTCCAGAATATACATCTTTCCGCTCAACAAAGAAGTCCTACAAGGTGTGTTAATAATAAAACTTTTCTCATATTCTAAGATTAGTGAAACTACAATTAAATCCTCAATATCATCATCCAAGTCGCTTGAGTCTGTACTTGAATTATTTGACATAATTACCTGCTAAAAAAATAATTAAATGCACTAATGTTAAAAATATAAAACATTCATGTTTAATAACACGAAGACTTATTAAGTCAATAACAATCCAATGCTTGTAATTATTAAGAAAATAAAATGCTTAAAAACAAAAGACAAAATCACCAATTGAACGAAACATTTACTAAACACTACTCTAAAGATGTTAGTCATTCCTTCCTTCTTGCCGGTGACATAATAATAAACATGCTTCTCCACAACTTTTCTGCAAACTTCACTAATGCAGCATTGAAAATTTTACTAGGAATATCTTCTATGGACTCAAGCAATTCCATACATTTTTCTATAGAGTAAGAATCAGACATTGGAGTCAGCCTTGACTCTTGATGCTTCTGCTCTTATACTTATTGTATCAGCCCATTTGTCCAAAACCGCTTCTAATTTGTTTATTCTGGAATTTTTTGCCTCTTTGCGTTTACGCTCCCTCAAAGATCCTATGAGCTTCCTTTTTTTATCAAATTCTTGTAAATCATCTCCTTCGAGGTCAATAGTATCACAATCGACATGCACACCTTTGGATAGAAAATCTTCCTCCATTTCTTTCTCTTCATCAGAGGTGGGTGGCTCTTGAGTAGAGGCTTGACTTAATTTTCCTGTTGCAGTGCTAGAATTGAATATCTCATCAACAATATCATAATCATGCTCAAATCCATGCTTCTTAAACTGCTTGTAAAACCTTCCTTTATACAAAATATAAGGGAGCAACTTCAGTACTACATAAATTCATATATTAATAAAATAACTAGAACAACAATCATACTATTAAATATTTAATAAAAAAATTTCCACCCACCGTATACATATCTTCCCATACTTCTTCAGGTGCATTCACTTTATTAGCTTCAGAATCCCATGTAACTCCTGTGCGTGCTAGCAAAGTAGAAAATTCACGATGTAATAGGCGTAGGCGGTTAAACTTTCCCTTAAGCCTTTCTACACCATAATTTTCTCCCGTAACCTTTAACAATTCATTGTTAATATCTTCCCATACCGGTGTTTTGAATGTTGATCCTTGTAGTAGTTTCTTCTTCACCCGATCATAAATTATTTCAATGAATATCTTTGTATTTTTGGTTGACCATTCCTTGTTCTCTCCCTTCTCACTTTTCACTCCCATCTATGCTAATAGCAATATATCAAGCAAACATATAACTTAAAACTAATAAAGTCTAATGCTAATAAAATAATACACAATGAGATACACTATATTATCATTATGCTTAAAAAACTACTATGATAACTTAAAACTAATAAAGTCTAATGCTAATAAAGTAATACACGTGAGATACACTATATTATCATTATGCTTAAAAAAACTACTATGAAATTTTATAGCAGTATAACTCAACTACATCTTCCAAAATATATAAGAATATGCAGTAATCAAAGTAAGCCATTCAAAGTAAAATACAACAATACGCGGCAATCAAAACTAAATATTACTTCTTCCGGTCCTATTTATAAGTCACATTCTAGAAGGATTCTTTTGTCTTATTTATAAGTCACTTTGTATTTTCTAGGATATTTATTGTTATTTTCTCTTATTTTCCCTTTGCTCATTAATGTGAAGTAATACAATGTGAAATTTCCAATGCAAATTAAGAGGGTAAGATTGTAATGTTGAAATATTTTTTTAAAATTTCAAGAAATCTAACTACCCTCCTTGGTTCATGTGATATGGTTAAGTATGCCCTATAAATAGGACCAGAGGGAGTATTAAAAAAATGCTAAAAAGTATTCTTAGATCACTTGTTAAGAGATTAAATATGGTTAAAAGTGATAAAAAATATTTTTTTGTATTCTCGTTTAAATAACTTGGATTTCTGTGTATATATTTTATAATAAGAAACCCAATAAAAGCACAGTAGAAACTCAATGGTGACAAAGATGTCATCACAGTAGAAACCAATAAAAGCACGTCTGTGCATATATTTTATAATAAGAAAATTGCCCCCAAAGTATAAGACATAAAACAGGGAAAACAACAAAAATGTTCAAAAGAAGGAGAACATAACAGAGAGATCCTACAGGGCAGCCACAGAGAGAATGGAAAAGGATAAGAGTAAAGGATATACATAAAAACTCACTTATTGGGGTTGAAGAAGGCAAGGCCACAGCCACTGCACAGAGAGAGAAGCCACAAAGAGAAAAGAGAGAAAGAAGGGATTGCTTCAGCCACAGGAGAGAGAAGCAATGAAGCATCTGTATAGGGAACCGATGAAGCAGACAGAGAAAAGAAGAGATTCGTTCTCCTTTTATGTTGAACTTCCTCTTAATATCAATTTTGCCACCGCGCGATTTTAAGATTCATTTTCCGCCTTTCCAATTTTTGAGCGGAAACAGTGAAAACGTGATTTTCACATTTCCAATTTTTGAGCCTTTTTAGGAAATATTTTTAAGAAATATTTTCATTAAAACTTGACCAAACACATTTTTAGAGATATTTTCTATTTTTATTAAAAATGAAAATAGGAAATGAATAAAACAAACGGACCCTTAAGTCATCTATTTTCACAAATAATCTGACATTTATCCTTGATTGATTGGACATAATAAATTGAGATATTTATTCATTATTTGAGAGTTATCTTGTGATTTTCTCTTGGATTTAACTCTACATTATGATAAACTATGCATCTTTTGTTATTATCCATTAATTTTGGTTATTCTTGGAATAGATCCTATTGACCAATGCTGGTTATGACATGAACAAGGGTTAATCCAAGATTTGCATCCGCTTTGTGGAGCTCAGTGTTGAGTAGGCTTTCTATACTGCACTTCCAGGTTACTATGTCAGATTTGAACTAAGGACTGGTGTGCGTCAGGTGGCTAGGTCACTGATCTAGATTAGATATGGTAGTTTATGTTGGAAACCAACAAGCGGGCTAAGCAAATACTAGAGGGGGGGGTGAATAGTATTTTGAAGCACTAATACCAAATATTTCGATTGATAATTGAAGAATGGAGCTAAGACTGAATTTTCTGGAATCAGACACAAAAGACTCGAGTCTTTTGTGAAATACTCGAGTTTTTCAGTGATGAACAACTCGAGTCTTTTGTGAAATACTCGAGTTTTTCAGTGATGAACAACTCGAGTCTTTTCTGAAATACTCGAGTTTTTCCTATCAGATAGCAGAAAAACCAGAAACGAAAATTCAGCAATTTAACTCAAATCAATTCAATAATAAACAGGAACTTATCCAACAGAATAGCAAGCAATCTAAATAACTTTTAAACACAAAGATTCCTTGAACTTGCTACCTAATTGTATAAATCCTAATTGGTTGAAATGACTTAAGTCTATTGAGCTAGAAAGTAGATTAAAAGCAATAAACCAACACTCAAGCAATTTTATCCTGGTTCACTCCAACAATGAGCTACATCCAGTCCTCCTAATCACTTAGGAGTTTCTACTAATAATAAAATTATTAGAAATTACAAAGGATTGCTTGAGAATGGCCTCACTCAACCTAACCCTTTCAAGAGTGTACCAAACTCTTGATTTCTACCCCAATTTGATTCCGGTGATTGAAGAACTCTTCACAAAGCTTCCTTGAACTCCCTTCAAGAAACTCCACCGGGCTAGGAACCTCCTAGTCTTGTGCTTGAGAACCTCTCAAGACTTCCAACACCCTAAGCCACTTAGGGTTTGCTTGGGAACAATCCAAGACTTTGAATAATCAAGCTTTTTGTATGTGTATTACTAATCTCACAATGGATTAGCACAAATAAGCACAGCTCAATGTAAGAATTGAGGCCTAAAACTCAACTTGGAATAAAATGACAATATGAGTGAGAAGTTGAGCCTTTTGGGAATTAACACTTGAGAAGAGGAAATTAAGAAAGCTTGAATCAATATGATCTTGTTGTCTTGTTTGTTCTTGCACAAATTCAAAGAGAAATTTTACAATCAGGTTCTGAATACTCTCTTGGGGTTGGATGATACTCAAATGCCCTCAATTGGGTTTTTGAGTCTCTCCAACGTTCATTTTTGCTGACTGGACAAAAAGACTCGAGTAATACTCGAGTCTTTTGGTAAATACTCGAGTCTTTTTGGTCGGTCACGAGTGAATTGGTGCACGAACCAGACTAACGGTCATATTTGCTGACCTGGCACAAATACTCGAGTTTTTCTATAAATACTCGAGTATATACTCGAGTCTTTATCAAAACACTCGAGTATTTTGATCAGATATGGGAAAAATTATTTTTCAATTTTATTTTTCCTTTCAAGTATTAATTTTTGGTCAATCTCAACTTAATAAACATATAAAAATTTATTCCTAGAAGAGACTAACTATTTCTACCCACTCTCAACCACTCTCAACATAAATTAGAAATTTACAATTAATATTTGATTGAGAATGATTGGGCACTTGTCTTCTTTTCTTGACTTCTTGTTGATGTTGATGTTGCAATATCTTCAAGGCATGATTTGTTAATTATTTTGTCATCATCAAAACATAATCCACCTAATTAGGAGCATTGAATTCACAGTTTATATATTTTGCAAAGCTCTGTTGTTTCAGGTGTTGCAACTCTTGTCTCATCTAGGTCACACTCTATGTCAAAAAATTATGACGATTAAGCCATATGAGGGAAAAAGGCAAGAATATTTTGTGTAAGAGATGTATTTTTTTATGGCCAAAGTACTACTAAACTGGATTTCCGTGAACATTGTGTTTTTGGTAAAATTAAAAATGTGACTTTTAACAATGGTATGCACAAGATAAAAGCCTACTTTGGATTATATACATTCGAATTTTTGGAGACCTTCTTGTGTTTCTTCGCAAGGAGGACATCGTTATATGTTGACCACTTGACCTTTATTTTTTATTTTCTAGAAAAAATATGGTTTTATTTTCTGAGACATAAAATGAGGATTTCGTTTTTTTAAGAATTAGAAGATCCTTACAGAGAATTTGATAGGCAAAAATATCAAATGACTTAGACATGGTTTGAATGAGTTCTACGAAAATGAAGGTTTTGCTAAGCATCGTACTGTTGTTGGGAGACATGAACAAAATATTGTTGTGGAACATACATGAACATAACCCTTTTGGAAAGAGCTCGTTGCATGCTATCAAATGCTGGTTTGGGATGAGAACTTTGGGCAGAAGCAATATCTATGACATGTTATTTGATGAATCGTTCTCAATACACATCCATTATTGATTGTAAATTCTAAAAAAGAAGTTTGATCAGGTAATCTTGTTGATTATTCTAATTTAAAAGTTTTTTGATGTCCTGCATATGCACAGGAAATTGATAAAAACTTAATAACTACTCTGAAGGTATTTCTTTGGCTAATTCTGTTAGATTATTTTAATAATCTATAGTGGTTCATGTAACTTAAAAATTGATTCTTATTAAAGAGGGTTCAATGTGATGATGGTTAACCGTATTAAAGTCATTTAGAATCAATTGGGTCTTTTATAATTTAAAAGTCCCTCTCCTCTGCCTTTATAAAGAAGTAATTGTCGTAATCACATAACAGTTGGGCGAAAGGGTGCAACTGTTCAGAATACTGATATATATATATATATATATATATATATATATATATATATATATATATATATATCAGTTCAAGGAACAAATGAAAGGAACAAATGAGGCAGTTAAGTGGTTAAGTAAGATAACAGTAAGAAAGGATTCTCCTATCATCAGAAACCTGAAAAGAGAGAAAAGAACAGAGGAGAGAAAAACTAATCTGATCAAGAAACTCAAAGGCAAACTTAAGAAGATTTTCAAACAATGGATTCAGGTAAGTTCTTGTTTATAATCTTCATTCATAGTAAATGATTATTGTGTGATAATCATGAATTCAAGATCCTTAATTTGCTAATGATTGGTATCAGAGCAAGGTTCTGAATTTTGTGATTCTTCATGAATGATGTTTTCCCAATTTTTTCTTTGCGCATCATGAATTGGGTTTTAATGTTTCTGCTGCAACTTTATGTTTCATCATTGTGATATTTTTAGGTTAATATATTGCATGAAATATATTCAATTGAATTGGTACCGTGCGTATAATGCAAAGAATTTTGGAATGAACACTATCGCAACGCAGAACTGATATTTTAATGCACTCCAAATGTGAAATTCTTAACACTGTAATACACCATGGAGAACTGATATTTTTACTGTGCGTTTCATCATTGTGATAATTCAGAACTGATATTTTTACTGATGTCCTAGGCCAACATCTTATTCTTTATGCTCTCTATGTTAAGTATATGTAACCATGAAGTTAACAATTTTTTTATTATTATTTTAATGGGTATTAACGGCTCTGCATATATGGTTATAAGTTCTTTGGATTTTTTTTCTTTGGATCCGGTTCTTTGGATTTCCTACTTAATTGTGCGGGTTAAGAGAATTATATATTGTCATTGTATGAAATTATTATAGATCATACGAATGCTTGTGTATATTATATATACAACTTATGAATTTTATTTGGAATTATATTATGGGTTAGATTTGTTAATCACCAAAGTGATCCACGTTAATTCCAAAATTGTATGGTTGTTCCAGTTACCCGTAAGTCTGATGCTGTATAAAAGTAAATTATGGATTAAATTAAATTTATTATTATAAGGTCTTCATGTGTTGCCCAAAGGTATACCATTGCTTATAATTAATAATATTAAAGATTTATATGACATACTTGGAGAATATGTTTGTATATCCAAAGATAACATGCATGTTCATTTAAGCGGGACTAATTGTCTATTTAAGTATGTTGGTATTAACATCATTATTGTTAGAAGTTGTCGATTTAAGTGTAACCCAAAGGTGAACTTAGATACATAGTCAAAGTTACTATAAGTTTGAATATATTACGTTTACTCAAAGCATTAATAGTATGATCATGTGAAATGTTTGCAATTTTCGGTAATTTATTTGGCATGGGTAGTGAAGTCATTAAATTCAACGGGCTGAATTATGCTGATTGGTCTGAGCAAATCAAGTTTCAACTTGGTGTGATGGATTTGGACCTTGCACTGATTATGGATGAGAAGCCCGCGACCATCAATGAGACTAGTATAGAGGCTGACAAATCTCTTTATGAGGCTTGAGAGCGGTCTAACAGGTTGAGCTTGAATTTAATGAGGATGACGATGGCAGAAAATGTAAAGCCGTCAATGCCCAAAACCGATGATGCTAGGGAATTTATGATGAAGGTTAAGGAGTACTCTCAATCGGACATTACTGACAAGTCCATTGTTGGGAGCCTAATGAGTGAGTTAACAACAAAGAAGTTTGAGTGGTCACATTCCATTCACGATCATGTAACTAGTATGGCAAACCTATCAGCAAAGTTAAAGACCATGGGTATGGAGGTGAATGAGACATTTCTGGTTCAGTTTATTATGAACTCGCTTCCTCCAGAATTTGGGTTCAAACTTATAGTAACTTTGACTATGTATCTAAGTAAATCCTAAAAGTCCTTGTTAGACCATGGGTTTGAAGATGCAAGGTATAAAACACGTTTTGTTGTTCGAGGATTTGATCAGCAGAAATGTATATAGACTTTAATGAGGTATTCTCTCAAGTTGTTCGTCACACCTGAATCCACATTATGCTTGTATTAGTTGCTATGTATAATTTGAAGTTGGAGTAACTTGATATCAAGACAACTTTTCTAGAGGGAGAGCTAGAAGAAGAAATCTATATTCAACAATATGAGGATTTGTAGTTCCAGGAAAAGAGGACTAAGTTTGCATATTGAAAAGTCTACTTATGATCTTAAGCAATTTCTAGACAATGGTACTAGAGGTTTTATTTTATTTTTTTAATGATCGGGCATGGCTTTTATTGAATTCATTATGACAATTGTAATTACTTTCAGAAGTGTTTTTTTTAATTAATTATTTTCAGAAGTTTTCATATGGGTCTTTTGTGTACTTGTTATAGCTTGATGATTGCTGCACATGATGAATCTTTAATCAACAAGTTGAAGGCTTAACTTAGTAGCAAGTTCGATACGAAAGATTTAAGATTTAAGTGTAGCTTAAAAAGTCGTTGAAATGGAGATAAACAGAAAATTGTTTATGTTACAAAAGAAGTATATTGAGAAAGTTCTTGATTCGTTTAATATGCATCTTTGCAAGCATGTTAGTATTGCACTTCCTGCACATTTTAAATTATCTTCTCACTATTTCCCAAAGACAGAGGAGAATAAGGAACGTGTGTCACGTGTTCCTTATTCTATTAGTGTTGGGATTCTCATGTATGTTAGCGTTTGCTTTCGAGACCTAATATTGCTTATTTCGTTAGTGTTGTCGGCAAACATATGTATATTTTCTGACAAGAACCATTGGAATGTTGTGAAATGGACTCTTAGTTATTTGTAAGGTACGATTGATGGTGGTTTGGTATTTGATAGGGTAAAGGAAAAATTTGATAATGTCATTGATTATGTTGATTCTATTTGTGATGGTCAGGGGCGGAGGGAAGGGGTGACCCACAGAGACCGTGGTCACCCCGACAATTTTGAATTTTATTTTTATTATATACATATATTATTTGTGGCACCTCCCTATTTTTAATATGTACTTACATATATATTTTAGGCTTAATTATGTCAAAAGTTCCTGAAGTTTGGGATATTTTTGCTAGATATCTTTAATTTTTTTTCCAATGTCTGACTCCCCGAAGTTACTTCTAAATTTGTAATATACCCCTACTACCAATTCTTGCCAATTCTGTTGACAAGTAACATCGGAATCCTAGTCAGATGTAGAAGGATGACCATGTGGTGCCGCGTGATGTCACACGGGCGAAGACAACCTCTCTCTTCAATCTTTTTCTCTTTAACTAAAAATATAAAAATATTAAATTTTTTGGTTTTTTTAATTTCAAAAGAAGAGGATCTTTGCCCACATGGAACCACATGCCTAACCTTCTGCATCTGACTAGGATTTTGATGTTACATGTCAACAAAATTGGTCAGAATTAATAGTAAAGGTATATGACAAACTCAGAAATAACTTTGGGGAGCCAGACATTGAAAAAATAAAGTATCAAGTAATAGTATCCCAAACATCATAAACTTGTGACATAATTAAGCCTACATTTTATTACAAATAGTGTATAGCCCAAACTTGTTTTTCATTTAATTTATTTATGGGCTTTTGGCCAGGCCTTATACTATTACTTTATTTAAAATAAATTAAAAGAAAAACAAAACAATTGCAGCGACTCACTTTCTTACCATATCGACTATGAAAATTATAAAAAAAGTTTGCGCAACAAGATGAAAGATGGTTTTCTTACTAATTATATGATTGTTTATATTGAGAAGGAGATTGTAGATAAATTTACAACTGATATGATAATTAACGATTTTTACTCCATGAAACAATGACGAGCACAACTTAAGAAGTAAAAGTACATGTTTAATCTCGCCATATGTTTGATATATTCATCAACTATGAACATGATAAATAGATTTTATTGTATTATGCTATTATGTAATTTGTTTCATATAATATACATTTGGTACTTAAAATTTCGTTTATAATAAGTTATATATTATTTAGTCTTGACACCCTTTGTGTTGAAATCCTGGCTCCGCCCCTGGTGATGGTAATCTTGACCCGAGGTCACTTTCTGGTTGCCTCATCATTTTTTTGTATGGTTGATGTTAGTTGGCATTCTCCTCTCTAGTCTATTATTGCATTATATACTACTGAAGCATAATATGTTATAGCTACGAAAGATATGAATGAAAGAAGCTATTTGGTTCTATGGTTTGATTATTGAGTTCGGTCTAAAATAAGATGTTCTCGCTATATTTTATGAGAGCCTTTTACATGAATCTTTGGAGGGAATTCTCCTTAAATAAGAAATTCTACTACGGTTACCCGAATTCCTAACACATGTTTACTTTGCTTTCATTCACACGATCATACCTTCATTTTTTGAATTGAGACTTATTGAAGTACCAATGGCATTTTTAGGCATTTTTTTAGGGTGATTAAGGATGGAATGACAGAAGCAAATAAAAAAATAAGGATCTTTAATCTAGGAACGAGGATAAGAGACTAAAAGAAATATACTTTTATAGAAAAACTAAACATTTTGTTATAAAATAGAAGCGGAAATGAATTGAAATAGTGAATAAATGTCGTTCAACTTATAGTTTACTCCACATACAAAATGACTATATTCAAAATAATGATATCTGACAACAACCCAAACTCCAAATACACCCAAAATACAACACGATATTTTCTCACCGATGTATATACTAAATTCTCTAAAATAACACAAAGAGAATAAACGGTGTTTGTTGTTGTTATTCTATTGTTACTATTGCTGTTGATAGATACAACAAATGAGAAAAAGGCAACATATATATACCCAAAGCTATAACTAATTTTAGCTTAGAAATAGAGACGATTTCTCTTTATCAGATAAAAACAGGAGACATAGAAAAAATCGGAAGATGAAATCTCTCTGGTGCTTCCATTTTAATGCCATAATAACAAATCTCCACCTTGGCTTAAAATGTCTTCATTCCAATGCCAACCAACTCCAAGTAATGTTTGAACTTGGATACTGTAACTGGTTTAGTCATCATGTTTGTCGGATTATCAGTGGTACCAATTGTTTTGACTAGAATAGTACCTTGAGAAATGATCTCCCGAATGAAATGATATCTGCATCAATATGTTTGGTCCTTTCATGATACATTTGATTTTCGGTCAAATGTATGGCACTTTGGCTATCACACTAAACCACCGCGATATCTTGTTCCAAACCCAAATTGCCCACCAAATTAAACCTTTAAGCCAAATGGCTTCTTTCACTGCTTCTGCTGCAGCTATATATTCAGCTTCTGTAGTAGAAAATGCAATAGTGGATTGCAAAGTTGCTTTCCAACTAATTGCACTACCCGAAAGCGAAAAGATATAACCAGTAAGGGATCTCCTTTTGTCCATGTCTCCGACATAATCAGAGTCAACATAACCAATAATACTAGTGTTGGTATTATGACTCTTACCATAAACTAAACCAATATCTGCAGTACCTCGGAGATATCGAAGTATCCATTTCACAGTTTCCCAGTGCTTCTTCTCGGGGTTTCCCATGTACCTACTAACAACACTAACAACATGTGATATATCTGGACGGGTGCAAACCATAGCATACATGATGCTACCAACTGCACTGGCATACGGAACAAGTGACATTTGTTCCTCCTCCTCAACGGATTGTGGTGACATTGCGGCTGGGAGTTTGAAATGGGCTGCCAACGGAGTGCTAACTGGCTTAGCATTCTTCATTCCAAAGCGCTCCAAAACTTTCTCAATATATTTCTTTTGAGACAAGTATAATTTACCTGCACGTCTATATCTGGAGATTTCCATGCCCAAAATCTTCTTTGCTGCGCCCAAATCTTTCATTTCAAAATCACCACTAAGTTTAGCCTTCAATTTATTAATCTCTGACAAACCCTTAGCAACGATGAGCATGTAATCGACATATAGTAATAAATATATAAATGAACCTTCTTGGAGCTTTCTATGGTATACACAACTATCATAGTCACTTCTAGAATAACCATGACTCAACATAAAAGTGTCAAACCTTTTATACCACTGGCGAGGGGACTGCTTTAAGCCATATAATGATCTTTTCAAGAGACAAGCATGATCTTCCTTGCCTTCGACTACGAAACCCTGTGGTTGCTGCATGTATATTTCTTCCTCTAGCTTGCCATTGAGAAAAGTCGTTTTTACATCAAGTTGCTCAAGCTCCAGATCAAATAGAGCAACCATGGCCAGTAACACCCGGATAGAACTATGTTTCACAACAGGGGAGAAAATTTCATTGTAGTCAATTCCTTCCCTTTGGCTGAAACCTTTTGCAACTAAACGAGCCTTGTATCTAGCTACTTCTACTCCAGGTGATTCTTCCTTTTTCTTGAATACCCATTTGCAACCAACGATCTTTTGTCTTTTCGGCGGTTTCACTAGCTCCCAAGTTTGATTCTTCTGAAGAGACTTCATTTCCTCACCCATAGCAGCAATCCACTCTGCAGACTCATTACTTGAGATAGCCTCGTTGTATGTTACAGGTTCTCGAGCTTCAATGTCCTCTGCCACTGATAACGCAAATGAGACTATGTCAGCATGACCATATCTCTTAGGTGGTTTTATCTGCCTCTTTTCTCTGTCTCTTGCGAGATTATAATTCTTCAGTAAAGTCTCTTCTTGATCTTAGACAACTTCCGGATCTTATTCTTCTTGAATAGGTGGATCAGAAGCACAACCTTGAACCTCCATTGGTTGTTCAATATTAAGCTCCACCTACTTGCTAACACAATCTTCTGTCCCTGCATTGCCAACCTCCTTTGTCGGATGAAGCATGAATGATTCATTAAACTTAACATCTCTGCTGATTATGAATTTTGGTGGTTTAGTTTCAGTGCACCATAATCTGAAACCTTTAACTCCGGATGCATATCCGAGAAATATGCACTTTTGTGCCCTTCGCTCAAGCTTCCCATCACTAATATGAGCATACGCAGGACACCCAAAAATTCTTAGATCAGAATAATCAGCTGGAGTGGCAGACCATACTTCTATCGGAGTCTTTAATTCAATTGCAGTAGACGGAGATCGGTTCACCAAATAACAAGCCATGTTAACGGCTTCAGCCCAGAATTCCTTTTCCAGGCCCGCATTAGAAAGCATGCATCGAACTCTATTTTAAATAGTTCTATTCATGTGTTCTGCTACTCCATTCTGTTGTGAGTCTTTCACATAGTGCGATGCCTCATTATGCCTGCATTATCACAAAACTCATTAAAATCACCTCCACAAAACTCTAAACCATTATCGGTTTGGAGACGTTTGATTTTCTTACATGTCTGATTCTCATTCAACACTTTCCATTTCTTGAAAGTCGAGAAAACATCACTTTTGTTTTTGAGAAAATAATCCCAAACTTTACTTGAAAAATCATCAATGATAGTTAATAGGTATCTAGCACCACCCTTTGACGAGACGAGCGCAGGGCCCCACAAATCAGAGTGAATATAATCCATTGTACCCTTAGTCCTGTGAATGGCAGTGTTAAACTTGACTCTGGTTTGCTTCCCGTAGACACAGTGTTCACAAAAGTCAAGCTTCTCAATCTTGTGATCACCTAGCAGACCTCGTTTGCTTAAAATAGACATTCCAGCTTCACTCATATGCCCTAGATGCATATGCCAAAGCCGAGTAGTATCAGAATTTGAATCAAGGGAAGATGATACAGATGCTACTCCATTGACTGTACTTCCTTAGAGTATATAGAGACCATTGATCAATTTGCCTTTGATCACAACAAGAGCACCTATGGAGACTCGTAGAACTCCACCTTGAACAAAATACTAATACCCTTGAGAGTCAAGAGTACCCAAAGAAATGAGATTTTTCTTCAACTCTGGTATGTGTCGAACATCAGTTAAAGTTCTCACCACACCATCGTGCATCTTGATTCGGACTGTTCCAATGCCTACAACCTTACAGGACATATTATTTCCCATAAGAACAACACCACCGTCAATTAACTAATAAGATGTGAACCAGTCTCGATTTGGACACATGTGGTAAGAACAACCAGAATCAAGAATCCAAGCATCACCAAATGATCTAGTAGATACTGAGAGGACATTATCAGCATCTTCAGCCACACTAGCTGAGTGACTCGAACCAGCCTCATTCTTTTCTTTGAGTTTCGGACATTCTGCTTTCCAATGCCCTTCTTTCTTGCAATATCTGCATCTCCCCTTGCGTTGTCTAGATTTAGATCTAGACTTGCCTCTATGAAAACTACTCGAGCCAACCTCCCTCGATCTCCCCCTAGCGAACAAGCGTGCTGCATGATCATCACATTTGCTATTATCGTGCTCCATCTTCTCACGACTCAGAAGTAATGATTTCACCTCATCAATATTAAGGCTTTCACGTCCATATATGAGAGTTTCTCTAAATTGCCTGTACGAGGGAGGTAGGGAGCAAAGCAACAACATTGCTTGTTGCTCACTTGAAAATGACTCGTCTATATTTTTCAATTCCATAATCAAAGAAGTGAACTCAGAAATGTGTGATCTAACGGATGTCCCTTCATCCATTCGAAGTGTGTACAAACTTTGTAACACACCGAGACGATTAGTCACAGTCTTTTTCATGTATAGGGACTCCAACTTGGTCCATGAAGCCTCTGTCCTCTTCTCCGATAAGACCTCCTACAAAACATTGTCTTTGATGGATAGGTGAATAGTTGACATAGCTTTTGCATCTATGTCGTCCCACTCAGAATCCTTCATTGTGTCAGGCTTCTTTTCTTTCCCAGAAAGAGCCACATTTAAATTTTGCAGGGTCAAAACAACCATCATGCGAACCTTCCACATTCCAAAATTGAGGTGCCCATCAAATTGCTGAATATCGAATTTCGTAGTCGTCATTTTGTAATACAAAAATTCCCAGAACGCTCTAAGCGCTCTGATACCAGTTTGTTATAAAATAGGAGCGGAAATGAATTGGAATAGTGGTGGTTCAGCTTATAGCTTACTCTACATAAAAAATGACTATATTCAAAATAATAATATTTGACAACAACCCAAATCCCAAATACGCCCAAAATACAACATGGTATTTTCTCACCGGTGTATATACTAAATTCTCTAAAATAACACAAAGAGAATAAACGGTGTTTGTTGTTGTTATTCTATTGTTATTGTTGCTGTTGATTGATACAACAACTGAGAAAAAGGCAACATATATATACCCAAAGCTATAACTAATTATAGCTTAGAAATAGAGACAATTTCTCTTTATCAAAGAAAAACAGGAGGCATAGAAAAAATCGGAAGAGGAATTCTCTCTGGTTCTTCCATTATAATGCCATAATAACACATTTAATGATTTAAGTGATAATGGACTAAGTTTTTCTTAGTTTATTTACTATTTTTAGCTTTTTATTCTCAGTCCTCAGAGGTTAAGCAAATCCAATAAACAAATAATAATTAAAGTTCTCATGGACTTTCACTTATATGATTTTTTTTTGCGCATCAAGGGTATCTTCAAGGCGATAGCCGAAGATTAATTCCCTCCGAGGCGTAGAGATCACCGAAGTGGGTTTTGCCTTTATCAACAAAGTCTTTTTCATATCCATGGCAGAGATCAAATCTCTGACATCATGGTTAAGGAACCAACTATCTACCAATTGTGTTGGGCCTCGTTAGTAAATGAAATATACATAATATATTTGGATGAATGAAATAGATGAGAAATTGATGGAATGAAACTTGAAAGACTATTAATCAATGTTTCTTTATTGTGAGTTTCCTTAATGCAACCGAACCATTTACCCAAAACGTCCATAATTCTTCCCCCAAAACTATGGTAGAGTATTCCATTCTATTCTCTCTAAATTCTCAAACTATGGACTGCCATGTCCAATACACTGGGACTCTTCATACCCTGAGGTACATGCAACAACAAAAAACCGGCCACTTGGATTTTAGTAAAAAATTGCTAATATAAAAGGAATAGGATCAAGATTAATACTGAAAGAAAAACAAACATATTCTATAATGAAAATTAGCAGTTACACAAAAGGCTGTCACTTCCATTTTACATCTACTGGACCATTTTACAAGAAACCCCTGCCTCCATAATATACCCCAAAGTCAGTCAATCCATGAAGTAGTTAACCTGGATATTCTTGGGCAAACATGAACTCATGAACCCACTATCCAATTTTGTATCACCTTTACCACCCCAACAAAGTGTAAATACTATACCCTCCTTATCCTTTTCCTTCCCACCTAAGTTAACTGTCTTTACACTGCTTTGAAAAATGTCTTTAAGCCATTTCTCAAACATGCTGTTAGTAAATGAACCACACCTAACACCAATTTCCTCTATCACCTTATCTTGTACACTAAAGTTCACCATACATTGCTTCCCACAAACCTCCTCAAAAGACCCTTTGATCTTGGACAGAAACATTTCTTCCATCTCCTTCTCCCTAGCTGGACTTTGATTGAACTCAAACCTGTTCTCAATTGAGTTAACAAACCCATTATTTGAGTTCAGATTATCAGCTTCAAATTCTCTAGTCAAATCACTTGAAATAGGACTACTTTCCCTTGCTATGTTTTCCTCATATTCCTCTTCTTCATCATCACAAGCTTTTATGTTCAGGTCAAGAGTGTTAAAGCTAGACTGTCTTGAAACCTCTTTCTTTCTTTCACAAACCGAAACACTTTCTTCTTCTTCCTTCTCTTCAATCCTTGCCTTCTTGATCTTGGTAAACAAATCAAGTTCTTGAATATTATTTCTCTTGTGGCCTAAACAAGGTGATGATGATGATGATGACTCCAATGTAGGCTTGGTTTCACTAACTTGCAACACAAGCCTCATCACAAAGTCTTTGTTATGCTCTTCATCATTGCTCCTTCTAGTGCCAACACCATTGCTCAAAATGAAAATTGCTTGGCATGGATTCTCCTCATTGCTACATAAATTTCCAAACTTTGATTTCTCAAATTCATCTGCAAGGAACTTCATGAAACGGGCATCAGCAGAATCAACATTTTCTATCAAAATCACAAGCTGCTCATGTGTTTTCAATGCTCCATCCAGCATTTCAGAAAATGGGGTTGTTCCTGATGAGATCTCACCTTTTTTAATAATCATGTCCATGTGAAGGAACTTACCATCATCAACTGAGCCAAAAACTGATTCTGCAATTGCGCGTGCCAACCTTGTTTTCCCAACAGAATCATTGCCATGCATGAATAACCAAGTATCACTTTTTTCCTTTGATGATTTGGAACAACCAAGAACCAAGGCCTTTGCTATTGAAGGAACTGTTTCAGATTGCCATGGCACATTTTCCTGCAACAGTTTACAAATATGAGCTTGTTGCACTAGTGTTGTTGTATCACTTATATTTTCCACCTTTTCCCTTGAACCACCATTAAATGTTGAATTCCCAAGAGCAAGAGTAATCTTCACATCTTTAACAGAATCCAAGGTTGATTGCTTTCTCTCAGTTACGTCATTGCTGAAGTTGAACTCAATGGTGCTGCATGATTGTTGTCGCCGAAATCGAGGTACAAGGTTGGAGCTATGAACAGGTTTTGCTGCAGCAGAGTCAGCAAAAGATATAGAACTTGAATCTGGGAGGACACTAGTTTGGTTTGGCCACCAGGGGTATGATGAATTATAAGGGTAGATCTTTGCATTTGAATTGTGATTGTTGCCATATAAACTAATGTTCCAATGGCTCTGAAGCTGTTTGCTTTGGTGGAGACAGTAGCATAGTCTATTCCATTTTCTTTTCAGTTGGGTTATTTCATTCTGTAATCATGGAAATTGAATTGCTCATAAGCCACTGTTAATCAACTAATAGAAATAAATGCATATATAGAAGAAATAGAAGGGGGAAAATTAAATTTCTACCTTCTGATGGGCTTCAGTGCTGTGAGACTGAAGCCAGGAAGGCAACAGTTTCTTCTGGCCTGGTTTGAATAATTGAGCTTCTTTTTCATAATTGGAAGCACACTCTTCACAACAATTGAGCTTATCATTCTCCTCCTTTATACTGAACAGCTTTGTTTCCATCATTTTAGATGGGTTCTGAGAGATATTACTCATCTTTGAATCATGGACACTGCAGATTGAGTGCAAAACTCCAATTAACATCCAAAATTAAGCTAATGTTCTTTTCAATTTTAATAAACTATTTATCATGTTTTTAATTCATTCAAAAATATTACAGTAAGTTATATTTGAGATAATTGAAATGTTTGCAATAAGGCATACATATATATATAAGTTAATTCTCCATGACTAGTTTGTTTTTCTTTCAGTAAAGTATGGTTTTATCTACCCAATATATCATGTGAATCTGTTACATGGAAGAGGTTGGATAGATACCAACAAAACAAAGCTGAAGCAGAAAGGAAATAATTCATGTCTATACCTTACCAACCAACCATGCTTTTGACAGTGGATTCTGGCATATCAGTCCAGATTCCAGAGACACAATACGTACTTGGCAACAAAATGCAAGACAAATCAAGCTTTGAAATAAAAACTTCATTATTTACTACTATTAGAATTGACATTCGCATGTAAATTCATTATATTTTTCCTTTTATTTTGTTATAAAAGCAAAATATCTTAACATTTACTCACTCTTATTAATATATGGTATACATGCTAGATCTATTTGTAAAATAAAAAATTATTTTCAGGAGTACCACTTAAACTCTTGACAATACTATGGGAAATTAGTCTATTGTTTATTAGTGCATGGGAATGTGGGATAATTGAAAAAAAAAATCATGTTTATAAAACATTCCATCATCACTAGATAACTTTTCATCTTTACTTTCTTCTTTTCTTGAATTAGATTATTAGAGTTATTGGCATCAATTAAATCAAACAAATGAATTAAGAAAGAGACTAATTACCTAGAAGCATTGAGACTCAAGCCAAGCCCACCAGATGAAACAGGAACAGCCTGAAGACCCCACTGTGCCTCAAGAGGGGGTTGCCTCATTTGACACCTCATGTATGTTTGATAACTTGCGGTTCCCATAAGACATACCTTAGTAGTGTTTGAATTTCCCTGCTCACAAAACAACTTCCCTATTTCCTCAACTACATGATCAACAGGGTTGTAACCACCACCATCTTTCTCATTCAAACCAATTGAACTAATTGCCTCCACTGTCCACTTCAAATCTCCAACATAAATAATAGCACCCTTTCCCTCTAATTTAACACAATCCACCTTTCTCTTCAGTGCTGAAAGGTTCATTTCAACTTCATCTTTATTCATGAACCTCAAAGAAGCAAATTGAAACTTGATGAAATGTGTTGACTTCAACTCATCATGCACCTCTCCTCTTTCAAATTTCCCCATTATCTCTCCCACAAGGCCTTCAGTTAATGACAAAGAGTCTCCAATTATCACTATGTTCTTTCTCTTCTTTCTCAAAAGAACATCTAAAACCATCTTCACATCTTCCTCATGAGTGATGGGAAACACTTTCTTTTGAGTACTGTACTCATGAGAATTAGTGTAAGCACCAAAGAAATGTTGCTTTCTTTGGTTCTCACTAGGTGAACAAGGAGAAGAGAAAACACCACCACCACTACCACAAGAACTGTTGTAAAAAACAGAAGAGGTTAAGGTTGTTGTTGAAGTGTTGTTGTTGTCCTCAAAGTTGTTCTTCACAGCAATACTAGAAAAACCAGCTTCTCTCATAACCCTGCTAACACTAGGGTCATCAAGAATAGATATGATGAGTTGTTCAAGCTCAACCTTGATGGTGAGAAGTGGTTGTTGCTGCTGTTGCTCTATGCACCCTCTTCTCTGGTGTGCCTGTGCTCTTTTGAGTGCAGCAATGAGAGCATTGGAGAGACAAGGTTGAAAAGTGTGGAGCAAGTTATTAGGAGCTGATGGTGTTGTTGGAAGCCTGTTGAGTGCCACATTGAAGCAAAGCTCAAGTGCTCTGCATTGAAGAGGGTGTGATGAAGTTTGGTACTGTGGCTGAGATTTCAAACATGCTCTTCTGAAGTCACTGCTTGCTCTTAGGCTCAGCAATGTGGCAGCAACATGCAGAGGTGTCACCTGTAAAAAAATAAAATAAAATATTAGTTTCAAACTTTCCATAAGTGATAAATTTTATTTATTTGCTTCATTCAACTCGAGACTAATTTAAATTTTTTTTAAAAAAATGTTATCAATAATATTAAATCTCTCAAACTTTTGAAGCAACTAAAATTTTACAAGGCATCATAAAACCTTAAGTTGTTACGAATGTTGTAAGAATATGAGATTAAATTACGATGCGAGAAAAGATGATAAGGACCAAGAGAACAGTGGTATGTATGTAACCTGTGCATGGCCCCTCCGGCGTGCCAACACAAGAGAGTGCTTCAAGACTGAAGCAGCCTCAGCTGTGAGGGTCTGCTGCAATGTAAAAGCTCCTGAGCGCATCACTTGGCCAAAACCACCCCCCACACCACCCCCTTACTTATAGTAACCTTTGTTTCAAAAACCACACTTCTGTCTTTCACTTAATGATTATTTTTGTTTTTTTTTTCTCTCCAAACACCACCTCCCCCACACTGATGAGAGAAACCTGGAACTAAGCTAGCTGAAAGAGTTTGAAAGAGAGAAAGAGGAAGAAAAAGACAGACAGAGAGAGTTATTTTTTGTTTTTTGTTTTTTTTAAGAGAAAGCTTAGAGCAAGTGGTTAAGGTTTAGAAATAACAGGCTAGGCCTCACTGCTTCTTTATACTTCTTGTCACTGATTTTTGTTTCCTTTTCCTTTTGTTTAATTCCTTTGTTTTAGTTTAACGATGCAGCTTTTTCTTAGCTTTTTATTTCCACTTCATTTCTTACTCTCTTCTCTTTTGGACTTCATTTAAAAATGAAAATTGATTTTCAAAAAAAAAAAAAAAATGCAAATAGCTAGGCCCAGTGCACAATTATTGCAGAATTTGAGCTGCATCATGCTTTAATTTTATATAAAAAGATGAAAAGCTGTACATTGCAGTTATCTGCTATAGCAATATGCATGTTTGATCGTTATTATTGTCATATTGCAAAGGGACATAAAAAAAAAAAAAGCTATTTGATTTTACTGACTACAGGATACATAGTATATAGTTCATTATTTCTTTGTGCAATAATGTTATTGAAAGTTATTTTGTGTTTGGGTGCTGTCATATGGTATGTCAAACTAGAATAGATGAATTACGGTATTGTATATAAATGAGTTAAATATTACTACCTGAATGTCATCTGCTGAGTATTTATATTTAAAAAAAGCTTAATTATGTAAAAAGTCCCTGAAGTTTGAGGTATTTTTGTCAGATACTCTTATTTTTTTTTCCAATGTCTGACTCCCCGAAATTTACTTTTAGATTTGTCATATACACCCACTACCAATTCTGGCCAATTGTCCTGACATGTAACATCGGAATCCTAGTCAGATGATGCAGGAGGTTGGTCATGCGATGTCGCATGATGTCATACGGGCTGAAGATGACCTCTCTCTTCAATCTTTTTTTTTATTTTTTATTTAAAAAAAATAAAAATATTAAGTTTTTTAATTTATATTAAGTTTTTTAATCTCCTGCATCATCTGACTAGGATTCTGATGTTACATGTCAACACAATTGGCCATAATTGATAGCAGGGGTATATGACAAACCCAAAAGTAACTTCAGGGAGTCAAACATTGAAAAAAAAAAAATAAAGGTATCTTACAAAAGTAACCCAAACTTCAAGAACTTCTAACGTAATAAGCCTTTAAAAAACTTAACTCAGTTTTATTTATTTGACAAAGAAACTAGAAAGGACAATACAAATTCGAAAATTTTACTTGGACAAATAGAGATTCCCTCTTTCCACATCATCCTTTGAATAGACAGACAAGGCTAGCAGAAATTCAACAAAAGGTACTAAAGTAGAAAGATTAAAAGGTGGAAAAACAAAAAAGAAACTGGTGTGTTCAAAGATAAAAAAAAAAAAAAACTGAAAAAGCAAAGTGGTAAATAATAGTTTCAGTTGTGTAGCTTTTCTTCAATTTTAAATTGGTGGTCTATTTTATTTAGTCTATGTTTGGATTTAAGGTTGAGTGGCCAAAAATCACGTTTGACGGTGCCCAAAATGTGAAAGCTAATAGGTGCTTCTTGCAAATGTACATTTCATTGTATGTTAATATGATCTCTCATCACTTCATACATTATTCCCAAGTCCAAACAACTATATAAACTTTTTTGCTTAAATATCGAAATAGTCTTTTTAAATATTGTTTCTTTTGAAGTTGATCCCTAAAAAAATTGTTGGTTTTGGTTCTAGCATTTATAAAACGTTTTGGTTTTTGTCTTTTATGTTAAATTTTGGTCACTATAGTAACGTTGGTAGTTTGTTTTGGTCCCTCTTCGATGTGATAGGTTTTGGTCCTTCTGATGTTATGGTTTTGAATTTGTTATCTTATGTGATGGAAGTTGTTTTTTTAACCTTGAAAATTAATGCAAGAATATTATCCTTAGTTTTAATTGGTCATAAAATATAATACTATCCTTAATCTTAACAAGTGTAAAAGTCTATCATAAATGTTTATATTTAGAAACGATGAAGTAATAAATACATGTACAAAATGTAGCTTGTTACGAGGAGATTTATATATACTTACTATGTTCCTAAATATAAGCATTTGAAATGAATTTTCACATGAATTGTATAAATGAGTTAATATTAATAGTAAATACTTCATATTGAAATTGATAATATTTGATATAATTTTTAGGAAAATGCTAAAGAGTGCTCTTAAAGTATTGTTTAATGAACCAAAAAGGGTAGTTTTATCTTAAAAATTGTTGAATTTAAAACATTGAAAATTGATAAACTTAGATTTTCAATGTAAGTTTTCCTTTAAAATATTTCGACCCTAATTTTTAAAATATCTTATATAATTATCATGAGAATTTTAAAAAATATTAATTAAATGAAGATATTTATGAAGAAAAAAGTAATTAATGATATTAAAAATTAAAAGACTTATTTATGGTTTTGGTCCCTAAAAGTTCAACGTGTTTTGGTTTTAGTCCCTATAAGTTATTTTGACTCGGAGTAGTCTTTAATTTTTCAAACATTTTGGTTTTGGTCCCCTTCGTTACAAAAAATCAGTTATTTGCTGATATGGTTAATGAAAATCCACACCAGCTGCCACGTGGTGTGAAGTAGCGCAAATAGGTGATGTGACATGGATGATTCAGGCTCATGAACTCAAAATTTTGCATACATGACCATTTTGCGTATCAGACTATTTTGCGTCCGTGGATCTGTATCATCAACGTCATATCACCTATTTGGCGTCACCTCAGACCACATGGACTACTAATGTGTTGTTCCGCTAGCCACACAACCAAATAACAGATTTTTACCAACGGAGGGGACCAAAACTAAAATGTTTGAATATTTTAGGATTAATCCAGGTCAAAATAACTTTTAAGGACTAAAATCAAAACACGTTGAACTTTTAAGGACTAAAAACATAAACAAGCCAAATTAAAATAAGTACTCTGTCCGGTCTTATTTATAAGAAAAAAAACATTCTATCAATGGCTTATTAAAAGGCTTATTTAAATAAATTTCTATTCCCAATACAACCATTATTAAAAGGCTTATTTATCTCTTTAGTCCCTGAAAGTTCAGCGTGTTTTGATTTTAGTCCCTAAAAGTTATTTTGACCGGGACTAGTCCTTAAATTTTCAAATATTTTGGTTTTGGTCCCCTCCGTTAGTAAAAATCTGTTATTTGTTTGTGTAGCTAGCGGAATATCACATTAGCAGTCCATGTGGTCTGAACTGACGCCAAATAGGTGATATAATGTGGATGATATAGATCCACGAACACAAAATGGTCCGATACGCAAAATGGTCCTCTACTCAAAATTTTGAGTTCATAGGCCTGAATCATGCATATCACAACACCTATTTGACGCTACTTCACACCCTGAGGTAGCTGATGTGAATTTTCACTAACCATGTAAGCAAATAACTGATTTTTTATAACGAAGGGGACCAAAACCAAAATGGTTAAAAAATTAAGGACTGGTCCCGGTCAAAATAATTTCTTGGGACTAAAACCAAAACACTTTGAACTTTTAGGGACCAAAACCATAAATAAGCCTTATTAAAATATCCCTACAAAGTGGTTATAACATTTATTTTTTGTTTCATTCATAATACAAGTTTCTTAAAGTAGTCAATTTTTCTATAAATTTGAAAAAATTAAATGCAATCAACTAACTTTCTTAATACATATGATGTTAGTTATTTTTCTACTCCCTCCGGTCCTATATATAGGGCATACTTAACCATATTCTCCGGACCAAGGAAAATGGTTAGTTTAGTGAATTTTATGAGAATATATTGTAACATTACAATTTTATCCCCTCCACTTTACTTGGAAAATTCACATTCATTAATGAATAACAAAAAAAACATAGTTGGTCAAAGCATTTAATAAGGGCACAAAAGAGAAAAAACAATTAATGATGCATAGAAAATATAAAGTGCCTTATATATAAGACCAAAGATTTTTTCTAAAATGTGTCCTATATATAGGACCAGAGGGAATAATAAACAAAATGGGAGGGAGTAAAATTGTGAAAAAAATGAAAACATTCCACTGTCTTACACTTGTATTCAAGGAATTCTCTCTCTTCACGCCAATCCTCGTAGAGAGACAACATTTTATTCTCCAAGTACCTAAAAAGCAACCCTCTGTCTGCTATCCTCCTTAGCATTATTGGCTCTTTTTCAACTCTCTTCCAGCCCATCTGCAAACACCTTTTTAATTAATCTCCTTCTCTTTACTCATAAGCCTATATATTAGGATTTTGACATTTTTCATTTATATTATTTTATTTAATTATTTTTAAACTTGAAAATAACAAGTGTCATAATCTTACATATAGGTTTATAGGTCTCTAAATCATTTCTCTCAATTTAAAAAAAAAAATTAATTTTTCTTTCCCAATTCTACCCACCCACTTGAAGATAAAACTAGCTTTTGTGCTGCCATATAAAGGAAGGGAAACCGAAATGCAATCCATCAATTTTTTAATTATAGCGGCCTTTTAAGCTTTTTATTTTTTTTTTCCATAATTTATAATTTTTTTTACAAAATTTTAATGAATAATTTCTTTTTCAATGTTAACCTTTCATTTAATAATTTTTTTTGTACTCTTCATCAATTCTATTTTTATCTTCTCTCTCATTCTTAAACTACTATAAATTAATGACTGAACACATTTTTTAATAAAAATTAAACATTACTACAATTTTCAATAATAATAAAATAAAGGCAGGGATAAAAGACATCGTAAAAGTTACAATAATCAACATTTTTTTAATAAGTGTGATTCATCCTTAAAAATCGAAAATTAAGGAAGGAAGGGAGTATATTATTACACTTTACCTCTCTTCCTATGTATATATTAAATGAAAAATATGATCAAATATATTAAAGAAATAAATGACAAAATTAGTAAAACACGAATTAATAATATATTTCTTAATTTATGTGTTACTATATTCTTAAACGACAATTATTCCGTCTGTTCCTATATATAAACTCATAAAGTTGATTTGCGTGTGAATTAAGAAAGTTAGTTAATATTGATTTTTTTTTGCTCATCCGATTCCCAGATACTACCTAGGTACATTCGGATCCGATCTGGGTCGCGTGCTTGGCTATGGTAGGTGAGTCTCCTAACATGAATTTTCTGCATCCACAAAGAATCGAACTCGAAACATTGCTTAAGCGAGACAGAGCCGCTTACCACTCGTCCCAACTCATGTTGGTATTAGTTAATATTGATAGTCGCATTGGAATTGATAACATTTGATATACTTTTTCAAAATTACACCTATAATTATTACGAGAAAAATGTTCCGGCTGATAAGAGGAGAGAAACTATCTCATATTATCCAACCAAATAATGACAAGTGTTTTTTTTAAATTTTATAATTATTTTTCGTTAGAAATGGGATTCATCTACTTTTCTTGTCAATGTCTTCTGCTCTTCCACAGTACAAGATAAAGCTGAGTTACCCTCCCCTGTTATTCGCCACCAGCCACCATCACACACCACCACCACCGATAACCACTACCACCTGTCGCCAGCCCCTGCCACGCACTGTCACTCTCCACCGCTCGCCGCCTATCACTTCTTTGTGCAAGTTAAAGCTTATGGACTAGGACTGATTAAGTTTTTTCTGTGTTTATTAATGTATTCTTTAAGGAACCTGTTCTTTGTAGATCCTTATGTTCTTAGCTTTCTTTTTCTTTGGATAAATTTTTAACGCTTCTTCCTTTTTATTGATAGATTCTTATGTTTTTATGTTCTTAGTTTTCATTTTCTTTTTTTTTTACTTACAAACGACATTTTTAATGGTCCAAGTTCAATAATAAAAATGCACCTTAAGTTCTTGCTTCATAGTTTTACAATTCAATACCTAACTAAAATGTTTAAAGTAGCTGAACTAGAATTGGGTACCAAAATGGGAGAGAAAGGGGCGCCCAGTTTTTATGGACGGTGGAGCGATCAGGCACTGTAGTCGCCGCCGTTGCAGGGGTCGATGAAGATATTAGAAACGACCTCAAAATCTTGAGAGGGGGCGAATCGAGTTTTATTAATTTATTGAGAAACCACGTATAATTCAAAATAATTTTTGCGTTGGAGAGATTTAGAGTTTGAGATGGAGAGCAATTGTGATAGATAATAAAATTAAGAGTAGCGCGGAAACGTAAATAATTGAAATTGCGGAAATTAAAAGAGATAGGGAAGAAGAACACGCAAACCAATTTTATACTGGTTCGGTCAATCCAGCGAGAGACCTACTCCAGCCCCAAGCGACCCGCTTGAGAGTTTCTATAAACCTTTGAATTGAGCCGCACCCAATTACAACCAGAGCACCCCGCACACTAATAGGAACCTCCGTTCGCTAGGGGCCTCAATATCACACAAGGGTTCCTCACCCTACAAAGGAATTCAATCCTTCACACCTAGGGAAACACTCCCTATGTTCTACGTTTTGAGTACAAGATGATGTGAGTGATTACAATAGAATGATGCATTCTCAATAACACGGATACAACAAGTATAGCACTACAACAATGAAGTCTTGTTTGAGTAGTTAAGAAGCCAACAAGGTTTTTTGTGTTCTTGGAAAAAGTATGAACGTTAAAACCAAAGAATTGGAGAAAGAGAAGGAGAACGTGATTCTTAGAAGAATGTAGGAGTGAGTTATTTTTAAAAATGAAATCTGATTTTGAAATAAGCAAAAGAATATTTTTGAAAATCACAAACAAATCAAAAGATTTAAAATTCAAATAAAAAAGGAGTATTTTCAAAAATAATATCAAATTCAAATTTCAGAAAATAAATCAGAATCAATCATGTAAAAGCAAATCTGGAATTAAATCAAAATGATTCTGACACGTTTTTCAATAAAACTTAAGGTAATCGTTTACTTCAGGGAAGGTAATCGATTATCCTCTTTAAAATGGAAACTTTGAAATCCTTTTGAAAAACAAGTAATCGATTACATCATAGCAAGTAATCGATTACTTCACTCCTGTTTAATATATGATGCAACTCATATAATCGATTACCACTAATCTAATAATCGATTACAGAGCCTCTGGAATTTGAGATGCAACATCAGGTAATCGATTACTCAGTGGCAGAAATTGATTACTTTGCTCCTGTAAAATGTATGATGAAACAATTATAATCGATTACTTGATCTAGGTAATCGATTACTCTCATTCAAAAAGTAAATGATTAGCCAGGTTCACATAATCAATTACACACTCTCTGGATTTTCTATGATGCAACAAAAGTAATCGATTACTTTGAGAAGGTAATCGATTATCTCCTCTTGCACTTGTAAAAATAGATTTTCATGACTTAAATAAAAGCATCCAGAGTTGTTTCATCATGCATTTCCACAGAAACTAAGTTAAAAACTGATTTTCACTAAAACTCTTTTTCTTCTCCTTTATTTGAAAAACTCATTGGCCTTTTAACTCATTGAGAACTTAGACTTCATTACCTTACAACATGTCCTAAGGGAAAGGGATTAAAAGCTTCTATTTGCTTGAACCTTCAACTTGAGCTTGAAAGGACTTTGTTATTGCACTTGAGACTCTTGAGTTTGTTATCATCAAAACCTTAAACTGTAACTCTTGAAGTCCAAGGGAAAACTTGATTTCCAACAGAAGATGACCATGGGAGCAAGCAAAGGAGCGGCGCCCTTGTCGTAGCGGCGGATGTTCTGGCTC
The DNA here is from genome assembly GCA_037953625.1 of Crotalaria pallida. NCBI lineage: Eukaryota > Viridiplantae > Streptophyta > Magnoliopsida > Fabales > Fabaceae > Crotalaria > Crotalaria pallida. The sequence goes on from CM075650.1 coordinate 18,425,777, forward strand.
TCCTCACCAACGAGTCAACGATCCACATCAGCCACGCTCCAACGTCGATGATGCCATCACCTCTTCCATGGCACAACCCTTTTGCTCCGTCCTCTGAAAACCTCTTATGCAGTTCTGCTTTGTTTTGCCTCTTTAATTTTTTTTAATTTCACATTTTAATAAATTTACATGTCATTATTTGATTGGATAACATGTGATAGTTCCTCTTTTGTTAGGAGGAGGAACTTTATTCTCAATTATTATTCAGACTCTAAAAAATGTTGAGTAAACAAGAATAATGCTTGTGAAAAAAATAATTAATATAATTAAAAATTTGATAAAATACTTATAAAAATGATTAAGACTTTTCCACTCTATAGTGCTTATATAAAAGAACGGGAGGTAATAATTAATAATGCTAACCCATTTATGTTCATATTTTGTTTTTCCTTTGTGCAAAATAGTAAAATGTTGATCCAATACCAACATGAGTTGGGACAAGTGTTAATTGGTTTGGTCTCATTTAAGCAAGGTCTCGAGTCCGATTCTTTGTAAATGCAGAAAATTCATGTTGGGAAACTCACCTGCCATAATTAGGCACGCGACCCAGGTCGGATCCGGATGTAACCATGTAATACTTGGAGAATTGGATGGGAAAAAAATACTGATCCAATTAATATCCAAATTTAAGCTTAATATCTATTACTGTAAAGCTTATTTATCGAATAGATCCAATTAATATCCCCTTTTAAGCTTAATGTCTATTATTGTCGCTTACACGTAATTATCTCATGATTGAAAGACCAACGGGGGTTGGCTTAAGTGGTGTTATCCTGCCAACTTGAGAACTTGAGAATGGGGCTTGACACTAAGAAATCTCAAATTCGATTCCCAATTAACACACCCCGCTGGGAGAGGCATATGAACGCGACCTCGTGCAGGATTAGTCTCAAGGGTTCTCTTGTATTAAGGGTGCTCTTGGGGACACCAGTGGTACTGGCCAAAGAGTACATGTGGTGGACCGACCATCGGTCTTACCCATCTAGTAGCTGGCCGATCGACCAGAACTGACTAAATAGGATACAGTGCCAATCTGGCCGAGCACTCAACCAAACATTCACCTCCAGCGGACTCGGACCGACCACAGGGATTCTACCCCTGCAGAACCCGAGCTCTGGGCGCGTGAACTCGACTTGCCACAGGGATAAAGCCCTCTAGTACAGGATAAGGATGAATGACTCATCCCCTTATCCTTTAAGGCCACGTCAGCCCTACTGGACCCCAGTATAGGCCCATAGGGTACAGCACTACAACCCTTATAAATAGCTGTCTCCAGCTTGGGGCTTAGGTACGTTCCCTTACTCCCTAATTGCTCTCACTTGCACACACTACAGTGATTAGGGAAACCCTGGATATCCCTGAATGTGCAACAAGGAAAGCATTATTTTGATGAATACAAAGTGCCTAAGGAATCAACAACAACAACCATTTTTTTGAAGTTTTCCATTTCCCGCTCCCTTGTAATATTTTATATTTATGTTGAGCGTGGGTGGTAGACTTAGGATTTTTACTCAAGCGATTATGAGCTAGTTAGCACGATTACTAGCTAAGTTAAATATTAAAAAGCTTAGAAAGGGACTAAGACTTTTGGAAGATCAAATTTTTACATTATTTTAAGAAAGTAGCAGTGACTACTCGAGTAGCTTGTGCACTACTCGAGTAGCCTGCTAAACAGAAAAATTGCTTTTTCACTGTTTCTTCAAACTACTCGATTAGGCTGTTAACTACTCGATTAGTTCATAACTAATCGATTAGTTGCTGCACTAATCGATTAGTCTGACAAACAGAGAAAACACAATTTCTCTCTCTGATCACACTACTCGAGTAGTGCTCCAACTACTCGAGTAGTACGAGTCAGATCAGTCAATCTTTCAGTTTCAAATATGGCTGTTGAAGAGGCAATCAAGGGAGAATCTTTCCTTATTAGTTTTCTCAAGCTCCTCCCTGATTCTGGTGATTTTGAAAAAAAATATATTGATCACCTCTTCAACAAGAGCGATCTGATTCTTTTGAGCGAAATTTTTTTTGAAACCTTGCACACAAAAGAACAATTGATCTATTCCCTTTCTAAGAACCAATCTCACTCTAGTATTCTTGCTTTCTTACTCATTGTCAAATTGAGATTGTTTGGAGCCTCTTCTCAGTGATCTGATTTCTCCATTGAAGAAAGGAAGGATCTCTTTAAGGTTTCAAGGAGTCCTGAAATTGGAAGCGTTGAAGAGGTTCTTCAACCGTCAAGATCATCAAAATTGGGGTAGACTTCAAGAGTTTGGTACACTCTTGAAAGGGATAGGTGTGATAGAGTGAGGTTCACTTGTATCTCCTATTGTAACCAATTTTAACTGATTTTGAGTAGACACTCCCTAAGGTTTAGGGGGGACTGGACGTAGCTCTCAAGTGGGTAGAGAGTGAACCAGTATAATAATTCTCTGTGTCTCTTTTATTGCTTTCATTTATTTCCGCATATTTTAATCTTTCCATCTGAACCTTAAGATTAGTAAATCATTCGCTTCTGTTCTTGGCTTCGTGCTCGTGAAACCCTTTCTTTGAAATCTCAGTTCTCTGTCTGAATTTGAACGCACTACTCGAGTAGTCCTTGAACTAATCGAGTAGTTCATCAAATTTTGGGCAAAAAATTAATTTTGTTTTAAAAAAGTAAGCGTGTCATTTGTTAATATCAATTACATTCGAAAAGTTAATATCGTTACTTCAATTTACTATTCACCCCCCCTCTAGTAAACTGTTAGGCCGCTTGTTGGTTTCCAACAAGTGGTATCAGAGCTCGGTCGAAAGATCGAGTGTAAAAACTTTTTCGAAAAGAACCTTAAGGAAACCATGGGCTCTAACAATCCTTTTGGAGGGGAAGGCTCTTCAATAAACCGCCCTCCACTATTTAATGGTGAAGGATATGCTTATTGGAAAGCTAGAATGAAAATATTTATTGAAGCGATTGATATCGATGTTTGGGATGCAATTGAGAATGGTCCCTATATACCTAGAAGAAAAATAAATGAGGAAGTTGTAGAAATTCCTAAGGCAAGTTGGAATGATGATGACAATAAGAAAGTTTCCTATGATTTGAAAGCTAAAAACATCATCACGTCTGCCTTGTCTTATGATGAGTTCTTCAGAGTTTCACATTGTAAAAATGCGAAACAAATGTGGGATATTCTGCAACTTACTCATGAAGGGACAAGCGAGGTTAGAAGGGCTAGATTAAATACATTAATGCATGAATATGAGTTATTTCGCATGCTCCCTAATGAGTCAGTTACTGACATGCAAAAGCGATTTACTCATATCATAAATCATCTCATTGCACTTGGTAAAACATTTCTTAACTATGAAGTTATTAACAAAGTATTGAGATGTTTAAGCAGGGAATGGCAACCCAAGGTCACAACTATCATGGAGTCAAAAGATTTAGACACCTTGGATCTTGCAACCCTCTTTGGAAAGCTTCAAGAGCATGAGATGGAGCTAGGACGCCTGTCTATGCATGAGGAATCAGATAAGAAGAAAAAGGGTATTTCTCTAAAGGTATCTACCAAGACCCCCAAGGTAAGCAAAGGCTCTTCCGATAGTGAATCAAATTCTGATATGGATGAGGAAACCTTTGGTCTCATGATTAAAAAGTTTGGAAAGTTTTTTAAACATAAAAGAAATTTTAAAGGCAAGGGAAAAGAGACCAAAGATTCCCATCATAAAGGTAACCATTCAAAAGATAAGATCAGGTGTCATGAGTGTGGAGAACCGGGACACACCAAGCTCTATTGTCCTAAGTTACACAAGAAAAGTGGTGAAGAAAGAAAGAAAGGCAAAGACTATAAATCCAAACGGGCCTACATTGTCTGGGATGCACCAAAAGAGAATGAAACTTCAAATTTAGACTCGTCAAATGATGGAGAGGCAAACCTTTTCTTAATGGGAAAATTTGATGAAGAAGCATCTCAAAGCCATACATCATCTGTGTAAGGAAATGAGGTAACCTCCGACACTGAATCTGATACTGAATCTGAATTTGATGATTATGAAGATTTATATTCTGCTTATATTGACATGCAATCTGAATTTAAGAAACTTGCTAAGAGTTATATCAAATTGAAAAAGAATGTTTTAAAATACAAAGAGAAAGTTCTTGAATTGGAAAATTGCATGGAAAAATTAAAAAGCGAAAATGAATCTTTAGAACATTCTATCACGTGCTTGAAAAGTCAAAATTGTGAAAGTTGCATTGAATATGAGAAAGAAATTTTAGATTTAAAAACCAAAAATGCAACTTTCTCAAACAGTGATAGAATGATAAATAAGTTGCTTATTGATCAACGAGATAATTCAAACAAAGCAGGTCTTGGTTATCCAAATGCCAAAAAGAAAATTTTCAGAAAAGTTGGCTCTTTTTCAAAATCAAATAATTCAAAAAGGCCAACATGTTTTTATTGTGGCATTCATGGTCATACATCGAATGTTTGTAAAATAAGGCATCATGGTATAGAAAATGGATCTTTTGTTTGGATTGTCAAGGGAGAAAATCCCTATACTAACCCCAAGGGACCCAAGACTACTTGGGTACCCAAAATGAGTAAGTAATCATTGTCTTGTAGGTGTGCTTTCGAACGAAGGAGAATCGATGGTACTTGGATAACGGATGTTCGAAGCACATGACTGGAGACAAGAATCACTTCATAGAGCTTACTCCAAAGGAAAAAGGATACGTTACGTATGGGGACAACAACAAAGGTAAGATATTGGATGAGGGTAAAATTGGGAATTCCTCCAACTTGATTGTCGATAACGTTTTATATGTACAAGGTTTAGAACATAATCTTTTAAGTATTAGTCAACTTTGTGATATCGGTAATCATGTTGTTTTTACCTGCACTCAATGTTTTATTAAAAGTGATAAGGACAATTCTATTAAATTTGTGGGGAAAAGATCAAACAATACTTATTTGGTTGATTTAAATGAAATAACCTCTTTGGTATCCACTTGTTTGGTTAGCAAAGAGAACGATACTTGGTTATGGCATCGTAGGATAGCCCATATTAATGTAAATCAATTAAAGAAACTTAAATCCAAAGACCTAGTAATTGGTTTACCAAAGCTGAAATTTGATTTAGAGGGAGTTTGCACAGCTTGTAAAAAGTGCAAACAAACTAAAAATAATTTTTCTTCAAAATCGATGGTTTCCACATCAAGGCCATTAGAATTACTTCATATGGACTTGTTTGGACCATCGCAAGTAAAAAGCTTTGGTGGTAATTACTATGCCTTGGTAATTGTTGATGACTTTTCTCGATTTACTTGGACTTTGTTTTTAACAGCTAAAAGTGACACTTTCAAAAGTTTTAAAAATCTTGTCAAACAGGTCCAAAACCAAGTCAACCAAAAAGTAATTGTAATCCGAACAGACCATGGCGGCCAGTTCGAAAACCATAAATTTGATAAATTTTGTTCAAAATTTGGCATTGAGCATCAATTTTCTGCTCCACGAACTACCGAGCAAAACGGAGTTGTGGAACGGAAAAATAGAGTACTTGAGGAGCTTGCTAGAACTATGCTGAATGAATCTCAAGTACCACATTATTTTTGGGCTGATGTTGTCAATACTGCATGTTATGTTATCAATCGTATTTTGACTAGACCTATTTTAAAGAAAACTCCTTATGAACTTTACAAGGGTAGAAAACCAAATATATCTCATTTTCACGCTTTTGGATGCAAAGTTTTTATTTTAAATAACGGAAAAGAGCATCTTGGAAAGTTTGATCCAAAAGCGAATGAAGGTATATTTTTAGGTTATTCTTCTCATAGTAAAGCATTTAGAGTTTTTAATAAAAGAACGTCTACTATAGAAGAATAAATACATGTTATGTTTGATGAGTCTCCGAGAGGAGATATTTTGAGTGGTGCAGAAAGTGCAGGTAGTTTAGTGGACTTAACTGAAAATCTTAGAGAGGACATTCAAAAATCAACTGAAGAGGAAACTCAAAAGGATGATCTGCCTCCAGCTTGGAAAGCAAGCAAGAATCATTCAATCGACAACGTGATAGGTGATATCTCACAGGGAGTATTAACTCGTCGTTTCATTCAAAATTTTTGTAATTTCGTTTCCTTTGTTTCTCAAATTGAACCTGATTCTGTTCAAAAAGCAATTGAGGATGAACATTGGGCTATTGCTATGCAAGAGGAACTAAATCAATTCATCAGAAATGGTGTTTGGGATTTAGTTCCTAAGCCTGATGATCATACTATAATTGGCACAAAATGGATTTTTCGAAATAAAATGGATGAATCAGGAATAATTATTAGAAACAAAGCGAGACTTGTTGCTCAAGGCTACAACCAGGAGGAAGGTATCGATTATGACGAAACCTATGCTCCAGTTGCACGCCTTGAAGCAATTAGAATTTTACTTGCTTTTGCATCATTAATGAAATTCACTCTTTTTCAAATGGATGTTAAAAGCGCATTCTTAAATGCGTTTATAAATGAAGAAGTTTATGTTAAACAACCTCCTGGCTTTGAAAACCATGAATTTCCCAATCATGTGTATAAACTCAAAAAGGCTCTTTATGGGTTGAAACAAGCTCCTAGAGCTTGGTATGACCTATTGAGTTCTTTTCTTTTAGAACAAAGTTTTGAAAGAGGGAAGGTTGATACAACTTTATTCATTTATAAATCTAAAAAGGACATTCTTTTAGTACAAGTATATGTAGATGACATAATTTTCGGTGCTACTAATATGTCCTTGTGCAAGAAATTTTCAGCTTTAATGAAAGGTGAATTTGAGATGTTGATAATGGGGGAACTCACGTTCTTCCTCGGACTTCAAGTAAAGCAAGTGAAAGGAGGGATTTTTGTGCATCAAGGGAAATATTGCAAGGACCTCCTAAGAAAATTTGGAATGGACAAGTGCAAGAACGCAGCAACTCCTATGAGCACCTCTTGCTACCTCGATAAGGATGAGTCAGGTAAGCCGGTAGATGTAAGTAAATATAGGGCCATGATAGGTAGTCCACTATATTTAACTGCATCTAGATTGGATATAATGTTTAGTGTTTGCATGTGTGCACATTTTCAAGCAAAACCAAAAGAATCCCATTTATCTGCTGTAAAACGTATTTTTAAATATTTAAAAGGGACTGAAAACACTGGATTATGGTATCCCAATGATGCTAATCTTAGTTTGATTGGATATTCTGATTCTCATTTTGCGGGATGCAAGCTTGATAGAAAAAGCACTAGTGGTACATGCCATTTATTGGGAAGTTCACTAGTGTCTTGGTTTTCCAAAAAGCAAGCTTGCGTTGCTCTTTCTACCGCAGAAGCAGAATATATTGCAGCCAATAGTTGTTGTGCTCAAATCCTTTGGATGAAGCAACAACTATCGGATTTTGGTTTAAAATTAGATCACATTCCTATCAAATGTGATAATACTAGTGCAATCAATCTAACTAAGAATCCTGTGTATCACTCACGAACAAAACACATCGAAATAAGATATCATTTTTTACGCGATCATGTTCAAAAGGGTGACTGTTCTATAGATTTTGTCAGTACTGAAAATCAATTAGCTGATATTTTTACAAAACCCCTGCCAAGAGACACCTTCTATCATATAAGAAGGGAGCTAGGCATTTTAGATGAATCAAGCGTCAGCTAATTGAATTAAGTATTTTCAAGTCACCAAGAGTTAAAGTCTTATTTTGATATGAAGTTGTTTGTAAACTCTCTTAAATATTTAGATTTAATCTTTTGGGCTTGAAAAGGGCAACATAAGTGTTTCATTGGCTTGCATTTGTTTAAAATGTTTTATTAAAATGGTTTTTAAACTTTCTCCTGGGCTCTAACTGCTGCTGAGTATAAAACTTTTCTCGTACTACTCGATTAGTTCCTTGACTAATCGAGTAGTCCACCTAAACAGTGTTTTCCCAGTTTCTCTGTGAGGACGGACTACTCGAGTAGTCCCTTATCTACTCGAGTAGTTCGCTGGTTCTGCAGCAGTTAAAACCAGATCTGGTTGTCTTCTTCCTCATTCTTTCTCTCTAAAAACTCGGTTTTACCTCAGCTCTCTCTCTCTCTCTAGGTTTTCCAATTTTGTGCATCATTTCATAAATTTCTTCCTCAAAATCCTCTCTTTTTCAATCTCTATTATTATTTCTTTACTCAATCTTCTCTATTTCTTTCTTTTTGTTCTCAAATTCGGATTTCCCCCTTTTCAACCCTAAAAATCCGTTTTCTTTGAGAATCTCTAATGGCATCATCATCCTCTGCTCCTGCTCCCAAGCATACCAAGAAACGGGCTCATGAGATTGATCTGGATCATTATTTCTCTGTTACTTCCCGGAATGGTCGGTGGTCATGCTATTCATCAAGGGACGTTGCTGAAATCCGCTGGATAAATGCTCAATGGTTGTTTCATCAGCATCTACCTCAGGTAAATCTCCTTGCAAACTCTGGTTTACAGCGGTTCTTAGAATATAATGGTCGCTTTTACACTAGGACTCTCAGACAGTTTTATGCAAATCTGGTTAAACAAGGAAACAAATATTACTCTTTTGTATATGACACTAGAATTGAATTCTCTCTGGATGTCTTGCATACTCTATTTGATTTACCTACCGCTGGGGCATCCTTGGTTAATAAGGGTTTGAACTATGATGTTGCTAGAATTTACTCTGAGACTATTTGTCCTGGATTTGAATGGACCGGTGGTAGTAAAAAGGTTAAACCAATGACTGTGGAAAATAGAATTTTACTTTACATCATCACATACTGTGTGTTTCCAAGAACTTCCAGGAATTTTGGTCAAGCATTTGAGGATGATCTTAAGATCATGAATGGCATCATCAACAACATCCGCACAAACTGGGCTATGGTTATTGTGGAAAGGATGCTCATGGCTGCTAGTTCTTCGAGTTCTGGATGGCTACCCTTTCCAATGCATGTTGCTGCACTAGTTCGTCACCTTGGCGACACTATTCCTGAAAATGATCCAAGTACTCTCTACACAAATGATGAATACTGTCTTAATGTTGGAGTCTTCCACTTAATTGGACTGCGCAAGCATGAGCGCACTGGCATTTGGTATTGGAAAGAGGATCTTCTGGCCTTAGAAGGTGGTAATCCTGCTCCTCATGACGAAGACAGGGAAGAAGAGGAACAAGCGTTTCAGGCAGCTGAAGATGGTCAAAATGTAGATGAATTTATGGATTTCCAGCCTGAAGCACAGCCGTCTCAGCCTCTTGTGTCTCCTGCTCATGTCTCTCAATCATTTGATCTTAGAGCTATGCATGACTCTCTGCTGAATCATATGGATACTCATTTTGGTCGGGTCAACGATCGTCTGGATTGCATTGATAGCCGCATGGATCAGATGGAGCTTCGTATGGTGGAGGACTATGACAACTTGCAACAATTCATCACTGATGCCTTTGGAGCTTTTCACCCTCCCTCATCCTCTTGAATGTTTTCAAATGCTTTTAACTTTTGTTGTTTTCATCTTGGTGTTTTTATCTTTGGATGTGTGTGTCCAAACTTTATCTTGAACTCTCGGGGTTTTTCAGTTTATGACTTCCTGATTTTTTTTTTCTTTTAAATCATCCATGGTTATTCATTGCATAGTGCTTCAATTTAAAATTATTCTTGTTATTACTTTTGATCTTATTCTCTCTTTTGGCACGTACGTAAGTGTTTGGCTCCTTTTTTATCATGCCAAAAGGGGGAGAAAGGTTGTTGTTTTTTTGTTGGTTTAATTCTTACAGGTATAGGTGCATACATTCAGGGGGAGTATGCAAAATCAACAAGCATTTGTCATCATCAAAAAGGGGGAGACTGAAAGTGCAACAAGGAAAGCATTATTTTGATGAAGACAAAGTGCCTAAGGAATCAGCAACAACAGCCATTTTTTTGAAGTTTTCCATTTCCCGCTCCCTTGTAATATTTTATATTTATGTTGAGCGTGGGTAGTAGACTTAGGATTTTTACTCAAGCGATTATGAGCTAGTTAGCACGATTACTAGCTAAGTTAAATATTTAAAAAGCTAAGAAAGGGAATAGGACTTTTGGAAGATCAAATTTTTACATTGTTTTAAGAAAGTAGCAGTGACTACTCGAGTAGCTTGTGCACTACTCGAGTAGCCTACTAAAACAGAAAAATTGCTTTTTCACTGTTTCTTCAAACCACTCGATTAGGCTGTTAACTACTCGATTAGTTCATAACTAATCGATTAGTTGCTGCACTAATCGATTAGTCTGACAAACAGAGAAAACACAATTTCTCTGTCTGATCACACTACTCGAGTAGTGCTCCAACTACTCGAGTAGTACGAGTCAGAACAGTCAATCTTTCAGTTTCAAATATGGCTGTTGAAGAGGCAATCAAGGGAGAATCTTTCCTTATTAGTTTTCTCAAGCTCCTCCCTGATTCTGGTGATTTTGAAAAACAATATATTGATCACCTCTTCAACAAGAGCGATCTGATTCTTTTGAGCGAAAACATTTTTGAAACCTTGCACACAAAAGAACAATCGATCTAATCCCTTTCTAAGAACCAATCTCACTCTAGTATTCTTGCTTTCTTACTCATTGTCAAATTGAGATTGTTTGGAGCTGCTTCTCAATGATCTGATTTCTCCATTGAAGAAAGGAAGGATCTCTTGAAGGTTTCAAGGAGTCCTGAAATTGGAAGCGTTGAAGAGGTTCTTCAACCGTCAAGATCAACAAAATTGGGGTAGACTTCAAGAGTTTGGTACACTCTTGAAAGGGATAGGTGTGATAGAGTGAGGTTCACTTGTATCTCCTATTGTAACCAATTTTAACTGATTTTGAGTAGACACTCCCTAAGGTTTAGGGGGGACTGGACGTAGTTCTCAAGTGGGTAGAGAGTGAACCAGTATAATAATTCTCTGTGTCTCTTTTATTGCTTTCATTTATTTCCGCATATTTTAATCTTTCCATCTGAACCTAAGATTAGCAAATCATTCGCTTCTGTTCTTGGCTTCGTGCTCGTGAAACCCTTTCTTTAAAAACTCAGTTCTCTGTCTGAATTTGAACTCACTACTCGAGTAGTCCTTGAACTAATCGAGTAGTTCATCAAATTTTGGGCAGAAAATTAATTTTGTTTTAAAACAGTAAGCGTGTCATTTGTTAATATCAATTACATTCGAAAAGTTAATATCGTTACTTCAATTTACTATTCATCCTCCTCTAGTAAACTGTTAGGCCGCTTGTTGGTTTCCAACAATCCCAACTGGATATCTGGAGAACCAAAGGATCACACATTAACCCTAGACCTGACCCCTGTTCTCTGATCATCCTTGGTCGCAGAGCTGCTCCTTGAACTAGGACACAACAGTACATACAAAAAAAAATCTCATGATTGAAAGCTTCATATATATACTCTGTGTGATTGGATTGCTTACCGTGAAAAGATAAAAAGCTGAAAACCAGTGACCAATTAATGTATCATAAGAAGTTTAGGAAAATGATAAAATGTTCTTAAGGTTGATCATAAAAAGCTTAAAAGAATAACTTTGTATTAGGAAAAAAAAAGAATTTAAGATTTTTTTTACGCCAATCGATACTCGGATCTGGTTTACCTAAAATCCGACTCATCCGGTCCAACCCAACTGAGCTCTCACTAAGCAGTAGGGGTCTCCCAGCGGGGGTTGCTCCATACCCTAGGCTCGAACTCGAGACCTGTTAGTTAATGGACTAAGTGAGCTACCACTTGACTAACCCCACATTGATAAAAAATTTAAGATTTTGAGAAGTACATAGTAAATTTAATTTTTTTAATACGGATTTATTTTATTTTTACGTCTAATGTTTAGCCTTCAGGAAAAACTTTTTTTTTTTTGGCCTTATAATTAGAAGTGGAGCACCCCTAAATATATAATAATGAGGCTCGCTCATTTTTGGGGTCATCAATAATATACACCCCAACCCTTTAGAAAGAATGTGTTTTTGATTGAAAGGGGGTGCCCAAATCATTGGAACATTATATTCCAGTGTTTTTGAAAGGTGGGGAAGACAATAATAACGTTTCTCTACTCAGAAGAAAAGGATCCCTTTATGCATTAATTCTGAATGTGCAGTTTTGCCATGGTTACTGTCTTTCTACATTTTTTGACTTCAATGGAAATATTATTATTATTATTATTATTATTTTGAAAGGGACTTTAATGGAATTATTTGGTTTGCATGTTTTCTAACAAATTTTCAACAAAGCACGAAAGTGAAAAATCAGAGGCTTCAAAATCAACAAAAAAATAAAAATAAAAATAATAGAGGCTTCATTGACTACAACATATAAGGCCCACGCGGGTATTAAAACACGAACCAATCAATTGACAAAGTTTTACCACAAGATATACACAAGAGAGTTTTTTTTTTTGGCATAGTCATAAAAGAGGGGATTTCGATATTGTAAAATAACCAACTAATAATCAACAAAACTCATTATAATTGGTAGATAGCTGAGTTCCTTAACCATGATGTCAGGGGTTCAATCCCTGCCGTGGGCATAGAAAAATCTTTGTTGGTAGAGGCAAAGTCCACTTAGGTGATCTACACACGTCGGAGGGGATTAATCTTCGACTATCGGCTGGAGGATACCCTTAGTGCACACCAAAAATAACCAACTAATAAAATGTTGTAGAATCAAGTCTCCAATGAGGTGGATTTATTTTGATGATGACAATATAATTAGATCATGGATTTAAAGGAAGAATTCAAGCTCATCAAGTCAAGAGGATCAAGTGCATCACTTAGCTAGTCATTCTCAATTTTACTTTAAATGTAATTTTATTTATTTTATTGAGAGTGGGTAGCTTAGGAAGTAATCTCATCCTTAGGATAAATAATTTTAAATGCATGAAAAAGGTTGGGGTTACATAAAATTATTCCTTGAGGAGAGAATTGAAATAAATTGTTGAAAAACTTGATTTTTATCATCTCTGGGCAAAACACTCGAGTAAGCACAAAAATACTCGAGTATAAAGACACTCGAGTAATCTGAAAGTTACTCGAGTATCAAAACACTCGAGTACTTCCCAGAATACTCGAGTATTTCAGCCTCAAATCAGAGATTTGACCGTTAGTTCAATACATGGGCATTTCTATTGAAAGATGGGCAAAAGACTCGAGTAGTCTAAAAAATACTCGAGTATTTTGACTCTGACAGCAAATTTTTTAACCGTTGGAAGAGGGAAAAAATGGGAGAAAAGAATTACTCTTACTCTCTCATTTCCTCTTCCATATATCAGAAATGAATGCTATTGAACCAAGCAACAAGAACATTAAAGTCTATTGTGCTAAACATTCATTTTGATCATTCTCTCTCTCAAGTGAAAATTTACTCTAACTCAATCTATTCATTCATCATTATTATTTGTACTAAGAGTTAGAGTTGTGCTTAATTGTAGTGGAAATCATTTGTTGGATTTCTCCACATACACTAACACTTCTTGTTCTAAAAATCTTGGTTGGTAACCAAGTGTACCTAAGTGGGTCTTAGGTTCATTCAAGACTTGGGAGGTTCTCAAGCAAGGGCTAAGAGGTTCTTAGCTTTGGTGGAGCTCTTGAAGGTTTCAAGGAGCTTGAATAAGAAGGAGTCTTCATCACCAACATCAAATTGGGGTAGAAATTCAAGAGTTTGGTACACTCTTGGAAGGGATAGGTTGAGTGAGGCATCTCAATACCCTTTGTAATATTTCTAACAATTTGATTTTAGTAGACACTCCTAAGGTTCTTAGGGGGACTGGACTAGCTCTCTAAATAGAGAGTGAACCAGTATAAAATTGTTGGTGTTGATCTTTTATAGCTTTCTTTAACTTCAAGCAAAAACCAAACCTAAGTTGCTCAAAAGGGGGTTATTAATTAGACTAGTAATTCCGCAGCAATTAAGTGATTTTCAAGTTGTTATAGCTTTATTTAATTGCTTTCTACTCTATTATTAATCTGCCCTGGACTGGATTAATTCATATTGATTAAAGTGCATATAATTCAGAAACTGTTTTTCTGCTAACTGCACGATTTACTCGAGTATTCTTAAGAAGACTCGAGTGTTCTTGTGATTTTACTCGAGTAGTCTTAAAAACACTCGAGTGTTCTTGCTCTGTTTCTGAAAAATCTGCACGTGATCAATTATACTTAATTGCATTCGAAAATTAGTCACTGTTGCATTCAGATTACTATTCACCCCCCTCTAGTAATTGCTAAGCCCGCTTGTTGGTTTCCAACAAATGTGTCATATGTGACACTAATAACCATATAACAATATGACTTTTTCTTTTTGGCCCCCACCCATTACTCTTTTGCCCCCACTTGTTATTTACCGCCTGAAACAAGTCGGAAGATTCTTTCCGCTTTAAACAAGGCGGAAACAAAATAAAACAATTTATGCCTTATGCAAGTCGTATTATCTTCCGCCTTTCCAAAGTCGTAAATAAAATAGAGTATTCCGCCTTTCATCAGGCGAAAACATTAAAAATTTGTTATAACACCAAAATTTTCCCTCTATTCATTCACGTACAAAAGGGAGGTGGAGGGTTCACGGAGAGACATTTCTGGGATTTCAACATTTTAATTGTTCCGCTTCTTAAAAGGCGGAAGTATTTCCGCTTTTAAATAGTCGGTAATTCTTCCGCCTTATGCAAATCGGTAGTAAATTAAAATAGTTTCCGCCTTTTGAAAATCGAAAATCATCTTCCGCCTCCATAAAGTCGGTAAATTAAGGGCAATGGGGGCCAAAAAGTAATGGGTGGGGGCCTGTTGACACCCAATTTTGTCTGGGGTCAAAAATATTATTTTATAAAAATTTTGGGTTAATTAAATTTTTATTCTCAAATTTGTATAATTAAATAAATAGTGAGAAAAAAATAAAAAGCTTGTTTGAATGTATTATTCTTGTGTATTGAGTTATTTTTGGGGTTATTTAAAAAATAAGAATAAAAAAATAAGAAAAGATTTTGAAAAAAAAAGTTATTTTGTAAAAAATAAAAAAAAACGAATTTTAAAAAAGGTAAGATAAAAATGTGTTTTTGGTAAAAGATTTGATAAGTTTTTTGTGAGGATAAAGATAATTTTTTTTATTAAAAGGATTTGTTTTATTTATAAAAGGATTATCATCATATTTGTTTTGATTTTAAAAGATTGAGAATTGATCTTTAACAAATTTAAAAGATTTGATTAAGGAATAAACCAGGGAATATTTCACTGGGCTTTCAAAGCCTATCGGAGAAACCCTGTTTTTTTTAACCTAATTTCTTTTCCTATAAATAGAGCTCTTCTCCTCACAATTTCAAAACAGAATTTTATACACAATTTTGAAAACAGAGATTTTTTTTAAGCAATTTACTCTAAAAAAATATTGTGCTTCGATTTCCGTGCCTACTACTCTTCTACTTTAGTCTTTAGTCTCATTTTCTCGGTTTTTGTGCTGAATAATAAAACACTTCCTCTGCCAGTCTAAGTTCCTGGCCTTCAACACAGTAATGCTCCCTTCGTCCATTCCAGGTACCTCTTTTCATCTCTTTTGTTTTCAGTTTTTTTTTGTTTTAAAAATATTAAAAAATAAAAATGTAGTCTTTTATATTTCAATTGTTGAGATTTCAATTATTATTTTTTATGCATCCTTTTTGATTGTTGAATAATATATTTTTTTTTTCTACAATCTTATTTTATATTTTTGGTTGTATTTTTATTTTTTGACTCTGCTGCTTTGTACATTTTTTTTTTGTGAGGAATGGAACTTGTTTTCTATCCTTAATTCTTATTAGTATTAATAATCGGTTATCAATTTTTTATATTATCACATAGTATCATTTTAAGATTATTGTACTGTGAGGTATGATAATGGTTCTAAAATTATTTTTTGATTGATTCCGTTTTAGAATTTTTGCGATAAGACTTTAATAAAAAAATTAAAGAATTTTAGCCGATGACGGAAAATTTGGAAGATGTCCGGAGTGACGGTTACACAAAAGTCTATCCATTAGTCTTGAGGCATTTCTTTGCAATCGGATTTGGCCATGAGTGTTGGCTGGGTTTGGTTCTACAAAAAGGTTAAAAGTTTGGAATTTTAAGGTAAAAGTAATACTTTAAAGTTGCCGACGATAGAAATTAGGAAAAGGACGTGGTTGCGGTTCCGTAAATTTTACCTAATTATCTTGAGGCATATTTTTTATATTAGAGTTGGCCATGAGTGTTGGCTAAATCTAAATGACAAAAATCAAAAGTAAATATTTCATTAAATTTCTTTTTAGTGTTAAAATCAATGTGAATAAATTCATTGATCCTTAACCGTTATAACAATGGTGAATATAAACAATTAAAAATAATTATTTCAAAGATAATAATTTTGCTCACAAGTTTAGAATTTTATTTACTTTTTACCGCAACACAATCTCATACCGAAAAGGAAATTTTGTAAACAAATCATTTTGAAATAATTTTAGAACTAATTTTTATTGCTATAAATCTTTATTAAAATAGAAGTTTTAAATTCACTATTGTTATATCCAAATGTTATAGGATTTGATTTTATTCCGCAGAAAAATTGCTATTTAGGCAACCCATTTCTCAATCATAGTCATTTATCATCTTTGATAATATGCTGATAAAAGTGGGATATATAAAATAAAAATAATGAACAATTGTTTTTTTTATTAATAATTGAAAACCAAACCAAATTAATCAAGCAAATAATATAGACCAAATAGGTAACCGTTCTTAGAACGGACGTGGTAGGGTGCTAATACCTTCCCTACTCGTAATCAACCCCCTAATCCAATCTCTGATACGAAGACCATTTTTTTAGGTGTCCAATTGCACCATTCCATTTTTATGGATAAATCAATTGGTGGCGACTCCAAATCTCTTTAATTAATTTAAATATTAAATAAATTAATAATTATTTCTTTTTCATATTTTTTTTCGCGGCGCCCTTCGGGACGGTTGCGACAGCTGGCGACTCCGCTGGGGAAATTTGAGGGTTAAGCCATAATTAATTTTTTGGTCTCTATGTATTGCTTGATTTAAATTTCTTTTTTGTTTGGTTTTTTATTTTTATTTCTACATACTTGTGCCTTATTGATTATTTATTGTTTCCATGCATAAGCCCTAAACCCGGGCCCAACACCTTTTAGATTTAGATAGAGGGTTAAGTAGTGTTGCCTTGAGAGACCTTCGGTCTCCGTATAGGCTCATGAAAACCCTTCGCTCAAACTGAATCCTTTCCGCTTGAAGCCTATGATGGGCAAGGATAGGAGACCCTTTGTCAATCAAATTGATCATGACAAGGGGCAGTTTGGGGACCTGTTGATAGGAGTCATAGAACCTACCCTTTGCATTTTTTTTATTTATTTTTTTTTTTACTTTAGAAATTACTTGGTGTCTTTGGAATTTCCTTTTAAAAGCTATGCGTTAATTAACCAGTTTGCATTAAAAATAAATCCTCTTTTTCTTTTATTTCGTATTTGCTTACGCATATCCATTTGCATTCACGATCCAAAATTGTAATATTATTGCTAAATCTCAGATTATTACTCCAATTCTTCGAAAGCATGGATAAATTCGGCATGTCCTCCCAGTCCGTTGTGGTTGAAGATAGGTCAAAAGTCATAGAAGAGTCAGAAACTATACAGCGAGAAGGAGATTGCCTGCCTAAGGGAGTCGTTATCCCCTTGCCAGCAATAGGGAAAATTGACTTTGAACCAAACGATTTGAGAGCTCTGAAACAAGTTTGGCAACAAATGAGGAGGTCCGAAGACTTTGCTAAGAAATATGGGCTCATAGCATTTCTTATTCAAGTCCGACCCAATATTCCGATGTTGAAGGCTATGCTACACTTCTGGGATCCTTCGCTCCGATGCTTTACCTTCCAGCACATTGACATGGTTCCTACGATCGAAGAGTATTACAAAATAATAAATGTGGATATGCTTTCCAAAGAAAAGGTCTATTTCCCTTACGAAAGGAAAACTACTGCAAGGATACTCTCAAGATTGTTGGGCATTCATGTCGGTGAAATTCAAGATCAGATGATAGATAAAAAGGATAACCTGAATGCTCAGTATCTCTTACAGTTTGTCCAAAACAACATAGATACAGATCATGGCCTGATTGCGTTTGCTCTTGCCATTTATGGATTAGTAATTTTTCCAAAAGTAAAGGGGCAAATCGATGGTCAGGTAGTCAAACTATTTGAGCAAATAGAGCATAAGGTGAATCCAGCAATACCCATCTTGGCGGAAACTATCTGATCATTGAATCATTGTAGGTGTAATAAGAGGGGACGATTCCGAGGTTGTACTCAGCTCTTGACCATCTGGATGATCAGTCACCTTCCCGTCCAAACATGCTTCGATTTCCCTAAGATCGAATGGAATCTGTATAGACCGGGGTTTCATAACCCAGCAAGAGAATATGGTAATGCGGCATGGCCTCTTGAAATGCCGACAAAGAATCAATGGATTATGTTTTTCCTAGGTTTGCAGGAAGTAATTTGGATGGCTCCCTGGATGTCTCATACCTATGCAGTGTATAGGTGTGGAGATAAACCTTGGGTTCCTCTCATAGGCCCATGGGGAGTTACTGGCTATGCTCCTGCCCTAGTTGGAAGACAGTTGGGGTCAAAGCAATTTATCCCCATGACCCATGGTCTAGCTGATTTCGAATTCTCGTACAGTGACGAGAATGTATCTAAGAAAGTCAAAGAAGCCACCGAAGCCTGGAAGGACGTTCGATATGTGAAGCAAGGATCTTCTACAGGAACTACTCCCGGATATCCTCTATGGCAGGCTAACCGCGGAAAAGGCTTTGTAGCCCCTAAAGTTGAAGGTCCTCATCTTCCTATCCATAATTTCAATGAACCATTTGATTATGTTGCCGAGGCTGAAGGAAAATACGAAATAATGTACCAACAGCTGAAGGAAAAAGAGCTTGAAACTAAGGAGTTATGGAATAACAAATTGCGAAGGATTGAAGAGGAGATGCAAGTTGAAAAAGGAAGGTCTGCTTGGATGGAACAACAAACTCGAAGATGGAAAAACGAATACTCAAACCTTGATGTTTCACTTTCTGAGAAAAACAAAATGATTGCTTCCCTCAACCAAAAAAAATGGAGCCATGCGTTCAGAATTAAAATATTTAAAGTCAAAACTAGAGGAAAGCAGCAAAACTATTTTTCTGCTACAAGAAGAAAAAGTGTCCCTTGATGCGGATAGAGTCTATTGGAGTGATAGAAGTCAACACTTTGAAGGGCAGCACAAAGATCTTCTCCAAAAAACCTGCCAACTTCTTAATGATATCCAAGGACTTGCAAGGAAAGCGCAAAAAAGGGCAAGAGAGGCTGAAGAAGCTGAGGAGGAAACACCACCTGGGAAGGCCCGAGAATTCTTAGTCACCATCAAGAAAGAATTGGAATATTTTGGGAATTTCTATTGAAGTAGAAATAAAGAGGATTTTCTTTTTTTTAGAATAAGCGATTGCAGTAATAATGGTAGGACTAGATGAGTTTTTCTGTGTTTTTTTTTCGTTGGAATTTGATTTTGTAATAATGGAGATTTGGTAATAAAATTTACAATTTTGGATCACAATCATTCGTTCATTCATTTCTTCATCTTTCATAAATTTTTATTAAGTATTCAAAAAATATGGAAATTAGGAAAACTGCCTCCAAAGCACCCTTATCGGACTCGATTGCAAGTCAAGATTATGGAAGAACGTGAGGCGAATCAAAAGAACGATACAGAGTTAGCAGAACTCAAAAGTCAAATGAATAAGATGATGGAAATGATACTCACATTACAAAAAAATGAATCAAATGGGAATGGGAATCCTAAAACCGATGATGTTGAACAGCTTGTTTCTCCCCAATATCCTCCGGGTTTCACCCCAAACGTTCGTAATAATCAACACAGTGCATCTGGGCAACACGTATACTCTATGGTCAATTGGCCACCCTACGGACTTCCTCCAGGATATGTCCCACCTTTCGCTGAAGAGGTTCCTGTTCACGAGGAACTAACTCCGCACGTCGATGCTGAAGAAGACCCTACACATGTGGTTCACCAATCACACATCACCGCTGGGCCACAAGCCCATATTATTCCGCACATACCCGGGGCAAGGCTTGGGGGGAATAAACCACACTTTCCTGATGGCACTCAAGGCAAGGAGAAAGAGAAGTTGGATCTGATAGAGGAAAGATTGAAAGCAATTGAAGGAGCAAATTATCGAGGACTGAAAGATGCTTTTGAGATGTGTTTAGTCCCGGAAGTTATTTTGCCCCCAAAGTTCAAGCTGCCAGAATTTGAGAAGTACAATGGAACTACCTGCCCAAATACTCACCTCCATATGTATGTACGGAAAATGTCGGCATACCACAAGGATGACAAGTTATTGATCCATTGCTTCCAAGATAGTCTCGTTGTCGGGGCTTTGAATTGGTATATACGATTAGAAAAAGACAATATCAGAACTTTCAGGGACTTGGCGGACGCTTTTGTTAAGTATTACAAGTACAATGAAGATTCGGCACCTGACCGCACTCAGCTTCAAAGTATGTTCCAAAAACAGAATGAGAGTTTTAGAGAATATACCCAAAGGTGGAGGGCCGTGGCTGCCCAAGTTATGCCTCGCATAGAGGAGGAGGAACAAATCTCATTATTTATAGAGACTCTTCAAAATCCCTATTATGATCGCATGGTGAGTAGTACTGCTAATAGTTTCAATGCTTTAAAAAAGGTGGGAGAACGAATTGACAGTGGATTGAGGTGTGGAAAGATCACAGGAGACAATCTCGGACCGAGCACTGGAAAGAGACCAAATTTTGTGAAAAAGAAGGAAGGAGAAACTCATGCCGTAACTAATGAAGGGAAGGGATATCAAAGAACCAACCATTATTCTAAGAATGCTTACACCAATACTTATACCTCCTGCCCACAGGGGACTCAATATCAGCCCAATACATATGCTCATCAGAATCCCCACCAGTACCATGCACCAATTATTCATTATCCACAAAATCCCACCCAAACATATTTCACACCACAGGCTATAAACCCTAACCAATCATATTTACCTCCACCGATCCCAAGCATAAACCAAACTTATACTTCCCAAGCAACCACAAACACAAGCCATGCGCATCCTCCCCAACAAATTAAAAACACTAACCCAAACACAAACCCAAACCAACCTAATACATACCAAAGCCAAGATAGAAAGATCGTAAACTTCGATCCTATTCCAATGTCTTACACTGAACTTTTTACTTTCCTTCAAAAACGAGGGGTGGTGACTCCCGTCCCTGGGAAAGTTCCTGAAAATCCGGGACGTTGGTATGATCCAAATACGGCTTGTATATATCATTCAGGAGTGGTGGGCCATTCAGTAGAAAACTGCAAAGCGTTCAAGTATAAAGTTCAAAGCCTAATCGACTCGAAATGGTTAGATTTCAAGCAAGTGGCTCCTAATGTCTCAGGGAACCCTTTACCTAACCATTCCAGCCAAGGGGTCAATGCAGTAGAAAATTTCTGTGAAGAGATGTGCATAGAACGATTAGTGGATGTTAAGATGCCTATGAGGTTCATATTTCAAGAGATGTGTAAACAAGGTTTGATTGAAGTATTGGTCAAAGAAGAAATGGGGAATGATTTGGAAGTTTGTGAAATGCATGGGAGGACAGGTCACACTCTAGAAGATTGTGATGATTTTAAACAATTGTTGCAAAAACTCATGGATGCCAAGCTGGTCATGATAATGAAGAAAGGTTATAGTAATGGAATCAACATGATGAGAAGCTCAAGTGAAAAATTCGATACTAATGATATCCCAGCGACGATTCAGAAGTTTGAATCGGTGCTCGATATTCCAGATAATGCGTTGTTATACCCCTCTGAAGCCCGGTGGGAACCAGTGATAGGGGAGATGCCAAATCCTTTCCCTTATAAGTCGGACAAATCAGTGCCATGGAGGTACGGGAAGCCGTTGACTAGTATCCCAGGTGTATCTGACAAATCAAAAGAGGTAAGCAACATAGCTGGAGTTGGGGGAATGACTAGAAGTGGAAGAATGTATAG
Source organism: Crotalaria pallida (assembly GCA_037953625.1). NCBI lineage: Eukaryota > Viridiplantae > Streptophyta > Magnoliopsida > Fabales > Fabaceae > Crotalaria > Crotalaria pallida. The sequence continues at coordinate 18,447,908 of CM075650.1, forward strand.
TCCTGTTGAATTAAAACCATCTTCTGCAAAAACTAGCAAATTAGGAGAAGGGGTCATATTTCCTGAGGTTGATAGTGCCAAAATGGGTCCTGACGGGCCCGAATCAGAGCGAAAAGATTTTGAGACCAAGAAAGAGGTCTCCACTGAAGAGGCTTTTGAATTCTTGAAGTTTATCAAACAAAGTGAATATAAAGTGATTGACCAGTTAAACCACACACCCGCTCGGATTTCGTTATTATCTCTACTAATAAATTCTGAACCACACAGGAATGTATTGTTGAAGGTGCTAAATCAGGCTCATGTTAGCCATAATATCACAGTAGAAAGGTTGGATGGCATAGTGAATAATATAGTTGCTGACAATTACATCACTTACACGGATGACGAAATTCCACCTGAGGGGACTGGTCACATCGAAGCCCTTCGCATTTCCATGATGTATCGAGGTTGTCAGGTGGCAAGGGTTTTGATAGATAATGGGTCATCGTTAAATGTCATGACCAAAAGAACCTTTGCTAGGCTCCCGATTGACACTTCCCTCTTGAAGCCAAGCAATATGATCGTCAAAGCATTTGATGGATCAAGGAGAGAATCAGTGGGGGAAATTGAACTACCTATGAAAATAGGACCATGCACTTTTCAGATCTTATTCCAAGTAATGGACATAAACCCGACTTATACTTGCTTATTGGGAAGACCTTGGATTCATACTAGTGGTGCGGTACCCTCTTCCTTGCATCAAAAAGTGAAGTTTATCGCAAATGGGAAACTTATAGTCATTTCCGGGGAAGAAGATGTATTGGTGACGCAACCATCAAATACTCCTTATATTGAAGCAACTGAGGAGGCTTTTGAAACGGCTTTCCAAGCACTGGAGATAGAAAATGCCACATTTGTTAAAGAAGGAAGTCCCCTGTTGAAGCCTAGACCTTCTGAAGCTTCTCTCATGGTGGCAAAAATCATGATAGAAAATGGGTATCAGCCAGGCAAAGGGCTTGGAAAATATGAACAAGGACCAGTTGATATGCCAATGCTCTATGACAACAAAGATCGGTATGGATTAGGATATATACCTACAAAAGTTGATAAGATCCGAATCGCCGAAGAGAAAAAGCAGAAGAGGTTGGCCCGTTTGGGACATTGTGAGTACAAGGTTGACAGGATTCCCATTCCGCATATCAGCTACAGCTTCAGCAGTGCTGGATTCGATTTTGTAAGGGATGTTGCTGTAGTGATGGATGATTGCTCTAATGATATGGATAGCTTCATAATCCAACATCCGCCCGGCACCGTGTTGAACAACTGGATAGAGGAGGAATTCCCACGACTCTTGTGCCACATAGAAAAGTAATTAATGTTTTCGAAGTCATTGGTTCCGCCCAAAGCCATTGATTTCTTTTTAGCATTAAATAAGGGCGTACTCCATATCATATTGTCAAGAATAAGTTTTCATGAATAAATGCATGTGTTTTCGTTAATCTTGTTTTCTTTTCCTTTAAAAGGATCATGAAAAAATAATAAATAGATTTTTCGTTTTTTTATAGAAAGGAAAAGAGTATGAAATAACTGAATATTTAACCTAATCACCAATAATGCAGATCTGACTGCGAATCCGAAAATAATGATCATGTTAGTAACCCATCATACAATTTCGATCACTTTCCTAGCCAGACTGAAGAAGAGAATAATGATGACAATTGGGAGACACATCCTGAATTACTCCGAATGGTTGAACAAGAAGCTAGAGAAATTCAACCTCATGAAGAGCCCACTGAAGTGGTTAACTTGGGGACAGAGGATGATAAAAAAGAAGTCAGAGTTGGAACAATCTTGAAAATCGGTGAACGAAAAAGGTTGGTTCAGTTGTTACATGAGTATAAGGATGTCTTTGCATGGTCATGCCGGGATTGGATCGTAACATAGTCGAGCATAAGCTGCCATTGAAGCCTGAATGCCCACCTGTGAAACAAAAATTAACGAGGATGAAAACTGACATCTCGTTGAAAGTGAAAGAAGAAATACAAAAATGTCTAAGAAAGTCCGCCCACGTCACTTTCGAGAAGGGGATTTAGTGCTTGAGAAGATTCTACCTATCCAGAAGGATCACAAGGGAAAGTGGACTCCGAATTATGAAGGACCCTATGTCGTAAAAAGGGCTTTCTCTGGAGGGGCCCTGATTTTGACCAACATGGATGGAGAAGACTTGCGACTCTCAGTGAATTCAGATGCTGTAAAAAAGTATTATGCTTGAGAGTATCTAAAAATAATAATAAAAACAAAAAAAAAAGAAAAAGGAAGTTGTATGTTTGTTTAGTAGTATATTCTTATGCGTTGATCACATCAATGTTTTTACTAAACCTTTTTCATATGCATAGGAAAGAATGTTTAATTCATGGATTAGGATGGAGGGTGATGTAAATAAAATCTTATGTGATGTGGACTCTCGAACAGTTCTTTTCTAATGATATGAGGCTTCTTTGTAAATCCCAAACACTAAGGAGATACCCCTAGTCACCCCATTGAGCCTTGACATCATGAATGGAGATCGTTTCTATATTACCTCTTGAATATTCATAACCAGGGTCGGGTAGAATCGTTTGACAAATTTTCTGCTCAGCATTCAATCACTAACAAAAAGTCTACCTTGGTTTCAAAACCCAAAAGTAATTGGTCACGGGATGAGTGGGGATCAGAATATGGATACAAAAAAAAAAAAAAGGAAAGAAAAAAGAAAAAAAGAGGAAAATTCCCGAATAATAATATAAAAAAAAGAGAGGAAGAGAACCCCGCTGATAATCTGCAATGGATATCCAGACAATGGTTAAAGTAAATCAAGATCTCTTCACAATTTCTAGTAGTGATTGAATGTTGTTGATAAAAAAAAAAGAAAATTTGTCGAGAGGTAGGATATGGGAGAAAAGGAGAAAAGGAGAAGGGGGGAAACAAAATGCTTTGAGCCATATACCCTTTCTTTTCATAAACCTTCAGCCAGGCCACGATACAAGCTTAAAAGACCTCGTTGAAGATTGAACAGTTCGAGATAAACATCAGGGTAAAAGAAAACTGACTCCAAGAGAAAGATCCTGCATCCTAATAAATATTATATGCATGTTACAAACAAAATCCAGTTCCTTTACAGTGATCCTAGCATAAGTATCTACTTTTAAAGAAGCGTGCAAATTAAAATAAAATAGAATGAGCTCGTTAGGTCGAAAACCTGAAAAGGCGGCCTAGGCAGAAGTTAGAGCAATTTACTAGGTTGAAAACCCGAAAGGGCGACCTACCGTTTAAAAAAAAAAAAGAAAAGAAAAAGGTACCTCAAGCTAGTACCATGCAAGACACAATGTCCACAAGAGCAACCATGGGTCAAACTGGGGCAGATTTTTTTTATTATTTTCAAGAAAATAATAAAAAAAAACAGATGGCAAACAACCAGTGCAAAGAAAGACGAGATGAACAGCCAAGTGAAACTCGAAATCTACAACTGGACACTGGGGCAATTTTCTTAATCCAAAGGGTTTTGATTGCAACCTCATTAGATCTTTCAGAAGAAAGGAGGGAGAGTGCTAAATTCTTGATGGGAAAAATTAACATGGTTCATTAAAAAGGATCGTTTGCAGAAATGTAAATATGTTTACTAAATCTTGCCTTTGTCAAGAATGACCTTGTTTAAAGTCCTAAATATGTTTTACACGGTATGATGCATTCATTCACGAACTTATATTGACAATATAGAAATGTTGTATAAAATTTTTGTTTAAAGCAGGAAGTTCATATTTGTGAATAACAATAATGTTTTACGGGATCCCTGAGGCGAGAAACATAGTGCAACCAAAGAAGTGATTAACTGTTTGTTGATTCTGCGAAAGAGATCCGGTCTAATCCCTGAGTCTCAAGCATGGCATAGTGCATAAGGGTGCCAAGGGGCAGTCACAATGACAAAACTATGATCAATTTCCTATTTTTTTGACTCATGTGTGTTGCATCACATCAATATATCCAAGCATATTAAGCACTCGAAATCATATATCCTCTCATTATTAGTGTAAGTGCTCATAGACATTCACAGCCACAACAAAGATTACTATCATTGTCGCATGTCTCAAATCTACTTTAAGTTTTATTTTATTTTCACTACCACGAGTTCCGGCAGTACCCCGACCTGCGTCCTAGTTTTCATTATTTTATTTTCAGTCCCCGAGTTCCGGCAGTACCCCGACCTGCGTCCTCGGTTTTAATTATTTTTAATTTCCTTTACCACGAGTTCCGGCAGTACCCCGACCTGCGTCCTCGGTTTTAATTTCCTTTACCACGAGTTCCGGCAGTACCCCGACCTGCGTCCTCGTTTTCATTATTTTATTTTCAGTCCCCGAGTTCCGGCAGTACCCCGACCTGCGTCCTCGGTTTTAATTATTTTTAATTTCCTTTACCACGAGTTCCGACAGTACCCCGACCTGCGTCCTTGTTTTCATTATTTTATTTTCAGTCCCCTAGTTCCGGCAGTACCCCGACCTGCGTCCTCGGTTTTAATTATTTTTAATTTCCTTTACCACGAGCTTTGGCAGTACCCCGACCTGCGTCCTCGTTTTCATTATTTTATTTTCAGTCCCCGAGTTCCGGCAGTAGCCCGACCTGCGTCCTCGGTTTTAATTGTTTTTAATTTCCTTTACCACGAGCTTTGGCAGTACCCCGACCTGCGTCCTCGTTTTTCATTACTTTATTTCCAGTTCCTGAGTTCCGGCAGTACCCCGACCTGCGTCCTCAGATTTATTTATCATCCTTTATATTTCCAAAGTTTAACAAAAAAAAAAAAAACTCCGACTTACTTTAGTTCTTCCAATATCTGACGCTCTCTTCAACAAAATTGGTGTCTACGTCTTTACTCATTACTTATCTTGATAGCATACAAACTCCACTTTGTTTGTCATCTAATAAGCAACAAGTAAAGAGGGGCAGCTGTTGACACCCAATTTTGTCCGGGGTCAAAAATATTATTTTATAAAAATTTTGGGTTAATTAAATTTTTATTCTCAAATTTGTATAATTAAATAAATAGTGAGAAAAAAATAAAAAGCTTGTTTGAATGTATTATTCTTGTGTATTGAGTTATTTTTGGGGTTATTTAAAAAATAAGAATAAAAAAATAAGAAAAGATTTTGAAAAAAAAAGTTTTTTTGTAAAAAATAAAAAAAAACGAATTTTAAAAAAGGTAAGATAAAAATGTGTTTTTGGTAAAAGATTTGATAAGTTTTTTGTGAGGATAAAGATAATTTTTTTTATTAAAAGGATTTGTTTTATTTATAAAAGGATTATCATCATATTTGTTTTGATTTTAAAAGATTGAGAATTGATCTTTAACAAATTTAAAAGATTTGATTAAGGAATAAACCAGGGAATATTTCACTAGGCTTTCAAAGCCTATTGGAGAAACCCTATTTATTTTAACCTAATTTCTTTTCCTATAAATAGAGCTCTTCTCCTCACAATTTCAAAACAGAATTTTATACACAATTTTGAAAACAGAGATTTTTTTAAGCAATTTACTCTAAAAAAATATTGTGCTTCGATTTCCGTGCCTACTACTCTTCTACTTTAGTCTTTAGTCTCATTTTCTCGGTTTTTGTGCTGAATAATAAAACACTTCCTCTGCCAGTCTAAGTTCCTGGCCTTCAACACAGTAATGCTCCCTTCGTCCATTCCAGGTACCTCTTTTCATCTCTTTTGTTTTCAGTTTTTTCTGTTTTAAAAATATTAAAAAATAAAAATGTAGTCTTTTATATTTCAATTGTTGAGATTTCAATTATTATTTTTTATGCATCCTTTTTGATTGTTGAATAATAAATTTTTTTTCTACAATCTTATTTTATATTTTTGGTTGTATTTTTATTTTTTGACTATGCTGCTTTGTACATTTTTTTTTGTGAGGAATGGAACTTGTTTTCTATCCTTAATTCTTATTAGTATTAATAATCGGTTATCAATTTTTTATATTATCACATAGTATCATTTTAAGATTATTGTACTGTGAGGTATGATAATGGTTCTAAAATTATTTTTTGATTGATTCCGTTTTAGAATTTTTGCGATAAGACTTTAATAAAAAAATTAAAGAATTTTAGCCGATGACGGAAAATTTGGAAGATGTCCGGAGTGACGGTTACACAAAAGTCTATCCATTAGTCTTGAGGCATTTCTTTGCAATCGGATTTGGCCATGAGTGTTGGCTGGGTTTGGTTCTACAAAAAGGTTAAAAGTTTGGAATTTTAAGGTAAAAGTAATACTTTAAAGTTGCCGACGATAGAAATTAGGAAAAGGACGTGGTTGCGGTTCCGTAAATTTTACCTAATTATCTTGAGGCATATTTTTTATATTAGAGTTGGCCATGAGTGTTGGCTAAATCTAAATGACAAAAATCAAAAGTAAATATTTCATTAAATTTCTTTTTAGTGTTAAAATCAATGTGAATAAATTCATTGATCCTTAACCGTTATAACAATGGTGAATATAAACAAGTAAAAATAATTATTTCAAAGATAATAATTTTGCTCACAAGTTTAGAATTTTATTTACTTTTTACCGCAACACAATCTCATACCGAAAAGGAAATTTTGTAAACAAATCATTTTGAAATAATTTTAGAACTAATTTTTATTGCTATAAATCTTTATTAAAATTGAAGTTTTAAATTCACTATTGTTATATCCAAATGTTATAGGATTTGATTTTATTCCGCAGAAAAATTGCTATTTAGGCAACCCATTTCTCAATCATAGTCATTTATCATCTTTGATAATATGCTGATAAAAGTGGGATATATAAAATAAAAATAATGAACAATTGTTTTTTTTATTAATAATTGAAAACCAAACCAAATTAATCAAGCAAATAATATAGACCAAATACGTAACCGTTCTTAGAACGGACGTGGTAGGGTGCTAATACCTTCCCTACTCGTAATCAACCCCCTAATCCAATCTCTGATACGAAGACCATTTTTTTAGGTGTCCAATTGCACCATTCCATTTTTATGGATAAATCAATTGGTGGCGACTCCAAATCTCTTTAATTAATTTAAATATTAAATTAATTATATAATTATCTTTTTTCATTTTTTTTTTCGCGGCGCCCTTCGGGACGGTTGCGACAGGGCCAAAAAGAAAAAGTCTAACAATATAACCATGTTTGTTGCTGAAGAATCCTGTTTCAATTTATTGCATTTTAGTCATAAACATTTTAAGTAACTTTACATCACTTTAAATCAACTAAAATATTAACTTTTAAATTTAAAAAAATTAAAATCAGATTAAAAAAATTGAATTTATCTTCCTTATTCCCTCATCATTGTTCGTTCCCACTACTTAGCATTTTTTTTTGATAAGCTTCCCACCTCTTAGTTCTCACTCAAAAAACCTCGATAATCACCATTCCCCCCTTGATTCCTTGACCCTTCCACGGTTGATAGGACTCCAAAACCACTTCGCCAATAATTATTCCTCTTAAGTTTCCCACTGATCCCTTTATGTCTTCTCATTTATCTCTTTCTTAATTTTGAATGTGATTATTATATTATTCTGGGTTTAGAAATTTTTGTTTTTGATATATTGATGATTATGGAAGGGGCGAGGATGGGGGCGGAGGAAGGGTGATTATGGATGTTTTGTTTATGGAGGTTTGGATGAGAACTTATGAGTGAGAAGATGATGAGGGAAGAAGGATAAGAAATCTTATTTTTTATGTTTGATTTGATTTTAATTTTTTTAAATAAAAAATGTAATATTTTATTTGATTTAAAGTTAATAAAGTGATTTTTTTTGTGCAGCGAAAAAGTAAAAAAAAACGAAAAATAAAAACAAAGAGGAAGCGAACTAGAGAGCGTTAATGGCATATTAGCCAAAAGGGGCGTGACCTGTAACACCCTAATTTAGACATGAACTTTAGTCAAAAATTCGCACCAAATTTTTTTTTTAAACAACGTTCATTTCCAAATTATTTATCAAAAGAGTTTTTCATCACTGGATTATTTTAGCTTTTGAAAATAGTTTGTTCATTTACTTACACTTAAATTATTTTCCAAATTAAGATATTACCAACACACTTCTGAAACTCCTTTTCTCAAAATATTATTTTCTTGAATGGTTCATTTGCGGAAAAACTTATGATTATAACAAGGAACAATTATTTTTGTCAAAGCCAAACTGTTTTATAAAAAGGTCACGATCACCAAGGTCATGACATTTGTTACAATAAAATTATTAAACAATATCATGAACAAATGATAAAGGAAAGGTCTATGTCAAAACCCAAGGTTACATAAGTCCTATCAGAGCAGACAAACTCGATCTAAATACTAAGACCTAAAACAAACATAGAACTTCTCATCATTGCTGCTCTCTACTGTCAATGCCTCCTCATCCACTTCTTCTTATTCCTCTTCTGATGCTACGACTTCCTCTTCTTCCTCATCTGATATGTCCTCCAAGTCCATACGCCTCATCACAGGATGCATATCATGATCAGTGAGAGGACCACCCAACACTCGATCTCGAAGAAACAACATACATGGAGACACATTCGTCATCCTTCTACCGATGACCAGCTCCGGATCAATAATCTCCTCTCGTGCCGGTCCTTCCTAGAGCCATCCACTCAGCTTCACTTCTCAAAGACCAAAATAATACAATTGCTCTAGTCCACTATTCAAAATCTTTATACGACAAACAACTCTAACTGCCATCTGTGGACATCATTCCCAATGCCCATAAAAAAGGGAAAGCAGAAAGAGTAAGCGATCCGAACGAATTAATCGTCGACGACATGGACTTACTCAAAGGGATCACATTAGGATTCAAACATACAAATACAATCATTAAGAGAAATAAGCAGGTAATTAACAATTTCATATCACATCATCATTATAAGCATCGTCACTATCATTTCATAACTCATCAATTCATTACATCATATCATAGCTTAATTCATAATTTCACTATATTACTTTAAGAGTTTTCAATAAAACTTATAAATTTTCATTTCTCTCATCTTACATAACCATCAATGATTTAGGGGAGGAAATCATTGAGGTAGGGGAACAAGTCAGTACACACGATATATCTCCTCTTCAATTATCCAACCACGGCCTAAGTCGGAAGCAGATGGGATGCACAGGAACCTTAACCACGCAAGTCTAGAAGTCGAGAACAATGTTACTACCACATCTAGGTTTAGCCAAGAAACAATGCTGCAACCGCATCGCCAAATTAATCAAAGTAATATTTTACGATATCGGAATATCTTACCACAATATTACATGGCCCACAACAAATCAGACAACTAGTCATGTTCGGGTTTCCTCTCACCATCTATGATTTGCTCAAGGAAGCGACAACACTTTCTCTAGTTGCGCATGCAGTCCTTGCTACGATCAATGCTCAACAAGTGACCTTGATCATTGTAACTTTGTCCCACCTAGATAAGTGCTCAAGGCTTCTTGACGTTCACCGTCCTTGCCTTCCCTTATCACAATCCCCACTCGAAGTAGCGCAAGTCTCCGAGTATCCGGTATCCTTCATCTCCAGTACTTCTCTCTCAACGCAGAGTTAGTGAATGATTAAAGCTTTTAAAGTCTTTTATGATAAGGTTTTAGTTTTATTAACCTATAATTGATCGACCACTTCTAAGTCTCGCTTCTAACAAGCCTCGACCTCTAAGGGAAAAAAGAACAAACACCTCCCTAAGTACAGTGGATTCCACAATGCTCGCAACCACGACACGTCATTCACGTGGCCAACTACTTACAAATCAAGCACGTCCAAGGATAGTGTGATTAAGGATATACAACAAGAGTTTAATTGTGCAATGTGAACCATCACTGTACACTAAGTCAGACGATACAATCAACGTGTACTTTTCAAGCTTAACATTTTCAAGATAATAATTCTCTTTAAAAAACAATTCAGATATTACATGATCTTTCAACATAATACTTATTACATCAAATCATTCGTGATATAACATTATTCAAAGCATATAAATAAAGATTCTCATATATCACAATATAAATAAATAAATAATCATTCAATCATACAAGCAAAAGTTATCGATTTATCGTCTCAACGTCGATCGGCTAAACACACACACAAACAATTGTCGTCACGTATATTGACAAATAACTACGAAGTTCTGATCTTTGAAATGATCGAGAACATCCTAATGCTACCCAAAGGGCCATTGTTTCTTAGGAAAGCTTCTCTCTCACCCGGATTAGAAGTTCTAGCGGCTATCTCCTAACCTTTGTTGATGTTGTTCCTTACGTTCCAGCGAAGCTCTTTATCCTCAAACAAATAATAGTACTTTTACTAAATAACTATACTCAAATTAACTTAAACCAAATCCAAGGTTTCATAACATAATTGTAAAACAATATTTTATTTTATTTTCAAAATCAAACCATTTGAATTACGTAAATAATTGAATCAAAAACTTCTGATACTTAACTAAAAATAAAACAAAACTTATTAAATAAAACAATTACGTAACTTGATAAATTAACATAAGCTTCAGTTATCCCTAACCAAATACTTATATAACAACTACCAAGCTACTATAATGCTTAAAATATCAAATCAAATCATTTTCATGGAACACCAAAATTTCTTTTAGTTTAAAACAATCAAAACAATTCATTTAAAAAGGCTTTTATCATGATTATAAATCTCATCTAAACCAGCATTCCATAACATACACATAAACACATGCATTCCTCAAATAATATTCATTTTCAAACTCAAATCAACCCAATCATTAACTCTGGACAACATTAGATCATTAACTTAAAATGACTTTTCTCCTAAACTGTGCACTCAAAAATCATGACACTTTTTCCTACATACAATACACAAGTCCTACTATCTAAATAACATTTAAACATTACATAATTATATAAAAATATTTTCTGGATAGCCACAGAAAATAGAGTTTCATTACTTCAAATTCACCTGAAAATTCAACTTTTTCATTTTCATACAAAAAGATACACATCCTAAAGTCTAAAAATAAAATTAAACTCAATAAAAGAATATTTTTCTACATTTATTCAGTTCTGGACAGCAACCCAATAATTTTCAAAAAATCATTTTTATTTCACACATGAAATTATACGTACATCCTATTATTAATAAACTAACGCTTATACAATTAATCATAAAAAAAATAATAAAATCAATTTCTTTTCTTGGCCATATGGCCCAAATAAAATTTTTCCAGAATTATATTTTATTATTTAAAATACTTATTATTTTTCATGTTTCATGCACAGTAACGTCAAGAAATCAATAATACACTCATTATATAACACTTAGGCATTTAAATAAAATCAAAAATTATTTTCTTGCTTTACAAATAAATTTTTTTGGCCTAATATAATGAAAATTACAGCAATTAAATTATCTTTCAAAAAGAATCATTTTATTTTATAAAACTCATACTTTTATGTTATACTTTACAGTATACACATATATGCAATTACTCATCACAAATACACAGAAAAGTAAAATTTAGGGACCCACGGTCCAAATAAAATATTATTTTCCTGAATTAAAATTATTTTTCCAGAATTAATTAATTTCTTTTAAAACACTTAATTTAATATTTATTTCATACATATATATCAAATAAACACCATATAATCATCATACAACACTTAGACAATTAGGAAAAATCTAAAAATCACTAAATCATAAAATATAAAATTCGGCCTACTAAAATAAAATAAAAACAGTGACAAATAAATTTTTATACAATCATATACACATTAACATACTCATATAATCAACATAAATAAAATTGTATCTAACACTTATACATGAAATCATTTAACTAAATCAAATTTTCACAACACAACAAAATTATTTTATTTTTATAAATTTCGGCCAAAATAAAAATACAAGAAATAACATCATACAATACTTTCTATAACACAAAATAGTTAAATCCCTATGCCTTAGAAAATTCGGCCATCATATACAAATCAAAAGGTAAGATTTGTTTCACTTGAATTTATCATTCCCTTGAAACCCTTTTGATTTTTATTCATTTGGCTCTAAGAAGAACATAAGAACATTAATCCAATAAACATCATTTTATTAACAACTAATTTATAAAATCATGACTCAAGGCTTTTAAATAAAATCACACAGCATCATATGAACAATCATCATCAAGAATATAACAACGTTAACTCAACATCATATAACTCATTACCAATTATATTTATTTCATTATCAAACACAAAATCAACTTAGTTTCTTTTCTTTAAAAAGAAATTCTTAATAACTCAAGAAATCCTCAAACTGATACCAAATCAATATTTTTGAGAGATTAAAAGAATCATTTTTGAGAATCAAAAAGAAGAAGAAAGATGAAAGTTTAATTTGTTCTTAATATTTTTCTTTTTGAAAAATCAATGATCAAAACAACATCAAATAAGTTTAAATCAATTAGAATACTTACTAATCACACAAGCTTTCACCAAAAGAAAATCAAAATCTTCACTCCCTCATCCTCTAGACCCCCACGGTTTGCTCTTTCTCTCCCTCTAGGTTCTTTCACAAATTTTCTAAGGATTGCAAATAATGAAAAAGGAAAACTCAACCTCTCAAAAGGACTCTATTTATAGATTTAGAAAAATATGTATTCTCACCCCACAATCCAATGGGTCACATGACTAAGAGGGAGTAACTTGGTGGCCAAGTTCAGAAATTTTCAAAGCATCTACCCTAATGAGGACCTAGTGAATTGTAACTCATTAAATGCTTACACAAAGAACCATGGATGGAATTCAAATGAAACTTGCTCCCAAAGTCAGAAAAAAATCTAGATCCTTCCTATACTCCTAAGGCAGCCGTCCAACATCTTGGAGAAGGGGTAAAAATTTTCCATCTTACGATAAATGCACACCTCCCTTTTTAACCAATGAAAAATCAATTTAAAATAATTTAAACTTCAAACTTATTCCAGAAAATAATTTCCGGGCGGTGCAACCAATCATAGGCCTCTAAAAATATGTATTTTTATAATACAATTTATTTTTAAGTCAAATAAAAAATTGTAGGTCCAAAAATAATTTTCCAAGTCCAAAAACATAAAATTCGTGTACCATACTGTACGGATATAAAATTTTCGCAAACCTCCAAATAAAATTCTGATTTTTAGAAAATAAAATTCTACATTTACGATCGTTTTGACATGAAATTCGTAATTTTTGGACTTACGGTTAAAAGGTTATGAATTTTGAAATTATACAACTATTTCTTCAAAAATTCATTTCATAAACTTTTAATACAAATAATTAAAAAATTTATACTTAAAATATAAATTGACACATAAAATCATATTTTAAAAATAATTCCATCCAAAAATATATTTTAATTCGAATTCTTGACATAATTTAAACAACACTTTTGGGCATTTTATAATATAACATAATCTATATACACAAATAGTTTATTATATATATATATCACTTAAATTACATACTTAGCAGAAAATTAAATTAAATAAAATAGACCAGCAAAATTAATTTATTTTTCTAAATAAAATAATAACACAAATAAATTGAGCCTAAATTGGGGGTCTCACATCCTCCCCAACTTAGAGATTTCTCGTCCCTGAGAAATACAGACAGCACAAGCAAGAAAGCACACTAGGTTCTCATTCATTCCACAACTATATTCGTTCTCCACTTGTTTCCACGTGACTTCCTTCGGAAGCACTTCTTTCCACCTGACATCCTTCTTGATCCATATCTTCTTAATGCATGATCGATTCTTGACGTAACCGCCGCACGTGAGTAGAATTGAATCAAGTTTGAGAGAAAGCAAATAGTAATTAATCATACGATCTTATAGCAATAATATTCTTTGTACCAACCAGAAGCATTGAAGATAAGAAAGTACAAATTGGTCTCAAAAGAATCGGGTGTTTACGGGATTAATTTAAAGGAATAGAATAGTGAAACAGAGAATTGGGAGAGGTAAGCATAAAATTGAATAATAGATAGAGAATGCGAAGATGAGAGAGAGAGAAAGCAAAAACAAATAAGCTTGAAGTGATTGACCTCCTTCGGAGGGAGAGAAGCACCACCCATTGCTGAGTTACCAAGTTACTATTGTTGTAACTGAGTTTAAGGTTTATGAATGAATGAGATTCAAAAAGAGAGAGAAGAGAGGAGAAAAGAAGAATGAAGGAAGGGGTTTATGTTTTATGAATGGTGACGGAAGTTAGCTAATCAGGAGAAGTGAAGGGTTGAAGGGTGAGGGAGAGAGTGGGTGGCATCTGGTGCTGGTGGCGGTGGTAGTGGCGGTGGTGGTGAAGGGGTGATGGGAGGTTGAAGATGAAGAGGTGCTTTTTCTTTACTTAAAATCTACCGTTGGATATATCCAACGATTAAAATTGAATGGAATAATGATTTTTTATTATTTTTATTTTTCCTCTTAAAATCTAAACCATTGGATATATCCAACGATTAAAAATTTAAACGAGGAATAATCTTGTGTTTCTGTATGTAAATGCATTGAGAGAGATAATCAACGAGAATGAGCCACATGACACTTAACAAAGAAACTGACAGATTGATGGACACAGAGACTAATGTAATGTTATTTTGATTTTTGGGGAACATAATAGAAGCGTTGCTCGAGATTGAGGTATTATTATTATTATTATTATTATTATTATTATTATTATTATTATTATTATTATTATTATTATTATTTTTTTTTTTTTTTTTTTTTTTTGCAATATTTGACAACTAGATATCAGAACCTTATTGAGGTTTGTTTGATGATGATATTGGTGGTGGATTCATGCTTTTTTTTTTCCCTTTTCAATTTGAGATGCCTGGTGTGGTGTGCATGAAATGTTAAATCGTACATGGTTTTAGTTAGTTAATGTGTAATGCATTACTTATGTGATCGTATATGAATCAAGTGAAGAGGACTCACTCAAATTCAGGTAATGTATTTCATCCACTATGATATCATTTTGTTATTATTTTTTTTTCTCACTACTACGTTCTCTGTTATAAATTTATTATTTTTATTTAGTATTTTGTTTATTATTTGTTATGAATTTCTTTCTAAAAATAATATGGTTGAAATGTTCATGGAACCAAGTGGTGAGATGAATGAATGGATGAGATGGTTATTTTTTATGGTGATTCACGTGGGAGAATGGGGGAATAGATAATAAGCTTGGTTTGTACAGGATTCAATCATGTTTGAGCAAGTTTTTGGTCTTCCTTACGTGAAACACTCAATTTCATTCATTGTCTTTGTAACACTTCCTCATTTTCGTCTCCCGAGTAATAGGAAATTAATTATAGAATTTGTTTTATAATTAATTTATATTAGTTTTGAAGTTTGGATTTTTGTACATTATATGTTGTGAAATATAAAAATATGGAATATATTTCTATAAGGATATTTTGTACAAAAATATAAGTTTTACAATTCAGTCCTTGAGATGAGACCTAATAGCAATATTAGAAAGGTTTCTGGAGGGAAAACAATTAAAATATAAATTTTTGTATTTCATTAGTATCTAACCGGTTATATGTGCCTTGTAACCGGTTAGTCGATGAACCCATAAACTGGGTTAGTGCGTTTTGATGAGTAATCACTTGATTAATCCACGATTTCCACGAATCCAGCCCAGAATTAGTGGGAAACACGCGTCCTCATGCATGTTAGCTGAATTTCTCTATAAAAGCATGGATTAAACACGAATTTTGCTTCATTTGGTTCAATTGCATGTGTTGAAGCACTGTTAGGGTTCTTGTGTTCGTCCTTGAGATTCTCTTTCGTTTCTGAGAGATCGAATTTGAGTAGTACACCATTGTAAAGCTTACAAGCTTACTCTTCAAGCTTTACAAAGACACAAAAATCGTGAGCTGAGAGTTCCTGAGCAAGGAGAACGAGTTCTGCAAAATTAGGAGTTCAACTTTGTCAAAATTGAGTTTCTGGTTCTGGAAGCTCACTTCAGGCTTCGATTTGAGTAAGTACACACACTTTCTGAGTCTCAAATCTGTACAAACCTTTAGTGAATGTTGCATAGAACAAAGCCTAATAATTTTTCCCAATTTGTTTGTCCATTTCATGTGTCAAATCTTTTGGTTTTTGGACCCAGTCGAACCTGTTCTAGATGAAAACAGAGATTGTGGATTCTTTGGAGTTTTTGCATTTTTCAGTGATTTAACTCATTAAACACTACCTAGAGGTAAGGGAGGAGCTTACCTTATACTAGAATGAGATTTAAAATGTGATTTGTATAGTGAGAGTCACCAAGAGACTCTAAGGGCATAGTTTGAATCGGTTTTAAGGCTTGGAGGCCAATTTTAGCTCATTTCTGATTTTGAGCAACTTTGATATGATGCATGCAAGCTTATTTGATGCTTTGTTGATGAATTTGGAATATCAAGTTATGAAATATGTGTTTTATGCACTTTTGGAATATGAGATTTTTTGCATGCATGGGTTTGTTGCATGTTTAAGTGTTTAAAAAGGGTTAGATTTGAGTACCAATGAAAATGGTGTTGAAAACCTTAATTTCAATGTGTTGTACTGCAGAATCTAACCGGTTAGAGACTCAACGTAACCGATTAGAGACTGACAGAAATCAAAATTGAAGTTTTGATTTTTGTTAAGTTGTTTTCACCATTTCAATTGATTCTCTTAACCTATTTTCACTATAAATTACCCTGTGAATGTTGGCTGGTGAAGCAAAGTTGGGTAATTAGTTTTATACCTTAATGTTAATAACAAATTCATTTGGAAAATATATAAGATTGGAAAGTATGATGAATTGTGGAATTTTCAATGATGGAACAAGTTTTACTTAAGGTATTAAACAAAGGTTCAAGGCTGTTTTGGGGCCAACTTGGAAGAGAAATGAAAATGGTATTGAAAATCACAATAAATTTAGTTTCTGGAACTGTACAATCTAACTGGTTAGGATATCTTGTAACCGGTTAGAACCTGAAAACAAAAATAAATTTTAAAGGTTTTTTTTAAATAATTTATATTATTTTTTAATTATACTCTTCCAATCCAAAATCAGTAAAAATTACCTAAGTTAAATTCATGGGAGAATTTTATGGGTTAAGGTAATTTATTCTTAATACCTTAAGTTCATCATTGAAAATAATAAATTAATTATGACATGTGTTTAATCTTAATTGTGGGGATGTTAAGATTATGTCATAATAATTATGGAAATTAATTAAATGCCAACCAATAATGCTTTGTATATTTGCATTCATTCATGAAGAATAGGTTGGTGATGTGATTGGGTAATGTTCTGGGAACAAGACCTGAGTACTCTGGGAGTACCAAACTGTTGCGTTTTGCTTGATGACACATTCTGTGGTGAATGTGGCAAGTGTGGGTTCACTGGTGATGTGGTTGTTATGTCTTCGCGACGTGACACTCACTCTGGGAGTGACGTTATGTACCACGATGATTCATTACGTCTTGGTGACGTGACGTATACTCTGGGAGGAACGTTAAGGAAATCACCCCAAGCAATTTCGCCATACGTTCTGAGAACGTATTATTTAGTGTTCAGGGAACACAAGGATATCTGTTGATAGATATCTATATGATGATTGGAGGCCTCAGATTTGGGGATAGAAATCATGCATTATGCCACCTGAATTGAAAGAGTTATAAACACGAAAATGGGTGTGCTCATATGTTTATGCATATTCTATCTGTCTATGATTATTTGTGATTGATATTTTAGTCTCATTTTATTATGTATATGTGTGATGCTTACTCCTGTGCCCTTGTTAGGTGATGACCAGATACCTAGTTTGCATCGAGATCCGACCCATCCCTAGTGGTATTTGGACTTACGAGGAGCACCGGGCCACCTTTGAGGGTGAGGTGGAGTTTACTCTCTATCACCCTAACCCCTTGGCCAGGGTGCGACCTCGTAGGTTTAGGATCCTTATTATATATACCATGCATGTTCCACCCTTGTATACTTATAGAGGACCACCCCCAGCTCGACCTATATGGAGATTTCACAGCTTTCGTATTAGAGCTGCCACTCGTTTCCATCCATCTGCTTCGAGGATTTTCACTGAGGAGACTCCTTCTCCTAGCCCGACAGGTGTCGGTAGGTCTGTTCCTATTGCAGACCCTAGACCCAGTGGTAGGGTCCCTACCCCGTCGGACGAGGTCGAGGAGGATCCTGTGGAGGATGAGGATGAGGAGGAGGTATCAGTCGAGCCGGTTCCCAGGACTCGTAGTGGAGTTAGTGGTTCCTAGGGGCGAGCATAGTATAGATAGTTTGGATCCTAGGATAAGGATGTAGCTGCAGTGGACCAGTTGGGAGCTTTGGAGGATCAGCTGACCTACTCTGAGACATCTATTTTGAAGTTGTATTATATTGTATATATTTTGAGATGTCTTAGAGTCGATGTCATATAAGTTTTATTTTCATAATATGGACTTTGTATGTTGGGACTTGTACTACTTTTGGAACATGATGATGTACTGATGGGGATCTTTATCTTATATATATATATATATATATATATATATGTTGTTCATGTATCACAAATGATCCTCAAGTACTGATTTATTCCGCGTACTCTGATTTTTATGAAAAAGGAATTTGGCGATGGTTATTATTTTTATTATTGATAAATCATTCGAGATGACGATAAGTTATGATAGAAACTAATTATAATATTATTTAAAAGGAAAAGAATGTTGTCTCAAATCATTTTCTGAACTGAGTTTTATAATTTATTAATAAGCCGAATTCAAAGTATTTATGAAAGGTTAAAGTGATTGATTAAAATGCAAGTCCAAATTTTTTGGAATTAAATAGAGAAACAAAAATTTTAAAAAAAATTGTTGACCTATTTTAATAGTAAGTCCATAACTAAGTATTTGGAAACAGTTATGATTTTCCTATATAAATAAGGTAGCGTCACAGTCTTCCCTTTCATTTTTTATAAACTCTTTTTTTTTGTTCCTCCTCGACATTTAAAAAACAATTATTTTTAAGTGTTTTGTATGTGTGCATAAATAACACTCCTCATCTATTTTGATTACCATCTTTCTATGCCGTTTTCTTCGCTTAGACTTTAATTCTATATATGTGTAGCACTCAAGTTCTCAGCAATATCTGTTTAGTGTTCAAAATTGCATAATTCTTTTCATGAAGTAAAGCTCTTTCTAAAAGAAAAAGAAAATGTATAATTCTTTATATACTGCTTCGAGTTGGACCTTGCTTCTTCCGATCTTCCCACCATTTTCTTCTTCAAATGCTGATGTTCTACCTCTACATATTTTAAAAATCATTTGTGGATTCATTATTTTCACCATTTCTTAGTTGAACAATTTAGCTTATAGTAGCAAGGTGTCTAAGTAGTGGAAACTTAGTAGTGCTTTTGTATTGCAGTCCTTTAAAAACTACACTACAAATTTATCCTTAAACATGAAATCAACATGATGGATAAGTAGAAATTGCACCAGATACATGCATAAGTGGTTGGACTAAAAATTTAATATAATAGGGTAGAGAATTCGCGACATTGATTTTAATTTATTTTATAAATTTTTTCTTCAATTCTTTGAATTTTGGTAGTTATATTTCATTGCAGTAATTTTTTCCAAAATTCAAAGTAACGATATAATCAATATTATATATAAAAAAAATAAGATAACCATAAATCTGAAAAAATAAATAATGATATAGTTGTTATAAAAAAAATACTTATAAAAATACTCTAATGATATAGTTGTAAAACAAAAAAAAAAAGTTTACCATAAATATGGTAATTATGTTTATGTTTTCTTAACATGATTCTTTAGGATTGAGAATAAGAATCTAAAAAGAATAAGTTTTATTGGGAAATATTGTCATGAAAAAAATTTAAGACTTCCTATTTATTTTTTTAACAAAAACTTATCTCTTTATTGATTATCACTTCAGCCTCTACTCGAAGTTCTAAACAATTATTTTAATTCATTAACTTCTTTATCTATAAGTATACCTCATACAAAATAAATTTGTCATTCAATGCCGCAATATTATTTGGCAACTCCAAGTTCTTTGTTAATTATATTTTTCATTCAAAAAATGTAACAGTATTGTACTTTATATACAGTAATATTACAAACAACGTAAAATATGTAACAAGTTATTCAACTCTACTATGTCATGCATCTAGATATACATAATATTTAGTACCATAAAAAAATTGAGAACAACAAAATAACAATATTAACAACTAAGAATGCACATAGTTAATAATTATAACCCAAGTTCTTTTACATGTATTAATAATAGTTACTAATAACGTACTTGGGTTCTTTCATTTATTCTTATCCTAAATATGGAAAATATTAGGAGGTAGAAGCAAAACTAATTTACTTCAATGACAAATAAATTATTGTGTTGTTAGAAATTATTTTGATGTCAAGGATTATTAGTTTAGGTCGCATCCATATATGTTATTAATTGTGCCATCAGTTACCTGATTAAACATATGTGCTTATTCAAATGAATGGTTTAAATGTGTTTGAAATCGTAGATTCTGGATCACACAATAATAATTTCTCAAGACGAAGATAGTTTGAGGGAAAAAAAAACTGTCAATACTCAAGACAATTACAATACAAAGGAATGAAAAGGATACAGGAAGAGAATGAAATCCCTAAAGGATTCCATGTATCATTCACTTATAATCTATGCGTACGACAGAGAGAATAAGAATATGTAAGCAATATAATGGTACAAATGAATGTCTTCAATTATTTCATCTCAGTAATGAAAGTCCTGAATCCTGTCCCTTAGATCTGGGACAGTTTGGGGTGACATAGACAACAATTGAGATCAGTTGATGTGAGTAGTTTTCAATCTGTCTTTCTTTTTGTCATGCCATTCCATCTCAATGATGTTGCAGAGCTGGCCTATACTTTTATTCAACCGTGAAGAACATGCATATATACAACGTTTAAGAGCTATGTTTAAAGAACTGATCAATTATAAGATAAAAAGTTTCAGCGTACGTATATAGATGAATCAAAAGTTAAATACTTGTAAAATTATTCGATAATCATGAAATGAAATTAACAAAAGTAAAAAAGAAAAAAGTTTTAAAAAATGCACCATTTTTTAACCCCTTTTGTATTTATTTATGCATGTTTTTTTCTTCGTAATGGTAATAATTTTTTTTTTATAAGTTGTACTAGTAATAAAATGATAAGCAATCCAGAGAAATTATTGTATAATGTAATGTAACATCCCAAATTTTTAATCCTTGATTAATAAAAATTAATTATAAAGTTAATTTATAATTAATTGCTTTTATTTTAATCTTTGATTAATTATGTGTATTATTTATGCATTTGATATGGAGAATAGGTGAAAAATATATATTTAGTTTTTTTTAGGTAAAAATATAAGTTTTGCATATTAGTCCTTGTTTTAGGACCTAAAAGTAATATTAGAAAAGTTTTTGGAGGGAAATGAAATAAAATATGAATTTTTGAAAATTCCAGTCGTGGTAATCGATTACCATAATGCAGCAGAACCAGTTCTTAGTGCGTTTGATGATGAATCACCCCAAATCACCCAAGGTTGACACAAATTAAGCCTAAGACATGTTCCAGCCCACGCGTCGACCTGCATGCACCTGTGATTTTGCTATAAAAACTCAATTGTTGATGAATTTAGGATCATTTTGCCAATTTCTTGAAGAATTGCCTTGAGTTCTCAGTATTATTAGGGTTCATAGAATCGAACCTCTCGCTCTCTCTCAATTCAGAACAATAATACACATATTATACACCATTGCAATGCTTAGATTTCAAGCTTTGCAGTGACATAAAAATCGTGAGTTAAGAGTGAGTGAGCTAGGAGAATCGAAGTCTCAAAGTTGGAGTCTCATTTCTGCATAACTGAAAAACTGAACCTTAAAGCTGACTTTAGGCTTTGATTTTGGTAAGCTCCTGTAACCCTTGAGTCTCAAACTTGTTTCATTCTCTCATGCATGTTGCAGAGAACAAACCCTAACCATTATCCCTAATTTTTATGCATGTTTGGTTGGTTAAAAATTCTGATCTTGAACCCCTGCTGGAATTGGTTCTGCATGTGCTGCTGAAAAGAGGTTTTTGAGGAATTCGTGTATGGAAACTTATTCTCTGTCAAGTTTCTGTTGAAACACATCTGTGAGGTAAGGGGAAAGATGTTCATACACTAGATTGAGTTTAAAGTATGTGTTTTTATATAGGGAGCCATCAAGAGGCTCTAAAAGGCTTAGTTGAATTAGGATTTTGGTTTGGAGACCAAACTATGCTCTATGAATGAATTGAGCAAGTTATATTTGATGCATGCAAGCTGTTAAAACTCTGAAACCATGGATTAACTGAGTAATTTGAACTTTGGTATGTTGAGTTGTTGATTTTCATGGTTTTATGCATAATTAAGTGAATTTGTGCAATCTATGTGAATTATGGTGTTTTCAGTGCATGGACATGTTTAATATATGTTATTTCAGCTCTGTGAATGATTGATTTAAGTTTGGTTAGAAATGAAAATGGTATGTTAAAACCCAAATTGGAGTGCATCTGCTGTAACATCCTCAATTTTAATTTTCAAGTATAAGTATTTTGAAAATCAACTTAGAATTTATAGAGTGTAGATTTTAGTTAAGTTAAGAGGAATTTAGGGGTATTTTTGATCTTAAGAACACCTTAATTTAGGAAATTATAAGTATAACGCCCAAGCCTCCAAATACAATTTCCACCGTTGGATGTTAAGTTTAGGGTCTTAGGAAGCTTGTCTCAAAATTTGAGCAAGATCCGACGGGTAACGAAGAAATACGGCATTCGTAAAGGCGAAGAAAAAGAAAAAAAGTAAAAAAAATTGGTATAGGTATTCAAAGAAAAAATATATAAAAAAAATAAAGAGAGCAGCAGTGGTGCGTGTGGCACCCTCACAGCCACAATATGGGTGGCTTCTTAGAGAAGCCACCAAAACCCCCATCACCCCATTTTTAAGAAGCCACCAAAACCCCCATCACCCATTTTTTCCCTTCATGCAAAACCACTTTTGGGCACCAACATACCAACTCTACCTTCTTCTCTACTAGGGAGCACAGCATCATCATTCCCTTATCTTCCATAGATCATTAAGCATTCACAATAAGCATCATTCTCAACAACCTCAAACAATGTAAACAAGTTAAATTCATCACCCTCTTTCCCTCAAAGCCTCACGCCTCCCTCTCTTGCTCTCTCTCTTTATTTTTGTTTTCAAACCTTTGATCATGGAGAACTCACCACTCCATGCCTTCTAGCCAAGAAGAAGATAAGAACAACAATCTCCCTTCCTACAACACTCACAATAGGGTTCTCTATCAACACTGGATTTTGGCTTTGTTGAGGTGGCAAGCAAGATTAAGGAGGTTTAAAGTCCCTAGATTCTAAAGCACAAATTGAGGTTTTTTCTTACTTTTTATTAATTTGAGGTAAGGAGTGAGTATTACCTTATCTTAGGGATAAGTTTCTAGTGTATATATAATGTTTGCGAAGATTGTTGTTAGCTTTAGGATTTTGCACCTTAGGGTACTTGATAATATTGATAACTTGAATTTAGAAAATTAAATAAATAACTAGGAAGACAGTTTGGTATGTTAACTCATTGATGATGATGATATGTGTTGCTGTGTACATATATGTTAGTATATATTAGATAAAAAGAAAATATAATAACAAATGAAATACTGCCAACTTTACTAAATGAATGAGTACCTAATAATGAAAATGAGTAAAATAATTGGTTAAGTAACAAGATTGGGAAAAGTACCTAATAATGAATGAGAAGAAATATAAATGTGTGGAATCCGACTGCGGGTGCGCGAATCAGATAGTCCACGACAAAGAGTAAAGATACACTAAAATGTGCGGAATCCGACTGCGGGTGCGCGAATCGGATAATCCGCAACCAGATATAAAAGATAATAATGTACGGAATCCGACTGCGGGTGCACGAATCGGGTCCGACTGCGGGTGCGCGAATCGGATAGTCCGCGTCAAAGGATTTCACCATAAACCCTTGCGACCGACTGCGGGTGCGCGAATCGGCTAGAACGCGAAGGGTATAGTAAATAATCCTCTTGCGACCGATTGCGGGTGCGCGAATCGGGGCTGACTGCGGGTGCGTGAATCGACTAGAATGCGAAGGGTATAGTAACTAATCCTCCTGCGATCGATTGCGGGTGCGCGAATCGGGGCCGACTGCGGGTGCGCGAATCGGCTAGAACGCGAAGAGGACTAGTTATTAATTATTTAAAAGACTTACTGGATTTTAATAAAATATACCCAAAAGATACTAAAATTCATAAAAGACTTCAATGGTTCTAAGTTTGAAAAGTTGCACTAAAATTTAAAGAATGTCTAATGTTTATAAAGGACCTTCTCTGTTTATATGCATTCTCTGTACGTGAGTATGGCATCACTTGGATTTTTGCTTATCTGCATTTTCTGTACTGTTTGTGATTGACTTAGTGGGGTATTATAGTATATTAGAAACTACTATTCCTAATTTATGTGTAATGCTCACCTCCTTATTAATTTTTCAGGTACCGATGCAGTGCTTACACTTGGTCCGGTCGAGCAGGACTACTCTCCCTTACAGGGAGAGTAGGGTTTTATTTTATAAGGGCATGAAAATGTCCTGGACCTCATGGCTTGATGATTATATGATTCCCTGTTTTGATGTATATATGTAAATAGCTTTTGGGAAGTCCAGGACGACTCCTTGGAAAAAGGAGCATTTTGGGAAATAACATTTTCCACAAAAACTTGTTTATAGGCTGCTGACTCTGAATTACTAAATACTGCTAATGTGATATATGCCGATAGCCCTGCTGGCTTATTCTGTGATATATGAATGTGTTAATCAAGTTGCAGGAAATTATAATATTTTGGAAAGTCCGAAAAACAAACAAAACTCCGTCCGTTTGACGGGAGATTTTTAATATTTAAAAACGAAAATTTTAAATTCACTATTTTAATAAAGGGTAATTAAGGGTAGGAAAGTGTAGGTGTTACATTTATGGTATCAGAGCAGTTTCTCCTTGACCTTGGGAGTAGCTCATTACTCCAGTGATTACTCACCAAGCGAGTAATCGATGTTTATAATTTTAGAATAATTTTAGAATTAAGGAATTAGGATATTTATGTTGTTATCTATTCTGCTAAGTATTAATAGTCTGTTCCTCCCTGACTTAACATTATGGTTGTTAGAAGGGCTGATAATGATGACATCAATGCTATCCTAGATAGTATGGTGCAAATGCAGCAAGCTCAAGCTGCCAATCTTACTGCTAGTATTTCACAATTGCACCACAACCAAGGGGAGAACATTGCAACCGCAGCAGCAGCGGCGGTGCAGCCTCCACCCCAAGTCCCTAATGAGAAAGACTGGATGGCGCGATCCAGGAAGTGCGAGCCGCCTAGATTTGAAGGAGGCAATGATCCTGATGGGGCACAAAAATGGCTCCAGGAGATCGAGAAGGTTCTCCGCTCTCTTCAGCCACCTGCTGAGCAACG
The DNA here is from genome assembly GCA_037953625.1 of Crotalaria pallida. Lineage (NCBI taxonomy): Eukaryota > Viridiplantae > Streptophyta > Magnoliopsida > Fabales > Fabaceae > Crotalaria > Crotalaria pallida. The sequence continues at coordinate 18,473,539 of CM075650.1, forward strand.
GGTGAGATTGACTAAGTATATGCTAACCAGTGAGGCTGAGCACTGGTGGGATCAGCAGAGGAGGGGATTGGAGATGTCTAATCAAGCGATCACTTGGGAGTTGTTTAAAGCTCGCTTTCTTGGAAAATATTTTCCGAAGGATGTGCGCATGGAGAAAGAGATTGCTTTCCTTCAGCTGGTGCAAGGTTCAATGACTGTTAGTGATTATGCAGCTCGGTTTGAGGATTTGATTCGCTATTCTGGCAGTTACAGGGATGCTGATGAGCGCACCAAATGCATTAAATTTGAGGCTGGTCTTCGTGATGATGTTCGTCTCTCTTGCGAATATCATAACATTGATAATCTCTCTCAGCTGGTGAACATGGCAAGTACTTATGAGAAAGGTCTTAAGCGGAAGATGGCTAATGACAGGAACAAAGCAGTTATGAGATTAGGTGGTCCTATTAGGGGTAAAGTTTCGGTGCAGCGACCAGGTCCTTATCCCCAGCCTAAATCAGGCCCAGCTGGGAATGCTCCCGGTCCTATTCCGACTTGCCCGCATTGTGGAAGGCAGCATAGGGGAACTTGTTGGAATTTGAACCCGAGCAGAAAAGAGATAACTTGCTTTCGATGTGGTCAGCAGGGACATTTCGCAAACAATTGTTCTAAGGATGCAGTTAAGAAAGAGGTGAATGTGACTAGAGCACAGAAAGCTGGTGGCAGTCAGCCACTTCTAAGGGGCAAGGTGTATACCATGGATGGCGAGGAAGTAACTGATGCTGATGAACTGATCAGAGGTATTGGTTATGTTAATGCTATTCCATGTGGTATTCTATTTGATTGTGGAGCAACTCATTCATTTATTTCTATCAATTGTATGAAGAAGTTAGGATTATCTGCAATTGAAATGCCTTATAAATTATTTGTTTCCACTCATACAAATGCCGCAGTAGTCACATCCTTGATGTGTTTAAATTGCCCACTTAGAGTGTTGGAGCAGGAATTCAAGGTGAATCTGGTTTGTTTGCCTCTGGCTAATCTGGATATCATTTTGGGCATGCATTGGATGTCACAGTATCATGTCCTAATTGATTGCCATCAGAAGTCAGTTCTTTTTGGTGATCTTTAATTTCCTTGTTGGCTATGGAAGTGGATGAAAAGTCCAATGTCAGTCAGATTCCTGTAATCTGTGAATTTCCGGAAGTTTTTCCTGCTGAGATTCCCGGACTACCGCTAGTTAGAGAAGTGGAGTTCGGCATTGATCTTATGCCTGGCACAGGTCCAATTTCTATAGCACCCTATAGAATGGCACCTCCAGAGCTGGAAGAGTTGAAGAAGCAACTGGAGGATCTTTTGGCTAAGAAATTAATTAGACCGAGTGTGTCACCTTGGGGAGCTCCAATTCTTTTTGTTAAAAAGAAGGATGGGAGCCTCCGAATGTGCACTGACTATCGGCAATTAAATGTTGTGACAGTGAAAAATAAGTATCCACTCCCTCGCATCGACGATTTGATAGATCTGCTTAGGGGAGGAGCAGTGTTTTCTAAGATTGACCTCCGATCTGGATACCATAAAATCCGTATCCGAGAGGAGGACAATCCTAAAACCGCATTCAGGACTCGATATGGGCACTTTGAGTATGTGGTGATGCCTTTTGGTCTTACGAATGCTCCTGCTATCTTCATGGATTATATGAACAGGATTTTCAGGCCTTACTTGGACTCGTACGTCATAGTGTTCATTGACGATATTCTAATTTATTCCAAAAGCCCAAGTGAGCATGAGGAACACTTGAGAACGGTGCTGAAGGTTCTCAAAGACAAGAAGCTTTATGCAAAGCTTTCTAAGTGCAGCTTCTGGTTAAAAGAGGTACACCTTTTGGGTCATGTAATTTCTGATAAGGGTGTCGTTGTGGATCCTTCTAAGGTGGAAGCAGTGCTAAAGTGGGAGAGACCCAAATCAGTGACCGAGATCAGAAGTTTTCTTGGCATGGTAGGATATTTTCGGAGATTCATTGAAGGTTTCTCAAAAATAGCTCTTTCTTTGACCATGCTAACTAGAAAAGATGTTCCTTATGAATGGTCCCCAGAGTGTGAGCACAGTTTCCAGGAGTTGAAGCGAAGATTGACAAGCTCACCAGTATTGATTTTGCCTGACACAACCCAACCTTTTGAGGTGTACTATAATGCATCAAAGCAAGGGTTAGGTTGTGTATTGATGCAGCAGGTAAAGGTGATTGCTTATGCATCTAGGCAACTCCGGCAGCATGAACAAAATTATCCCACTCATGATCTTGAGTTGGCTGCGGTTGTCTTTGCTCTTAAAATCCGGAGACACTACTTGTATGCACTAAGTTTGAAGTTTTCAGTTACCACAAGAGTCTCCGCTATCTCTTCGATCAAAAAGAGTTGACTATGAGGCAAAGGAGGTGGATGGAATTCCTCAAGGATTATGATTTTAATCTCTAGTATCATCCAGGCAAAGCTAATGTGGTGGCTGATGCACTGAGTCGTAAGACTTTGCATATTAGCAATCTAATGATGAAGGAGATGCAGTTGATCTAGGAATTCAGCAATCTCAATCTGGGCATGCAGGTGAAAGTGAATAGCATAGTCCTAGAAATGTTCCAGGTTACTAATGAATTTGTTAAGTTAATTAAGGAGAAACAAGCTGATGATGGGGAATTGCAGAAACAGTGTAGAATCAAGTCTCCAATGAGGTGGATTTATTTTGATGATGACAATATAATTAAATCATGGATTTAAAGGAAGAATTCAAGCTCACCAAGTCAAGAAGATCAAGTGCATCAAATTAGCTAGTCATTCTCTATCTTATTTTAATTGTAATTTTATTTCTATAATTGAGAGTGGGTAGCTTAGGAAGTAATCTCATCCTAGGATAAATAATTTTAATGCATGAAAAAGGTTGGGATTACATAAAATTATTCCTTGAGGAGAGAATTAAAATTAATTGTTGAAAAACTTAATTTTTATCATCTATGGGCAAAAGACTCGAGTAGTCTGAAAATTACTCGAGTATAAAAAGACTCGAGTAATCTGAAAATTACTCGAGTATCAAAAGACTCGAGTAGTTTCCAAAAGACTCGAGTATTTCAGCCTCAAATCAGAGACTTGACCGTTAGTTCAGTACATGGGCATTTCTATTGAAAGATGGGCAAAAGACTCGAGTATTTTGGTTCTGACAGCAAATTTTAAACCGTTGGAAGAGGGCAAAAATGGCATGAAAAAGTTTGTTTTACTCTCTCATTCCCTCTTCCATATATCCCATCTAATTGCCTTTGTACTAGACAACAAGAACATAGACAAGACACAATCCTAACATTCTCTTTGCTCATTCTCTCTCTCAAGTGAAAAATTCTCTCTAACTCAACTATTCATTCATTGTTATTATTTTGTCCAAAGAGTTAGAGATTGTGCTTAATTGTTGTAGAAATAATTTGTTGTATTTCTCCACAAACACTTTCATATCTTGTTCCAAAAATCTTGGTTGATAACCAAGTGTACCTAAGTGGGTCTTAGGTACATCCAAGTCTTGAGAGGTTCTCAAGCAAAGTCTAAGAGGTTCTTAGCTTGGTGGAGCTCTTGAAGGTTTCAAGGAGCTTAAGAAGAAGGAGTCTTCATCACCAACATCAAATTGGGGTAGAAATTCAAGAGTTTGGTACACTCTTGGAAGGGTTAGGTTGAGTGAGGCATCTCAATATCCCTTGTAATATTTCTAACAATTTGATTTTAGTAGACACTCCTAAGGTTCTTAGGGGGACTGGATTAGCTCTCTAGATAGAGAGTGAACCAGTATAAAATTGGTGGTGTCCTCTTTTTATTACTTTCTTTGCTTTCAAGTAAAAACCAAACCTAAGTTTCTCAAAAGGGGCTTTTTAATTAGAGTAATAATTCCGCAGCAATTAGGTTGTTTGTAAGTTGTTATAGCTTTATTTAATTGCTTACTACTCATCTATTAATTTGCTCTGGACTGGTTTTGTTCGTATTGATTTAAAGTGCAAATTTCTCAGAAACTGTTTTCTGCACTCTGCACGATTTACTCGAGTGTTCTTCAGAAGACTCGAGTGTTCTTGCTATTTTACTCGAGTAGTCTGAAAAAGACTCGAGTGTTCTTGCTCTGTTTCAGAAAAATCTGCACAAAATCAATTATATCTTAATTGCATTCGAAAATTAGTCACTGTTGCATTCAAATTACTATTCACCCCCCTCTAGTAATTGCTAAGCCCGCTTGTTGGTTTCCAACAAGTGGTATCAGAGCTCGGTCGAAAGATCGAGCGTAAAAGCTTTTTCGAAAAGATCCTTTGGAAACTATGGGCTCTAGCAATCACCAAGAAGGATCCTCTTCAATAAACCGCCCTCCATTCTTCAATGGTGAAGGGTATGCTTATTGGAAGGTTCGGATGAGAGTGTTTATTGAAGCAATAGATACCGATATTTGGGATGCAATAGAAGATGGTCCATATATTCCTAGACACATGATAAATGGGGAAGTCGTTGAAATTCCTAGGAAAAGTTGGAGTAATGATGATAAAAAGAAAGTATCTTTTGATTTAAAAGCTAAAAACATCATCTTCTCCGCCTTGTCCCATGATGAATTTTATCGAGTTTCTCAATGCAAGTCGGCTAAGGAAATGTGGGAAACTTTGGAAGTCACTCATGAAGGAACAAGTGAAGTAAGAAATGCAAGATTAAATTCGTTAACTCATGAGTATGAATTATTTCACATGTTCCCTAATGAATCTATTGATGACTTACAAAAGAGATTTTCACATATCATTAGTCACTTGATTTCTCTAGGAAAGCAATTTCGTGATGGTGAAACTACTCACAAAATTTTGAGATGTCTTGATAGAAAATGGCAACCAAAGGTGACCGCCATCAAGGAGTCCAAGGATTTGAACACTATGGACTTGGCCACCTTGTTTGGGAAGCTCAAAGAACATGAGATAGAGCTATCAAGACTTAGCTCACATGAGGAGTTGGACAAAAAGAAAAAGAGCATCTCTCTCAAGACCTCAACCAAAGTCTCAAAAGAGGTTGAAGATGACTCTACAAGTGAGAACTCCGATCATGCACTCAATGAGGAAGAAATTGGATTATTTGCAAAAAGAGTCAATAAATTCCTCAAGGGTAAAAAGGGTGGTTAATCATCAAAAGATAAAAGACCCAAGGAGCACAAGTCAAAGAACAAGAGCTCAAGTGATGGAGTAAAATGCCATGAATGTGGAGGCATTGGACATATCAAGATGGAATGTCCCACATACTTGAGAAGGAGTGAAAAGAAGACCCAAGAGGGCAAAGGCAAGATAGCTTACATTGTTTTGGATGCACCGGAGAAGGATGCAAAATCCTCATCAAGTAGCTCAGATGACGAAGTTGCAAATCTTTTTCTCATGGCTAGGAGCAACAATGAAGCCTCAAATGCAAATGGTGAAAGTGAGGATGAGGTATCATCTCAAAGTTCTAGCTCTTCCTCTTTCACTATTCCTTATGATGACTTGCTCAATGAGTATAATGAAATGTTAACACAATTTGAAAAATTAGCTAAAGTTAACAAGGAAAAAGGAAAGAAAATCTTGGAGTATCAAAAGGAAATCAATGAATTGGAAAAATATATAAATGACTTGAAACTCCAAAATGCATCCTTAGAACTTGTTAACTCTAGTCATGTTTGTGATTGTGCACATCCTAAGGAATCTATCACACATTGTGAGAAGTGTTGTGAACTTGAAAATGAAGTTAAAGATTTGAAAAAAAAACTCAACACACTCTCATATAGTGATAGGAACCTAGATCGGTTACTTAGCTCTCAAAGAAACAATTCAAACAAAACCGGTTTAGGATATGTCCACAAGAAAAAAAACAATAAAGTGGTTGGTTCATTCTCTAAAATTGATTATACAAAGAAAACAACTTGCTTTTATTGTGGAAAATTTGGACATACAAACAATAGGTGCCACATAAAGAACTTTGAAATTAAAAAGGGCACTTATTTTGGATTGAGAAGGGAGGAACTCCCAAAGCTAACCTAAAGGGACCCAACATAATTTGGGTACCCAAAATGAGCAAATAATTTTGTCTTGTAGGTGTGCCTTAGAACCGAAAAGAAACTTTGGTATCTAGATAGTGGATGTTCAAGGCACATGACGGGAGATAAGCAGAACTTCATAGAGCTTACTCCTCAAGAAGGTGGATATGTCACTTATAGAGACAACAACAAAGGCAAAATTCTTGGTATTGGTAAAGTCGGTAATTCTTCCAACTTGGTTATTGATAATGTTCTTTATGTTCAAGGATTAGAACACAATCTTTTGAGCATTAGTCAATTATGTGATATTGGTAACCATGTATTATTTACCTCTACCCAATGTCTCATAAAAAGTGACAAAGATGAAACTATCAAATTTGTTGGCAAAAGGTCTAATAATACTTACTTGGTTGAATTGAACAATATCACCTCTTTGGTTTCTACTTGTTTAGTTAGCAATGAGACTGATACTTGGTTATGGCACCGTAGGACCGCTCACATTAATGTAAATCAATTAAAGAAACTACAATCCAAAGACTTAGTAGTTGGTTTACCAAAGCTAAATTTTAAAATTGAAGGTGATTGCACTCCTTGTAAGAAGTGCAAACACACCAAAAATCATTTTGGATCTAAAAATGAGGTGTCCACAACAAGACCATTAGAAATGCTTCATATGGACTTGTTTGGACCTTCTCAAGTAAAAAGCTTTGGTGGCAACTATTATGGCTTGGTAATTGTTGATGACTTTTCTAGATTTACATGGACATTATTCCTAAGTGCAAAGAGTGAGACCTACAAATCTTTTAAACGCCATGTTAAACTTGTGCAAAACCAAGTAAATCAAAAAGTGATTATTATTAGAACCGATCATGGTGGTGAATTTGAAAATTACAAATTTGATAGATTTTGTGATAAACATGGTATTGAGCACCAATACTCCGCACCAAGAACTCCGGAACAAAATGGAGTGGTAGAGCGGAAAAATAGGGTGCTAGAGGAACTTGCAAGAACCATGCTAAATGATTCTCAAGTACCTCATTATTTTTGGGCCGATGCCGTTAATACGGCTTGTTATGTCATGAATAGAATTTTAATTAGGCCCATGCTCAAGAAAACCCCCTATGAGCTTTACAAAGGAAGAAAACCAAATATATCCCACTTTCATGTTTTTGGATGCAAAGTTTATGTGTTAAACAATGAAAAAGATCATCTTGGAAAATTTGACTCCAAATCCGATGAGGGAATATTTTTGGGTTATTCTTCACATAGTAAAGCATATAGAATTTTTAATAAAAGAAATATGACTATTGAAGAATCTATTCATGTGATTTTTAATGAGTCTTCGAAAGAAGATGGTGTTTTAAGTGATGGTTGTGATGAAGGTTTTGAGTTTTCAAAAGAAGAGAAAGAGAAGGAGGTTTTAAAAAATGAAGGAGAAAGCAAAGAAGAACTTGCTCCGGCTTGGAAAATGGTAAAAGCTCATCCTATTGACAAAGTCATAGGAGATATTTCAAAGGGAGTATTAACCCGTAGGTCCATTCTTAATATTTGTCATTTTGTCTCATTTGTTTCTCAAATTGAACCGGATTCCATTAAAACGGCGATTAAAGATGAACATTGGGTTATGGCTATGCAAGAAGAGCTAAATCAATTTACTAGAAATGATGTGTGGGACTTAGTCCCTCAACCCGATGATCATACCATAATCGGCACTAAATGGATTTATAGAAATAAACTTGATGAATCCGGATTGATTATAAGAAACAAAGCGAGATTAGTAGCTCAAGGGTACAACCAAGAGGAAGGTATCGATTATGATGAAACCTTTGCTCCGGTTGCACGACTTGAGGCAATCCGAATTTTTCTTGCCTTTGCATCAATTATGAAATTTACTCTTTACCAAATGGATGTTAAGAGTGCTTTCTTGAATGGTTTTATAAATGAAGAGGTGTATGTTAAGCAACCTCCCGGTTTTGAAAGTCATGAATTTCCAAATCATGTTTACAAATTGAAAAAGGCACTTTATGGATTGAAACAAGCTCCTAGAGCTTGGTATGATTGATTAAGTTCCTTTTTATTAGAAAATGACTTTCAAAGGGGAAAAGTTGATAATACCCTATTCATTTATAAAACTAAAGAAGACACATTGTTAGTGCAAATTTATGTTGATGATATTATCTTTAGTGCCACTAACGAGTTTCTTTGTAGAAAGTTTTCTAATTTGATGAAAAAGGAATTTGAGATGTCTATGATGGGAGAGCTCAAGTTCTTTCTAGGACTTCAAATCAAGCAAGTCAAGGAGGGGATTTTTGTGCATCAAGGAAAATATTTCAAAGAGCTCCTTGGAAAGTTTGGATTGGACAAATGCAAGGAGGCCTACACTCCAATGAGCACTTCATGCTACCTAGACAAGGATGAACAAGGTACCCCGGTTGATGTTAGTAAATATAGGGGCATGATAGGTAGTCTCCTATATCTCACTGCATCTAGACCGGATATTATGTTTAGTGTATGCATGTGTGCTCGATTTCAAGCTAATCCTAATGAATCACACCTATCCGCGGTTAAACATATATTTAAATATCTTAAAGGAACAATGAATACCGGATTATGGTATCCTTGTGATGCAAATCTTAGTTTAGTTGGTTACTCGGATTCTGACTTTGTGGGATGCAAGCTTGATCGTAAAAGCACTAGTGGTACTTGCCATTTATTGGGAAGTTCACTAGTGTCATGGTTTTCTAGAAAGCAAGCTTGTGTTGCTCTTTCTACCGCCGAAGCGGAATATATCGCAGCTGGTAGTTGTTGTGCTCAACTATTATGGATGAAACAACAATTATCGGATTTTGGTTTGAAACTTGAAAATATTCCTATTAGATGCGATAACACGAGTGCAATCAACTTAACTAAGAATCCGGTTTATCATTCAAGAACCAAGCACATTGAAATTAGACATCATTTTCTTAGAGATCATGTGCAAAAAGGTGATTGTACTATTGAATTTGTTAGCACATCAAATCAATTAGCCGATATTTTTACTAAACCATTGCCAAGAGATACCTTCTATCACATAAGAAGGGAACTTGGAATTTTAGATGAGTCAAACATTAGCTAATTGATTTGTGTTTTTGTTGAAAAATCACCAAGTATGTCTAATTAAATGTGCATTGATGCTTGATGAACAATTGGACCTTGAGATATTGTGAAATATATGATTTTGATTGTGAGTGATTTTAATTCCAAGTTTGTGTTGATGTTCTATGTGTTAGATTTGTGCAAATGTGTTCAAAATGCATTTAAAACTGTCTGCCTGATAAATTCACTCGAGTATTTCTGATGTTACTCGAGTATTTTAATTCCAATTTAAATCAAGTTTAAATAGAAAAAGTTTTTGGGCATGTCTGATGAATTCACTCGAGTCTTTTCAATTTTACTCGAGTAATTTTAATTTTACTCGAGTCTTTTAAACTATACTCGAGTGATTCGTATATCTCAAATCTGATGGTTTCAGGAATCCCAAAACACTCGAGTAAATTTCAGTCCACTCGAGTAAATTTCAGACCTGAGACTTTGAACTTTCGGGCTAGGCGAATTACTCGAGTACTTTCACCAAGACTCGAGTCTTAGGCCTTAGAACACTCGAGTGTTTTCAAAAACACTCGAGTAAATCGATCAGTTCATAAGCACCAGCAGCGTTTCTTCTTTTCATTTTTCACGAACTCTTCTCTCTCATACTCGAGTCCTCTCGACCTCTTTCACCAAAAACCGATTTCAACTCAAATTTTTCATATATTTCAACTCCAAATCATCTTTTCATCATTCTTCAACACTTATTTGACTTCAAATCTCTATTTTTCACATTTTAATTCAAAACCCCCTTTCAAAACCCTAACTCCCAATCACCCAAATTTCTTCAATTTTTCTTCCCAATTGGTGCAAAATGTCTACTTCTAGAGGTCCCAAGCGCCCAAGGAAGCAAAGGAGGGAGCCTACTTCTTCACCTTCTTCATCTTCATCAGAGGAGGAAGAGGACTTCTTCTCTGCTTCTGAGTGTGCTAGGAGGGAGGCCCTTTTTGTGACTCATACCTATGGTGTACAAAGTTGGACTACTGAGAACTTCCTTGAGGGTAATGGCTTTTCTTTTGTGCAAAAACTTAGAGACCAACATCTTATGCAGTTCATATCATTTCATGGTCCCATCTACCTTAGGCTAGTTCGCCAATTTAATCCTAATATTAAGCAGGTAGATAACACTAGGTATGAAACTAGTGTAGAGGGTACTCATTTTCAGATTCGCCCTAGGGATCTAGAGACTGTTTTCGGTATATTAGGAACGGGGTCGAACAATTACACTGCTGATACTGATACTATTTTTAGAAATTTGCTTTGACTTGATAGTGTATATAACGGAAACGAAAAGAAAGCTGTGCACATGACCGCCTCAAACCGACTCCTCCATCATATAGTATCTCACCAACTTGTGCCACAAACCTCTCCAAACTACTCCAAGCCAACCCAATTAGAGCTAAGAATTATGGATGCTATTCTTTCTAACAATCTGCTAAATTGGGTTGCTATTATTCTCTCTCGGATGGTGAAGACAGGGAGCTCCAAAGCCTCCCAAAATTTGCCTTACCCGATGCATGTGGATAGACTCCTCCAGCACATCAATGTGCCTATTCCTGATGATGAGGAGTCGTTTGACCCTTCGGAGGAATTGCATGCGATTCATGATGGGTTACTTCGACAGATGAAGATGAGGTTGCATGGTGGTCGGTATTATTGGCAAGATGAGGTGGCAGCCATGGAGGCTTAGGAGACAGCTGAGCATGCTGCAGCTCAGCAAGGTGTGGATGCTGAGCAGTTGGCTCGGGAGCAGGCTGGGTTTGACCAGGTTGCTGGTGGTGATGCTGCTGAGGATGATCCTGCTGATCATATCGATTTTAGTAGTCCTGCCTTCCAGGGATACATGACTCACTTTGATGCTCGATTTAATCACTTTGATAGTCGCATGGATAGTATCGAGCATCGGATGGCTGAGCAGCAGGATAACATTACTAGGCTTGCGACACAAATGGGAGTTCAGTCAACCATGCTTTTCTCTAGGTTGGATTAGCATTCAGCTCAGATGAATGCTCGGTTGGATGACATGATGACTGCCTTTGGCCGATTCTTTCCTCCACATGACCCTCCAGCGCCGGACATGTTTTAAGCTTGTGGACTTTGCACTCTTTTTTTTTCTTCAGAACTTTCATGTTTCATGTTATGTCTTTTATGGATTTTCAGTCTTTCAGTTTGTCTTTATCATTGGGAGTTAGTTTGCTTTCTGTAACCCCTGCGTGGGTATTTATCAGCTTTTATGATGTTGACCTTTTGATTTCAAACTCGGATTTAGTTTTTATGATGTTTTATGATATGATGTCTTTTGATTTAATTTATGCTCTAATCTTCATTGGTTTTCACATGTTTTATATTCTCCGATAGTCATGATTTTCATCTTGCTCATATTTAGGGGGAGTTTTCGTTATTGGTATCCTTTTTCTCTCCTCCGCCGTTTCCAAATGATATCTTTTTGATTATGACAAAAAGGGGGAGAAAAGAGGCATGAGAAGAACAAGGGCACATTTTTTTTTTACTCTGATATTATATATGCTCTGTTGGCGTTCTGGCAAGTGCACCAGTTCGTGACAAGTAATAAAGTGTAAGTGGGATGTCGTTCCCAACGAGGACTAAAATAGACTAAATTAATTCTCACCTAAGTCGTAGTTACTAAGAGAAATTCAAATTAAAATAAAGTTGAGTGGAAAATTCTTAATTAAATTAAGTTATAAAAACAAAACACAAATTAAAAGTGGTTGTGGAAGAATTTGGGAAAGCTTGGGCACATGTTTCATTGTAGGTTCCAAAAGCAATTGTTAACGAATCAATGATTTTCCTAAGCATTGAACCAATTTTGCAAAGGTAAAAGCAGCCTAATTCCTTAGGTCAACCCTGTTTCTTAGTAATTTAATCTCCCTTAATTCCTTAAGCAGAGCTTTAAATCCTAATCTTACCAATTAATGTTCAATCAAAATTATTAGAAGGTTATCCAACTCATAGACATATTCCTATACCTATGTAATTGAATTGTTTGATTAAAGGTCTAAATCCTAATTCAATATTCCTATTCAATTAGAATTACCAAATCATAAATGGTACCAAATTCATGATAATCAATAAGAACATAATCAAACACAATACTTAATTGGAAAAACATCAATTCATTAAACAAAAACTATGAAGGTTCCATACAAATCCACATGTTCCCAAATAGAAGTTTAGTTCATGATGGAGAAGAGAGAAACAATAATAATGATAAAAATAGACATAATTACCAATAAACTTGAGTCTCCAATCTCAATTCTTCACCAAAGCTCTCTAATCTCTGTTCCCAATTGTTCAGAATCATCCTAATTATCAAACCTAATCTATTTAAAAAGAGTTCCTAACAAATCCCCCTAAATCTGAGAAGATAAGATTTAATTAAACAAAATCTGACGTCGCGCGCTTGGGCGCACGAAACCCGCGCTTGAGCGCGCCTTGACTTAACTGACACGCTTTGGAATTTTGACCCCATTTTTAAGTAGCTGACCCCTTCGTGCGCTTGAGCGCACAGGCTCCTGAGAGATTTAACCATTTGCACCCCATTTACTGGCCAGATGACCACACGCGCTTGGGCGCATGAATCCCGCGCTTGAGCACACGTGTGCCAAATTCACCATTTTGCCTTTCTTTGCTCCAATCTCATAGTTTCAAAGCTTGTTTCTTTTTTCTTCAGATCCAATTCATCAAATTATTGCTCCAAAACCTGAAATTAAGACCAAAAAGGTACAAAATCCTAAAAGATCTCATTCCAACTCGTTAATAGAAAACAAACTCAATCTTTTCCTACAATTACTTGAGAAGCAAGCCAAAATCACTAAGAAAGAGGGTAAATTATCATACAAAAACATCATTTATTGAGCCCAAATCACTCCCCCAAACTTAGCATTTTGCATGTCCCAGGCAAAAGTAAAACAAAAATTCACAGCATAAGATTCTCCCCTCAAGACATAGCAACCTAGCCATAAACTCCAACTCATCTACCCAAGATACTCCTCTTCACTAGCAAATCACCTCAATGAAAACCAGTTGAAAAACAAACCCAAAATGAGCAAAAGATTAGTGATCACACAACCTCTCAACATCTCTCATGTGTATAGGTCATATTTGTCAATTCACTCAAGTTCAAATCAATGAAAGTATGTTACCATAAGCTTGACTATAGATCTATATCTCCACTGAATTTATTGACAGCATGCACAAATCATAAGGTCTTTATTTGGTTGTAATGGGGCCATGGCTAAAAGTGTTAGGTGGGATAAAAGAAAGAAGGGATAAAACAAAAGGCTAACTCGAAAAAATATTTACAAAAACAAGTTTCCCTCAAAAACCATGAATGAGCAATGAATACAACAAAGACTCACACTCACATCAGGAACATTTTATTCTTCCTTTCTTTTCCAAATTCCTTTTTCTTTTCTATTCTCTTCCTTTCACATTTATTTGATTTATTACTTTTTTCTTTTTTTTTTCTTTCATTGGAAGAGAAATAGAACTCATACACTTTTCATTTTCTTTCTTTTGCATCACATTCCACTTAATTGCTCATCCACAATTCCCAAGGTACTCATAATAAAATCACTCCATTAATGCAGGGTACCAAAGAAAAAAAAATATGTATCATTATAAGGCTCAAAGTGGGCAACTAATGGAATATTATATCTCAAAAATTTGCTGAAGGCCACAAAAACACAAACCTAAGTGCCTTAATCATGTTCATGCATGCAATCAATTGTCAATTTTGAAAAGGTCACAAGTCAAGTTCTAGAACAAACAATCAAAGTGAACACACTCATGAAAGAAATAGGAGTTCATCACAATATTCATTAAGCATTACTCCTTCAAGTGTGTAGGCTCAAAATCTCACTGGTTAAGGACAATTCACTAATCAATCTTTCACAACTAGTTTGCCAAACAACTAATTTCCAAAAGTTTTCAAAGCTAAATCCAATTAGTATCTGGGTAAAACAAGTCGGAAATCACAATCAAGCATTTACACCTATCAAGGAACCAATCTAACACTTAGAATTAATGCCTACTCATGCCAGGACACAAACCAACACAAAACCAGGGGAGAAATCAAGTTCAGAAATTTTTTTTTATTTTGTTACCCTCCCCCAAACTTAGAGGTTGGCTTGTCCTCAAGCAACAAATCTATCCTAAACTACAAAATAAAAAATAAAAAATCAAAAACAAGGGAACATGGAAACTTCCCTCTCATGCAATCAGTTCCTGTAAAGCACATAGGAGAACTCTCCCCCAAACTTATTCACCTGCATAACAAATAACCTCAAGATGCCAGATGCACCACAAATATCACAGGTAAAAAGTTAAGAAATAATAACCAAAAGCATAAGAGAAATGAAACCATAAAAGCAACTACATATTTTTGTGGTACAAGTCTGTAGGTAGCAAAGTACGAAGTCACAACATAGTTCAGGACTAGAAATCCATAAAATACCACCTAATCAACTACTCATGCAAAGAACAACCACTGAACCCATCATCAACACCCCCAACTACATAGCAACACCTCCATCCTGCACATCATCAGATGAAGAAGAATTACTCAGCATATGTAACTCCTCCTCAGTGTATGGAGCAAGAGAGAACGGAATAGCCATCTGCTCCCCCATCGCTCTCAATTGAGCATCTCGGGCCTGGTTCCTCTGCATCTCCATCTGGAAATACTGAGTATGCCTGCTCTGACGACGCAACAGCCGCGCCATCATCCGAGTCATATCCGCCATCACCCCCTCCTGAGGTACAGGAGCTGCAGGGGCAGCAGGGTCAGCAACCTGAGGAGCAGCAGCTGGCTCTCCTTGGCCTTCTTCTTCACTAGCTATCTGCTCATATTTCGCCAGATGCTTGCGAGTTAGCTGGGCCAAACACCTCAGATCGCGCAAATCATCACCAAAAAACACGCCCGCCTCATTACACAACTTGGTGATCAACCAAGGCAACCCAAAAGTACCCGGTTTGGACTCCCGGGCTAGGTGAAAAATATACTCAGACATCAACCACGCTGCATCCACCTGCATCTCATCATATATCCCAAAAACAATGCGCAAAATGGAAGGCTTACACTCAAACTCAAGGGATTGGGGATAGATGTTTCGCATGACAAAATGGGCCCAGAATCTCGCCCAAGGCTTTAAGTGCTTAGCATAGACATGCTTAACTGACCCGTTGGCACCCCGGTTCCAATCTTTGCCATTCAAAAAGAGATGAGTTTTCAGATCTTCATAATCATCATTATTAAGAGTGGAACGACGAAAGTACTCAACAAAATCAGTGTCAGCTGGATAATCAGGAAGCTCTAGGACTCTAGCAATGGTGTGTGGGTCATAGGATATCTGTTTCCCCCTAACCCAGCTTAATCGGCAACCTGGAGTTTGCAGCTCACAATAGCGGGCATGGGCAAAAAACTCCCAAACTAAAGACTTGCTAAACACAGAATCATGTTCCTTGGTAAATGAATTCCAACGGTTATGGTTAATGCGACTGCAATTGAAAATGCTAGGGATAAAAACGGGGTTTTCAATACTCCCCTCAGCCACAATGCCCTTGCCCTTGCATTGGGCATTGTAAAACACCTTGACCTCAGAATGCTCAAAAACTCTCCTAGATGAGGAAGATGTTGGTGCACTAACTCTAGGTCTCTTGCCCTTCTCCCTACTGGTAGACATATTGTTCAAACTCTCTCCTAGACAATATAACAAACACCTGGTGTGCACTAGGAGGAAACTATCTCTACAACTCAAATCTAAAGTCTAGGCAACCTAAGAATCACTAAACCAGATAGAGAACTAAGTTTAACAAGAGAAAACTAGTCCTATAGCCAAGGAAACAAAGAAACCGAATTTACCTAGCACTCATGAGAGGAGCAAACCGAGTGGAGAACAAGAGGGCCCAAATCGCACATGCAAAGGGAGGAGAGAGAGAAGCACACGGTTTTTGATGAAGGGAGTGATGATGTGATGAAGTGATGAAGGGAGATGGTAGAGAAGAAGAGGTCGGTTTTGGCATAGGGGAAGGAGAAGAAGAGCGTTTGAAGAGAAAAGAAGGAAAGGAATGAGTTAGGGTTCGAAATACCCCTTTTCTATCAGATGTAACTGACGCTGCGCGCTTGAGCGCGACTATCGTGCGCTTGAGCGCCCGAATTTCACACCCCCTTTTGAAGTTGCTGAACCCCCACTGCGCTCAAGCGTGAGAAAGACCACGCTCAAGCGTATAGCTCCCTGAGTTGGGACTTAAATCTTTTGATATAAAAATTTGTTTTCACCCCCCTTTTGGTTCGTGTGACCCCACCACGCTTGAGCGCAGTGGTAGACGCGCTCAGGCGTGGCGTACAGACCTGTACCAATTTTTATTATTATTTTTTAAATAAAAGTCCTATGCTAAATTACAAGAAAAACTAAAATTAACTTACTTACCACTGGGTTGCCTCCCAGAAAGCGCTTGTTTAACGTCCTGAGCCTGATGGATGACATTAAATTGAGATCAAGGGTCTTTGAGCTCCACTTGGGTTGAGCTCTTGTCAATTACCTCTCCATGGTACACTTTGAGTCTCTGTCCATTTACTTTAAACACATTCCCATTTGAGGGATTTTTAATCTCCACAGCTCCAAAAGGTAATACTTGCATCACAACAAAAGGACCTGTCCATCTAGACTTAAGCTTTCCTGGAAAAAGCTTAAGTCTAGAGTTATATAACAATACACTTTGTCCCACATGAAACTCTTTATGAACTAATCTCTTGTCATGCCACCTTTTTGTTTTTGCCTTAAAAATTCGAGAAGTGTTATATGCTTGCTCTCTAAACTCATCAAGTTCAGTGAGCTGCAATAACCTCTTCTCGCCTGCCAATTGCATATCAAAGTTTAAAAATCTGGTTGCCCAATATGCTTTATGAAGAAGTTCAATAGGCAAATGGCAGTTTTTTCCATAAACCACTTGAAAAGATGACATGCCAATAGGGGCTTTGAAAGCTGTCCTATATGCCCAGAGAGCATCATCCAATTTCCTAGACCAATCTCTCCTAGAACTATTCACAGTTTTCTCTAGGATTCTATTAAGGGACCTATTGGACACTTCAACCTGACCACATGTCTGTGGGTGATATGGGGTGGCAACTTTGTGGTGCACCCCATATTTAGCCAATGCTCTCTCCATCACTTTATTGCAAAAGTGACTTCCACCATCACTAATGAGCACTCTTGGTACTCCAAACCTGCAGAATATATTCTTTCTTAAAAATTCTACCACTACTGCAGCATCATTGGTGGAAGTGGGAATGGCCTCAACCCACTTAGAAACATAGTCAACCCCCACAAGAATGTATTTGTTGTTATATGATGGGGGGAAGGGGCCTACAAAATCTATCCCCCAAACATCAAACACTTCTACCTCCAGAATGTTTTGGAGGGGCATCTCATCTTTCCTAAAAATATTCCCCATCCTTTGGCACCGGTCACACTTGATCACAAAATCACGAGCATCTTTAAAAAGAGTTGGCCAAAAATAACCACATTGTAAAACTTTGGATGCTGTTTTTTCATGACCATAGTGACCTGAATAATGGGAGTTATGGCAATGCTAAAGAATGTCAGGAATTTCTTCCTCAGCTACACATCTCCTAATTACTCCATCTGCACTTCTTCTAAACAGAAAGGGCTCATCCCAAAAAAAAAACTGGGCGTCATGTAAAAACTTTTTCTTTTGTTGCCAAGTTAAATCTTTGGGAATTACCCCTGCTGCTAAGTAATTTGCTAAATCAGCATACCATGATAATGCAGATGCAGCTAGGACTTGTTTATCAGGGAAAGCATCATCTATTGGAACCTGGTCATCTTTACCACTAGGTTCAAGGGGGAGTCTAGATAAGTGATCAGCTATTACATTTTCAACCCCCTTCTTATCCTTAATTTCCAAATCGAACTCTTACAAAAGCAAGATCCACCTTATCAGCCTTGGCTTAGCATCTTGCTTAGCCAAAAGGTGCCTAAGTGCAGCATAATCAGTGTAAACAATTACTTTAGACCCTATGAGATAGGACCTAAATTTATCCATGGCAAACACTACTGCTAGGAGCTCTTTTTCAGTAGTCGTGTAGTGCACCTGAGCACTACTCAGAACACGACTAGCATAGTAGATTGTATGAAATACTTTATCCACTCTTTGTCCTAGAACAGCTCCTATAGCATGGTCACTGGCATCACACATCAGTTCAAAAGGTTTTCCCCAATCGGGTGCGACCACTATAGGAGTTGTTACTAGTTTCCTTTTCAGAGTTTCAAAAGCATTCATACATTCCTCATCAAACTTGAACTCCACATCTTTCTCCAACAAATTGCAAAGGGGC
Organism: Crotalaria pallida; assembly: GCA_037953625.1. NCBI lineage: Eukaryota > Viridiplantae > Streptophyta > Magnoliopsida > Fabales > Fabaceae > Crotalaria > Crotalaria pallida. The sequence continues at coordinate 18,492,071 of CM075650.1, forward strand.
TTAGCTATTTTGGAAAAATCTTTTATAAATCTCCGGTAGAAACCGGCATGGCCCAGAAAACTTCTAATACCCTTTACATTTGTTGGAGGAGGTAGATTTTCAATTACATCAATCTTTGCTTTATCTACCTCTATTCCTTTTTCAGAAATCTTATGCCCCAAAACTATCCCATCCTTAACCATGAATTGGCATTTCTCCCAGTTAAGGACAAGGTTAGTTTCTTGGCATCTTTGCAAAACTTTTCCCAAATTACTCAAACATGTATCAAATGATGACCCATAGACCCAAAAATCATCCATAAACACCTCTATGAAGTTTTCAATCATATCGGAGAATATTGCAAGCATGCACCTTTGAAAAGTGGCTGGTGCATTGCAAAGTCCAAAAGGCATTCTCCGGTATGCAAAAACTCCAAAGGGGCATGTGAATGCAGTTTTTTCTTGATCATTAGGGTCAACACAGATTTGATTATAACCAGAATATCCATCAAGAAAACAATAATATGCATGTCCAGCTAATCTTTCTAACATCTGATCCATGTATGGCAATGGGAAGTGGTCCTTTCGGGTGGCATTATTCAATCTCCTGTAGTCAATACAAACTCTCCACCCTGAGACAGTGCGGGTGGGGATGAGTTCATTTTTATCATTTTTTATCACAGTTAAGCCACCCTTCTTTGGGACCACTTGCACTGGGCTCACCCAAGTGCTATCAGAGATGGGATAAATTATTCCTGCATCTAAAAGCTTCACCACCTCCTTTCTTACTACCTCCTGGAGAGTAGGATTGAGTCTCCTTGGAGGCTGAATTACAGGTTTAAAATTCTCCTCTAAGAGAATCTTATGCATGCAAAAGCTGGGATGAATCCCAGTGAGGTCATCTACACACCACCCTATCGCAGATTTATATTGCCTTAAAACTCTCATTAATTTATCAGTTTCTAATTCAGTTAAGGCATTATTAATTATGACAGGGTAGTAATCAGAGTCATCTAGAAAAGCATACTTGAGATTGACTGAGAGTGTTTTAAGCTCCGGTTTTGCTCTAGCCTCCTTGTCATGTCTCCTCAGATCCATGATGGCGGGGCCTTTGTACTCTGAAGTTGCATCCAGCTGAGATGCAACCTTATCAATCTCTGGCTCTCCACACTCTCCTTGCACCAATGTTGCCTCCATTATATCATCATGGCAAGTCTTCTCAAAAGTGGATGTGACTAAAGCATCAATCACATCCACCATGAAACAATGCTCCTCCTCCTCAGGTCTTCTCATAGACTCATACACATTGAAAGATACCTCTTCTTCATGAACCCGCAATTTGAGCTCGCCCTGTTGCACATCAATAAGGGCTCGCCCAGTGGCCAAAAATGGCCTCCCCAAGAGCAGTGGAATAGCAGCATTCTCCTCCATGTCCAAGATCACAAAATCAGCTGGGAAGATGAACTTGTCAACCTTAACAAGAATGTCCTCCACCTTCCCATAAGGTCTTTTGATGTTGCGATCTGCCAGCTGGAGACACATCAATGTTGGTTTCACCTCCCCAATGCCCAATCTCTTGAAGATAGAGAGAGGCATCAGGTTGATGCTAGCTCCCAGGTTGCATAAAGCCTTCCCAATGTTATGCCCACCAATGTTACATGGGATTGTGAAACTCCCTGGGTCCTTAAGTTTCTGAGGAAGCTTCTTCTGCAACAGGGCACTGCATTCTTCAGTTAGCATCACTGTCTCATCATCCTGCATCTTCCTCTTGTTACTCAGAAGCTCCTTCATAAACTTAGCATATGTTGGCATTTGCTCAAGGGCCTCCGCAAAGGGAATGTTGATCTGGAGCCTCTTGAACACCTCCATGAACTTAGAAAATTGCTTCTTAGTGTCTTCCTTTTTCAACCGCTGAGGAAAAGGAACCTTGTGAGACAACTGGGGTTTCTTTTCTTCTTCCTGAGTTGCAGTTGAATTCCTTTTTTGTTGCACTTCAGGAGTTGAGTCCTTAACTGGTTGTTCCTTGGCCTCTTCCTTCTCAAGCACCACCTCATCACTCTTCTTCTGTGGCTCCTCAAGAGACTTGCCACTTCGAAGAGTAATGGCCTTGCAATGCTCTCTGGGGTTTGGAATGGTGTCACTGGGAAAGATTCCCGGTGACCGTTCTGACATCTGCTTGGAAAGTTGACCCATCTGAACCTCCAGATTGCGAATGCTGGCACCCTGGTTTTTGAAGTTGGCTCGCGTCTCCTCAACAAAATTATTGGTTGTTAGAGAGAGCTTCTCAATTGCTGCCTCCCAAGGTGCCGGCTGCTTCTCTTGTGGTGGCTGGAGTGTTGGACTGCGCCACGAGAAGTTAGGGTGATTTCTATACCCTGGGTTGTAGGTGTTTGAGTAAGGATTGTTCCTCTGTCCTCCTCCCACAAAATTAGCCTGCTCATCGTTACCTGTGCTAGTACTAACCTCAAATACACACTCACCATTACGGTGGTTGCCTTTACAGAAATCACATGTTAGTACTAAAGCAGAAGTATCAGAAGGGATAGGAGGTATACCTGTTGAAGCATTCATTTGGACCTGACCCAATCTCTGAGTCAATGCAGCTATCTGTTGCTGCATCTCTTTATTTTGTGCAAATAGAGCTTGCACATTCTCAGGCTCCAAATCAGTCTTCTTCATGATACGCTTCCTCACAGTGGCCTGACTGCTGTTATGAGCCATCTTCTCAATCAACTGCCTGGACTCTATGGCAGTTTTGCTCTCAAATGAACCTTGTGATGCACAATCGACCAGGTGTTGATTGTTTAGACTCAACCCATCATAGAATGTCCTCATTTGCATCCATTCAGGCATAGAGTGATTGGGGCACCTTTTCAACATCTGCTTGTACCTTTCCCACTCCTCATGTAATGACTCTCCATCTTGCTGAGCGAAGGCATTGATTTCTTGCCTAAGCTGAGCTTGCCTGGAGGGTGGGAAGTACTGGTCCACAAAAATCGTAGCCAATTTGTCCCAAGTAAGGATGCTCCCCTGTGGTTGAGACCGGACCCATTTGAGTGCCTTTCCCTTTAATGAGAGAGGAAAAGGCCTCAACCTTATCGCATCATCACTCGCACCTTGAATCTTGAAGAAGTCCAAGTAACTCAAGAACATGGCAATATGATCACTTGGGTCTTCGTCTGGGGCACCACTGAATTGATTTTGTTGAAGCATGTTCAGATATGCCCCCTTGATGTCAAAATGTGCAGCAGTGACCGCAGGTGGTACTATGCTAGTACCAATTAAGGTCGGGTCGACTAAGGCGTAATCAGCCAATGTACGCCTGTCAGGTTCTGTCTCATTCTCAACCTGGTGCTCACGCTCGTCAGCCATTATTCTTGCTCGTTCCCTTTTCTCTCTCTGTGCTCGTTTCCTTAACTTCTTCGCTGTCAACTCGATCTCGGGATCTAATTGAAGGCTGCTGTAATCACCTGCAGAACGCAAGTGCATATACCAATCTCGGCAAAGAGGGTTAATAGCACCTATTGAGTGAATAGAAACAATTAAGAATAAATAGCTAGAAAAATTCCACTAAGTAACTACTAAAAGTACCGAAAAATTACTAAAATCTGATTTTAGTCCCCGGCAACGGCGCCAAAAACTTGTTGGCGTTCTGGCAAGTGCACCAGTTCGTGACAAGTAATAAAGTGTAAGTGGGATGTCGTTCCCAACGAGGACTAAAATAGACTAAATTAATTCTCACCTAAGTCGTAGTTACTAAGCGAAATTCAAATTAAAATAAAGTTGAGTGGAAAATTCTTAATTAAATTAAGTTGTAAAAACAAAACACAAATTAAAAGTGGTTGTGAAAGAATTTGGGAAAGCTTGGGCACATGTTTCATTGTAGGTTCCAAAAGCAATTGTTAACGAATCAATGATTTTCCTAAGCATTGAACCAATTTTGCAAAGGTAAAAGCAGCCTAATTCCTTAGGTCAACCCTATTTCTTAGTAATTTAATCTCCCTTAATTCCTTAAGCAGAGCTTTAAATCCTAATCTTACCAATTAATGTTCAATCAAAATTATTAGAAGGTTATCCAACTCATAGACATATTCCTATACCTATGTAATTGAATTGTTTGATTAAAGGTCTAAATCCTAATTCAATATTCCTATTCAATTAGAATTACCAAATCATAAATGGTACCAAATTCATGATAATCAATAAGAACATAATCAAACACAATACTTAATTGGAAAAACATCAATTCATTAAACAAAAACTATGAAGGTTCCATACAAATCCACATGTTCCCAAATAGAAGTTTAGTTCATGATGGAGAAGAGAGAAACAATAATAATGATAAAAATAGACATAATTACCAATAAACTTGAGTCTTCAATCTCAATTCTTCACCAAAGCTCTCTAATCTCTGTTCCCAATTGTTCAGAATCATCCTAATTATCAAACCTAATCTATTTAAAAAGAGTTCCTAACAAAACCCCCTAAATCTGAGAAGATAAGATTTAATTAAACAAAATCTGACGTCGCGCGCTTGGGCGCACGAAACCCGCGCTTGAGCGCGCCTTGACTTAACTGACACGCTTTGGAATTTTGACCCCATTTTTAAGTAGCTGACCCCTTCGTGTGCTTGAGCGCACTCTAACATGCGCTTGAGCGCACAGGCTCCTGAGCGATTTAACCATTTGCACCCTATTTACTGGCCAGATGACCACACGCGCTTGGGCGCATGAATCCCGCGCTTGAGCGCACGTGTGCCAATTCACCATTTTGCCTTTCTTCAGCTCCAATTCATCAAATTATTGCTCCAAAACCTGAAATTAAGACCAAAAAGGTACAAAATCCTAAAAGGTCTCATTCCAACTCGTTAATAAAAAACAAACTCAATCTTTTCCTACAATTACTTGAGAAGCAAGCCAAAATCACTAAGAAAGAGGGTAAATTATCATACAAAAACATCATTTATTGAGCCCAAATCATGCTCTCGCTCTGATACCAAGTATATAGTGCGCACTTGACTATGATTATTATGATATTATGTTGTGCTTGGAATTCTCTGGATTGACAGGTTTATAGGTTCCTATATTAAGGGGGAGCTCTCAAAAGTGATGGAATGGTTTAATTATTTTGTCATCATAAAAAAGGGGGAGATTGTAGAATCAAGTCTCCAATGAGGTGGATTTATTTTGATGATGACAATATAATTAAATCATGGATTTAAAGGAAGAATTCAAGCTCACCAAGTCAAGAAGATCAAGTGCATCAAATTAGCTAGTCATTCTCTATCTTATTTTAATTGTAATTTTATTTCTATAATTGAGAGTGGGTAGCTTAGGAAGTAATCTCATCCTAGGATAAATAATTTTAATGCATGAAAAATGTTGGGATTACATAAAATTATTCCTTGAGGAGAGAATTAAAATTAATTGTTGAAAAACTTAATTTTTATCATCTCTGGGCAAAAGACTCGAGTAGTCTGAAAATTACTCGAGTATAAAAAGACTCGAGTAATCTGAAAATTACTCGAGTAGTTTCCAAAAGACTCGAGTATTTCAGCCTCAAATCAGAGATTTGACCGTTAGTTCAGTACATGGGCATTTCTATTGAAAGATGGGCAAAAGACTCGAGTAGTGTCAAAAAGACTCGAGTATTTTGGTTATGACAGCAAATTTTAAACCGTTGGAAGAGGGCAAAAATGGCATGAAAAAGTTTGTTTTGCTCTCTCATTCCTTCTTCCATATATCCCATCTAATTGCCTTTGTACTAGACAACAAGAACATAGACAAGACAAAAGCCTAACATTCTCTTTGCTCATTCTCTCTCTCAAGTGAAAAAATCTCTCTAACTCAACTATTCATTCATTGTTATTATTTTGTCCAAAGAGTTAGAGATTGTGCTTAATTGTTGTAGAAATCATTTGTTGTATTTCTCCTCAAACACTTTCATATCTTGTTCCAAAAATCTTGGTTGATAACCAAGTGTACCTAAGTGGGTCTTAGGTTCATCCAAGTCTTGAGAGGTTCTCAAACAAAGTCTAAGAGGTTCTTAGCTTGGTGGAGCTCTTGAAGGTTTCAAGGAGCTTAAGAAGAAGGAGTCTTCATCACCAACATCAAATTGGGGTAGAAATTCAAGAGTTTGGTACACTCTTGGAAGGGTTAGGTTGAGTGAGGCATCTCAATATCCCTTGTAATATTTCTAACAATTTTATTTTAGTAGACACTCCTAAGGTTCTTAGGGGGACTGGATTAGCTCTCTAGATAGAGAGTGAACCAGTATAAAATTGGTGGTGTCCTCTTTTTATTACTTTCTTTGCTTTCAAGAAAAAACCAAACCTAAGTTTCTCAAAAGGGGCTTTTTAATTAGTGTAATAATTCCGCAGCAATTAGGTTGTTTGTAAGTTGTTATAGCTTTATTTAATTGCTTACTACTCATCTATTAATCTGCTCTGGACTGGTTTTGTTCGTATTGATTTAAAGTGCAAATTTCTCAGAAACAGTTTTCTGCACTCTGCACGATTTACTCGAGTGTTCTTCAGAAGACTCGAGTGTTCTTGCTCTGTTTCAGAAAAATCTGCACAAAATCAATTATATCTTAATTGCATTCGAAAATTAGTCACTGTTGCATTCAGATTACTATTCACCCCCCTCTAGTAATTGCTAAGCCCGCTTGTTGGTTTCCAACAAACAGTTGGATAGAGCAGCAGAGGAGTCGGAACCTGACTTTAAGAAAGGTTTCGACGGTATTATCCGATTCAGAAATCGGGAATGGACTTGGGAGTACGCAGAATGGTTCTAGAGGAAGCTCACAAATCGAAACTTAATCTACATCCAGGCACCACCAAAATGTATCAGGATCTGAAGCGATTGTTTTGGTGGCCAGGGTTAAAGAAGGATGTAGCGGATTATGTGTCTTGATGTTTCGTGTGTCAGAAGGCCAAAATTGAACACCAAAAACCAGCTGGTTTGTTAAAGCCCTTGGAGATTCCCGAGTGGAAATGGGACAGTATAGCCATGGACTTCATATCTGGATTGCCAAGAACCAGCACAGGATGTGAAGCCATTTGGGTAATTGTTGACAGGTTGACCAAGTGTGCCCATTTCATTCTAATGAATATGAAGTATAGTCTGGAGAAATTGACACAGCTGTACATCAGGGATATAGTCAGATTGCATGGAGTTCCTTCCAGCATTATATCTAACTGTGATCCTCGATTTCTATCCAGGTTCTGGCAGATTTTGCAGCAGGAACTGGGTACTAAATTAAGATTCAGTACAGCTTATCATCTCCAGACAGACGGACAAACTGAGCGCACTATTCAGTCCCTAGAGGATTTGTTGAGGGCATGTGTGCTTGAACAATCGGGAAGCTGGGAAACCCTCTTGCCTTTGGTAGAATTTACCTATAATAACATCTTTCACTCCAGTATCGGGATGGATCCTTTTGAGGCGCTTTATGGCTGGAAGTGCCAAACGTCTTTATGCTGGTTTCAAATAGGTGAGAACCTGCTAATCGGTCCTGATGTTGTGCAGGAAACGTCAGAGAAAGTCAAAATGATCAGAGACCAGATGAAAGCGTCTCAGGATCGTCAAAAGAGCTATGCTGATAAGCGCTGGAAACCCTTGGAATTTGATGCTGGTGATCATGTATTCCTAAGAGTAAATCCTGTTACTCGTATTAGACGAGCAATTAAGTCCCCAAAGCTGACTCCGCGGTTTGTGGGACCGTATGAGATTTTAGAGAAGGTGGGGCCAATTGCTTATAGAATTGCTCTCCTTCCTCATTTGACCAATCTTCATGATGTATTCCATGTTTCACAACTTAGGAAATACATTCATGACCCGTCGCATGTAGTTACAGTTGATGATTTTCCCTTAAAGGAGAATCTGACGTTTGATGTTCGAAATGGCCCTCTTTTAGCTTAAATAACCGCCTTCATTTATTCTATTTTTTATTTTTTTTATATTTTCTGAACCGTCCTCTTTAACTACTTTTTGAATCGCACTCGTATATCTTTTTACTAACCACCATTATTTTTTTGGAATTTTTTATTTATATTTTCTGAACTGTCCTGTTTTGCATTATCATGACACACACAACATCATACATAATTCTAATTCTACGGAATATAATATATAATACAAGATATAATACTTATTTAATTCGACAAAATGACTTCCTCGTATCATTAAAGAGCTACATATAAAACTGATAACATTAGATACACATATCCAACAATGGTAGCTACTTTTAACATCAAAAACCCAAAATCAAAAATCCAGCAACCCATCACAAAATCCCAAAATCCCAAATCCAGCATCACAAATCCAACAACATATCACAAAATCCCAAAATTATTAATCCAACAAACCAAAAACTATTACAGTAAATCACAAGTCCAACAAAACCATTATAGTACTGAAGTCTCTTGTGAAAAGACCTTGTAGTGTTTGGCATATATACTGCCTACAATTCCTCTAGCAAATAAGAAGTCAATTCTTCTCTTCATCAAGCATTTCGCGACTATATTCTTTATAATCGCAATCTTAGAAGTACTGAAAAATGAAATAAACAGTTAAATTAATAAACAGTTTATACTTTATGGACAAAACCATAAACGAGAAATCAATAAATTCAACACAATAAAATGCTACAGCCACCCCTCATGTTTTCCATGTCACTAGAAAATCAAAGCAGTGAAAGAGTAATCACCGCAGAAGATCAGATTGCAAACTACAGATACTGAATGAAAACTTAGAAGGGCACTCACGTGAGAGATTTTCCTTTGAAGATAATTGGTGGACCAACAGCAGCAAAAACACAGAAGGCAATATGCAGCTACTCGGAGAAAATGGGTAGAATGAGATGAGCACTATCTTGAACACCTATAAAATCATATAAGAAAAGATATGAGTTAAATAAATTGTAACAAACCTTGATCTTTGTCAACATTATCTTGAACCTATCATGGTAAGTCCTTTTTTTTATAAAATTTTGAAGCATGACTATTATCATGATATATTATAGTTTCAAACCCCATAACATGCTTTCCATTTTGCTTCTCTTGATTACAGTACTTTGCAAGAGTAGATATAAGATTCTCTTAACCAAACACAATCACATTTTTATTTAAAACAATTTGCTTTGAGATTATGACAAGTAGAAATCAATACCCATATCCATTCTCTGAACCCTGAACCCATGTAACAATAGGCAGCAAATTAAAATTCAATCAAGCACTCTATGCTAATGGCATAAAAAACCAGATTTGATTCAAGATTTAAACAACCAACTGCTGGAAATAGGGATAGCATACACAACGAAAAATAAAAACGAAATCCCCTATTTCTAGAACAGGATCCATGCGAGAGAGCATGATTGAGATAGAAAAACGTTTACCTCTTGATGCGAAGAGGAGAACGGCGCTGGTCAGATCGTCCACGAACAATCCACGTCAATCACGAGCGCTGCAAGGTAGTCGCGCCTCTATTGGTATCCACAAAACCTTTCCAGCTACCTTTGGATCAACAAAACCTTCAGGTTGTGTCATATACACATCCTCTAAAAGATTTCCATTAAGGAAAGCAGTTTTGACATCCATCTGCCAGATTTCATAATCATGAAATGCTGCAATAGCAAGCAAGATCCTAATGGATTTAAGCATGGCAACTGGTGAAAAAGTTTCATCATAGTCAATACCATGAACTTGTTTGAAACCTTTAGCAACCAATCGTCCTTTAAAGGTATGTACATTACCATCCATGTCAGTCTTCTTCTTGAAAACCCATTTGCACCCAATTGGTTTTACCCCATCAGGTAGATCAACCAAGATCCAAACTTGGTTGGTGTACATGGACTCCATCTCAGATCTCATGGCTTGAAGCCATTTCTCAGAGCCAGGGCTGTTTATATCCTCTAGGTAAGTAGTAGGTTCATCTTGATCAATAATCATAATGTCATCCTCTTGAGTCAACAGAAATCCATATCTCTCTGGCTGAAGAGGAATCCTACTTGACCTTCGCAAAACTTGTGTAACTTGAGCAGGTTGTACATCCACAACATCTTGTGGAACTTGCTCAACATTCATCGCTTGGTCTTGGCTACTTTGGGATTCTTGAATCTCATCAAGATTTATTTTCCTCCCACTGTTTCCTTTAGAGAAAAATTCTCTTTCAAGAAACACGCCTGTGCGAGCGACAAACACTTTGCCTTCTATGGGATTGTAGAAATAGTATCCCTTAGTTTCTTTGGGATATCCTACAAAGTAGCATTTGTCAGATTTGGGACTAAGTTTATCAGAAAGTAGATGTTTCACATAAACATCACAACCCCAAATCTTGAGAAAAGACATACTAGGACGCCTCCCAGTCCATATCTCATATGGTGTCTTTTCAACTGCTTTCGATGGGGATCGGTTAAGTGTAAAGGCAGCTGTAAGTAGGGCATGTCCCCAAAAAGATATTGGAAGGTCCGATTGACTCATCATACAGCTAACCATGTCCAACAAGGTTCGGTTTATCCTTTCTGAAACACCATTCCACTGGGGCGTTCCAGGAGGAGTGAGTTGAGATACTATACCACACTCTTTTAAATAGTCATCGAACTCTTGGCTAAGGTATTCACCACCTCGATCAGATCGAAGGGCTTTAATACTTTTGCCAAGTTGATTTTGTACTTCATTCTTGAATTCCTTGAACTTTTCAAAGGTTTCATGTTTGTATTTCATCAGATATACATACCCATATCTACTAAAATCATCAGTAAATGTGACGAAGTACGAGTAACCTCCTCTAGCATTTGAACTCATAGGCCCACATACATCTGTATGTATGAGTCCCAAAAGTTCATTAGCCCGTTCACTGCTGCCAGTAAATGGGCCCTTTGTCATCTTGCCCAACAAACAAGACTCACATGTCTCATAAGATTCAAAATCAAATGAGTCTAAGAATCCATCTTTATGAAGCTTAGAAATGTGTTCCTCATTTATATGGCCCAAACGACAATGCCAAAGAAAAGTTTGGTTTGTATCATTTGATTTAAACCTTTTAGCATTAATGTTATAGACTGGATGATCAAGATCTAACAAATAAAGACCATTTATTAATTGTGCACTGCCATAAAACATCTCATTCAAATAAATGCAACAACACTTGTTCCTTATTGAAAACGAAAAACCTACTTTGTCTAAACATGAAACTGAAATGATATTCCTACGAATAGCAGGTACACAATAAACATCCTTCAGTTCTAAAACTAATCCACTAGGTAAGGTTAAACTACAAGTTCCAACAGCAATGGCGGCAACTCTTGCTCCATTTCCAACTCGCAGTTCGACTTCACCTTTAGCTAATCTTCTACTCCTTTTTAGATCCTGCACATTAACACAAATGTGAGATCCACATCCAGTATCAAATACCCATGATGTTGAAGCAGAAAAATTAACTTCTATAACAAAAATACCTGAAGAAGAGGCTCCGCTTTTCTTCATTTCTTTCTCTTTAAGGTAATCTGGGCAATTCCTCTTCCAATGTCCCTCCTTGTTACAATGGAAGCAATTTCCCTCCTTAGCCACCCCACCTTTAGGCTTAAGAGCCTTAGTTACTCTAGTTTTGCTCTTATCCTTAGGTTTTTGTGCTTTCCCTTTGGCCTTACCTTTGCCCTTTCCATTTTGAACCAACAATACAGTTTTTCCCTTGTTGATATTCTGCTCAGCAGTTTTCAACTTCCCTAACAATTCAGTTAGAGTGCTGTCAATGTTGTTCATGTTGTAATTCATGACAAACTGACTAAAGCTCTGTGGTAAGGAATGCAGAACTAAGTCAACGGCCAACTCTTGACCTAGTGGGAAACCCATCCTCTCAATGTTCTCAATATAACCAATCATCTTGATTACATGATGACTAACTGGGCTTCCCTCTGTCATCTTACAGGTGAAAAGGGACCTTGTGACCTCAAAACGCTCATGCCTTGCTTGCTCTTGATAGAGCTCCTTAAGGTGTACGATCATATCGTACGCATTCATGTTCTCATGAACCTTCTGAAGGTCAGAGGTCATAGTGACAAGCATGAGAGTTCCAACCTCTAAGGCATCATCTTGATGCCTACGGAAAGCATTCCGCTCAGCAGCTAGTGCATTAGCGGGGGGTGCTTCAGGGAGCGGTTGCTCTAGCACATACGTCTTTTTCTCATTCCTAAGGACAATCCTTAGGGTTCGATACCAGTCCAGGAAATTAATTCCCGTCAGCTTGTCCTTCTCAAGGACTGATCGCAGTGAAAAGTTGTTCGAATTGTTTGATGCCATGGTGATCTAACAACAAAATTAAAAATAGAATTAAGATCATGTTTATTAAATAGTTAATAAGGACTTTTATTAAATATTACTCCCACTATTTTCCTCAAATCAATAACCCTCAATATTGACTCGGAAAATCTCAGCGTAAGATTTTCTAGTGGGACCAAGATCCATATTTCATCTTATTATGAGTCAAACTTTAGTTGATCACCCATAATTTGATTATTTAGGTAGAGAACCCTTTCCCAATCACATCTCATGTGACTCTTGGATCAATTGGGTGAATAACATTTATCCAAATTTATCCTATAAATTAATACCCAATTCTTTTGCCTATAGACCTTCAATCCTATTGAACTATCCATTTAAGTTAGACCCAATGGTTGACAGACAGATATTACATTTATCCCCTCGCGTCTGACCAATGTAAATAAAAGTACCCTACTTTAGCAGGCCCACATTCAAAACGACATCAATCAAGACGAGTGTCAAACATTGGAAGGCATATAACTTAATATTTCAGTTTGAGGGGTTTTTAAGTTAAGTGATCTCACTAGTTTTATCTTGTATTAACATACATAACATTATAACGACAACATGCATCACATACATACTATAATTATAAACTATAACATGCATCACATACATACTATAATTATAAACTATATGTGATATGATCATGGCCCGAAATAATTAATTCACCCAAGCCAATGAGTGAATAAGAAAAGATCCTATGACTGACAGCATCTTCTCCAAGAGCCTTCCTTGAATGTCCTCTTCCTCATCATCTCCAAGATTCTTGATTTTTAAATAAAATTACAAGCAGAAACCTCGTTCATGAGAGGATTTAGATGAGAAGAGAAATACATAGTGAATATTTGAGGCACGACACGCAGGCCGTATTTAAAATAAATACATAGTGAATATTATAGAGAGGCACGACACGCAGGCCGTATTTAAAATAAGTAAATAAACCATACATAAGCGATCTAATAGGCCATGACCATTCACCACATAAATGAACAACACATAATAGTATATATAAAATAAATATTTATTATATTATATAAAATTATGTTCGTTACGATTTAAGATACCTACGCAGGGGAGGCACGGCGATCTCGCTACTATAAAAAAATCTTTTGAGGGCGGTTATTTAAGCTAAAAGAGGGTCGTTCCGAACCCCCTTAAATCTAGTGCCCTTGTAAGTGGCACAGTTATGACGGTGGTTCGAAACCGCCCTCTATACTTTTTTAGAGGGTGGTTCCGCACACAATTATGAAGGGGGTTCGAAACCGCCCTCTTTAAAAGTATAGAGGGAGGTTCCGAACCACCCTCATAACTGTGCCACTTACAATGACACTTTAAGGGGTGTTCGAAATGGCCCTCTTTTAGCTTAAATAACCGCCTTCATTTATTTTATTTTTTATTTTTTTTTTATATTTTCTGAACCGTCCTCTTTAACTACTTTTTGAATCGCACTCGTATATCTTTTTACTAACCACCATTATTTTTTTGGAATTTTTTATTCATATTTTCTGAACCGTCCTATTTTGCATTATCATGACACACGCAACATCATACATAATTCTAATTCTACGGAATATAATATATAAAACAAGATATAATACTTATTTAATTCGACAAAATGACTTCCTTGTATCATTAAAGAGCTACATATAAAACTGATATCATTAGATACACATATGATGATGGTAGCTACTTTTAACATCAAAAACCCAAAATCAAAAATCTAGCAACCCATCACAAAATCACAAATCCCAAATTCAGCATCACAAATCCAAAAACACATGACAAAATCCCAAAATTATTAATCCAACAAACCAAAAACTATTACAGTAAATCACAAGTCCAACAAAACCATTATAGTACTGAAGTCTCTTGTGAAAAGACCTTGTAGTGTTTGGCATATATACTGCCTACAATTCCTCTAGCAAATAAGAAGTCAATTCTTCTCTTCATCAAGCATTTCGCGACTATATTCTTTATAATCGCAATCTGAGAAGTACTGAAAAATGAAATAAACAGTTAAATTAATAAACAGTTTATACTTTATGGACAAAACCATAAACGAGAAATCAATAAATTCAACACAATAAAATGCTACAGCCATCCCTCATGTTTTCCATGTCACTAGAAAATCAAAGCAGTGAAAGAGTAATCACCGCAGAAGATCAGATTGCAAACTACAGATAACGAATGAAAACTTAGAAGGGCACTCACGTGAGAGATTTTCCTTTGAAGATAATTGGTGGACCAACAGCAGCAAAAGCACAGAAGGCAATATGCAGCTGCTCGGAGAAAATGGGTAGAATGAGATGAGCACTATCTTGAACACCTATAAAATCATATAAGAAAAGATATGAGTTAAATAAATTGTAACAAACCTTGATCTTTGTCAACATTATCTTGAACCTATCATGGTAAGTCCTTTTTTTTTATAAAATTTTGAAGCATGACTATTATCATGATATATTATAGTTTCAAACCCCATAACATGCTTTCCATTTTGCTTCTCTTGATTACAGTACTTTGCAAGAGTAGATATAAGATTCTCTTAACCAAACACAATCACATTTTTATTTAAAACAATTTGCTTTGAGATTATGACAAGTAGAAATCAATACCCATATCCATTCTCTGAACCCTGAACCCATGTAACAATAGGCAGCGAATTAAAATTCAATCAAGCACTCTATGCTAATGGCATAAAAAACCAGATTTGATTCAAGATTTAAACAACCAACTGCTGGAAATAGGGATAGCATACACAGCGAAAAATAAAAACGAAATCCCCTATTTCCAGAACAGGATCCATGCGAGAGAGCATGATTGAGATAGAAAAACGTTTACCTCTTGATGCGAAGAGGAGAACGGCGCTGGTCAGATCGTCCACGAACAATCCACGTCAATCACGAGCGCAGCAAGGTAGTCGCGCCTCTATTGGTATCCACACGAACAAATTCCCAATTGGAGTCACGTCTCTCTTCTCAGTTCTAGTGGAGAAGAGAGAGATTCAGTGTATCACTCACTCTCTGATATGGACGGCTAGGGTTGTCGTTCTGTATCTCACACGTACCAAAACCCTAAGGCTAATACTATTATTTATAATAGTATTAGACCAGCGGGCTGGGCTTGGCAGCACAGATCAGAATGCGTCGCACGGTCATACGGTGCATCGCACGAACGTAAATTTTATAAAAAATACAACTATTATATTTTTTTATCAATTGTGATATCTCCAATCTATCTGTTCTTAGTGTGTGACCCTATAGGTTCCTGCAATGTTGGCAGTAAAGTTAAATCCCATTTTAAGTTTACAAGCAATGAGCGGTATTTAGCAACACGTCATTGCTACCCAAGTGACAGGAATGTCTGTGATCTGACATAACCTTATTGTGACCAATGATCATGTGTAAATTTAATCCCTTTGTCCAAATATCTTAGTTACACTCATGGCATGGAACGTGTCACCCATGTATAGTGTAACCTATGGTTTCTTGATCCCTGAGTAGACGCGTCTAAACAAGTCTCGTCAATATCTCATATTGACTGTCTTGAGTATGGCCATACATTTCACCGTCTCACTCAATCAAGGGGCCCAGAGATATAATTCCTATTGACAAGGAAGGACAAATCCCATCTACGTCACTCACATCCCTCTACATGATTTTTCATATACCCGACTACAACCGTTATGATCACCTGGTTAAAGATGACGTTTGATTGCGTGAAAGCACATAATTCCTCATGTTGGGAACCGTAGCAACTTCGGGTCGAAGGACCATGTACACCATTGTCACTATGAGAATCGCTTATGACACTCACTTAATAACCCATGTAGCATTCTCATGGCGGGTCAATCCAGTACACAATTGTCCCAATGTGTACTTACATGAAGACTTGATATCCCATATCCATGACCGGTGAGATACAGTCATCAATATGCCACATACTAGTCTCGATGTATTATAGTTGTCCTTATTAACTATAATACTTGACTAGGGAATCTTTAAGGATAATTATCAATCAATAAGATCTCACTATCAAATCATGTACTTGATATTCTTATGACATTGAACTCATAATCCTAAGGACTTTATTACATCTATTTTAATTAAACAATTAAAGCATAAATATAATAAATGAAATGCCTCATTATTATTAATAGTAATAATCCATAAACATGAAATAAGTACAAGTAAAAGAGAAAATACGATTGCCACTAGGGCACTCTCCAACACCAACACTCATTCATATCACAAGAAGTAAACAATACCCATATATACCAGTAGAGTTCTCAATCAGCTAGCAATATTAATGTACAGATTGAAAATAACATATTAAATTAAAGTAAATATACAAAAATAATGTGCCGCTTATATGTTAGAGCAGCAACACTGTCATAACATCATAACATGAAACAAACTATGAAAAATCATATCAACAGAATTATAACAAACCTAACCTTGTATTCGGATTACGCTACTTTGGTAATAACCCTTGTTGGATCTTTTGAAGCTCCTTTAGCTCGAAAGAAATCAAGAACCTCGAAAGAAATCAATAACCCTTTTGAAGCTCTGCTTAGTACACAACAAAAGCTTTTCCTTCGATTCTGCAACAAAAAAGACACTTTGACAGTCATAAATTGAAGAATAAAAACTAATGTAACAACCTTTAATGTTCATCTCAAAAAATTTCCTCATTCACAGTATTACTCCGATTCTAGCAGCATCCCAACTATAGCACTTAAACAACAAAAAGTGCTTGTACTAATCACGAGCTTATTCTAAAAAATATAAAAATAAATAATGTGAAAGTAATAAGTGCAATAGACAGAGGTTCAGAGCCCTTGAGTAGATAAGAAAAGTACTATTACCATTGAGGAATAGCATACTTGTATCAGGGTGAGTCGCTACACACTGCAAGAAAACATGAGAGAAGCATAAAGTGATCTAGCAACATCATTTTTCACTTTTTTGATTTATTAAACCATGAGGAAAGGCAAAATACATCAAAATGAGACCCTTAAATAGTGAAATATCAGTGACTGTACTCACTTCTTAAGCAATCGATATTAAGAGTTAAGAATAAGAAAATAAGTAGGCCTTCTGAAATTGGGCCAAATTACAAGAACGTCCCTAATTGCAAGAACATCCATAATCAGTGACTGTACTCACTTTAACAGATCATTTCTTTATCAACTCCATCAATTGCAAGATTTGGCATTATTAGGCAAAATTCATCTTAACCAATGTAAGCAGATGCACAGAGAAAATAAACTTGATAAGAATCAGAACATTCAAATTCACCTTGTCTTTCGTCTCTTCAAGTAATCTGGCCACAGTACACAATACACACAGATGGTTAGTGCATAACTACAGTGCTCCAGTTTCAAAAATTACATCTTAAAGGTGAAGGTTTGATGACAGAAAGTAACCCTTTTTAAAAATTATTGCAAGTAGAGTTTAGGCAAAAAAACCTAAACCTCATATTCATACTAGTTCTTTCATGATCATGGCTTAGCTTACCATCACCAGGCTCTATAGCTTGAATACCACCTTTTATATGTGATATAATTTCATATGAGCCCTTGCAATTTCCTGACTGAACCATTGACTACAGGGACAAAAAGGAATGATAAAAGAACTAAAAGAATGATAAAAGAAATATATTCAGCAAAGATTAGCAAAAATATAAAGCGTAAGAAAATAATAATTCTATAACATAATACTTACCGATCCAAATATACCATCAGCTGATATTCTCAGTTGCATTTGCTTCATCATTCTATGGGGATTAGCAATCAATCCATTGATAGAGTTATTTCTACTAATCTATCCAATAATCCAATTTCCAATCAGCAATTCAGGTTTTGCAAGCTACAAATTTCTCTGTTAATGCAATGCAAGATGTAAATTGACATGACTGATGTTCAAATTCACTTCTTAATTTCCAGAATGGTTCACTTCTCATGGCATAGGAATAACAACAATAGCACACTTAACATCAATTGAATTAAAATTAAAATTCAAAATCACAAAGACAGGCAGAATTAAACATAATCAGATTTCATCAAGCCATACATTATCATTCCCTTTCGACATTCAACTCATGCCATTTAAACTAGTTAAGTTTCACCAAACTTCACTGACAACAATAGCACAGTCACATGGCTGTACTGCAACTATTGCATCTATGAGTACACAAAAAAAAAAACCAATAGATCCTAACTTGAATTAGAACTGTGAAGCCCCGCCAAACAGCATCACAAGAGGAATACCAAATTTGCAATGATCAGGGACAATATGAATACAAACTACGGAGAGGGATTGATAGTCATTCAAAATAGGACATACACACCTTGTCATACTTCCCTTTCAACTCTGAAATTTGTTTTTTTTTTAGAAAAATGTGAAAAATAAAATAGTAATGGTTGGGTGAAAAAATCTTGGTTCATTAGTATAAAAAAAATGCTGAAATCATAGTGAAGAAGCCTGCACAATAAGAACCTTCTGATCCTTCTTCCCAACCAGACCATGCTCCTCATATCCAAATCCTTCTCTTTCATTCTCACTCAATTCCCTTAAAAATCTTCTCCCTTTTCTTTTTCCTTTTGTTTCTCATAAAAAATAATAGAAAGCGAAAATAAATTCCTATTGAAAACCAGAAAACCTAAAATCAGTAACTCAATCACTCTCAGCTTTCAAAGTTGAGAAATCATGGCTTCATCGAAACCTCAACGAACTCCACAGGAACTGGAAGATATAATCAACAGAAAAATCTTCCTTGTTTCGATCAACGATTCCAAATCCACCGAGAGCAACGATTCTCGAATTGTTTACATGGAATTAACCGCCGCCGAGATTCTCAGCAAAGGGAAGGACCTCGTTCTCTCAAGATTTGATGGAACGGGTTTTAATCGATCGTATCTCCAGCGATTTCCCCGGCTTCGGCGAATCCACCTTTCACTCCCTCGTCGGCTGCTACAACCGCACGCATGAGGAATCGAAGAAAATCGCTAACATGAAGGACAAGAATCTGAAGTCGGAGATGGAATCGGTGGTGAAGCTAGCGAAGAAGCTCTGCGTTTTGTACTACAGGATTAATTTGGCGAATGCAGAGCTGTTTTCGAGCAGGAATTCGAGTTCTGGTTCTGGTTCGCCGTTGTTGCCGCTGATTTTCGCGGAGGTTGGTGGTGGTGCCATTGATGGTTTCGGAAGTAGCAGCGGTGGAGGAGCGAAGGGACCGCCGGGGAGAAGAAAAAGTGAAGAAGAAAAGAAGCTATGAGCAAATCTGTGTCGTCTTCTCAATATTTTAGGGTTCCAAATGAATATAGGAATTAGGGAGGGAGTATTCTAACTCAGTCACAAATGAATGATATAATTTTAATTTGAATGATATAAGTAGGCGATTCAACAACGGAACACTCTTCTATAGTCCTCTGAATTTTATTTGATTTTTATATTTTTTTAAATAGGCTAAATGAAGGTGGTTCTGGTAAGCAACCGCCCCTAAAAATAAGATTTTTAAGGTTGGTTAAAGGAAAAAACCTTTCTCTTAAATCAATTTAAACAAAAGAGGGCAGTTCCGTTAAGCAATAGCCCCTAAAAATAAGATTTTTAAGGCTGGTTAAAGAAAACAACCTTTCTCTTAAATCAATTTAAACAAAAGAGGGCAGTTCCGTTAAGGAACCGCCCTTAAAATACTGCCTTTAATTATCCATTTTGTAGTAGTGATTTTAATAAAATACCCAAAAGATACTAAAATTCATAAAAGACTTCAATGGTTCTAAGTTTGAAAAGTTGCACTGAAATTTAAAGAATGTCTAATTTTTATAAAGGACCTTCTCTGTACTTGAGCATGGCATCACTTGGATTTTTGTTTATATGCATTCTCTGTACTTGAGTATGGCATCACTTGGATTTTTGCTTATTTGCATTCTCTGTACTATTTGTGATTGACTTAGTGGGGTATTATAGTATATTAGAAACTGCTATTCCTAATTTATGTGTAATGCTCACCTCCTTCTTAATTTTTCAGGTACCGAGGCAGAGCTTTCACTTGGTCCGGCCGAGCAGGATTACTCTCCCTTACAGGGAGAGTAGGGTTTTATTTTATTAGGGCATGAAAATGTCCTGGACCTCATGACTTGATGATTATGTGATTCCCTGTTTTGATGTATATATGTAAATAGCTTTTGGGAGGTCCAGGACGGCTCCTTGGAAAAAGGAGTATTTTGGGAAATAACATTTTCCACAAAAACTTGTTTATAGGCTGCTGACTCTTAATTACTAAATACTGCTAATGTGATATATGCTGATAGCCCTGCTGGCTTATTCTGTGATATATGAATGTGTTAATCAGGTTGCAGGAAATTATAATATTTTGGAAAGTCCGAAAAACAAACAAAACTCCGTCCGTTTGACGGGAGATTTTTAATATTTAAAAACGAAAATTTTAAATTCACTATTTTAATAAAGGGTAATTAAGGGTAGGAAAGTGTAGGTGTTACATTTATGGTATCAGAGCAGTTTCTCCTCGGCCTTGGGAGTAGCTCATTACTCCAGTGATTACTCACCAAGCGAGTAATCGATGTTTATAATTTTAGAATTTAGGAATTAGGATATTTATGTTGTTATCTATTCTGCTAAGTATTAATAGTATGTTCCTCCCTGACTTAATAGTATGGCTGGTAGAAGGGCTGGTAATGATGACATCAATGCTATCCTGGATCGTATGGTGCAAATGCAGCAAGTTCAAGCTGCCAATCTTACTGCTAGTATTGCACAATTGCACCACAACCAGGGGGAGAACATTGCAGCAGCAGCAAGGCGGTGCAGCCTCCACCCTAAGTCCCTAATGAGATAGACTGGATGGCGCGATTCAGGAAGTGCGAGCCGCCTAGATTTGAAGGAGGCAATGATCCTGATGGGGCACAAAAATGGCTCCAGGAGATCGAGAAGGTTCTCCGCTCTCTTCAGCCACCTGCTGAGCAACGGGTGAGATTGGCTGAGTATATGCTAACCAGTGAGGCTGAGCACTGGTGGGATCAACAGAGGAGGGGATTGGAGATGTCTAATCAAGCGATCACTTGGGAGTTGTTTAAAGCTCGCTTTCTTGGAATATATTTTCCGGAGGATGTGCGCATGGAGAAAGAAATTGCTTTCCTTCAGCTGGTGCAAGGTTCAATGACTGTCAGTGATTATGCAGTTCGGTTTGAGGATTTGATTTGCTATTCTGGCAGTTACAGGGATGCTGATGAGCGCACCAAATGCATTAAATTTGAGGTTGGTCATCATGATGATGTTCGTCTCTCTTGCGAATATCATAACATTGATAATCTCTCTCAGCTGGTGAACATGGTAAGTACTTATGAGAAAGGTCTTAAGCTGAAGATGGCTAATGACAGGAATAGAGCAGTTATGAGATCAGGTGGTCCTATTAGGGGTAAAGTTTCGGTGCAGCGACCAGGTCCTTATCCCTAGCCTAAATCAGGCCCACCTGGGAATGCTCCTGGTCCTATTCCGACTTGCCTGCATTGTGGAATGCAGCATAGGGGAACTTGTTGGAATTTGAAACCGAGCAGAAAAGAGATAACTTGCTTTCGATGTGGTCAGCAGGGACATTTCGCAAACAATTGTTCTAAGGATGCAGTTAAGAAAGAGGTGAATGTGACTAGAGCACAGAAAGTTGGTGGCAGTCAGCCACTTCTAAGGGGCAAGGTATATACCATGGATGGCGAGGAAGTAACTGATGCTGATGAACTGATCAGAGGTATTGGTTATGTTAATGCTATTCCATGTGGTATTCTATTTGATTGTGGAGCAACTCATTCATTTATTTCTATCAATTGTATGAAGAAGTTAGGATTGTCTGCAATTGAAATGCCTTATTAATTATCTATTTCCACTCCTACAAATGCCGCGGTAGTCACATCCTTGATGTGTTTAAATTGCCCGCTTAGAGTGTTGGAGCGGGAATTCAAGGCGAATATGGTTTGTTTGCCTCTAGCTAATCGGGATATCATTTTGGCCATGGACTGGATGTCACAATATCATGTCCTAATTTATTTCCATAAGAAGTCAGTTATTTTTGGTGATCTTTCCTTGTCGGCTATGGAAGTGGATGAAAAGTCCGATGTCAGTCAGATTCCTGTAGTCTGTGAATTTCCGGAAGTTTTTCCTGCTGAGATTCCCGGACTACCGCCAGTTAGATAAGTGGAGTTCGGCATTGATCTTATGCCTGGCACATGTCCAATTTCTATAGCACCCTACAGAATGGCACCTCCGGTTCTTTTTGTTAAAAAGAAGGATGGGAGCCTCCGAATGTGCACTGACTATCGGCAATTAAATGTTGTGACATTGAAAAATAAGTATCCACTCCCTCGCATCGACGATTTGATAGATCAGCTTAGGGGAGCAGCAGTGTTTTCTAAGATTGACCTCCGATCTGGATACCATCAAATCCGTATCTGAGAGGAGGACATTCCTAAACCGCATTCAGGACTCGATATGGGCACTTTGAGTATGTGGTGATGCCTTTTGGTCTTACGAATGCTCCTGCTACCTTCATGGATTATATGAACAGGATTTTCAGGCCTTACTTGGACTCGTTCGTCATAGTGTTCATTGACGACATTCTAATTTATTCCAAAAGCCCAAGTGAGCATGAGGAACACATGAGAACGGTGCTGAAGGTTCTCAAAGACAAGCAGCTTTATGCAAAGCT
This sequence comes from Crotalaria pallida, assembly GCA_037953625.1. Taxonomy (NCBI): domain Eukaryota; kingdom Viridiplantae; phylum Streptophyta; class Magnoliopsida; order Fabales; family Fabaceae; genus Crotalaria; species Crotalaria pallida. The sequence continues at coordinate 18,515,090 of CM075650.1, forward strand.
TTCTAAGTGCAGCTTCTGGTTAAAAGAGGTACACTTTTTGGGTCATGTAATTTCTGAGAAGGGTGTTGCTGTGGATCCTTCTAAGGTGGAAGCAATGCTAAAGTGGGAGAGACCCAAATCAGTGACCGAGATCAGAAGTTTTCTTGGCATGGCGGGCTATTATCGGAGATTCATTGAAGGTTTCTCTAAAATAGCTCTTCCTTTGACCATGCTAACGAGAAAAGATGTTCCTTATGAATGGTCCCTAGAGTGTGAGCACAGTTTCCAGGAGTTGAAGCGGAGATTGACAAGCTCACCAGTATTGATTTTTCCTGACACAACCCAACCTTTTGAGGTGTACTGTGATGCATCAAAGCAAGGGTTAGGTTGTGTATTGATGCAGCAAGGAAAGGTGATTGCTTATGCATCTAGGCAACTCCGGCAGCATGAACAAAATTATAACACTCATGATCTTGAGTTGGCTGCGGTTGTCTTTGCTCTTAAAATCTGGAGACACTACTTGTATGGCACTAAGTTTGAAGTTTTCAGTGACCACAAGAGTCTCTGCTATCTCTTCCATCAAAAAGAGTTGAATATGAGGCAAAGGAGGTGGATGGAATTCCTCAAGGATTATGATTTTAATCTCCAGTATCATCCAGGCAAAGCTAATGTGGTAGCTGATGCGCTGAGTCGTAAGACTTTGCATATTAGCAATCTAATGATGGAGATGCAGTTGATCCAGGAATTTAGCAATCTCAATCTGGGCATGCAGGTGAAAGAGAATAGCATAGTCCTAGAAATGTTGCACATTACTAATGAATTTGTTAAGTTAATTAAGGAGAAACAAGCTGATGATGGGGAATTGCTGAAACAGTTGGATAAAGCAGCAGAGGAGTCGGAACCTGACTTTAAGAAAGGTTCCGACGGTATTATCCGATTCAGAAATCGGGTGTGCATTCCAATGGACTTGGAAGTACGCAGAATGGTTCTAAAGGAAGCTCACAAATCAAAACTTAATCTACATCCAGGACCACCAAAATGTATCAAGATCTGAAGCGATTTTTTTGGTAGCCAGGGTTAAAGAAGGATGTAGCGGATTATGTGTCTCGATGTTTGGTGTGTCAGAAGGCCAAAATCAAACACCAAAAACCAGGTGGTTTGTTAAAGCCCTTGGAAATTCCCGAGTGGAAATGGGACAGTATAGCCATGGACTTCATATCTGGATTGCAAAGAACCAGCACACGATGTGAAGCCATTTGGGTAATTGTTGACAGGTTGACCAAGTGTGCCCATTTCATTCCAATGAATATGAAGTATAGTCTGGAGAAATTGACACATTTGTACATCAGGGATATAGTCAAATTGCATGGAGTTCCTTCCAGCATTATATCTGACCGTGATCCTCGATTTCTACCCAGGTTCTGGCAGAGTTTGCAGCAGGCACTGGGTACTAAATTATGATTCAGTACAACTTATCATCCCCAGACAAAAGGACAAACTGAGCGCATTATTCAGTCCCTAGAGGATTTGTTGAGGACATGTGTGCTTGAACAATCGGGAAGCTGGGAAACCCTCTTGCCTTTGGTAGAATTTACCTGTAATAACAACTCTCACTCCAGTATCGGGATGACTCCTTTTGAGGCGCTTTATGGCCGGAAGTGCCAAACGCCTTTATGCTGGTTTCAAATAGGTGAGAACCTGCTAATCGGTCCTGATGTTGTGCAAGAAACGTCAGAGAAAGTCAAAATGATCAGAGACCAGATGAAAGCATCTCAGGATCTTCAAAAGAGCTATGCTGATAAGCGTAGGAAACCCTTGCAATTTGATGCTGGTGATCATGTATTCTTAAGAGTAAATCCTGTTACTGGTATTGGACGAGCAATTATGTCCAAAAAGCTGACTCCGCGGTTTGTGGGACCGTATGAGATTTTAGAGAAGGTGGGGCTAGTTGCTTATAGAATTGCTCTCCCTCCTCATTTGACAAATCTTCATGATGTATTCTATGTTTCACAACTTAGGAAATACATTCATGACCCGAAGCATGTAGTTACAGTTGATGATTTGCCCTTAAAGGAGAATCTGACGTTTGAAGTTTATCCGGTTAGAATTGAGGATAAATAGGTGAAGCAACTTAGAGGCAAGGAAATTTCTTTGGTCAAAGTAATTTGGAACAGGAACAATGTGGAAGAAGCTACATGGGAGCAGGAGAGTAAAATGAAGGAATCTCATCCACATTTGTTCGCTGCTAACTGAATTTTGAGGACGAAATTCTGGTAAGTGAGAGAGGATTGTAACATCCTTAATTTTAATTTTCAAGTATAAGTATTATGAAAATCAACTTAGAATTTATAGAGTGTAGATTTTAGTTAAGTTAAGAGGAATTTAGGGGTATTTTTGATCTGAAGAACACCCTAATTTAGGAAATTATAAGTATAACACCCAAGCCTCCACCGTTGGATGTTAAGTTTAGGGTCTTAGGAAGCTTGTCTCAAAATTTGAGCAAGATCCGACGGATAACGAAGAAATACAGCATTCGTAAAGACGAAGAAAAAGAAAAGAAGTGAAAAAAAATTTGGTGTAGCTGTTCAAAAAAAAATATAAAAAATAAATAAATAAAGGGAGCAGCAGTGATGCGTGTGGCACCCTCACAGCCACAAAATGGGTGGCTTCGTAGAGAAGCCACCAAAACCCCCATCGGCCATCACCCATTTTTGTTTCCTTCATGCAGAACCACTTTTTGGCACCAACATACCAACTCTACCTTCTTCTTTGCTAGGGCGCACACCATCATCATTCCCTTAGCTTCCATAGATCATTAAGCATTCACAATAAGCATCATTCTCAACAACCTCAAACAATGTAAACAAGTTAAATTCATCACCCTCTTTCCCTCAAAGCCTCACGCCTCCCTCTCTTGCTCTCTCTCTTTATTTTTGTTTTCAAACCTTTGATCATGGAGAACTCACCACTCCATGCCTTCTAGCCAAGAAGAATATAAAAACAGCAATCTCCCTTCTTACAACACTCACAATAGGGTTCTCTATCAACACTGGATTCTGGCTTTGTTGAGGTGGCAAGCAAGATTAAGAAGGTTTAAAGTCCCTAGATTCTAAAGCACAAATTAAGGTTTTTTCTTAATTTTTATTTATTTGAGGTAAGGAGTGAGTATTACCTTATCTTAGGGATAAGTTTCTAGTGTATATATAATGCTTGCCAAGATTGTTGTTAGCTTTAGGATTTTGCACCTTAGGGTACTTGATAATATTGATAACTTGAATTTAGAAAATTAAATAAATAACTAGGTAGATAGTTTGGTATGTTAACTCATTAATGATGATGATATGTGTTGTTGTGTACATATATGTTAGTATATATTAGATAAAAGAAAATATAATAACAAATAAAATACTGCCAACTTTACTAAATGATTAAGAAAATAGAAAATAATGTGATGGTGGTTAATAATTAAAGGAGGAAAAAGTGTAAAATAATTGGTTAAGTAACAAGATTGGGAAAAGTACCTAATAATGAATGAGAAGAAATATAAATGTGTGGAATCCGACTACGGGTGCGCGAATCGGATAGTCCACGACAAAGAGTAAAGATACACTAAAATGTGCGGAATCCGACTGCGGGTGCGCGAATCGAATAATCCGTAACCAGATATAAAAGATAAAAATGTGCGGAATCCGACTGCGGGTGCGCAAATCGGATAGTCCGTAATACTTGGTGATAATCCCTTGCGGCCGACTACAGGTGCGTGAATCGGGTCCGCGAATCGGATAGTCCGCGTCAAAGGATTTCACCATAAACCCTTGCGACCGACTGCGGGTGCGCAAATCGGGGCCGACTGCGGGTGCGCGAATCGACTAGAACGCGAAGAGGACTAGTTATTAATTATTTAAAATACTTTCTGGATTTTAATAAAATACCCAAAACATACTAAAATTCATAAAAGACTTCAATGGTTCTAAGTTTGAAAAGTTGCACTAAAATTTAAAGAATGTCTAATGTTTATAAAGGACCTTCTCTGTACTTGAGCATGGTATCACTTGGATTTTTGTTTATATGCATTCTCTGTAATTGAGTATGGCATCACTTGGATTTTTGCTTATCTGCATTCTTTGTACTGTGAGTGATTGACATAGTGGGGTATTATAGTATATTAGAAACTGCTATTCCTAATTTATGTGTAATGCTCACCTCCTTATTAATTTTTCAGGTACCGAGGCAGAGCTTACACTTGGTCCGGCCGAGCAGGATTACACTCCCTTACAAGGAGAGTAGGGTTTTATTTTATTAGGGCATGAAAATGTCTTGGACCTCATGACTTGATGATTATGTGATTCCCTGTTTTGATGTATATATGTAAATAGCTTTTGGGAGGTCCAGGACTGCTCCTTGGAAAAAGGAGTATTTTGGGAAATAACTTTTTCCACAAAAACTTGTTTATAGGCTGTTGACTCTGAATTACTAAATACTGCTAATGTGATATATGCCGATAGCCCTGCTGGCTTATTCTGTGATATATGAATGTGTTAATCAGGTTGTAGGAAATTATAATATTTTGGAAAGTCTGAAAAACAAACAAAACTCCGTCCATTTGACGGGAGATTTTTAATATTTAAAAACGAAAATTTTAAATTCACTATTTTAATAAAGGGTAATTGAGGGTAAGAAAGTGTAGGTGTTACATCTGCTGTCAGAAATACTCGAGTATTTCAGCAAATACTCGAGTATTGTTTGATGCAAAAATTTTCAGATTTTAACTTAACACTCGAGTATCTGATGAACTACTCGAGTATTTTGGGCTGATGTAATACTCGAGTATCTGATGAATTACTCGAGTATTCTGGGCTGATAGATGCAAAAAATTTAGAACACAGCGAACTACTCGAGTATCTGTACCAATACTCGTGTATCAAAACTGAAATTGTTTAAAAATACCATTTTCAACCTAACCACTTTTATTTAAATCTAATTATACTTAAAGGAATGATATAATCATTCATTTGATAATTTTTATTAATAATTATGCCAAGCTTGATGGGTTTGATATTGTCTCTTGCCACAATGATTGCGTAATGCAAATGATAAGACTATTATGTGCATTCATACATGGTGATTGGATGTTAGAACGATGTCATGTTTGTTGTAACATGAGGAGGGCCTCTGGGAGCACCAAATAACATCTTGCTTGATCACACATTTATGTGTTAGAAACGTGGCCAGTGAAGTGGATACTGATGATGTGATTATTATGTTTGGGAACGTGACGTCTGCTAGGATTGCGATGTTTTGTATCACTACCAAGCTTGAGCATAATACATTCAAGAGAATGTATTGAGTCGTACCCCGCAAGGGTACCGAGTACGAAATTGTACACCGGATGTTAAAGGATGGACGTTCGAGAGTGGAAATAATAGTTATTATGGAAGCTAGGATTGAGTGATAAGAACATCATACATCATGCCACTCACATTTAAATAATGATAATTGACTGATAACCTGAGTTTGGGCATATGGTGCGCATTATTATTTGTCATTGATTTATATGTGTTAATCTGTGTTTGGTGACATATCTGGTTAATGTATGTTTTACACATATTAATTGTTAAACTTTTATTCTCTTTCCATTATGTGTATGTTCTGCTTATCCCCATGCCCTTGTAGGTGATGTCTCACTATCTCGCTTGCATCGAGATCTGCCCTCTCCCTAGTGGAGTGTGGGTCTATGAGGACCACTGAGCAGTGTGTGAGGGTGAGGTGGAGTTGACCTTCTACCACCCTAATCCACATGTTCATGTTCATACTCGTAGATTCAGGATCCCCATTATCTATACTATGCACGTATCACCATTTTATACTTACCATGGACCACCTCCTGCTCGACCTGCCCGTGCTTATCATAGTTTTTCGTTTTCGATCTGTTTACCGCTCTCATCCTTTTACCTCTCGAGTTGTCCGGGAGGATACTCCTACACCTGATCCGACAAGTTCGATCAGCGTTACACCATCACCTGACCTCGTACCCAGTGGTAGGGTACCATCCCCGTCGGATGAGGTGGAGGAGGATCCTGTTGAGGCAGGGAGCGGAGATGAGCCAGTCGAGCACTCTATTGGGAGCCAGTAGAGGGATGATGACCCTTAGGTATGTGCTAAGTATAGGTAGGTCAAGGACCCGATCTGTAGCTGCTATTGATCTTTTGGATGGATGGATGAAGGACTTGTTGGTGATTTGGCTGCTACTACTTCTGGATCAGCTCTGGAGCCTATATTTTTGGAGATGTGATATATTGTACATATTTTGGGAGAGAGCTCTAGTGTGTTGATCCTTCTTTTTTATATTTTCATTTTACGAACTTGTACTTGGACTCGGTTACTTATGACAACTTGGACTATGTACCCACTTTATCACTGATGTATATATATATATATATATATGTTATGTTTATATCTATTAATCATAGTCAAACGATTTTCCGCTTACTCTTATAATAATTTCACAAGGATTCGGTTATGTTATTTCTAAAGGATAATGTTTTATGTTCTGAAATGACGAGAGATAGATTCCCCATTAATTTTAATAAGAAACTATACCAAGTATTTAATGTTAAGAGAATGCTATCTCAAGTCTTTATTTCTAAAAATATGAGTCTTATTTATATACGTTTCTGAATGCCGAATCCAATGTTTAATTAATGTATACCCTATTTTTCGAGGTCCAAAGGTTTTGTGATCGCACACCCGACTCTATTAGAATTTAAAAATTTATTTCCTATAATTCTAATGCTTTAACTAGTCCATACTATTTTCGAGTAATAGTTATTTATTTATTCTTTAATTACTCGGGTTATAATTGAGGGTGTCGCATGTAACATCCCAATTTATTTTTTTTTGTAAATTTTACTAAAGATAAAAATATTTTTTTAAAAGTATTATTATACATCAAAAAATGTTTCATGATATAGTATTTTAATGAAAATAATAGGATAAGTCTTTATCATTTATCAAAGAGCAAAAATGTATTTTAGCAGTGTATTTTTAATTACAAAATTAAAGTATTAGTTCAATTGGAAAATTAGAATTTATTTGTAAACTTCCTGAGCTCAATCATAATAGTCCGCTGTTGTCTCGATCGGTTTGTCTTCGTCTAATTTTAAAAACTCTTATGAGTTGTTTAAGTTGTTTTAAAATGATATTAATCTTGTTTAATACCATTTCCTAAAATCAAGTTGATCAAGTTTGGATCAAACAAAACACAATTAGCTAGAATGACTAAAGCTATATATTTTGCATGGTTAAGGGACTGTTGTCACAATGCCCTTAACCCATGTTATTTATGTGATTATGTGTCACATTTTTAGATCATGATCTGGCCACTTAAGGTTTGATACATTCCCTAATGTATAAGTTTAGTTCAGCCATTACAAACTCACAAATACACTTTAGTGCTCTTCTCTCCCAAAACCGGATTCTCTCTCTTCATTTCCTCATCGAATTTCTCTCTATATAATTTCATCGCCTAAAACCTTTGCATGTTATGATCTGAGCATCCTTAGCAAGAATCAAGAGAGAATTCAAAGATTGTGTGAACTAGAAGCTGAACCCTAGAGCTAAAAATCAGAGAAGCTAAGGATTGAAATGTTGATATGATGATCTTGAAGTAAATTTCTTCATGATTCTTGGTGTTCCTGGCTTTGATCTTGGTGGCAACGACTTCCTCAGTGTTTAAACAATAATCTTTAGCTAGGATAAGCCTTTTCCATCAATTGAATTCGTACACCTATGACCAACTCACATGTAAATCTATCAAAATTTGAAGTTTTGCTCTTTGAATTTTAAGTTAGAGTCTTGATCTTGTTGAGTAATCACTCAACTTCTCAATAAATTGAATCGTTGAGTTAGTATTATCATGGCTTAAAACTTTGAGAGAATTGAGTTTAAACTAAAAGAGTCTAATTTGGACTTTGCTGAAAATCTTCAGATAATTGATTGACAGCCCTATTAATCGATTCTTATGAAAAATTGCCCATTTAATTGATCTAATATTTGGGTGAGTTAATCAGTTAACTAATACAGATCAGAAATGGTCTAGAACTGAGTTTTAAGCCTAATAATCGATAAAGAGCACCTGTTAATCCGTTATCTGGGCACAAACCATAGAATTTCACTATTTGAAAATAGGGGATTACTTCAATACCCTCCCTAAATATGGGGTTAGTTATTGTACCCTCTACAACTAATCTAATAAAATAATTGTATGTGTGATTACTTGTCACATTAAATAAGCACAATCACATATTATAAATTTTACAATTAAGATTATGGAGTATTTATGTGATTTTTTTTTCCAAATATTTTCCACATTTCCTATATGTGATTCTTTCTTAGGTAATAAGGTTCTTGATGTTCTTATAATTTTTTCAAAGTAAACATGTACCAAAGAATGTTATGTAGAAATTGTGAGAAAGAACATGTGATTGGTCCTTCTAATCTAATTGTGGCAGTGGGGTGATGCCCGTATATCTCCCCAAACAGAGAAAAAAAGGTTTAACAAATAATCAAACTTAGCTTAAATGGCAATAAGTAGTTATTATTCACTCGTCCGCTATGCTATTATGCTGCTAGAATTCCAAACTCGAGAGTAATAATCTCTTGTGAAGTGAAAATTGAAAAACCTTTCTCGTTAAGCTTAAATTGCACTGGACATGGTGCTCCTAAATTCATAAATTAGTTTCGGAGGATGAAGAAAAGATCAGGAATATTTTTAATTTTGGGAATGTTGGTTTTGCAAAAATATTTCAGGAACTAATTGCAAAATTAATAATGTGTGATTATGTCTATTTAATGTAGCATTTATGTGGTAAGTAAGCACATATATCACTATTTCATTGGATTAAATAAAAAGGGTACAACAACCCTTTATTTGGACAGGTTACCGAAATAATCCCCTTCAAAATATCCTAAGTGTCCTAAAGCTTAGGACTTAGTATATGGGCCATCAATCTGAACTTGTACACCTTTAAACTCATGTGTTCAACTTCCTTAATTCATTCACGAGTATGCTCTAAGTCTTAATTCCCAAACCGTTGTTAGATCAAGCGCGTTGATTGGACGACTTGGTCATCGTGCTGCCGGTAACGGACGAGTCATGGTGGTTAAGTGTTGGAAAAGTATGCCTACAGCTACAGTTTTACTGGAGTAGAGATAGGAACATTAGAAACAAGCCCTACCTTTTTATAAGAGTTAGTTTTATGTTTTGAGCTTAATATGATTTTTTTTGCAAAGATTTATCAAATGTCTTGAAAAGCAAGTTTTGAACAGATTATTCCTATGATTTCAACGGAGAAAGTTATTACGCTTCTATTTGAGAAATGTTTAAGTAGCACACTAGCACCTAATGGGGACATAAGTAAATGCTATATACCGATAGTATGGGCTATTGGTGGTAATTGTTTACTTGTGATCACATCCGGAGATTTTGACAAGTTATCAAAGATGTTTCTTACAAAAGTATTCTCAGACCTAGAAATGAGTTTCTCTCATATGTTTCAAGATGTTTGCAAATGGGAACATAAGTAAACACAATATACCAATATTATGGGCTATTGATGATAGTCGTTTATTTATGGCACCTTTGGTCAAATAGTTTTCAAAGATGATTATGAGACTCAGTTCTAATGTTCTATGACAAAGATGTTTAAGTTTTAAGCGAATGGAACCAGTATAGGTTGTTGATGGTAGCAATTTATTTGTGTTCACGTTAGGTAGAAAGAGTTTTCAGATATGTTAACGAGAATGGCTTTCCATGAAAAAAATTAAAAATTTTCAAAGGTATTCAAGAGAAAGAGTTTCATGAAGAAAAGTTAAAGTTTTCAAAGATATTCATGAGAAGGAGTTTCATGATGAAAAAGTTTAAGTTTTCAAAGCTGGAAATTAGGACTAGTTTATTGAAAGCATTACAGTTAGATATGGCCATAGATGACGATATGTAATGCACAATTATGTAATGCACAATTATTATATTTAAGGATTGATTACATTCTAGGATAGTAGTGATACGTTAAGCCTAGACGTGAGTGTCTCGATCATTTTTTTTTTTTTTTTTTATAAACCAAATTGTATTAAGGGGCATTAGGGATGTACAATCCAAATACAAGAGAAACAAGAGATAAAAAAGGCCACTACATTGCAATGCTAATAGCAGCAACCTTAATAACGGGATTTATGCACCAATTCGCAAAGCTAACAGTGGGCACCCTAGAGTGAGCCTCAAACCATCTCCAGGTTCTCACCTTTATCAGATCTAAGGTACTAACAAAATCTACCGGTGATGAAGAAAAAATAACATTGTTCCTCAATAACCATATTGACCACACAATTGCAAGCCATATCATCCTCCAATATTTTGCACACTTTTGATGACTAAAGATTGAGGCATGGTTCATGAAGTGGTCAATACCATTATTGTGGAGGACCACATTTACACCTAACCAATTGTAACAAGATGTCCAGATATTGTAATAATACCTCTCCTAGCCAACACCATTTTTGTAGGGAGTTTACCTCTTAAGGCTTTCCAAGCAAAAGCAGAGATCTTAGCAGGTATACATTTATTCCAAACCTTCTTACACCAAGCTTCTTCTCGCAAAGTCCCATTGTCACTGAGAAAACAGTAGGCGGATTTGACTGAGAAGGTGCCACTTGCATCATGTATCCAATTCCATCCATCTTCAGCCTCCACAGGTCCAGTGAAGGCCCCAACAGTATTAATGAGCTCATGAGCAAGGGCCTCCTCCCAAGCGAACAAAGACCTGCACCAATCAAAATTCCAAATCCAAGCATTTGCATTCCAGGAACCCATTTGAGATACAAAATTGTTTTTTGAGTTAGAAATATTAAATAACCGAGGAAACCTATACCTAAGAGCAGTGTCACCCACCCAAACGTCATGCCAAAAAAGAATTTGAGACCCATCTCCTATCCTCCTCCTCACTCCCTCAACAAACCAATCTCTACCCACTCCAATGTAAAGACCACTACTTCTAATTGTTACCCACCACCAAGACTCCCTCACAACCCTTCTTCTAGTAAGAGGACTCGTTATGAACGGGTTGTAGTTCCCATATTTAGACCTAAGAACCCTTACCCACCAAGCCTCCCTCTCACTAACTAGCCTCCACCTCCATTTTCCTAAAAGAGCCATGTTAAAAATCTTAAGATCTCTAACCCCCAACCCCCCTTTATCTTTCGATTTACACACCACATTCCAACCAACCCAAGCTACTCCTCTCCTATCCTCCCCATTTTCCCACAGGAATTTTCTTTGAATTTTTGTAAGAGTATTTATGACACACACAGGAGCTTTGTAGAGAGAGAGCAAGTAGACCGGAAGACTTGAGAGGACAGAGTTTAAAAGAACAATTTTACCCCCAAAGGAGATGTGCTTGCTTTTCCATCTAGATAGCCGCTTTTTGAAACTTTCCACCACACCTGACCAAGTGACAACTTTCCTTGGGTCAGCACCAACCGGGATACCAAGATACACAAAAGGAATTGATCCTCTGATCTTTTACAGAATAAGAAATGTGTAGCTGCTGATGTCCAAGAGTCCTCAACGTTCACACCAATAAGTTGGCTTTTGTTGAGATTCACCTTTAACCCCGAGGAGAGCTCGAAGCTTCGAAGAATGCATTTTACAACCCAAATATCTTATGTGTCAGGTCTGAAGATAAGGATTGTGTCATCCGCATACTGAAGATGAGACAACTCCAGTCTATCCTCTCCTATTTGGAACCACGATAGAAGCCTAGCATTCAGCACCGATCTCATCAAACCACTAAGGCCTTCTGCAATCATTAAGAAGAGAAAGGGAGCCATCGAATCTCCTTGTCGAATTCCTTTAGACACCGAGAATTCATTTGACGGGGTGCCATTAACCAGAATTGAAATGTGTGTTGAAGACAAACACTCTTTGATCCACCTCCTCCATGTGGTACTGAATCCGAACCTCAACATCATATAATCCAGGAAATCCCAATTTACAGTGTCGTAGGCCTTTTCAAAGTCCACTTTGAAGAACATACATCCTTGACTGTCAAGTTTAGCACTATGGATAGATCACTTCATTTAGAATCACCACACCATTGAGAATATTCCTATTCTTAAGGAAAGCACATTGGGATTCAGATATGACGGAGGGAAGTACACACTTTAGCCTTTCAGCCATAATTTTCGAGATGATCTTATACATAGCATCAATTAGGGATATAGGCTGGTAGTCCTTGATTTGTTGAGGGCAGCTCACCTTAGGAATTAGAGAAATGAAAGAAGAATTCAAACCCTTTGGCAATTTTCCATTTGAATAGAACTCCGATACAAAACGACAAATATCAGGTTTCAAGGTCTCCCAAAACTTCTTCACAAAACCGAAATTGAATCCGTCCGCGCCCGGGCATTTGTCACTAGCACAATTCCAACCAGCAGTTGTAATCTCTTCATCCAACATTGGAGCATCCAAAAAAGTCACCTGCTCGATCGACAATGATTTGAAATAGTGTCTTGATCATCATGATCTCGCTCTGGGGACGAAGATACGTAATGCTCAGTTATGGTGGATCCAGATTGGGGATGGCTATACATAACACCCAATAATGTTGGATTGAGTAGCTAGAATTAGTTCCCAATCCTCCACCAAGTCCATGTTGAGGACAACGATACGTAACACTCTACTATGAATGACTACCTTCGTGATGGCGGTATGTTATGCCCAACAATAATGGTTTTAGAGAAATAGTACGTCTTCAAGTAAAAAGTGACTTCAAGAGAAAAGAGATTTTAAAGAAAATAAGAGTATTAAAAAAAACTATATGCTACTTTGGGGACGACGATACATAACGCCTAGTGAAAAATAATATAAGAAAAGAGTTTTCAAATGAAAAGTGATTTCAAGAAAAAGGAAATTTCAAAAGAACAAAGAAGTCAAAAAGAAAGTTTTTATGAGAAAGTATTCTTAAATAGTTTTACAAAAGTATTTCAGAAGTTTGATGCAAGTAGAAGAGATTTCCAAACCTTTTCAAAGTTGGATTTAAGTTGTGAGATTTCATAAGATTTTACGGCATGAGATAAATGTTGAAATTTATTCAACAATACTATGGTTTGAGTTTGATATATGTTTTGAGAAAAATTAAGGGCTATTTTTGGGTACAAAATACCCCTGAAACATCATTAGTTCAAAAACAAAAAAAAGTTAAAGTTAAGTTTTCAATGTTTCTATTAAGTTTATATCATAAGTGTGGTATTTCAGGTCAAATGTAGAAATTATACAAGAAGATGGACTTTCGCATCATGGAAGATCAAGGACTGAAGATAGAACTCCCAATATTTCGTAAATTTAACCAGAAAAGTGGTATGATGATTAATAAAATGCTTATATTTTAAAGTTAGTGGTAAATCATAGAATGAGAATGTTGTAGTCAAGACTTAATTAATCAAAGAAAGTTTATAAATAAAAATTATGCTAATAAGATCCACATGTCAGTTTAATAATGTGTCACGCACCTTTTAATAAAAGGAAAAATTTTATTTTCGCTCACCCGTAAAAATGAGCAAAGGTGGCACGCTCGCCACATATAATTTGCAAAAACCAACATTTTTCTTTTCTAAACAAATGATATGTTTTTTTTATCTTATTTTTCAATTTTAAATTGATCTTTTAGGTTTTTTTTATATTGGTCCCTTATGTTTTTTTTTTGTCAATTTGATCCCAGAATTACTATTCATCCTATGTGGACCAATATGTTACGGACACGTGTCACTTTCTCTCTCCAACAATATATACGTGGACCAATATGATATTGACAGTGATTCTATGACCAAATTGACAGTGAACACTACAAGAAATTTGTCATATACCAACAGATAGTTTTAGCGACAAATGTAAAACTCGTAGATATAGACATGCTATATTTACAGATGTTCTGTTCACCGTAGGCATAGATAAAATATATCTACAAAAGTTCAACTTTGTTACTATATATATTAGTTACGGATTGGAATCCATGGATATAGTCATGCTATACTTATGAATCTCATTTTGAGTAAGTATACCCTGTAGTGATTGGTGCAAAACCGTGGGTATAGATTTTATATACCGACACTTAACAAGCATTGTTACTATACCAATTGTTGTACTTTCACATCCTAGGTATAAATGTCATATACCTACAGTTATATATTCCTATCACTATATGTTTTGATCATCACAATGAGACTAAAAAATGCAAAACAGATTAAAAATTAATTGGAGGACTATACAAAATTATATTTTTTTTATTGTACATAACAAATATTTTTTTATTTTTTATATTAATATATTAATTATCTTATTATTTGTATTTTTTTTTATAAATACTCTCTCTGGCCTTACATATAAGATCTTTATGAGATTTTTTTTGCATTTTTTTGCGAAAAGAAACATAAGGACTAATATAAAACAAAAAAAAAATGTATGGGACCAATTTGAAATTGAAAAATAAGGTAAGAAACCAAATGAGTAATTTAGCTTTTATGAATTACTAGGGGTGTTCAACCTATATACAAATATGGATTATTAACAAAGTCAAAAGAAACACCTAAAGAATTAGTAATACAAGCCATTGGATCTAGACTACCACTCACCGAAAGAGTAGTACCCTATGTTTTTGACATTCGCAAACCACTCCATGATCTAATTTGTATCTGTTCTGTAAACTTGAGGCGGGAAGGTTGACCTGGGGGTTGACTAGAAGGCTGACTGGTAGGTTGATAGTTTCGTCCACGTGGCTGGTTCAGCTAACCGGTCTGATTCCCGGCCTTGACCCGCATCCGGGTGGGGTACCTGCGCGGACTCCGACGCTCAAGTCAGGTATTTATCTTTAGAGAGGGAAATATCAAATATAGAGACATAAAGTATTCAAAGAGAGAGAGAGAGAGAGAGAGAGAGAGAAAGTAGAGTGAGAGAGTGAGAGGGCCGAGTGGAAGAGCGAAAGTTGGGGAGTGTTTTCAGCTGTCCTTTTGCACTGTTCAGGTAGGGGGTATTTATAATGGAGCCTGTGACATGGTAGCCATCAATAGTCACGTCATTGATTAGATGTCGCCGCTTTTGTCAGGCGGCGGAGTCAGGTGGCAGCAGAGGTTCGGAAGCGACACTTGATGCGACTTACCACGACCGGGGTGGTTACGGAATACGTAAGGGAAGATCGTGTTTTGGACCGGACCTGCCGTAACGGTGGAGGTCGGTCCGGTCGCGAGAGGTTGTGGGATCGGTCCCGCATGGGAGGTTGTGGGATCGGTCCTACTTGGGAGGTTGGGAGGTCATGTAAGACCTCCTCACGACCGGTCACTATTGGAAGGTTGTGGGACCGGTACCGTTTGGGAGGTTGTGGGACCGGTCCTCCTTTGGGAGGTTGGGAGGTCATTGAAGACCTCTTCACAACCAGTCCCCGTTGGGAGGTTGCAGAACCGGTCCTCCTTTAGGAGGTTGTGGGACCGGTCCTCCTTTGGGAGGTTGGGAGGTCATCGAAGACCTCCTCACAACTGGTCCCTGTTGGGAGGTTGCGGGACCGGTCCTCCTTTGGGAGGTTGGGAGGTGATTAAAGACCTTCCCTCAACCGGTCCCTATTGGGAGGTTGCGTGACCGGTCCTCCTTTGGGAGTTTGCGGGACCGGTCCTCCTATGGGAGGTTGGGAGGTCATTGAAGACCTCCTCACAACCGGTCCCTGTTGGGAGGTTGCGGGACCGGTCCTCCTTTGGGAGGTTGGGAGGTCATTAAAGACCTTCCCTCAACCGGTCCCTATTGGGAGGTTATGTGACCGGTCCTCCTTTGGGAGGTTGTGGGACCGGTCATCCTTTGGGAGGTTGGGAGGTCATTAAAGACCTTCCCTCAACCGGTCCCCATTAGGAGGTTGTGGTACCGGTCCCCCTTGGGAGGTTGTGGGACCGGTCCCCCTTGGGAGGTTGCGGGACCGGCCCGGTCGTGGGAGGAGGACCTCCCTTTGACCGGTCCGGTCTTGGTCAAAGGGACCTTCCATTAAGGTTCCTCAGAACAGTTGCCCCTAGACCGGGAGGTCGGTTCGCGCGCGGACGAGCTGCCGGTCTTAGTTCGCGACCTTCTATGTTCTTTGGGAACCCGCTTTTCGTCTTACGCGTAGCAGTAAATATTTCTTTGACTCTTGATTTCCAAGAGATGCCTCGGGAATCGGAGCATTAATTGCTCCTTGAAAATTGTGATGCTCCATTAATGGGCATTAATTGCCACCCTCTTTCTTCTCTCCTTGGCCCGCCTATATATATGGCTCCCATGGACCTTCCTCTTCACACCATTCCTTCTCAGATCTTTCCTCTACACCATTCTCCATCCATTCTTGCTCAAGCGGAAGTTCCCTTTGGACGTTTCCAAAATTTTTTGCTTATTCCTTTTGTTCAGGTACCCTCTTTCTCCTTTCCCTTTTTACCCGTTTTTTGTGGGAATGGTCTGGTTGTCTCCAGTAAGAGAAGATTCCAGTAGCTCTTTAGAGATATTGGATGATCCTCCTCCCCCTTTTCAACGAGCGGCCGCCGTTCACGCAGTAGGAGGTCGGAGCGATTCCTCTTGGGTGGAGAGTGAGTTGGGGCGTTCGTTCCTAAGGTTTTTGGGTCGGTCCTATAGGACCGGTATGGAGCCGGTTGATGCTGACTGGGGGGAGCCGGTCTGGCCGCGGGAGACGAATAATCAAATAGAAATTTTTACTGAAATTGAATCTGATACTTATGCAGGGCGGTCGTCGACGATGGGTCGGACTTTTGAGCCACAATCTCACCTTCTTCCCCAGTCATCTGATGCTCACAGGTACCCGTGGGTTGACAGGGAAGTGTTAGGTCATTGGTCGAAATTCGTGGAAGTTGGGACAGCGAATATGCCCATAACTCGGTCGGTTGAAGAGGAGGATAACTACGAGTTGTACGCGCCAAGTGAAGACGAGAGGGTTTGTGATAACCTTAGCGAGGTGGAAGGTGGTAATACCTTCTATATGTACGAAACGGTTTTCCAAAAGATAGACGTTCGTATGCCTTTTACTGATTTTCAAGCGGCCGTTTTACGCTATCTGGACGTTGCCCCCAGCCAGTTGCATCCAAACGCTTGGGGTTTTATGACCGCTTTTGAAAAATTTTGTCGCGTTCAGAGACTGGTCTGCACGCCCCGTCTTTTCTTCTATTTCTACCAAGTCAAGCACTATACTAATAGTGATGAGAAGGTCCAGGGACGGCATGGGTGGGTGAGCTTTCAGGGCAATCATGGTCGTACGCTCTTTGTGAGTGTGTGCGATTCATACAAGAGGTTCAAGGACAAGTTTTTCCGTGTGGCCGTGACTGGGGGGTTGGCGGATTGGTATGGGGATGATGGTGAACCAAAATTTCCTTTTTACTGGAATCAGTATCATTTCACGCGACCGGGCTCCCCCAAATGCTTTCAACTGAAAAAGTCCCGTTTAAATGGACCCGAAAGGAGGTCGGCCGCCGAGATCTTGTGCTGGTGCATTAAGAAGATTCCTTGCACTAAGTTTTTAGGAACTGATGATGGTAGTATTAGGGTGTTTTTGGGTATGAAGTCGTCGTGTCTCACGCCCTCCCCTCAAAAATTTCACTGTCATGCAAATTTTTTTTTATTTTTTATTATTACTTTATTATTTTTTTTTATTTTTTTATTTTTTTTTACTAATGACCTCCCTTTTCAGGTGAGCTCATGGATCCAATCCTTTTGGAAGAGTTGGCTCAGGCCCGTCAGGATGCCGCTCGTCAGCAACCGGTTGAGGAAGTGGTTGCTAATGAAGATGAGCAAGTGCAAGTCGAAGACGTAGAGATGATTGCGGATCCGGTCGTGGGGGGCGTGCCTGGGCAGTACACGGAATGTCCCCCAACGTCGGGATACGAGGTTCCTTTTGAGGAAGGCAGTGTGGGCGAGTCTTCAGCACCTGTGAACAAGCGGTGTCGGGCCGCTCGTTCTGGAAGCGGAGAGAGGCGGTCCGAGCGTTCGCCTAGGATGGAGGGGGAGACACAATCTTCCATTCACATTGCCCCTCCCTCTTATGTGGTGACTATTTTTGAAGGGATGACGAGGGGGGCGATGGTCCCTGCTGCCGTGGACCGTTTGTTCACGCCTTCAGAAAACGAAAATGCTCGGTTGAAGGCAATTCCTGCCAAGAATCGGATCAAGCAAGCGAAGCAGTGGGTTGCTGGTGCTGGGACCTTGCTTCGTTCATTGGAGCTGGACGGTGACGATGGGAGGTTGAAGCGGGCGCAAGAAAATGCAAAGAGGTTGCAAGCGCAGAGGGACGAGATTCACGCCGAGTATGTGTCATCCGAGCAAAGCCGTAAGAAAGAGAAAGAGGATTTCCTGGCGCAGCAGAAGGCGTGTACTGACTGTGCCGACAAGGCCGAGGGGCGGTTGACACAGATGACGGTTGATCTGGAAACATACAAGAAGTCGATGGAGGAAGAACAAGCTCGAGCGGCCCAAATGGAGGAAAACTGGAAGCTTGCTTGTGATGAAACCATGAGGGAGAGGGAGGTTGGGCAACAGAACGCCACCCGTATGAGGGGTTTGCTCCTTAGTGGAACTGAGCAGACTTGGAACAATGCCTTGAATCAAGTGAACTTTTTTCATCCTCAAGTGGAGCTGGACCGATCAGTGATGAGTTACACTCGGTGGGTTGAGAATGGCGTTTTGTGGGAGTTGGTTGGCGGGGAGAAGCGTGTTGTTGCTTATGCTCCCGGCTATGGACCGAATGAGTAGAAGCTTGGACGGTTGGAGTTGTCGTTGCTGGTTTAATAAAATTATTTTTTTTTTATAATTTTATTTTCCTTGTAAGACCGATTACGGTTATTTCTGTTGTTGAAAGGGCCCGTGTGCCGCTTTATAGTACGGCCGGTCGTATAGACCGTCCAAATTTTGTAATTTTAGCTGGCCGGGTGTATGGAATGATTTCTTTAATGAATTTGCACTACTTATTTAGATGTTAGCCTGTCATCGTATAAGTACCTCTACTCATCCCTTTTTTATTTTGGGCGGGGGTTGTGCTTTTTGTCTAAGCGTTATGACCCTTTTTTGTACAAGGTTTTGTCTCTCTCAAGCAAGGGTGGCTAACCGGTTGCCGGGCACGCTTTATTTTTTTTTAATTTTTTTTTTGGTGTTACATGCAAGTGGTATTGCAATCGAACAATAAATACTTCTAAATTTATCATTAGAGATTTAAACTGAGATATTACATTGGGAAATAACTTGACTGAAAAGTAAAATAACAGAGCCGCGTACCCTCAATTTAGCCATAGAGGGTCGTTTGAGGATAGTGGATTGTGCATAAAAATAAACTAATGACATTCACAAGGCCGATCCGTCAACATGACCGAGTGTCGGTCGTTTGAGGATGGGCGTTTGTGCTATCTTATTGTTTGCTTGTGACGTTTGGAAGAGAACTTCAAGGGTAGAATCGCCTCAAATTTGCAGCATTCCAAGTCCTGGGTATCTCCCGCCCTTCGGGTGTTTGTAAGTAATACGCACCCTTATCGGTAGTTGCAATGATCCTGTATGGACCTTCCCAATTGGGGCCGAGCTTCCCTTTGGCTTTACCTATATTCACTCTTCTCAAGACCATGTGACCTACCTCAAAAGAGCGAGGAACGACCTTGGAATTGTATCGGTTGGCGGTTGTCCTCTTAAGCGTCTCTTCTCTAATCTGGGCCCGGTCTCTCTTTTCTTCAATCAAGCCAAGGTTGTGACGCAGCATGTCCTGATTGGAATCCGGGTTGAACTCTTTTTTTCGCCAAGTTGGCTCGCCGATCTCTACTGGGATCATGGCTTCTGTCCCAAATGCCAGATTAAACGGAGATTCCCCAGTGGTTGAGTGTGGTGTGGTGCGGTAGCCCCAGAGTACGTGATGAAGTTGCTCAGGTCAATCAGTTTTGCATTCATCCAACCTTCTTTTTAACCCTCGGAGGATTACTTTGTTCGCGGCCTCCGCCTGGCCGTTCGTCTGGGGGATGTTCTACGGAGGAGAAATGTTGTTTTATATGAAGGTCTGCCAGTAACTGTCTGAACTTGCGGTCCGTAAACTGCTTCCCATTATCAGTGACAATTGATTCGGGGATTCCGAACCGGGTAATGATGCTCCTATATGTGAACTTTTGTACTTTGGCCGAGGTGATCTTTGCAACTGCTTCCGCTTCCACCCATTTTGTAAAGTATTCGACTCCTACAATCAGAAACTTCAGTTGACCGACCGCTTGCGGGAATGGGCCAAGAATATCTAATCCCCATCGGGCAAACGGCCAGGGAGTGATAGTGAATGCCAGCTCCGCGGGCGGTGCCTTGTGGAAGTCTGCGTGTTTTTGGCACTGTTCGCACGACCGGACATAAGCTTGGGAGTCTTTTTCTACAGTTGGCCAGTAGTATCCAGCTCTAAGAACCTTTCGCGCCAGCGCTGACCCACCTAGGTGGTGGCCGCAACTACCTTCATGAATTTCAGCTAAGACATATTGAGCTTGGTCTTTATCTATGCACTTTAACAACGGGGTGGAAAAGCCTCATCTGTATAGCTGGCCTTCTAGCATTGTATACCATGCGGCTGACCGTTTCAGTCGCTGAGCCTCTTTCTGGTCATCAGGAAGGTCCCCATTGTCAAGGTATTTGCAAATCTCGGTCGCCCATGACGGACGAGGTACAGCAGGGCATATGGCCAGGACGACACTTGGTCCTGGTAGGGAGCTTTGAATGACGGAGCGGTTGTTGCCGCGATTTTTTGTGCTAGCGAGTTTCGAAAGCACGTCCGCCCGGGCGTTCTGCTCTCGAGGGACGTGTTCAACCTCTACTGCCTCAAATCGGGAAAGGAGGTCCTGTACTCTGGCGAGGTACTTCGCTAGTAACGGGTCTCGCACCTGGTAAGTTCCATTTATCTGGGAGATTGCCAACTGAGAGTCACTACAAAGTCTTACTTTGTCTGCTCCAAGTTCCTTAGCCAGTTGAAGACCGGCAATGCATGCCTCGTATTCAGCCTGGTTGTTGGATGTGGAGAAATGAAATGACAGAGAATGTTCAACTGTTAAACCTTTGTTATTTTCGAGCAAAATGCCGGCACCAGCACCCTTTGAATGGGACGAACCGTCCACATATATCGTCCAACGCTCATCCTCTGAGGCAGTTTGCCGAGTCAGTTCTGCTATGAAATCGGCTAATATTTGACTCTTGATCGCAGGCCGGGGCTCATAGGTTATGTCGTATTGTGACAGCTTAATTGACCACGATATCATTCGGCCTGCAAGTTCAGGCTTATGCAAGATCTGCCGGATCGGCTGGTTAGTTCGGACGATGATTGGGTGACATTGAAAATATTGCCGGAGTCTGCGAGCAGTCAACACAAGGGCAAAAGCAAATTTTTCCAATTTCTGGTAACGTAACTCGGGACCTTGCAATGCCCGACTTGTGAAGTAGACAGGCTTCTGGCCGGTCGGTGTTTCTCTTATGAGGGCTGCACTAACGGCTTCATTCGAAACGGCCAGATAGACAAAAAGTGTCTCTCCAGGATCTGGGCGAGTGAGAATCGGCGGTGTTGCAATAACTTTCTTGAAAGACTGAAATGCTGCTTCACACTCCTCCGTCCATGTAAATCCTCGACCTTTACGTAGCAAGTGGAACAAGGGGATTGATTTCTGTGCAGCGGCCGGGAGGAACCGAGACAGGGCGGTCAACCGCCCATTGAGTTGTTGGACCTCCTTAATGTTTCCTGGACTGCGCATTGCCAAAACAGCCTCACATTTGGCAGGATTTGCCTCGATTCCTCTGCTCGTGAGCATGAACCTTAAGAATTTTCCAGCTTCCACACCAAAGGAACATTTATCTGGGTTGAGACGTAAGTTATACTTTCTTAACCGGGCGAATACAATAGCCAGGTTGGCCACATGATCTTCTGTCGAAGTGCTCTTAGCTATCATATCGTCCATATAGACCTCCATCACTGTACCAATCTGTTCAGCAAAAACTTTATTCATCATTCCTTGATAGGTGGCCCCTACATTTTTAAGTCCGAACGGCATGACCGTATAGCAGTAGGTTGCGCCGTCAGTGATGAACGTCGTTTTGTCCTCATCTGGTCGAAACATGGGTATTTGATTGTATCCGGAGTAAGCATCCATGAAGGAAAGGAACTGATAACCAGACGAGTTGTCGACCAGATGATCGATGTCTGGGATCGGATATGGGTCTTTTGGACAGACCTTATTCAGGTCTGTGTAGTCAACACACATTCTCCATTGTCCTAAAGCTTTCTTGACTAAGACTACATTGGATAACCAGGTAGTGTATGTAATCTCCCGGATAAACCCAGCTGCTAGCAACTCCTTCACTTTCTCTTGAACGAAGACCTTTCGGTCACCTGCCATTTTCCTCTTCTTTTGCGCGACCGGTCTTGCGTCCGGTCGAACGGACAGGTGGTGACAAATGAAGTCAGGGTCCAAGCCTGGGAGGTCGGATGCTGTCCAAGCGAATAAATCCCTGTTGCTGTACAAGAACGTTGTCAGTCTGTCCTGCTGGTCTTTCGTCAAAGTGGCGCCGATTCGGACGATCTGCCCAGGTTTCGAACCAATCTGTAGAGGAATTGTTTCACCTTCCGCTTGCGGCCTGGTTTCATCATACTCAGCTCGGACGTCCAACTCGGTCATGAATACCCCTGACCGGGGGCCGGTTGTAGTGGTTGCATTCTCTTTAGAGTTGGAAGCAGTGGTGCCCTTGGCAATGATTTTCAAACTTTCATTATAGCAGGTCCTGGCTGTGAGCTAGTTTCCCCTCACGGTACACACTCTAAGATCATGGGATAGAAACTTCATAGCTAAGTGAGGTGTGGAGACAATGGCTTCTAATTTATTCAAACTGGGACGACCGATGATGGCGTTGAAAGCTGACACCGACTTGACGACCAGCCATTTGACCGGGACGGTTCTGCTTAAAGGATAATCACCCAGGTGTTGGAAACCAACAAGCGGGCTTAGCAATTACTAGAGGGGGGGTGAATAGTAATATGAAAGCAACAGTGACTAATTTTCGGTGCAATTAAAAGATAATTGATCAAAAGCTTGATTTTCTGAAACTGGGCAATTTACTCGAGTGATTTTAAGAACACTTGAGTGAAAACCTACTAAATACTCGAGTGATTTGGAAAACACTCGAGTGTTTTATGCAGAACAGAAAAATTCAGTTTCAGAGAAATTTAGCCAAATGATTCAATATCTTAAAGACTAGGCAAGAGCTGATATTAATCAAAGTAGAGGGCAATTAAATGAAGGTATAACAAGTTGAAAACAATTTAATTGCTACCAATTTCTACTTGAATTGTAAAAGCCCCTTTTTAGAGAACTTAGGGTTTGGTTTTTCTTGAAATCTAAGAAAGCTATAAAGAGAGAGACAACACCAATTTATCCTGGTTCACACTCAATCTAGAGTGCTAATCCAGTCCCCCTAATCAACTTAGGAGTTTCTACTAGTAATCAAATTGTTAGAAATTACAAGGCTAAATTGAGATTCCTCACTCAATCCTAACCCTTTTCAAGAGTGTACCAAACTCTTGAAATTTCTACCCCAACTTGATTTGGTGATGAAGAGTCCCTTCTTCTTTTGCTCCTTGGAACCTCCAAGAGCTCCACCAAAGCTAAGAACCTCTTAGCCCTTGCTTGAGAACCTCTCAAGTCTTGAATGAACCTAAGACCCACTTAGGTACACTTGGTTACCAACCAAGATTTTTAGAACAAGAAATGTATGAGTGTTTGAGAATTGTACAACAAATAATTCTCTTACAATTAAAGCACACTCTCTTAACTCACTAAGACAATAATAAAGATGAATGTTTGGTTGAGTTTAGAGAGAGAAAATATTTTAACACTTGAGAGAGATGGAAATCAATGAAAGAGTATTGGCTTGTTCTCATAAATGAGGTCAACCCTTCAGAATATAAGTCAGGGGACAAAAGGGAAGGAAAAATCAAGTTATTCTCCCTTTTTGTCCTCTTCTAACATTTAGAAAAATTGCTGTCAGACCCAAAACACTCGAGTCTTTTTGAAAACACTCGAGTGTTTTGGTCAACTCTGATAGGGTTGCCTTTTTACTTTATCCAACGGCTATATTACTGAAAATTCATAAATCACTCGAGTGTTTTTAGAATCACTCGAGTGAATTGCTTAATGTTGGAAAAATTAAGTTTTTCTAACATTGTTTTCAATTCTCTCTTCAAGCCTAATTGGTTTTAATCTCAACCTTTCATGCATAATTATCATGTGACCTTATGTGAGACTAAAAACCTAAACTACCCACTCTCATAAATAAAATAAAATACATTAAAATTAAATGAGAATGAATAAATAACTAAGCACTTGATCTTCTTTAATGTTGGGCTTGCATTCTTCACTTTAAGTCCATAATTTAATTACATTGTCATCATCAAAATTAATCCGCCTTAATCGGAGACTTGATTTTACAATCTCCCCCTTTTTGATGATGACAAAATAATTAAACCTCTAGCACTTGAGAGCTCCCCCTCAATCTAGGAACCTTTTTAACCTGTACAATCCAGAAAATGCCAAGCACAACGTAATACAATAATAAACATAATCAAGTGCTCATTGGTATCAGAGCAAGAGCATAAGTCATCAGAGTATAAGCAAGAAAGCGGAAAAAAAAATGTGCTCTTTCTCTTTAATCTCATTTCTCCCCCTTTTTGTCATGATAAAAAAAAGATACAATTTGGAAACAAGGTGGAGAATGAGGGATACCAATAAGAAAACTTACCCCTGAAGAGTAAATAATAAGAAAAATATGACTATGAAGCAATAAAGAAACTTTGAAGAACATGAAAATTATGAAGAAAAACATGAGTAATGCATAGATGTCATAAATTCATCATTCCAACAAACCATAAATAGACCATAAAACTAGAGTTTGAATCAAAGTACATCCAACTCGAAAAACAACAAAATACTCAAAAAGTTCAACATAGCTAAAATAAAGACATAGTCATAAAAAAAACAAGAAGTGCAAAGGAACATCCGGACTCAGACAGAGGGTGGCTGCTGATCATCATCGCGAGGATATGGCTGAAATCGCCCAAGAGCTGACAGAATCTGACTGAGGTCGGAGCGCACATGGCCAAAGCTAGCATCCATACGATCAGAATGTGCGTCAAGTCTACCATGAAGAGCAGAATGCTGGAGATCCATTTGAGCTCTCATGTCGAATAAGGTTGCCCTTTGCTCTTGAGCTTGGATTTCCAAAGCATCCAAGCGTCCATCAATCCTATCAGCCCGACCAGTCATAATGTTCCTAAACTCCTCAGCCTGATGTCCCATGGAGGCAAACTTCCCATCAAAAATATCCAGCCTCTCATCCATATAGACCCTGTTCTGTGCAAATTGGGAGTTCCAGGACTCCGGCATATCAAAATTAATTCCATCAGTAGGGTCATCATGGGGCACACTCCCACTCCCTCCGGCCTGCTGGTCAAAAGCAGCCTGCTCCTCCTCTAGCTGCTGAGAATCAACACCCAGCTGATCCGCAGCCTGTTGAACGTTCCCCTGAGCCTTCAGAATAGCTGCCTCATCAAAATAGAAACATCGATTACCGTAGTATTCGATGTCCATCTTTCCCAAAGAAATGTCAGAAAAGGCATGAGTCTTCTCAGGTAGACGAACAACAGACTCGATTTCAGGAATTTGAACATCAAAATGTTGAAGGAGTCTGCACACATGCATTGGGTAAGGGAGGTGTTGCTTGGGTTTAGAGTCGGAGGCTTGGTTCATCTTGGCAAGGATAATGGAAGCCCAATTCAAAACATTACCATTTAAAATGGCATCCATAGCTCTAAGTTCAATTTGAATAGGGCGGGAGTAACTTGGAGAAGTTTGGGGCAACAAAATATGGCTAACAATATAGTGAAGGACTCTATTGTCGGCGGTCATTTGGTTCGCTCTCTTCTCGCCCTTGAGATATGCACGATCGGGGCGGAGTAGTTTTCGGAAAATAGGGTCAACCTCCCCTTTTGATGTACCTTCGCCCGATCGTGAAATCCCAAAGACTTGGAATAAAGCCTTGGGGGTGATCGAGGCCGTACCCGATACAAATAAAAACAGTTTAAGTATAGTACTAGGAAGTGACTCCTAGGTCGTCTCCCAAGGAATATCTTATCAAGCAAAAGGTCGAACACATAGTATGCATAGAAAACAGGGGGTTTTTTTTTATTGAATATTGAATAATTGAAATCAAAACAGAATTAAATCAAAACGAAGAAACAGATAAGGAAAAGCGGATAAACCCCTTGGCTCGCGTTCACAACTCTATCATCGGTCACAAAAGATCAATTTCTTTCCTCTTCACTGTCCAACTCGTGAGAATTAAATACTAAGCGAAAATTCAATTCTCACCCCAAAACCCAAACCTCTAATTAAGCATTAAAAGCTAAAGCATGGAGTTTTTACGAGTTTGCATAAATTAAGCATTCATACACATGGATTATCTCTATACAATGGAACTAAGCGAACCATAACATATCAATAAGCATGAAAACAGTGAATAAAAACGAAATAGCATTAAGAATAAAACCTCAAGAGTATGTGATACATTACCAAAGGGATTTAACCTAAGAGTTTAGCCTTCCATGAAGAAAAATACCAAAAACGTGTAGAAAAGGGAAGAGAGAGAAACCCTAGCAGCCACCACAAGCTTGGAGAGCAAAACTAAGCCTTCTCTATGAGAGAGAATGTAAAAAAACGTGAATGGAAGGTCTCTCCAGAGTTTACACGAATTTGGCTTTTTTAAATCACAAAACGGGCCTAAATCATGGGCCCAAATCCTAAGGAAAGCTTAATCTCTAAATTAAATCTAAAAAATATCTTATAGATAAAATCTAAATCTTAAAAGATATAACTAAATCTCAACTAATCCTAAAGATAGATTACAATCTTCACTTCATCATATATCTTCTCTTCCAAAATTAAATCTTCATTCCCAAAATGTCCAAAAAGCCCTTGTGCCAAATATGACCTGAAAATAGAAATAGAATTAATTAGGCTAAATAATCCCAAATTAAACAATATTCAGAATATTAGTCCAATAAACTCTAAATCACTAAATCAAGCTAAACAATGTCAAATAGGCAACAAGTATCAATAATAGGAGTAAAATAATGCAAGGAATAATGGGAAATAAAATGCTCATCAGGGGGTAACCTCAAAACGTTTTCCTAACACGGAGGTCTCATAAGAATTCCCAACCGGCCTAAAGTTAGCATAAAATTGTCTAACTAGCCTAATGTAAATAGGGCCATTAAACGATATGAAACCCATAAGCTTTTGAGTTTTGAGGGCATCTACAAAAGGGAATCCTCTACTATTGAGATAAGCTTCACTTACCCATGTTTGAGTAGCATAATCGTTGGAAGCAAACTTTCTCTCCCTCTCAATGCAATTGGCTCTATGGTAGAAATCATCCTCCTCTTCAATTGGTTCCTCCATTCTAGGCTTCTTCCCTTTTCTTCTATCCGATGATGAAGCCATTTGCACTTATAATTGAAAACTAGAAGAAATTTTGAGAAAATTGGGGTTTTTGAAAGTTAGGGTTTTGAAAGGGAATGATGAATTTGGGGGTTAAAAATGTGGATTTGATGTGAAATAAAGGATGGGAATGAGTTTAGAAGATGAAATCTTGTTGAAAAATGAAAGAAATATTGATTTTGGGTGAAGTATGTGATGAAAGAGGTGAGAGAGCTGAGAAAATTCGAGTGAGAACAGAGAGAGGTTCGTGCAAAACTGGGCAAAATCGCAGCAGCATCAGACTAAATCTGATGAAATCACTCGAGTAATTTTTAAAACACTCGCCTATTTTTCAGAAAACCTGAAAAACACTCGCGTGAATTGAAATTCACTCGCGTGCTGCCCGAAAGTTTGATTTTCAGAAAACTGAGATTCACTCGAGTGAAATGGGATTCACTCGAGTGTTTTACGAAACACTCGAGTGATTTATAAAACACTCGAGTATTTTCCATCAGACCTGCTCAAAAACTTTTTCAATTAAAACCGATTTAATTTTGAATTAAAATTACTCGAGTGATTTTAGGAACACTCGAGTCTTTTTATCAGTTAAGCTTAAAACACAGTTTTTTAAAACACAAAACACAAAATCCACCACAAATAATGAAGACAATAGATAGGAAACATAATCACACACAGTTAAAACATAGATTTATAACATCTCAAGGTCCAATTGTTCATCAAACACCAGTGCACATGAAATGAGACATGCTAGGTGATTTTTCACAAACACAAATCAATTAGCTAATGCTTGACTCATCTAAAATTCCAAGTTCCCCTCTTATATTATAAAAGGTATCTCTTGGCAATGGTTTTGTAAAAATGTCCGCTAATTGGTTTGTGGTACTTACAAATTCAATTGTGCAATCACCCTTTTGAACATGATCCCTTAGAAAATGATGTCTAATTTCAATGTGTTTAGTCCTTGAGTGATACACCGGATTCTTAGTTAAGTTGATTGCACTCGTGTTATCGCACTTAATAGGAATATTTTCAAGTTTCAAACCAAAATCCAATAGTTGTTGTTTCATCCACAAGAGTTGAGCACAACAACTACCGGCGGCGATATATTCCGCTTCGGCGGTGGAAAGAGCAACACAAGCTTGCTTTTTAAAAAACCATGACACTAATGAACTTCCCAATAAATGGCAAGTACCACTAGTGCTTTTGCGATCAAGCTTGCATCCCGCAAAGTCGGAATCCGAATAACCAACCAAACTAAGACTAGTATCACTAGGATACCATAATCCGGTGTTAATTGTTCCTTTAAGATATTTAAAAATATGTTTGACCACGGATAGGTGTGATTCCTTAGGATTAGCTTGAAAACGGGCACACATGCATACACTAAACATAATATCCGGTCTAGATGCGGTAAGATATAGAAGACTACCTATCATGCCTCTATATTTACTAACATCAACCGGTGTACCTTGTTCATCCTTGTATAGGTAGCATGATGTGCTCATGGGAGTGTAGGCTTCTTTGCATTTGTCCATTCCGAATTTTCCAAGGAGCTCCTTGCAATATTTTCCTTGATGCACAAAAATCCCCTCCTTGACTTGCTTGATTTGAAGTCCTAGGAAGAACTTGAGCTCCCCCATCATAGACATCTCAAATTCCTTTTTCATCAAATTAGAGAACTTGCTACACAAGGACACGTTAGTGGCACCAAAGATAATATCATCTACATATATTTGCACTAACAAAATGTCCTTTTTGGTTTTATAGATGAATAGGGTATTGTCAACCTTTCCTCTTTGAAAGTCATTTTCTAATAAAAAGGTACTTAATCGATCATACCAAGCTCTAGGAGCTTGTTTTAATCCATAAAGAGCCTTTTTCAATTTATAAACATGGTTTGGAAATTCATGACTTTCAAAACCGGGTGGTTGCTTAACGTACACTTCTTCATTTATGAAACCATTCAAGAAAGCACTCTTGACATCCATTTGATAAAGAGTAAATTTCATAATTGATGCAAAGGCAAGCAAGATTCGGATTGCCTCAAGTCGTGCAACCGGAGCAAAGGTCTCATCATAATCAACACCTTCCTCTTGGTTGTACCCTTGGGCAACAAGTCTAGCTTTGTTTCTTATAATCAAACCCGATTCATCAAGTTTATTTCTATAAATCCATTTTAAACCAATTATGGTATGATCATCGGGTATAGGCACTAATTCCCAAACATCATTTCTAACAAATTGATTTAGTTCTTCTTGCATGGCCATAACCCAATGTTCATCCAAAATTGCTTCCTTAATTGAATTTGGTTCGATTTGAGAAACAAAGGAAACAAAATGACAAATATTTTGAATTGTCCTATGAGTTAATACTCCCTTTGAAAGGTCTCCTATGACATTGTCAATAGGGTGAGCTTTCACCGTTTTCCAAGCCGGATCAAGGTCATTTTTGACTTCTCCTTCATCCTTTAAAATCTCCTTCCCTTTTTCCTCTTTTGAAAACTCAAAACCTTCATCACAACCATCACTTAAAACACCATCTTCTTTTGAAGACTCATTAAAAACCACATGAATAGATTCTTCAATAGTCATAGTTCTTTTATTAAAAATTCTATATGCTTTACTATGTGAAGAATAACCCAAAAATATTCCCTCATCGGATTTGGAGTCAAATTTTCCAAGATGATCTTTTCCATTATTTAGCACATAAACTTTGCATCCAAAAACACGAAAGTAGGATATATTTGGTTTTCTTCCTTTGTAAAGCTCATAGGGGGTTTTCTTGAGCATGGGTCTAATTAGAATTCTATTCATGACATAGCAAGCCGTATTAACGGCATCGGCCCAAAAATAATGAGGTACTTGAGAATCATTTAGCATGGTTCTTGCAAGTTCCTCTAACACCCTATTTTTCCGCTCTACCACTCCATTTTGTTCCGGAGTTCTTGGTGCGGAATATTGGTGTTCAATACCATGTTTATCACAAAATCTATCAAACTTGTAGTTTTCAAATTCACCACCATGGTCGGTTCTAATAGTAATTACTTTTTGGTTTACTTGGTTTTGCACAAGTTTAACATGGCGTTTAAAAGATTTGTAGGTCTCACTCTTTGCACTTAAAAATAATGTCCATGTAAATCTAGAAAAGTCATCAACAATCACCAAACCATAGTAGTTGCCACCAAAGCTTTTTACTTGAGAAGGTCCAAACAAGTCCATATGAAGCATTTCTAATGGTCTTGTTGTGGACACATCATTTTTAGAACCAAAATGGTTTTTGGTGTGCTTGCACTTCTTACAAGGAGTACAATCACCTTCAATTTTAAAATCTAGCCTTGGTAATCCAACTACTAAGTCTTTTGATTGTAGTTTCTTTAATTGATTTACATTAATGTGAGCTGTCCTACGGTGCCATAACCAAGTGTCACTCTCTTTGCTAACTAGACAAGTAGAAACCGAAGAGGTGATATTGTTTAATTCAACCAAGTAAGTATTATTAGACCTTTTGCCAACAAATTTGATAGATTCATCTTTGTCACTTTTTATGAGACATTGGGTAGAGGTAAATAATACATGGTTACCAATATCACAAAGTTGACTAATGCTCAAAAGATTGTGTTCTAATCCTTGAACATAAAGTACATTATCAATAACCAAGTTGGAAGAATTGCCGACTTTACCAATCCCAAGAATTTTGCCTTTGTTGTTGTCTCCATAAGTGACATATCCACCTTCTTGAGGAGTAAGCTCTATGAAGTTCTGCTTATCTCCCGTCATGTGCCTTGAACATCCACTATCAAGATACCACGGTTTCTTTTCGGTTCTAAGGCACACCTACAAGACACAATCATTTTCTCATTTTGGGTACCCAAATTATGTTGGGTCCCTTTGGGTTAGCTTTTGGTGCTTCTTCCTTTTTAATCCAAACATAAGTCCCCTTTTGAATTTCAAAATGTTTTATGTGGCACCTATTGTTTGTATGTCCAAACTTTCCACAATAAAAACAAGTTGGTTTCTTTGTATAATCAATTTTAGAAAATGAACCAACCTTTTTATTGTCCTTTTTCTTATGGACATATCCTAAACCGGTTTTGTTTGAATAATTTCTTTGAGAATTAATTATCCGGTCTAGGTTTCTATCACTATTTGATATTGTGAGTTTGTGTTTCAAATCTTTTATTTCATTTTCAAGAAAGTCACATTTCTCACAATGAGTGATAGTTTCCTTAGGATTTTCACAATCACAAACATGACTAGAGCTAGCAAGCTCTAAGGATGCATTTTGGAGTTTCAAATCATTTATGTATTTTTCCAATTCATTGATTTCTTTTTGATACTCCAAAATTTTCTTTCCTTTTTCCTTGTTAACCTTAGCTAGTTTTTCAAATTGTGTCAACATTTCATTATACTCATTGAGCAAATCATCATAAGGAATAGAGGAAGAGGAAAAGCTAGAACTTTGAGATGATACCTCATCCTCATTTTCACTCTTGGCACTTGAGGCTTCATTGTTGCTTCTAGCCATGAGACATAGATTTGCAACTTCATCATCCGAGCTACTTGATGATGAGTTTGCTTCCTTCTCCGATGCATCCCACACAATGTAAGCTCTCTTGCCTTTCCCATCTTGGGTCTTCTTTTCACTCTTTCTCAAGTATGTAGGACATTCCATCCTTATATGTCCAATGCCTCCACATTCATGACACTTCACTACATCACTTGAAGTCTTGTTCTTTGATTTTTGTTCCTTGGGTCTTCTATCTCTTGATGATGAGCCACTCTTCTTACCCTTGAGGAATTTATTGAATCTTTTCGCAAATAATCCAATTTCCTCCTCATTGAGTGCATGATCGGAGTTCTCACTTGTAGAGTCATCTTCAACCTCTTTTACAACTTTGGTTGAGGCCTTGAGAGAGATGCTCTTCTTCTTTTTGTCCAACATTTCCTAAGGTTAGGACAATCACGGTTTTTCAGTCATAGGCTTGTAATGAGCTAAAGAACAAAGAAAAGGGATATAAAGGCTCAAAGGGGCTATCAAAGGATAAATTCATTCAAGGTAGGCTCATATGGCTAGTGGCTTATTCAAGAAAAAACAATGCCTAAATCATTTCAAAATGTGCATGGGAATATCAAGTATCAACAAGAGTCAAGTCAAGTTCTAGAGTGCAAGTAATCCAGAGTGCAATCATACATGAAAGAAAAATTAGGTGGCATATATAGCAATCCACCCACAATTAAGGCTCAAATCCTCACAAAAGGGACAATTCTATCACAGTGTTACCATCTCTTAATTATCAAAAGCAACTTTACACACAGAAATGCATGAATTCAGACACAAGATACCAAGACTCTACTAAAATGAAGCAAAAACATGCAAGAAAATGCCCAAAACTTAGCAAAACCTAAAAAATCAAAGCAAAAATATGCAACCTAAACTACTCTCCCCCCCACACTTAAATCACACATTGTCCTCAATGTAAAACAAATAGCAGAATCAGACAGATATAGACAAGTGGAATAAAAGTAGTAAAGAAGGAGAAAAGAAGACTCCCTAAATCATGGTGGGTCAAAAATGGGGTCGACCAATGAGGCTTCCTCCACAGGTGCATCATCCAAAGTAGGAGAGGTTAGGAAAGGCTTGAGTCGGTGGCCATTGACTTTGAAGCTCTTGTCTGTGGACTCACTCTTGATCTCCACAGTGCCATAAGGAAACACCTGGGTGACTACAAACGGTCCAATCCATTTAGAGCGGAGCTTTCCACTCATGAGTCCAAGCCTAGAGTTGTAGAGCAACACTTTTTGACCAACCAAGAACTCCTTTCTGCAAATTGAGCTATCATGGAGCTTCTTGGTCTTCTCTTTGTAGAACTTGGAATTCTCATAGGCCTCCAAACGGATCTCATCTAGCTCACTCAACTGCAGCTTCCTCTCCTCACCCGCTTGATCAAGAGCTAAGTTACATTGCTTCACAGCCCAATATGCACGGTGCTCTATCTCCACAGGCAGGTGGCATGCCTTACCAAAGACAACCCGATAAGGTGACATCCCTATGGGTGCCTTGTAAGCAGTCCGATGGGCCCATAGAGCATCCTCCAATCGTGTGCTCCAATCCTTTCTATTAGGCTTCACCATCTTCTCCAAAATCCGCTTGATCTCTCTGTTTGAAATCTCAGCTTGCCCATTGGTTTGGGGGTGATATGGTGTAGAAACTTTGTGCACAACCCCATACTTCTTGAGCAAAGCTTGCATGGATCTATTGCAGAAGTGTGTGCCTTGATCACTGACTATGGCTCTAGGTATGCCAAACCTGCAAAGGATATTAGACCTGACAAAATCTACAACAACCTGAGCATCATTAGTCCTGGTGGCCTTAGCTTCCACCCATTTGGATACATAATCCACAGCAAGTAAGATATAATAAAAACCAAAAGAAACAGGAAAGGGGCCCATGAAATCTATACCCCAGACATCAAACACCTCACAGAACAACATAGGTTGTTGCGGCATCTGTTGCCTCCAAGATAGGGTGCCTCCTGCCCGTTGACATTGCTCACATGAGCTGCAGATTTTGCTTGCATCCTTGAAGATGGTAGGCCAATAAAATCCAGAATCCAGCACCTTTCGTGCTGTCCTTTGAGTGCCAAGGTGGCCTCCAACTGGTGAAGCATGGCAAAATTGGAGAACCGATTGGATCTCCTGGTCTGGAATGTACCTGGGAATGACCTGATCACTGCAAAAACGCCACAAATAGGGGTCATCCCATACATAATACTTGGCATCGCTCTTCAATTTGTCTCTTTGAGCTTTGGATGCCAAGGGTGGAAAAACAGATGCAACTATATCATTTACAATATCAGCAAACCAAGGAATAAGGGGAGGGGGATGTAAAACATGCAAAACTAAAAGCTGCTCATCCGGGAAGTCATCCCGGATAGGAAATGCATCCTCCTCTCTCTCTATTCTACTCAAGTGGTCTGCGACAAGGTTATGTGCACCACTCCGATCCTGAATCTCAAGATCAAACTCCTGGAGGAGCAACATCCATCTAATCAACCTAGGTTTGGAATCTGTCTTTTTCAAAAGATACTTCAGAGCAGCATGATCAGTATACACCACAACCTTAGAACCTAACAGATATGATCTAAACTTATCAAGGGCAAAGACAATGGCTAACAGCTCTTTTTCAGTTGTGGTGTAATTAACTTGTGCTGAATCTAAAGTCCTAGATGCATAATAAATCACATGAGACATCTTACCAACCCTTTGGGAGAGAACTGCTCCCAAAGCATAATTCGAGGCATCGGTCATGAGCTCAAATGGGAGAGTCCAGTCAGGTGGTTGGATGATGGGAGTGGTGGTGAGTGCTCTCTTTAGCTCATCAAATGCCTTCTTGCATTGGTCTCCAAACTCAAATGCGGTATCCTTTTGAAGCAAGTTGGATAGTGGAAGGGCTATCTTGCTAAAGTTCTGAATAAACCTGCGATAGAAACCTGCATGGCCAAGAAAAGAACGCACCTCTCGCACGCAAGAGGGGTAAGGCAAATGTGATATTACATGCAGCTTAGCAGGGTCAACCTCTATGCCCTTATGCGAAATAATGTGCCCTAAGACTATGCCTTGTTCTACCATAAAATGACATTTTTCAAAATTCAAGACAAGGTTAGTCTCAATGCACCTATTAAGCACCTTAGACAAACTATCAAGACATGCATCAAAAGAGGAACCATAAACACTAAAATCATCCATGAAGACCTCTATGCAATGCTCAAGTAAGTCATTAAAAATACTCATCATACATCTTTGAAAAGTGCCAGGAGCATTGCATAGGCCAAAAGGCATCTTCCTATAAGCAAATGTACCAAAAGGACAGGTAAATGTAGTCTTATGTTGGTCCTCTGGTGCAATACAGATTTGGAAATAACCAGAGAAACCATCTAAGAAGCAATAGTGAGATTTACCTGCCAGGCGCTCCAACATCTGATCAATGAAGGGAAGAGGAAAGTGATCCTTGCGGGTCGCCTGGTTGAGCTTCCTATAATCAATGCAGACTCTCCAACTGTTCTGCACTCTAGTGGGAATCAGCTCATCCTTCTCATTTTTGACAACTGTCACCCCAGACTTCTTGGGAACTACTTGAACCGGGCTTACCCAAGTGCTGTCTGAAATGGGGTAGATAATGCCAGCTTGCAGCAGCTTGGTGACCTCTTTCTTCACCACATCAAAAATCTGGGGGTTCAACCGTCTCTGGGGTTGTCTCACTGGTTTAGCCCCATCCTCCAATAAAATCCGATGCATGCACATGGAGGGGCTAATACCAGGTATGTCTGCCAAAGTCCATCCTATTGCCCTTTTGTTTGCTCTAATCACATCCAGCAGTTGCTTCTCTTGATCAACAGAAAGGGAGGTAGAGATGATCACTGGAAGTTTCTGCTCAGCCTCCAAGTAAGCATATTTGAGATGAGGAGGAAGGGGCTTCAGGTCCAATAAAGGTGCCTGCATCACAGATGGAACTAAAGGAGCAGCAGAATTGGATTCTGCCGCCTGCACCTGAACAAGTGAATTAGACTCATGCAAAACAGAAATGGGGTTAGCATGATCTGAATCTATATCATATGAATCAACAGATGCAGTAGCAGAATTTAAAAACTGGTCAATTTCAATGCATGCAGTGCACATTTCGGAATCAGAACATGCAGAACAAGTAAATGAGCTAGTGAAAGATGGCAAATCATAATCATGCAAAAAGTCTAGAACATGCTCATCAATCAGATCATCAATCAAGTCAACATGAAAGACAGAGTGGTCATCAGAAAAATGTTTCATAGCATCAAAAATATTGAATCGAACCACACTGTCATCAAATTCCATGGAAAGTGTACCTGCATGCACATCTATCTTGGTTCGGGTTGTTTTCAAAAATGGTCTCCCTAATATGATAGGGACAGCACTACGAGAGGTGTCCTCTTCCATATCAAGAATATAAAAATCAGCAGGAAAGATAAGCTCTTCAACCCGAACCAGGACATCCTCTATCAAACCTGCGGGGTAGGCAGTAGATCTATTTGCCAAGTGAATAACCACACCCGTAGGTTGAAGGGGTCCAAGTGAAAGAGACTTGAAAACAGACATAGGCATAACATTAATAGATGCTCCTAAATCTAGCAAAGCATTCTCAAATTTAGTATTACCTATGATACAAGGCACAGAGAAAGTTCCAGGATCCTTACACTTTTCAGGAATATGAGGGACGAGTTTACCTATAAGAGCAGAGACATTTCTTCCCATGTTGATCCTCTCATTGCCCTTGAGCTTCCGTTTGTGTGTGCATAGATCCTTCAAGAACTTTGCATACCTTGGAATCTGCTTGATTGCATCAAGAAGGGGTATGTTGACTTCCACCTTCCTGAATGTGTCAAGTATCTCTTTGTCAATCTCTTCCATTTTCTTGCTTTGAGTCACCCCCCTTGGTGGGAAAGGAAGAGGAATGGGGGGTGGTTGTTGGGCAGCAGCAGGTGTTGTGCTTGAGGAAGGCTGAGCTGGATGGGATTTTCTGGTACTTGTGTGCTCACTCTCCTCGACCATTTGGGTCTTCTTGTTGGGTGAAACTAGATCATCTTTGTTGAGGTCAGATTCTGGTGTGGGTGTGACAATCTGCTTCCCTGACCTTAGACTAATGGCATTCACATTCTGGTTTGGATTGATCACTGTTTGGGATGGCAACTTGTTAGAATTCTGAGATTGCATAGTGTTGATTGCTGTTGCCATCTGTCCCATCTGATTGGTCAAAGATTGAATGGAGGCCTCTTGTCTTTGAATGGATGCTCTAGTTTCCTGTTGGAATTGGAGATTTTGCATGGTCATCTGTTTCATCAACTCTTCCAATGAAGGCTGCTGCTCAGTACTAGGAGCTGGTAGTGCAGAATTAGCCTGTTGTTGTCTCTGTTGCTGGACTGGAGGAGGTACATATGGTGGTCTAGAATTGTTCTGAAATTGAACCTGTGAAGGTTGCTGCTGATCAGACCATCTCAGGTTGGGATGGTTCCTCCAACCAGGGTTGTATCTATTGGTAGAGAGATCAAAGTTCTGTGGCTGCTGGTTTCTACTGTTGAAGATGTTGGCGGCATATGCCTCAGGTTGGTCAGCACCAGTCGTGGGCTGCTGCTGCACAGAAGGGCATGCATCTGTGGGGTGCTCAGCGGATGTGCATATGCCACATAATCTAGCAGGCAGAGACAACTTCTTCTGGTTGATGGCCAATTGAGTGACCAAAGTTGTAAGTGAATCTATCTTCTGTTCAAGCTTCTCAACCTTACTAGAACTTGTGCCAACATCATTCACTCCTCTCACTATGATTGCATCGCTGTTGCCCCTTGCATGGAATTGTTGACAATTGGAAGCCATCTTCTCAATCTTGACTCTGGCTTCTAAAGGTGTCATGTCTCCTAGGGCACCACTACTTGCAGCATCAAGCATGTTTCTCTCCATGAGGTTGAGACCTTCATAGAAATATTGAATAAGCAGCTGCTCTGAGATCTGATGGTGGGGGCAGCTCGCACACAGTCTCTTGAATCTCTCCCAATACTCATAGAGACTTTCTCCACTTTGTTGCCTGATGCCTGATATATCCTTTCGGATTGCTGTTGTTCTGCATGCAGGGAAGAATTTCTCCAAAAAGGCCCTCTTCAGGTCATCCCAGACTGTGATAGAACCAGGGGCCAGATCGTACAACCAATCCTTGGCTAGCCCCTCTAGGGAGTGTGGGAATGCCTTAAGACAAACATGATCCTCTTGCACATCATGTGGTTTCATAGTAGCACAGACAATATGGAACTGCTTGAGGTGTTTATGAGGATCCTCACCTGCAAGACCATTAAACTTGGGCAACAAATGAATTAGTCCAGACCTTAGCTCATACGGGTCATCGGGATACTGGATGCACAAATCTTCAATAGTGAAATCAGGTGCAGCCAGCTCCCTCAATGTCCTCTCACGTGGTGGAGGTTGAGCCATATTTTCAGAATAATCAGAATAAGAATCAGAATTTATAGGAATAGAAGAAAAAGAAGCAGACTCACTATGTAAAGACTCAATAGACTCACTACCTATGGACTGGTTCCTATTTTGTCTAACTAGTCTGTGATAAGTTCTATCAATTTCAGGGTTATATGGATGCAAGTAGCTTGGGTTGCCCCTAGTCATGTACTGAACAGAACACCATTAAGCATAGCAAACTGTCACTAATATACATGACCAAAATAGGCAACAAAATTTTTTTATTTTTTAATATTTTTTTCTTTATTTTTTTCAGCACCCTAAAATCATGAAAACATACCACAAAAAGTTTGAGAACAAAATTCAAAAGGGAACCAAGTCAAACAATTAAATCAGAGACCAAAAACTAAGAAAATAAAACTTGTAAAATAAAAAAGAAATAGTAAAACGGCTTTTTCAGGATCCAGACGAAGGAGTTTTCTTACAAAGTGAGAAAAATCAGATTATTCAGAAAATTCCCTTCGATTTGATATAAAATTCGTCAAATTCCGAGTTACGGGTCAAAAGTTGCGACGATTTGAAGAAAGTGCTGCTAAAACTTGGAAAATTTTTCTGGAACTCACAACCAGTGATGATCTGAGTGATCGTGGTGCCTCAAAACCTTTTTATATGATAAAAGTAGTGTGGATATAAATTTTCGTGCAAAAATTCCACCCACAACTATGTGAACTAGCAACCACAGAATCAATCAAATACACTAATTGCAACAAAATAGCAAAAACAGCAAACAGTGCAACTTCAACCGGTTATCAGAATTGACTACTAGACCCTAAATCAGACACGACACACTATAATAACTATACTAACTACGACACTAACTAACTACTAATGACCTTTGGCAAGAACCGATATTCCCCGGCAACGGCGCCAAATTTGATCGAGGCCGTACCCGATACAAATAAAAACAGTTTAAGTATAGTACTAGGAAGTGACTCCTAGGTCGTCTCCCAAGGAATATCTTATCAAGCAAAAGGTCGAACACATAGTATGCATAGAAAACAGGGGTTTTTTTTTATTGAATATTGAATAATTGAAATCAAAACAGAATTAAATCAAAACGAAGAAACAGATAAGGAAAAGCGGATAAACCCCTTGGCTCGCGTTCACAACTCTATCATCGGTCACAAAAGATCAATTTCTTTCCTCTTCACTGTCCAACTCGTGAGAATTAAATACTAAGCGAAAATTCAATTCTCACCCCAAAACCCAAACCTCTAATTAAGCATTAAAAGCCAAAGCATGGAGTTTTTACGAGTTTGCATAAATTAAGCATTCATACACATGGATTATCTCTATACAATGGAACTAAGCGAACCATAACATATCAATAAGCATGAAAACAGTGAATAAAAACGAAATAGCATTAAGAATAAAACCTCAAGATTATGTGATACATTACCAAAGGGATTTAACCTAAGAGTTTAGCCTTCCATGAAGAAAAATACCAAAAACGTGTAGAAAAGGGAAGAGAGAGAAACCCTAGCAGCCACCACAAGCTTGGAGAGCAAAACTAAGCCTTCTCTATGAGAGAGAATGTAAAAAAACGTGAATGGAAGGTCTCTCCAGAGTTTACACGAATTTGGCTTTTTTAAATCACAAAACGGGCCTAAATCATGGGCCCAAATCCTAAGGAAAGCTTAATCTCTAAATTAAATCTAAAAAATATCTTATAGATAAAATCTAAATCTTAAAAGATATAACTAAATCTCAACTAATCCTAAAGATAGATTACAATCTTCACTTCATCATATATCTTCTCTTCCAAAATTAAATCTTCATTCCCAAAATGTCCAAAAAGCCCTTGTGCCAAATATGACCTGAAAATAGAAATAGAATTAATTAGGCTAAATAATCCCAAATTAAACAATATTCAGAATATTAGTCCAATAAACTCTAAATCACTAAATCAAGCTAAACAATGTCAAATAGGCAACAAGTATCAATAATAGGAGTAAAATAATGCAAGGAATAATGGAAAATAAAATGCTCATCAGGGGGTAACCTCAAAACGTTTTCCTAACACGGAGGTCTCATAAGAATTCCCAACCGGCCTAAAGTTAGCATAAAATTGTCTAACTAGCCTAATGTAAATAGGGCCATTAAACGATATGAAACCCATAAGCTTTTGAGTTTTGAGGGCATCTACAAAAGGGAATCCTCTACTATTGAGATAAGCTTCACTTACCCATGTTTGAGTAGCATAATCGTTGGAAGCAAACTTTCTCTCCCTCTCAATGCAATTGGCTCTATGGTAGAAATCATCCTCCTCTTCAATTGGTTCCTCCATTCTAGGCTTCTTCCCTTTTCTTCTATCCGATGATGAAGCCATTTGCACTTATAATTGAAAACTAGAAGAAATTTTGAGAAAATTGGGGTTTTTGAAAGTTAGGGTTTTGAAAGGGAATGATGAATTTGGGGGTTAAAAATGTGGATTTGATGTGAAATAAAGGATGGGAATGAGTTTAGAAGATGAAATCTTGTTGAAAAATGAAAGAAATATTGATTTTGGGTGAAGTATGTGATGAAAGAGGTGAGAGAGCTGAGAAAATTCGAGTGAGAACAGAGAGAGGTTCGTGCAAAACTGGGCAAAATCGCAGCAGCATCAGACTAAATCTGATGAAATCACTCGAGTAATTTTTAAAACACTCGCCTATTTTTCAGAAAACCTGAAAAACACTCGCGTGAATTGAAATTCACTCGCGTGCTGCCCGAAAGTTTGATTTTCAGAAAACTGAGATTCACTCGAGTGAAATGGGATTCACTCGAGTGTTTTACGAAACACTCGAGTGATTTATAAAACACTCGAGTATTTTCCATCAGACCTGCTCAAAAACTTTTTCAATTAAAACCGATTTAATTTTGAATTAAAATTACTCGAGTGATT
Organism: Crotalaria pallida; assembly: GCA_037953625.1. Lineage (NCBI taxonomy): Eukaryota > Viridiplantae > Streptophyta > Magnoliopsida > Fabales > Fabaceae > Crotalaria > Crotalaria pallida. The sequence goes on from CM075650.1 coordinate 18,556,607, forward strand.
TTAGGAACACTCGAGTCTTTTTATCAGTTAAGCTTAAAACACAGTTTTTTAAAACACAAAACACAAAATCCACCACAAATAATGAAGACAATAGATAGGAAACATAATCACACACAGTTAAAACATAGATTTATAACATCTCAAGGTCCAATTGTTCATCAAACACCAGTGCACATGAAATGAGACATGCTAGGTGATTTTTCACAAACACAAATCAATTAGCTAATGCTTGACTCATCTAAAATTCCAAGTTCCCCTCTTATATGATAAAAGGTATCTCTTGGCAATGGTTTTGTAAAAATGTCCGCTAATTGGTTTGTGGTACTTACAAATTCAATTGTGCAATCACCCTTTTGAACATGATCCCTTAGAAAATGATGTCTAATTTCAATGTGTTTAGTCCTTGAGTGATACACCGGATTCTTAGTTAAGTTGATTGCACTCGTGTTATCGCACTTAATAGGAATATTTTCAAGTTTCAAACCAAAATCCAATAGTTGTTGTTTCATCCACAAGAGTTGAGCACAACAACTACCGGCGGCGATATATTCCGCTTCGGCGGTGGAAAGAGCAACACAAGCTTGCTTTTTAAAAAACCATGACACTAATGAACTTCCCAATAAATGGCAAGTACCACTAGTGCTTTTGCGATCAAGCTTGCATCCCGCAAAGTCAGAATCCGAATAACCAACCAAACTAAAACTAGTATCACTAGGATACCATAATCCGGTGTTAATTGTTCCTTTAAGATATTTAAAAATATGTTTGACCGCGGATAGGTGTGATTCCTTAGGATTAGCTTGAAAACGGGCACACATGCATACACTAAACATAATATCCGGTCTAGATGCGGTAAGATATAGAAGACTACCTATCATGCCTCTATATTTACTAACATCAACCGGTGTACCTTGTTCATCCTTGTATAGGTAGCATGATGTGCTCATGGGAGTGTAGGCTTCTTTGCATTTGTCCATTCCGAATTTTCCAAGGAGCTCCTTGCAATATTTTCCTTGATGCACAAAAATCCCCTCCTTGACTTGCTTGATTTGAAGTCCTAGGAAGAACTTGAGCTCCCCCATCATAGACATCTCAAATTCCTTTTTCATCAAATTAGAGAACTTGCTACACAAGGACACGTTAGTGGCACCAAAGATAATATCATCTACATATATTTGCACTAACAAAATGTCCTTTTTGGTTTTATAGATGAATAGGGTATTGTCAACCTTTCCTCTTTGAAAGTCATTTTCTAATAAAAAGGTACTTAATCGATCATACCAAGCTCTAGGAGCTTGTTTTAATCCATAAAGAGCCTTTTTCAATTTATAAACATGGTTTGGAAATTCATGACTTTCAAAACCGGGTGGTTGCTTAACGTACACTTCTTCATTTATGAAACCATTCAAGAAAGCACTCTTGACATCCATTTGATAAAGAGTAAATTTCATAATTGATGCAAAGGCAAGCAAGATTCGGATTGCCTCAAGTCGTGCAACCGGAGCAAAGGTCTCATCATAATCAACACCTTCCTCTTGGTTGTACCCTTGGGCAACAAGTCTAGCTTTGTTTCTTATAATCAAACCCGATTCATCAAGTTTATTTCTATAAATCCATTTTAAACCAATTATGGTATGATCATCGGGTATAGGCACTAATTCCCAAACATCATTTCTAACAAATTGATTTAGTTCTTCTTGCATGGCCATAACCCAATGTTCATCCAAAATTGCTTCCTTAATTGAATTTGGTTCGATTTGAGAAACAAAGGAAACAAAATGACAAATATTTTGAATTGTCCTATGAGTTAATACTCCCTTTGAAAGGTCTCCTATGACATTGTCAATAGGGTGAGCTTTCACCGTTTTCCAAGCCGGATCAAGGTCATTTTTGACTTCTCCTTCATCCTTTAAAATCTCCTTCCCTTTTTCCTCTTTTGAAAACTCAAAACCTTCATCACAACCATCACTTAAAACACCATCTTCTTTTGAAGACTCATTAAAAACCACATGAATAGATTCTTCAATAGTCATAGTTCTTTTATTAAAAATTCTATATGCTTTACTATGTGAAGAATAACCCAAAAATATTCCCTCATCGGATTTGGAGTCAAATTTTCCAAGATGATCTTTTCCATTATTTAGCACATAAACTTTGCATCCAAAAACACGAAAGTAGGATATATTTGGTTTTCTTCCTTTGTAAAGCTCATAGGGGGTTTTCTTGAGCATGGGTCTAATTAGAATTCTATTCATGACATAGCAAGCCGTATTAACGGCATCGGCCCAAAAATAATGAGGTACTTGAGAATCATTTAGCATGGTTCTTGCAAGTTCCTCTAACACCCTATTTTTCCGCTCTACCACTCCATTTTGTTCCGGAGTTCTTGGTGCGGAATATTGGTGTTCAATACCATGTTTATCACAAAATCTATCAAACTTGTAGTTTTCAAATTCACCACCATGGTCGGTTCTAATAGTAATTACTTTTTGGTTTACTTGGTTTTGCACAAGTTTAACATGGCGTTTAAAAGATTTGTAGGTCTCACTCTTTGCACTTAAAAATAATGTCCATGTAAATCTAGAAAAGTCATCAACAATCACCAAACCATAGTAGTTGCCACCAAAGCTTTTTACTTGAGAAGGTCCAAACAAGTCCATATGAAGCATTTCTAATGGTCTTGTTGTGGACACATCATTTTTAGAACCAAAATGGTTTTTGGTGTGCTTGCACTTCTTACAAGGAGTACAATCACCTTCAATTTTAAAATCTAGCCTTGGTAATCCAACTACTAAGTCTTTTGATTGTAGTTTCTTTAATTGATTTACATTAATGTGAGCTGTCCTACGGTGCCATAACCAAGTGTCACTCTCTTTGCTAACTAGACAAGTAGAAACCGAAGAGGTGATATTGTTTAATTCAACCAAGTAAGTATTATTAGACCTTTTGCCAACAAATTTGATAGATTCATCTTTGTCACTTTTTATGAGACATTGGGTAGAGGTAAATAATACATGGTTACCAATATCACAAAGTTGACTAATGCTCAAAAGATTGTGTTCTAATCCTTGAACATAAAGTACATTATCAATAACCAAGTTGGAAGAATTGCCGACTTTACCAATCCCAAGAATTTTGCCTTTGTTGTTGTCTCCATAAGTGACATATCCACCTTCTTGAGGAGTAAGCTCTATGAAGTTCTGCTTATCTCCCGTCATGTGCCTTGAACATCCACTATCAAGATACCACGGTTTCTTTTCGGTTCTAAGGCACACCTACAAGACACAATCATTTTCTCATTTTGGGTACCCAAATTATGTTGGGTCCCTTTGGGTTAGCTTTTGGTGCTTCTTCCTTTTTAATCCAAACATAAGTCCCCTTTTGAATTTCAAAATGTTTTATGTGGCACCTATTGTTTGTATGTCCAAACTTTCCACAATAAAAACAAGTTGGTTTCTTTGTATAATCAATTTTAGAAAATGAACCAACCTTTTTATTGTCCTTTTTCTTATGGACATATCCTAAACCGGTTTTGTTTGAATAATTTCTTTGAGAATTAATTATCCGGTCTAGGTTTCTATCACTATTTGATATTGTGAGTTTGTGTTTCAAATCTTTTATTTCATTTTCAAGAAAGTCACATTTCTCACAATGAGTGATAGTTTCCTTAGGATTTGCACAATCACAAACATGACTAGAGCTAGCAAGCTCTAAGGATGCATTTTGGAGTTTCAAATCATTTATGTATTTTTCCAATTCATTGATTTCTTTTTGATACTCCAAAATTTTCTTTCCTTTTTCCTTGTTAACCTTAGCTAGTTTTTCAAATTGTGTCAACATTTCATTATACTCATTGAGCAAATCATCATAAGGAATAGAGGAAGAGGAAAAGCTAGAACTTTGAGATGATACCTCATCCTCATTTTCACTCTTGGCACTTGAGGCTTCATTGTTGCTTCTAGCCATGAGACATAGATTTGCAACTTCATCATCCGAGCTACTTGATGATGAGTTTGCTTCCTTCTCCGGTGCATCCCACACAATGTAAGCTCTCTTGCCTTTCCCCTCTTGGGTCTTCTTTTCACTCTTTCTCAAGTATGTAGGACATTCCATCCTTATATGTCCAATGCCTCCACATTCATGACACTTCACTACATCACTTGAAGTCTTGTTCTTTGATTTTTGTTCCTTGGGTCTTCTATCTCTTGATGATGAGCCACTCTTCTTACCCTTGAGGAATTTATTGAATCTTTTCGCAAATAATCCAATTTCCTCCTCATTGAGTGCATGATCGGAGTTCTCACTTGTAGAGTCATCTTCAACCTCTTTTACAACTTTGGTTGAGGCCTTGAGAGAGATGCTCTTCTTCTTTTTGTCCAACTCCTCATGTGAGCTAAGTCTTGATAGATCAATCTCATGTTCCTTGAGCTTCCCAAACAAGGTTGCCAAGTCCATAGTGTTCAAATCCTTGGACTCCTTGATGGCGGTGACCTTTGGTTGCCATTTTCTATCAAGGCATCTTAAAATTTTGTGAGTAGTTTCACCATCACGAAATTTCTTTCCTAGAGAAATCAAGTGACTAATGATATGTGAAAACCTCTTTTGTAAGTCATCAATAGATTCATTCGGGAACATGTGAAATAATTCATATTCATGTGTTAAAGAATTTAATCTAGCATTTCTTACTTCACTTTTTCCTTCATGTGTGACTTCCAAAGTGTCCCACATTTCCTTAGCCGACTTGCATTGAGAAACTCGATAAAATTCATCATGGGATAAAGCGGAGAAGATGATGTTCTTAGCTTTTAAATCATAGGATACTTTCTTTTTATCATCATCACTCCAACTTTTCCTAGGAATTTCAACGACTTCCCCATTTATCATATGTCTAGGAATATATGGACCATCCTCTATTGCATCCCAAATATCGGTGTCTATTGCTTCAATAAAAACTCTCATCCGAACCTTCCAATAAGCATACCCTTCACCATTAAAGAATGGAGGGCGGTTTATTGAAGAGGATCCTTCTTGATAATTGCTAGAGCCCATAGTTTCCAAAGGATCTTTTCGAAAAAGCTTTTACGCTCGATCTTTCGACCGAGCTCTGATACCACTTGTTGGAAACCAACAAGCGGGCTTAGCAATTACTAGAGGGGGTGAATAGTAATATGAAAGCAACAGTGACTAATTTTCGGTGCAATTAAAAGATAATTGATCAAAAGCTTGATTTTCTGAAACTGGGCAATTTACTCGAGTGATTTTAAGAACACTCGAGTGAAAACCTACTAAATACTCGAGTGATTTGGAAAACACTCGAGTGTTTTATGCAGAACAGAAAAATTCAGTTTCAGAGAAATTTAGCCAAATGATTCAATATCTTAAAGACTAGGCAAGAGCTGATATTAATCAAAGTAGAGGGCAATTAAATGAAGGTATAACAAGTTGAAAACAATTTAATTGCTACCAATTTCTACTTGAATTGTAAAAGCCCCTTTTTAGAGAACTTAGGGTTTGGTTTTTCTTGAAATCTAAGAAAGCTATAAAGAGAGAGACAACACCAATTTATCCTGGTTCACACTCAATCTAGAGTGCTAATCCAGTCCCCCTAATCAACTTAGGAGTTTCTACTAGTAATCAAATTGTTAGAAATTACAAGGCTAAATTGAGATTCCTCACTCAATCCTAACCCTTTTCAAGAGTGTACCAAACTCTTGAAATTTCTACCCCAACTTGATTTGGTGATGAAGAGTCCCTTCTTCTTTTGCTCCTTGGAACCTCCAAGAGCTCCACCAAAGCTAAGAACCTCTTAGCCCTTGCTTGAGAACCTCTCAAGTCTTGAATGAACCTAAGACCCACTTAGGTACACTTGGTTACCAACCAAGATTTTTAGAACAAGAAATATATGAGTGTTTTAGAATTGTACAACAAATAATTCTCTTACAATTAAAGCACACTCTCTTAACTCACTAAGACAATAATAAAGATGAATGTTTGGTTGAGTTTAGAGAGAGAAAAGATTTTAACACTTGAGAGAGATGGAAATCAATGAAAGAGTATTGGCTTGTTCTCATAAATGAGGTCAAACCTTCAGAATATAAGTCAGGGGACAAAAGGGAAGGAGAAATCAAGTTATTCTCCCTTTTTGTCCTCTTCTAACGTTTAGAAAAATTGCTGTCAGACCCAAAACACTCGAGTCTTTTTGAAAACACTCGAGTGTTTTGGTCAACTCTGATAGGGTTGCCTTTTTACTTTATCCAGCGACTATATTACTGAAAATTCATAAATCACTCGAGTGTTTTTAGAATCACTCGAGTGAATTGCTTAATGTTGGAAAAATTAAGTTTTTCTAACATTGTTTTCAATTCTCTCTTCAAGCCTAATTGGTTTTAATCTCAACCTTTCATGCATAATTATCATGTGACCTTATGTGAGAATAAAAACCTAAACTACCCACTCTCATAAATAAAATAAAATACATTAAAATTAAATGAGAATGAATAAATAACTAAGCACTTGATCTTCTTTAATGTTGGGCTTGCATTCTTCACTTTAAGTCCATAATTTAATTACATTGTCATCATCAAAATTAATCCGCCTTAATCGGAGACTTGATTTTACACCAGGGTCAGCCTTAAGGCGACGTATCCAATTGGTGTTATCCTTTCCCCGGTAAAACCGATCAGCTCGCCATCGTATGGTTCAAGATCCTTGGCGTCAAGATCAAGCTTTTTGAACAGATCATGAAACATGACGTCGGCGGAGCTGCCTTGATCTACGAAAAGCCGATCGACCGTCGCGTCATCTAAAATGCTTGAGATGACAAGCGGATCGTCGTGTTCCCGTACCAGATCATGATAGTCGCGGTCATCGAAACAAATGGGTGGTGCTTTTCTATTCAGACTTGGTTTGATAATGGGAGGCCTGGACGCGATGTTCATAACCTCCCGAACATACTTCCTTCTTGCAGTAAAGGATTGTCCCCCAGCTGCAAAACCACCATAGATTGTGCTGATATGTCGATTGGTGCGGGGTGGTTCTGAGGGGCGCTGACGATCCTCCCGGGGCCGGTTGGGTGACCTTCGTGGGGTCGGGTTGGATGGGGAACGACCTCTGGGGGATCTGCGGTCGGGAGAGCGTCGTGGAGAGCGGGCACGACATTGATCTGACACGACACGGTTGTCCCGCTGGGCTCGGGTGTCACTGTTCCTTATGTATTGCCTTAATCGGCCTTGTCGTATCATGTCCTCTATCAAATCTTGAAGTTGAATACAGTCTTCAGTAATGTGTCCGTAGCTTGAGTAGAATTCACAGTATTTGCTCTGATCTTTTTGTCCTTGCCGTCGGATCGGTTGTGGCTTTTGTGCGGCGAAAGTCTCGGCATACATGACGTCATGAAGTATCCGGGACCTGGGGACGTTCAAAGGGGTGTATTTTTCATAACGGCCCTTGGGGGGTCCTTTCCTCCCTTCCTGGGGTGGTCCCTTTGGGTCTCTTCTTCTAGATGTGTCAACTCGCTCCGAATGTTTTTGTTGGGTTGTAACTTCGACGATTTCTTCTAAGTTTATGTACTTTTGGGCGACCCGTCGCACGTCTTCCATTGTTTCAACTCGTTTCTTTGCCAAGGAAGCTTGCAATCCTCCGGTTTAGAGACCAGCCACCAACACATGCACCACAACTGTCTCATTCAAACCTTTAATGGAAAGGGCCACTTGGTTGAAGCGATGGAGGTACTGACGGAGCGGTTCCCCCTGCCTCTGGGTAATGGTACTCAGCGTCTGGGATGAGCGATCATGCTCTTTACTGGTGTTGAATCTATTCAAAAATTGAGCCGACAATTCGGACCAACAGCCTACCGAACCGGGCTCTAGGGTAGTAAACCATTGGAGGGCGGATTTTTTTAAGGTCAACGGGAAAGATCGGCACATGAGTGGGTCGGCTGTACCATGAAATAGCATGGTTGCTTCGAAGGCATCAATATGGTCCTGAGGGTCTGTCGATCCGTCGTACATTTCAATGTTGGCCGGTCGAAGGTTATCTGGAACCCGCAAGACCATCACAGCATCAGTAAAGGGATGACGGAGTCCCCCGCGGGGTATGATGGGAGGTGGTGGAGGGGCTGGGTGTGTGGGGCGCCTCTGACTGGTGTCAACCCTGGGGGGTGGTAGACTAGATTCCCCCTCGGACTCATGCCCGTACTGGGGAGGTGTGTAACTGGGAAACGGTGGTGCGGCCGGGTTGTCTCTGTTAGACGTGGGAGGTCGTCGAAAGTTGCGTTGTTGATAGTTCGCGATGAGTTCCCGTTGTTCTCTAATCAATCTCTCCTGGCGCTGAAGCCGTGCGCGAAGTTCAGTGGAATGTAATTCATTTTGCGGAGTAGAGATATGATTTATACGGACTGGAGTCAATTGAGTTTGGCCGCCGGGCGCGGTAGTGGAATGGTCATCTGAAACGTGTCCTTCTGGTTGGGGATTGTGGTTGATCTGTGCACGGAGACGTCTTTGGTGTCTAGTTTCCATTGGTTAAGTAGGTAAGACACGGTGGGTTCCAAATGTTCTGTAAACTTGAGGCGGAAAGGTTGACCTGGGGGTTGACTAGAAGGCTGACTGGTAGGTTGATAGTTTCGTCCACGTGGTTGGTTCAGCTAACCGGTCTGATTCCCGGCCTTGACCCGCCCCCGGGTGGGGTACCTGCGCGGACTCCGACGCTCAAGTCAGGTATTTATCTTTAGAGAGGGAAATATCAAATATAGAGACATAAAGTATTCAAAGAGATAGAGAGAGAGAAAGTAGAGTGAGAGAGTGAGAGGGCCGAGTGGAAGAGCGGAAGTTGGGGAGTGTTTTCAGCTGTCCTTTTGCACTGTTCAGGTAGGGGGTATTTATAATGGAGCCTGTGACATGGTAGCCATCAATAGTCACGTCATTGATTAGATGTCGCCGCTTTTGTCAGGCGGCGGAGTCAGGTGGCAGCAGAGGTTCGGAAGCGACACTTGATGCGACTTACCACAACCGGGGTGGTTACGGAATACGTAAGGGAAGATCGTGTTTTGGACCGGACCTGCCGTAACGGTGGAGGTCGGTCCGGTCGCGAGAGGTTGTGGGATCGGTCCCGCTTGGGAGGTTGTGGGATCGGTCCTACTTGGGAGGTTGGGAGGTCATGTAAGACCTCCTCACGACCGGTCACTATTGGAAGGTTGTGGGACCGGTCCCGTTTGGGAGGTTGTGGGACCGGTCCCGTTTGGGAGGTTGTGGGACCGGTCCTCCTTTGGGAGGTTGGGAGGTCATTGAAGACCTCCTCACAACCGGTCCCCGTTGGGAGGTTGCGGAACCGGTCCTCCTTTAGGAGGTTGTGGGACCGATCCTCCTTTGGGAGGTTGGGAGGTCATTAAAGACCTTCCCTCAACCGGTCCCTATTGGGAGGTTGCGTGACCGGTCCTCCTTTGGGAGTTTGCGGGACCGGTCCTCCTATGGGAGGTTGGGAGGTCATTGAAGACCTCCTCACAACCGGTCCCTGTTGGGAGGTTGCGGGACCGGTCCTCCTTTGGGAGGTTGGGAGGTCATTAAAGACCTTCCCTCAACCGGTCCCTATTGGGAGGTTATGTGACCGGTCCTCCTTTGGGAGGTTGTGGGATCGGTCATCCTTTGGGAGGTTGGGAGGTCATTAAAGACCTTCCCTCAACCGGTCCCCATTAGGAGGTTGTGGTACCGGTCCCCCTTGGGAGGTTGTGGGACCGGTCCCCCTTGGGAGGTTGCGGGACCGGCCCGGTCGTGGGAGGAGGACCTCCCTTTGACCGGTCCGGTCTTGGTCAAAGGGACCTTCCATTAAGGTTCCTCAGAACAGTATCAAATTTATAACTTGTATATATTGAAACTACTTCACCAAAAATGATTTCATTTCTCATCAACCAAATTAATCAAACAATAAAGAACTAAATCATATCCTCCAAATAGATCCTACTTTCCTATGGATAAGTACTGAGTTAGCAACCTAATATGCTATGCTCCATATGGTCTTATGTTCCATCCTGCTCACCACCTAAGTGGCATGTTGTTATTAACCACCACCACATGGATGTGGCTTAATTGTTTCTAAAAAAATAGTAGGATAACACTTAGTGATTGTAACACCCCAAAATTTTAATCATGGATAAATAAAAGTTAATTATAAATTCTATTTATAATTAATCTTTATTATGAATTCCTGATTAAATTAGATATTTAATTATTGCAAATAGGTAGAAAATAATTTATAATTATTTTCTGTGCAAAAATTAGATTTTTGGATATTAGTCATTATTGTAGGACCTAAGTGCAATATTAGAAAGATTTTGGAGGGAAGAAAGAATAAAATAATCATTTTCCAAATTTCAGTCGAAATACTCGAGTATTTCGTCCGATACTCGAGTATTCTGGGCAGAGTTGCTCATCGTTAGTGCGTTTGATGATTCATCATCGTGTTAATCTCCGAGCTCGACACGAAATCACTTCAGGAACACCTCAAGGATATCGTGGCAAGTTGCATGCAACTAGAAATCGTCTATTTAAGGCAATCATCATGAATTCGAGCTTTTGTTGATCAAATCGTGAGTTTTAGGGTTTTTAATTTCGTTCGATCAATTCTCTTTCGTTTCTGAGTGTTAGGGCGAGAGTGATACACCATTGCAAAGCTTGAATCCTGAGCTTTGCAAAGATATTGAATTCGTGTGTTGAGGCTAAGGGTTGCTCGAGAATTGAATCCAAGAAGAGTAAGTGTTGGAGCTGTCTCAGGTTTCCTGGAGCTTACTTTGGAGCTCGATTTTGGTAAGCTCGGGCAACCTCTCTATGTAAATCTTGTTCCTTTAGTTAGTAGGAATTGTAGAGAGTAGTTAGAGACTAATTTTAACAATTTTTATGTCTGTCTTATGCATCAACTAATTCAATCTTGGTGCTCTGCTGAAACTGCTCTGTTTCAGTGTGGATTTTGGGGAGCTCAGTATTGTAAGGCCAGTTTGCATCCAATTTCAGTTTCTAATCAACCTAGAGGTAAGTGGGAAGCTATACATTCACTAGAATAAGGATTGATTTCATGAAATTGTGTAGGAAGCCACCATGAGGCTTAAAGGGCATAGTTTGAATTAGTATATTGGCTTGGAGGCCATTCTGTATGTTGTAACTTGTTGGAGGATGTTTATTTGGTTGCATTCAAGCTAAATGCAAGTTATTTTCATGTTGGAAATGCTCAGAATTGAAATTGACATGTTGAGTTGTTGAAATATGATTTTTATGCATAATGAATGCTTAGTTTTGATTCAGTGTAATTTGATGTAATTTATGAGTTGGAACATGTTTAATATACTTAAACTTAAATCTGTTGAATGTTGGTTTTGGTTAAAATTGGTTAGAATTGAATTTGGTATGTGAAAACTCAGTTTCAGTGTTGTACTGTCATGGAATACTCGAGTCTTTGGCTCGATACTCGAGTATTTCATGGTGCACCAGTGCGTCTGGCAACACCAGTACTCGAGTGTTTGAGCTGAGACTAGAGTATTGTCTGACGCACCAATTTGAAATTGTGATGAACTACTCGAGTCTTGTATGAACTACTCGAGTATTCTGGAATGATGAACTGCTCGAGTAATTCATGAACTACTACTCGAGTATTTCTGGAAAACCTGAAACTGTACTTTTCAGAAAACGTATGAACGACTCGAGTCTTTTGGTAAGATACTCGAGTATTTTTGGTCAGAACACTTAAATTGCATTTTTAAAATCTAACCAAGTTATTTTAACCCAAATTATTAATCCTAAAGTTAATTAATCATGTTCCAATAAATTAATGAGATTATAAGATTACATAAATTACCTTGAGTACTTGTGAATCAATTATTCCATGTTGGATATACATTAGAATTAAAGAGGATTTAATCTTAAATGGAATATGTTAATGCATTCATGCATGGTGTTGGGGATACGTCATTATTTTTGTCATGTTCAAAGTTACTGCTTGCTTGACCCCACTTCAAGGTTGACGTTGTGAGCCTTATGTCTGGATGACTATGTAATACAAGTGATAGTTTTACGTTTTGGCGACGTGACGTTCACTAGATAGAGTGACGTTGTTTATCACTTTCAAGCAAGTACGCCATACGTTTGATAACGTATTTTTAGAACATGAGGAGGGCCTCTGGGAGTGCCAAAAGTTACTGCTTGCTCGACCCCACTTCAAGGTTGACGTTGTGGGTCTTATGTCTGGATGAATATGTAATACAGTGATAGTTTTACGTTTTGGCGACGTGACGATCACTAGATAAAGTGACGTTGTTTATCACTTCGAGCAAGTACGTCATACGTTTGATAACGTATTATTTTGTATTCTGGGAATACAATGGAGTTATGGAAAGACGTCCATTTGAGAGATTAGTTGGAGAATTTTAGTAGAGTGAGATAACATGCATCATATCATCATTGGTTTATCTATGTGATTAAATTTGATATGATTATAAAGTGTTAACTGCTCACTTTTGCATATTTATTGCTCATCCTTATTTTATTATGTGTATGTATATGCTTACCCCTGTGCCCTTATTAGGTAATGACCAAATACCTAGAGCGACTAGAGAACAGTGAGAGTGGAAAACTCCTAAGTTCATGAAGTGCCCAATCATCATGGGATAGAAACTTCTTGTACAACTCTTGATGATCCGACCAAGTGGAGAAATGGACGAAGGACCGTTGTCCAGCTCTGGAACGTCTCTATTTTAATAATAACTATATTATTCACATTTTAAGAGACGTATCAGAAAGAAAACTTAGTTTTTCCATATATTGATATAGATGTGGTACTCATGGAATTATTATACCCGATTTTTGAAGATCAGTGTCTTATCTCATGTTTTATAAATCCCAAAGGTATGAATAAATCATTTGTTAAGTTCCGCTGACTCTGATTTTATTATTTGAACTTGGTATGAAGAAAGTATTAAATTAGTCAAACTCTCGAGATAACTTTGCTTGTTGTATGAAGATCATAAGTTCTGGAAATTAATACAAGCTCTTAAAGTTATCTCAGATGTGATTTTTAATACTTATTGATAAATCATTTCTTCTACCGAACTCAACCGTAATGATGATCTCCAATTGAGTACCATAATCAAAGGTTTTCAAGAAAGGAATTTTATGTTTCAAAGTTCTAAACGAAATACATTTTAAAATAATCACAACTCTTTCTAAAGCAAGCATAAATATTGTAATTATGAGAAGGGCGTTACAGTGATCATATGCTCCATCCTCACTCACCATGTGTCAAATTGTTATTAATTAGCTACGCACGGATGATCACATGAATGTGATTTCTCATCATGCAATAATTTCTGGGAAGCTCAATTTCTACATAATATCTCAAAGTTTCCACATTGTGGATTTGGTTTTTACAATGTATATTGTCCCTTGGAGTCCCAATATGTTACCCAGCTTATATGCATGGCTAGATCAAAAATTCACATGATGAAATCTTTTAAGTGCAATGTATGTTGGAAAATTGATGAGATATACTAAAGAGATAAAACATATTATCTAAACAAAACATATTCATGTTAAATCATCAAGAAGTAATAGAGCGGAAGCGTACCTGTATATATTCATGAAGGTTTTTTGGTCTTCCAAGTCATTAATGCATAATTACTCCTAAGCCTTTTTTAATAATGGAATGTTAGAGAAGGGAATTGAATACTTATGACTTAGGGACCATAACCTATTTATAAATAAGTTTATAGCCTTTCACGAAGGGTTATGACTATTGAACTTTCTTATTTCTATTTTCGGTCCATCAACAATATAGAAATAAGACTTCGGTATCTGCACGTTATAAAATTCATACCAAATGAGATGTTTTCTCAATCCCAATACATTAAACCTTAAAAGATCACTTTAATAGGACTAAATCTTTATAATAGCATATAATACATGATTAAATTATATATGTAGACTCACATATTAGATAAATATCTAACAATGTAGTGTAGCCCTAGACTCGGAACAAATATAAAAACTGATTTGAATCCATACAGCACATAAGTGTTATATAAAAAGTGTTGAGCAGAACAAAAGTAGTGCTATATAAAAACTGAGGCAAAAACATAGCAGTCATAAAAGTAAATTATGACTAAAAAAGTTGATAATGTACACACCACTATGATAGTCAAAAAGCTTCATTTATCTTTTACACTTTTTTGAACTCTGCTTTATCCAGTAATATAATAAGAAATGATTCAATATATAAGTATATATTTTAATCATTATTGGATTAAGGACCGAATAGAAAAAAGGTTTTTCATATCCTTATTTTGATGTCTTTAATAATTCTCTAGCAATTAAGTAACCAGCTTAATTATCTTCCCTTTCTCATATACGAGCATGCATTTTTATTCTCATAATAAAAGATTTCCTAACAAGAGGACAGAACAAGAGAAGGTTTTAGTGTCGTACCATTGAGTGTTAATACCCCATGATAAGACTGCATGTATGTACACACAGTGATGTTGTGTAAAATAATTTAGAGAAGAGAGCAAGGAAGAGAATATGCTCTGCCCTTAGGGAAACGTGGGAAAAGCCAAAGGGAATGAAGCCAATGTTGGCCACCTATTACGACTACAATTGGTGAAATTTTTACTGTGCTTTTTGGAGTATACGTACAGATTTCTTTTATTATTTGCTAGTTATTTGTACATAAATTTTATGCTTTGTTATTATCTTTTAAGCTTAATTAAAAAAAGTTTTAATTCCGATAAAATGATGATTTTCTAGTTTAGTCCTCTTTAAATTTCATATCTCATTTTTTGCTATCGAATTCGCTTCGTCTCTTATTTTTTTGTTTTATTGTATTTTTCATTATTAAATTAGTCTCTAAGTCATTATTTATCCTGCTTATCAATATCATATTAGTTCATATTTGTATTTGTATAGTTGAAAAAAAGAAATGGGACACATATATTCCTGTTATACTAATGACTTAATGTCCAAATTGATAATAAAAAAAATATAAGGATCAATATGATTAAAAAAAATATGAAAGACCAATTTGATAATAAAAATTAAATAAGCTATTAAATGATTAATTTAGCTTTATTTTGTTTGTTGTTAAAAAAATGATTAATTTAGCCTTTTATAATCACATGCATTACTTTTTAATTATTTTATAGAGAAAAAATGAATAAAATTAAAATTAATTAAAGACTAATCCGAAAATACGTCATATTCACATAATCTTATAACTAATGTAACATATATTCAATGATATAGTGAAAGAAAATATATAATTAGGCTTAATTGCATAATTGGTTCTTTATTTTATTTATTAAATTCATTTTGTCCTTTATCTTTTTTTGCAATTTATTAGTCCTTTTTTTTAAAAAAGATTCAGTTTGGTCCTTCCGTTAAAATAAAGTTAAATGAGAAGGAATATTCCAAGAATATTCCCCCGTCTAGGCTTAATTGCATAATTGGTCTTTTATCTATTTATTAGATTTACTTTGGTCCTTTATCTTAATATTCCAAGAATATTCTCTCTTCTGTGAATTCAATGCTCCTAATTATGTGGATTATGTTTTGATGATGACAAAATAATTAACAAATCATGCCTTGAAGATATTGCAACATCAACATCAACAAGAAGTCAAGAAAAGAAGACAAGTGCCCAATCATTCTCAATCAAATATTAATTGTAAATTTCTAATTTATGTTGAGAGTGGTTGAGAGTGGGTAGAAATAGTTAGTCTCTTCTAGGAATAAATTTTTATATGTTTATTAAGTTGAGATTGACCAAAAATTAATACTTGAGAGGAAAAATAAAATTGAAAAATAATTTTTCCCATATCTGATCAAAATACTCGAGTATTTTGATAAAGACTCGAGTATATACTCGAGTATTTATAGAAAAACTCGAGTATTTGTGCCAGGTCAGCAATTATGACCGTTAGTCTTGTTCGTGCACCAATTCACTCGTGACCGACCAAAAAGACTCGAGTATTTTCCAAAAAAAACTCGAGTATTTTTGTCCAGTCAGCAAAAATGAACGTTGGAGAGACTCAAAAACTCAATTGAGGGCATTTGAGTCTCATCTAACCCCAAGAGAGAATTCAGAACCTTATTGTAAAATTTCTCTTTGAATTTGTGCAAGAACAAACAAGACAACAACACATCATTGATTCAAGCTTTCTTAATTTCCTCTTCTCATGTGTTAATTCCCAAAAAGCTCAACTTCTCACTCATATTGTCATTTTATTCCAAGTTGAGTTTTTAGGCCTCAATTCTTACATTGAGTTGTGCTTATTTGTGCTAATCCATTGTGAGATTAGTAATACACATACAAAAAGCTTGATTATTCAAAGTCTTGGATTGTTCCCAAGCAAACCCTAAGTGGCTTAGGGTGTTGGAAGTCTTGAGAGGTTCTCAAGCACAAGACTAGGAGGTTCCTAGCCCGGTGGAGTTTCTTGAAGGGAGTTCAAGGAAGCTTTGTGAAGAGTTCTTCAATCACCGGAATCAAATTGGGGTAGAAATCAAGAGTTTGGTACACTCTTGAAAGGGTTAGGTTGAGTGAGGCCATTCTCAAGCAATCCTTTGTAATTTCTAACAATTTGATCATTAGTAGAAACTCCTAAGTGATTAGGAGGACTGGATGTAGCTCATTGTTGGAGTGAACCAGGATAAAATTGCTTGAGTGTCGGTTTATTGCTTTTAATCTACTTTCTAGCTCAATAGACTTAAGTCATTTCAATCAATTAGGATTTATACAATTAGGTAGCAAGTTCAAGGAATCTTTGTGTTTAAAAGTTATTTAGATTGCTTGCTATTCTGTTGGATAAGTTCCTGTTTATTATTGAATTGATTTGAGTTAAATTGCTGAATTTTCGTTTCTGGTTTTTCTGCTATCTGATAGGAAAAACTCGAGTATTTCAGAAAAGACTCGAGTTGTTCATCACTGAAAAACTCGAGTATTTCACAAAAGACTCGAGTCTTTTGTGTCTGATTCCAGAAAATTCAGTGTTAGCTCCATTCTTCAATTATCAATCGAAATATTTGGTATTAGTGCTTCAAAATACTATTCACCCCCCCCCCTCTAGTATTTGCTTAGCCCGCTTGTTGGTTTCCAACAAGTGGTATCAGAGCTCGGTCGAAAGATCGAGTGTAACAACTTTTTCGAAAAAGATCCTTTTGGAAACTTAATGGGCTCTAGCAATAACTTTGGTGGAGAAGGAGCTTCAATAAACCGTCCTCCACTATTTAATGGTGAAGGATATGTTTATTGGAAAACTCGCATGAAAGTTTTTATTGAAGCAATTGATATGGATATTTGGGATGCAATTGAAAATGGTCCTTTCATTCCCAAAAGGAAAATAAATGATGAAATTGTTGAAATTCCAAGGAGTAGTTGGAATGATGATGAAAAGAGAAAAGTCTCATTTGATTTAAAAGCTAAAAACATCATCTTTTCGGCTCTATCCCATGATGAATTTTATAGAGTTTCCCAATGTAAATCGGCAAAAGAAATGTGGGATACTTTGCAAGTCACACATGAGGGAACAAGTGAGGTTAGAGATGCAAGATTGAATTCTCTAACTCACGAATATGAATTGTTCCACATGTTGCCAAATGAATCCATTAGTGACTTGCAAAAGCGATTCTCTCACATTGTTAATCATTTGATTTCCTTGGGAAAAGTATTTCGCAATGGTGAAACTACTAACAAAATTCTAAGATGTCTTGATAGGAGTTGGCAACCCAAGGTAACCGCCATCAAGGAATCAAGAGACATAAATAGCATGGACTTAGCCACTTTGTTTGGCAAACTCCAAGAGCATGAGATGGAGCTTACAAGACTTGGGATGCATGAGGAATCGGACAAAAAGAAAAAGAGCATAGCACTCAAAGCTTCAACCAAAGCTACAAAAGAAGTTGAAGAATGCTCTACAAGTGGAGATTCCGATGGTGAACCAAATCAAGAAGAATTTGGGATGTTTGTGAAAAGATTCAACAAATTTTTCAAAGGGAAGAAAGGTGGATCTTCATCCAATTTCAAGAGAACCAAAGACTCCAAACAAAGAGAAAAGAGTACCAATGATGGAGTTAAGTGTCATGAATGTGGAGGGGTTGGTCACATAAGAATGGAATGTGCCACATTCTTGAAGAAGAATGACAAGAAGACCCAAGAGACCAAAGGGAAGCGTGCATACATTGTTTGGGATGCACCGGAGAAGAGCAATGAATCATCTTCAAGTAGTTCCGGTGATGAAAATGCAAACCTTTGTCTCATGGCCAAGAACAATCATGAGTCCTCATCAAGAGCTAATCATGGAATGAGTGAAAGTGATGATGAGGTAACCTCTAGCTCTTCTTGTTCATCTTCAAACTCCATTTCATATGATGATTTGCAAGAAGCCTACAATGAAATGTTAATTCAATTTAAAAGGCTTGCTAAAATTAATAAGGAAAAAGGAAAGAAAATTTTGGAGTTTCAACATGAAATTGATGAATTGCAAAAATCTATAAATGAGTTGAAACTTCAAAATGAATCCTTGGAACTTATTAATTCTAGTCATCAAAGTGATTGTGCAAATCATGAGGAGATTATCACTCCATGTGAGAGATGTGATGAACTTGAAAAAGAAGTGAAAGAGTTGAAAAACAAACTCACAATCTCACATAGTGATAGAAACCTCAACCGGTTGTTGAACTCTCAAAGACATAATCACAACAAAACCGGTTTAGGATATGTTCATAAAACGAACAAAAAGTACAAGGTGGTTGGAACATTTTCTAAGAAAAATTCATCAAAGAGACCAACTTGTACTTATTGTGGAAAGGTTGGACATATCAACATTGAGTGCCACATTAAGAAGTTTGAAATGAAAAAGGGCACTTATATGTGGATTAAGAAGGGAGAAAGTCCCAACACTAACCCTAAGGGACCCAACATTGTTTGGGTACCCAAAGTGAACAAGTGATTTCATATTGTAGGTGTGCCTTCGAACGGGAAAACAATTGTGGTATCTTGATAGTGGATGTTCGAAGCACATGACGGGAGTTAAGTGGCACTTCATTGAGCTTACTCCAAAGGAAAAGGGTTATGTCACTTATGGGGACAACAACAAAGGCAAAATCCTTGGTATTGGTAAAATCGGAAACTCTTCAAACTTGATTATTGATAATGTGCTCTATGTTCAAGGATTAGAACATAATCTCTTGAGCATAAGCCAATTATGTGATGTTGGTAATCATGTAGTTTTTACCTCTACCCATTGCCTCATCAAAAGTGACAAAGATGAATCAATCAAATTTGTTGGTAGAAGGTCAAATAATACTTACTTAGTTGATTTGAACAAAGTCACTTCTTTGGTCTCTATTTGTTTAGTGAGCAAAGAAAATGACACTTGGTTATGGCATCGTAGGACCGCTCATATTAATGTAAACCAATTGAAGAAAATACAATCTAAAGATCTAGTAGTTGGTTTACCAAAGCTAAATTTTTCTATTGAAGGTGTTTGTTCTCCTTGCAAGAAATGTAAACAAACTAAAAACACCTTTGGATCAAAAATGGTGATGTCCACATCAAGGCCATTAGAAATGCTTCATATGGACTTGTTTGGACCATCACAAGTAAAAAGCTTTGGTGGCAACTATTATGCATTGGTGATTGTTGATGACTTCTCTAGGTTTACTTGGACTTTATTTTTAACTACTAAGAGTGAGACCTACAAATCTTTTAAACATCATATCAAACTTTTGCAAAACCAAGTAAATCAAAAAGTAATTATTATTCGAACCGATCATGGTGGTGAATTCGAAAACCACAAATTTGATAGATTTTGTGCTAAAAATGGTATTGAGCATCAATTCTCCGCACCAAGGACTCCGGAACAAAACGGAGTGGTAGAGCGGAAAAATAGGGTGCTAGAGGAACTTGCTAGAACCATGTTAAATGATTCTCAAGTACCTCAATATTTTTGGGCCGATGCCGTCAATACGGCTTGTTATGTTTTAAATCGTATTTTGATAAGGCCCTCTTTGGATAAAACCCCCTATGAACTTTACAAGGGAAGAAAGCCAAATATATCTCATTTTCATGTCTTCGGATGCCAAGTTTTTGTTTTAAATAATGGAAAAGAACACATTGGCAAGTTTGATTCCAAATCCGATGAAGGCATATTTTTAGGCTATTCTTCTCATAGTAAAGCTTATAGAATTTTCAATAAAAGAACTTTAACTATTGAGGAATCAATTCATGTGGTTTTTAATGAGTCTTCAAAAGAAGATAGTGTTTTATGTGATGCTAGTGAAGATGGCATTGTCTTTTCAAAAGAAGAAAAAGAGAGAGAGAATTCAAAAGTTGATGAAGGAGAAGTAAGGGAAGAACTTCCTCCAACTTGGAAATCGGTCAAGGCTCATCCTATAGACAAAGTCATAGGAGATATGTCAAAGGGAGTACTTATTCGTAGGTCTATTCAAAACATTTGCCACTATGTCTCATTTGTTTCTCAAATTGAACCTGATTCAATTAAAAAGGCCATTGAGGATGATCATTGGGTTCTTGCTATGCAAGAAGAATTAAACCAATTTGAAAGAAATGAAGTTTGGGATCTAGTCCCTAAACCCGATGATCATACCATAATTGGTACTAAATGGATTTATAGAAACAAACTTGATGAATCCGGGTTGATTATAAGAAACAAAGCTAGACTAGTAGCTCAAGGGTACAACCAAGAGGAAGGTATCGATTATGATGAGACCTTTGCTCCGGTTGCACGTCTTGAAGCAATCCGAATTTTACTTGCTTATGCTTCAATCATGAAATTCACTTTATATCAAATGGATGTTAAAAGTGCTTTCTTGAATGGGTTTATAAATGAAGAAGTGTATGTCAAACAACCCCCCGGTTTTGAAAATAGTGAATTTCCAAACCATGTTTATAAATTGAAAAAGGCACTCTATGGATTGAAACAAGCTCCTAGAGCTTGGTATGATCGATTGAGTTCCTTTCTATTAGAAAACAAGTTTCAAAGAGGGAAGGTTCATAATACACTATTTATTTATAAAACCAAGGATGACATTTTGTTAGTACAAATCTATGTTGATGATATCATTTTCGGTGCTACTAACGTGTCTCTTTGTAGAAAGTTTTCAAATTTGATGAAAAAGGAATTTGAAATGTCAATGATGGGAGAACTCAAGTTCTTCCTAGGCTTACAAATAAAGCAAGTCAAGGAGGGGATATTTGTGCATCAAGGGAAATATTGCAAAGAGCTCCTTGAGAAATTCGGATTGGACAAGTGCAAGGAAGCCTACACTCCAATGAGCACATCATGCTACCTAGACAAGGATGAACAAGGTACACCGGTTGATGTTAGTAAGTATAGGGGTATGATAGGTAGTCTCCTATATCTCACTGCATCTAGACCGGATATTATGTTTAGTGTATGCATGTGTGCTAGATTTCAAACTAATCCTAAAGAATCTCACCTATCCGCAGTTAAACATATATTTAAGTATCTAAAAGGAACAATTAACACTGGTTTATGGTATCCTGCTGATGCCAATCTTAGTTTAGTTGGTTACTCGGATTCCGACTTCGCGGGATGCAAGCTTGATCGCAAAAGCACCAGTGGTACTTGCCATTTCTTGGGAAGTTCATTGGTGTCATGGTTTTCTAAAAAGCAAGCTTGTATCGCTCTTTCTACCGCCGAAGCGGAATATATCGCAGCCGGTAGTTGTTGTGCTCAACTGTTATGGATGAAACAACAATTATCGGATTTTGGTTTGAAACTTGAAAATATTCCGATTAGATGCGATAACACGAGTGCAATCAATTTGACTAAGAATCCGGTGTATCACTCAAGAACTAAACACATTGAAATAAGACATCACTTTTTAAGAGATCATGTAAAAAAGGGTGATTGCACAATTGAATTTGTCAGTACCACAAATCAATTAGCTGACATTTTTACAAAACCTCTACCAAGGGACACCTTTTATCATATTAGGAGAGAACTTGGTATTTTAGATGAAGCTAATATAGGCTAATTGCATTGTGTGTCATTTTTGGAAAATCACCATATTAGTCTTACTCTAATGTGTTATTGATTCTTAGTTAAATTGTCCTTGATGATATTTGAAATTGTATATGTTAATTGTGTGTGATTCTGTACTGTATTCCAAGTTGGTAGTGAAGCATTTGTGTTTGATTTGTGTTTGGTCTTTTAAAACTGAGTTTTTACTTTCTGTTCTGTCAAAATACTCGAGTTTTTCCAAAAACACTCGAGTATTTTAATTCAAAATTAAATCAGTTTTAAATTGAAAAAGTTTTTAATCAGGGTCTGATAAAAATTATTAAAATACTCGAGTGTTTTTCAAAACACTCGAGTCTTTCGAAACCCCCAATTTTTGAACTTTCAGACCAAACTCGAGTATTTTCCAAAAACTCGAGTATTTTGCGTTTTCCTGAAAATTGAACTTTCGGACCAAAGTCGAGTTTTTCAATTTTTACTCGAGTTTTCTGGGGAAATCTGGGCTGAGTCACGACCGACTCGAATATATTTTCAAAAACTCGAGTATATCCTAAAGAACAACTCTAGTATTTATGAATATATTCGAGTATTTTGAACTGTTTATATATACTCTCAGACTCGAGTATTTTGCGACCCTCTTCTCTCCCGGTTTTCTCATATCTCTCTCCTCAAAACTCAGATTTTCCTCAAAGTTTTGTCAAATCTTACTAGTTTTTCATCCTCTAAACTCTTCTCTCGGTTTTATCCTCCTCCAGATGCTCCAGCTCCTTCGATGTTTTGATGATGTTGACCTTTGGATTCTATCTTAGTTTTCATTCTGTTTTTATCATGTTGGTCTTTGTTACATTTTCTGTATTTTGAGAACTTGGTGTTTTGAGACTTTGGGTTTATTATTGCACCTTTGATTTGGACCTTTTATGATGTTTTTATGTTAATGAATTTGGTCTTCATTATGATGTTTGTGCAAAGCTTCAGGGGGAGCTCTTTATCGTTATTATATCTCCGTTTTATTTGCATAGTTGGTTATGGGGTTTTCCGATTATGCACCTCTCCTCCCTTGATCTTTTTCTAAATTGTTACATCTTTTTGGCGTATGACAAAAAGGGGGAGAGATATTACACTTGTCTTGTCTTGATATTGTTGCACCTAAAATCTCTAATTATGGTATATACTCTGATAATTGTTAAATTCTCTAATACCATAGGCTTGGTGCTAAAATTAAATTGTCATAACATCTTGCTCAAGCTGAATTTTTAGATAGGTGAAAAGTATCATATAGTGATGGGGAGTTGCATCTCCAAGTGGATCAAGCTTAACAAATGGATCAAGTGTTAATTATTTTGTCATCACCAAAAAGGGGGAGATTGTGAATTCAATGCTCCTAATTATGTGGATTATGTTTTGATGATGACAAAATAATTAACAAATCATGCCTCGAAGATATTGCAACATCAACATCAACAAGAAGTCAAGAAAAGAAGACAAGTGCCCAATCATTCTCAATCAAATATTAATTGTAAATTTCTAATTTATGTTGAGAGTGGTTGAGAGTGGGTAGAAATAGTTAGTCTCTTCTAGGAATAAATTTTTATATGTTTATTAAGTTGAGATTGACCAAAAATTAATACTTAAGAGGAAAAATAAAATTGAAAAATAATTTTTCCCATATCTGATCAAAATACTCGAGTATTTTGATAAAGACTCGAGTATATACTCGAGTATTTATAGAAAAACTCGAGTATTTGTGCCAGGTCAGCAATTATGACCGTTAGTCTTGTTCGTGCACCAATTCACTCGTGACCGACCAAAAAGACTCGAGTATTTTCCAAAAAAACTCGAGTATTTTTGTCCAGTCAGCAAAAATGAACGTTGGAGAGACTCAAAAACTCAATTGAGGGCATTTGAGTCTCATCTAACCCCAAGAGAGAATTCAGAACCTTATTGTAAAATTTCTCTTTGAATTTGTGCAAGAACAAACAAGACAACAACACATCATTGATTCAAGCTTTCTTAATTTCCTCTTCTCATGTGTTAATTCCCAAAAAGCTCAACTTCTCACTCATATTGTCATTTTATTCCAAGTTGAGTTTTTAGGCCTCAATTCTTACATTGAGCTGTGCTTATTTGTGCTAATCCATTGTGAGATTAGTAATACACATACAAAAAGCTTGATTATTCAAAGTCTTGGATTGTTCCCAAGCAAACCCTAAGTGGCTTAGGGTGTTGGAAGTCTTGAGAGGTTCTCAAGCACAAGACTAGGAGGTTCCTAGCCCGGTGGAGTTTCTTGAAGGGAGTTCAAGGAAGCTTTGTGAAGAGTTCTTCAATCACCGGAATCAAATTGGGGTAGAAATCAAGAGTTTGGTACACTCTTGAAAGGGTTAGGTTGAGTGAGGCCATTCTCAAGCAATCCTTTGTAATTTCTAACAATTTGATCATTAGTAGAAACTCCTAAGTGATTAGGAGGACTGGATGTAGCTCATTGTTGGAGTGAACCAGGATAAAATTGCTTGAGTGTCGGTTTATTGCTTTTAATCTACTTTCTAGCTCAATAGACTTAAGTCATTTCAATCAATTAGGATTTATACAATTAGGTAGCAAGTTCAAGGAATCTTTGTGTTTAAAAGTTATTTAGATTGCTTGCTATTCTGTTGGATAAGTTCCTGTTTATTATTGAATTGATTTGAGTTAAATTGCTGAATTTTCGTTTCTGGTTTTTCTGCTATCTGATAGGAAAAACTCGAGTATTTCAGAAAAGACTCGAGTTGTTCATCACTGAAAAACTCGAGTATTTCACAAAAGACTCGAGTCTTTTGTGTCTGATTCCAGAAAATTCAGTGTTAGCTCCATTCTTCAATTATCAATCGAAATATTTGGTATTAGTGCTTCAAAATACTATTCACCCCCCCCCCCTCTAGTATTTGTTTAGCCCGCTTGTTGGTTTCCAACATCTTCTTCTTCTTCTTCCTCTGCTCTCTCCTTATCGCGGCGGCAGCCACCATGGGCTCACACCCTTTTCCCTCGAAAATCATCAAATTTGTTCAAATTTCTTCAACATTCTTCAATTTTTCACGGTTTTTAAACTTTATTTTCATTATTCCTCAAACAAATTCGTGTTTTTCGTACTTTTTTTCCTCAAAATCCGAATTCTAGGGTCCCTTTTCTAAAATTTTGGTTATCAACAATGGTCTCCTCCTCTGAACCTGCTGGAAAACGTGTGAAAACACGTGCAAAACGCTTCAACAACTTCGATTAATTTCTAAAAATGGCGGCGACGGTGGCATGGGCGGTGGCGGCGGCACCCATGATGGCTGCCGCCGCTGTAAGGAGAGAGCAGAGGAAGAGGAAGAAGAAGAGGGAATATTCTTGGAATATTAAGAAAAAGGACCAAAGTGAATCTAATAAATAAGATAAAGGACCAATTATGCAATTAAGCCTAGAAGGGGAAATATTCTTGGAATATTTTTTCTCATTTAACTTTATTTTAACGGAAGGACCAAAGTGAATCTTAAAAAAAATAAAGGACCAGTAAATTGTAAAAAAAAGATAAAAGAATAAAGTGAATCTAATAAATAAAATAAAGGACCAATTATGCAATTAAGGTGAAAATATCTTATTTTAAAGTACATGAATATGAAGATCTCTCTGTTTTCCTTGTGTCTGTTGCAACAAACAAATGTGAAGAACGCGTGCCCTATCAAGCTGACACACTACCCTCTCTCTCACTCTCTCATCATGGCTCACCTTTTCAAGTACACCCCAACATGGATTCTCTTTGTAGTGTAAAACCCATCACTTCTCTCAAGAGATAGTACTACACTCTACTTTCACACTTTTTGCTCCTCTCGTCATCTTTAAAATGCACATTCTTGACGTGTATATATATGCACAGTGTATATAAGAAGTTATAAAAAAATATTATCTCATTGAAAAACTAAATATTTAGTATATTAAAAATAATGGACCTGACCTTTTTTAAAAAAATTATCCCTTTTTAACTCTTAGTTGAACAAACACATAATTTTTTTAACATAAAAATTATACTTTTTTAAACATTTATCTTTTACTAATTTTTTTTATAAACATATTTATTATGGGAAGGGAGAAAGGAAAAAAAATTATATAGCTATCAAAAATCAAATTTAATTACTATATTTTATGTCTTACGTTTTTACTAATTAAACTACATATTAAAGAGATTTTTTTCACTATCTTTGATTTTTTAACAAAAGCCCTTAACTTTTTTTTATGTTTAATATATATATATATATATATATATATATATATATATATGAAAATTTCAAGAAATTATAGTATAGGATGTGGAATCTTTTTCTATCATCATAACGGTTCTTGAGCTTTTTCCCTTTGTAAGACTCCACTTACATTCTTATTAGTGTCATCATGGCAGCTGAGTTGGTGGGGTTTTGCCCTAACTCTTTAATACTCTATTCTATTTTATATATAATTGTGTTTTATGATTATGCATGGATTTTAAAAAATTTAGTTAAATTATGTAATAATATTGTGTATTTTAATAATAATAATCATATATAATTATTATTGAGAAGATAAAAAGATATTAGAGATTAAAAAAAAGATGTTATGATAAATGAGCATTATTACTTCTGCATCTTATAAAAACATAAGGTTTTGGTATCTTATATGAACCAATGGCTAAATGACTTGTGTTTAATTGATGTCATATCATTACTCCCTCCGTCCCAAAAAGTTAGTAATTTTTTGAAAATTCAACAAAAATAAGAAAACATGCTATTAATGCATTGTCCCCCCAAATCAACCAATCACCAAAGCAAGTATTTAATACATGCTTCCTCAATTAACCAATCATAGAATATACAATACAATTTCAATTTTTTTATTCACTATTTTAACTTTGATTTGGGACAAAAAAATTTCATGTTTTTTACTAACTTTATGGGACGGAGGGAGTACATTTCTTCTGTCCCTTAATATAAGTCTATTTTATCTAATTCACACATATTAAGAAAAATAATTATTACTCTCAAATTTATAAAAAAAAATATATATGTTGTCATTCCAAAGTTACCCTTATTTAAAACTTTACAACTCTATTCATTTCTCTCTCTATTCTCTATTGTAATTATTACCTTATCACCCCTAGAGGAGTGCGTGCATTTGAAATAAATTTTTTAATACTAACTAGATATTTTAAAACGACTTATAAAAAGGAACATCAATTCTATCAAAACGTTGCCCTATAATAAAGGACAGAGGGAGTACTTATTTTTAATACATTAAATTTTCTTTAATATTTCATCATAATCCTTATTCTTCCAACATTTTTAGGATTAGAACAAACTAGTTAAACATCGCAAACAATAGTAGTGTTTCATGCATATCTCATCTCAACCCAACTTTGTGGTTATCTCCACCCATTCACCACCTTGGACCATCAACGCCAAACCGTTGTAACACAGTTGGACCGCTATCGACCATCGTCATCACCACCGGCCCACCGCCATATGCAGACAGTTTGCAACAATAACTGGAGCCAGGAAAATCTGATTCGCCCAAAGAGGGAAAAATTGTGAATAAAGCCAAGGGGTTGGTTCAGGGCTATGATGCTGCAGTTTTTGTGATAGATGTTAAAAAACAGTTACAATCTAATTCATTTTTTTTTCTTAATAAAAAACAGCTACAATTTGGCAAACATTTAAAAAAAAAAAAAAACGAGCGTTGAGGATCGAACATGGTTGAGGACTTGAGGCACAGAGGAAGTCCATGAAAGAATACTTTTAGAGACTTTGAAGAAGAAGGATCCAGAAGAATGAAGAAAGGGATAGAAATTTGCGGGGTGTTTTAACAAGATCAAAGAAGAAAAGTCTAATTTGCAATTAAATTTTTTTACCCAACTTAAAATGAGACCTGATGGGTAAACTAACATAATTGTCTTTATTTCATTGGATCATGTGTTAAAGGTATCAAAATCTTTCAACTTATGAAAGTTCTTTAGAAATTTCTATAATAAATAAGGGTATAGTTAAGAAAAATATTAATTATTCATTAAATTTATAAAATAACAATATATACGAACAAAACAAAAAATTTTACTCACTCCATCTCATTATTTTGATAAAAAAAATATAGTTTTTTTTGTCCCAAATCAAAGTAAAAATAATTAATGAAAAATAATCTTAAAGGTTGTATATTTTCTTAAATATTGTATATTATATTAAAAATCTTAAAAATAATTAATGAAAAATTTTAAAGAGTGTAAAAATAATATGGAAATTTGTGTGATAAAAATTTGTAACTAATTAATGAATCAAACATTATATTTTATTTTGAAAATAATATCATGCATTATATTAAAAAAAGTATTCTCTTATTTTTTTTTATTACTTTAATTTTATGAACTTTACATATAAAAGAGGGAGGGAGTATCAAATTTGTTTATTTATTTATTTTTTGAAGGAATGAAGCACTGTGCCTTTGCTTCTTCTAATTTTCCTCTTTATTTATTCCTATCCTCTGTGCCACTCCACTTTCTGATGGCACGTCTTTAACAGTGGAAAATTCTTAAGATTTCTTTTGCGGTATGTGCTATATGCATTCAAGTTTAAGAAATGTTAGTCAAGACTAAGGTTTTTTCCGTTATTCAATAGTGTAGTTACTTGTGACTTGCACAAGGTTATAAAGTACCTTAGTTATTTCGAGTAATTATTTACTACTCAACGTTATTTAATAAATAAATAATTTATTTTTTTTTAACAATAAATAAATAATTTCAGTTGACTTTAAAACAAAATATCGAAAATTAAAGTGTTTTTTTAATGGAAGAGGGATTTGTTTTCCCTGCAAGGAGCACATGCTCTGACCAATCGAAGGGCGACCTGCCAGACGTTAATGGTGATAGGCAGGAAGGGGTAAATTCCAGTCTTGTGCAAGCAAGCGTTTCCTTTCGAGATAAAACTATGGGAGGGAAGGCTCCCCCTCCTTGGATGGAAGAAGTGAATTTGGTGAAGTCTAACCTCATGAAGATTGTCCCCGATGGGGGTATTAAAGACTGAAACCCAAGGTTTACTTAGATGACTCGGTGTTTGAGAAGATTTGTTTCCCTTGGAGGGATGTTTTAGTGGTGAAACTTCATAGGTTTTTAAGATACCTGAAATTTGAGAGTTTAGAATTAAAGTCATTCAATTAATGATCTATTAAATAGTGAAGAAATGACCATTATAAATATATTATAACAATAATTGCATATAACTTAGCATCTACAAAAATTTGTTGGGTCGGCCATGCAATAAAGGTGCCTTTAGCATCTTCTAACTTTTGATATATCATCAACGATAGGTATCAGCAAGGATGCATTACCATCTAATGGAATGTCAATGGTAACTTTCACATGGTTCTCAGGTAATGGAGAATTGTGTAGCATAATACCATGTAAGTTATACACCTTCCCCGAAGAAACCAATTACTTCATTTGAGTATCCAAATATAATTTGCATGGACTAATACCCTGAGTTCTGAAATAAGAAATTGTGTAGCATAGTACCATGTAAGTTATACACCTTCCCCGAAGAAACCAATTACTTCATTTGAGTATCCAAATATAATTTGCATGGACTAATACCCTGAGTTGTGAAATAAGAAATTGTGTAGCATAGTACCATGTAAGTTATACACCTTCCCCGAAGAAACCAATTACTTCATTTGAGTATCCAAATATAATTTGCATGGACTAATACCCTAAGTTGTGAAATAAGAAATTAATAAATTCATTGATGTACCTATGTTCTAACAGTTGATGAAGTGAAATAAGAAATTAATAAATTAGCAAATACCCCTGGCATGTTGTGAGTTGCAAATGTGCAACTATCTTTCATGCTGGGATCTGGGCAAGATATATTAGTTTGCTCCTTAGTTTGCTCCTCATCTTGATCTTTGTTTTGATCCTAATCTTGACCATTATCTTGGTCCTTATCTTTCATATCATGGACTTTAAAAGGTAGTTCACCTTCAATTCTTTTCCAGCCTCACTATATCTTCCCTTCTAGCTCGCTTTTGAGGAGGCAAGAAGGTTTTACGAGAAACCCCAAGTGCTTTGCGTTTTCTGCACTATTGTACATGCGCCTAAATCTCGGTTTTATAGGAAAATACCAAAACACCTTTTCAGGAGTTGATGATCCTTCCTTATATCGCAGCGCATTACATTTAGGAAACACATGCCATGATTCATTTTCTTTCCAAAATAGAATGCAATCGTTAGGACAAGCATGTATCTTCTAATAGCTCATGCCAATAGAACTTAACATTTTTTAGCATCATACTGTCGAGTGGGAAGCACATGATCCTTGGGCAACATATCTTTCAAAAGAGTTAGCAAGTCTATAAAGCTCTTATCTGACCTCCCATTGGCTGACTTCAACTTGTACAGTTGTAACACTGCTAACAATTTTGTGAATTTAGAACCATCATACAACTTTTCCTTAGCATCGCTTACCAACTTCTCAAACATCTCGGGACTATCTCGAAGATCCTCTTCTATCACATTTACCATCTCTTCAATATGATCACCAACATATGTATTTGTATCGGTATCATTTAATGCACATGTTGCATTATGCCCCAAATCATCGAACTCGTCTCTTTTTTCATCATGTCATGTCCAACATGTATAACTTTGATCAATTCCATAGCGCACTAAATGGCCCTTCAACTTAGCTGCATGAACTTGCTTTGAATAGCATCAATCTAAACAAGGGCATATAATTCTAGTCGGGTTTTCTGCATGTGCAACCGCAAACCTAATAAACTCTTTCACCCCATCCTGATATTCGGTCGACAATCTATTGGCAGACATCCATTTCCAATTCATACTTTCTCAACCTAGAAAAATATTTTATTTAGAATAGTTACATTGTGTCCAAAGACAGTGATGCTTTTATGCTTTGTGTTGAAGGTAAATGCATATGTATCATCAAAAGACTCACTAATTTAGAACCCTCCTCTTTCTTCTTCTTCATCATCTTCTCTTCTTCTTATGCTATGTGGTTTTGACTTCTTATGTTGGAGATAATATCAGGTATGATATTGAGATCACTCTTTCTTCTCTCCTGTTTTTAACTATTTTTGGGAACTATGGAAAAACACGGAGAATTTCTATTTTCATTAATGGCACATTTATAATTTGGATGAAAAACAAACTATTTGACTCAATAAAATACAGTCCGGTTGTACATATGGTTGACTCAATAAAAACGTTAGTTATAATTATAATATGGTTGTACGTATTTGCCTTGATCTTATTAGCATTATTTTTTTTAAAATATATGTAAGTTGTTTTACATAGTTATGAAATAATTAAGAATCAAATAGTTTTTTTTTTATTTTCTTATAAATGTGTTTTTAGAACAATTTTACCAAACGTTTTTTTTTCCTATTATTTGCAAAACAGTTTTTAAGAAAAAATTACCAAACGGAATTTTTTATTTTATTGTTCTAAAAATTACCAAAGTGCACTTAAATCTCATATAAGCAACACTACTCATAATGTATTCTCATTTTGATGAGTTTCCTAGGTCTAGCTTTCGGATCTATACCGAGTTTTCCTAATTCTAGAAGATTCAATAGACAAAATTGGAATTCTTACTTTTTTCTTGGCTAATATATAACCATATAATTACTTATGTAGCCACAGTTGCACGGTAACTTTTGACTTGGAGTTGCTTTGAGATAGTTTGAGTAGTGAATATATAAAGCTAGTTGTTGTAATTAGGTAGTTGGATATATTTTCTAATCTCGTTGCATAAAGTTTTATCGTGGAGGACTTCATTACTATGTGGTTCAAACTTCAAATTAGATTTCATTCAACTCTAAATTGTATTATCATATTAAGTGTTGTACACATTTTTTGTCGATAATATCATTAATTGTAAAAATAACTGTCTTGAAATGCCTAATAAACATGTTTTGCATCCTATGTTTTGCATTTTCTAGTAGACATGAAATCACAGTTAGCTTCTTAATTCCTTGTTTCATGTTTTTTTTAATTAACGTATTTGATATCTGCTTCTCAATTTATGTATTTATATTATTATATTCTATTAGACTGTGATTGATTAGCTTAAATGAACCAAAATATCAAATCAATAATCACTATTACAAAATATATTTTTCAGACCACTTCATTAAGACCGGTTCCGTGTGGAACTGGTCTGAAAGTTGGAATTAATTTAAACCAGACTGGTTCATTTAAATGACCAGTCTGAAAATATATTAATTGAAACTGGTTCCGATGCGGAACCAGTCTGAAAATTAGCATTGGTTCATGTCAGAATGGTTCATTTTGACAACCAGTCTGAAAATAGATAAACTGGCCCTAATATTTGGCCAAGCACCATCGCCGCCCCTACCCCTCACTTTCTTTCTCTCCCTCGTCTCTCCAACAGGGCTGGCCGCCGCCCTCCAGCGCCACCCAGACAGCCACCACCGTCGTGAGGGGAGGCTCGCAAATCGCGATTTTGCCTTCGCCTCTACCTCCCTCGCGCTCTCTCTCTCTTTCTTTCTCTCTCTCTCCACCTATGGTTATCGCGAGTTGCGATCCGAAAACCCAGCCACCATCGATGTTGGGAAGACTGATCACCGCTGTGATGGGCTGAAGGCCCGAGTTAGGAGGAAGCCCAAATGGTTTTCAGATTATGTTTAAAGGATTTAGGAAAATAGTTTTTTGACCCCCCTCTTGATTTGTTGACCCTCTTCTTTTTTAACAGACACTAATAACTTTTTTCTCTTCCTCTTCTTCTCCATGTTCTATTTTTCTCCCTCTTTTCAACCAGCACCACCTTCCTCCTATACTCTTCATCGACCCAAACCAACTTTTTCCCTCCACTTCATCAACCCAAACCAAACCACTCTTCCTCCCGCGTGCTTGATACCTTTTTTTACTCTGAAAATTATAAGCGGTAAAAATTAAACAAGATCACAGTACTACTAATATTCTGCATCATGATGATTCATGAACGAGCGTCATCACTAAGTAGTCCCAATGTCATACTAAAAGACAAAGGAAGAGAGACTGAATAAAATGAAATAATCAATAAAAGGTTCACTACTACAAAATGGATAATTAAAGGCGGTATTTTAAGGGTGGTTCCTTAATGGAACTGCCCTCTTTTGTTTAAATTGATTTAAGAGAAAGGTTCTTTTCTTTAACCAGCCTTAAAAATCTTATTTTTAGGGGCGGTTGCTTAACGGAACTGCCTTCTTTTGTTTAAATTGATTTAAGAGAACTATAGAAGAGGGTTCCATTGTTTAACCGCCAACTTATATCATTCAAATTAAAATTATACCATTCATTTGTGACTGAGTTAGAAAATTCCCTCCCTAATTCCTATATTCATTTGGAACCCTAAAATACTGAGAAGACGACACGCTATTGGCTTCTTCTCTTTTTCACTTCTTCTCCCTGGTGGCCCCTTCGCTCCTCCACCGCTGCTACTTCCGAAACCATCAATGGCACCACCACCAACCTTCGCGAAAATCAGCGGCAACAACGGCGAACCAGAACCAGAACTCGAATTCCTGCTCGAAGACAGCTCCGGATTCGCCAAATGAATCCTGCAGTACGAAACGTGCAGGGAAGACCGGAGGTTCACCGCCTCCGTCACCTCCACTCTTCGAAGCAGAGAAACAAGCAGGGAAGACCGACCACCGCTTCCACTCCAATCAGAGAACGGAGGCCATCAACACCGCCATCGTCCCCTTGCCCTTCTGTCTAAGTAAGCAATCCTTTTGATTCTCTCATTATCTCATTTTGATTCTTGGTTTACGGTGTCAAAAAGAATTGTTAGTATTTGCTTTGTTACTTCATTATTGAAACCCTAGATTTTTGGTTGAATTAAGATTGATGATTAGTGTTTTGGGGTTTGGGAAAATTTAGTGGGTTTTTTGTGTTTTTTTAATCTCTATTTTTGGATCTAGAATTATGTGAGTTGATGACAGTTTTTTTTTTTGTGTTGTATCTGTATCTCATTGTCCTGAGTTGGATTGGGTCTTGTTCTGTTCATTGATGTTCTCTAATTGTTGAAAGGAGCTCATTTTTATTTGTATAGTGAAGGGAGAAGGAGGATATTGGTGTTAATGAGAAGTATAGTTTTGGTGTTCTAGTATTTGTAGTGTTACTAAGTGGTTTCTACTGGCCATGAAGAGATGCTCCTATGTATCGTGTTTTGATTTTTTTATCTGTTTAATCTGTGATCTGCAATCATGCATGTTGTGTTTGTTCTTATGGTTGTGTGTTTTGGGTAATCAAAGAGATACAATTTACCTAATTAAATATTTGTGTGCATTGTGATGGGTTTTCATTTTTACTTAATTGTCGATATGCCACTGTGTTTGTTCATATGGTTGTGTGTTTTGGGTAATCAAAGAGATATGATTTACCCAATTATATATTTGTGTGAATTGTGATGAGTTTCAATTTTTACTTAATTGTTTTTGTCATCTTCTAGAGCTATATTGCATCTAAAACAAAAGGTTCTTTGACTAAATTCATTTGTTGCTGATTATTGCCATACACTATGCCATTGTCTAATTCACCACTTCCCTGTTTTTAAAGCATATATAGACCTTTTTGTTGAACTTTTGTGGTTGCCTTGCAGATCCCCACCTTGCCTCATTGTGGGCATGTTATGCACATTGTCTCTTAAAAGGAATAGAAGCGATGTGCCTGTTCATCTTGGTTTTTTTTCAGAATTTAGTTTGTATACATATGCATATGAGATGGGTTCGCGAGCAAGGCCATTATTTGATCTCAATGAGCCACCCGCAGAGGATAATAATGATGAGAGGGATGGTGTTGTCTGCTTCCATCCTCAAAAGACGCTCCCATCAACAAATCCCCATGTCTGCAATGGTAGATGGGTTTGTTGCAGTGGCTTTTGACAGTAAGTCTAGCAATATTAATGTTTCTGATAGTATAAATGAAGAAAAGAGTGGTCATGCTTCTATAGGTCTAGAATCAAATTCTACTGAACAGAAAAGTAATAGTGTCCCAAATTCAGAAAAGAGTGGTCGTCCTTTTATAGGTCTAGAATCAAATTCTACTGAACTGAAAAGTAATAGTGTCCCAAATTCAGAAAGCAAAATAAAAAGTGAAGCTTCTATTGATGCACAGGAGGAGCCCGGTGTAGTTCCCAAGCAAAAAGAAGTTAAAGGTATTGAAGCAAGTCATGCACTGAGGTGTGCAAATAATCCTGGGAAGAGGAAGATTGACCAACATAAAGAGGAAATGTTAGGAAAAAAACGTAATAGACAGACCATGTTTCTTAACTTAGAAGATGTTAAGCAAGCAGGTCCCGTTAAAACTTCAACTCCTAGAAGGCAGACTTTTGCATCACCTGTTATAAGTCGTACTGTAAAGGATGTTCGTTCTGTTCCTGCCCAAGCTGAACGCGTTGTAATAGTTAAGGATCAGAAACAGGTTGACTCATCTTTTGGTGAAGGTGGCACCAATGCTGAAGCCCAGGTATCAAGTAATTTTATTATTACCTTTATGCAAACACACATTGTGGTTGATTATATTTATGATCTCTTTGTATTTGAATTTTAATTATTCTTTGCATTCAAGTTGTTTCTGATTTCTCATCGTATTGCTCCCTTCCTCCAGTTATCACACTGTGAGAGTCATAACAGTGTCCAGAGACACTCACATTATGGTGCGAGTAAAGGCAAATGAATCAAGAGAAAGAGGTATTCTTATACCTTTCACTACTTGTTTTATGTCAGATTGACATTTTTATATTTCTTTTGGTCAACTATTTGATTGTGCTGTGCTACTTCTTGACACTAACTTCAATTGTCCATATTGTTGCTCTCCCAAGTTGTGATGAAATTTCTTGTTTGTATCTTTTTGTACTCAGCCTTTACTTTAATGAATGATACTTTTTTGTCCCTGCAACTATAATGAACACAATCCTACAGTTTGGTTCTATTTTGGTCAATATTCATTTTGGTGGGCCTTGGTTGTTTGGTCTTTTTCTTACGGGACTCTTGATCATGTTGGCTCTGGTGCTCAGTGTTGCAAGAATGAAATTTGTTGGGGTTGATGAATTACCAGGTCCAGCACCCACCCAACATGGTTCTCAAATAGACCACTCTTTCCCTTTCCTGGAGTCTCTAAAAGAGGTTTCCCTCACACTATGGTTCTTTTCTTTTTATTATTATAATGATATTTTAGACTTAAGATGATCATACTTAACAATAGTATTTGTGTCTGCCTCTTTCTCTAATTTTTAAAAATAAAAAAACCATTGCTAATGTTATGATGATGATGAGCTGCTATAAAATGCTTAGGTCTTGGAAACAAAAAGAGTTGAGGAGTCTCAGAGTCATGTTCATAGAATGTACTTCATGGGACCTAATACTTTCAGTGAGCCTTGGCATCTCCCACATACACCTCCTGAACAAATACAGGATATTGTGTATGTAAAAACTCTTCTTTTTGATCCTTGTAGATTCTCTAGTTGAAATTTGAGGATGTCATCCATTTTTTCTTGTTAATTTATGTTATGCTATGTTATTTGGTTATGATATTGAGATGGGGATCTTCCAACATTTGGTGAATTTTAGCATAGGATAAGTATCGGGCATTAGTAGGCTTTCATTAGTGAATTTTATCTATGACAGCGACAGTTATTAGTAGGCTTTCATTGGTGAATTTCATTAGTGAATTTTATCTTGTTTGTATAATTAGCTATCAAGTCTATTACATGTCTTCACTCTGGATGTTTTGCCTACTTTGCAGAATTTTCTTTTTGTCTCAAAAGAGATGAATGTTGCGACGAAAGTTATTGATTTTGGTCTATCTGATTTTGTTAGGCCAGGTAATTTGCTAAACTAACCTTATATAGCCAGTATTAAGTGATACTTATTTAAAAAAGAAAAAGCTAAGCATCGTTTTATAATGGTTACAGATGAAGATATGTTGTTGGTATTTTTCATTGGCACACTAAGGTGCTAATCATCTTTTCAGTATTTTGTTGGCATCTTTCTTTCCCTGCTGTACCACGAATATATCAACGATCTAATGTGTGTTGCATATGTTATGCAGGAAGTTTTAGATGAAGAAGATGAGAAGCTCACGAGTATGAAGGAAGAGTTGGGTGATGAGGCATATGAAGCGGTTGTGATTTGGTGATGTAAACATTGATACTCATTCTAATGCTTATTATGTATGTTTTCACAAGATTTTTTTTTGCTGGACTTGTGATCTTGTGATTTTGTAATGTAGACACTTATTATACTTATCATATTGATGTTATTACTATGCAGCTCTTTTAACGAAATTATTTTGTTAGATTAGATTATGTTTGATGCATAATTTTTTTTTTTTTGAAAATCTTGCATAATTTTTGAAATAACATAAAAATTAAAAAAACTTACACGTTCTGTAATGAATAATTTCAAAAATTATTCAGGGATAAAAAAAACTTAAAACATAAAAGAGGAAGCAGGCAACAAAAAAAATTAAAAAAAAAACATAAAAGAGGGCGGTTCAAAAAATTTAACAGAGGGCGGTTCAAAAAATCATAAGAGGGCGGTTCAGATGAAAGAAACAAAGGAGGTTATTTAAATAAAAAAGGGCGGTTCGGAACTGCTTTTAAAAAAATTAAAGAGGGCGGTTCCGAACCACACTAAAAAAAGAAGCACTTACAAAGGCGATACATTTAAGAAGGATTCGGAACCGCCTCTTTTATGCAAAATAACCTCCCTCAAAATAATTTTCTGCAGTAGTGGTTTATTTGTTTGTTCAGTTCGAGCCTACCTTTAGCACCATCTCAAACTTTTACTAGCGATGCTTAAAACAAACTGGTCCAATGTCATCACCGTGAGGCCTGAGCTGATCTAAGTACTACTCATTGCATAATTTTTGCAACAAGTTGAGAGCAGCAAGTAAAGGACATGAACAAGAAAAGTACAAGCACGCTGCAGGTTCAGCATGTAAAATTCATAACACACACGCTGACCCCACACACGCTGACCCCTCAGCGTGCATACAAAATTTTTATTTTTTTTAAGCACGCTGACCCCTCAGCGTGTGTTATAAAATAAAAATTATTTTATAACACACGCTGAGGGGTCAGCGTGCATACCAAAATTTTAATTTTTTATAAGCACGCTGAGGGGTGAGCGTGCATACAAAAATTTTAATTTTTTTTAAGCACGCTGACCCCTCAGCGTGTGTTATAAAATTAAAGTTGTGTGTTATAAAATTAAAGTTTTATAACACACGCTACGGGGTCAGCGTGTGCGTTTAAATTCTATATGAGAGGGGTATTTTGGGATTACATTATTTTAGTAAGGTTATTATGGAATTTTCACATAAAAAAGAGGATCAACAAATTAAGAGAGGGGGTCAAAAAACTAGCACCCAAGGATTTATAACTTTATGTTCTTAAATATGTAGTTTATTGGGCCTAGCCCTTTTATATTTCTCAGCCTAATCATGTCTAGGTTTCTTTTCCTTGTATTAAAGACTGCAGCGTGGCTGCTAGAGGCAAGTAAGAAGTGTTTTGTTTAATTTTATCCTTCTCTTTTCTCTCTTGTCTTCCCTTACATTCCCTCTTCTTAGATCAGCCTATCAATTTGGTGCTTTCATGTCTGAACCTACCCCTCCCCAACCACCAGAACCACCCTCCCCGCCACCTGCCCCAGCGGTGCAGCACTTGGCAACACAGCTGCAAGTTATGCAAACACAGCTGGAGAACCAGCAAGAGTTGTTGGACAGCCGCTATGCCCGCCTACAGCACACAATGGACACTCGCCACCTTGCTGTACAACACTACATGGATCAAATTGCTACCTTACACCTACGAACACAAATGGCTATGCTTGGTGTCACTGATAGAACAGCCACCCCTTCCAATGCTGTATTTTCAGCAGGTAACAACCCCGTTACTCCTAACCCTATTATTAGTGCATCCCAACCCATATTTCATTCCCCATCATTACTCCCTACCCCTTCCACTACTTTTTTATCATCTTTCTCTACCGCCCCCCCATCCCCACACAATAACCCTAACCCTAACCCCACCCTTCATTCTATTTCCTCTACTATAAACCCTAACCCTAACCCTACCCCTCATATTACTTACTCTACTATTCCTTCCCTCCCTCATGCCTTTCCCTCCGCCACATTTACTCCACCCTCTATACCACATAATTTATTTTACACACCTAATTTTAATTCTACGTCCTTTTCCCTCCCTTACCCAACCCCTACCTTTACACAAACCTCTCCCAACAGCTCTTCACCCATCCGTGTCCCTAAATTGGAACTTTTACCATTTGATGGTAGTGCCCCCCTTGATTGGCTTTTTCAAGCAGACCAATTTTTTCAATATTATCAAATTCCTATGGAGCAGCGAGTGAATATGGCAGCATTTTATATGAAAGGTGATGCATTAAGTTGGTATAAATGGTTGTATCAAACGCATCAACTATCTGATTGGGCTAATTTTATTGTATCACTAGAACAACGCTTTGGTCCCTCCACTTATGAAAATCATCAAGCAGAATTATTCAAGCTCCGCCAAGTGGGAACAGTAACTGATTATCAAGCTGCATTTGAGCGATTATGCAATCGCGTGACAGGTCTTTCGGCCGAAAATTTGCTAAATTGTTTTCTATCCGGCCTTAATGCTGAAATCCGCCGAGAACTATCCATCAACAAACCCCACTCACTTTCCCAGGTTATTGGTTTGGCTAAACTTATTGAAGCAAAAATCAAAGACTCTCGTCCACGCCTTTCACGTTTTCCCCCACCACCACCCCCACCTACCCAACAACCCACCCTACCTCCTCGCAACATACTCCCCATCCGCAAACTAACCCCTGCCCAAATGCAAGAAAGGCGTGCCCAAGGTCT
Source organism: Crotalaria pallida (assembly GCA_037953625.1). Taxonomy (NCBI): domain Eukaryota; kingdom Viridiplantae; phylum Streptophyta; class Magnoliopsida; order Fabales; family Fabaceae; genus Crotalaria; species Crotalaria pallida. Next base: position 18,596,551 of record CM075650.1, read on the forward strand.
CTGTTATAATTGTGATGAGAAATGTGTGGTGGGCCATAAATGCAAGCCCAAACAATTTTTACTGCTCCTCTGTGATGACACCCTAACCATTACCCAAACCCAAGTTGACAACCAAGCCACTACCCACACCCAAGATGAACTAATCACCCTTGAACCCCAAGAGTTTGCTGAAATTGAGGGTAGACCTCTTCTTGAGCACCAATCCGAGGACCCTTTGCATTTTCAGCTATCTGACCAAGCCTTAGAGGGAAACCTCTCCCCTAAAACTCTTAAGTTCCATGGCTCTATTTTTGGGTTTGCAGTTACAGTTCTCATAGACATAGGCAGCTCTCATAATGTTTTACAACCACGGGTGGCTAACTATCTACACCTACCAATTACAGCCACTCCACAATTTCCTATCATGGTAGGAAATTGTGCCCACATTTTTTGCAGTGGCCGTTGTGACAACACCCCCATTGTGCTCCAAGAGCACACCTTCCATATCCCTTTTTACTTGCTTCCTATTAAGGGTGCAGACGTTGTTTTGGGCATTGAATGGCTTCGCACTCTTTGGCCCATTATTTCTGACTTTGTTGTTCCCTCTATGCAATTTAGCATTGGGGACACTACCATTACCTTAAACGGCAGCAATCAGCCCCCAATTACCCACTCCTCTCTACACCATCTAAGCCGTCTTCTACACACCAAATCTGTGGCCTCATTACACACCATTACCTTTCTCCCACTAGCTTAACCAACCACCATTTCTACCCCTGTTGGTTTTGGCCTCAAAATCTCGAGAGGGGGGGTGAATCGAGTTTATTATGTATTGAAAAATTCGTACCAATTTAAAAAATAGTTTTGAGACGGAGAGATTAAGCGTTGTTATGGATCGCGAAAACGTTAGAAAAAATATAATCGCGTAGCGCGGAAACGTAAATAAAGTAAATATGCGGAAAGTAAAAGATAAGGGTTAGAAAAGCTTGCACCGGTGATTTTATACTGGTTCAGCCTTCCCGTCGAAAGGCCTAGTCCAGTCCCCAAGCGACTCGCCTGAGAGTTCTTATAACCAAGCAATAGAGTCGCACCCTATTACAACCAAGAGCACCCCTCACACTACTAGGAACCTCCGTTCGCTAGGGGCCTCAATCACACAGCAGGGTTCCTCGCCCTACAACGTATCACAACATCCACTAAGGGATTCTCTCCCTAATCACTAAGGTTTAGAATGAATGCGATTGCGATTACAATAGCTTTGTGTGTTCTCAAAACACAGATACAACAATGAGCTCTATGATAGTGAAGTAGTGGTTCTCTAGATGTTACTCAGCCAATAAGAGTTTGTTCTTCAAAAAAGTATGAACAATAAAAAGCACAAGTTTAGAGAAGAAGATGAAGAAGAAACGTGCAACGTGAATGAATGAAAAATTATCTCCCCGTGAAAAATGTTGGAGTGTTTGATTTAAAAAGAAAAAGGTTTTGAATCAACAAATGATTTTGAATTAAGAAAAACAAATCAAAATAGAATAATAAAAGATTTGTAATAAGTTTTAAAATCAAAATAAAATCAAAACGATTTTCGAAATAATAAAAAGATTTGATTCTTAAAACCAAAAAGGAAACAATTCAAATTTAAATTCATTTTCGAAATAAAATAAAATATATCAGAATCTTTTATATAAAAACAAATCAGGAAATAATAAACATGATTCTAACACGTTTTTCAATAAATCAAGAAATAATCGATTACATAGAAGCAATAATCGATTACTTCTACAAAAATAGAAATTCTTAAAACATTTGAAAAAACATGTAATCAATTAGGCTAAGAATAGTTAATCGATTACATCACTCCTGTTCATTATGTGATGCAACTATAATAATCGATTACACTGAGGAGTTAATCGATTACTAAGCCTCTGGTTTGCATATGATGCAACATCATGTAATCGATTACTACAAACCTTGTAATCGATTACAAAGCCTCTGAAAAATATATGATGCAACAATTATAATCGATTACCTGACCAATGTAATCGATTACTTCCATAAGAAAGTAACTGATTAACACAAATCACTTAATCGATTACAACCTCTCTGATTTTTCTATGATGCAACAAAGTTAATCGATTACTTTAGCAAATAATCGATTACTCCCTCTTGCACACATATAAATATACAGAGTTTTGTAACATCAATTATTTTACTAAGGTTAAATGCAGAAAATACATTTTTCATGCAAAAACACGTTTTTCTTCTTCTCTCTAAAATGAAAAACTTATTGGCTTTGTAACTACTTAAAGAAACAGAACTTCATTACCTTACATTTGATCTAAAGATAAGGCTTCTATTCTATGCTTGCTTGAGTCTTCAATCTTCTAGACTTGCACTTGTGAGCTTGAACTTGAGTTGGTTTGTTATCATCAAAACATATAATTGTATCCCTTTGAAGTCCATAGAGAGCTTGAAACATGCCTTCCAACCAGCTTGACTTCCAACACTCCCCCTTTTTGATGATGACAAACACCCATTCTGATATGCTCTTTACTATCTGCATCACAAGTGTTATACAAGCAGAAATAGATATATAATAATGAAACCTTCCTTAGAATCATAAAATACAGGAAAAAAATAATGGATTATTTCATCTCCCCCTGTATGAATGCTTAAAAATATATCATATCGCTTCAAGCATCCTTCCAGAATAATGGATTATATCTTCTTCCCCTGAATGTATTAGCCAATAAAAATTAGCCAAAAATCCAAATATCAGATAATATCAGAATCTCTCTCCCCCTTTTGTAATCATCAAAAAGATGTGCAATCTCCCCCTGAAACACTAAGAAGATGCATCAATAATAACATGAGAGATAAAAGATTCACATATTCAAAAGAGGTGAGAGGCAGAAGCTAGACCAATTTCTCTACGAATAAAAAAGAAATTTTCTTTTGGAAGCGGTTTCGTAAAGATATCAGCCAAGTGCCGCGAAGTATCAACATACTCAATAATGCAATCACCTTTCTGAATATGATCACGAATAAAATGGTGTCGAATCTCGATATGCTTCGTTCGAGAATGTTGCACTGGGTTTTTGGTAATAGAAATAGCACTGGTATTATCACATTTAATAGGAATGTGATCTAGACTTACGCCAAAGTCTACGAGTTGCTGTTTTAACCATAAAATCTGAGTGCAACAACTACCCGCGGCTACATATTCAGCCTCAGTTGTAGATAGGGCAACACTATACTGTTTCTTACTAGCCCATGATACCAAAGAATTGCCAAGAAGATGACAAGTGCCACTAGTGCTTTTTCTATCTACTTTGCAACCAGCAAAGTCAGAATCAGAATACCCAACAAGATTACAATATGAACCATTGGGGTACCACAAACCCATATCAGTTGTGCCAGACAGATATTTCATTATACGCTTGGCAGCAACCATGTGCGTTTCTTTTGGATTCGACTGGAACCGAGCACAAAGACACACACTAAACATGATATCCGGCCTACTTGCCGTCAAATATAGAAGGGATCCGATAATACCTCGATACTTTGTAATTTCTACGGATTTACCTCCTTCGTCTTTGTCCAAGTAGCATGATGTACTTATCGGTGTTGCAACTGCCTTGGCTTTATCCATGCCAAATCTTTTCAATAATTCCTTGCAGTATTTAGTTTGACTAATAAAGATTCCATCCTTTGCTTGCTTTATTTGTAAACCCAGGAAAAAGTTCAGCTCGCCCATCATAGACATTTCGAACTCTTCCTGCATCATACTAGAAAACTCCTTGCAAAGGATTTCATTAGTAGCACCGAATATAATATCATCTACATAAATCTGAACTAAAAGAATGTCCTTTCCTTTCTTTTTGATAAAAAGTGTGTTATCAACCTTCCCTCTTTCAAAGTTATTTTTTAATAAAAACTTGCTAAGACGGTCGTACCATGCTCTAGGAGCTTGTTTTAAACCGTACAAAGCCATTTTCAACTTATAAACATAATCAGGGTGTTCATAACTTTCAAAGCCAGGCGGTTGACACACATAAACTTCGTCATTTATAAAACCATTAAGAAAGGCACTCTTTACGTCCATCTGATATAATTTAAAATCTAAAATGCATGCAAATGCTAATAGCAGTCTAATGGCTTCCAACCGAGCAACAGGGGCAAATGTTTCCTCATAATCTATCCCCTCTTCCTGGTTGTAACCTTGTGCAACTAGCCTAGATTTGTTTCGAACAATTAAACCAGCCTCATCAAGTTCATTTTTATAAATCCACTTAAGTCCAATAATCGGATGAGACTCAGGCCTAGGAACAAGTTCCCATACTTGATTTCTTTCGAACTGGTTTAATTCTTCTTGCATTGCCAAAAGCCAATGCTCATCAAGTATTGCCTCAGAATAATTCTTTGGCTCTACTTGAGAAACAAATGCAAAGAAGTTACACAGATTGCTAATAGAGTTACGAGTACTTACACCTTTAGAAATGTCTCCGATGATTTGATCAAAAGGATGATGCCTTGATGTTTTCCATTCCTTAGGCAAATCAGTGTTGAGTTCCATTGATTGTTCTTGATTTTTCTCCTCAACATTTTCAACTAAAATTTCATTGCTTCCGGATTGATCCTTTGATTTATCATTTTGCTCCTCATCCTCATCAATGAATAATTCTCCAAGAATACCTGAAAAATCATTAGCAGATACCTTTCCCAACCTTCTGGAATCGGATTCGTCAAATGATACATGAATAGATTCTTCAATAGTATTACGAGATTTATTGTATATCCTATAGGCTTTGCTAGAAGCAGAATAACCAAGAAATATACCCTCATCAGCTCTAGCCTCAAAAGATCCTAGATTTTCTCTACCATTATTATGCACAAAACATTTACATCCAAAAACTCGAAGATGGGAAATATTAGGTTTTCTCCCCTTGTACAGCTCATAGGGGGTTTTCTTTAAAATAGGCCTAATCAAAACACGGTTCATAACATAACATGTTGTACTCACTGCATCGGCCCAAAAATATGCAGGTAAATTCATGTCATTAAGCATTGTTCTAGAAAGCTCTTTTAATGAACGATTTTTCCTCTCCACAACCCCATTTTGCTCTGGAGTCCTTGGAGCAGAAAAATAATGCTTAACTCCATGTTTTTCGCAAAACTTTTCAAAAAGATGATTTTCAAATTCTCCACCATGATCAGTTTTAATGGATGCAATGCTCAAATGCAATTGGTTTTGAATAATCTTGGCTAGCTTTTTAAATTCATGAAATGCGTCATTTTTATGAGTAATAAAAAGCGTCCATGTATACCTAGAATAGTCATCCATAATAACCAAACAATAATAGTTGCCACCAAAGCTTTTAGTTTGACATGGTCCAAAAAGATCCATATGTAAAAGTTCCAAAGGCCTTTGAGTTGAAACAAGATTTTTAGAAGGAAAATTGGCCCTTGTGAGTTTTGATTTTGAACAAGGATCACATTTTTCAGAAAAGGAAAAATTTTGCTTTGGCAAACCAACTACTAAGTTTTTAGAAGAAATTTTATTTAAATGAGCCATGTGGATGTGACCTATTCTACGATGCCACAACCACGATTCATCCTCTTTAGATAATAAACATTTAGCATCATTTGAGGAAATTGAATCAAAATCAATAATATATACATTGTTTATCCTGCGAGCAATAAGCTTAATAAGATTATCAATTTTTCCCTCGATAATACATCTATCAGAATCAAATATAACCCTATTGCCTTTATCACACAATTGACTAATGCATAGCAAATTGTGCTTTAGGCCCTCAACATGTAATACATTTTCAATGCAAGGGTTAGGAGGTGTACCAATTTTACCGATTCCAATGATCTTTCCTTGATTGTTATCTCCGAAGGTCACATATCCTTGGTCCTTAGGCACGAGATGCGAGAATTTGGATTTATCTCCAGTCATATGTTTTGAGCATCCGCTGTCCAAGTACCACCATAACTTTCTTCCTTTTGGAGTAACCTACAAGCAAAGATTCAAGGTTTCTTTTTAGGTACCCATATCTTTTTGGGTCCTTGAGTGTTAGTATAGCCATAGTTTAAGTCATGCCACCTTTTAGCTTCATTGTTCGGTTTAACGAACTTCACTTTTCGGTGTATGCATTCATGTGCACCATGGCCCTTTTTACCACAAATATGACATATAATAAGAGGTTTCTTATGATTACTGGCAGGGACAAAAATGGTACTAAGTTTCTTTTGATGCCTACCGGGTTGATATCCTAAACCCGCTCTATTAAAGAAACATTTTTGCCTACCTAACATTAAATTTAAAGTATTTCTACCTTTTGTAAACTTAGCAAGGGTTTCTTTTAAATCTTCAATTTCTTTAACCAGATCCTTGCAGAATTTACAAGAAGAAGAACTAGCTTTAAGTTTAATGTCATTACTAGAAGTGTTTGAGGAATTTTTTAAAGTCAAATTCAGCTCCTTATTTTGATTTTTCAAAAATTCATTTTCTTTTGAAAGTTCTTTATTTTTTTCTAAAAGAGAGGCTGAATTTTTCTTTTCTAGAGAAACCAATAAGGATATCCTCATTGATTCCTCATGCAATTCTCCAAAAGCTTCAAGTAATTCATCATAAGAAAAATTTGGTTCAGAAGTTACCTCATTCTCGTGAGCCATCAAGCACAGGTTGGCGGTTTCTTCTTGTTCGTCTGAATCCTCATCCGAACTTCCATCATTGTCCAGCCACGCCAAGTATGCTTGCTTTCCCTTCTTTGAACTTGAGGTGCCTTTTTCTGAATTCTCTTTCTTTTTCAATTGATAGCAATTTGCTCGAATATGACCAGGCTCGCCACACTCATGACATGTGATGGTTGAGCCTCCACTTTTGTCTCTTTTATTGAAATTCTTCTTCTTCAGAAATTTCCCGAACTTTTACACCAATAGACCCATGTGTTCATCACTGATCAGTTCTTTGTCCGAGTCACTATCTGGTGCAGGTGCTTCAGCCTTGAAAGCCAAGCTTTTGACTTTCTTGTTTTCTTCTTCATGCTGAGCCAACCTCTTCAGTTCACTTTCATGTTCTTGTAATTTTCCAAACAGAGTTGCCAGCGACATTGTTGAGAGATTTCTTGATTCAGCAATTGCCGTCACTTTAGGTTGCCAATCTCTTCCCAAACATCTTAGAACTTTGTTGATGAGATCCTCATTGGTGAATTTCTTCCCCAATGTTGTTAGTTGATTTACTATCATCGTGAAGCGTTTTTGGATCTCTTGAATTGATTCTCCATCCTTCATTCTGAATAACTCATATTCACCAGTCAGCGTGTTGATTCTTGATCTTTTCACTTCCGTTGTTCCTTCATGCGTGACTTCCAGTATATCCCACATTTGTTGTGCTGTCTCGCATGTTGAAATCCTGAAAAACTCATCATAGCTCAAAACAGATGTTATAATATTTTTCGCTTTCAAGTCGTATTGGACTCTACGTTCCTCCTCCTCCGTCCAATCAGCCATAGGCTTTTCGACGGTGATATCATCAACCACACAGGTAGGAACATAGGGACCATTAACGACGACATCCCAAACTTTTAATCCTACTCCTTGAATAAAAATTTTCATACGGGCTTTCCAATACGCGTACCCTACCCCATCAAACATGGGAGGACGGTTAATAGAACTCCCTTCACCTCCAAACAGAGAGTTTGAAGCCATACTCTTGAGACGGTTAAGTCTTAACACAAGAGACTAGCTCTGATACCAATTGTTGGTTTTGGCCTCAAAATCTCGAGAGGGGGGTGAATCGAGTTTTATTATGTATTGAAAAATTCGTACCAATTTAAAAAATAGTTTTGAGACGGAGAGATTAAGCGTTGTTATGGATCGCGAAAACGTTAGAAAAAATATAATCGAGTAGCGCGGAAACGTAAATAAAGTAAATATGCGGAAAGTAAAAGATAAGGGTTAGAAAAGCTTGCACCGGTGATTTTATACTGGTTCAGCCTTCCCGTCGAAAGGCCTAGTCCAGTCCCCAAGCGACTCGCCTGAGAGTTCTTATAACCAAGCAATAGAGCCGCACCCTATTACAACCAAGAGCACCCCGCACACTACTAGGAACCTCCGTTCGCTAGGGGCCTCAATCACACAGCAGGGTTCCTCGCCCTACAACGTATCACAACGTCCACTAAGGGATTCTCTCCCTAATCACTAAGGTTTAGAATGAATGCGATTGCGATTACAATAGCTTTGTGTGTTCTCAAAACACAGATACAACAATGAGCTCTATGATAGTGAAGTAGTGGTTCTCTAGATGTTACTCAGCCAATAAGAGTTTGTTCTTCAAAAAAGTATGAACAATAAAAAGCACAAGTTTAGAGAAGAAGATGAAAAAGAAACGTGCAACGTGAATGAATGAAAAATTATCTCCCCGTGAAAAATGTTGGAGTGTTTGATTTAAAAAGAAAAAGGTTTTGAATCAACAAATGATTTTGAATTAAGAAAAACAAATCAAAATAGAATAATAAAAGATTTGTAATAAGTTTTAAAATCAAAATAAAATCAAAACAATTTTCGAAATAATAAAAAGATTTGATTCTTAAAACCAAAAAGGAAACAATTCAAATTTAAATTCATTTTCGAAATAAAATAAAATATATCAGAATCTTTTATATAAAAACAAATCAGGAAATAATAAACATGATTCTGACACGTTTTTCAATAAATCAAGAAATAATCGATTACATAGAAGCAATAATCGATTACTTCTACAAAAATAGAAATTCTTAAAACATTTGAAAAAACATGTAATCGATTAGGCTAAGAATAGTTAATCGATTACATCACTCCTGTTCATTATGTGATGCAACTATAATAATCGATTACACTGAGGAGTTAATCGATTACTAAGCCTCTGGTTTGCATATGATGCAACATCATGTAATCGATTACTACAAACCTTGTAATCGATTACAAAGCCTCTGAAAAATATATGATGCAACAATTATAATCGATTACCTGACCAATGTAATCGATTACTTCCATAAGAAAGTAACTGATTAACACAAATCACTTAATCGATTACAACCTCTCTGATTTTTCTATGATGCAACAAAGTTAATCGATTACTTTAGCAAATAATCGATTACTCCCTCTTGCACACATATAAATATACAGAGTTTTGTAACATCAATTATTTTACTAAGGTTAAATGCAGAAAATACATTTTTCATGCAAAAACACGTTTTTCTTCTTCTCTCTAAAATGAAAAACTTATTGGCTTTGTAACTACTTAAAGAAACAGAACTTCATTACCTTACATTTGATCTAAAGATAAGGCTTCTATTCTATGCTTGCTTGAGTCTTCAATCTTCTAGACTTGCACTTGTGAGCTTGAACTTGAGTTGGTTTGTTATCATCAAAACATATAATTGTATCCCTTTGAAGTCCATAGAGAGTTTGAAACATGCCTTCCAACCAGCTTGACTTCCAACAACCCCTACCCCTACACCCCAACCTTTCCCGCCTTCACTAAACTACTAGACAAATTTCCTAATGTTTTTCAACACCCCACCAGCCTTCCCCCCACACGTCCCCATGACCATCATATTCCCTTAATCCCCAATTCAGCCCCAATCAACTCTAAACCATACCATTACCCACATGCCCAAAAAGCTACCATTACCACTTTAGTTCAAGAGATGATTAGAGAAGGAATTATTAAACCTAGCACTAGTCCATTTTCTTCACCAATTTTATTAGTTCAAAAAAAAGATGGCACGTGGCGATTTTGTGTGGATTATCACACATTAAACGCTATAACAATCAAAGACAGTTTTCCCATGCCTACGATCGATGAATTACTGGACGAATTACATGATGCTACCATTTTTTCTAAAATTGATTTAAGGTCCGGTTATCATCAGATCCGGGTTTCTCCTCAAGATACTCACAAAACAGCTTTTCGGACTCTGGATGGGCACTACGAGTTTCTCGTAATGCCCTTCTGGCTCACCAACGCCCCCTCCTCATTTCAGGCAGCAATGAATGACCTTCTTCGCCCTCACCTAAGGCGGTTTGTTTTAGTTTTTTTCGACGATATTTTAATTTATAGTTCCTGCCTTGAAGCTCATTTACAGCACCTGCATGTTGTTTTATCTTTATTAGATACTAACCAATTTTACGCTAAATTATCTAAGTGTACTTTTGGTGTTAATTCCATTAGCTACCTAGGGCATGTAATTTCAGCATGTGTGGTTAGCCCCGATCCGGACAAAATTAAAGCCATTGAGGATTGGCCTCCCCCACGATCTCTCACTCAACTCCGCAGTTTTTTGGGCCTCACCGGTTTTTATGGAAAGTTTGTTAAAAAATTATGCCACTCTCGCCTCTCCTCTCACCGACCTACTCAAAAAAAATGCTTTTACATGGTCCAAGATGGCTCGGTTGGCCTTTACAAATTTACAACAAGCGATGGTAGGAACCTCTGTCCTTAAATTGTCGGATTTCACCAAGATCTTTGAAGTGGAAACTGATGCATCGGGTATCACTATCGGGGCTGTTTTTTCTCAAGATGGACACCCTTTGGCTTTCTTCAGCAAAAAGATGTCACCCCGAATGCAGGCTGCATCCGCTTATATCCGGGAAATGTTTGCAGTAACTGAATCTGTCAAAAAATGGAGGCAATATTTAATAGGAAGGCATTTCAGAATTCTAACAGATCAGCAAAGCTTAAAGCATTTAATGACACAAACACTTCATACACCAGAGCAGCAAAAATGGGCAACAAAACTGATTGGATTCAGCTATGACATAGTGTATAGACCAGGAAAAACTAACCGGGTGGCTGATGCCCTCTTCCGCTGTCAAACGGATGATACTCCCATCCTCGCAGCACTTTCATCACCACTTCCAACCGTGCTTTCTCAACTCATGCAGTTTTATACCTCATCAGATGGTCAACAACTTATTCAGAAATATACAACTCAGAATCAGATGAAGCAGTACTTTACATTTTCAAATGGTTTACTACACTACAAAGACAGATTATTCATACCTGACCTTCCGGGGTTGCGCGAATCCATTATATCTGAGTTTCATAGCTCTCCTCTGGGTGCTCACTCAAGCCTCAAACCCACTCTCGCACGCCTCGCCTCTTGTTGCTATTGGCCTGATCTCTACACCCAAACTAAAGCTCTCCTTCAATCTTGTCCGACCTGTCAAACCAGCAAATACTTGCCATAGAAACAGCAAGGGTTATTACAACCTCTTCCAACACCAGCACAAGTATGGGAGGATATTTCTATGGACTTTATTGTAGCCTTACCCTCTTCTCATGGTCACACTGCTATATGGGTCATTGTTGACCGCTTGACCAAGTACTCACACTTCGTGGCTCTTCCATCAAAGTTCTCGGCTGAACAGCTTGCTGCTCGTTTTGTCACAGATATCATTCGTTTGCATGGGGTGCCAAGATCCATCGTCTCTGACCGAGATAAGATCTTCCTCGGTCATTTTTGGAAAGAGCTTTTCCGCCTACAAGGGACAACATTGAAATACAGCTCATCTTATCATCCAGAGACAGACGGACAAACTGAGGTTGTAAATCGATGTCTCGAAACATACATGAGGTGTTTCACCAGCGAAAATCCTCGTACATGGTTTCATTTTTTGCCCTTTGCCGAATACTGGTTCAACACAACCCACCACTCCTCCATCAAGATGTCTCCTTTTCAAGCACTGTACGGTCGTCCCCCTCCTTCCCTCAAAGACTATATCCCAGGCAGTACCTTCATACGCACTCTGGACTCTACATTATCATAGCGACAACAATTACTAGCAGATCTCAAATTTTATCTCTCAAGAGCAACACAAAGAATGAAAGCACAGGCAGATACCAAAAGAAAAGATGTTACCTTTCAAGTTGGTGATTGGGTTTTGCTAAAGCTTCAGCCTCATCGACAATCATCCCTCCACCGTCGTTCCTCTCAGAAACTCGCTCGTCGTTACTACGGTCCGTACAGATTTGTGGAACGAGTCGGTGCGGTGGAGTACCACCTGGATCTACCAAGCACCTCACGTATCCACGACGTTTTCCATGTGGGTCTGCTTCGCCGCTTCTATGGCAACCCACTTGCTACTTTTGTGCCCCTCCCCACAAGCGTTAGTGACGGCATCGTTAATGATAGCCTCGGTGTTACCCCATCACAGCCAGGGATCGACAGCCATGAGAACTCAACGGGGCCACGGCGTGGTGGGTTACAAGCCTCCGCAAGTGACAGCAGCGGTGTTGTCGCAAGGGAGAGCAAAATAGATGGGAGTGACAAAAACATGGCCCTGAGGAGTGAAGTGTTTAAGAACTACCATGAGGGGAGTGTTGCTCCGGTTAAAAAAAAAAAAAGAGAAGATGAGCGATGCTCTGAATGAGAAAAGAGAGACTTGCAGAGAACTTGTTGAGAGTGGTTCTCTGTCCTTGAACAATGAAAAGAGTGTTATGTTTTCTAAGTACAAAAGTGAAGAGAGTGATCAATTTTCAAAGTAAAAAAGAAACCTTATCTCTGCCCCTTCACGTGACTCTCCCCAGCTGTCCCTCGAGCCGCACAACACGTGGGTTACAGCTCCACCCATGTTGACCACTTACCCAACGGCTCCTTCTTTAGGGTTCCCCACTCCAGAATCTTCTCTTGCTCCTTTATGCGGGCCGGGTTCACAAGCCCATATCAGCAACACACTAGCAGTTTCTTCTACCCTTGAGGACAAGGGTTCACTTGAAGAGGAGGGCAATGATGGGCTGAAGGCCCGAGTTAGGAGGAAGCCCAAATGGTTTTCAGATTATGTTTAAAGTATTTATAACTTTATGTTCTTAAATATGTAGATTGTTGGGCCTAGCCCTTTTATATTTCTCAGCCTAATCATGTCTAGGTTTCTTTTCCTTGTATTAAAGACTGCAGCGTGGCTGCTAGAGGTAAGTAAGAAGTGTTTTGTTTAATTTTATCCTTCTCTTTTCTCTCTTGTCTTCCCTTACATTCCCTCTTCTTAGATCAGCCTATCACGCTGTCGCACCCTCTCTCTGCTAGCCTCCACCGCCTCCGGCGTTGCGACGAATCGGGACCACCCGCAACCCAGCCGTCGTCACTGCTTCTTACGTCACCGTTTGTCATCTCCACCACCTTGAAGCTTACAGCGTCTTGCCTCACCATTGTTTTTGGGGAGTCGTACGAATCACGAACCGGACAACTGGAAAGCCATGGCCTCCATCTTCTCAGTTCGTCGACGACATCTTCTGCGGGTTCAAACTGAACCGGTGGCTATGGGTCATTGCTCGCTGATGTATGCCGCCACTTGTAGTGGTGCTGCTTTCAGAACTAGAATTGAACTTGTATGGTTGCCTCTGTTGCTTTGTATTGCGTTTTAATAATAATAATACTAATTTTAATATTAATAGTTTCTCTAGACATGTCTAATTGTTCATGTGTTAGTGATGAAACTCTGCGTGAAATAGCACAGCATTGTCCCAACCTTAGTGTTCTTAATGCATACTACTTCCCAAACATATCTTTAGAGGTATGCTTCATAGTGTATGATCAATTTTTGCCTATATTGATCGAGTCTATTTTTTTTAGACAAGGTTGCTAACTTGCTTGTTTTCTTTTTGAAGTCTGTAAGACTGCCAATGTTGACAGTTCTAAAACTTCATAGTTGTGAGGGCATCACTTCTGCCTCAATGGCTGCAATAGCTCATAGTACTATGTTGAAGGTTTGTAACTTGTCCTAGATATTGTTGTTAATAATGTGTACAAATTGTTGGGTGTAGACTTCTAGGATGAGTAAATAATGACAGTGATGCTATTGCAGGTTTTGGAGCTGGACAACTGCAGTCTATGTCTTTGGACCTTCCTCGTTTGTAGAATATTAGATTGGTCCACTGTCGCAAGTATGTGTATTCTAATTCTTTTATTCATCTTTGTCTCTTTCTGTATAGCTTTGTCTACTTGTTGCTTAATTTCACATTCTCTCCTTGTTTTTCTGTATTGGCTTTTCTAACTCATTATCTGAATTTTTTCTCCTTGCTAGGTTTGCTGATTTAAACTGGAGGACTATAATGCTCTCTTCTATACTAGTGTCTAAATGCCCTCTGCTCCATCGTATCAACATTACTTCAAATGCACTTAAAGTATGCGTAGTAGTTATGTCTTACATTTTTGTTACCGTGCTCATGTATGCTATAGTAGTCTAAAGGATGGACTTTGTGACGATGCAGAAGTTACAATTGCAAAACCAGGATAGCTTAACCGCATTAGCTCTGCAATGCCAATCCTTACAAGAAGTGGACCTCTCCGAATGTGAATCTTTGACAAATTCTATATGTGATATTTTTAGTGATGGTGGAGGATGTCCCATGCTGAAATCTCTAGTTCTTGATAATTGTGAGGTACACTAATAAGTTCCTTTTTTTGTTCATTTACTTTGTTCTCTTTCCTAATTTGTTTATCCATGATTACACCAGTAGTATGTACTGAGTTACTGGAAAATCGCATTGGTTTTTCACTAAATCCATTCTACTCTTTTTTAGTCAGCTTAATGAGTAAGTGTGCATTAACTTATTAGCCGAAAATTAGAATTGTGGAGTTATTTTCATCGACGTCTTTTTTCACCTTTTTTATCTGTGACCGTGTTCTCTTTTAACCGTATGTTTCTTGAAGGGTTTTGTTGGTATATTTGCATAAGTATGAAGTATATGAAGTATCTGTGACCGCGTTCTCTTTTAAAATTTGTTCCTTTTTGTATATGAAGTATGAAGTATTAGTTGTGACAAAATCAGTTTAACAATATTTACATGAAAATATTTTAAAAATGGATTATGAATTATCAACTTTTCAGCTTGTGATAAATTAGTTTGTTGTGGTTCCTTCCCTGCCGTTGAAAAATGTTCTGCACTTATTGTCATTAATTATTTCCAACTCATCTTGTTGTCTTAATGAATTCAGAGTTTGACATCAGTTCAATTCACCAGCACCTCTTTAGTCAGTCTTTCCCTTGGTGGCTGTCGGCCAATTACTACTCTAGAGCTTATATGTCCTGATCTAGAGAAAGTTGTTTTGGATGGTTGTGATCATTTGGAAAGAGCATCATTTTGTCCTGTAAGTGGTTTTCATATATTAGGTGATTCATATTTTGTTTTCCGTGTGACGAAACTTCTCATACCTTTTGATTTTATCATTGGTTGAATATGTTATTTTGTTACTAAAACTAATTTATTTTAGTATTAACTTTTCTACATGTTCATTTTGCTGCCTGCATGCTTTAAGAACAAGTTTATACTTTGCTAAGTAAGACATTTGATTTCCTCTATTCTCTCTAATGGCATTGGAAGTTGGTGCTTTTGGGTAAGGCTTGGGAGTAGTTGTACATAATACACTCAATGAGTTGACTTTTAGTGGTGCGGTATATAGTAGTTAGTGGCTGAGTGGATGTGTTCATTGTGCTCCTTAGGTTGGTCTTCGGTCTCTCAATTTAGGAATATTCCAAAATTGAATATACTCATCATTGAAGCATTGTGCATGGTCTCCCTTGAGTTGAAAGGATGTGGCATACTTTCTGAAGCATCAATCAACTGTCCACTCTTGACATCTCTGGATGCTTCCCTCATTGTTAGGCAAGTTAGTTTGGTCATGTTTTTAACAACTAACGAGGATGTGATGCTAATTTTGTCGCAGATATTGTTGTTGCATGTATTAATTAGTCTTATTTTTTTCTCTCGAATGTCTAATGATGACTTTTATTCATTATCCTTATTTTGAAATGTAACCTCATTTTTAATATAATCCAAATATCCATTCAAGTTGTGATCTTAATTTTGAAATGTATTTTGAGTGCTAGCATTCTTAATTTGCAGGTTCTATCTAGGGGTAGAACTACTGAAGTGTGAGAGCAATGAGCCCATTCTCAAATCCCTTTGGCATTACTCATATGTAATTTTGTGCTGCTCCTTGAAGGTAATTTCTTATACTCCCTCCGGTCCAAAATATGAGCACCCTTTTTGTGAGAGAGAGAAAGGGTGCTTATAATATGGACCGGAGGGAGTATTATTTCCATTTCCATAGGAATTTTGTTCAGAGTTCCTCCAGATTATGCAGCAGGTATAGTAAATTAAATTTGCATCTGATATTTTTCATTGTTTTAGCTAAGTCAAGAGCATGTCCTTCTTATGTGGTTAAGATTTGTTACTTTCAAGTATAACACTTGTTAAGATTTGTCCTAGCTAGGTATATATTATTGCTCAAGACTTTTTCCATTTCTCTATAACTTCTAACTATCATATCTTTGGTATGACATAAAGCATTTAATTTATTACATTGGTCATCCATTTTTTTTTATGCAGGTATCATTATCCAATATCACTATCTGTCGCTGCGGACATATGATGTGGAAAATGATGATGCAAGCGTTATTTTTTTTTGGTGAATGATGCAAGCTTTATTTAGATGTTATGGGATTATTATTATTATTATTATTATTATTGTTGTTGTTGTTGTTGTTGTTATTATTATTATTATGCGCCTATGGTAGCAAAACCATATCCATCCGAGTTATTTAGCTTGACTAAAATAAACTTTGTTGACGGTATGAGCTAGTAATTCAAGATTTTTAGCTACCAACAATACTATAGGATGTACGTACACTGTTCATATATATATATATATATATATATATGAATGTTTCATTTCTGTTTGCCACTTGTTTTATTATGCCTGCATATATAATATGCATGTCTTAATTCTTGCCAAGAAGCGATTCAAAAATTAACTCAGAGCTGTTAAAAAATTAATTCAAATCGGTTTAGAATAATAATTCAGAGCGGTTGAAAAATCAATTCAGAGCGGTTCAAAAATTAATTCAGACCAGTTCAAAATAATTATTCAGAGCGGTTCAAAAATTAATTCAGAGCGATTCAAAAGAATTATTCAGACTGGTTCACAAATTAATTTAGAGCGGTTCATTTTTAAGTTTCAGAGCGGTTAATAACCAGTCTCGTTCATGTAAACAAGACCGGTTCATAACTGCTCTTGTTTAACATGTATTTTTTACAACACGATCTTTTAGACCGGTGTGAAACCGCTCTGAAACATGGTTCGGAACCGGTCTGAAAAAGCTTACTTGTAGTAGTGAATAAACCAATATAGCAAACCAGCAAAACCAACAATAAACAAAAATAGCAATGAACAATGAAAATCAAAACCGAAAAAAAAAACCACCTTTGAGAGGGGGAACCAGTCAAGAGAATGTAGTGGCTCGACGGTGGAGCGCAACAACAGTGGCGCAAGTGGCTTGGCAGTGGGGCTGTGATAGTGATGTTGCTGGGTGGCATGACAGCAGGGGTGGCACGCGATAGCAAGACAGCAGCGCACACGACAACAACGCAACAATCACAGGGTAGCTCAGCGATCACCAGACAATAGTGGCACGATAGCAGAGACGGTAGTGACAGAAGCAGTGGCGGAGGGCAGCGGTGATGGAGGGCAGAATTGACGGATTTGTCTGAGCACGTTTACGTTTGATGAGAGGGAAGAGAGAAAGACACGGTTTTGTATGATGGAAATAGAAATACAACGCCAATTAGGTTTTATTTGAGTTTTTTTATTTGGGTTTAAACAATTATAAAAAAATATGGTTAGCGCAGGAGTGAAGGAAAACTATGATAGAAAATGTGACAAAAAAAAAGACACCGCGTTATGAAGATGACGTTGTCATCTTTGAAAAAAAAAAAGGCGTAAAAAAATGACAGCGCCGTTCTAAAACAGCGTTGTGAAAATGTGACCAATAAAAACAACAATAACGCATTATGAAGATGATGTTGTCATCTTTGAAAAAAAGACAGACACGCTTTAAAATGGTGTTGTCTTATAAAGAAGTGAGAAAATTAACAGCACCTGACAACGATAGCGTTGTCATTTTACGTTAAAGATAACACTAAGTAAACATGGCATTGTTAATAATTCCGTGTGAATTTTTCGCAACTCTTTCTAAAAAGGCCTTGTTGAATGGGCGCTGTTAATATGCAATTCTGGTGTAGTGAATATTGATATTTAAATTTAGTTGGTGTTGCAATCTCCCCCACTTAAAGATATTTTGTCCTCAAAATTCGAGTTAAAAATTTTAAATGAAATTTTGTTTCTAAAAATATTTATTATTCTCCCTCACTTAAGATTTTTCATATTCCAAAAATTCATTTTAGAAAACATAAATAGTTTTTAAACAAATTGTTTCCGCTACGCACTCTGATTACCTTAACACGAATGATGGAATATCAATATACCTTCATTTCTTAATAATTGAAAACATTGGGGGGGAGTAATCCTAATATTACATTCCATTAATAATGAAATCACACTTTTCCGATATAATCTTTCACAAAAAAGATCATACGACATATCTTTAGGTTAAATGAACCTAAAGACAAGAATATTTGTCACCATCATATATAGCTAAGTAGTTAAGTTCTAGAGATTGTGTATTTCCGTTGGAGCGACAATTATTTGTCCTATCCCGTTGATTATTATTTTCTCTAGTCTCAACTAACTTTCTTACTCTATAGTGTTCAATAATATTTACCACATCCAATTGTGGTAAGGGCTTATTAAAAAAATTTGGTCTAATATCTTCTTTAGAAATTTAAACTATCAAAAGGATTTATTTAACGTAATCGAAATATTAAAGATTACGTTAAATCAGGATTAAAAAGTATTAAATAAACACAGGTTTACCTATATCAGCATCGGATTCAGAACCTTGAAAAGTAAATACTTTCCCTTGCACCTTGGGCTTCTTGTTGTTGTCCACCTTTTTTCCTTTATTCTCTGGTCAATATGGAGAATAGTGTCCCAACTATCTATAGTTGAAACAAACTCCCTTTGAAACCCAGAAATACGGCTCAAAATGATGTCTTCCACATTCTCCACACTGAGGTGGGTTGGTGATAACCTTATCATTCCCTTTTCCACTTTCATTTCCATGAATATTTTCTCGTTGGGGTTCTTCAAATATTGACTCTTCGAGTTGTCCTTCTTGCTTTTCATATTGATTTCTCATCTCTTTAGCCTTTCTCTTCTTTTGAACTCGAATATTTCTTTCATAAACATTCTTTGCGTTCAAATCATCTTCATAAATCCGGCGCATATTTACTAACATCGGGAAACTTCGTATCCTTTGATAATTGAAGGATGGCTAAGGTTCGGGAGTAATCCATTTTCAAACTTAACACATTTGGTCCTCTCGTCTGGGTTATACTGGAATTAGGGAGAGTACTTTATCGGTTCCTCAAATTTGACAACATGCTCTCCAACACTCAAGTCCCCTTGTTTTAATTCCAAAAATACAACTTCTTTCTTTCTTCTTACATTTTCAGGGAAATACTTTTCCAGAAATCTTTCTTTGAATATTTCCCGGGTGATGCGTTGTTGCTCAGCTTCTAACAGTTGTTTGGCATGATCCCACCATGCCTCAGCTTCACCATTCAACATGTAGGTTGCAAAGGTGACCTTTTGCTCAGCAGTGTACATCATCGTCCAAAAGATCTTTTGAATTTCTTAAAGTCATCTTTGTGCTTCATATGGATTATAATCTCCTTCAAACCTTGGTGGGTCGTTCTTCCTAAATTTGACAATCCATAAAATTCATTTCACCCTGTTGATTGGGTTGAATAACATTTCCAGGATTCTAGCAATCCTTTCAAGAAGTTGGTTAGTAGTCCTATTTGCCAGTTGATACTTGCACTAATAAAATAGTGGGTTGAGTTCCCAAAATAAATAAGTAAAATAGTGTGTAAACAAAAACTTTTTCAACAAAAAGAGTTATCTCAAAAGCTTTACTTCATTTAAAACATTTTTTAATTACAAATAAGCCTGAGTGTAAAATACCCAAAACCCCAAGTTACACCCAAAGCAAGATCATGTAACTCTATCCTTGTTGAAAAGGGCGCAGGAGATTTGACGTCATCCTAGCTGTTCCTTCTACCTTACTCCAACAAGGAGTGACCTCAGTTCTATCCATCGCCAACTTGGAAGTCAGCTTCACCAAAATCTACCACACATTCAGGGTAGATGGGAATAAATCATATGTCATATCACGCAAGCAGATAAATGATTGAATAATTATATATTCACACACACATAACATCATTACAATGTAATTGGCACATGCTGATCAAGTGTCTTCATCAAACAATAAATTACATTATTTATCTGAATGTTATGCATGCATGTCTCACAATAAAACTTTTTCCTTATCATTCAAAACTTCCATAAAATCAACACTCTGGGGATAAGCAATCAGAAGTAAGTGTTTCCACCACCATGTATACAATCCCACTGGGATTAACGTATACTGAGAATCACCCTCCGCTATCCCAAAATGCATGAATAAGTCATAAAATTATTGTCCACCAACAAATTTATAACTAATCATTTTCCACTATGGTTCACCGGACCATTGTATCTTAACCCCGCTCCTTACCCTATTCATTCCAACGCCATGTATGATGAATGGTAGCTTAATCTATCCATAAATGTTCCTCTTATTTCTTCATTTTACATTATAATTAAAGTATAATTGATAACCAAGGTAATGATAATCATTATGCAATCATTATATATTAATTTAATCAGATTTGTGTTTGGATAATCAATTATCCTGAACCGATAATCGATTATCCAGTGTTAACTTTTATTTGTAAATTGCTGAAAAACCTGATAATCGATTGTTACACCATGATAATCGATTATTATCAAGACCTGAGGCCAAAATCCATTCTTTTCAGGTTCAATTTATTCCAATAACTTGAATTAACCTCTCACGGTCATCATACAATAGTTATCACATGATTCTAGATTAGTTAAAGGTATAATTCAACTAAGACATAAACACATATCATCAAATTCATGTCGAATTCAAGACAATCATATCACTTCACACATCATGGTTATAATTTCAACATAATCTCCCTTTACATAAATTTAGTTTCAGTATAACTTCAGACATATATTATCATCACAAACTCACCTTATTATGTCCAAATTTCATAAAGTAACAAATATCCAAACAAGAACATAAAAGGGATAATCTTTCTTATTCAATTATCAGCATAAACCTAACTATTTCAAATCAAGTTCAGCATTAATTTTTAAGCATATAACAAAGCATAATTTCTCTAACTCATCATATTCAGTTTTCTTGTTCATTCGATCAGTCTACTGATGTTACTTTTAATTTCAGTAATAACCATGGATTGCCTTGACCTCCATATGAAGCAATCTTGTCATCATTTCTAAGTTATCAATCAAGCTCAAACCTTAACTTATAATTACCAATTCATTATCCTAGTGATCTGAATGAAATCTCTCATACCTTATTCATGTTGGACATAATCTAAACCTCAAATAAACGCAGCAACTACAGCAACAGCAAAGCCACACAGCAGCAGGCACAACAACAATAGAATAGCAACCAAATTTGAAGCTCAAAAAGGATAGCTTCAAGTCCTTGATTCACAAGGATTTCTCTTGATTCTTGTTGTGTTTAGGTGTAATAACTCAAGGTAAGTTATTCCACGAAATTTGTGCATGATTTCAGCAGCAATTAAGAAAGGAATCCGCAAGGAGAAAGAGCTTAATGCAAAAACAAAGCTTGACTTTTATAGAAAGGAAAATTGGAGGTGGAAAAGGTGGAAGAGGTCACCTCTTTCCAACACACCACTCTGGCAAGCAGCCAACTCATCCCCCATCGCATGTGGATGAGAAACGTGGCATAACAAGGGAAGGTTCAAGAGTTTTCCTCAAATTTTCCTTGAAACTGCCTTAAACAATGTTGCAGAAATTCCCATATCATATTTAAAATTTTCAAAATATTATATTTTATTCTTTTCCCACCAAAATCATTATTAAATAATATATTTTGCAAATGACCAATTTACCCTTTCTCAGTTATAAAATAATAAATACTTTTTTATTAATTTCCAAATTATAATTTACAAAATATTGATATTTAAATTTAGTGGGTGTTACAGGTGTATGTGAAAAATAGACCAACAATGACCCATCTGTCACTGATGTAGCATATGGGCTTTTTTTGCCCAATACTCCAAGGCTGTGGCATACAGAGTATTTTAGGACCTTGGAGTAGGTGTAAATATTACACGTACTCCAAGGCGCTAGAGTACCACATACGTTAGGGGCATGGAGTGCAAGTTAAATTTACAGTTACTTCAAAAAAAATATAACATGTACACCCAGGTCTTGGTGTACTGGACAAAAAAGCTCATACGCTTCACCAGGGGCATATGAGTCATTTTTTTATATACGCCCCTGTCGAAGCATACCAGTAAGTTTAATATGTTTTAGTACGCTTCGATAAGGGCGTAGAGCACATTTTATACAAAAGAAATAAAAATAAAGTGAGACAAATGAATGTTATGAAGAAATAAATAATTTATGTATGTATGATTTAAAACTAAGAATGTGTGAGTGTAAGAAAGAAGAAAGATGAAGAAATAGAAGGGGATTAGTCAACAAACATCACTTTTTATCCATAAACCCCATTGTAATGGGGAAATGTCCAATTTACCCTTATGAATTCAAAAAACAAAAAAAAAGAAAAAGAAAAACCACAAACCCCAAAACCTTACACCTTCACAAACCCCACCACCTTTTCACCTTCTTCCACCCGAGAAAACCCCATAACCCCATGCAACCTTTCATTCTCCATCAAAACCCCTCTCTTTCTATCTCTCTCTACTCTTTCTACTCTTCTCTAGAGCAAAAAACTCATTGAGGTATATATTTTGTTCACACCAACGTTCGTGAAGCAGTCCAAGTTGTTTTATTGCACATTACTGCAGGTAACTTACATCTCTGCCGTTAAGTTTTTTTTTTTGTGTTACTGTTACCATTTCGACTCATCAGTGTTGGAATCCTCTAAAATTCCAATATGGGTGTATCGGAATTTTTTCCGTATTTGTTCTTAAGTTTATTCCGATCACATACTTTCGGAAATTTCATATTTCCGAAAATATAATCTCGGAATTAGTTTTATTTAGAAGAACACAACAGAGAAGAATGAAAACGAATGAAGAGAAAGAGTTGAAACGCAGCAGAAAAGGAAGAAGAACAAATGAAACCCAACACCAAATCAACCAAAAAACAGAGGAGAAGGTACACGAAGTTCTCACCTTTACAGACGAATCGCGACGGAGGAAGAAACAGCGGTGGAGGCGGCGGCGGCGATCGGGAACGGCGATGGAGAAAGCGGTGGAAGTTGGTGGAGAAGGTTGGGGAAGGGAATATGAAAGGTTAGAGAACGCGAATGAGGTTGGGGTTTGTGGTTTTAGAAGTTAAAGGGATGAAATGGTGGGAAGTTACGAGAAGGGTAATTTTGGAATATTTAGAAAAAATGTGGTTTGTAGGATAAACATTAGGGTTTGTAGACTAGACCCCGAAATAGAAAAGAGGTTTAAGGGAAAAGAACGAGGAGGAGGAGGAGGAGGAGAAGAAGAAAAAGAAGAAAGAAGGAAATATTTTTTTTAAAGTGAAAGTATTTTGGATATAAATGAAAAATAAAAGGAGGTCAAAAATCCAAAAGGGGATTATAAAATTAAGAGTGAAGGGACACTTTGGTCCCTCGAGTTTTTCGACAGGGATACTTTAGTCCCTCAAGAAATTTAATTCATTTTTAGCCCCCATGTTTTGCAAAAGTACCAATTTAGTCCCTCATATTTTGCAAAAGTACCAATTTAGTCCCTCATATTTTCCAAAAGTACCAATTTAGTCCCTCAACGAAGTGGCTAACGGAAATAGGACAAGGACTAAATTGGTACTTTTGGAAAACTTTGGGGACTAAAAATGAATTAAATTTCTTGAGGGACTAAAATGTCCCTGTCAAAAAACTTGAGGGACTAAAGTGTCCATTCACTCTAAAATTAAATCCCTCATGATCAATGTCGGATCTTAATCGAAAGTTAAGGGGGTACAATAAATAACATGGACCAAAAGATGCAAAAGCTTTTTTATGATCAAATATTGTTTTGTTTATATTATTTTTTTTTTGGTAAACCAAAGGGGCGAACGCCCAAACAAACAAAAAACAAATTACATCAAAAAGATATCTCTAGGCAAAGGAGTCCTAGAGTAGTCTTGAAATAAGAGAGTTTTGAGCTCCTGAGGGGGTTCCTGAACGATGCAGCATCCAAAATTCTTGCCAAGACTTAAATTAGCCAAGTAATCCGCGCAAATATTCCCTTCCCGCTTAGTATGCAGGAACTTTATGTTCTGAACTTTCTTGCTCAAGTGAAGGATATGAGTGATGAGACCATTGGTAGCTATACTATGCGTAACACTCATCTCCTTGTTCAAATGATTAATAATAGAAAGAGAGTCACATTCCACAATAAGCTTGTCAATGCCCTCTTCCACAGCGATTTTGAGACCAGAGAAGATACCCCACAGTTCAGCAGCGTAAGCCGTTGCCACTCCTATTTTGTTATGGAAACCGTTAATCCATCTGCCATCACTATCTCTGAACAGACCCCCACATCCTGCGATTCCTGGATTACCTTTAGACGCCCCGTCGGTATTCAGCTTTATCCAGTTTTCCGGCGGTTTAATCCACTGTATAAAAATAGTATCACACACCCTCTTATTCTGGCTTGTCTCATTTGAAAGTAGTCCCTCAACCTGCATGGAAATGAAATGTTTAATGTTGTGCGGCTGTCTAAAATTAGTTTCATATTTACTCTTATTTCTCCATTGCCAAACGAAATAAATAATGCAAATAAATATAATGCACCAGTCTAAATGTTTGAAACTTCCCTTTCCATAACGCATATTATCATTGCACCAAGAAAGAAGATCTTTGGAGAAGAAATCGTTTAACTCCGCAGGCTCAATGAACTCCTCCCATATGTTACTGGCTCCATTGCAATCTCGGATAGCATGGATCAGTGTTTCATCTTGAGCATTACAGAGATTGCATCTAGCTGTTCCTAAACCCCAACTATGCAATTGACTATTAGTAAGCAAGCGCCTATGAGCAACCTTCCAAAACTGAAATTTCCATCGCTCGGGGCAGTTAAGTTTCCACAGCGTTTCCCAGGGAATAAGAGCAGTGGTTGGCGGATCAAAAGCTAGCATCCTGTACGCACTTCTAATAGAAAAGTCGCCTCTATTAGAACCAGCCCATATAATCCTATCATCATCCATCTCATCATGAGGTGCAGGCATAATTCTTATTTTGTTAATAATGAAGTCAGGGACACAGCTCTGCAGCAGATTGAAATTCCATTGGCCATTACCAGAAGCCAAGTCCTTAACCAAAGTCATATCCTGCATAACAAGGTTAGATTGAACAGCATAATCTTTAAGAATAATATTATTACCTACCCATTTGTCATTCCAGAACCAAGTTCCTTTCCCATTTCCAACTCTATATTCTATGTTATCTGTGATAAAAGGCCAAAGATGGACCATTCTTTTCCAAATACTAGAATCATTATTTCTAGCCATAGCAGTTTTCTTCAGGTCTTTCCCTCTAGCATACTTGCCTTTCATAACCTGCACCCAAAGCTCATTAGGTCTAGTTAAAATTCCCCATCCCAGTTTCATGATGAAAGCATCATTCATATTCTTGGTTCTTCTGAAACCAAGACCCCCATGGGAGCGGGGAAGACATATATTCTCCCAGCTAATCGCATGATACTTCCTCTGATCACTAGAACTTCCCCAAATGAAGTTTCTTTGGGCTTTCTCAATGTCATTGCATATGGAAATTGGCAAAATTGAATGCTGCATGACATGGTTAGACATAGTTCCAATAACATTTTTAGCCAAAACAGTTCTACCAGCTAGAGAGAGACTATTAGCCTTCCAACCAGCAAGCTTACCTTTAAGTTTATCAATAAGGGGCTTGTAATTTTCTCTTTTTCTTCTACCACCATTATCAATAGACCCAAGGTAAGTCCCTAGGTTTTTAACTCTTTTAAAACCACTAAGATTAGAGATATCATTAGCCACAGAAAGATTAGTATTATCAGAGAAAAAAATACTAGTCTTATTATCATTAATTTTCAAACCTGAGCTGTTACTAAACCTTTCCAAGCAGTTCATAACTTTGCTAAATTGGTCTATGGAAGCCTCAGAGAAAAGTAAAAGATCGTCCGCGAACATAAGATGGGATATGTTGGGGCCATGTCTTCCTGCTTTGATGGGATTCCAATCACCGTTGTTGACCTCTTCTTCAATCATGTGAGAGAGCTTATCCATGCATAAAACAAAAAGGAAAGGAGATAGAGGGTCTCCTTGTCTGATTCCCCTAGAAGGGAGGAACGATTCACCTTTGTCACCATTCCACAGAATTTTAAAGGAAGAAGTGGAGATGCAAGTGTAAATCAGATTAATTATGTCAGAAGGGAGATTGAGCTCGGTGAGGCAGGATTTGATGAACGACCAAGAGAGCCTGTCATATGCCTTTTCAAGATCAATTTTTATAGACATGAATCCAGTTCTACCTTTCATATTTTTCATAGTATGCACCAACTCTTGAGCAATAATTATATTATCTTGTATGTTTCTGCCAGGAACAAAACCCGCCTGAAAGGGAGAAATCCAGTTGCTCATGAAGGGCTTGATACGATTGACTAAGATCTTGGTAATGCACTTGTAAATAACGTTACACAACGCAATAGGGCGAAACTGGGATGCATCCTGGGGGAAATCCACTTTAGGAATTAAAACCAGCAGAGTAGAATTGATAGACCGAATAGTCTCCGGATGCAGCCAGGCTAATTGGATAAACTCTATAAAATTCCTTTCAATAAGATCCCAGTTATGCTTGAAAAAGATACTAGGCAATCCATCTTCACCCGGCGCTTTAAGAGAGCCAATAGAAAAAAGAGCCTCTTTAATCTCATTAGGAGAAGCTAAACAACCAATATCAGAAGCTTCAGCAGCCAACAAGGGGTAGGAATTACTGCAATTAAGAACAGGTCTAACAAAGTCTTCTTCAGTATACAGTTTTGTAAGATCCATGAAGAATGTTTTGATAATGACAAAAGGTTTTGAACAAGCTACAAAAGGTTTTGAACAAGCTTAAATGTGTTGATCAAGTTCAAGCTCAACAAGCAACAACAAACATCAAGTGATGAAGAGAGAGCCAACTCATGAAGACTTAGTTTGGTAGTTTGTGTTTTAATGTTTTATCTTTAGCCTCACAAGTCTTTTAGTTTATGAGTTTGGGTAGAGTTTATTAGAGGGTAGTGAATCTCTTTTGATTGCATGATTATATCATATTTTGAGTATTCACTTCGCCTAAAATCAATAGGTGGCCTAAAGGTTTGAAAGAAAAGGTTTAGTTTTTGAGAAAACAAGTTTTAAGTGATTTTTAATGTTAATAATCGATTAACAGATTTTGATAATTGATTAACAGTGTATTTTGAACTGATAATCGATTAACAAACTTTTGATAATCGATTTTCTGCACTTTTACTCGAGTAAAATATTTTCATCTTTCGGCTTACTCGATTAAATCATGTTTTACTCGATTAACACTTTTTCTACTCGAGTAACACGATCAGATATGGTTTTTAAAATGCATTTTTCACTTCTCAAAAGCACTTCTAACCATTCCTAACTTTTGGGTATTCTATATAAACCTATTCCTAACCTTTGTGATCATAATCCATCATTTTGATAATCAATTTTACAAAGAATCAAAGCCACTCTATTCTCTCTCACTTTCTCAAGATCAAAGCTTTAACTTTTACATTCTTTGATCAAGAACCTTGAGTCTCTCATGTTGATATTTCATAGCTTTTGAAAGAGATTCATAGGATTGTTATTTTGTTTTCATTTGAGTTGTAATCTTTGCAAGAGGCAAGTTATCTACAACAATTGGAAGTCTTGGTTGTGAATCAAGCAAAATTATATTGGAAGCCTTGATGTGGCATTTCATCAAGCACTTGGAAGCCTTGTTGTGTTAACAAGCAATTGGAAGTCTTGTAGTAAAGCAAGCATTGGAAGTCTTGTTGTGGGGTATCGGCAAGCAAGAGAAGAGGTTAGATTAGATATCAATAGGGTTACAAGGCAAGGGTGTGGTATCTCTTGTAGGCTAGCAAGAAGGGAGTCTTGTGAGGCATTTACTTGTAATTTGAGAAACTCTAATTCCTCATAGTGAAGAATCTCTCTTAGTTGAAGAGGGGACTGGAGTAGCTTTCAAGTGGATGAAAGTGAACCAGGATAAATCACTGTGTCGTATCTCTAAACTCTTAACTCTTTACATTCTTGTTATTAATTGTGTTCTTGGTTGAAAACCTAGAAAAAGTGATTTTTCATAATTGATTGAATTGAATCTTAATTGTGCAAAATTAAGTTTGGGGAAAATCATTTTTATAACCTAGGTTAATCAATAAGAATATATGTGTTAATTGTTTCCGCTGAATCTCTGGTTATATTTGTTAATTGATTGATTTTCGTATTTGATTGAAAAGTGATTAATTCACTAACAGAGGCATTAATCGATTAGTTCATGTCATTAATAGATTAAGGCTAAAGAATTTTTGTGAAAATCATTTGTTTTAATCGTTTTGATTTGTTTCTTGCGAAAAATTTTCAAGGTTTATCTAACACCTATTCAACCCCCCCTTCTAGGTGTTCTCTTAGTGTATCCTAGTTGTTTCACCCACCGAGTGTAGGTTCTAATAATTGGTGTCAGAGCTCGGTCGAAAGACACGAGCATAGAGCTTTTTCATTAAGATCCTTGAGGAAACTACAATGGGTTCTACGAATCCTTTTGGTGGTGAAGGTGCTTCAATTAATCGCCCTCCTATGTTTGGTGGAGAGGGTTATGGTTATTGGAAAATTAGGATGAGAATCTTTATAGAAGCCATAGATGTGAACATTTGGGAAGCCATTGAAAATGGTCCTTATATTCCCTCAAAAGATGTAGAAGGTGTGCTTACACTTACTCCCAAAGATAAGTGGACCGATGATGATAAAAGGAAAATTCAATATGATTTAAAAGCAAAGAATATCATCAGCTCCGCTCTATCTTATGATGAGTTCTTTAGAGTCTCCCAATGTAAAGATGCCAAAGAAATGTGGGACACCTTGCAAGTCACACATGAAGGCATTAGTGAAGTTAGGCGTGCTAGATTAAATTCTTTGATGCATGAATATGAATTGTTTCGTATGTTGCCTAATGAATCTATATGTTTTATGCAAAAACGTTTTACTCATATTGTTAATCATCTCATTGCTCTTGGTAAAACTTTCTTGAATTGTGAACTTATTAACAAAGTTTTAAGATGTCTAAGTAGGGAATGGCAACCCAAGGTTACCGCAATTGTTGAATCAAAGGACTTGGACACCATGGACTTAGCAACACTTTTCGGAAAGCTTCAAGAACATGAAATGGAGCTTGAACGTTTGCATATGCATGAAGAGTCAGATAAGAACAAAGAGAGAAAAGGAATTGCTCTTAAAGCTCAAAGGTCATATAAAAAGGAAGAGAGTTCCGATGATAATGATGATAATGAAGATTCCGATTCGGACATTGATGAAGAGGAGGTGAAGCTTCTACTAAGAAAGTTCAATAAGATTCTAAGGAGAAAAGGAAGGTTGAACAAAGACAAAAGTAAAGAGAAGGATTCCCCACACTACAAGACAAAGACTTCAAAAGAAGGTATAGTTTTCCATGAATGTGGAAAGCCCGGTCATCTCAAGTACTCATGCTCTAGGTATCTCAAGAAGAAGGAGAAAGAAAAGAAAACTAAAAGGGCATACATAGTTTGGAATAGTGATGATGAAAAAGACAAGAAAAGCATATCAAATAGTTCTTCGGATGATGAAGATGCCGTTTGTCTCAACTTGATATCTCTAGTAAATGAAGAAGAAAGTTCAAATGATGAATCAAGTGAATAAAGCGACGAAAGCGATGTAAGTCTTACTAAATCCGAAATTTCTTCTAAGTATGAATTGTTGTATAATTCTTATGAAGAAATGCATGAACAATTTAAGAAACTAGCTTTGAAAAACATTGAAAGGAAGAAGCTCATTTTGAAACATCAACAAGAGATTTTAGAACTTAAAAAACAAGTTGATGAGCTTAATCTTCAAAATGAAACTCTTGATCTTATATATGCTAATTCTTCTTGTGATTGTGCTAGTAGATTGAATATTGTGGTTGATTGTGAGAATTGCAAGTTGCTCAAAGATGAAAATGCTATTTTGAAAAATAAGCTTGCAAGTTTCTCAAATGGTGATATTAGATTGCGCACATTGTTAAATTTTCAAAGAGAAAATTCAAACAAGTTTGGTTTGGGTTATACTAATGCTAAGAGTAACTCTCATAGAAATGTTGTTGATTTTTCTAAAGTTAATTTTTCAAATGCTCCAACATGTTTCTATTGTGGTACTCATGGACATACTTCAAATGTGTGTTATATTAAAGTGCATGGTATACCTAAAGGAGATTTTGTTTGGATGAAAAAGGGTGAAAGTCCCTACACTAACAAAAATGGATCCAAAACCATTTGGATACCAAAAAGCAAAGCATGATTGTTTTTGTAGGTATGATTGAAGAGCAAAAGGACTTTCATGTGTTATTCATTCATTTGCTTCTTAAATTGGTATTAAGGAGAAAATTCTACAAATTGGTAACATTTGATATTATACAATTGGTATTTTAAATTTGATATTGTTGGATATTGCTCATAGTTCTCTCAATTGGTATTATTTCTTATAATGTGATATTGTTTATACTATTGAGAAAATACTATTGGTATCAAATTCTTACAATTGTTTTTCAATTAGTATCATGTTATTGGTATACAATTTGTTATAATTGATATCATTGAGTAATCATTAGATGATTATCATGCTTTTGGTTGTTATATCTCATTAATCTCTCTATTTTGGCTTAGATCTTTTATTTCAATTGGTATATATATTTCTTTTTGATAATGCCAAAGGGGGAGAAATATGATGTTTTGAAAAAGGGGAGAAATATTATGTTTTTATCATTTTGGGGAGAAATAAAATAGTATGTTTGGAGAAAGGTTGTTTTGTTGTTTTTATGTAGGTTGAGCAAAGTTGTTGGAGATAGGGGGAGAATCAAGCTTAACTCAATTGGATTCAAATGTCAAAAGCATTAATTGAGGGGGAGCAAGAGTCTCGCCAAGTGATCAAATGGTTCAAGCATCAACAACTTAAATGAACTTCATAATTTTAAAACATGTTTGTCATTTTCAAAAAGGGGGAGATTGTAAGATCCATGAAGAATGTTTTGATAATGACAAAAGGTTTTGAACAAGCTACAAAAGGTTTTGAACAAGCTTAAATGTGTTGATCAAGTTCAAGCTCAACAAGCAACAACAAACATCAAGTGATGAAGAGAGAGCCAACTCATGAAGACTTAGTTTGGTAGTTTGTGTTTTAATGTTTTATCTTTAGCCTCACAAGTCTTTTAGTTTATGAGTTTGGGTAGAGTTTATTAGAGGGTAGTGAATCTCTTTTGATTGCATGATTATATCATATTTTGAGTATTCACTTTGCCTAAAATCAATAGGTGGCCTAAAGGTTTGAAAGAAAAGGTTTAGTTTTTGAGAAAACAAGTTTTAAGTGATTTTTAATGTTAATAATCGATTAACAGATTTTGATAATTGATTAACAGTGTATTTTGAACTGATAATCGATTAACAAACTTTTGATAATCGATTTTCTGCACTTTTACTCGAGTAAAATATTTTCATCTTTCGGCTTACTCGATTAAATCATGTTTTACTCGATTAACACTTTTTCTACTCGAGTAACACGATCAGATATGGTTTTTAAAATGCGTTTTTCACTTCTCAAAAGCACTTCTAACCATTCCTAACTTTTGGGTATTCTATATAAACCTATTCCTAACCTTTGTGATCATAATCCATCATTTTGATAATCAATTTTACAAAGAATCAAAGCCACTCTATTCTCTCTCACTTTCTCAAGATCAAAGCTTTAACTTTTACATTCTTTGATCAAGAACCTTGAGTCTCTCATGTTGATATTTCATAGCTTTTGAAAGAGATTCATAGGATTGTTATTTTGTTTTCATTTGAGTTGTAATCTTTGCAAGAGGCAAGTTATCTACAACAATTGGAAGTCTTGGTTGTGAATCAAGCAAAATTATATTGGAAGCCTTGATGTGGCATTTCATCAAGCACTTGGAAGCCTTGTTGTGTTAACAAGCAATTGGAAGTCTTGTAGTAAAGCAAGCATTGGAAGTCTTGTTGTGGGGTATCGGCAAGCAAGAGAAGAGGTTAGATTAGATATCAATAGGGTTACAAGGCAAGGGTGTGGTATCTCTTGTAGGCTAGCAAGAAGGGAGTCTTGTGAGGCATTTACTTGTAATTTGAGAAACTCTAATTCCTCATAGTGAAGAATCTCTCTTGGTTGAAGAGGGGACTTGAGTAGCTTTCAAGTGGATGAAAGTGAACCAGGATAAATCACTGTGTCGTATCTCTAAACTCTTAACTCTTTACATTCTTGTTATTAATTGTGTTCTTGGTTGAAAACCTAGAAAAAGTGATTTTTCATAATTGATTGAATTGAATCTTAATTGTGCAAAATTAAGTTTGGGGAAAATCATTTTTATAACCTAGGTTAATCAATAAGAATATAGGTGTTAATTGTTTCCGCTGAATCTCTGGTTATATTTGTTAATTGATTGATTTTCGTATTTGATTGAAAAGTGATTAATTCATTAACAGAGGCATTAATCGATTAGTTCATGTCATTAATAGATTAAGGCTAAAGAATTTTTGTGAAAATCATTTGTTTTAATCGTTTTGATTTGTTTCTTGCGAAAATTTTTCAAGGTTTATCTAACACCTATTCAACCCCCCTTCTAGGTGTTCTCTTAGTGTATCCTAGTTGTTTCACCCACCGAGTGTAGGTTCTAACAAGTTTCACATAAAAATCCTTAACCATCTGTTGTAATCTGTCTTGTTCAAAGCACCAATCACCAGAGTCATCCAACAGAGATAGGATTTTGTTTTTTCTTCTCCTGTTGATAGTGCGAGAATGGTAGTAGCTAGTATTTCTGTCACCACCTGCTATCCAATCTTTTCTAGATTTCTGAAACCATAAAGCTTCTTCATGCTTGAGAGTCTCATTAAGCTGCCCCTGAAGTTCCAATTCCAAATCCTGCAAAAATCTGTTAGTAGCATAATCATTTGAATTTTGAATACCTGTAATTCTGGCCAAGAGCTCTTTTTTACGCTGAAACACGTCTCCAAAAACCGACTTGTTCCAATGCTGAATTTTGGGCACAAGTTGAACAATGGCTTCATTTAACAGAACATCTTTTTTCCAATTTTGCAGCATGAAATCATCAAACTTTAAATGATTAAGCCACATAGCGTGAAATCGGAACGGTCTTGATCTAGGTCTGTTATCGTCAGGTTTGAGCAAAAGACATAAGGGGTGGTGATCGGAATGCACCCGGGGGAGGATTTTCACCATAGCATTCGGGAAGCGAATACGCCAATTGAGATTGCTTAAGCATCTATCCAATCTTTTAAAAACACGATCATAGCCATTTCTAACGGTCCTCTCCAAGTAAAAGAACCTCCAGTTTGACCAATATCAATAAGGTTACACGCATTAATTCTATCAGAAAAGATCCTACATTTAGCATGGTTGATAGGGGCACCCCCTTGTTTTTCATTAGGACTACCAATATCATTAAAATCTCCAACAAGAACCCAATCACCCACTAAATTCTGCTCAATATCAAATAAAGAATTCCAGAAGGTACCTCTTTCTTCTTCGCGAGGGCTCGCATAGATGGCAGTAAGGAACCATTGGCTGAAATTCTCTTCTTGAACAGAGACATGAATTAGTTGATCTTCAATACGTAGCGATTGGATAGAATATCATTTCTGTTCCAGAGGATCCAAATTCCACCTGAATAACCTGTAGCATCACTGATGATTGAATTTCTGAACCCCAAATTCCTTATGATTTGGCGAGCTCGCATCCCACTGCATCTTGGCTCTTGAATAATCACTAAATCGGGCTTATGGAGGATAATCATATCGCGAAAGAATCTTCCAAACTCTCTGCCCACAGCACCTCTAACATTCCAAGAGATAATAATCATTGAGTAATGTTGGAGGGTAGTCTTTCATGACTGGATTTCACTGGATGTAAACCATCCTTCTGACTATTTGGTTGAAGGGAGCTCGTAGAGGCTGAATCAATAACCATGGATATAGCGCCATCGTTCCCAGAATCCAATACAGGGCTGCCTTCAACAACCGTCGCAGGATCTGGTGGTTTAGGAACCAGATTAAGAACAGTATTTTGCCCCCTTTGTAAAAGGTCGAAATCAACCATCTCAGCATTAGGGAGAACAACATGAGTTGTAAAGTTATCAATCCCATTATGGCCTTGTCTCACAATATTTCTCATTTTATGAAGGATGAGCAGTTCCTTATCTTTGTTGGTTCGAGTTTGTTCAACAGCGGCACTGTGCTGGCTCTTAGGATCAGGTAGCTCCATACTAGGCTTGGTGTTATTTTCCTTATTAGCAGGGATATTGGGCCCTTTAGTGGTCTGTTTAATTTTTGTTTGTGGGTTTTTACCCCCCAGAGCATTCCTAACCCTAATGGGCCTTTTACCAGCTAGGGCCTGCTTCCTCACTAAAGAGTATCCTTGAGATTGGTCTTCACTATCATTTGTATGAGGTAAATCCGTGGGAACTGAATCCGTTTCAGTACTGAGGGAGTTAAATCTAGATTCATGCTCCTTAACCAAGGCCGAATCCCTTTCCTGTTTCGATATTTGTTTCCCCTTGACTCTAACCGGTTTTCGTGCGAGCATCCAGGGTCCAAAGAGAGATTTTTCAGGTATGATTGCTGAGCTATTGATTTGAATATTATTTTCTTCTAAATAACTTCCTTGATTCGCGCTAATTAGGGCTTGTTCTTGGGAATTGACCGTTGGTCAAATCTCCCCTGCTGTCGGTTCTGGATTTTTTCCTCCACCGGTAGGTTCTCCGGCCACCTTCTCCGCTACTGTCATAACCATAGTATCGCTGTCCACACCGGTTCCCGTCATGCTTAAGCATTTTTCAGGACAGACATCTGCTCTGTGCCCATACATGCCACATTGAAAACAAATCAAATGAAGCCCCTCATATTCAAGATTGATCTCCCTACCAAGGATTTTAACTTTTGGAATAAGCTTTTCCATCAAATTAATTTCAACACAAATCCTTGCAAACCTCCCTTTAGAGTGAATTGATGTTGTGTGGTCTATTTTGAGCATGTTTCCAATCTTAGCACCAACCTTCTTTAAGAAACTTGGATTATAAAATTCCATGTCAAGGTTTGGAATTCTAATCCAAACTGCTGTTTTTTTGACCAGATGTTCTCCTTGTAGGAATTGAGGACGCCACCTTTGGACAATGAGGTAATGGTCTGCCACCTTCCAAGGACCTTCAAAAAGAGCATGTCTGTAGTCTTCTTCTGCTGAAAATTGAACCAGAAAATATCCTCTCGGCATCTCAATAATCCTGATAGAGCCATCCCTAACCCAACTCCTTTGAAGTTTATTCTCTAATATCCTCAAGTTAACCCTTTTGCCAAGGACATTGACGATTAGTGAGTTCCTCCACGGTTTACACCACTCTTCATATTCCTCTTTGGAAAATGTAATCTCAGGACATGGGTCAAATTCCTTGTTGCTAGCATCATCAATTTCTTCTTTGTACCACTTGTTTTCCGGGAGATCCTCATCCTCTATTTCAATAGCGTCCCAAGAAGGACCTGAGTTCGAATCCTTGAGGAGAGTATCCTTGTAGGATTTTTGTGAATTGATCATGGACGAGGACTGATCTTGTTCCATCGGAGAGGAAGAAGAAAATTCCTCTCCCACTTTGACTTTCTTTGTGCTCCGTTTCTTAAGATCATCTTCTTGGACAGAAGGACCTTCATTCTCACGCTCATCTTGACAAATCCTAGCAGAGCTCATGTTTATATTAAATAATTTGCTTGTATTATTAAGTGAATCGGAGAATTTTATTGGTTTTTTATTGCCCAATAAATCAAGGGTTCGATTCCAAATGAGCCTTGTATTTTTTTTTTCTTTCAAATTTTAACTTTATATTAATAATAAAACCAAAATAAAAAACCACACTACAACCTATGTATGCTATATTGTGTTACTATTAAGCATATATTTTAAAAATTTTAGGAAGCACAATAGCTTCGAATTGCTCATGGGAAGTTCCATCCCTATTTAAGGTATGTCTTTTTCGATCGTGATATATATCAAAGATGTAAATATGCGAACATCATATTCATAAATAAAAAATGGTAAATTAATTTACAAATTAATCTATATTACAAGAAAATAACACTCTCTCTGGTCCCTAATATAAGCACCATTTGACCAATTTCACTCTCTTTAAGAAAGTTAGTTAATATTGTTATGGTATTGAAAATGTACATATTTGGTATACATTTTCAAAAGTACCCCTATAATTATTAATTAAAATCTAAAAAGTGTTGAGTAAATAAGGGTGTTTGAGGAAAAGAAGTAATTAATGTTATTGGAAATTGGAAATGAGGCTTATATTAAAGACCAAAAAAAAGTCTTCAAAAAATACTTATATATAGGACCGGAAGGAGTATATGTGAATGTGATACTTTAATTTTTTAATAATTAATAATTAGTTAAAAAGTGGGACGACGTATAATTTTCTTATAGTGTGGGAAATTAATAATTAATATGTTGCTTTTGTAAACTGATACCATTAGTCCATTACACATTTACAAATCATGTAAAGTCGCCAAGAATTTTCATACCGTTGAATCAAAAATTCGTACAGTTCGCGAATCCGAGGTGGAATTGGACCACAAAAATTGTGAAACCTAGACACCACCTGATTTCAAAAAAATAAATAAAAAATAAAAGAAAATAAAAGTCGTCAAGATTACATTTCCCTACCTTCATTCCAAACACACACTACCACGTTAACAGACACACTGTATTATGTACCCCAAAAAAGGAAAAAAAAAAAAATAAAAAATCAGACACTGTATTATGATAAACTCGAAGTTGCTAGTTTGAGTTTTCAGGCTTTACGTATTCATTTATCACTGTGTTCATTTAGAAGCCACTGTTTGGCCCTCTTCCGAATGAGAGAACTTCCTTTTTAGGACCTCGTTCTCCTTTCTTAGTTTCATGATTTTCTGCTTCAGTGTTTCCAAATGCCAGCTTGAGGTTATTTCCTGCTGCTGGTCAACCATCTTTGCTTTAAAAATCAGCACTGCAGGGGACAAAAAAAATAAGAACTTCAGTTCATTTCTTGGTCATAAAATATGAAAATGCTCAAATCAAACCCAACAAATAAGGTGTGTAAAGAAAGGAATGCAATGAATTTAGTAGCATTGAACTTTAAGATTTGGTTGCCAGAGGTATTGGTAGAAAACTAGAAATTCAGCTATAGGATCTTGAAAATCTGTCTGAACTGTGAACTATAAGAAAGATTATTATGTCGCCAAATAGCTCATTAAAAGATTTTTATCATCAATCAATTGCTTAAAATATTAAAAACAGTTTTAAATTGAAGGTCCAGAGAAGGGTTGGTGATGTTTTAAATGACTTTGATAATAAAAACTTTTTAAAACCTATTTGGTGACTCTATGATCTTTCTATTACTCAATAGAAAAAATGCTTGGACAGAGTAAAGACATGCTAAATCAATCACTACTTACATTCCTTTTCTAAATTTTGGATTTTTCTGTGTAACCCATTTTTTTCTTCATGCTCAACCGCAAGACATTCTTTCAAATCCTGAACCTCGGTATTATCTGTCAAATGATGATGAGCAGAAATATCTTTATACCTCTTCACCTACTTATAGATATATCACAACACTCCAGACAAAAGAAATTTCATAAAGTAACTGAGAAACAAGTGCCTCACATTTTGATTCCACTTCAAAATGGATTTGGTCCACCCTGTTTGCTAGAACCTGCATATGATTTTTGTGTGCTGCTAAATCTTGATGGAGTTGACTTATGGTTGCTTCATATGTTGCTTCCTTGTTTTGAGATGCCCTGACATAATTTGAGATCAATTATCATCATTAGAACAAAACTTCATTTCAACGATAGACATATTTTGCTAACTGAATTATCAATACTCACTTAACTTGAGCTTCCAAGCTTGCAATTTTTTCTTCATATTCTAGCTTAAGCAATTTCATAGCCTCCCTATGCCCCTGCTCTAAAAAGCAAATTTGTGAACTCAAATTTTTTTATAAGCAAATATGTTGTTACCAAGATTTGAATTCTGGTTTCATCATTTCATGTCGCGTAACTCTACCAACTGAGCCAGCTCTCGGGGAGATAGCAGAAATATTTTAGGCAGCTTGAAAGTAACTCACATCTTCTTTAAGGAGAACTTCATTAGTTGCCCTGTCCAGTTCCTCTTTCAAGTTGAGACATTTTGTACGGAAGTCAAGCTGTATGCCATACCATTTTGATAAATTAAATTACTGTTCAGGGACTGTTTCAAACCTTAAATCATAACAAGCGTCCAGCGGTGTTCATGTATGAAAAACATTGGCTGTCCTACAACATGTGCTTCTCAATATGCCATATGTGACTCCTACTGGCTAGTTAAGACTTAAGAGAGTACAACACACAATTGTGAAACAACAGTTGTTATTCAGTTCGAAAAAGATTTAACGTTGAAAATTTTAATTGGGCTATTTTTCGAACATGACTAGCTCAGTTATGGCCCCTGACTAATGAATGAGCTAAGGACTCGAACAAGCAAAATTATAAAACTAATGAACAAGCAAAATTAAGTAACGAACTAAAATTAAGAGTATTTTATACTACATATATGCTAGAATCCACTCTTTATATACACTCTTTCTTATTGGTATTTCTCTTTTATTTTTAAATCATAAGATTCTTCAATAAGAGAAAGTTCACTAAAAATGATGTATAAAAAAAGATTATATTGCTAGCATTCAAGTTAATTTAAGTCCAAAGTATTGTGTAATTTATCTTTATCAACTAGTAAAATATCAATTTCGCCCCTCAAATTTGCATCATGAGTGAATTCGATCCCTAACTATGCACATCGTCAATCAAATTAGGGTGTGACGAGAAAATTATAAAACACTCAGTTTCTCAGAAGGACCAAATCGATCAATTATATGCAATGTTAGGGATCAAATTGAAATTTTGCAATCTCAAAAAAAAAAAAATAAGTAAGTAACGTGAATAATTGAAGCACCTGATCAGCCTGATTCTTCAAAGACTCCGTGTACAAATTTCCCAACTTCTCATTTTCTGCCAAATCACAAAATAAATAAATAAACATTTCCACATATTTGAGTTACTTGATGACCAAAAAAGAAAAAAAGAAAAGAAAAACGCTATATGAACCTCTTTTGAGAGTGTTGCAAGCGGTTTCCAAAGATTCCCGCATCTTCAACTCGGAACTGTAATTGGATTGCAGTGACTGGAACTCCGAAATGCTGCTCTTAACATCCTGACATGTTAAATTGAACAAATTTGTCGTGATTCAATGTTCATTTATAAGAATGAGGTTTTGCAAAGGATTGAATGAGAAGAGTTATCGGAATAATACCTCGTAGATCTGATCGAAAGCTGAGAGCAGTGACTCCATTTCTTCGTCACTGGTTGCCGCCATCTTTTTTCTCTTCCCTCTAATTCAAGATCAAATGATTCATTTTTCCGTTTTCACGCGGTTGTTGATGAAGCTGCCAATTGGGCCTAGCCCTGGCCCAATTCTTACCTTGGCCAAAATAATGAAGAAAATAGGTCATTAGTCCTCAAACCCCAAATTTATCTCCCAAACCCCACTTTTTTCAATAATACCCAAATTACCCTCCTTTTAAACAGCCCATTATACTCCCTCCTTTTTTTCATTTCACAAACCCCACGCTCCATCCACACAAACCGTTCAACTCCCTCTTCTCACCGCTGCTGCCTCCGCCGCCGCCGCCTCAAGGTATGGACGTTCTTCTTTTTCCCTCATTTATTACCGTTTTTCTTCTATCTCTCTGGGGGTTTTGTTTTGTTTTTGTTTTTGTTTATTTGATGTAGAAGGGTTTGGTTTAGGTTTAGTTTTTTGCTTTTAGGGTTTTGTTCTTTTTCAATATTATAGTTTTAGGGTTTATTTTTATTGTTGTTGTGTTGCTTTTCGAATTCGCCATTGCTGGGTTGATTTCGACAAACCAGTGTCCGAATGTTAAATTTTCGACACGGGGGTATCGGAAATTTACACTGTTTTACTTTATTTTTTTTTTCGTTAGAAAAAATTCCGACATATATATGTCGAAAAACTCTTAAAAAAACAACGTAAAAATTTCCAACATACTCGTGTCGGAATATCAAAAAATTCCGACACTGAATTGTCAAAATTTTCACAGTAGCGTAAAAAAAATAAAAGACATGAATTTTACCTTCAACAAATATGGAACGTCCATTGGTACTCCTTTTGAACGTAAAGGAGAAAAAAAACATGTGTTTTTGGAGGTTTTTTTTTTTTGAGTGAAGGAGGTTTGATGGTGAAAGATGAGAAGAAGAAAGAAGGGTTTGTGAGATGGTGAAGGAATGGGGTTTGGGGTTTGGGGTTTGCGGTTTTGGTTTTTGGAGTTTTTTTTTCGTTTTGAATAATAAATGGCAATATAGACATTTCCTATTTAAAATGAGGTTTGGGGGATAAAAAGGGGGGTTTGGGGACTAATGACCAAAAAAATATATGAGCAGGGCTTTTGCCACCCCAATTATGACTAGAAACACCCCACTTATTTTATTATTTTCAATTTTATCTTTTTTTTAACTTAACGTCAGAGACTAATATGACTGACGTGTTCCTATCTCGATGATTAATTTGAAATTTTGATAATCTTATGGACTAATTTAATCGGTGTCCACAAAGTCAGGAACCAATATGACATATTACTCTTATAAAGATACTTATAAATTATCCGATAATAAAATTCTCATGTTGATAATATGACTTAAACTCAAGATTTTGAGTTATGGGTTAATTGCTTACCAATTGAATCCACATATTTTTACGAAACAAGATGACTATTAAATGTAATTAAATTAAAAATCATAAAATTTAATTGGTTTAAATATCAAAATGGTTCCTGTAAATATTGATTCCTTTGAAATTGGTCCCTTAATTTTTTTTTAGCCCACGCATTTACAAAACGTTTTAGTTTTGGTCTCTCCTATTAAATTTTGGTCCCCATAATTATGTTGGTAATTTGTTTTGTTCTCTTTGTTATTAGATTTCATAGATTTTTTCTACTGTCATGGTTTTTGAATTGGTTCTCTTACGTAATGAAAGTTGTATTTTTACCCTTGTGAATTAATGTAAGAATAACACCCTTAATTAGTCATAAAATGTAGAGTGAAGGGACACTTTGATCCCTCAAGTTTTTCAACAGGGACACTTTAGTCCCTCAAGAAATTTAATTCATTTTTAGTCCCTCATGTTTTCTAAAAGTACCAATTTAGTCCCTCATGTTTT
This sequence comes from Crotalaria pallida, assembly GCA_037953625.1. NCBI lineage: Eukaryota > Viridiplantae > Streptophyta > Magnoliopsida > Fabales > Fabaceae > Crotalaria > Crotalaria pallida. The sequence goes on from CM075650.1 coordinate 18,638,145, forward strand.
CCAAAAGTACCAATTTAGTCCTTCAACGAAGTGGCTAACGGAAATTGGACAGGGACTAAATTGTCACTTTTAGAAAACTTTGGGGACTAAAAATGAATTAAATTTCTTGAGGGACTAAAGTGTCCCTGTCGAAAAACTTGAGGGACCAAAGTGTCCCTTCACTCTATTAATACATCACGTTTTCGATGTTTTTCATCCACATTTAGCAAAAGAGACTAAAACCAAAACATTTTGTAAATACATGAACTAAAACCATTTTTTTTTGCAGGGACCAATTTTCAGGGGGTCAATATTTACAAGGATTATTTTGGTATTTAAATCTAAAATAAATAAATAAAATCTATTGCTATTCGCTAGCTACAGTAGTTTTCTATCCAGCATTACTATTCGTTACAGAATTTTTTTCACGAAATGGTTCACGAAATTCATTTTATCCAATCAGAATGTTGATAATCAAACATGGTAGGATATATATGATAATTGGTTACTAAGAAAGCAAAGAAAAATAAGCCACGTATAGCCCACTAATTTCGTTCCGTGATGTTCAACATTTCTCTTTTCTATATGCAAATGGATGTCGAGAATTTTATCCTCGCTCATTGACCACGTGCTTTATTGGAAAACAACTAGCTACGTACCTTGCTATTTGAAAATTTTTATTGACTACTTGGTAGGTAGGAGTATTCAAATTTACTTAACGAAACTCCCAACCAACTGTCTATTGGTTTATTCACTTATAAAAACGTGACAAATATGAATTGGTGAACAATGATGTCGATACTCAATAGAAGGCACACATTGTTTACTTTTTTTTTTTTTTTTATAGGTAAAGTATTTTTTATTTTTGTTTTGAGTGAAGGGATACTTTGGTCCCTCAAGTTTTTCGACAGAGACACTTTAGTCCCTCAAGAAATTTAATTCATTTTTAGTTCCCAAAGTTTTCAAAAAGTACTAATTTAGTCCCTGTCCTATTTCCGTTAGCCACTTCGTTGAGGGACTAAATTGGTACTTTTTGGAAAACATGAGGAACTAAATTGGTACTTTTGGAAAACATGGGGACTAAAAATGAATTAAATTAAAATGTCCCTGTCAAAAAACTTGAGAGACCAAAGTGTCCCTTCACTCTTTTTTTTTTTTATGGGAATCGAGAGAAGAGATTTAAATCCACTAAATGATAACGTTCAGAATTGAATCCGAAACTTTTAACTTCAAAGTCTTAATTTGGTACATAATCATATGGGCTACACCTTCTTGTCATCATACATTATTGACATGGTAGACTATAATAACAGTAGGCCAGTAGCAACCTTTCATCAATTCAGTCCTCAGCTTCCTTAGTCCTAACAGCGCCCGCCAGGAACCGGTACACTGTTTCTTTCCATCTTTTGGTGCATTGCTTTTTGGTCCTTTTACATGCTCATAAAATTGAAAATTGAAATAGGGATGTACCAAGATTCAAGATTAGCTGCTAATTTTTTTTTTTTAAACTCAATCAGCATTATTGGTTTTACTAGGCTGAGTTGAATTTTTCGGTTTTTTTTAATGTGTGTGCATGAATTTTATAAAAATATCAATTTTTAATTCAAAATTTCCCATTTCAAAAAAATAATTCAAAATTTTGTTTTTTTTAAATGAATTATAAGACATACATTAAAAAAAAATCTTTAATAAGAAACGGAGAGTACCACATATCTAACATATGAAGCAGAGAAGACTTTGATAACTGCTTTTGACCGTTATTATTTATCATATTAAAATTTTATTTTTATCATTTTTTATATTTTACCCCTTTGTAATTGTATGAATCTTTTTATGGATAATTTATATTATCAGTTTCTAATTATTTTCATTTTTATTCCGTTAATTATGTTATGCTCACATCAACTTAAACAACATTATTTAGGCCGTATTACGATAACTAAAGTGATATTGTAACGTTTACAAAGCAAATTTATAATTTCGGCATTGTAGTGTTTGATCAAAGATATAAAAGATTAAGGTTTATTTAAGTTTTTAGTTCCCGAACTTATGTGCTCTTTTGGAATTGGTCGTTGATCTTTTTTTTCGTTGTTTTGGGTCCCTAAACTTTTTCAATTTTTGGAAAAGGTTGTTGCTTAAGTGATGATATGACCAATGAAATATCACGTCACTTGTCCGACATCAAAGAATGAAGTGCTATGTAGCCTTTTGTAACACCACATGATTTTTTTTTATTAAATTTTTTTTTTCAAAATTATTAAAGGATTTTATTTTATTTTTTTAAAAAATACAAATTTTAATTATTTTTAATAAATTTGAATTTTTTTAATCTTTAAAATTCACGTGGTATCATCTAGTATGTTATCTGTCGATACTGCGAAGGTTATGTAGCATTTCATCGGTCATATCATCACTTAAGCAACAACAAGGTCATTTTCCAAAAATTGAAAAAGTTTAGGGACCCAAAACAACAAAAAAAAAAGATCAAGGACTAATTTCAAAAGAGCACCTAAGTTTAGGGACTAAAAACTTAAATAAGCCAAAGATTAATCTTATGTGTGCATCAAGGTATTTTTCAATCGACAATGAATAATTAATCTTTTTCGAATCGTAGAGATTACTATAATGAGTTTTTCTTTAATCAATAAAGTTTTTTTCATATCTACGGCAAAGATCAAATCCTTGACATCATAATTAAAGAATTCAGTCATATACTATTCTACCAATTTTGGTGAACCTTGTTGGTACTATGCGGCGAGATGATTTCAAATTTTTTTGAAAGATAATAATTTTAATTATTATCAATCTTTTATTTTTTTTCTCATAAATTTGTATCAATAAAAAATATTTCATTCAGAATAATACTCAAATAATTACTTTTTAACAATTTAATACTCCTTCCGTCCAACAAGGATGTGGTAGAAAATGACTAAATTTTTTTATCTCAAACTAAAGTTAAAATAATTAATGTAAAGTTTAGAAATTGTAAACTTTGAATTGTAATTGATTGATTCATGCAAAATACATTAAATTAGTTGTTTGATAATTGGTTGATGTGTTAGACAAATTATGAAATGCATGTCTCCTTAATTTTTTGACTTTTGAATTTTTTAACCATCCTTATCAGATGGAGGGAATATCAATTTACCTGGTCTTCATGAGTCAGGTCAATTGAGCAATTATTAGATGGTTCAGTACCATTGATTCATTGATTCATAATAAGTCATCAACATTTATTATTTATTTTATGAACTTTTTTAGCCAAAAAATAATTTTAAATGGTTAAGAGAAGTTCGGGATCAACTAATAATTTCACCAATTTTGGTTTCTCATGTATTCACCGACGCGAGCACGGTGATTTATCCTTCGGATACGATTCATTCCTTTCGGGAGTTGACCTTCCCAACTGAAATTTTTTACACTCACAAGAGTCAGGAATTCGAGACCTTACTTAAGTAAGATCGAGTCGTTTATCACTCGTCTCAACCCATGTTGGTTAAGTAAATCCTATCTATAATGATCCAAGATTTATGTAAAAATAAAAAAAGTTTACAAGTTACTCTCAAAAATGAGAGAGGCAAGAAGAAAGAAAGCATTGAAACTATAGAAGGGAATATTCCCATGAACTAAATTAAAGTAAGAGCCAAGGCATTCTTCTATAAATAAGTCTCCACCTGGCCTTTATCCATCGTTCTTACCTTTCACAATTGACATCCTCAATTGCCAGCTCTGTACCAAGCCACTACCCCACAAGCCTCAACAACTTCTCACTCAAATCAAGGTAAACTCAAAAATACCAATACAAAGAAACAACAACAACAACAACACAAGAACAAGTTGCAGGAGAAAAATGTGGTTCATTTACGTGTGTGATGAGAGAGAGAAGGAACTAGGAAGGCAACAAGCCCCTGGATCATGTCCTCACTGTGGTGGCAAGGTTGAAGCCATGGATGTTGAGATCCAGTGGAGGTTTTGCTTCTTGCCTATGTGCTTCAAGCTCAAGAGGAAGTATTTTTGTACCTTATGTGCTAGACGTTTGGAATTGTATTATTAATATTAATATTAACTAGGTTATCTTATATTATATACTTGACTTATATCTATATTTTAATCCGGCTAGTTTTGAATATGGAGACATGTACAAATAAGATATGTTCTCTTCTCATGTTGACTCTCCTTTTCCATCAATAATTTTGTTGAATTTTGTAGCTAGGTGAAGTTCTTTGATTAAAGGCCTCTTGTAAATAGAATTATAGAATTATAGAAATATGAAGTTGTTGTATTTGATTTGTCTTCTAAATCTTGTTCGGGAGTTTTGGAGTAATAATTGAGATGCTTTTGTCATTGTTGGTTTATTAAAATTAATTGAGATTATGAGCACTGCAATTCGGAGAATTCTATGTCTTCTTTTCCTTCCTCCTATCACTCCTATGCAAAAAGTTAGTTTTTTTTTTTTTGTTCAATTTTGCTTTTAATTATCTTGTATATTGGTCTTGAAATTAATTGTGAATGAGAAGCATTGGAATTTTATATTTTCACTTTTTCAGCGCTAGTTTAAAGAAAAAAGTTTGGATCTTTAATCCCAGAACTGGGATGTGGAAGGAAATAAGTAGAACCAAGAATTTTTTTTCTATTATTTATTTAATTTCTTTTGGGGGAGGGGTATTCCTTTTTCCTTCTTGTTTGTTCTTGAAGGTTCATGCTAGATTATACATGCAGTAATACGCAAGTGTATGCAGCTAGTTAGAATTGAGGATCAGTTTAAAAACAAAGAAGCATAATGAGCATCAGGCAAAGTCAGAGCCACATGGGCACTTTATCTGCTTCTAAAATGTTGATGGCTCATCAACCACATAGCCTCCCCTGTTTTCTTTAGGTTCATTTTTCCTACTTTTCTTTTCATTTAATCTTAATTTTAATGTATTAAATACGAAGGTTTCTCTTGCTATCTGTTTGGTAGGGTGAAATTTGGGAGAAGAGAATTTGAGAGGAAAGAAATTGAGAGGAAAACCGAGTTTTCTTTTGTTTGGTACATGAGAGAAAACGAAGGTAGAGAACAAATTGGCTGGGTCCTACGGCAAAAAATCCACTTCCCACGCCAGGCGAGATTTTGAGGGTTATGCTCTCCATGTGCTTGTATTGGAGCATTGAGTATACGTTAGAGCTGTCAAAACGGGCCTGCGGGCCGGGTTCGGGCCGGCCCGGTTCGGGTTCGGGCCAAACCGGGCTCGGGCCAAAAAGCCCGGTTATAAATTAAGTACCATAGTATCAAACCCAAACCCGCCCTAAGCGGGCTTCGGGCCGGGTGCGGGCCGGCCCGCATCACCTTTTTCTTCTTCTTTTTTTTTTTTTACAATTCAACCCCTTCAAAAAAATATATATTTATTTTTCAAAAAAATTAATGAATAAACTTCCTTTACTTTTTACACATATTTTTTTAAACAATAATAAGTGTTTTATTCTTTTACACATTTTTTAGAGGATATATTTGATTTTCTATTCTTACATAAATTAAAATGTATGTATAACTCATATAGGACAATTAATGTTGTGCTTTGATTTGTTCAGGTGCATTTTTGATATGTGAATATTGATAAAAATTAAGAGAATTTTATTATAAGTGTCTTTTTACACATATAAAATTTAAAAAAAAATTGAATTTTTTTCTTTTTTTCTGGGCCGTCGGGCCGGCCCGAACCCGGCCGGGTTTACCCGGCCCGAACACGAACCCGAACCGGGCCGGGCTAAATAGCCCGGGTTGAATAAACAGGCCATATTAAGGAGCCCGAGCCCTATGATTTTTCGGGCTTTTTGGCCCGGCCCGGCTGGCCCGGCCCATTTTGACAGCTCTAGTATACGTGTGGTGCAGTACTGTTCTCTAAGTTGTTTTTTTTTATTTATTCTGACACAATTTTTTATATAAATATTTTTTTCCACTTTTCTCTTCCAATTAACAAAACAACTTATTTCTCTTCCATATTTCTTCTCTTTTCTCTCCTCTAACCAAACAACCACAAAATCTACTTATTTTCTCTTCATAATCTTTCTTCTCATTTTCTCTCGTGCAACCAAACAAAGTCTTATGGTAAGAGTGAGCTGTGTGAAAGCTAGGCTTGGCAATTGGATCCGTACCTGCGGGTACCCGCGCCTAATACCCGTAACGGGTTCGGGTCAGGATCCAAAAATGGATCTGCAGGTATATAAAAATGGATATCCGCGAGTAATACCCGAAATGGGTCTGGGTAATGGGGTATTGGACTCGCGAGTTACCGGACCCACAGAAAAATATTTATTATTCAATTAATTCGGAATTTAAGTATATTTGTGTAAGAAGATTTTGTTTATAAGTGAATATGTTTTGCCTCTAGTGAATTTGTTTGTGAATTGACAAATAAAAATAGGGAATTTTTATATTTGTTTAGAAAAAATAAGCTTAACATTTTAATAATTTTTTTTAATATAATGGATACCCGTGAACCCGTTTGGATACTCGAAAACTCGCAGGCCCGCTTGACAGCGAATACCCTTACAGATCCGAATTCGAATGTGCATGAATGGGCAGATCTGGATAATGGGACCGGACCCACCTGAACCATTGTCATTCTTGGTGGCAACCAAGGTTTCACTCGCTATACTAATGGAATTGCCCACTTCTTTAGCCAAGATGATAAATGATAAACTTGTGAAATGTAAATGTTCAAGTTTGTGAGAATTCTTGCATACATGTCTAACATCTATTATAACCTATCAAATCCAATCTCTTAAATATGATAGTATTCTTTATTTTAAAGATTAAAACCAATCCTAATAAATTACTGATTAATAGCTCACAAACAATAACTCTGAAATATTGCATCAATTAATCCATGATTTGTTTTTGATTTTCAAAACTGAAATGTGAGTATCCATTTAGCTAAAATTATGACGAGGGTAAACAATAGAATTATTAATTACTGTATATTTTAAAATGCAATCTTAATTTACTTCTAGTATGCAGCTTAATGAGATTGCTCGAAACCAAGATAAAAAGGTATTTACTTCTAGTATGCAGCTTAATGAGATTGCTCGAAACCAAGATAAAAAGGTAAGTTATACAATTTTTTTTGGGTTTTTTTCCACGGCTCCTTTTTTTGTTATTTTGCTTCTTTTAATTCTATAGTTCTAGAAGTCTAATATTATGTTCCCATTAAGAGTTTTGAGGATATTGTAACATAATTTGATTTCCCTTTTCTATGTTTGTTTATTCTTCCTGGTTGATGTATTGAAGTTGAAGGATAATTTCAAACTCATCGATACAACCAACATGTGAGTGAAATACTGTTTCTTTTTTCCTTCATTTTCTTGCCAAAATTTACCAAACACACTAAATATCATTTTTCGTATTTTGTGTAGGTGGGTGAGTATAAGAGCCATTAAGAGGCTTGTTGATACTGATGGGCTTAATCAAAAGAAGCACTCAGTTTCAAAGGTACCATTCCCTACCTGTAGTTAACCTACATTTAGCTTTTGTCTTTTGTAATACTTCCTCCGGTCCTATATACGGGGGACATTTTAGAAAGTTTTTTGTACTAATTAGTATAAGTCATTTTATATTTTCAATGCATCATTTATTGATTTTTCTCTTTTTTGTCCTTATTAAATGATTTGACTATCTATGTGTTTTTATTGTTCATTAATGACTGTGAATTTTCCAATAAAAGTTAAGGGGGTAAAATTGTAATGTTACAATATATTCTCATAGAATTTATAAAACCAACCACTTTCCTTGATATGTGTAATTATGCCCTATAATAAAGGCCGGAGGGAATAATGATTAGAAGGGGTTTCTTCTCCCTGGAAAATGATTATGATCAAACTATTCAACAAGAAACAGTTGCTGGTTCGGCAACACAGGTATATGCATAACTGTTAATGCTTCTCTGTCGTGTATTTGTGTCTGTTTCTTTCTGTTTCGCTTGGGTATAAAGCAGGGTGATACCCTCAAATTTGATACATTGCAGCCCGAGTTTTGAATATTTAAATTACAACCCTAGATATATGATACGGGTTCAGATCCAATTCCTTTAATAAATTTGAAGATCTTTAATTTCATCGCATAATCCAATTGATTATCTTTCTAAAATGAACATATAGTGAATTGTTGTGGCACTCAACTTCTTGGTTACAAATATGTCAATTTTGCCGTTAACTAGGAACACAGCCAATTAGGTACTCATGAAAAGTGTGGAGATATTCTTTTCCACAAACCCTAAAATATGTCATCCCATCTAATAATAAGATGTCAATTTTGTCGTTAACTAACAACAACCCAAAATTAAGATGCATGGAAATAATTTCATGTATATTATTGCATATTTACCTTACAATAAGGTCATTTGACAAACACTTCTTCTACAAGAATAAAAACAAATGGGTTTGATCTAGTAGAAGCATACTAGAACCATAAGGATATTGGAAACCTATAAAACGATGAGGTCAGAGGCTCGAATCCTTATGAAAAAACATCCCTCGGAAAAAGATCCACCCATGTTGCTCCAGGTGTCGGGACTGTGAAGTCTCCTCCACAGTTTTGTAAATAAAAAAAAATTAAAAACAAACTAATTGAAACGAAGTAAACTTATCAATCATTCGAGTGACGAGTCAACATTGTGAACGGATCGAGAGAAAGCCAATACATCATCATAAGCTTGAGCTTTTTCATTGTCACCACCTGAGATAATGGACTCACGAATAATCCTTTTGGTCACGTGATCATCCTCTCCTCCTAATTTGCTCCTATTGTTCTTATCTTCCTTATTAATGGTCTTGGATTCTTCTCTAACACAATCTTTCCCTTTCTCTACCACTTCTTTCCTCTCTTTATGTGCTTCCATAACCATAACCTTATTATAGTAACAAAACAAACTAGGATATCTTCCCAATTCGTAACTAAGTTGTTGGATATATGGAGTAATAAATTATACTAGTATGTTGGTAGGGACAGGAACTTGTTGATTTTTGTAGCTACAGCTGTCAATGAAACCTACTACGTGTCTCTTTTGGTGTTTTTTGCATGGAATGGAGAAAAGGACACGTGGCCTTTTGAGCTCAAAGGTGGATGGATATATATCTAAGTGACCCGTCTCTTTAAACATACCAAGGGCCAAGTAATGTGTAATTTGCATTAGACATGCATTGAAGTGTTCATGTCAAGATCAAACATACTAATCATAACTCAATCATAATTTCATAATGTTTGTGACGGAATCGACATGATGCATGCATTGTTTTGATTATCCTAAGTTGGTAATGTTGGGACGAAATCGACATGTTGCGTGCATTGATTTTATTTTTATAAGTACATACACTTTTATTTTTCGTATGATTGATTTGAATATTATGTATAATTTTTTTTGGTGTACATCAACTGATACCTGTATTTGGTTTACCCAAAATCTGACTCATCCGATTTGACTTAACTGAGTTCGCACTAAGCGGTAGGGATCTCCCAGCGGGGATTGCTCCATACCCAAGGCTCGAACTTGAGACCAGTTGGTTAAGGGACCAAGTGAACTATACCACTTGACCAACCCACGTTGGTATATTATGAATAATTAAATTTTGTTTACTTTGAACTGGATGTATAATTAAATTATAATAATAAAACAAAGTATGAAAAAAGTTATTTTACAATAAATTTTTGTGTTCATTTATCAAACTAGGATGAGATGATATGAAGCATACTCAAATTGAAATAACTATTAAATACTCTAATTTTCAAATATGGCATTGGACCAAAACAAAAATTTGTAGGACATGGAAAACGTGGATCTTAAACCCTGATTGACAATATGGATAAGCGCAATTTTTAATTTTTCCTCTATATACGTCGCACTTGTATGCCTTATTAAAAGATATGATTTATAATAGGCCTTTATGGTATTGTTTGATCCATGTAGTCGACCCCACATAATGGGACAAAGGCTTAGTTATTGTTGTATACGTCGCACTTGTAATATACAAGCTTGCAATAATAACTTAATCACATAAAGATAATGACAATAAATTATGGATACCAAATCATAAGTTATTATCATATATACTTATTAAAAAAAACTTACAAATCTACAAAGTTTGGGTAGTTTGGTACATTAAAAAAAAAGTTTGTGTGGTTTTCTCCTCTTTTTTTTTTAATCTAAGTTAAACATATATTCTACTGGTTTTCTAAATCAAGTACAATTACCCTGGATCATATTAAAGTATGGTACGTCTTTTTCCTTTTTTTCTTTTTGTTTTTGGAAGTAGTGTACGTCTATCAATGTACCAACGAAAAAAGTAGAAGCATGTCGTCCCATGAATGGTAGTTTTAAATCTTATGATTCTATTACTTAAGAAAATACAAATTAATTAGCTGATATGAACTTCACACGTGTTTGTGTACTAATTACAAATGTCACTTACAAGTGTATGTGTATCTCCGATTTCGGACAAAGCTGGTAGCGCCTTCTTTGTAAAGAAAGTACACCAAATACGGAAAATGGTTCAATAATTAAAACAAAAACAAAAACAAAACTATTATATTGATCTTTTAATTTATTTTTAGTTTACAAATCAATTTTAAATTTTTTTTTCAGATAAATCTTGTAAATTGTTGATGTCTAATAAATGAGTTTTTTTTTTGCATTAATCTTTTTCACTAAATGACACGTAATATTGTAAAATAATCATTAAATCATTTTTTTAATACTACGTGATACCATTAATTTAGTGACAAATTTTATTAAAGGAAAAAATTAACTAAAATACCAGATTTATTATACGACAACAATTTACGAAATTCATTTAAAAAATTAAAAAATTAATTTATAAACTAAAATTAAAGTATCCATCTAATAACTTTGAAAAAAATTAAAAAAAAAAGTCATTATAGATTACGTAGAACTGGCGTTGGATTTGGTGGTTCCTATCCAATATGGGAAATGGACCAGTAGAGGGGGCCTAGTGGCAGATCATAAAGTAGAGAATTTGTCCTTTTCCACTTCATAATAAAACCACAATATTGCCTTTATTATTGACATGCTAACCATTTAACCACTATTTGGAAGCAAATTGAATTTTTGTTGGAAATTCGAAAGATTTATGACATAGTTGGAGGCTAGGAGCATTGGTATATTCAAGTGTGACTAGCATAATAAAGGAGATAAATATTACAAAGAAGTTTGTAAGTTAAAGGAAGATATAAATAGAGAGACTTGATTAAAGAGAGAATGGAAAGAGAGATTATGGAAGGATCTGAGAAAATCAATCTCATTTGATTTAGGGAAAAAATGTGAGAAGAGAAAAAAAAATGTGGGAACTTGCAAAAAACTTTTCTCTTCACTTTTGAGAAAAAAAATAACCAATGAGAGTCCATTTGGCGTTTGTAATTGGAATTGTGATTCTTTGTTTTGATTGTATAAAGAGCTAGAATGTATAATTGAAATTTCAAATCCAATTTCTAATTTCATTGTTTAGGCATATGATGTGAAATAAAAAAAATTAATTAATTAATTATATTTCATTATTTATGCTCCATGTCGCAACCACTTGTGTGCATTATCGCAACAATATTTTGCATGTGTCACAACTATCGCTTATGTCATGGAGACATTGGGCTGATTTACTACTAAAAATCATATATTATAGTGGTAGTGGTTAATGAAGGGGAAGGAAAAAGAGAGTCATGACGATGAGAAAATTCTTAGAGTGAAGAATAGGAGAAGATGAAAACATTAAGGTGGACTAGAGCCCACAAAGAAGCCTGGTCCGAACAGGTCGGCCAATACAAGTCCAATAAATAAGTAGGTTTAGACTCTTAAATTTGACAAAAATATATCTCTAGCCTTTTTGACTCACTTTAATAAAACCAGAAACAGTTGGACTTTGGGTCAACTTGCTAATATCACCTAAAAATCTTGTTCGATCTAGTTGAAAAGGTGGCTCATTACCGGATATAGTTAGAAGATTTTTGGCCCTAATCTCATCCGAGCGTTTTTGGCCCAACCCGATCATGGCCCGAGACAGAACTTGACTGGGTAGTTCGAATTGCCACCTCTAGGGTCGACCAGTGGAGAGGCAATTTCGAGAGTTATAAATAGAAATTCAGTTTTTTATTTTTGGTTGTAACATCCCTAATTTTTATTCAAGTTTAATTAGGGAAAACCTAAGTTAGAATTCATGAGGAAACCAATAGTAAACCATGGGTAGGAGTTAAGAGTTGTATCTTAGAGTTAGGATTTGTCAAATAGGAGTTGTCAATAGAGTAATCGATTACTCTGCAGGGGATTAATCGATTACTAGGCCTCTGATGAAAACATATAAGTGTTGCAGCATTGGTAATCGATTACCTCTTGGAAGTAATCGATTACCTTGTGTTTTTGTGAAGTAATCAATTACTTCTCAATGGATTAATCGATTACTTGTCTTCTGTCAGAAACACTAAAAGTGTTGCATCAAAGGGTAATCGATTACTGTGGGGGTCAGTAATCGATTACAGGGTCTCAGGTGAAAGTACTAGGAGTGTTGCATCAAAGGAGTAATCGATTACTGTGGGCAAGTAATCGATTAACCTTGTGTAAATCTGGAAAAAAAAAATAGACGTGTGTGGACCACACGTTTTAGCCTTCCCCTCCAAGCCAGACACCCTCAGCCACACAAATCTCTTTTTGCTTAGTTGATAAAAGAAGAAAGAATAAGGAAAACAACCACACCAACATAAACCCCTTCTTCTTCTCCTCTTCGTCTTCTTTCACCTCCTCCCTTAGAGTTCCATTTTTACTCCTTCAAGCAACCAAGATCAAGAGGCTCTCTCCCTTTTCACCATCAAGCTTGGATTTTCCCTCTCCTCCTTAGCATCTCTTTGTTCTCTCTCTTTCCCTCTTACCATTCGATTTTCTCTCTCTCCTAGAGTTCCAAATCCATTCCTCTTTCTTAACCTTTTGATCATCAACCACTAACAATAAATCATCACCTTCAACCTCCACCAAGGGAGCAGGTATCTAGATCAACCTCAAGCTCTCCCTCTCACACGTGTTTCCCTCTCTCTCCTAGAGCTTCTCTCTCCTCCAATCTTGAAGAACGGAGTGGAGATCGGTCTAGAGAATTGGAATCAAGGTAGATCCGGAGTAGATTTGAGGTCCTTGGAGTTTTGTGTGGGCTCTCTCCTCCTCTAAGATAAGGGGAGTCTCTTTTCCACACTTTGAGTTAGAGATAGTTAGAGTTTATAACAAAATTTGGGTTTAATAATTAATTTGGGTTGAGGGTGCCAGATTAAGAAGTGATTAGTGGTAATGGTTGTATTTTCGGTTAATTTGGTTATATTATTGGAACTGATATGCTAATCCTTTTTGTACTTATTGAAGTAGGAAGTGAAGAACTGTAACACCCCAAAATTTTAATCCCCGATTAATGAAATGTTAATTATAAATTAATTATAATTAATTATTTCCATATTAATCCTTGATTAAAATATGTGTTTATATAGTTGGTATATGTGTGTGAATTGATTTAATAAATATAATAAATGCCTAAGATGAGTATTTTGCATATAAGTCCCTGGGTTGGGACCTAGAGGTAATTATAGGAAAGATTTTGGAGGGAAAGTAAATAAAATAATTATTTTTCAAAAATTGGGAAAAATACTCGAGTATTTTCTGAAAAACTCGAGTATTCTGGGTCAAATTGCACGAGTTAGTGCGGTTGATGAGTCAACACCGAGTTGCTATCATTTTGACACGAAAACAGCCTCCAAACCACGTCCCAATCTGCGTGTCGAGCTGCATGGATAGCTTAGCCATGTATTTAAACACTTGGTTGATGCATCAACACCCCATTTTGCCAAATTCGTGGGTTTTGCTTCAAATTAGGGTTCCTGGATTGTCCTCTTCGATTCTCTTTCTCAGAGTCAAATTGAAACACAAATCATACACGAATACAAAGCTTACATCTTGAGCTTTGTATAGAGAGTAAAATCGTGAGGATTGAGTGAGTGTGTTGAGAGAATTGGAGCTGAGAAGTTGGAGCTTGTTCTGTCAAAGTGTTGCTTGGAGCTTACTTTGATCTTGATTTCTGGTAAGCTCACGAATTCTTGAGTCTCAAATTCGATTCCTTTAGTTAGATTATGTTGCATAGAGTCCAGAAAATCTAATTTCCCCAATTTAATCTTCTGTTTCATGTACAAACCAATTCCATTTTGGTGTGGTACTCAAAATGCTCTGCATGTGGCATTTGAAGTTGGTCTGAGAATTTTGGAGCCTTTTTCTTGTCAATCCTTGTTTGGAAAACATCTGAGAGGTAAGGGGAAGTAATTATATTCACTAGATAGAGTTTAAATTCCATTAATTGTGTTAGAGAGCCATCAAGAGGCTCTAAGGGCTTAGTTTGAATAGGAACTTTGGTTTGGAGACCAATCCATGCTCTATGACTGTGATGAGCAAGTTCTATATCATGCATGCAAGCTTAAATGAACTTTGTTTCATGAATATTGTGCTTATTTTGCAATTTGAAGTGTGGAGTTGCCAAATTGTATATTTCATGCATAATGGATTGATTCTCTGTCAATTTTGTTATTTGATATGAAATGAGTATGTTAACATGTTCAATATGTGGTATATGAACTATTGTGATCACTGTTTTGGGTTTAAAATGTTTAGAAATTGAAATGGCATGTAAAAACCAAGTTTCACTCTGTTCTGTCTGCAGATACTCGAGTATTTGGCTTAATACTCGAGTATTTCGTGGTGCACCAGAGTGAAAATTGGCGCACCAACTTGGGAATCAGATTGAACACTCGAGTAATGTATGAACTACTCGAGTATTCTGGATAATGGAAGACTCGAGTATCTCATGAAATACTCGAGTATATTTATGAAAACCTGAAACCCTAAATCTCTGAAAAGACATGAACGACTCGAGTATAATTATGAACAACTCGAGTAGAATCTGGAAAATGATTAACTACTCGAGTATTTTGGAGAAAACTCGAGTATTTTTAGTCAGATACTTAAAAATACCATTTTCAATTCTAAGTCATTTTGTAACTCTTAGAGGACAATAAACCAAGTGATCCTGGACTTAGAAGAAATTGATTGACGTTATGATGTTTTCATTTGAATAATGATACGTTGCTCGGGAGGCACGTAATGTATTAATAAAAGGATAAAACGCCAATCAATCTCTTTTAAGTAAGGTAATGCATTCATCCTGGAGTTTGGGTTGGTAGGACGTATATCATGTTTCTGATAAACATGTGGAGGGCCTCTGGGAGTGCCAATACGCTCGCTTGATGACACGTCGTTGACGTGGTCGGCTGAGGGAATGCCGATATGGTTATACCGTTTGGATGACGGTCCGTTTGGATGACGGGATGTGCTCGGGTGGCATGGATACCAAGCTTGTCGTGTACATTCTAGGTGAATGTACGAATTGTTGTATACCGAGGAATACAACGCACTGTTGAGTGCTGGGTTGTCAGGGATGGACGTCAGAGAGTGACATAGTATGATGGAGATAGGCTTGAGAGCTAAAGTCATGCATCATGCCACTCATTTAAAATAATTGTGATAAATGAAATAAGTGTGAGCATCCTATGTGCATTCATTAACTGCTAAGTGTTATATGTGATTGTTGTTAATTGATGCATATTTAAATATTCATATTGTACAATTTATTCTCTATTGGTTATGTGTATAGAATTGCTTACCCCTATGCCCTTGTAGGTGATGTCTCGTTACATTGCTTGCATCGAGATCCGGCCACTTCCTTGTGGCACATGGATCTATGAGGACCATCGCGCGGTGTTCGAGGGTGAGGTAGAGGTTACCTTTTACCACCCGAACCCGTTGATCCGATTCCGTCCTCGTAGATTTAGGATTCCCATCATATACACTATGCATGTACCCCCGTTTTACACTTATCATGGACCACCTCCCACGCGACCAGCTCGCTCTAACCATAGTTTTCGTTTTCGACCTACCCGCTCTCACCCTTTTACTTCAAGGGTCGTCTGCGAGGAGACTCCCCCTTCTGATCCGAGGAGCCCAGTCAGGGTTTCACCATCCCCTGACCCGGTACCCAGTGGTAGGGTACACTCTCCCTCGGACGAGATCGAGGAGGATCCGGTGGAGGACGAGAGTGGGAGCGAGCCTGTCGTGCATTCTACTGGGAGTGACTGGAGGGACGATGATCCCTAGGTACATGCATATGGTATGTGATGAGGATCAGTGGATCCGATGTGTGGAGGCTGTGGAGTAGACTTGCTGCTGCTGCTGTGTTGTTGATGATGCTACTACCTTACTACTTATGTTTCTTTGAGACTGCTGCTATCACTACTACTGCATCTGATGAGGCCAGATCTACGTGACCACCCTTGGAGTTTATGTTTTGATTATGTACATATATTGTAGATATACTTTTGGGGTACTCTAGGGCTTTGGTCATATCACTATGTAGATCAGATTATGGACTTGTATTTTGAGATCTTGGAGACATGATGATGAGACTATGTATCTATGACTTTAACTATATATAAAACCTATGTTTTTATTACTAGTGATTGCATAGTCTGATAATTTCCGCTTACTCTGATTTAATCCCTTTAAGAGTTCGGCTATAAACATTATTTGATGGTATCGGATTTATCGAACAAAGCAAGGGTAACTTTAATTACTTGTATGATACAAATACATTTCAAAAGAGCGAATGTTACCCTATTTGTGAAAAGGTTTTAGAGATCGCCTAACTCGATACAAATGTTTTGAAATGGTTTAAAGTTTATTCTCCAAGAATTCCAAAGGACGATTTGTGCACCCGCTTAAAAAGAAAATTTTATTTTCCATATTTTCTTAACACTCACAAGTCCATATATTATCCAAGATGAAACTTTAATTACTATATTATATTTGGGTAATTAGGAAGGGTGTCACACTGAGTGGTATCAGAGCAAAAGTCAGATCCTGTAGTAGTGGAAGTAGTTCAGAAAGGTAGCCATCACCATCAAGCAGGTATCTCCAGGGCATGCACATTATTTTGAATGTTAGTATTTTGCTTGTTGAGCTTTAGATACCCTTGATTTGGTTTGTATCTTGTCTCATTTGAGTACAAGACACAATTGATTGTAGATTTAAGCGCTTAAAATATAGCTCTAGTATAGGTGGTGCTATGAAAGTTTCTTTAGTTCAACATATGTGACCATAAGCTCATAGCGCAGGTCTAATATGGCAACTAGAAACCAAAATCACACCAATGCGATGTTAGAAAGGATCACCACGGTGCTGGAAGCCATGCAACGACAATCTCAACAACCATCTCAACCGGTCAACCCGTCTCATCAAGGTAATGTGGGTAACGCTGAAGCGAAGACTTTGGCTGATTTTAGAAGCTGTAATCCGCCAAAGTTTGAAGGAGGATTTCAACCGGAAGAGGCCAACAAGTGGATTCACACCATGGATAAGATCTTGAGAACGTTGGAGTGTTCTGATGTTCAAAAGGTGGCATATGCAACCTACATGTTAGAGGAGGAAGCTGAGAACTGGTGGAATCACACGATGCAGATTCTGCAATATGAAGGAAGAGAGGTAAGTTGGGGAGTATTCATGGAGAAGTTTCTCCAAAAGTATTTCCCTGAGGACTTGAGAAGGAAGAAGGAGGTGGAGTTCTTGCAGCCGAAGCAAGGAAACATGAGTGTGGGTGAGTACGCAGCTAAGTTTGAAGAGCTGATGAAGTACTCTCCATACTACCAGAACAATCCAAATGAGAGGAGTAAATGCATTAAGTTTGAAGGAGGCTTGAGGCCAAAGTTGAAGTCGATTTTCAGCTATCAGAGGATTCAAAGTTTTCCTGCATTGGTGGATATGTGTAGGATGTATGAAGATGATACAAAGGCTGAGGAGGTGCAAGTCTTGGACAAGAAGGACAATCAGAGCTATGGACCTCAGAGGCGTAAAGGTTCCAACAACCGAGGCAAAAGTCCATATGATCGCCGAGGGAAAGGTAAAGGAAAAGCTGGTGGTTCTGATAGAAGGGACTATCGGAGCGAGGCTCCATTCTGTGACAAGTGCAAGCGCAATCACTATGGTCGTGTGTGTTGGGGGACAAGTGGTTGCTTTAATTGTGGAAAGCCGGGGCATTTTGCAAGAGATTGCAAAGAACCGGCCAAAGTCAACTCCAGAGAAACTGCAGATAGACCGGTGACTCAAGGAAGGGTCTTCACCCTTAGCGGTGTGGAAGCGAATCGATCTTCTGATCTGGTGCAAGGTAAATACTTGCTTAATGGTCAGTTTTGCCATGTTTTGTTTGACTCGGTGCAACGCATTCATTTGTTTCGTATGAATGTGTAAACCGATTAGGCTTGATGATGTCTGAAATGCCTTATGTTTTGCAAGTAGAAACCCCTACTAATGCACCTGTTGTAGTTTCTAGAGCATGTCTTAACTGTTGTATAGAAGTGTTAGGACAAACCTCTAAAGTAGATTTGATCTGCTTACCCTTAGCACAATTAGATGTGATCTTGGGAATGGACTGGTTAATTCAAAACCAAGTGATCATTGATTGTGACAGAAAGATAGTAACCTATAGAAGCCCAAAACCCTCCGGCTACGTGTGTCTATTCAACTCTGAGGTGGAGGAGAATGGTCCCAGAATGGAAGAGATCCCTGTTGTTAGAGATTTCCCGGAAGTTTTTGCTGACGAGATTCCTGGTTTGCCACCAAGAAGGGAAATTGAATTTGGTATCGATCTAGTCCCGGGAGCTGGTCCCATTTCTATCGCTCCCTATAGAATGGCACCACCGGAAATGGCGGAAATGAAGAAGCAGATTGAGGAATTGTTACAGAAGCAGATGATTCGACCAAGTGTGTCACCTTGGGGTGCTCCGGTTTTGTTTGTCAAGAAGAAAGATGGTAGTATGAGGATGTGCATCGACTACCGGCAGCTGGATAAGGTCACCATCAAGAACAAGTATCCATTGCCAAGGATAGATGACCTTATGGATCAAGTTCGTGGAGCTTCAGTATTTTCTAAGATCGATTTGAGGTCAGGATACCATCAAATCAGGATTAGAGAGGAGGATATCTCTAAGACTGCATTTCGATCTCGATACGGACATTATGAGTATGTCGTAATGCCGTTCGGATTGACTAATGCACCAGCTATCTTCATGGACTACATGAATCGAATCTTTAGACCTTATCTAGATTCGTTCATGGTTATGTTCATTGATGATATTCTCATTTACTCTAAGAGCCCGGAGGAGCATGCCGAACACTTGAGGATAGTGTTGAGCATCCTAAAGGAGAAGCAATTGTATGCCAAACTTACAAAGTGTGAGTTCTGGCTGAAGGAGGTTAAGTTCTTGGGGCATGTGATTTCGGACAAGGGAATAGCTGTTGATCCGACGAAAGTGAGTTCGGTTTTGCAATGGGAGCAACCAAAGTCGGTCACAGAGGTGAGAAGCTTCCTTGGTTTGGTTGGTTATTATAGAAGGTTTATCGAAGGTTTCTCGAAGATCGCACTGCCTCTGACGAAGTTGACTCGGAAAGATCAACCATTCCTATGGGATGAGAAATGTGAAAGGAGTTTTCAAGAGTTGAAGGAAAGGTTAACATCGTCTCCTGTATTGGTTCTGCCCGATACACAGAAGAGTTTTGATGTGTATTGTGACGCGTCGAAACAAGGTCTTGGGTGTGTTTTGATGCAAGAAGGGCAAGTCGTCGCTTATGCCTCGAGACAGCTAAAAGTTCATGAAATGAACTACTCAACCCACGATCTGGAGTTGGCAGCTGTGGTGTTTGCCTTAAAGATTTGGAGGCACTATCTCTATGGCACTACGTTCCGGGTGTTCAGTGACCATAAGAGTTTAAAGTACCTCTTTGATCAAAAGGAGTTGAATATGAGGCAACGCCGATGGATGGAGTTTTTGAAGGATTATGAGTTTGAACTCCATTATCATCCTGGAAAGGCCAATGTTGTGGCAGATGCATTGAGTAGAAAGGCAATGCACATCAGTGCAATGATGGTCAGAGAAGCTGCACTGATAGAGGAATTCCGGGATTTGAGTCTGACGATGCAAATGGAGCCGACAAGTATCAAGATGGGGATACTGCAAATTGCTAATGAGTTTCTACAGAGGATTCGGGAATTGCAACGCAAGGATGAGAAGCTCATGGAAAAGAGGAAGTTGATGGAAGAAAGCAAGGAATTGGAGTTTCAAGAAGGGAAGGATGGAATCCTTCGCTTTAAAACCAGGATTTGTGTGCCTGGTGATTTAGAAGTAAGAAGGATGATTCTGGACGAAGCACATAAGAGTAAGATGAGTATGCATCCGGGAGCTACCAAAATGTACCAGGACTTAAAGAAGCTATTTTGGTGGCCTGGTTTGAAGAGAGACGTAGCTGAGTATGTGGCATGTTGTTTGGTATGTCAGAAGGCCAAGGTGGAACATCAAAGGCCAGGAGGAGAGTTACTTCCTTTGGAGATTCCGTTGTGGAAATGGGATAGTATCTCGATGGATTTTGTGTCGGGATTGCCAAGGACATCTACTGGTCATGATGCAATCTGGGTGATCGTGGATCGTTTGACTAAGTCAGCGCATTTCATTCCCGTGAATATGCGCTACTCATTGGAAAAGCTCACTCAGTTGTACATCAAGGAAGTTGTTCGTCTGCACGGAGTACCATCAAGCATTGTGTCTGATCGCGATCCGAGGTTTACATCAAAGTTTTGGGAAGATCTGCATAGAGCCTTGGGTTCAAGATTGAAACTGAGTTCTGCATACCATCCTCAGACTGATGGCCAAACGGAGAGGACTATTCAGTCATTGGAGGATATTCTACGAGCCTGTGCTTTGGAAGGGCAAGGGAATTGGGAGCAGATGTTGCCACTCGTGGAGTTCACTTACAACAACAGCTACCACACGAGTATTGGAATGGCACCATTTGAAGCTTTGTATGGGAGAAAGTGTCAGACGCCGTTATGTTGGTTTCAAGTGGGGGAGAGCTCTCTGATTGGACCAGATATTGTGCAAGAGACCACGGAGCAGATCAAGATGATACAAGAGAAGATGAGGGCAACTCAGAGTAGGCAGAAAAGCTATGCTGATAGAAGAAGAAAACCCTTAGAGTTTGCTGAAGGAGACCATGTGTTCATTAGAATCGTACCAACCAAAGGTGTTAGTAGAGCCTTGAAAACCCAGAAACTATCACCCAAGTTTATTGGTCCCTATCAAATTCTCAAAAGAATCGGCCCAGTAGCCTATCAATTAGCTTTGCCTCCGTCATTAGCTAACCTTCATAATGTATTCCATGTGTCTCAACTTAAAAGATATGTTCATGACCCCACCATTGTCCTTAGAATCCAACCTGATGACTTAGAAATTTATGAGAACCTAACCTTCAAAGCTGTGCCAGTTCGTATTGAAGATCGAAGAATCAAGCAGCTTAGAGGAAAAGACATTCGTCTGGTCAGAGTCGTCTGGGTTTGTGGCGATGTAATGGAAGCATCGTGGGAACTAGAGGATAAGATGCGTCAGGATTATCCTGACTTGTTTGTATAAGTTGAATTTCGGGGACGAAATTCCTTGTAAGTGGGGGAGTAGTGTAACACCCCAAAATTTTAATCCTCAATTAATGAAATGTTAATTATAAATGAATTATAATTAATTATTTCCATATTAATCCTTGATTAAAATATGTGTTTATATAGTTGGTATATGTGTGTGAATTGATTTAATAAATATAATAAATGCCTAAGATGAGTATTTTGCATATAAGTCCCTGGGTTGGGACCTAGAGGTAATTATAGGAAAGATTTTGGAGGGAAAGTAAATAAAATAATTATTTTTCAAAAATTGGGAAAAATACTCGAGTATTTTCTGAAAAACTCGAGTATTCTGGGTCAAATTGCACGAGTTAGTGCGGTTGATGAGTCAACACCGAGTTGCTATCATTTTGACACGAAAATAGCCTCCAAACCACGTCCCAATCTGCGTGTCGAGCTGCATGGATAGCTTAGCCATGTATTTAAACACTTGGTTGATGCATCAACACCCCATTTTGCCAAATTCGTGGGTTTTGCTTCAAATTAGGGTTCCTGGATTGTCCTCTTCGATTCTATTTCTCAGAGTCAAATTGAAACACAAATCATACACGAATACAAAGCTTACATCTTGAGCTTTGTATAGAGAGTAAAATCGTGAGGATTGAGTGAGTGTGTTGAGAGAATTGGAGCTGAGAAGTTGGAGCTTGTTCTGTCAAAGTGTTGCTTGGAGCTTACTTTGATCTTGATTTCTGGTAAGCTCACGAATTCTTGAGTCTCAAATTCGATTCCTTTAGTTAGATTATGTTGCATAGAGTCCAGAAAATCTAATTTCCCCAATTTAATCTTCTGTTTCATGTACAAACCAATTCCATTTTGGTGTGGTACTCAAAATGCTCTGCATGTGGCATTTGAAGTTGGTCTGAGAATTTTGGAGCCTTTTTCTTGTCAATCCTTGTTTGGAAAACATCTGAGAGGTAAGGGGAAGTAATTATATTCACTAGATAGAGTTTAAATTCCATTAATTGTGTTAGAGAGCCATCAAGAGGCTCTAAGGGCTTAGTTTGAATAGGAACTTTGGTTTGGAGACCAATCCATGCTCTATGACTGTGATGAGCAAGTTCTATATCATGCATGCAAGCTTAAATGAACTTTGTTTCATGAATATTGTGCTTATTTTGCAATTTGAAGTGTGGAGTTGCCAAATTGTATATTTCATGCATAATGGATTGATTCTCTGTCAAATTTGTTATTTGATATGAAATGAGTATGTTAACATGTTCAATATGTGGTATATGAACTATTGTGATCACTGTTTTGGGTTTAAAATGTTTAGAAATTGAAATGGCATGTAAAAACCAAGTTTCACTCTGTTCTGTCTGCAGATACTCGAGTATTTGGCTTAATACTCGAGTATTTCGTGGTGCACCAGAGTGAAAATTGGCGCACCAACTTGGGAATCAGATTGAACACTCGAGTAATGTATGAACTACTCGAGTATTCTGGATAATGGAAGACTCGAGTATCTCATGAAATACTCGAGTATATTTATGAAAACCTGAAACCCTAAATCTCTGAAAAGACATGAACGACTCGAGTATAATTATGAACAACTCGAGTAGAATCTGGAAAATGATTAACTACTCGAGTATTTTGGAGAAAACTCGAGTATTTTTAGTCAGATACTTAAAAATACCATTTTCAATTCTAAGTCATTTTGTAACTCTTAGAGGACAATAAACCAAGTGATCCTGGACTTAGAAGAAATTGATTGACGTTATGATGTTTTCATTTGAATAATGATACGTTGCTCGGGAGGCACGTAATGTATTAATAAAAGGATAAAACGCCAATCAATCTCTTTTAAGTAAGGTAATGCATTCATCCTGGAGTTTGGGTTGGTAGGACGTATATCATGTTTCTGATAAACATGTGGAGGGCCTCTGGGAGTGCCAATACGCTCGCTTGATGACACGTCGTTGACGTGGTCGGCTGAGGGAATGCCGATATGGTTATACCGTTTGGATGACGGTCCGTTTGGATGACGGGATGTGCTCGGGTGGCATGGATACCAAGCTTGTCGTGTACATTCTAGGTGAATGTACGAATTGTTGTATACCGAGGAATACAACGCACTGTTGAGTGCTGGGTTGTCAGGGATGGACGTCAGAGAGTGACATAGTATGATGGAGATAGGCTTGAGAGCTAAAGTCATGCATCATGCCACTCATTTAAAATAATTGTGATAAATGAAATAAGTGTGAGCATCCTATGTGCATTCATTAACTGCTAAGTGTTATATGTGATTGTTGTTAATTGATGCATATTTAAATATTCATATTGTACAATTTATTCTCTATTGGTTATGTGTATAGAATTGCTTACCCCTATGCCCTTGTAGGTGATGTCTCGTTACATTGCTTGCATCGAGATTCGGCCACTTCCTTGTGGCACATGGATCTATGAGGACCATCGCGCAGTGTTCGAGGGTGAGGTAGAGGTTACCTTTTACCACCCGAACCCGTTGATCCGATTCCGTCCTCGTAGATTTAGGATTCCCATCATATACACTATGCATGTACCCCCGTTTTACACTTATCATGGACCACCTCCCACGCGACCAGCTCGCTCTTACCATAGTTTTCGTTTTCGACCTACCCGCTCTCACCCTTTTACTTCAAGGGTCGTCCGCGAGGAGACTCCCCCTTCTGATCCGAGGAGCCCAGTCAGGGTTTCACCATCCCCTGACCCGGTACCCAGTGGTAGGGTACACTCTCCCTCGGACGAGATCGAGGAGGATCCGGTGGAGGATGAGAGTGGGAGCGAGCCTGTCGTGCATTCTACTGGGAGTGACTGGAGGGACGATGATCCCTAGGTACATGCATATGGTATGTGATAAGGATCAGTGGATCCGATGTGTGGAGGCTGTGGAGGAGACTTGTTGTTGCTGCTGTGTTGTTGATGATGCTGCTACCTTACTACTTATGTTTCTTTGAGACTGCTGCTATCACTACTACTGCATCTGATGAGGCCAGATCTACGTGACCACCCTTGGAGTTTATGTTTTGATTATGTACATATATTGTAGATATACTTTTGGGGTACTCTAGGGCTTTGGTCATATCACTATGTAGATCAGATTATGGACTTGTATTTTGAGATCTTGGAGACATGATGATGAGACTATGTATCTATGACTTTAACTATATATAAAACCTATGTTTTTATTACTAGTGATTGCATAGTCTGATAATTTCCGCTTACTCTGATTTAATCCCTTTAAGAGTTCGGCTATAAACATTATTTGATGGTATCGGATTTATCGAACAAAGCAAGGGTAACTTTAATTACTTGTATGATACAAATACATTTCAAAAGAGCGAATGTTACCCTATTTGTGAAAAGGTTTTAGAGATCGCCGAACTCGATACAAATGTTTTGAAATGGTTTAAAGTTTATTCTCCAAGAATTCCAAAGGACGATTTGTGCACCCGCTTAAAAAGAAAATTTTATTTTCCATATTTTCTTAACACTCACAAGTCCATATATTATCCAAGATGAAACTTTAATTACTATATTATATTTGGGTAATTAGGAAGGGTGTCACAAGAACCCTAGGGAGCTGATTTATTTTGAGCACTCTGAGACATACCTGAGTATGTCGGCTGATTGTTGATTGTGGGTTGTTATGGATTTTGCGAAGATTTTATTATGTTCATTAGGTACTAAATGTGAATATGTGAATACTTGTGCCCTATTTGTTAATTATGTGCTTGTATGACATTTGATTATGTTTAGAAAATTATAATGGAATAATTGACTGTAACTGGTGCTAATAAAAAGATAATGATAAAAGGTAAATATAATGGTAATTAAGAATGTGAATGTATGTAGGCCCCTGACCTGTGGATGCATACATGTTAAAATGGGATAAATGTATGTAGGCCCCTGACCTGTGGATGCATACATTTATCAAGTAATTTGTATGAATGGAATAAATGTATGTAGGCCCCTGACCTGTGGATGCATACATTTTTTTTGTGATTTGTATGAATGGAATAAATGTATGTAGGCCCCTGACCTGTGGATGCATACATTTATTTTGTGATATGTTTGAATGGAATAAATGTATGTAGGCCCCTAACCTGTGGATGCATACATTTATTTTGTAATATGTTTGAATGGAATAAATGTATGTAGGCCCCTGACTTGTGGATGCATACATTTATTATGTATTATGTTAAAAAGGGATGAATGTATGTAGGCCACTAACCTAAGGATGCATACATTCATCGAGCGGCATGTATGTAGGCCTCTGACCTGAGGATGCATACATGTTAAATAAAGTGGGGTGTGTATGTAGGCCTCTGACCTGAGGATGCATACACATTAAAAAGAAAAAGGGTAAACGATTAATGAATAAAGGAAGATGATATTGGATGTATGCAGATCACTGATTTGTGGTTGCATACAGTGTGTGTAGATCTCTGTCTTGAGGTTACCCATAATGGAAAATAAATAAAGGAAATGGAAAATGAATAAAGGAAACGAAAGATGGAAATGATAAGGAAATTAAGAGGGAAATGAATAATGGAATTGAGTAATGAAATTGGTAAAGGAAAAAGGGAAGTAAAAATGATTAATGGATATGGATTTGTTATGTATAATGCAAATGAGAATGTGATGAATTGGTTGATCCCCGACTTGATTTAATTGTTAATCTTAAGTTTTTATTATTAACTGTTTATTATCTTCTGATTCACTGTGTTGTGAAAAGGTCTCACCCTTAGTGATTAACATTTTAGGTGATTGCTAAGGAGCTTGTGGATCAGAGTGGCGCAGCGGAAGACTGGGAAAGAAGGAAACTTTATTTTTGGGTGCTACTATATTGTAAATGGATGCCCAAAGTTATTGTAAACTTAATTTGTGAAAAGGAATTTTTAAATACATTATTTTAATTATCGACTTTTACTTGTTAATTTATAAATAAGAATTGGGGTGTTACATTGGTTATAATCTAATTCCATGAAATTGGGTTTGGAATTGTAATTCCAATTTCAAGTGTTCTATCAAATACCATAATTCCAATTTCATCCCCCAATTCCATGCTCAATTTCACATGTCAAACGGACTAAGAAAAAACTAATTTTTCACTTATTCCAAAATTGTCATTGTGTTTATGTGCCCATAACTTGATGTACCATCTATGCATGTATTCTTTATTATTATTATTATTATTATTATTATTATTATTATTATTATTATTATTATTATAATTTTTTTTAGAACCCTTCCCTCATTTTTAATATGCTTCGTTCTCCCTCTTTTTTTTATTTTATACACCAACGGTATCCCTCGGTCGACAGCCGAAGAATAATCTCCTCCGAGACGTAGCGATCACCGAAGTGGATTTTGCCTTTACCAACAAAGTCTTTTTCATACCCACGACATGGATCAAACCCCTGACATCATGCTTAAAGAAGCAAGAAACCCAACTGTGTTGGGCTTTGTTGGTTTCTCCCTCCTCTATTCTTGCCATGTTTTCATTTGAGCTTACTACTTCAATATTTTTAACAGCAGTGATGGAAAAAAAAGGCTCCATATGCCTTGCTTTACGTCTTTCTCAATTAAATGCGCATAATTTAGTTGCTGAAGCCTGAAGGGCGAAGGCTTTGTTGAAATAAAAAGTACTTCTTCCGGCTCGAATTATGAGCAAAACTAACTAAATTTACGCTTAGTAAGGAGGTTAGTTGATTGTATTTAATTTGCTAAAATTTATAAAATAATAGAGATATTTTAGGAAAGTTGCATTGGGAATGAAACAAAAATTAAATAAGATAACAATTTTCTAGGGATGTTTTAGGAAAGTGGCATTGAGAATGAAATAAAATTTAAGAAAGTTGGTTAATTTTACTTATATTTTAAACCAAAAAAGATATATTTTTTGTTGCTTATATTTCAAGCCGGAGAGAGTACATAATAAGGATTTAATTAGCTAATAATTTATAAATTCATTTATAATTGGTGAACAAAATTATTAATTTAATATGTAATTTCTTTCTTCTCACTTTTCTGTTCAACTAAATGATGGAAGAGAAAACTCTACTTTCTCTCTTTTCGTTTTCTTCTATTTTTCTCTCATGTCAAACAAAGCGAAAATTTACTCATTTTTTCGCAGAGAGAGCATAAAAGGAGGGAGAGAGAGAGAGAGAGAGAGAGAGAGAGAGAGAGAGAGAGAGAGAGAGAGAGAGAGAGAGAGAGAGAGAGAGCATAAAAGTTTTTTTGCAACCAAATAAAGCATAAAAGTTTTTGGCCAAAATGTGTTGTGTAACTCACTAATGTGATTCCTTCATTAAAATCATAAAAGAATAATTTAGGCGACGATCCTATTAGGACGAATATTTTTTGCTTTTTTTTTTGTGATAGGCAAATAAATTTCATTAAGAGGGAGTACAAGTTGTACCCAAAATTTACAGCAAAGTTTATATTACAGCCTTGTACAAAGATAGGGATTTTTACCAACAAGGCCCAACACAGTTGGCAGAAAGCTGAGTTCTTTAAGCATGATGTCAGGTATTTGATACCTGTCGTGAGTATGGAAAAGGCTTTGTTGGTAGAGACAAAACTACGCCATGGAGGGGATTAGTCTTCGGCTATCCGAGCCTAACCAGCACTAATTTTATTATTTCCATATCCTCTAGTAGAAGAGTGTATTATATTGAAGGTCAAGAGGAAGTAAGGAAGACACCCAAATACCATGGAAAACCCAGGTCCTCTAGCTTTAACCTCCAAACTCTCCATACCCGACTCTTGTAAAACAACCCTTTCATCCAAAATAGAAAACCTTATAGAATACACCTTCGTACCTGAAGATGAAAAAATAGAAAGTACCCTTCCTCCCCTTTTAAGTCCATACAATGTATTTAGAAGGCATAAATCTAGCTTTACCTGGTCAGTTAAAAAACTGATATCTACCACAAGGCCTGAAGTAAAGGAGTACATCCAGACCACTAAACTTGATCAACGTCCAATAAAAGCCACATCTGCAGAACAATATGTGGATTTAGAAATAAATCCAACACTGATAAAAATGTGGAGGAGAGAAGGCTATGTAGCTCTCCATTTTGGAGCTGTTAGATTAGTCTTAACCCTTCATGGAAGAAAAGGACTCCCAGTTACAGCTAGAGTCTCACTCATAGATTCTACTGTCCACACTTATGAGCATGTTGTCATAGGAACTGTCCTGACAACATTAAATGCTGGAAGTGTAGTCTTAACTATGTTACCAAATTTTAATGTTCAATTATCAGACCCAATTCCTTTCAAAAGGTTCAAAATTCAAGTCCAACTTGTTGGAGCCCCACAAGATACAACAGCCTTAGCTGCTACTCTCAATAATCAACTCATCTATAGGCTCCAAGATCATTTCTTTGATCTTCCTACAGATTCACAAATATCAAAAAATGCTCTGATGGTGATAACAAACTCTGATGAGCAGGTCCCCTCAATTATTCAAGTCCCAAGGCAGATTCCTCGGTCTGAACTTCATAAGTTGATCCCCCTAGAATGGGTCAGTAATTATGAAAAATTTAAAACCAATCAGCAACCAGTGGTGGCTACTGAGTCCATTTTCAGAAGTCTTCTAGACGGCTCTATAAAAACAATTTTCAAGAAGAAAGAAGAAACCTCTTCATCCTCATCTCCTGACAAACCGGTCTTCTCAACAATGATGATTACCCTTGGTGAAGCAGAGACAAATATTCCAGTTTACTCCTTCAGGAGTGATGGAACTTCTATCTATTCAGATAAGATCAACGGTCATTTCTTATGGGACATAGATCCTAGCATGTGTGATCCAGACTGTGACTGTCGATTTGATTCTAACGATGATAGTGACTGCCAATTTGACTCTAATGATGACAGTGATGATGACTACTCTCGAAGGAAGAAAAAGAAAAATAAAACTCCTTGTAAGTCTCCTCATTTCCCAAAGAAAAATATTAAAAAACGAAAAACTCCTCTGCCCATATATAAAGATGCCTTGAAAATTCTCAGAAAAGAAGGCTACCCACCTATTCCTACACCTTTCGCACCTGAACCATGTAAACCATCTATTCCCTACAGTCCACACAAATATTATCCACAACCACAACCATGCATGATGTTCTCTGCCTCCGCATCCTCTTATGAAAGAGAATTTCCTTCTCTAGACAGAAAAGTCGACCAAACCAAAAAGTTACAAACCAAACATTTCATTCACAATAATGAAGTCCAAACTGATGGTACCCTCAAGTCAGTTACACAAGCTGAAGAAGTATTAAACTGGCAAACTTAAAACTCTCTAGCTCAAAACAGTCTTTTCCAGAAAATTGATGAAAAGGTAGATACTCTTTCTAACTCACTAGAAAGAGGATCAAAAACAATGTCCACAAAGCTTCAGAGCTACTACCAAGAAATCAAACAAAAGATGGAAAGCCTTGAAAGGGATGTTCAGGAAATGAAGGATGCTAGAACTTTCAGTCCCAGATTTTTAGACAAAGACAGAGAACTCAGAAAGGTGAAAGCAGAAATGGAAGAACTCATTGCACATGTTGAGAAAAATCAAGCTCCGCCATTATCACCCCTAGCCTTATCTGAAATTGACCCATATTTTGTCTTACCTTCAAAAGGTTTTCTCCTAGTCAAGCCACAAAATACTATCCAAAAAACCTGAATATATTTCCTCCTTCTATCCAGAAAAAATATGATAACCTTAACCATGACAAAAGAAGAAAAGATAAGTCAGCTCTGTCCCCAGAAAGATCACCTTCTCCTGAACCAAAAAAGACTCAAACCATCCCTTCTGAAAACTCACCTCATGCCACCTTTCAAATCTATACAACAATGACAAGAGCAGACAGTCAGGAATCATCTGATGACTCTACAGTATCAGAAAATTCCTATCTTGAAGATTCCTCAGAAAAGGTTTCAGAAGATGAATATGCAGACTTGACAAAAATATGCATGGCAATAGAGTCATTCGAAGATACTGAAGGCACACAATATCTAAATCCCAGATAAATAAACACTCCACCACCTACTTCTTCCCCTCTGTTTTCAATTGACAACATCCAACCATCACAATGGAGAAAGAAGTTTTTAGATTTCAAAGCATGGATGGATGCAAAGATGATTCAACCTGGAGCTGACAGTTACAAAGTAATAGAAGAATTCTCTGCTCACACAACAGGGATCCTAAAAGAATGGTACCAAAGTCTTGGTGCTGTACAACAAGACATTTTTCATAAATGTACCATTGATGAAGTCATCCAAGCATTACAATTCCATTTCCTTGGTGATCAAACTCTTCTGGACAAAGAAGCAAGGAGATAATATTTTGAAATGAAGTGTTGTTCATTAAAAAGGCCAGACCTTGAACGCCATTATCAGCGTATGTCTCAAAGATTCTATCAACTCAATGGTTTCAATGATCCAAGCCTGAAAAATACATATGTCAGTTCTCTTTCTGATGATCTTCAAGAAGAAATGTGGAGAATCCTGAATACAATGAACAAGGAAGTTACAAACATGACCATGGGAGAAATTTACCAAATCAGCCTCACATCTCTTGAAAAAATATGCAGCCAACAACAACTCATGCAAAAAATGTCCAAAGAAAACAAAAAATATAAAAGTGTTTGCAAGAAGAAGTATTTGAAGATCAACTGTGATGAAAAATACTGCAGCTGCAAGAAGAGCTTCCCAAAGAGAAGCGGAAAGAAATTTCATAAATTCAAAAAAGGGAAGAAGAAAAGATTCAGATTTTTTAAAAAGAAACCTTTTCGGGGAAAAGGCGGCAACAAAAAATGTTTCATATGCGGAAAGAAGGGGCAATTCGCAAAAGCATGTCCAGAAAAAAGAGCTAAAGCAGCAAAACTAATCCAAGCCCTCATTTTAAATGAAGATGATGATGTTGAGTCACTTTATGAAGAGCAGGAAATCTAAAACAAGTTCACTGTCTTTGGGCTCGAAGAATCAGAATCAGAAGCAGAAAGTACTGAAGATACTGATGAATATGATCAAGAACATTTTCCTATATTAGAGATACAAAATGTCTCTTTATATGAGGAAAATGCATTATGCCCAGATAATCCTCCTTTGCCAAATGTAGAAGTCTACCTCCTACAGTCCAAGTATCATGTTCCAATCAAGGCCATTGCTTTTCTTGATACAGGAGCACAACGTACAATCACGAATCCTGCCATTCTTCCTTCAGAGGCATGGGAGACTCAAATCACAAAGTTCAGAGCTGCAAATGGAGAATCTTTCTCTACCGATCTTATCACAAAAAATAAGATTGGAATCAAATTCTTCCATAATTGCACAATATGGATGAAAGTTATAGGCAGTGAACTCCCAGGAAAAGATATACTCATTGGAAGAGATGCTCAAATAAAAAATGAAAAGCTTCAGATACTAGCACATGGACTCAAACACAAGAGAGATTTCAGGCCATTCAGTTGCATTCCCAGGCTTTTCTCACTAGCAGATGCACCCCCAACCTATGAAGCAGTCGGGGATAAACTCTTAAAATTATGTGCTGACAGTCATGATTTGTTTTCTCATTCTGCTCCACTTTGGAAAAATCCAGATTTTTATGTTCAACTTCCTTTCAAACAAAATGAAGATGCAAATCCTACAAAAGCAAGCCATCCAGGAATGACTCCTTCAGAACTCAAAAATGCTCAAGAAGAATGTCAACTTCTACTGAAGCAAGGATTAATTGAGCCAACAAAGTCAGAATGGGCATGCACTGCATTTTATGTGACATTATTTAGTAGACAAGCATATTAAACTTAGTACAAGTCATATTTTCACTATTACATGCAACATCATTTAGTAGACAAGCATTTGACATGATAATGACATGACTATGGCATAGACATTTTATGACATGACATAGAATATTACTATTCATGACTTTGACATGACTATGACATGTCTTTTATTTTTGTCTAGAATATTACTATTCATGACTTTGACATGACTATGACATGTCTTTTCTTTTTGTCTCCATATTTTTTATTTGATGATCGGTTCATGACTTGGTGATAAATTTGGATCTTCTGGGACTGAGTCTATTTGCATCAAATTTCTCTCCAATCTGTCTAGGTCTTCGTCCATATCTTCATAAGGGTCTTGAGATTCTTGCATTGTTATGACAGGTGTTAAGACAGGTGTTATTTCATTGTTACTGTAAAATGAGTCATCCCAATAATCTCCTCTAAAATGTGGACAGATAATGTCCAGATGCTTCAGGCTTGCACAGGTAGAGTTTAATCTGGGATTTGGTATGAAGGAATTTATCTCATGGAGGTGATGCACCAGTTCATCTTGATGATAAGGAAAATGATCTCTTTTCAAAAATTCCTGCATGGAAAAATATGTGGTCCAGCATCTGCATTGGTTTTGAGTCCAGAGTAGCTTTGTAACAGGATGTTGAAAATAAGGCCTATGGATGATAAAGACTGATACAAGCTTGTGGACTTCAAATTTTTTTTTGATTAATTTGCTGGATTTTCATTCTTTCAA
Source organism: Crotalaria pallida (assembly GCA_037953625.1). NCBI lineage: Eukaryota > Viridiplantae > Streptophyta > Magnoliopsida > Fabales > Fabaceae > Crotalaria > Crotalaria pallida. The sequence goes on from CM075650.1 coordinate 18,671,241, forward strand.
TTTCCATCTGAAGGTCTCTTCTCCATTTGTTTAAAGGTTGATACCACTCTAATAAAGTCCAAATTAATGAATCTATTATTATAGTTTTTAAGAAAAAGTAATTGTTGAACATGTCTTTATCAGGTGAGAACATAACTCCATAATTGTTCCAGATTGCATAGAACTGTTCTAGTAGTTGGTGGTGGCTGTTTTCATCAGGTGAGAACAGTAGTATATAATCAATGTACACTAGGGCACTAGGCAGAATAGGTTCAAAAATTCTGGTCATGGCTTTTTGGAATAATGAGGGTGCAACTTTGAGACCAAAGGGAAGGACAGTCCACTAGTAATGGGCATTAGGAATGCAAAAGGTAGTTTTGGGTCTGTCATTTGGATCTAATCCTAATTGCCAGAAACTGATTTGAGGTCAAACTTTGAGAAAACATTGACATCTTTTATGTAGGTGGGGAGTGAATATATCTTTGGAAGAGGAAACTTATCATCCTTGAGAAAATTGTTAAGGGGCTTGTAATCAACAACAAGCCTTTTCTTTTGTCTGATTTGCTCTGATCTTTTGTTCAAAATGGGCACATAAAATGCAGTGCAATGCTCAAGACCCTTATGAAGATATGGACGAAGACCTAGACAGATTGGAGAGAAATTTGATGCAAATAGACTCAGACCCAGAAGATCCAAATTTATCACCAAGTCATGAACCGATCATCAAATAAAAAATATGGAGACAAAAATAAAAGACATGTCATAGTCATGTCAAAGTCATGAATAGTAATAATCTAGAAAAAAATAAAAGACATGTCATAGTCATGTCAAAGTCATGAATAGTAATATTCTATGTCATGTCATAAAATGTCTATGCCATAGTCATGTCATTATCATGTCAAATGCTTGTCTACTAAATAATGTTGCATGTAATAGTGAAAATATGACTTGTACTAAGTTTAATATGCTTGTTTACTAAATAATGTCACATAAAATGCAGTGCATGCCCATTCTGACTTTGTTGGCTCAATTAATCCTTGCTTCAGTAGAAGTTGACATTCTTCTTGAGCATTTTTGAGTTCTGAAGGAGTCATTCCTGGATGGCTTGCTTTTGTAGGATTTGCATCTTCATTTACTTTGAAAGGAAGTTGAACATAAAAATCTGGATTTTTTCAAAGTGGAGCAGAATGAGAAAACAAATCATGACTGTCAGCACATAATTTTAAGAGCTTATCGCTGACTGCTTCATAGGTTGGTGGTGCATCTGCTAGTGACAAAAGCCTGAGAATGCAACTGAATGGCCTGAAATCTCTCGTGTTTGAGTCAATGTGCTAGTATCTAAAGCTTTTCATTTTTTATTAGAGCATCTCTTCCAATGAGTATATCTTTTCCTAGGAGTTCACTGCCTATAACTTTCATCCATATTGTGCAATTATGGAAGAATTTGATTCCAATCTTATTTTTTGTGATAAGATCGGTAGAGAAAGATTCTCCATTTGCAGCTCTGAACTTTGTGATTTGAGTCTCCCATGCCTCTGAAGGAAGAATGGCAGGACTCGTGATTGTACGTTGTGCTCCTGTGTCAAGAAAAATAATGGCCTTGATTGGAACATGATACTTGGATTGTAGGAGGTAGACTTCTACATTTGGCAAAGGAGGATTATCTGAGCATAATGCACTTTCCTCATATAAAGAGACATTTTGTATCTCTAATATAGGAAAATGTTCTTGATCATATTCATCAGTATCTTCAGTACTTTCTGCTTCTGATTCTGATTCTTCGAGCCCAAAGACAGTGAACTTGTCTGATATTTCCTGCTCTTCATAAAGTGACTCAACATCATCATCTTCATTTAACATGAGGGCTTGGATTAGTTTTGCTGCTTTAGCTCTTTTTTCTGGACATGCTTTTGCGAAGTGCCCCTTCTTTCCGCATATGAAACATTTTTTGTTGCCGCCTTTTCCCCGAAAAGGTTTCTTTTTAAAAAATCTGAATCTTTTTTTCTTCCCTTTTTTGAATTTATGAAATTTCTTTCCGCTTTTCTTTGGGAAGCTCTTCTTGCAGCTGCAGTATTTTTCATCACAGTTGATCTTCAAATACTTCTTCTTGCAAACACTTTTATATTTTTTGTCTTCTTTGGACATTTTTTGCAGGAGTTGTTGTTGGCTGCATATTTTTTCAAGAGCTGTGAGGCTGATTTGGTAAATTTCTCTCATGGTCATGTTTGTAACTTCCTTGTTCATTGTATTCAGGATTCTCCACATTTCTTCTTGAAGATCATCAGGAAGAGAACTGACATATGTATTTTTAAGGCTTGAATCATTGAAACCATTGAGTTGATAGAATCTTTGAGACATACGCTGATAATGGCGTTCAAGGTCTGGCCTTTTTAATGAACAACACTTTATTTCAAAATATTCTCTCCTTGCTTCTTTGTCCAGAAGATTTTGATCACCAAGGAAATGGAATTGTAATGCTTGGATGACTTCATCAATGGTACATTTATGAAAACTGTCATGTTGTACAACACCAAGACTTTGGTACCATTCTTTTAGGATCCCTGTTGTGTGAGCAGAGAATTCTTCTATTACTTTGTAACTGTCAGCTCCAGGTTGAATCATCTTTGCATCCATCCATGCTTTGAAATCTAAAAACTTCTTTCTCCATTGTGATGGTTGGATGTTGTCAATTGAAAACAGAGGGGAAGAAGTAGGTGGTGGAGTGTTTATTTATCTGGGATTTAGATATTGTGTGCCTTCAGTATCTTCGAATGACTCTATTGCCATGCATATTTTTGTCAAGTCTGCATATTCATCTTCTGAAACCTTTTCTGAGGAATCTTCAAGATAGGAATTTTCTGATACTGTAGAGTCATCAGATGATTCCTGACTGTCTGCTCTTGTCATTGTTGTATAGATTTGAAAGGTGGCATGAGGTGAGTTTTCAGAAGGGATGGTTTGAGTCTTTTTTGGTTCAGGAGAAGGTGATCTTTCTGGGGACAGAGCTGACTTATCTTTTCTTCTTTTGTCATGGTTAAGGTTATCATATTTTTTCTGGATAGAAGGAGGAAATATATTCAGGTTTTTTGGATAGTATTTTGTGGCTTGACTAGGAGAAAACCTTTTGAAGGTAAGACAAAATATGGGTCAATTTCAGATAAGGCTAGGGGTGATAATGGCGGAGCTTGATTTTTCTCAACATGTGCAATGAGTTCTTCCATTTCTGCTTTCACCTTTCTGAGTTCTCTGTCTTTGTCTAAAAATCTGGGACTGAAAGTTCTAGCATCCTTCATTTCCTGAACATCCCTTTCAAGGCTTTCCATCTTTTGTTTGATTTCTTGGTAGTAGCTCTGAAGCTTTGTGGACATTGTTTTTGATCCTCTTTCTAGTGAGTTAGAAAGAGTATCTACCTTTTCATCAATTTTCTGGAAAAGACTGTTTTGAGCTAGAGAGTTTTCAGTTTGCCAGTTTAGTACTTCTTCAACTTGTGTAACTGACTTGAGGGTATCATCAGTTTGGACTTCATTATTGTGAATGAAAGGTTTGACTTGTAACTTTTTGGTTTGGTCGACTTTTCTGTCCAGAGAAGGAAATTCTCTTTCATAAGAGGATGCGGAGGCAGAGAACATCATGCATGGTTGTGGTTGTGGATAATATTTGTGTGGACTGTAGGGAATAGATGGTTTACATGGTTCAGGTGGGAAAGGTGTAGGAATAGGTGGGTAGCCTTCTTTTCTGAGAATTTTCAAGGCATCTTTATATATGGGCAAAGGATTTTTTGGTTTTTTAATATTTTTCTTTGGGAAATGAGGAGACTTACAAGGAGTTTTGTTTTTGTTTTTCTTCCTTCGAGAGTAGTCATCATCACTGTCATCATCAGAGTCAAATTGGCAGTCACTATCATCGTCAGAATCAAATCGACAGTCACAGTCTGGATCACACATGCTAGGATCTATGTCCCATAAGAAATGACCGTTGATCTTATCTGAATAGATAGAAGTTCCATCACTCCTGAAGGAGTAAACTGGAATATTTGTCTCTGCTTCACCAAGGGTAATCATCATTGTTGAGAAGACCAGTTTGTCAGGAGATGAGGATGAAGAGGTTTCTTCTTTCCTCTTGAAAATTGTTTTTACAGAGCCGTCTGGAAGTCTTCTGAAAATGGACTCGGTAGCCACCACTGGTTGCTGATTGGTTTTAAATTTTTCATAATTACTGACCCATTCTAGGGGGATCAGCTTATGAAGTTCAGACCGAGGAATCTGCCTTGGGACTTGAATAATTGAGGGGACCTGCTCATCAGAGTTTGCTATCACCATCAGAGCATTTTCTTATATTTGTGAGTCTGTAGGAAGATCAAAGAAATGATCTTGGAGCCTATAGATGAGTTGATGATTGAGAGTGGCAGGTAAGGCTGTTGGGCCTTGTGGGGCTCCAACAAGTTGAACTTGAATTTTGAACCTTTTGGAAAGAGTTGGGTCTGATAATTGAACATTAAAATTTGGAAACATAGTTAAGACTACACTTCCAGCATTTAATGTTGTTAGGACAGTTCCTATCACAGCATGCTCATAAGTGTGGAAAGTAGAATCTATGAGTGAGACTCTAGCTGTAACTGGGAGTCTTTTTCTTCCATGAAGGGTTAAGACTAATATAACAGCTCCAAAATGGAGAGCTACATAGCCTTCTCTCCTCCACATTTTTATCAGTGTTGGATTTTGTTTCGGATCTTTTTAGGGAAACAATTATTACGGTGATTAGGATGAGATTATGGGTTCGTAAATTTAATGAAATTATGACTAAAATACAATAAAAATGAAGGAACATTGAGAACTCCCCGGAGGGCGGTTTGGAGCGGTGAACAGACGAGAGCGGCCCTGGTTCCTTGGGAGGGGTGATGAACTGGATGAGGAAGGAACTCTGAAAGTGATGATGAGGACGCCCAGATCATGCTGGAATGTGACTTACCTTTGGTGCATGTCTTAACAGGTTTGGACAGGTTGGCCAGGGGGCCTGTGCGTGCTACTCAAGAGCGTCCTCATCATTAACAAGCTAGTTCCTTCCAGATTCATTTCTCCATGAAAACAGGGGCGCCTTCCCTTTCCAAGGCTTGATACCCCTTGTGGGAAGACTTCTCGTCTAAAAGCCTTCCAAGCCACGCCACTCTGCGGAGTTCCCGAAGCGGGCTATCCTTGCCTAAGCGTCACCCCTACACGAAGGCGACCAGGATTAGTCCAAACATAATAACAGTGAAGGTTATCCCTCTTTTGCTCTGATTGCTTAGCGCTGACAGGGGCGCCTTCGGTTGACTGATTGGACGAGGGCGTCTATGGCCTTTGAAACTGAACAGGGGCGCCTTCGATAGGGGTGCGCCTTTAGTTGACTGATTCCGTTGAAACTGAACAGGGGGCGCCTTCGATAGGAGTGCGCCTTCGACAGAGGTGCGTCTTCGACAGGAGTGCGCCTTCGACAGGGGTGCGCCTTTGACAGAGGTGCGCCTTCGACTTCTGAGGGACAGTGACTCCCTTTCTCCTTGGTTTCTTCACTAACGTGTTATTGACTCTCTACTCTTTACTGTTGTGGTTCTTGTCGCTCTTGCATAAATGAGAAGTGAGGTGGTATTATGTTCTGGACAGGGACGTGCGCTTTCGGAGGTCGCTGTAGGACCCTCACACTTTATTCTCCTTTTTTTCTTGAGAGTTGCTGCAGACTCTGCTCTCTTCACTATTGTTGTTCATGTTGCTTCTGTACACTAAGTTGGAGATGCAAAGGTGGAGTAGAGTGAGCGTTGCTGCTGGGAAAAGGTATGTGCTCTCTCGTGTGCCGCTCTTGTGAGGAAGCAAGGTGCTGAAGAATGCTTCTCTGCTTCGTTTCTCCTCTCTTCTCTTGATACAGTGAGTAACTTGTGTTCCTCTATTTTGGCCTATTGCTCTTGTGAGCTTGTAGAGTTGATGGAGTGCACTCTGGTTGCAGCTTCTCCCTCTTCAGCTCTTCTTCTCTCCATATTTCCCATTGATGTTATTCTAGTGTTCTTTCTCTGAGCTTCAGAGAAAAGAACTATGAGTGTTTGTTGTGTTTTGGCTTTCAGAGTTCTGATATGCAGTGAAGAGGGTGGCCTCTATTTATATGTAGCTTTGGACCAGTGGTTATTGCTTATCTCCCTTTTACTTGCTGGACAATAACACTTTTTTACTTTATCTAATGAGTATTTCTCTTTATCAGGCGGCTTTGTTTCCTTCTCCATATTTGGCAACATTTGGTAGTAATTGCAATAAGGAGAGTAGTGCAAGTCATACCATATTCAGCACTTCTTGGGAATGAAAGAGTGATGTGTGCAAAGATTCCTTTCTTGAAAGCTTGTTGTGCAAGCTGTGGGAGAGCAGAGAAGGTTGACCGTATTCCCTTCTTCTCTGGTTACCTTTTGCTGTCCAGGTGCGCTCTCCGAGACGTGTTTTTGAAAGGGTACGCTCTAGAGTGCATTTTATCCATGTTTCAGTTGCCTCCTTTGCTGCACCTTACTGGACATGACTCCATGGGTCTAGGCGGCATGTCCTGGGTGCTACTGCCTGGGCGTCACCGACCTGAGCGTCACCGGCCTGAGCGTCACTTCTCATGGAAGGCGCTCAGGGCTGGGCCTTCTTCAAATAAATAACGGTTTTTTGTTGGGTTTGACTCTTTGTGTAGTGCATTGGGCTTTTGGTAAGGATTGGGCCTTATTTTGTGGTTATTTATTTTTCTGGTATCAACAGATTTATTTCTAAATCCACATATTGTTCTGCAGATGTGGCTTTTATTGGACATTGATCAAGTTTAGTGGTCTGGATGTACTCCTTTATTTCAGGCCTTGCGGTGGATATCAGTTTTTTAACTGACCAAGTAAAGCTAGATTTATGCCTTCTAAATACATTGTATGGACTTAGAAGGGAGGAAGGGTACTTTCTATTTTTGCATCTTCAGATACGAAAGTATATTCTACAAGGTTTTCTATTTTGGATGAAAGGGTTCTTTTACAAGAGTCGGGTATGGAGAGTTTGGAGGTTAAAAGCTAGAGGACCTGGGTTTTCCATGGTATTTGGGTGTCTTCCTTACTTCCTCTTGACCTTCAATATAATACACTCTTCTACTAGAGGATATGGAAATAATAAAATTAGTGCTGGTTAGGCTCTGATACCATGAGTGAATTTGTATAGAATCTATTACTTTCTTAGAGCAAAAGTCTCCATTTTTTAACAACATATTTTTTCATGTTTTTCAGATAAACCACATTGTTGCAAACCGAGTTGTGACACTGAGTTAAGTTCCCCGTCCTTCACGTTGTTGAAAATGATCCCTGCAACAAGCTGGAACCACAGAAGTTATCCCAAGCCAACTGTAGATATAATTTCTCCTCCAAGTATGTGATAACGAGATGGCGTGATGTTTCCTCTTCTAGCCCACATAGAATGCAGTTACAAGTATCATTTGTCCCCAAGACTGCCCTACGCATAAGGAGTGATCTAGTTTAAATTTTGTCTGGGATTACCTTCCAGAAGCATGTTAATACTTTAAGTCAAACCAGTTTAGACCATAATGATTTGAAGAATGCATCCTCCATTTCTGCCTTTTGCAATTGTTTTTTTTTTTTAAAACAGCAAACCAAGAAAAATATTATTAATAAAAATCAACCAAGCATCATAAAGCCATAGAGGCCCCACCTTCTATGAAGGGATTGCCAAAATGACCAAGAGTCCTCTTCATTTTGCCTTGGCGATAGTGATATAAATTTGTTTTGTAGATCAAGCAACAACTGCCTTTCCCATTCAAATAAACACCTTCTTAAAGTCAAGCTCCATTCTCAATTGTTGTTGTTTCTAAAATATGCATATAGTGTTTTCGCCGGACCAAAGTATCATTCCAAAAAGAGATTAGATTTACCATCACCTAACACCCTTTTGATGCTTGTTCTAAACCAATCTAGGTTGTTATTTTTCCTTAGTGGAAATCCTAGATCATACCACCAAATCGAACAAGATTTACGAGCATTTCTATTAAAGAAAAGGGTTGTCATTTAAATTGTATTTTACTATTAATATCCTACTAGGACAAATATTGAAGCGGCATGTGAACAAAAATGGTTCTACTCCAGGAGAAAGACTAAATATTCAAGTTTGACTAATGTGGTGAAGAAATTTCGAAGGACTTCATAAGAGAAAGAGCATATAATTGCTGAGACATGTTTTAAGACTTTGGATCAATGTATGATTTCAAGCTCATTTATGTGATTCCGTGCATGTTTGGTTCTGCGAAAAGTTAACCCAAAATCAATTAACACGAAAAGTTAACCCAAAATCAATTAACGCTACTAATAGTTGCTTCTGCTCCAACATGATTTCGGGACCATAATTGATTTTCTGACCCCTAAACCAAACATGTTATCACTCGGTTAGTTCATGTTAAAACAATTTCCTTGATGTTTGCGATCCCCAATTCTCAAAAGTAATTCTTACCTTGATATGTAGCGACTCGGCATATCAATATTCAAGTCACAATATCTGCTATCGGTTTTTCAACTGGTAATGGTTAATGGATAGTGATGCCAAAGGCAAAGCCTGTAACTTACTGATATCATAAATTATTCACTGCCATATTGGCCAGTGCTGGGTCGTCTTTCCATGAAAATCCATGCTTATTGGCTAATTAAATTTAACACTAATTCACAACCAAAAAAAATATTTATGCGTTTGAGAAAAATTTGGAGATTAACGTCTTACCAGAGATCAAATCAACACCATTTCAAACCCAAAAAGAGGCTAATTAAGTTTAAAACTATTTCACACAAAAGAAGGCAAGCTAACTTGTTTCAGCTCACCTTAAAACCAGCCATTTCCTAATAGAGTTCTCCAGCATAGAGCAAAAATATATTATTGATATTGATCTAAAATCAAAATTTAATTGCACAAATAAGCACTTAGCATCAACACATTTAATTAAAAACAAAATCTCCATAAACTGAGGAGCCTTTCATTGCACTGCAAGCAATGAAGTAAAGCTTCTAATAGTTTTACGATTAGCTCCAGTATCATTCAAAATAACAATATAGAAATCTTTTTAAAACAAAACTGGAATACACGAAAGTAAAGTCTCGGCCTCAGTAACTTTTATATTAGCAACACAAAATTTAATTCATCCTTCTAATAAGCTCATTGATATAGACTTCCCTGTTGCCAGCGTCACCTCCTTCAACATAATGATTTCTTTTCTTCTTCAAACCACCCAAGGGAGCTTTGAGCTTGAAAGGCCACAGAAAGTTATTCGCCTCCCTAAAGTGCGGTCCGACAGTCATAATCTCATGGATCAAATCTTCAATGCAAATAATCCCATGCTTTCCCAAAGTCTGCATTGAAATATCATGATAATAATAGATTAAAAGAACAAGCAATAACAACATTAATGAATAATAATTAATAATAATTAATAACTAAGTACACCAGACATACCTGTTCAATGATAGAGTTGTCTGTCAAAGGAATTCTCTGTTTGTCAACCTTTCCGTAGCCCCTCTTGTAGATGAGCTCTCTGACACTCTTCAAATTAGGGTACCTGAAATCATTTTACATACATTAGAACAACAGAGTAGGTAGTGAACCATGATAATCTGGACTCTGGAGATTAACTGAATTCTTCATACCCATAGGTCACATATGGCTCAACCCTTTGCAGCATATTCACGGTTGCTTTGTTAACTTTGAGAAAGACACCATTGAAGATCTACAACCATTAAAAAAAATAAGGATATACTCTAATAACACTAGGACAGAGATTAAGATAAGATGCCAAACACTGTAGATCAAAGAAATTTGAAGAAAATGAAGACCAATAAGGCAAAAAGAAAAAAAAGGAAAAACGCAAATACATTATTTACAGAAAGATCAGTTCATTATATGAAACAAATTAGATAGTTTGGTGTAAAACTTTGATGTTGATGTGACTGGACCAACCACCAGCACAATCATGAGACCTTTAGACAATGCAGAATGCACTTCTCAGCTCTCATTAAATATAAGAAAGAAAACTCTTTTAGGACCAGTATAATGAGTTACATACCCATTAATATTTCAACAATAATGAAACAAAAGGACATACACCTATCCTACTACTACTTACATTTTTACTTATTGCATTCAAGCTAAAGAAAGAATGTCAAGCATACCCAAGAGTATGCTTTAGTATTCATATTTATTAACCCTCAATTAGGGAGACAAATAACTAACTGCACAAAAAAAAGTACCTGTTAATTGTGCTTTAGTATACATAATTACTTACTACCAGTTAATTGGACTATTGGTAACAAAAAACAGTACAAAACCAAGTAACTGGAACACTTCAACAAAAAGAGTATACGCATTTGAATTAACATTCACTGAATGGAATGTGGGCTACATAAGAACATACAAATAATATGCAAGGGAATGGAATAACATTCACTTAATGGAATGTACAATCACAAACAGCTGTTAATTATAATCCATAATGCTGAAACAAGATCTCATTAGGGAAAAAGCTTTTAATAAATTAGAAAACTTATTTATCACTTAACAATCTTTCACCCAAACACACTAGTTTCATCACATAATAGGCTTTCATCCCAAAGAATAACAAAGAAAATAATTAGTCATTCCCAAGCACACACTTCGCACCAACAAAAACTAATGCGGAAAAATAAAAATTGACTCTTCTGAGCTGCTTAGTCAAACTAGAAGAAACTTTTAGGAAATACTTCAGTTAAATTTCATTCAGCAGTACCAAAATACAACACATTATTCAGAAAATTTGAACTCACTATTACAAAGATTCATTGAATGACCAACAATAAAAACAAGAGTGAAGACCACCTTGATCCGTAAAGTTTCTGCGCTATATCAACTTAGTCCCTAGAGTTTGTAAAGGACAGTCAAGTTCCTAAAGATTTTTAAAGTCTAATGATTTTGCATTGTACTAACCCACTTAAAAAAACTTTTAGGGACCAATGTGACCCACTTTAAAAATCTTTAGGGACTCAAATGTCCGGGGCTAAATTGATACGGCACAAAAACTATAAGGACTAAAGTGGGTCCTCGCTTTAAAAACAAAATTAAAACTTCATTTGAACATTACCTGTCTTAAACGCAGAAGCTGCAAAATCTTCCTTGACTTTGGGTCCATAGCATTGATACTGGCATTATAAAAATTCCATTGATATAAGCAACAATATAAACAACTTCATTATTTTGATTCATACAACTAAAATCAACACCCAGGTAACAACCAGACATTATTTATACAGCATGTCTATAATGACCGCTACCAAATACAAGAAACCTCTATACCCCATCACACTCCATTCTAAGGTGTCCATATGGATGTCCCAATTCATGTTATCAAATACAGTTTTCCTATTACAAATATATAACCCCAAGACTAAAAATATGTCCCATTTGCAAAAACTTGTCTAATAAATATGATTATTATTTAGACTAAAAAAATCACTTTTGACACTTGCAATTAGATTATTTTAGCTTTTGCAAAAATGCAGAATCATTCTAAGATAAGCTAAATTTCAGCTTTTCTGGGAAACAATATAGTTTATGTTCTCAAAAAATCACATTTTCTTAATCAAGTATAGTGTATGAGAAATTACCCACGGATCCTGATGATGAACAAGAGCTTAGGTTCAGGGACCACATAGAACCCACCCTTAAGCTTGGCTTCACGCTTCAACCTAATCAGCTCTTTGTCCTGAACACAAAACATCGAATATATTAAAAAAAAATGAAACACTATTATTCAATCAAATTCAAACTCAAGATGAATTATCAATCTCTATTGCAATATAAATCAAATCAAAGATCAATCTAATCTACATTAAATCTCTATACCCTTTTTATAATTATTTTTTTAAAAAAAAGAGCATAAAATTTCTATACCCTTTTTATAAATTAAAAAAAAAACATAAATTTCTATACCCTTTTTATAAATTTAAAAAAAAAAGCATAAAATTTCTATACCCTTTTTATAAATTAAAAAAAACATAAATTTCTATATCCTTTTTATAAATTTAAAAATAAAAACATAAAATTTCTATTCCCTTTTTATAAATTTTTTTTTTAAAAAAAAAGCATAAAATTTCTATACCTGCTCCTCATATTCCTTTGCATAGAGCTTGGCTCTTTTGAAAATCAACTTGCGGGATTCCACCCTGTTTTTCTTGGCAGCCTCAAGCTCCTGAGTTTTAACCAAAGCCCATTCCTCATTTCTCTTCTGCTTCTTCAAAACTGATTCAGGAACCACTGTTTTCACTTCCTCCTTACCCATCCTACTACTTAATCCAAAAACACAAATTAAAATTAAAATGCAACAACAACAACAACAACAACTAATAAATAAATCAACACATAATAATAGCTTAAGATTTGATCAGCAAAGTTGAATCTGATTGTAAGGGAAAGAAAGAGAGAGAGAGAGAGAGAGAGAGAGAGAGAGAGAGAGAGAGAGAGAGAGAGAGAGAGAGAGAGAGAGAGAGAGAGAGAATGACTCACTCGATGTTTGGCCGCTTCACCAGCTGAGACTCTGAATGAATTGCGGGAAGTGTTGTATTTAGGGTTTTGGGAGAGAGTGGCTATGTTCTGTTTTATTATGGCCTTTCATTGCTTGGGCTTACTTTGCTCTATTGGGCTTGGAGTTTGGCCCATTATGGTTCTTGTTAAGTAAGTATTATTTTTTTTATTTTTAATGTGTTTTTTTAATTAAAATATTTAATGTGTTTTAAATATTCTAAATATATTTTGTAAAAATGTACATTAAGAAACACATTATATACCAATAAGGAGTGTGATAGTCAGTAGATGATTTGTTATGTGTATGAAAAATATTTGTTAATATACGCAAAATTCATTTCAATGATTGTTGGAGTTGCAATTAGCACCCCAAAAAAATTACTAGTTCATTGTCCATAAGACTAGGATAATTATTAATGAACACATTAGAAAAAAGTCTAAATGGTCAAATTTATATACATATATACGTGTGTGTCCTACAATAGTCCGTCAATTATACAACCATCAGACATTTTTGTCCTTCCATCCTTTAACACTTGTCAACATTCATTTGATTACAAGGCTTTGCATATTCAACACTTGTGTACCATGTTTAATACTTAGCATCTTTTTTTTTTTAAATAAGTCCCTAAAATTTTTTGCATTTTTATTTTTATTCCTTAAAAAAAATCTCTTAAATTAGTCCCTCAAATTTACGAATGTTAGTCCTTTAGTCTCTTAACGTAAGTGAACAACTTTTTTATTACAAAATTTTGGAAGTACATTATTCTTTTCTCTTTTTCAACACCACATTCTTCTTCCTCTTTTTTTCTTCGAAGGAGCAAAATTCACCATATTTAGAACTGCATTCCTTTAACCCCGAGCGTGTGGTTCAATGGTAGGGATTGATCCACGCTTAAGCAAAGTCAGGTGTTCGAATCCTGCCTTGTGCATGCAGCAGTGTTAAATCTCGGGGCCAGCTGTCCCACCCTTTAGAGGTGCCTACAAGCTAGCGAGGAGATTAATCACTGCGGTCGGCGGTGGACACTCCGGTCATGGACCAAAAAAAAAGAATTGCATTCCTTTTTATTACATCTTTGGAGTTGTGCTATCATCGCTAAGTACATCATACCCCACCATCACGCGCCCACCTCACTATCATCATATTCCTCAAACATCAGGCACATCAAGGGTAGCATTCGATCCAGCTCGTACATATAATCAAAAATATTAAAAAAATGAAAAATAATGAAGATTTGAAATAAAATACAGATAATGCATTTGTGGTTTGACCCTTGGGCCTTTTTGAAGGTAAAACTTGAATTGGGAGGGGGTAAAGACTCATACAGTTACAACAACTGGTAACTAGCGGTAGTTGTGATTGTCGATGCAGTGTTCGCGAACCTGGTGACGACACAAGGGCGATGGAGAATCAATAAACATGATTACAAGTGATGTTAGATGGATATGATGATGGTGAAGTGTGCATGTAGTGGTGAGATACGATCTATTCAATGATGGCAACACAACAATGAAATTGGGTTTGGATGAGGGAAAATGCGGTTGAAGGTAAAGAAATAAAAAAAAATAATGGACTCAAAAGGAAAAGGTTGAAGATAAACTTCAATATGCGTGTAGAGTAAGGATGAAACTGGATGATATCATCAATTAGGATTAGTTTTTCATATATGTATGTATAGCAGCCCGCCAAATAATGGCCACAAAATTAACGGGGTGGGCAGGAAGACATTATGTGAAGAGTAGTAGTTCCCAGCCTCCAACTTTTAGCCCCAACCCCCATTTTAATTGTCAAAAGACAGAAATATCCCTCCCCTTATTTTTATCTCTAAATCCTAAACCCCAACAACACCCTTCTTTTTCCTTTAACTTTTCTCCCGACCCATGTCCCCCCTTAACCCCTACAACCACCCATCAGTCATCCCACACACCACCACCCAACACCACCCTTCCTCATCTTCTTCTTCGTCCCTCACCCCTGCACCCCACTTACTCCCTTCGACCCAAACCTTCTCTGCAATAGCCACACCCAAAACCCCCTTCTTCATTTCCCCTGCTACGACGCGCCACCCTCACAGTCACCACAAATTCCCCACCACCGTGTAAGTTCCGATAAGTCAATGTCAAAAAAAAATTTAACACGGGGTATCAAAAATAACATACAACAAGAGCAGATTATTTCCAACATTCCGCACTATAAGTTATTTTCGATACTCCTGTGTCGGAAAAAATTCTGACACTAACTTATTGAAAATAACTTACATTGAAGAAGAAGAAGAAGAAAAAGGGTGAGGAAGGGATTGTGTATTGGGGTGGGGGAGAAGGAAGAAGGAAGAAGGGAGAAGAAGAAAGAGAAGGGGAAGAGAGCGGGAGATGGGAATGTACCTGAGAGGGGAGATGAAGCGTCAACGGCGATGGAGTTTGGCGTCGTGAGAGGCAGTAGGGAGAAGAGTTTGGGGGAGAGGAGAGTTGAGAGAGTTGGGGAGGAGGGGTTTAAGAAATTTGGAGAAGGAGATGAAGGGAATGGGGGCACGGGTATTGTTGGGTTTTAAAAAATATTAGGGTTGGGGGCTAATAAGTGGGATGTGAGAACTAATGCTCTTATGTGAATATGGGCTAAAAGTACATGCTAAAAATATTAGGGGTGGGGGCTAATAAGTGGGGTGTGAGAACTAATGCTCTTATGTGAATATGGGCTAAAAGTACATGCTCTACTAAGTTTTTTTATCCTTTTATTTTAGTACTTGGTCTCTAAATTTATATATATATATTTTTAAAATATTCTCACTATGTATGTATGTATATGTGTGTGTGTGTGTGTGTTTATTACTCCTTTTGTCCCACATGAATGATAATAAAATAGAAAAGTCAAAGAATTAAGGAGACATACTTTTAATGATATGTCTAACACATTAATCAATTATCAAAAATTTAATTTAATGTAATTTGCATTGATCAATCATTCACAATTCAAAATTTACAACTTTAGGCTTTTCATTTATTATTTTAATTAACTTTAATTTGAGATTAAAAAAATGTTGTCATTTTTTACCATTATTATGAAAACGGGAAAATATTAATAATGCTTCTCTATTAATGTTAGTAAGCAAAATATATACACCAAAAGCTATTAATATATAGTAGGCTTTTTTAAGCGATAGGTCCCTAAACTTAGGGGGTGTTTTGGATTTAGTCCTTCATCTTTTTTTTTTGTTGGATCTGGTCCCTAAACTTTAACGTCGTTTGGAATTAGTCCTTCCGTTAACCCAAAGTTAATTCCGTCAGTGTCTTCCAATAAGATGTTGTCATGTGTCCCAACTTGCATTTTTTTTGGCTTTTTTGACTTTGAGGTCCATAAACTTAGGAGGATAATTGAATTTAGTCCGTATCCTTTTTTTCGTTGGATCAGGTCCCTAAACTCTGGACCATTTTGGATTAAGTCCTTCTGTTAGTTTTAATATAACACCGTTACCCTGGGGAAATTTTTATGCCATGTGGACCAATAAGTTAATGCCACGTGGAATTTTTCTTTTAAAATTGAAAAAATACAATAAATAAATAAAATTTTAAAAAATTTGATTTTTTTATAACGATGGGAATACAACGCGTCTGCGACGAGATGCATCATCGTCATGATCGTGATGTCTCGAGCGCTCACCACTGCCATCAGGGTAACGATTTGAGAAGCTTTCGCCACCGTCCTCAAGGTCGCGCCTCGATTTAAGTTTTGTGCTTGCTTTGGTTTACAGCGAAAATCACTGTCACAGTCACGAGTTCGCTTGATGGTGTGCAGCGGCGCTAGTTATAGCCAAAGCCCCTGGAACCTAGTTGCGGCGGCGATCCCGAAGATCCTCTTCGTTCTTCATCCTTCGCTTGGTCATCTTCTCTGCAAATCTGATGCGACACTGAAGGAGACCAGTCGCACTTCCTTCAACGTGCAGCAGCCTCGCAACTTCGAACCCTCGACAACCTCAGCGTCCTCTGCTTTCCAGCCTCTGCCCTCTTCTCCGCTTCCTCCGCCTTCTTCTTAGCGGCGCTTCATATGCAGAGTCTGGAGGGAGGAAGAAAGGCAACAAGTATCTTTGATTGACATAGAAAAATCTCTTTTTTTATTACTTTAGAGTTTGATGATGAAGGTTTGGTAGGTGTCTAACTCAGTTTTTATCACTTGACACTGTGTGTGTTCCTTTTTTTTAGATCTTTATATTCTGAAAAACAATGTCACCCCCTAAGCAAGGTGAAGAAACCATGATGTCAAGCCTTAACGAGACGATCGAGCACGACGAGGAACGAGAGGAAGATAGGGAAGGTGGTTCACATTCTGGCCTGAAAAATTTTCTGTGGCATGGTGGGTCTGTTTATGATGTTTGGTTCAGTTGTGCTTCAAATCAGGTAATAATAAGCTAAAAGGAACAGATAGGATGAAGGTGGATGGATTAACAAATGCTTGAGTTCTAAGAATAAACTCATGTTGATCGAACAGATAGAAGGAGGAAGCAAGAGTCTATTTTTTTTAATTTTATTTATTTTTTGTACTTTTTCAATTTTAAAAGAAAAATTTCATGTGGCATTAATTTATTGGTCCACGTGACATAAAAATTTCCCCAGGGTAACGATGTTAGATTAAAACTAACAGAAGTACTTAATCCAAAATGGTCCGGAGTTTAGGGACCTGATCCAACAAAAAAAAGGATAGGGACTAAATTCAATTATCCCCCTAAGTTTAGGGACCTCAAAGTCAAAAAAGCCAAAAAAAATTGCAAGTTGGGACACGTGGCAACATCTTATTGGAAGACATTGACGGAGTTAACTTTGGGTTAATGGAAGGACTAGTTCTAAACAAAGTTAAAGTTTAGGAACCAGATCCAACAAAAAAAAAAAGATTAAGGACTAAATCCAAAACACCCCTAAGTTTAGGGACCTATCGCTTAAAAAAGCCTATATAGTATACGAGCAGTGCTTCTATGTTAATGTTGGACAAAAATGTTCTTAATAGTCATTAATCCCAACCCTAATCCACTTTTAATAACTTCAAATTTGCCATCCAACAATCTCAAAGGTTTCACATTTTCACTGCTTTTGTCTTCTACTATTTTTTCTCCTTTTGGTGTAAGAGAGAATATATATCAAGTTATGTTCATAATTAGAAGCACAATCATTATCACTTCATCAGCTTTAGCTTGCTCTAACCATGAAAGAAAAGCTTCATTCATATTTTGTTATCAATCCATGAGCAACACTGCTTCTGTTGCCACCGTTAGCATTTTGAATATTGATCCCTTTCTTCGGATTGATTGCTTCATATTCTTGATGGGGTGATGTTTCTGGCACCTTTTACCCAGCTCTGTTTTGCATTATTTAAGGATTTTGTGTCCGGTTACCAAGTTACTTGCTGGTTTGTGTGGGTTTATGCTAATTGCCTGTCTTTTCTTATTTAGTTCCTCTTCAGATGTTCTTGCCTTCATGGTAAGCTGCTGCTTTATGCCCTCAATTCAATGTTTACTATTATTTTAGCTTCTATAAATATTTATATTTAGTTGCAACATTTTATGTCTGGAAAGACCGTTTTCTACATGACATTATGGCCTTTTCTCGATACATTGCCGTTACAATTAGTTTTCCTTCCAATGTCAGCTCTCCTATTATTGTCTAATAATGTAGTGTGGTGTATTTAAATGTAGGCCAGGTCATTGGACAAGCATAGTTACATGGCCTATTTCCTCTACGGTTTGTTGTGAAGAAAATCATGTAATAATTGCATAAAAAGTGATGAACCGGAACGAATCACGTGTATTAGAACCCAGAACCCATTTCGAGAAACTTGTAACTAATTTTTCGGGTAAATTCACGATATTCATTCTCGTAACTGGGTTATTAATTCGTTCATATTTGGATTGAGCCCTTTTGAAATGACGCTCCTTGTAAAGCATTTTCAATATGACGGTGCTTCATTGTGATATTTTTTTTTTAATTGAAGGATAACTTGAAGCACTTCAACCATGAATATGATGGTGCTTCATTGTGCTTCTTGTGATACATTTTTTTTTACTGAAATCTGCATGAATCGTTGAATTGTGCTTCGTTGGCTTGAATACTCTGTTTAACATAAGAAAAAAGTTCAAAGTTTTTTTTTTTAAATACTAAGTATAACAACCACTTAGCTCTGAAGCATGGATATTCCTATCTCATTGCCGTACACGTACCGGGTACGGGTACGTACCCAATATGCCTTGGGTACTCTTGGGTACGTAAAAAAATTGGGTACTTGAATGGGTATCTTGATTTTAAACAGCAATGAAAAATAGTTTGATGCTTATATTTTGTTTTGATTTTTTTTGCACATCAAGTTTTTAAACTAGTTTAGGAATTCAACCACTCTTTTTTTTCCTATTATGCACCGCTTTTTTTTCTTCCTATTTTGTGTTATTTTTGGATGTTTTTGATTTTTTTTATTAATTGTTACATAGTGCAAACATTATAGGTTGTGTAGTAAGAAATTATTAGTAATCCTATGAATTTCAATTTGTTGATTGTATTTTTATTTTTGCAATTTTTTATTTTTTAAATTTATATATAATTATATTTATAAATTAAATATATATAAAAACGTACCTGTACCCTAACTTTTAAAAAAAATGTCGTACCTCGTACCCGTACCGGGTACCGGTACCGTACCCGTACTCATGCAACACAACCACCTAGCCTTATTTTACCAAGTGAAGTTGGTTATATGGATAAAATATTGTCTTAATATCCTACCACTAAAAAAACCTTAACAACAGAGCCAGTTGGTGCTTGGGTGTCCCTGCAGTCGCAAGTTCGAAAACCAGGGAGACCAACTTTTAAAAGTCAACAAAAAAACTTACACATCACTCCTTAATCTATTTAAATGCATCTTGGCACTTTGATGTCACGTTCGAATAAAAACAGTGTAAACGTATATTAGAATGAATGAAGTTATTCTGATTCTTAAATTTAATGGGCTTGCCAACAATCGTTGGTTCAGTTGGTAAGAGTTGAGTCCAAAGATTTCGAGTTCGAATTCTATCAATGGGCTTTTTAAGTCTGGAGGCCTACCCTGATCCTAGTGAGTCCAACTTACCTAAACTACTTTTATGAGTGAGATTTTTGTCATTCAATTTGTGGCTAGGGACACCCCACTTATTTTATTATTTTCAATTTTATCTTTTTTTTTTCATTTAACGTCAAGGTCTATCGAAAAAAATCTGATCTTGAGGATACTTCACTACCGAACCATATTTTTTCCCCGGTAGTGAGGTATATGAGAGGTATACCTCAAGAGTCACGACCATACATTTATTTATTTTTTATAAATGTAAATATAACTGTATTAACATTATAGCTTGTGAATATGTGGTGTTCAAGTCTTGATTTTTGGGTAAGCCTCAAATGCAAAGAAATAATAACCATGCACTAATGCATGTGCTAACCTGGCAGTCAGAGAGGTTTTCATTTATTTTTTACAAAGGGCCTAATTGTAACACCCCGATTTATCAACTTGAAAACATAATTTCTTTAATTCAATGTAGTGAAAATTTGGGCTAATTTTTTTTTTCACATAATGTGGACATGAGAATCTCCAAGTTCCAAAATTCTTTATCAAAGTAGTTTACAACAGAAAATTGATTCTCATATCTCACGTTACACTTCAAGTTCCAAACCGAGATGTTACGAAACATCGCACTTGGAAACTTGCTTTCACAAAACACATTTAAAAGCCCATTTCGTTTGTTCTTAGCCAGAAAACTTAATCTTGGTTACCCAGCTTTATAAAACATCTTTCGGGTGTACATGTGGATGCAGCTAATGATGTCTAAGTACCTGTTAAAGGAGTACAACACTTGAATATAGATACTATAGCAATAGATCTCCGTCCAACATAATACTCCTCCGAAGGGTCGCATCTTCAACCATCGAGTCCTCGAGCCGAGCTTGACCTTCTTCTCTTTCGGGGCTCCATCTTGGTCTTGTCTTCATAGGCCAACACTTGAAATGCCGACTCCTAAGATAATTCACTTACTCTGTCACCTGTGGACATCATCACAGAAGTCCACAGGGAATGAGAAAGACAGAGAGAGTAAGCATTCCGAACGACGTATCGTCGACGGTGTGGGTTTACAATAGGCAAGATATCAAGACAATACAAGCATACAACATTACATATTCACAGCACAACAATGCAATATAAATACAACACAACAAAATAACATATTTGCATCTTCACAATCATAATCATATTTATCATTAATTAATTCATTTATTAACGTAAGTTTACTTTCGTTTATCAATATCGTTAATCTCTTCGCACCGTATAATTCTCTCTTTCTCACGTGCTTTTCTCGAACACCTCTTTCGAATCTCTCACTGAAGGGAATCTCTTAATCAATTTATCTCATAGAATCAAAGTCTCTCTGTTCATATTTCTCGAGTCCATAATATCGGAAGTTCAGGCTTTGTGGTTCTGGGTCTACATCTCCTCGGAATCCATCCACCTAGTCGGAAGCAATTAGGAGTACAGGCGGATGGCAAAAATAAATAATGTCTCGAGAAAAAGGGCACATCGAACCGTGTTCGAGCATCCCTCTCACTGATCAAGATTTAGTCAAGGGGGTGTGAGTCCTCTGTCTAGTGATCATGTGGTACTTCGTCCACGCCACTGAGTGACCAGCTCCGACCGGTTCAGCTAGGGCCCCTATGGTTTTTCCCACCTAGACAGACTTCTCAAGGCTTATGACGAATCATCGTCATTGCCGTCCCCTATCTCAATCATCCAGCTGAACACCACAAGGGTAATTCAGGTGTAACTTCCTCTCCACTACTTCGGGTTAGGGTTCTAAGTCGTGAGGTTATACTCGTCTATCCTAACGTCGACCCATCCTAAGTCATCTCCGTCATACAGCTCCGACCATATGCGGAATGCCTCTGTGGGACTCGACCACTATGTTTGACGGGCTTCGATCCATCTTGAATCACTTTCGGCATACAGCTCCGACCATATGCGGGATATCAATAATCATTCTGACGGGCTCCGACCCATTCAGAATCACCTACGGCATATAGCTCCGACTATATGCGGGATATCAATAATTATTCTGACGGGCTACGACCCATTCAGAATCACCTTCGGCATATAGCTCCGACTATATGCGGGTCATTAATCAATCTTTCGTAGATAGGCTCCGACCTATCCCGAGTCATTCCAACATATGGCTACGACCATATGAGGACTGTCTTTGTGAAATTCTGCAATCGTTGCGTCCGGGTGCAAAGGCATCGTCGTCGTTCAGACACTAATCCATTAGCCACGTCTTCAACTCGATCCACGTACTCGGGCGCATCAGCATCATTCGGTTCCATAGCGTGCGTAGTCCATTAGAGTTTCGTTCTATTCTTTGGGGGATTTCTCTTAATTTCTAATGTCTTTACTATTCTTATTAATCAACAATTCAAATATCATCATGCATAATTAAACATTTAGACAGATAAACATAAGCATGTTATATCACATCATCAGCATATAAATTTGTCACACAACAATACGTGGTCTTTGTCTCCTTCGTATAAGTGGCCACACAACACAAACAATTGCCTCTATACTACTGACTCCTAACCACTAAGCTTCGATCTTTGAGATGATACGGAGCGTCCTAATATTTCACCTAAATACCACGGTGTCTTAGGGAAGCTTCTCTCTCACCTCAACTCCAGCAATTACTTTGTCCGAAATCGTTGCGGGTCCTCCCAACCGTCAGCTGCTCCAACTCTCTCACTTATAAGAACCTTGTACTAGATAGGAGACACTAACGTTACTAGTCTATCTAAATAATCGTCATACTCGGAATCAAAACGTGTTTTTCGAAAACTCCTTTCACTTCTTGTCGGAAAATCGTAAAACGTCAAGACTTTCTTAAATCAAATCCAACTTTCACTGTACTTTAAATACTTTGAAATCATTATAAGAAATCAACGAAATCATTTTAAATAAATGGTTCGGTTGCTGGTCCGTCTTGGACAGCAGCTCGCTCGAACCCGAAAACATCAGATAACGTCACTTTTGAAATCCAACTTTTCTTAAATCACGTACCACTTAAAACTCAAACTTTAAACCAACCAAACACATTTTCAGGATTGAAAAACAATTTAAATAAAATCGGGACAACAAAGATACAAACCCATAAAATACTCTTTAGAAAATCCGAAAAAATCGTAAAATTGCACTTTTCAAACCAACTTTATCTTATATTAAGTACTCATCAAAACTCAACTTCAAATCACTTTGAAAACATTTTTAAATAAGAAATACAACTTATAAAAACTCTAGACAGCATCATATTCGAAATCTCAAGTTCATTTTCCATTGTCCAAAACCAATTTAAATCCGTAGACAAACCAAGTATCTTGAAAACAATTAAATAAACACTTTGATCAACAATTTCTCAATCAAATAAAGTAGTTAAACTTATAGGCACATACAAACCGAATCGTACTCATATAAACACTTTAAATAAATAAATTGGTTGTTGGTCCATTCCGGACAGCCACAACCAAGATTCCAAAAACACTGAAAAGTTGTCTTTTAATCTCTTAAAAACTCCATGTTAAAATGAACATTTGAAATGATTTATTTTCAAACATAACACCATGAAATCAAATAGAGCAGCAACCGTTAAGCCGAATACTTTTTCAAATAACCAAATTCTTTTCAAAAATCAATCAATTTCAAAAGATCAATTACAACATCGTAACTTAATAAATAACTCATTTTCCTTCACTTCTTTTATCAATTAAACAATTTCAAAACATTTAAACAAGGAAGTTCAATTAACATGAATCACATAAAACAAATCATTTGGCACATAGAACATTCTCAAATCATTATTTCAAATCAGTAGCCTAGACCGAAACACCGTAAACAATTACATTGCAAACTCATTCATGCATAGTCTAAACATATCATCAAGAAATCAATCATTCATTCATTTCAAGACATTATGATCATCATACAAGTCCAGCCATGTCACAAAACAAAGTACAAAATTCATAGTTGTCGAAAACATTTTAAATAAAGCTTTTGTTCGATTACGGGAAAGCTCAAAATATAAAATCTAAAACTATACCAAATCAATTTGTTTAATCCTCAAAATTTCCAGAACATACAAATATATGCCAAGGTTCATCACATAAAATTTCCAAGTCATTTGAACAATCTTAAGCTAGGTTTCAAATCAGATTTTGTATGAAAAGCAAGATATGACTGTTGCTGGCTTGAGGCCAAAATGTCATGATTAAAAATAGTGTTTCAACTCTGAATTGCATGAAAATCGGTATAAATCTTCCTTACACAATCAAGACCATCTCATAAAAATTTCAGATTATTTGGAGTTGTGAAAGTCATATTTTTCCAATTAAATTCGTCACTAAGTTCGGAAAATCTGAACCAAATGGTTCACTGTTTTTCCTTTAGTAAAATTATCAAATCAACTCCAAATATCTTACACTTTTACAGAGAATATCTAGAGATGTCCAGGAAGTTACCATAAAAATTTCAAGCAATTTAGAGTAGCACAAGTTTGAAAATTCTGTCTATCTTTAAACCGAAAAAACTTGTTTTCTTAAAATTGTCTTCACAAAGTTAGTTTTCATAGAAATAGGAAATAAATTTTAAAAATCATTCAAAAATTCAGAGAAGCTCATTTTAACATACTTAGATCATTGACAAAATTTCAAAATTATTGAACATGTACAAATATCATTTTCATGCTTTATTTGATTCACTTTCCTTACCAACAATCAAACCCGTTTTAATTCAATTAGCCATTTTCATTCAAATCCACTTTGGTGCACTTAATCAAAAATCAAAGAGCACAAACAAATTTACACACCCAATTATTTTCTCATATAAAACCGAATAGTACTTAAACACACAAATCAACACAAAATCAATCCACCAATTATTTTCCCTTCAAAAACCGAATCAATAGGTCATGAAAACAATTTTCTTTAACTCAAATACAACATGCATCAAGGAACAACTTCAAAAATCGATTTCATTTCTCAAATACATGTATAAAAACCGAAGTGCATCAAGGAAATAAAAATCCTTCACATAAAATAGTTACAAAAACCGAATCAAACAAAAAAACAAAATCTTTAGCACAAAATCCTTTAAAAACCGAATTGAACACCAAGTTTTTCAAACATAATCAATCTCTCATTTTCAAGCCAAGATCTTTACATGCAAGTGAGAACAAAAATCATTTTCCCTTAAATCAAACTTTAACCGTGACATGCAAAAGAAAAATAGGAAAGATTTGTGCAAATCAACAACTCATAGTTTAGGAACACCATAAATCAACTCATAATCAATCATGAAATTGAAAATCCAAGATCAAAATCATTTGAACCAAGAATGGGCTAAAACCGTGGCCATCATAAGGAAATCACTAAGAAAAATTCAATCTTTTTCAAAGATCTTTTCATCAAAACACAAGCATCAAATATATCATAGTTTAACCTTTGATCTTGACATGCATGCAAACAAAAACACTAGATCTCTTGAAAAATCCTTCATGCAAAACTCAAGATCGAACTTTTTCTTAAAATACTTTAAGAAATCAAAAAGAAAATGGATGAGTTCATGAGAGAACTGAAGATCATGAAAGAAAATACTTTCTTAGCAAAAACTTTAAAATCAAGTTTAGAAATCATCATGCATGTGAGTAAAAACTCTAGATCTAGCTCGAAAACAAACATGCATCAACTTCTTCAAACAAAAATCAAAGCTTTAGAAATGAAAACATGGAAAACAAAAATGAATCAAAGGAAAGAGATTAAGATCTTTAAGATCATGAAATAAAATGCTTACTTAATCAAAAGCTTCAAAATCAAGTCCAAATCTTTGGGTTTTCTATTTGGTTCCTCTTCTTGCTCCTCACGGTTCACTCCTTCTTTCCCTTAGGTCCATGGTTTCTCCTTCTCTTCTTCACTCTCTTGGTTTGATTTTCTTTACTTGGGGTGTGTTTGAGATTGGTGTTGTGTTTAGGGTTTGGTTCTTCTCCTCTTCCTTCCTCACGAATTCTCTCTCTTTCTTTCTCTCTCAACACTTGTTTTCTTTCTTAGTTTTAGAATGAATGGAAATGAAGAAGAGAAATCAAGTAAAAGGGTGTGTGTGAATGGTTGTATACACCTAGGATTTGGGCTTGGGCTTTGGCTTCCTCCTCCCCACGGTTTTCCTTCTTTTTCCTTTTCCTTTTCTTTTCTTTTTTCCTCCCTTATGTCATGCTTAAGTCACTTAGATGATGTCATGTGCTTGGCTAACAAGTTAAGGAACTTGGAGACCAAGTAATGCACATGGAAAGGTGCATTTCGGTTTTGGGGAGTTTAAGGGTAGATTAGGTTAGTAATCTAGGTTTAAGGTGCTAATTAGGATCTAATCATGATTAAGGTAGGATTAGGAAAACTAGATTAGGTTTAGTTTACTAATCCTTAGAGTTTAGGGCTTAATCAAGGGTTAAGGTACTAATCAAAGACTTAATCCATACTAGTATAGGTTTAGGGAAAGCTAATTCTAGGTTAGTTTACTAACCTTGAGGGTTTAGAGTTTAAGAGAGTGATTAAGTACTTAATCAAGGATTAGGTACTTGATTAGGGTTTAATCAAAGACTAGGAATGCAAATTAGCGTTTCTAGAAATGATTCTAGATTAAGGGTATGATAAAATGCTTGGACTTTGATTTTTGAAACTTAGGGTAGAAATAATTTTTCCTTCTTAAAACCATAAAACCGTATGCATGAGCTTAAGAAGATAAAATCTTAGTCAAAACCTTAAGTAAAACAATTCATCGAAAACCTTAGAAAAACAAACACATGAAATCAATACACAAGTGGATTAAATTCCAAAGTGTAGAAATCCATCATGAAATCAAAACTCCTTTAATCAATTCTTAAATCAATTAGGTTAAATCTATAAAAATGCACAAGGAAATTCATTTCTCAAATGAAATCACAAATAATAAAATTACTCCAAACTCAAAAAATCAATTGCTTGAACTCCATAAAAATCTTTGTTTGCCAAAATCGAAAACTGATTACGTAATCGAATAAAATACCCATCAAAAATCCTTTGTAAAACAATATCTCAAAATTATTCTTTAATGAAAACTTATTTATATTAATCGGTAAAATACGGAATGTCACACTCTCCCCAACTTGAAGATTTCTCGTCCTCGAGAAATGCTACGCGGGATCACACTATCATAGGATGTCGAGCTCCTTGGAGTGATTCCTTCGGTCCTTAGTAGTCGTAGTCTTCGAGTCGCCAATTATGTACCATTCTCTGAAGGTTCTTGGGAGTAAGTCAAATTGATTACTTTCAAAAGTAATCTTTTGGGCCATTCCATTATCAGATACAATGGAATACTAATGGTTTAGTTTTGTCAACAAAAGTTTAAGGGTTCAAGGGTTTTGAAACAACATTTAGAAAGGATAGCATGCTTATGCCAATCCCTACAAGGGTACTACTATTCTCATGGTCTTTCTTCCTTAACTTGACTCTTCTCATCCATTTAAACCTAGGCGGGTTATTACAAACCTCAAAATCTCCGCTTACTCCCCAACTTTGATGAATCATATTCCTATACATCATGCCTATCCAATAGCATTTGACAGGGGCTAATGCCATAAAAATTCCAACATTCACCGTTTCTAGTTTATCTTACAAAACTTCCCATCACTTTGTTCAAGCCTATCGGTGTATCACCTTAAATTCTGCTGACTAGACTAAATTTTCTCCCTCATCGAATCACCATGGTAACTATTTATCCTCATCTTAAGCACTTACTTAAATAACTTATGCATTCTAAACCCTTTTTCCGCCCTTTATGGCTCATCTTCGGGTTCTAAACCATCAAAAGCTCTCCAACTCAGGGATTCATCCTTCAGAGTAACGATCTTAACACCTAATAACACCCTTAATTTCACAGCTTACGATCACCTATGTCCATTAAAATGTCGAATCCTAGTCATTTAACCTAATTTTGGGCGTTACTTAAGGGTTCCATCCGTTAATTTCACCACCTCATCTATTCCATCTCATGGTCCTATTATAAGTTTACATCCACTCCAATCATTCACCTACTCCAACTAGAGCCTTTCTAACTCTAAATCTTTCAGACTGGTCTTAGATATCTACCACCTTAACGCTATCCATACCATTACTCAGGGTAGGCTGCTATCAGGCTTGTACGTTCCACTATCATACTTATGGCTCTAAGGGGTACTCTTACCATACTTTGTTCCTAATACATCACCTTTGTTCATGCTTACTTATCCCTCAACCATCATAACTCTTCCTTAGTAACACCTCACTGTCCACCTTATACTCGGAAATATCTAATTGATTGGCATAAGATGTCAAGGTCTAAGATTGTTACAAGGGTTCTGGAGGAAACAAACGTTTTGTTAAAGCTCAGGAGGTGAAACTTCGGGTTCATCAGCAATCATAGTCTTGTCAAATTGTTTGACAGAACAGGGTCATTTTCGAAAGACATGCCAGGTCGTTAAGGACGTTGGCCATGATCACAAGAAAAGGGTTCGTATCGAAAGAAGCTTTAACAACAAGGTTTCAGGTCAGGATTTTCAAAAGTTATTGCAACAAAAGGGGTTCTCAACAAAGAGGGCTTCAACAAACAAGAGAAGGTTCAGGTCACACAGAACAAAGTCTCATGATGACACTGGTCTCGGTTCTTCATACACACCGTAGACAAATTCCCGACGCACTCCAGAGATAGAGAGATAGAACGACTGAGACAGAACGATAGAGACTGAATGATAGAGATAGAACGATAGAGACAGGACTGAATGAGCGCTCACGTAACTTAGTACTCATATCCTCACTCATCGTAATCCTAACACTAACACACAAACAGATGCACACAACAAAGCATGTAAGCCCATATATCAGGCTACTTAGGACAACCATTGCTCTGATACCACAAATGTAACACCCCGATTTGTCAACTTGAAAACATAATTTCTTTAATTCAATGTAGTGAAAATTTGGGCCAATTTTTTTTATCACATAACGTGGACATGAGAATCTCCAATTTCCAAAATTCTTTATCAAAGTAGTTTACAACAGAAAATTGATTCTCATATCTCACGTTACACTTCAAGTTCCAAACCGAGATGTTACGAAACATCGCACTTGGAAACTTTCTTTCACAAAACACATTTAAAAGCCCATTTCATTTGTTCTTAGCCAGAAAACTTAATCTTGGTTACCCAGATTTATAAAACATCTTTCGGGTGTACATGTGGATGCAGCTAATGATGTCTAAGTACCTGTTAAGGGAGTACAACACTTGAATATAGATACTATAGCAATAGATCTCCGTCCAACATAATACTCCTCCGAAGGGTCGCATCTTCAACCATCGAGTCCTCGAGCCGAGCTTGACCTTCTTCTCTTTCGGGGCTCCATCTTGGTCTTGTCTTCATAGGCCAACACTTGAAACGCCGACTCCTAAGATAATTCACTTACTCTGTCACCTGTGGACATCATCACAGAAGTCCACAGGGAATGGGAAAGACAGAGAGAGTAAGCATTCCGAACGACGTATCGTCGACGGTGTGGGTTTACAATAGGCAAGATATCAAGAAAATACAAGCATACAACATTACATATTCACAACACAACAATGCAATATAAATACAACACAACAAAATAACGTATTTGCATCTTCACAATCATAATCATATTTATCATTAATTAATTCATTTATTAATGTAAGTTTACTTTCGTTTATCAATATCGTTAATCTCTTCGCACCGTATAATTCTCTCTTTCTCACGTGCTTTTCTCGAACACCTCTTTCGAATCTCTCACTGAAGGGAATCTCTTAATCAATTTATCTCATAGAATCAAAGTCTCTTTGTTCATATTTCTCGAGTCCATAATATCAGAAGTTCAGGCTTTGTGGTTCTGGGTCTACATCTCCTCGAAATCCACCCACCTAGTCGGAAGCAATCAGGAGTACAGGATCTCTAACCACACCGGCTTTTTACGGATGGCAAAAATAAATAATGTCTCGAGAAAAAGGGCACATCCAACCGTGTTCGAGCATCCCTCTCACTGATCAAGATTTAGTCAAGGGGGTGTCAGTCCTCTGTCTAGTGATCATGTGGTACTTCGTCCACCCCACTGAGTGACCAGCTCCGACCGGTTCAGCCAGGGCCCCTATGGTTTTTCCCACCTAGACAGACTTCTCAAGGCTTATGACGAATCATCATCATTGCCGTCCCCTATCTCAATCATCCAGCTGAACACCACAAGGGTAATTCAGGTGTATCTTCCTCTCCACTACTTCGGGTTAGGGTTCTAAGTCGTGAGGTTATACTCGTCTGTCCTAACGTCGACCCATCCTAAGTCATCTCCGTCATACAGCTCCGACCATATGCGGGATATCAATAATCATTCTGACGGGCTCCGACCCATTCAGAATCACCTTCGACATATAGCTCCGACTATATGCGGGATATCAATAATTATTCTCACGGGCTCCGACCCATTCAGAATCACCTTCGGCATATAGCTCCGACTATATGTGGGTCATTAATCAATCTTTCGTAGATAGGCTCCGACCTATCCCAAGTCATTCCAACATATGGCTACGACCATATGAGGACTGTCTTTGTGAAATTCTGCAATCGTTGCGTCCGGGTGCAAAGGCATCGTCGTCGTTCAGACACTAATCCATTAGCCATGTCTTCAACTCGATCCACGTACTCGGGCGCATCAGCATCATTCGGTTCCATAGCGTGCGTAGTCCATTAGAGTTTCGTTCTATTCTTTGGGGGATTTCTCTTAATTTCTAATGTCTTTACTATTCTTATTAATCAACAATTCAAATATCATCACGCATAATTAAACATTTAGACAGATAAACATAAGCATGTTATATCACATCATCAGCATATAAATTTGTCACACAACAATACGTGGTCTTTGTCTCCTTCGTATAAGTGGCCACACAACACAAACAATTGCCACTATATTACTGACTCCGAACCACTAAGCTCCGATCTTTGAGATGATACGGAGCGTCCTAATATTTCACCTAAATACCACGGTGTCTTAGGGAAGCTTCTCTCTCACCTCAACTCCAGCAATTACTTTGTCCGAAATCGTTGCAGGTCCTCCCAACCGTCAGCTGCTCCAACTCTCTCACTTATAAGAACGTTGTACTAGATAGGAGACACTAACGTTACTAGTCTATCTAAATAATCGTCATACTCGGAATCAAAACGTGTTTTTCGAAAACTCCTTTCACTTCTTGTCGGAAAATCGTAAAACGTCAAGACTTTCTTAAATCAAATCCAACTTTCACTGTACTTTAAATACTTTGAAATCATTATAAGAAATCAACGAAATCATTTTAAATAAATGGTTCGGTTGCTGGTCCGTCTTGGACAGCAGCTCGCTCGAACCCGAAAACATCAGATAACGTCACTTTTGAAATCCAACTTTTCTTAAATCACGTACCACTTAAAACTCAAACTTTAAACCAACCAAACACATTTTCAGGATTGAAAAATAATTTAAATAAAATCTGGACAGCAAAGATACAAACCCATAAAATACTCTTTAGAAAATCCGAAAACACCGTAAAATTGCACTTTTAGAACCAACTTTATCTTATATTAAGTACTCATCAAAACTCAACTTCAAATCACTTTGAAAACATTTTTAAATAAGAAATACAACTTATAAAGACTCTAGACAACATCATATTCGAAATCTCAAGTTCATTTTCCATTGTCCAAAACCAATTTAAATCCGTAGACAAACCAAGTATCTTGAAAACAATTAAATAAACACTTTGATCAACAATTTCTCAATCAAATAAAGTAGTTAAACTTATAGGCACATACAAACCGAGTCGTACTCATATAAACACTTTAAATAAATAAATTGGTTGTTGGTCCATTCTGGACAGCCACAACCAAGATTCCAAAAACACTGAAAAATTGTCTTTTAATCTCTTAAAAACTCCATGTTAAAATGAACATTTGAAATGATTTATTTTCAAACATAACACCATGAAATCAAATAGAGCAGCAACCGTTAAGCCCAATACTTTTTCAAATAACCAAATTCTTTCAAAAATCAATCAATTTCAAAAGATCAATTACAACATCGTAACTTAATAAATAACTCATTTTCCTTCACTTCTTTTATCAATTAAACAATTTCAAAACATTTAAACAAGGAAGTTCAATTAACATGAATCACATAAAACAAATCATTTGGCACATAGCACATTCTCAAATCATTATTTCAAATCAGTAGCCTAGACCGAAACACCGTAAACAATTACATTGCAAACTCATTCATGCATAGTCTAAACATATCATCAAGCAATCAATCATTCATTTATTTCAAGACATTATGATCATCATACAAGTCCAGCCAAGTCACAAAACAAAGTACAAAATTCATAGTTATCGAAAACATTTTAAATAAAGCTTTTGTTCGATTACGGAAAAGCTCAAAATATAAAATCTAAAACTATACCAAATCAATTTGTTTAATCCTCAAAATTTCAAGAACATACACATATATGCCAAGGTTCATCACATAAAATTTCCAAGTAATTTGAACAATCTTAAGCTAGGTTTCAAATCAGATTTTGTATGAAAAGCAAGATATGACTGTTGCTGGCCTGAGGCCAAAATGCCATGATTAAAAATAGTGTTTCAACTTCGAATTTCATGAAAATAGGCATAAATCTTCCTTATACAATCAAGACCATCTCATAAAAATTTCAGATTATTTGGAGTTGTGCAAGTCATATTTTTCCAATTAAATTCGTCACTAAGTCCGGAAAATCTGAACCAAACGGTTCACTATTTTGCCTTTAGTAAAATTATCAAATCAACTCCAAATCTCTTAAACTTTTACAGAGAATATCTAGAGATGTCCAGGAAGTTACCATAAAAATTTCAAGCAATTTAGAGTAGCACAAGTTTGAAAATTCTGTCTATCTTTAAACCGAAAAAACTTGTTTTCTCAAAATTGTCTTCACAAAGTTAGCTTTCATAGAAATAGGAAATCAATTTCAAAAATCACTCAAAAATTCAGAGAAGCTCATTTTATCATAATTAGATCATTGACAAAATTTCAAAATTATTGAACATGTACAAATATCATTTTCATGCTTTATCTGATTCACTTTCCTTACCAACAATCAAACCCGTTTTAATTCAATTAGCCATTTTCATTCAAATCCACTTTGGTGCACTTAATCAAAAATCAAAGAGCACAAACAAATTTCCACACCCAATTATTTTCTCATATAAAACCGAATAGTACTTAAACACACAAATCAACACAAAATCAATCCACCAATTATTTTCCCTTCAAAAACTGAATCAATAGGTCATGAAAACAATTTTCTTTAACTCAAATACAACATGCATCAAGGAACAACTTCAAAAATCAATTTCATTTCCCAAATACATGTATAAAAACCGAAGTGCATAAAGGAATTAAAAATCCTTCACATAAAATAGTTACAAAAACCGAATCAAACAAGAAAACA
Organism: Crotalaria pallida; assembly: GCA_037953625.1. Taxonomy (NCBI): domain Eukaryota; kingdom Viridiplantae; phylum Streptophyta; class Magnoliopsida; order Fabales; family Fabaceae; genus Crotalaria; species Crotalaria pallida. Next base: position 18,704,409 of record CM075650.1, read on the forward strand.
AAATCTTTATCACAAAATCCTTTAAAAACCGAATTGAACACCATGTTTTTCAAACATAATCAATCTCTCATTTTCAAGCCAAGATCTTTACATGCAAGTGAGAACAAAAATCATTTTCCCTTAAATCAAACTTTAACCGTGACATGCAAAAGAAAAATAGGAAAGATTTGTGCAAATCAACAACTCATAGTTTAGGAACACCATAAATCAACTCGATCATAATCAATCATGAAATTGAAAATCCAAGATCAAAATCATTTGAACCAAGAATGGGCCAAAACCGTGGCCATCATAAGGAAATCACTAAGAAAAATTCAATCTTTTTCAAAGATCTTTTCATCAAAACACAAGCATCAAATATATCATAGTTTAAGCTTTGATCTTGACATGCATGCAAACAAAAACACTAGATCTCTTGAAAAATCCTTCATGCAAAACTCAAGATCGAACTTTTTCTTAAAATACTTTAAGAAATCAAAAAGAAAATGGATGAGTTCATGAGAGAACTCAAGATCATGAAAGAAAATACTTTCTTAGCAAAAACTTTAAAATCAAGTTTAGAAATCATCATGCATGTGAGTAAAAACTCTAGATCTAGCTTGAAAACAAACATGCATCAACTTCTTCAAACAAAAATCAAAGCTTTAGAAATGAAAACATGGAAAACAAAAATGAATCAAAGGAAAGAGATTAAGATCTTTAAGATCATGAAATAAAATGCTTACTTAATCAAAAGCTTCAAAATCAAGTCCAAATCTTTGGGTTTTCTATTTGGTTCCTCTTCTTGGTCCTCACGGTTCACTCCCTCTTTCCCTTAGGTCCATGGTTTCTCCTTCTCTTCTTCACTCTCTTGGTTTGATTTTCTTTACTTGGGGTGTGTTTGAGATTGGTGTTGTGTTTACACTACAAAAAAAAACCCTTTATTGCAACGACATTTTGCAACGACTTAAAAAAGTCGTTGCTAAAAACAGGTGTTTTGCAACGACTTAAAAATGTCGTTGCAGAAAACAGGTGTTTTGCTACAACTCAAAAAAGTCGTTGCAGAAAACATGTGTTTTGCAACGACATAAAAAAGTCGTTGCAAAAGACCTGTTTTCTACAACGACATTATCGTTGCCAATAAGATTAAATAATTTTTTTAATAAAAAATAAAAAAATTAAATTATTAAAAAAGGGTATAACTAATTAAGCACCATGGACAAAGAATGATTCTTCTCAAATTAGGGCCGACCATTTTACCATGTACTCATCCCCTCCCTTTCTCAGTCGCGAGTTGTCCCTCTTCTCTCTTGATTTTCCAGAAACAAGAACTCACTTCTCTCTATTTCTTCGTCTCTCACTAACCCAAAACCAGAATCATAAGACTTCACCGCCGCCAACACCGCTCCTTCGAGAATTGCAGCCACCACTCCCACTCTTCATCTTGCCTTCTCACTCCCGCCGCCGCTCCGCGCTACACCATCGCAAGGCAGCCACCATCACGCCTTCTTTCCTCTCCATCCACCCTGAGCTCCGACACCATGAAGGGTTTTCGCCAGTGCCACCAGCAGGAGTCGCCATCGAGACCCGCTATAATCGCCTCTACCCCATCGTCGCTTGTCATCTCATCAGATCTGGAACCAAGTCGCGCCTCGATTTCTAAGGATGCCTGCTATCTAAGGTATGAACCCTAACATCTATCCACTCAATATCGCTTGACATATGAACCCTATAATCCTAATTTTTCTGATGAACCCTCACTGCACACCCTTCTCACCGTCGCTTGATATACCTTTCTCCATCTCAAAGCTTAAGCAACTATTTGCCGATGTATGTCCACAAATGCATATGACATTGTCAAAGACATCATTACAAGACCTTCGGTATATGACTTTGTTCCATCTTGCTGTTTGGGTTCCAATTTCCAGTATACGTTTAAGGTAACCTTCTAACTCTCTATTTCATTTAAGGTTTTCAATTTGATTCGGAAGATGTTTAAATTTGCCCATTTGGGGTTTTGGCTGAAATTTACTCATCTCTCAGGCTCTATTTTATGTTTGGTATCTTGTTCTGTTTGTTGGAGACTGAAATTGGCACCTGGGATAATGATTTGTGTTGGAAGTTATGAAATTTGATTGATACGTGTTACTTTTCTTGTTTGGTTGCTAAGGTGTTTCGTGTTGTGCCTTTTTAATTAGTTTCTAGATGTCTCTGATGGTGTATAATCCTGCTTGTGTTTGCTCTTAATTCCAATGTTGTGTTGTTTGTGCTTCCTGTGAAGCTGAAATTTTTTATTGTATATCTTAGGTTGATTATAGATTCAACTTTGAGAAAGCGAATTCTGATTTGAAACTAGACTATCTATATGATATGAAATTTGCTGTATAATAAGATCACAGGATCCCTATCTGGTATTTCTCTCTTATATTTTTGCCACTTATGTACTGATAATTTTGAACATCAATCTATTATTTTTCTTCCACTTACCTTGATGTCCCTTAAAGAATTTGATTCATTTTATTGTATTATGTTATCTCTTAGTCTTGCACTCAAGTAGTATAATAAAATTCCTAAACCAATTTGCTAAGAGTGTTGTGGTTTCTATGTTCTTGTTACAGTGATATATCATCTATCTCTATGCTGACTGCATTGACTTATTGATTCTAATTTAAGATAAAATAAGACAAGTTCAAGTATCTTCATTCAGGAGAAGGTGTGTGCATTTCTTAATTTATGATGTCTTGTAATTTGTTTTGTCCTATGAATCGATATTGTTTCCGCATGTTCTCAACTCAATACACTGAGATAATGCAAATCTGTCTGCTTAATTCCAATTTAAATCTGTCTTCTCACACTCGACCCTCTTATTTATCTTATGAGCTATGTCACCGCTTCGACGTGGCCACTGATGGCACCATCATCACCTCACCATCGTGATCCCTCCAAACAAGCAACGACCATCACGTTTGTCCATCAATCTCCGCCCCTTCTTGCTGCAAACATTGAAAAACTCCAACAGAGCCACCACTGCTTCTCGATTGCAATGGTTTGGCCACGGGGCTGCCGCCATTCGAGCTCGAGTCCTGCAAAAATGAGCTTCCCTATTCATCCTATCCGCAGGACAGATGTGAGTCCTATCTTCTCAGATTTATTGTTATTGCAGTTCTTAATTGCAACTATAAAAACCCTATCTTTGCTTCGTAACCTTGTTCTTGTGTTTGAGTAGTCGCAATATCTGCAGAAGATGAAGGGAAGCTCTTCCAAAACCCAAAGAGCGCAGCCGCAACGGTTCTTCATATGCTCTTTACCTTTCTCTCTCTCTTTTTTTTTTCTGTTCCATTCCTTCTAACCTTTTGTTTTAATTACCATTTCCCATTGCGATTTGTTTTGTTACATAGTGTATCGATCTTAAGGCTGTTGGTAAGAGCAAGAAGACCAAAAGAACTACACCTAAGTCCAGTGATATTTACCTCAAGCTCTTGGTCAAGGTAAATTTCAAATTCAATTTTTATTTTGTTGATATTCTTATTAATTTGAAATGATTTATACATGAAAACTTTGTTTAGTGTTCTTTACGAATGAACTACAAGGTCTGTTGTGTGCTACTTGTGTTATATTTGCCGAAATAATATCATTATCGATAATGGTTCTGAGGAGTTTACTGTTTTCATTTATTTGAAATTCTTTCGATTTGTGCCATGCAAGTGAAATGATTTATATTTTTTATTCTTGAGCAGCTAGCAGAGGACTTGGATGCACTGCCAATATGGGTGTTTAATAATGGTATTTTTTTTCTTATCTCAGTTAATTGCACTTTCTTTTAACAAGGTAACATATAACTTTGTCTTTGTTTTCCAATTGAATCATTATTTTAGGTATCAGCCACACTGATGAAGTTGATACATCTGTCATCTCACCCAGCTGATATTATTGAGTTCTTTTTGCTTTCATTCCTTTTTCATTATTATTTTTTCCATTTTTATTACGGAAACTTAGCTTAAGTATTTATATAGAGATCTTGGAATCTTGATTAACACACACTAACACTGTGAATTGTTTATGTCAATGTGAGACCCAAAAATTATTATATAATTTTTTTAACATGCCGTGTAATAAGTCTGAGTAGTTTGATACCACTTCTTTTTCTGTTAAATCTTTGATTGACCAGGAAACTACCTGAAATTGTACAGTGCTATAAAACAGGCTTATCCAGATATCCAAATTATATCAAATTGTGATGCTTATTCTCAACCGTTAGATCACCCAGCTGATTTTTATGATTTTCATGTAATATCTTTTTAGCGCAATTTCTTTATTACATCTCAATGGTGTTTTGTTTTTCACTTCAGTTATGAAATATTGATCAAATTTCTTTGCCATTTCTCACACACTATTTTTATGATTAGATTTATACAGGTGCAAGTAACGTGTTTTCTAGAGCTAATGCATTTGATGGTGCATCACGTAGTGGTCCAAAGGTTATATGATCTCTATTAAACATCTATTAATTAATTGTTATCATACCACATATGCATTTCATGAATGAGTGCTCATTCTATTTGTACACTTTACAGGACTTTGTAAGTGAGTATGCTGTGATAGGAATCGACGCTAGGATAGGAAGCCTTTTGGCAGCCATAGCTGAAGCTGGGTTCCTTATTGGCCTAGAAAAGAACAGGTTTACATAGCATAGTATTGAGAAGCCAGTATGAAATCTGAGTTTCACAGTCTAGTTCACCTAATAGTACTCACCATTTTCATTATTCCTTTCTGGTGCAGTGATGTTGTCAGCATGATTAGCTATGCTCCACTTTTTGTAAATGCGAATGATAGGAGGTAATATCTTATAATTTTATTATGACATTTATGTTATATTATTATTCTTTACTTTTTGGTGTAACTTTCAGATTATATCCTATGCTACCTTTTACCACTTAGCCTCTTGTTGGCTAAACTACTTCAATCAAATTGCGTCATATGTTTTTAGTTCTACCAATTCTACTCCAAGAAAATCAATTCTAACAAATCAGTGTTTGTGTGGCTTGATAATTTTACTAAAAATAACTTGCAAAACCATACACTAATGCAGGAAGAGGATTTTATCTTAGTCAATCAAACTTTCTATTCAAAGTAGTATTAAATTGTGAAATTAGAGACTAATCATTTAGCTAACCAGGGCAGCTATGCTTCTACTGTGAAACTTCTTTTTTGCTCTAACATTGATGGGCCTGACTAATTAGAAAATGATAATTTTTTCTTGTTTCTTCTGCTTAGGTTACTTTTTCAGCATAGCTTAATTGGACATTGCTATTTTAAGGTTTATATAATGCATAAGGTGCCTGAGGTTGAAAATTCCTTCAATTCACCCCAAGGTGATAAAAAAATGGTTTTTAAGTGGTGCCGAACTAGCAAGATATCATTGTATCAAGTATATTACAGAGAGAGCAAAGCTGAACCTTGAGATATTAAACCAACTTGATATGGTACAGTGGCATACTATACAACCGTAGTCTATTTATTAGGTTTGTTTTGGTGTAAATTGTAAAATATGTACTCAATATACCCATACTTTTGAAGTTATTTTAAACTCTTCTTTCTTTAATGAATGATACAATAATAAATTCTACTTATTTTTATGTATCTACAGCTCTTTGGAGTTTGGATTCCTTAATTATCTTTGTTATAATTTGTTAAAAGATCCAATACTTTGGTAGTCTTTCCTTATTTCCTGATTATTTTCATTTTGGAGGGTTTTCTTAAAAATTCCAAGATTTATCTAAAAGATAAACTGAGAAGTTATATGAAAAATTTCCGGATGAATGCATGCTAGATATTTTTACCTTGAAGATAAACTGTAAATTTTATTTTATCTGTCATGTGTGATGTTGTATATGCAAAATGTAAATAGAAATTACAATGAATTACAATTTTCATTACAGATATTTAATGCAAGACAGCTTTCTTTGAAGCTCATATCAAATGTAACATGTGGTTACACTGCTGCTGGATTTAGTGGTCGTATGCCTTGTGCAGAACTTGCAGATAGTATTGTTCAACGTGGCCGTAGTACGCTGGAAAAGGCTATATCATTTGTAAAACTGCACGAAAAGTGGAAGGCTAAAGATGTTTATGGAGATACAGATAGGTATTGATGTACAGAATCTCTAGTTATATAGTACACGAACCTCACATAAGATTTACCTTAGATTATACTAAAATCTTCTTTTGTTTCTGAAAGTACATTGTCTTGCCTAGTTTTCAATTTTTCACCTGTATCAAAGGTCCTCTTCAATGCAACATGTAGTAAAGGACAATTGACTTGAGTATGTAAGCCAAATATAGTCCAATTGAAATGGAATTTTTCTATTTTCTAAGCATGAAACTGTTCCTCAATCATAGTAATAAATTTCTACTTGTTATCAATCAGACTGGTGTTAACCCTAATAGACTGTCATGATTATTTATGCTGTTTGGTTTCATTAATAGAGTAGCTTTTGTCATTTGGTTACCAATGATATTAGTTGGTAAGGTTTTGATTGATTCCTAAGGTTATATTTCTAAACTCTGTTATGAGCAGACTGCATTTGATTTTGATATTAGTAGTTATGTAATCCTATTAAAAATACTTCAGAATTTGAACCACAAACAAGATTTATTTTATCAAATATTTTTTTTAATTAAACAAAGGCTATTGCAACGACAATTTTGTCGTTTCAAAAGCAAAATGTGTTTTGCAACGACATTGTCGTTGCAGAAGCCGAAAGTGTTTTGCAACGACTATGTCGTTGCAGAAGCAGGTGTTTTGCAACGACTATGTCGTTGCAGAAGCAGGTGTTTTGCAACGACATTGTCGTTGCGAAATAGATTACCTGCGAAAGCTATGTCAGCCCTGTTTAGCAACGACATCTCTTTTGCAACGACACATGTCGTTGCTGAAAATTGTTCTTTATAACAACGAAGAAAGTCGTTGCTGAAAATTGTTCTTTATAACAACGAAGAAAATCGTTGCTATACCCTTTTGCAACGGCTTTACCAGCAACGACCAAAGTCGTTGCAGAAAATATTTTTTGCAACGACTTTTGTCGTTGCAATAAAGGGTTTTTCTTGTAGTGATTAGGGTTTGGTTCTTCTCCTCTTCCTTCCTCACGGATTCTCTCTCTTTCTTTCTCTCTCAACACTTGTTTTCTTTCTTAGTTTTAGAATGAATGGAAATGAAGAAGAGAAATCAAGTAAAAGGGTGTGTGTGAATGGTTGTATACACCTAGGATTTGGGCTTGGGCTTTGGCTTCCTCCTCCCCACGGTTTTCCTTCTTTTTCCTTTTCTTTTTCTTTTCTTTTTTCCTCCCTTATGTCATGCTTAAGTCACTTAGATGATGTCATGTTCTTGGCTACCAAGTTAAGGAACTTGGAGACCAAGTAATGCACATGGAAAGGTGCATTTCGGTTTTGGGGGGTTTAAGGGTAGATTAGGTTAGTTAATCTAGGTTTAAGGTGCTAATTAGGATCTAATCATGATTAAGGTAGGATTAGGAAAACTAGATTAGGTTTAGTTCACTAATCCTTAGAGTTTAGGGCTTAATCAAGGGTTAAGTACTAATCAAAGACTTAATCCATACTAGTATAGGTTTAGGGAAAGCTAATTCTAGGTTAGTTTACTAACCTTGAGGGTTTAGAGTTTAAGAGAGTGATTAAGTACTTAATCAAGGATTAGGAACTTGATTAGGGTTTAATCAAAGACTAGGAATGCAAATTAGGGTTTCTAGAAATGATTCTAGATTAAGGGTATGATAAAATGCTTGGACTTTGATTTTTGAAACTTAGGGTAGAAATAATTTTTCCTTCTTAAAACCATAAAACCGTATGCATGAGCTTAAGAAGATAAAATCTTAGTCAAAACCTTAAGTAAACCAATTCATCGAAAACCTTAGAAAAACAAACACATGAAATGATAACACAAGTGGATTAAATTCCAAAGTGTAGAAATCCATCATGAAATCAAAACTCCTTTAATCAATTCTTAAATCAATTAGGTTAAATCTATAAAAATGCACAAGGAAATTCATTTCTCAAATGAAATCACAAATAATAAAATTACTCCAAACTCAATAAAATCATTTGCTTGAACTCCATAAAAATCTTTGTTTGCCAAAATCGAAAACTGATTACGTAATCGAATAAAATACCCATCAAAAATCCTTTGTAAAACAATATCTCAAAATTCTTCTTTAATGAAAACTTATTTATATTAATCGGGAAAATAAGGAATGTGACACTAATTGTTTAAATTTTTGCTAATATACCAAGTAGTCTGAAATTACAAAAATGCCCTTCAAAATCCTTATCTCATCGAAACATACATCTGAAGTAATCTCATCCACTCAAAGATAGGTCTTGTTCGTCTTCCTACGTTTATCTTGTTGCTCCCTTAAATCTCAAAGATCTTCTTCTTGCTTCTGTTAATGGTCGTTGATCCGTTCATCTTCCACTCCACCCGTGTTGATGCTTGCCGCTGCTCCATTCTTCTTCCGTGACTTCCATTTCTTGTTGCTGCTTCCGGTCATCTTCTAGCAGGTATTTAGTTCTTCTTCTTCTTACTCTACCAAATGTGATAAGTTTTTTAGTTCTTCTTCTTCTACCCTTATTTCTTGTTGCCTTTAAAATCCAGATTTGGTATAATGGGTTTTTTTAGTTCTTCTTCTTCTTCCATCGTTAGTTCTTTATCGCGCTAGTTAGGTGCCCTGTTCGTTTCATTGCTTCGGTTTTTATTGTGCTAGTGAGGTACTCTGTTCTTTTCATTGATTCATTTTTTTATTACTTCATAATCCAGATTTGCTGCTTCGTTCTTTTTGTTGCTTTATTGATCCTTTCCAATTACATTAAGTAAATAAAAATAAAATTTGATCCTTTTATAAATGACTGCAACTACCTAAGCGGGGAAAGGGCATGATTTTGGATTATAGGCGTAGAGTTGTTGGAATAATGTTTACTTTTTAGCACAAATGCATTTTGATAGTTCATTTGTGAAGTTATATAACATTCACAATTAAAGCATTAGGGATATGAGGTTATTTTTGAGCTATTGGTGATTGTATTGCAGGAATCAATACTGCAGTCTGCATAATATTTTCATTGTTTTGCACTCACCATTGCTTGTTATAGTATTAATCACTATATTTAAAATACATTTCAGACAATATGTTTTCCTAATCCCTTTAATGGTCAAATCAAAGTCCAGTTTTAGTTATCACTTTTTGGTAATCTTAAACTTGAATAATTATGTAGGTACATTGTAAGGTTAAATTAGGTTATCCAGTTATATTATAAGGTTATATTTGTTGTTGTTGAATGTCCTAATTTCATGTTACTTTGATTCTTTTAAACTTAGTAGCTTTTTTTATTTATTTTATTGGTTTAGTGTTAAGGACAAAGTATGGAGAGACACAATATTGATTTTTATGATAATGTGTATGTTTTTTTTCAATTTTAATTTTATGCACTAATTTGATTTGTGATTATGCTTATTTTGTATGCGTAGGGATTTTCTAATTTGGAACCTCCCATCATGGAGAACACATCAGAGGGAGATGAGAACATCAATTTGATTCATTTGAACAATGTTGACGATTTTGCAAAGGTTGATTTCGACAGTTTGTCCTTTGAGACTATTACCAAGTATAGCTTTCTGAACATTGATGTTGCTTACCAGTTCTACAATCACCATGCTCAACTTAAAGGTTTTAGTATCATGAAGCACTGGAGTGGTAAAAACAAGAAAGGTTAGTTATCATCAAAGTCGTATGTATGTTCAAGGCAGGGATTGCGAGATTCAAAGTGGGTTTATATGGTGAATCAGGAGAAGCTACCAAGGGGTATTTCACGTTGCCAGTGCAAAGCGGAGATGCGTATTTATTTGCTGGCATTGGTGGCAGATGGGTGGTCGGATATTTCTATGATATGCACAACCACTCGCTGTTGGCTGAATTTGGCCGAATCCATCAATCACAGTGCAAGATCTCGGACGCTGACTTGGAGGAGGTGAAAGCTATGAAGAAGGTTGGTATCAAAACATCGCATTGTTATGCTCATATTGCTGAACGTGTGGTAGGGTATCATAGGGTAGGTTTCAGTCAGAAAGCCTTGTACAATAGGCTCCTAAGGTCAACCAGGAGCAAAGAGGGCGATGCCAATGATGCTTTGATGTATATGCGGACATTGTCGAAGACAGACCCCGGATTTTTTTGGAAGCACCGAACCAACGACGATGGGTGTTTGCTACATTTATTTTGGTGTGACGGTACCTCTCGTGTTGATTATGAAGCCTTCGATGATGTTCTGGCATTTGATGCAACATACGGGAAAAACAAATACAAGTGTCCCGTGGTGGTCTTCTCTAGTGTTAACCATCACCTTCAGACTGTGGTGTTTGCTACAACAATTGTGTCAAATGAACAAGAAGTTACATACGTGTGGTTGTTGGACCAGCTTATGGAAGCAATGAATGGTAAGACTCCAAAGTATGTTATAACCGATGGTGCGAATTCCATGCGGAATGCTATTAGCTTGGTATTTCCACAGGCACACCATAGGTTATGTGCCTGACATTTGGTTAAAAATGCCGGGAAAAAGGTTCATAATTCAAAATTCTTTAAAGGCTTTAAGCAATGCATGTTCTCTGATTTTGATGTCAATGTTTTTGAGAAGAGGTGGGAGTTACTCCTTGATGGTTGTGGGTTGGAGAACAATGGTTGGGTTAAAGCAACTTATGCAAAGAAGGAATATGTGGGCAACTGCGTATATGAAAGGATTATTTTTTGATGGCTTAAGAACCACCTCAAGATGTGAGGCCTTGCATGCTCAAATGCGCAGGTACGTAGCTTCACGCCACAACCTATGTGAATTTATTGAACAACTTGAGTGATGTTGGGAGTTGATGCGTTACAACGAATTACGAGCTGACTTTAGAACCCTAGATACCCAACCTGTTCTTCTTAGTCCTTATAAGTTGTTGGAGAAGTCAGCCGCAAATATTTACACAAGGGAGGTTTTTGAGCTTGTTCAACGGTTGTTATTTATCTCTGCCGAGTACAAGGTGCTTGAGTGGAGGGAGACATTGAGCCGTTTCATTTTTGTGGTTATTAAAAACCCAAATGAAATTGGAAGATGGCATGTGACATTCATGCCTGTGCAGTCAAAGTTTTTGTGTGCTTGCAAGAGGATGGAAACCTTTGCTTTGCCATGTGTGCACATTTTAGCCGTTCTTATACATATGAACATCACTGAATTACTTGACAGCATTGTGCTAGACCGATGGAGCATGAGAGCCAAGGAATTTGTAGGATTAAAAGCAAAAAGTTCAAGAGAAGATGATCCTAGTGTTGTTACGTCTAGGTACACATGCCTAATGAACTTATGTAGGAGCATGTGTGCATCATATTCCTTATCTGTTCCAAAGTTTATTGAAATGAGGGATAAGTTAATTGTGGAAATTGAGAGGTCCAATGCAATAGATGCGGATGCAAATATTGGTGATGCTACTTGTAGTAGTGAAAGAGTACAAGACCCATCTTCTAATTGTTCACGTAAGAAATCAACAAAGCGTTGCTCTGTATGTCATGTGCGGGGTCACAACAAAAGGAGCTGTCCTGAATTGTATAATAATGATGTCTTCGCTGATGAGCATCTAGATGATATATCGCCACGGTTGGATGTTGACGCTGCCGAAAGAACCTCGGTTGTGGAGGATGATAGTGATGATTTTAGTAGCGATGATTTTAGTGACGTTGATTATGAAGAAGTAGATGAAGGCGAATACATGGAGTACAGTGAAGAAGATGAAGACCATTAGAATGCTTTTGATGAGGTATGATAATAGTATAATTAGTATAATTTCTTACGTTATCGTTTTATTTTGATTTGTTATCATGATTACAGTTGTTCATAAATTTACATTTGCTTGTTGCTAGGTGGAGGACTAAGTCATTGTCGAATTTGTGTTGGTGTGAATGCTTTTTCGTCTTGGGGAGCTTGCTTTAAGGAGAAGTTTTTGTCTTTTTTTTTTATTGAGTTGCAATTTTATTGATTAAAGAAGAATTTTATCTGCATTTTTTTTTTATTTAGTTGCATTTTGTTGGTGTTGGACTAGCACTTATGACAGGTTGTATCACCTATGAGTTGGTGGTTGGACCTATATTTTTGCCTTTTATTTTTAAGGATTCTTATTTTAATTTTAATGTGGTGCATGTGATGACAGGGTTGGTACCTATTATTTTATGTTAAATTCCATTGAATTTGTTAAATCTATCAATTATGGTGTGGAGGTGGCCGTGAAGTATGTGCACAGTTATACAGATTGGGTCTATTGACTTTTTGGGATATTATGTAGTGTTCGTCAAAAATAATGTAGGATGCAATATTGTGTCTTTAATTATTTTGATGTTACTAATGAAGTAGGTAATGGACAAATTTTTTTATAAAATAGGAAGTTGTCTCGTTTTTAGGTCCACAAATGCAGACTTAACGGTAGAATTATCAAACATGAGTTTTATAGTGCTTTTTAATCTTCTCGCCAGTATTTGATATATTGATGCAATATTGATCAAACATACGTGCATGAAATTGTGATTCCGAAAGAGAACGTCACCCCATCAATAGGAAATTACCAAAGAAAGATAGTTGTCACCCCCACAAAGCAAGAGACCAAAAAACCGCCCACACAGAAAATTTAGTTATCTTGAAATTGAATTTTAAGCTTATTAATCATCATTTTATATGGACCTCTATATGATAATTCCATAAATTTTTTCCAAATTCCAAATTCATACAGCTCTGATAATGTAAAGTTTTCTCCTTAACTACATCAATTTAGTAATGGATCAAAAGGTGACAATTGGGTAAAGAATCAAAAACATGCTTATTTTTTATTCTGAAATTTTTTGGACGATTTAGACTTGTAATTATTAATTGACGATCCATATTATAAATTCCTTAGCTTATACACTAGATGTAATTAAAAAATAAGAATTGAAAGTTTTCATTAAAATTGATCATAAGTATTTCGATTCAGTCTTTTTCTTCTATAGTTGAGTTTTTTTTACTCTATTGGCATCCTACAAGAACCTTATACACTTTTTTGGCTCTACCACTTTTGTGGGATTTATGATCGAGTAACAGACATGAATAGAAAAAAAAAGCAAACACAAGAAATTAGGCAATAATTTTTTAACATAATAAGAAGGAAGGATTGTTTTTAACATAACCAAAATAATCAGAATACCAATTTAACACAACCAAAATAATCAAAATACCAATTAGGCAATAACTAAAAAGGAACGAGTGATTTGCATCCCATTGTCTTAAATTGGGCATGCCAAAAACAGTAACACAAAATCCAAGATAATTTTAAAATAATAATAATGCATCTAGCTAATATAGTTGCATTCATCCCAAAAAAATTCCAACTAAAACCATCTTTATATAGAATTTCCCTTCAATTTCATGATTGTCTCGTTTGCAAGCGACTTTAGTTCAGGGCCTACTTTGTTAATAGATGATAATAGTAGCTTCATTGCAAGCGACATTCTTGCCACATTCTCATCAAGATGCATGAAAGGGGAGATTAGTTGGCGGATGAAACAATTTATAATGGTAGCGTCGTTCGATGCATATATGATTAAAGAAAGATACCTACCGAACCAAAAACATGAGGATGAAAGCATTCTTGCATGGAGATCCAGTCCAAAACATATAGTGCAGAATGCATACTACGTACAAAAATTAAAGTAATATTACCCAAGACATTCAGGTCATATATTATTGTTGAACAGATACTGAACAAAATTGGTATACATAAATTAACACATACCTGTTACCGCATTCAGGAACACCAGATCCCGTTGAAATTGGCCAATCTCTGATATCTGGCTTTGTATCGCCAATTCTTTCATAAGCAGATCCTAGTGGCAATATTTTGGATATGCAATCGGCATACGAGGATGAGATAGTATCAATTACAACAAAACATGATGTGTTCAGATTACATATCCGTAACAAATAAATTAGTTTAAGTGTCATACCAGAAGCCATATACTAGTTTTCCTATAATTTGACTTTCCGTGAGCCTGAAAAATGTCCAAGTAATACAAAATTTGCTGTACAAAAGAGATAACAGCTAGCCACCAATGACTATTATTCTCCTCGTATATAGGTATAAATATCTATGTAGCACAAAAAAATAATAAGAAATCCGTTAAAATTGCACAAATGTTACCCAAATATTTGAAAAATTAATAAAGATGCATACAAATTCCAAGTATTCTGAATGGGGCATCCACTCATCAATAATTTCTTCACGATGGCCCAGTTATCAAGCTTTCCTTCAAGAACATCACCCTGCATAGCATTAACAATATCAGGACAGTTTCGATTGACATAATGTGACATGCAACACAATAGAATCATATAAAAGTTACAGAGAATGAGGGAGACAATGTCCATGTAATAACTTTTTTTTTCATCCCTTTGATTTATAGTGAAAATCCAGCAAATGAGCAGCATAATCTATCAAAGGTAATCAACTCGCACATAAATTATGATAAGTTACAAACACAAACAATTTCCTTTTTGTAATTCATTTACGTAACACTGAACAAAAATAAAGGTATTTATATGCGGTTTAAAAATGTACAGATATACCTCCTGAGCGATTTCATTCCCGGGAGTGAGACACTGAATATGCTTACGCGTGACTTCCATACCACCACATCTGAAAAAGATTTCACTGCATACCATGGTCAAGAAGGCATCATTTAGTTAGAACATTTAAACACTGGTAAATATATACGGAATGACAAAATACCTATTACTCATCTTTTGTCCAAAGGCATAGTATGTAACCTTCTGCTCCGTGTCATTCAGAGTCATCTCAGGGGTGATCATGAAATTCATCTTAGCTTTCTACGTTAGTATAGCATATAAATAAAAAAGAATAAATAAGGGAAAGACATACTAATTTATGTTGTAAGCGTGAGTAGTAACCTTTGGAATAGCAGTTGGACTGTAAGCGAATCCACCACTGCCCTTCAGAACTGGACTTAGTGCTTGGCTGGACGAACCCTGGCTGTAGACGTTCAATTGCCGATATTGGTTTCTAAAGTCTGGTTTTGGTGTCTTCACAAGCCTTATTTCAATCCCCCATGAGTTGAATAGTTGCTTTGAAAGAGATTTTTTCAGAGTAGAATGAGACCCAAGTCCAGCAGGTGTTTCTTCAGCAACATTTCGTCTCCCACTTTCAATCGAAGAAAAAATTGCTCAATACACAAGGTAAAAAAGGTTCCCTTATATTTATTTTTTATTTTTTATTTTGGCTTTTGTTCATAGAGCCATTCTTACACCGCAAATTCCATGAATTTTTTCCTGTGTTCGTACATTCTTAAACTGCACTTCCATGGCTTTTGTTCATACGTATTTCTTTTTCTTTTTTCCTTTGTCATCTCTTTATTATTTTCCCTGTGTTCTAATTATTTATTTATTTTTTAAATTCCGTGTATTCATGTTGTGCTTTGGAGTCAAACTTATTGAACTTTTTTACACCTTGTATTCAGTTATGCACTTGTTTCATGCACTTGTTTTCACTTATGTAATTGTTTTTTATTTATTTTTTTCGTTGTATTCAAGATGTTATACTTATTTCTTTTTTTTTAAATTCCGTGTTTTGGGTTCTATTTCCCAAATATTGCACTTGTTTTCAGATAATGCACTTGTTTCATGTTGTGATTTGGGGTCCAACTTATTGAATTTTTTTACACTCTGCCATTGTACTTGCCACAAGACTTTGTTAGTGTTATGAAGCAACATTCATGTCTAATTAATGTGGCGATACTCATGTACCATTATGCTTATCTTTTTAATATGATGTTATGCTGCAATAGAATTTTTTTTATTATTGCTTATTGCTTATTAAATAAAGTGAGTGTCATGATGCACAGTACATATGAGCAAAAATGAATTCCACAAATTGCTCTAGCAATGTTGACTCACGCAAACAATGTTCAATTTGTGGTGGTGTTTCGATCCTACTTAGGTCTAATACTCTTAAAAATCCTGGAAGAATGTTTTGGAGGTGTGTTAATTGGGAGGTAATATCACTTACCAATATTTCTTGAATTTTAGTTCACAAATTCAAATAATAATTATACTCAAGCCATTATTTGTCTTTGTAGGACGATCCTACATCTCACTATTTCAAGTGGGCTGACGGTGAAACAAGCAGTCAACCATCACAATCAAATGTTGATCTTGTCTACAAGGTCGGAACGGATTTCTGGAAAATGAAGGCAACAAAAATGAAAAAAAAAAGTTGCTGAAGAAAAAAGTAAAAAGAAGATAATGAAATGGGCTTTAATAATCATGTGGGCAATTTCAACTTGTTGTATTTACGCTTTCTTGACAACATGCCATTGAGTACTGTTATGTGGTGCAACGTTTATTGTGGTGCCGGAAGTCAATGCCACACCCGTGGTGCCATTATATGAAACGGTTGGATTTTGGGTGTATATCTTCAACAGTTGAGATTTGGTACTCATTATACACCAACCGGTTGTTGATATTTTTGTGGTTTCCTGTTATTTTTTTACCTTTCGTTATATATTGATCTCGTTGAACGGAGACTCCGTTATAATATTACCCTTTTGTCCGTTTGTGGCATTGTAACTTTTACGGGATCAATGTGGTTCTGACACACTCACCTTTTTCCACTTACTTTTATTCATATGCACATGCACAAGGACTGAATGCAGATGCTTAATGTTTTCTATTCACCTACTAATTTGTTTAGTATTTATGTGTTTATTTAATAAAAACACATGAATTAAGCGTAGTTGTAGGTGATAGTTAACTCTAAAAGGCTCACTGCTTTGTATTTTTTAGTGTTTACTCTCCCCGGCTTGAAATATATGCTACAAAAAACATACCTCTCTTGGTTTAAAATATAAGGAAAACTAAGCAATTTTCTTAAATTTTATTTCATTCTCAAAGCCACTTTCCAAAAACATTCCTACAAAATTGTTATCATATTTAATTTTTGTTTCATACCCAATGCAACTTTCCTAAAATACCTTTTTTTGTTTTATAAATTTGAGAAAATTAAATACAATAAACTAACCTCCTTAATAAACGTAAAATTAGTTGGTTTTGCTTATTTTTCGGGCTGGAGGGAGTACTGCTTAATTTTTTATGGAAATCTTGTTTTTTTAGTTAAATTAAAATAATGTTTTTTTTCGAAATTTTTGTTATTAAAATGTAGGTTTGAAATTGAATCATTTTTTTTTAAATATTGAATTTTTTTTCTATACCGAAACCCTTACCCTCACAAACCCTTATCATAGCCCTAACCTCAACCCTAACCATAGTGGAAGTAGTTACAAACAATTATGTTGGTTTACGTCATTAACTAACTTCCATTAGTTCGTGGATGATTACCTTAGGCATATGTTGGTAGTTACCATATATGGGTTGACCTAATTAAGTGAGTTTGAAGAGGTTGTGGGTCATTACCTTAAGTACAAGTTGGGAGATAGCAAATAATGGTACTACCTGTTGTTGTTGACGTTGGCATGCGTCATCGGTGAGACTTACTAGGTTCCTTCTCCGAGATGTAGTCTTTTAGAGTTAAAAACAATTATTGGGGTTGACGTAGTTAATTATATTGGACCGAGCTTGGTGATCATTAGCCTAAGCACAAGTTGGGAGTTACTATGTCCCTCCCTCTAAATGTAGAGATGAAAGATTCAGAAACAATTATCGCCCTTATGGATCGTTACCTTAAATACAAGTAGAGACTTACTATGTTCCTCCTCAAATATTTTGTCTTCTTAGTTACTCTGTCATTTAAAAACAAAAATCAAATACAGTGTACGGTCATATTTGTAAAACCCTTTTGGAGTTTTTTTGTTCGTACTATTTATGAGATTTAGAAACAATTATCGCCCTTATGGATCGTTGTCTTAAGCATAAGTTGGGATTTACTATGTTCATCCTTATTAGTCACTCTGGAGAGATAAAATATGTTGTCTTATTAGTGACTCTTTTATACTCCCTCCGTTCCTTATTATAAGGCACCATTTTGGTCGAATTGATCTCATTTTGGTTTTAGAATATCGACGTAGTATTAAAGAGTTTATTCCAAATACACCCCTCATAATTGCATATGGGTGATAGGATAATAATTATAATAGGGGTAACTTTGGAATGACAAAATATATTTTGATAAATTTTAGTTTAATAATTATTTTTCTTTATTTGCGTGAATTAGATAAAAGTTAGTTATATCAAGTTTGTTTTTTCCACATGGTTTTGTAAGTAAAAGATAATGTGATTTTTTGTCCCATGGTTTTTCCACATCACTCGGTATAATGTGATTGCACTTGTTAAGGAATAGAAAATAGGTAAATAAGTATTGGAAAACTAAGTTTAACGGTTTACGAAACCCTAAATTTACTATTTTCACTGCAAAATAACTACTTTAAGTTGGTTGAACTGATTAGCATTTTCCATTTTTTTAGAAATAGTAACCAAAATACATGGTTGTTGCTATATTGGTGTATTGTCGTATTATGATTATAGTACTTATGTAATGGAAGTTGAACAGTTAACTCTTGATTAAAACTATTTATTTTATGGAATTTAAACAGTTTACTCTTGAAGAATTGTTTCTAGAATTTAATTTTTTTTTAAATTTGTAAGGAAAGCCTTGGATTTTAAAAATTGTTATTTAAAGTAAAAAGATAAATAAAAATAATAATACGTGAATTAAAGAAGTTATTCAGAAACTTGTTTAAAGGTTTTTAATGGCTTTAGTTGAAATCTATTATTTGTTAAATATTACTATTATTCAACTTTAAAATTACAACTATGATAAAATTACAAGTATTATTCACCTTTAAAATTACAACTATGTGGGAATTACAACTTTTAAAAAAAAAAATAATAGTCTCTTAAAATTTACAACTGAAGAAACCGGAGTTTATTTATCTTTATTGTAAAATTACAACATTAAAACAAAACTAATAATGAATCATTCATTTCTTATTCTGCACTTTAGTACTAGTAGTTGTTTATTTGAATTTTAACAGCAATGGAAAGTTACATGCAGTGATCCACGTTTCATTCATTGAACCCAATTGACTTTTTGTTGCCCACGTTGTATGCATGCACTCATCCACGTTCAGAACACTGAACACATATCCAATACAATTCATTCATTACCAATACAAATAAATATCTCCCTCATTAAATATAAGATCATTTTGACAATTTTATTTTGTAGTTTTACTAACCCTTAGTTAATTAAACTTTTACCAATATTTTAATGATCAATATTTAATTAAATTTTTACACCAAAATCCATATTTATTTAACACTTTTTAGCAGTAATTTTGAAAATAGACATAAAAGTTAACAAATTTATTAAAAAAAATTCTAGAAGTGTCATTTTTTTTTGCCATTGAAAAATTAATTTTTTTTTAACTAAATACAAATACAGTAAGAGTTGAAATGAAGTACTGAAACAGTTCAATTTAATTTAATAAAAAAAATTTCAACGTCCAGCCAAAACGTTTTTTGCTTAGTTCCACATTTCAATAATGATGGATGAACTATTATATTGCTTCGTTATGCGTCCAGTGCAGTAATATATATTAATACTTTTTTTATTTTCATAAAATTAATATATATATATATATATATATATACTAGTTCTCTTCTGCTCAGTCATTTCCATTATTTTATTTCACTTCCTTGTACTAGTTCTCTTCTACATACAGTTTAGTTTTTTTTCGTCGTAACAAAGGAGTATTGAAGTAATATGGCTGTCCATGAATACCTGGATAATATTCCAATGATTAATTACCAAACAAAGGTAAGAGATATTAACGTAATTTTCATCATTTGTGTTTTAATCTGTGGTAACAAACGTTTATTTAATAATTTTTATGTTCTATATTATGGATTGTTTTTTTTAATTTTTTTCCAGTCATTCCTAGATGTGAGGAAGTATTTTACGTTGGACTTTGGGCACGAAATAGGGTCATTGGGTTTGCCAGTGTCCTGACGGGGATGTTGTGAGATTATTATTTGTCCAACGTGAAATTGATAAAGCTTATGTCGGTGGTCCTGCTTGGGAAGATTTGCGACTTTGATTCGGCATTAGAGATGGGAACATAGTTGATTTTTACTATTTAGGGAACCAAAGGTTTAAATTTACTCTTGATCAGTGGGATGGAACTTATTATCCATCTCTTACTTAGTAGGATGTTTTTGATTATTAGGTTTTAAACTTTGTAAATTCCATTGCCTATGTTATTTACTGTTTTTGAATATTACCCGTCTGTTCATGATATTTGGGGTTCATGAGTTAAACTGCACTGTTCAACTTCTAATTTATAATATTCATTGTTTTTGCTTCTTTTCTTTTAAAATTTGTTTATAATATTTGGGTTTTTTTTTTATGATATTTGGTGTTTTTGCTGTTTTACTTCCAATTTATATTATTGCATGTAACTTCTCCAATTTATAATATTTGGAGATGTTAATCTGTACATGTAAATTTTTTAATACTCCTAAAGTTGTTAACGTCAATTGTAAATTTAATAATAATTTAAGCAATTTATTTGTTTAATTTTTTATTTTATAAACATAATTGAATCAATTTTAATATAAACATTTACAAATTATTATTAAATCATATAAGAGTAGTTAACTATATAGTGATTTATATTAACCTAAGTTTATATAGCGTGACCTAAAGGTTCATTTAAAATCATATATGACGTGGTAACCTAAGTTTATATAGCGCGACCTAAAGGTTCATTTAAAAAAAAATTAGAAACTGGAAGGTGAACCCTAATAGCGTGCATGTATGCAAAAAAAAAAAAGGAATTTGTTTTTCCTTGCGTCGTGCCAAATGAAATCTATATAGCAAATGAATGTTGTATATTAGCTGGATAAATTACGCGAATTGAAATTTTTAGTATAAATATAAAATTATGGCTTAAGATTAATCATTTCATACAATACACATTTGATACCTAAATGTTAAACGTAAACCCTAAACTTAAAAACGTGATATTATAATTTGTGTTTAAGATTAGACATTTCATAGATACGGTATAAAAATAAGAACGTCAAAAGTGAAACGTAAGCTCTATCGCTTAAAATAAGTCATTTTAAAATTTGTGGTTTAAGTTAAAGTAAGGCAAATACTCCTTCAGGTCCTATTTATAATACTTTCATAGTTTTTTTGTTCATTTTTATAGCCCACCACCCCCCTTGTTATTGCATTTATTTATTGTTCTACCTACCAATTTTTTTTGGGTTATATTTATAGCCCTCCCCCCTTGTTACTTGCCATCGCTTAAGTAGATTCTTAAATAATTGAAATGAAACAAATCTATGAATACAAATATAATAATAAGTTAAAAAAAACAAAACTGGAGGGAAATAAAAGTACGTGACCGAAAAAATTTGTTGCATGCATTCATGAGCTCTCCCGACTCGTTTGGTTTAGCAATATCATTAAAGAAAAAGGTATGTGGACGTTAACAAAATAAATTATATGGTGTGTGTTCATGTTTTAATTTAATTGTGCACGTTGTGAGTTAAATTTTTGGCAGCAGTTTGGTGTGTTTATTATTATTGGCAGGAGGTTGGTGTATTTCAAATTATTTATTTGAAGTTAGGTGACTATATTAATGGAGTAGGAGGAGGTTTATGAGGTTTATATAAGGGTCATAGTTCATGTACTCTTTCTTCCTACCAAAACACAACACTCAGAGGTATCCTTAATGGCTGAAGAAGGCGGAGGAAGTTATTATGTTGTATTTGTTGGTAGGAAACTCTGTATTTATACAAGTTACGTTGATTGTCATTCCCAGATTGAACGATGGAACGGTGAGATGTATCAAACTTATTTCTCTCAACCAATGGCGGAGAAGGCATGGAAAGAATACATAACCAATGACAACAATCGTTTGGGTTGGTGTAGTGTTTACATGCGCTACAAATGTACTTATGATGTTGCTGAAGGTATAAAAAAAATGTAATTTATCTTTTTTTTTAATATGACAATAATATGGAAATTTTATTATCTGACGAAATATATTTTCCCAAATTTTTTGTGGGTTTGTTTTAGACACACAGGTTGTTGCCTTCGCTGAGAATCGTGATATTAATAACCAATTGTATATGTTCAACATGCAAGATACGTTAGCAACGGTATCTCAGCTTCACACCAAGTTATTTCCTGCATACACTAAGCATAGTGTGATGTACTACGGTGGCAAAACATTTTTCCGTTACTATGTGAGTGTACCTTCTAAGTTGATCGGACGACCACCAGTGACGATGGGAAGATACGCAGAAACAGATTTTTTAGCACGGGAGGATGCTGCGTTGCTAATGCTACGACGTTTGATGGCATGTACCGGCAAAAAAATAGTGGATTTCAATTACCATAACAGTGTTACTTTTCAGCAACACATATCAAATTTAGAGGCACAAAACTTTGATCTTATTTTGCAAAATGGAGAGCTTAAGTCCGAGTTAGAACATTTAAAAAAAAGTAAGTAATTTTGTCGTAATAAATGAAGTGCTAAAGTGTTTGTTACTCTTTTTAATATTTCCATTTACCAAAAATAAAGCCGAAAATGACAAGTGCTTTAGGGTTTTCCTTGTTTTCTATTTAATAAAACCACTTGTGGAAACTAATTTTATGTGTATTGTCCTTTTCTTGTCTGTGGTTGTACGTCTACCGTATGTGTGGATGGGTAATATTGTAATTGCAGTTATGAGACTCTATTTACAGTACTTAGTGGTAAACACGTTCTTCACATACTTTGTTCCAAAAAAAAACTTCCCTCTCGTCTCGCTCTCTCTCTATACGAACCAGTGGTACATGCATAGTATATATGATGGGGATCTTGAATCTACGAGGACGGAACCGAACCAGTGGATTAGGGTGATAGAAGGTCAGCTCAACCTCACCCTCATACACTGCCCGATGATCCTCATAGATCCACACTCCACTAGGAAGTGGGTGGATCTCGATGCAAGCGATATATCGCGACATCACCTACAAGGGCATAGGGATAAGCAAAACTATACACATAACGGATAGAGCATAAAAGTATAAGCATTATAAGCATGATCAGATAGCATCAAATTAGTTAACAATCACAGTTATCACTTATCAATTACTTGATGCAATTAGGATGCTCACACTTATTTAAAATTAACAAGATTTTCAAATTAGTTAAGGATGAGTGACATGATGTATGAGTCTAACTCTCAAATCCTAACCCCATCAATCTATGCCACTCTCTGTGTAACATCCCTCGTTTCCTTAAAAAGAATTTCACTTATTATTGAGACGTGTTGGAAAAGTCTGAGTAGGAAAATTTTTCAAATGAATGTGGTACTCAAATTTAAACCATGTATTGGAACTAAATTCGGTAGAAGGAGTAATTATTTGCTGAACATTTTAGAATCCTTTTGAGATAACCTTTGTAGTACAAAATAGCTTTCAAAAATAATTTAGTTATTAGGTCATCCCAGGAAATCAACTTTAACAATACTTCCTTCGTGCCGAACGGATAAAATCAGAGTGAGCGGAATATATTAAAATAGTTCATTGACTCATAAAATCATATATATAAATTCGATGTGTACCACAATTATATTAAAGTATGAAAATCTAGGTTTTCTCTTGGATACATCTCTCAAAATATATACATTGCTTCCATTATCAAACATAGAGACGTTCCAGAGCTGGTCACTGGTTCTTCATCCATTCGTTCATCTGGTTGAGTCCTCAGAGTTGTACAAAAGAGTCTCTATCCCATGATGACTTAGTACTTCATGAACTTAAGGGTCGTCCAATTCCTTTAGTCTCTAGGTGGTCTAGGTACCTTGTCAAAACCTATTAAGGGCAGGGGTAAGCTTATACATTCGCATTATCAAATAAGAATAAAGTCCTAACACCCAAAAGTAAGCACCCATCATGATAGAAATGCATAACCATGAGCACTCGCCATTTCATTTATTTCTCTTTCCAAATAGGTGGAATGATGCATGCTTCCCATCTCTCGATTCCTGAGATTCTTCAACTAATCACTCAGATGAACGTCCTTCCATAACACCATTGTATTCCCAGAATACAAATAATACGTTTTCAAACGTATGGCGTACTTGCTCGGAAGTGATAAAAACGTCACACTATCTGGTGAACGTCACGTCGCCCAAGGACGTAAACCTATCACTTATCAACATACAACGGGTGTGATAAAAAACGTCACCACATCTGATGGACGTCACGTCGCCTAAGGACGTAAACCTTATCACTTGTGATACACAACAGAGGTGATAAACAATGTCACCATGTCTGATGAACGTCACGTCGCCAAAACGTAAACCTTACCACTTGTGTGCAACACACTGTTGAACCATCAAACCAACAGTATACCACATACTGCCCACATTGTCCACCTCAATGTGTCATCGAGCAAGCAGCAACATTTGGCACTCCCAGAGGCCCTCCTCATGTTCCATGAACATGACACAACGATAACTCATCACCGTTCATTGTGCATGAATGCATGCAAGTATTCCCTTAAGATTATTCATTAATCTCATTATATACAATATGTAATGAATTCATCAATGAGATATATCAATTTTCATACTTAGAATGATGAGATTTATTTAAGGAAGTATCACATTATTTCCTTTAAGTGTCATTAGGTTTAAATGGAAGTGGTTAGATTAAAAATGGTGTTTTCTCAAGATTTTAGTAAAAGACTCGAGTACTAGCTTCAATACTCGAGTAGTTCTTCAATTTCATGAAATTGTGTATCAGACTGCCCAGAATACTCGAGTATTTCACAAAATACTCGAATAGTTTACAGTTCAGAATACTTGAGTATTTCACAAAATACTAGAGTATTTTTCAGCCCCAAAATACTTGAGTGTTTCACAAAATACTAGAGTATTTTTCAGCCCAAAATACTAGAGTATTTCACAGAATACTAGAGTATTTTGCAGCCCAGAATACTAGAGTATTTTACAAAATACTAGAGTATTTCGTGATCTTCTGGGAAGCTTGCATCAGAAAATACTCGAGTTTTTTACCAAATACTCGAGTGTTTTACCAAATACTCGAGTATTTTTGACAGCAGATGCACTACAACTTGGTTTTAACATACCATTTTCAATTCTAATCAATTCCAACTTAAACCAATGATCAACAAAGCTTTACATACACAAATTTAACATGTCTCAACACAGAGATCGCATCAATTCACAGAAAATCATAATCATTCATCAATTATGCATGAAAATCACATATTATGCAACTTCAAGTACCAATTTCAATTCTATTCATTTTTGGCATAATTTCAGCATTGATTAAGCTCACATGCAACCAAATAAACTTGCCTTAGCATGTAGCATGCCTCAGATTGGCCTCCAAGCCATATTCCTATTTCAATCTATGCCCTTAGAGTCTCATGGTGACTCATCCTACTTTCTAATGCAATTTAATCTTATTCTAGCAAATGGTAAGCTTCCCCCATACCTTAGGGTCGTTCTTGAACAAAAACTCCGCAGAGAACAACAACCAAATGCTCTAACCACTTCCCACCCGAACTTGCATAACAGATTCAGCAGAGGTTCAAAACCACATCAATCGACATTCGAATCATGCATAAAAATTGGGGAAATTGGTTAGACTATGTCCTCTATAACATGAAATTTGAAAACCAATAAATTTCAGACCAAGAGAAGGCTTGATCTTACCACAATCGAAGCTCAAAGTCGGCTCTCTGAATCTGAAAATCTAGTTTGGCAGATTTCAACCCCTAACTTTGCAGGCCCATAACCTTTTGACCAGAGACTCAAATTTAACAAACTTGGTATCAAATCGAAGCTCGTTGAAAGAGCTTTCCAATGGTATATCACACGTGAGGTAACTCTCAAGGAGGAGAGAGAATCGAAGGCAAGAAGGTGACGGGTCTAAACAGAGTTCTGGTTTTTGGCAGATTTGAAGCTCTAACTTGCAGAGCTCACTACTCCTCACACACTCAACCTTAGCTCACGATTTATGACTCTTTTCAAAGCTCTGGATGTGAGCTTCGAAACGGTGTATGATTTGTTCTAGGAGACTCAGGGACGAAGACGAATTGAGAGCTCGAAGTTTAGAACCCTAAAAACTCGATTTTCAGATCAGCTTCAGCAAAAATCCCTCAATTCTCTCAACCATGGCGTTATATGGATTGATTGAGTGCCCATGCACAGCGACACGAGTCCATGGACGTGTTGCTGAGTTGCTAACGTGTTAACTCGTGAGGTATTCGAGTGGGTGACTCACCAAACGCACCAACTCGTGCAATGCTGTCCAGAATACTCGAGTATCTTCAAAAATACTCGAGTATTTTGACCAGTTTTCACTAAAAACTTTGTTTAATTAATTTTAACTCCAAAAGACCTTCCATTATTGTTTTTAGGTCCTTCCCAAGGACTTAATTGCAAAATTTAATATTTTATGGAAAAACCACATCATAAAATATTCTCTCATAATATATGTAGCTATACATATATTGCAAACCAAAAATCAAATATGGAACTATTATTTATTTAAAAAAAACATTTTACTAACATTTATTCGGAAGACGAAATTAGGGGTGTTACACTCTGACGTTCATCCTTTACTTCACATATGTACTCAACAGTACGTTGTACTCCTAGTTGTACAACATTCGTACATTCTACACTGAATGTACACGACAAGCTTGGAAATGATACATAACGCGCTCCTCGAGCAGCGTGCTGTCGTCCAATACGGAATAATCATATCATCAGCGTATTACTCTCGCTGGCCACATCGTCAACCATAATGTGTCATCAAGCGAGCCGTCAGTTGGCACTCCTAGAGGCCCACCTCATGTTATTAAAACATGACAAACGATCTACATCCGAACTGCAGAATGAATGCAATTTAACTTAAAAGAATTGATTGGTATATCACATTTAATAATGTCTCCCATTATTAATCCCATAATCATTCATACCATCATTAATCAATTCCTTTAAGTCTCAGGTTATATGAATGATTAGTATTTAAGTATAACACAATGTTTCAGAATTAAAAATGGTATTTTTAAGTATTTTCAACACTGGTAATCGATTATCAGAGTCTGGTAATCGATTACTATGTGTATTTTACCCAGTCTGTACAAAATGCAAATGGGTAATCGATTATCAGATCGTGGTAATCGATTATCCATGACAGCAGAACACTAAAAATTGGGTTTTGACATACCATTTTCATTTCTAACCATTTCTAACTTATTCTAACCATTCATA
The DNA here is from genome assembly GCA_037953625.1 of Crotalaria pallida. Classification (NCBI taxonomy): domain Eukaryota; kingdom Viridiplantae; phylum Streptophyta; class Magnoliopsida; order Fabales; family Fabaceae; genus Crotalaria; species Crotalaria pallida. Next base: position 18,731,796 of record CM075650.1, read on the forward strand.
CACCTCAAAAATCACATTTTAGGCATGTTCCAAATCAGAAACAGAATCAAATCATAGAATTCATAAGAGTTCTCATAATTATGCATAAATTTACATATTAAGCAACATAACATATCAAATTGTAAATCATGCATTAATCTATCAATTTTATCTTTCAAATAGTTCACAATCATCATATAGAATCTGCTCCAAGTCCTGAAACAATGAGTGTTGGTCTCCAAACCAAAGTTCAATAACATACTAAGCCCTTAGAGTCTCTTGGTGACTCTCTAATCAAAATACATGCTTTTAAACTCTATCTAGTGTATAATCAACTTTCCCTTACCAAAATAGACGTGATCAAACAGAAACTTGCAAGAGATTTGCTCCAGAATTCTCAGACCCTTAATGAGCAGCACATGCAGACAGTTTTGAGCATGGGTTCAAAACCAGAGATTTTGACAAATTGAACATGCATAAGAATTAGGGAAAATAGTTAGGCTTTATTCTTTGCAACATGGACAAGAGAATGGAACAAATCTGGGATCAATAGGGCTCATGAGCTTACCAAAATCAACTCCTAAAGTAAGCTCCAGGAATCAGAATTTCTTTTCTGCATAATTGATGCACTGACTTTGATAGCTCGATTTTTCCTCCACACACACTCTCAGCTCACAATTCTTATGTCTTTGTAAAGCTCTAGATGTGAGCTTCACAACTGTGTATGATTTGTGTGTTATTTTTTGAAATTAAAGAAGAACGAAAGGGACGAATCTATGAACCCTAACTTCAGAAATTACATGCAACACTTGAAGAAATTCGGCAAAATGAGCTCCAATCCGGCTCCAGTCATGTTTTTATAGCCAAATTCCAGAAGCATACATGTTGACGCGTGTTATGGGACGTGTTTCAGTCTTAATTTCGTGTCAACCATGGGAAATTTTGGTGTTGACTCATCAAACACACTATGAACTGGTGCTGCTGCACTTTGGTAATCGTTTACTATATCGTGGTAATCGATTACCACGACTGAAATTTCCAAAAATTAATATTTTAATTTTTTTCTCTCCAAAAACCTTTATAATATTGCATTTAGGTCCTTCCCAAGGACTTCACTGCAAAACTAACATTTTCACTTCAAATTAATTATCAAAACCATTTTTTATTCTTCTTTTACTAAACAAATACATACACACATATTTTTAATCGAAAATTAAATAAAGATAATTAATTATAAAATAAATTTATAATTAACTTTTACTTAATCAGGGATTAAAAATTAGGGATGTTACATAAATTATATGAAATTACAACTTAAAAAAAATTGTTAAATTTTTCTTTAAAACTTTAATTTTGTTTATTTAAATTGTTCGTGTGAACTTAAAACAAATTAAAAAAAATAGTTAATCATTTTGGGTTTTTTCAAAATACTAAGACATTTGAATTTGTTTCAAAATTCAAATGATTTAAGCATCCCGTTATCTGGTGGAGGGAAATAATTTGGAAAATTTAGTCAAACTGTTTGGAGGGAAATAATTTTTCGAAGCCCTCCAACACTTTTTGAAATACCTTCTCTATTTTTTTTTGTGTAGCAAAAGTGAGAAGTTGGAGATGGAATTTATCGTTCCCTTCTTACAGAAGTTGGAAACGGTCTTCCTCTGCATTATCTGCCACCGAGTGCAGCCTCGGTTTGTCGTGTATTGCAGCATAAAGGAGATTTGCATTAACCCTTTCAGGTTTGTCCATATACTTTGATAAACATTAATTGCGTTTTACATACGAATGCAAATAATTGTTTTCCTAATTTTCAATGGAAATACATTCAATTACCATTTGAAGAAAACCCTAATTTTCAATTCCAGAATCATGAAAGAGGGTTATGCTAGCTGTGGTTGGAAAGCACCTGTTGGTAGCTTATTTTCTTTAAAGAGGTTATGTAATTTTCATGAAAGAGGGTTATGTAATTTCCATTTACAAGAGCTATTTAAATACAAGATTTCTTTAAAGCCCCTGCTATGGTAGCTTATTTTCGATTAATGGGTCCCTTTCTTAGCCTGTTAATCTGTTAGGAAGGACTGTGTTTTGTTGTCTTCTAGTGTGATAGATAGCTTATTTACCTTTAGTATGGGTATTTAGTCGTGGGATGTTTGATTTTGTGAGTTTTTGAAGTTTGTATGTTGCATAAGGTTTGTTCAATCAATTTGTCTTTTAGCCTGTTGACCGGAGATAATATAAATAAAAAATTAAGTTTCATGTTTATGGGTACTTTTTCGTAATCGTTGCCCCTGTAATGAGGGTCTGGATTTGTGTGACGACCCAACTTTCTATTCTAAATTTAATACTTATATTCAAAAATACAACCATTTTTTTTCCTTTATTCAAGGTTAGGTCATCATCCATTTCAACCTTTGCGGAAATCATTAAACATCATGAAGGAAAAACACTCATGTTATATTTCATCCCAAGGGAAAATTACGTTTCCATTACGTCCAAAAACTGTCAACATTGAGCTTAACATAAGTACTCTAGGTCATTACATTATATTACATATCTTACAACAAAATTTATAATAACCTAGAGCAACTGGTTCGAAACTCAAATATAACATAAATAAGAGAAACCTGATGAGTCGCATTATCCACATTCCTACATCCCAACTCAACTCAATCATCAGTTCCCCACTGACTGCCGGTTGAGTTGTCCATGAAATCATCATCAGCCACCGGATCGGCATCCTCCACCGGATCCTCATCCTCTATCGGATCCTCATCCTCCTCCTCCTCATGTGCCGGTTCAGATGGCACATACACCGGAGTCCGAGATCGGGCTCTAGTGGAAGGACGAGAGGGAGCAGGTACCTCCAAAATTATTCTTTCCTCAGAGGGTGATGGACTTGGTGGAAGGGTGCGTCTCGTAAAACGTCTTGGCGGTGGTGGTGGTGTTCCATGCCGAAACACAAAATTTGGCGGAATGTGCATAATGTACATCATTGGGATTCTCGTCCGACGCGGGCGCATTCGGGACCATGGGTTTGGGTGACGGAAAGTAACTTCCACGTCCCCTTCATAGATAGCCCGATGATCCTCGAAGTTCCACTCCCCATTAGGGAGCGGCCTCATCTCCACGCAAATCATGTTCCTGGCCATGACCTACAAGAAGGGATTAGGAGTGAGTCATAGCTAAATACAATAACAAATGAGCATAACAGTGGCTAGAAATAACAAGCACAAGTTTTCAAATAGCAATAATAAATGCATATGTATATGCTCAAACTGTCTTTTTTTATAATATTTCAATTAGTGTCGTGATGCATGCCTACTCCTCATTCATGCTACGCGGTTTGGCATCCGAGTATCTCAGGCTCGGGATATTCTCAATCCTATATTTCATCAAACCGGAGCGTATCCACAACCCATGCGTCACGATTGATTGGGAACTAGCCTTCATAACATTTTCATGTTACGGAATCCAAATCATCATAACATCTTCAGTGCTATGGCATCACAGCTTATTCAATGCTGCGGAATACGTCTAACTATGCCAAATTCCACAATCGAAATCGGAGCAACTCCATGCATGTCAATGCCACACATACTTTTCATTTTATTTCTTTCTTTTACATCACATCCTTGAACATCATGTCTCCAATATAGAGACCCAAAGTTCATAATCCTTCTTAATTACAATTCACCTTTTCTTTTGCATTAACTGGTGCTTGTGCTTTCCAAAAATTCCATCAGCGGCCCAGCCACTTTGTGATGGTTTTATACAATAGGAATTAATCATATTATTTAATAAGTGCAACGACCCCATTTAGGACTCCCAAAATATCAACCAAGTGAGTAAAGACTTCCACTGGGACGTGGGAACAAAATCAACCAAATGGGTGTACGCACCTCCATTGGGACATCCTGTCCGAATATGTCAACCACTGAATGAAATTCCAGTAGGACTCATCCAGGATAAAAATCAACCAATGGGATTAAGAGAAATAATTAGGATTTAATAACATAGGAGATTAGACGAGTTAATCTTTAATAAAATTATAGAAAAGTAAATGTTTCCTTGAAAAATTCATTGAATTACTCGAGTAGTTCTTTGTCTACTCGAGTGTTCTTGTGAAACTACTCGAGTCCTTAAGAAATACTCGAGTGTTCTTCCACTTTTCCAGAATACTCGAGTCTTTCTTAAATTACTCGAGTGTTTTTACTGCAACAGCACCAGTTTCTGCACTTTGCAATGTCAATTCGATTTCTGAGCCTTGTCCTTCCATTCTTATGCAAAACAGTAACATAGACTCATGAAACAAACATGTTAGAACATGAAATCAACACTGAAACAACATCAAATACAGTAATTCACAGAATCAACATAAACTTAGAAAATAACCATTTTAAGATATGAAATTCATTTCCACTTGATTTTAACTTCGAAAATTGATCCAGTGAGCATTATTAGGTCCATTTAAACTTGTTTGACTTAGAAAACCTTGGGTTTATGACCTCCATGTCATATTCCCAATTCCAACTTCATCCCTTGATGAACCTTGTGAGGTTCCTACATTTCTAGCTTGAAATTACTCATTCTAGTATTTAGGTAACTCCTCCCTTACCTTAGAGAAGCTAAACAAAGTATAGATTGATCAAAAGAGTAACTGGATTCGAATTTGGTTTCTGGACTTGGTGCAAAACAGTTGCACTGGCTGACTTTGGCAATCAATTGCACCACGAATAAGGCATGAAACAGAACGAAACAAGTTAGCTTCAAAAACTAGGAAGTACTAACTTTAAATGAAAACAAGTTTGTAATCGAAAGGGTTCCTGGATTTACCAAACGGATTCAATGAAAAAGGGTGTTTGGTGCTGAACTTTGCTCTGTTTTTGCAGCTTCAAGATCTCAACTTTGGACACCTAGAACTTGATCTACAGCAAGCCTTTTGAAGTGATTTCGAGTTCTAATTCAAGAATGGAATCAGAACTTCAGTTTGTGTTTAGGTTTCAAGGGAAATGGGTAAGGATTGAGAGAGAACGAAGGGATCAAAGTAAGCTCTGTAAAACAGAGGAACTTCTTGTCAAATTCGGGTTTCAAGAGACTTTTGAGCGTTTGAGCTTCAATGGCCAATTATTTATAAGCTAGGATTACCTTCCTTCGAAGTAAGGTGCAGCTTTGTGCTTGTCATGTCAAGAAACCGCGTTTTGGTGCGAAAATTAAATGAAACCGACTTATACACTTAACCAGACTGCTCGATTTACTCGAGTCTTTTGCATTATACTCGAGTACTTTTCAGAAACTCAAGAACACTCGAGTCCTTTCTGAAATACTCGAGTCTTTTGGCTAAAAATTCAAATTTTCAAACAGATAATGGTTTTACTCGAGTCCCCTCTAAAATACTCGAGTAAAATGACCTAATTTTAGAAAATTCATTATTTTATTCAACACATTTATTTAAATAATTTATTTGTTTATAAAAATACAGGGTCTTACATCCTCCCCCACTTAAATAGAATTTCGTCCTCGAAATTCCGATTTATATAAATAGATGTGGATATTCATTCCTCATCTCAGACTCTAATTCCCATGTGGAGTCAGACGCTCCACCCTGTCCCCAAAGAACTCGTACTAACGGGATCTCTTTCCCTCGCAACTTCTTGATCCTTCTATCTTTTATTCCCACGGGTCCAACATCAAACGTGAGATTTTCTTTCAGCGGTATCAAATCTTGTTGCAATTGCACAACCGAAGATGGATCTTGGATAAATTTGCGAAGCTGAGAGACGTGGAATACGTTGTGCAGATTGGACAGAAATGGGGGTAAAGCGATCTGATATGCGACAGGACCCACTCGTTTTAAAATCTGATAAGGGCCGATGAACTTAGGAGATAGCTTCTTTGGCTTCATCACCCTTCCAATTCCAGTCGTTGGCACGACTCGCAGGAATACATGATCCCCCTCTTGAAATTCGAGCTTGGATCTTCGCTGATCGGCATAACTCTTCTGACGACTTTGTGCGATCTTCATCTTCTCTTGGATAGTCCTTACCTTTTCAGTCGTTTCTTGAACTAATTCAGGTCCGATGAGAGCATTCTCCCCCACTTGAAACCAACAAAGCGGGGTTTTACATTTTCTTCCATATAGAGCTTCGTACGGGGCCATATCGATGCTTGCGTGATAACTATTATTGTAGGTGAACTCCACAAGCGGCAATAACCGATCCCAACCTTCCTGATATTCCAGAACACATGCTCGAAGCAGGTCTTCCAAAGATTGAATCGTCCTTTCTGATTGATCATCGGTTTGAGGGTGATAAGCAGAACTCATCCTCAACTGCGTTCCCAACGCTTGATGTAAACTCTGCCAGAACCGGGACACGAAACGGGGATCACGATCCGATACGATACTCGAGGGAATTCCGTGCAATCTAACAATCTCCTTAATGTACAATCTTGCAAGCTTCTCCAACGGATACTGCATGTTGATGGGAATGAAATGTGCAAACTTCGTTAAGCGATCAACCACAACCCAAATTGCATCAAAGCCTTCTCTTGTTCTTGGAAAACCACTCACAAAATCCATGGCTATTCCATCCCACTTTCATTCTGGTATGCTCAAGGGTTGCAGTTGTCCTCCAGGCTTCTTATGCTCGATCTTCGCCTTTTGGCAGACAAGGCAAGACGCTACATAAGACGCAACATCTTTCTTTAGTCCGGACCACCAAAACATCCTCTTCAGGTCTTGATACATCTTTGTTGATCCAGGATGCATACTCAGCTTGCTCTTGTGGGCTTCCTCTAATACAGTTCTCCTTAATTCTTGATTCGCCGGGATGCAGATTCGATCCCTGAATCTCAGAATGCCATCGGATCCTAATTGGAAATCCGGTTCCACTCCTTCCATTCCTAATCTTTTCTTCTCTAGAAGCTCCTTGTCCACTTGTTGTAGGTCTCGAACTTGACCCACAAACTCATTTGTGATTTGCAATATTCCTAGCTTGACGCAATTCGGCTTGAACTGAATTGCCAAATTCAAGTTTCGGAATTCTTCAATTAGCTGAGCTTCTTTTACCATCATTGTACTCACGTGCAGCATCTTCCTACTGAGAGCGTCGGCTACAACATTAGCTTTGCCGGGGTGGTAATGCAATTCGAATTCATAATCTTTCAGGAATTCCATCCACCTACGTTGCCTCATATTCAGCTCCTTTTGGTCGAAGAGATACTTCAAACTTTTATGGTCGCTGAATACTTGGAACGTATTACCATACAGGTAATGTCTCCAAATCTTCAAAGCAAAGACAATGGCAGCCAATTCCATGTCGTGAGTAGGATAGTTCCCTTCATGCACCTTCAGCTGACGAGATGCATAAGCAACAACTTTCCCTTCTTGCATCAAGACACAACCCAAACCTTGTCGGGATGCATCACAATAAACATCGAAGCTTTTCCTAGGATCGGGCAAAGTTAACACTGGAGATGATGTTAACCTGTCCTTTAATGTCTGGAAGCTAACTTCACACTTCTCGTCCCAGACAAAAGGTTGCTCCTTCCGGGTTAAACGAGTCAACGGAAGAGCCAACTTGGAAAAACCTTCAATGAACTTCCGATAATATCCAGCTAACCCAAGAAAACTTCTTATTTCAGTAACCGTCTTTGGTCTTTCCCATTGCAAAACTGATTCTACTTTGACCATTTCCACAGCCACACCATCCTTTGAAATTATATGACCCAAGAAATTGACTTTTTCAAGCCAAAATTCACACTTGGCCAGCTTAGCATATAATTTCTTCTCCCTCAAGGTCTCTAAAATGATCTTCAAATGATTAGCGTGCTCCTCCGGATTCTTCGAATAGATGAGAATATCATCGATAAACACCACGACGAAGGAATCCAGGTAGGGTCGGAACACTCTATTCATGTAATCCATGAATATTGCTGGAGCATTGGTCAATCCAAATGGCATCACCACATATTCGTAGTGTCCATATCATGACCGAAAAGCAATCTTCGGTATATCTTCCTCCTTAACTCTGATCTGATGATATCCTGACCTCAGATCAATCTTTGAAAATACCGATGCTCCTCTCACTTGATCTATCAAATCATCAATTCTTGGCAACGGGTACTTGTTCTTGATGGTAATCTTGTTTAGTTGCCTATAATCAATGCACATCCTCATTGATCCATCCTTCTTCTTCACGAATAAAACTGGCGCTCCCCAAGGCGACACACTTGGTCTGATGAATTGCTTCTCTAACAAATCTTCCACTTGCTTCTTCAATTCAGCTAATTCTGCTGGAGCCATACGATAAGGGGCGATAGAGATAGGGCCAGTACCGGGGACTAGGTCAATACTGAATTTTATCTCTCGATGCGACGGCAAACCGGGCACTTCATCGGGAAACACCTCGGGAAACTCTCGAATAATCGGAATGCCTTCGATTTTTGCTTCCTCCTTCTTTTCTTCAGCGATGGCCGAAAATAGGCACACGTAACCTCCAAGTTGCTTGGCCGGCGACTTCTCACTCGGGAACACGATGGTTCGAGCCTTGCAGTCGATTACCACATGATTGGACGCCATCCAATCCATGCCCAAAATGACGTCGATATTGGACAATGGCAAACAAATCAGATTTATCCGAGAAATCTGATCTCCGATGCTAACAACACAACCGACACATGCTCTTGATGCAACAACAGGAGCATTCGCGGGGGTAGACACACTCAGATTAAACGGGGTCTCCGAGACAAACAAATTTAAACGCTTGACACATGCCTCCGAGATGAAGGAATGTGTTGCTCCAGAATCAAATAAAAAGCGACAAGGCATGCCATTGAGGAAATGGTTACCTTGCACAAGATTGTCGGCCTGCTCTGCTTCTGCTCCAGACATTGTGAACACCTTTCCATTGACCCAGGGTTTACTTCCTTGTCCTTGACTGATTTGGCGCGGGGGTTGGCGGCACGCACGGGAAATGTGTCCGGTCTTTCCACAATTGAAGCAGACTGGTGGCTTGTCCCTCCAGCATTCTTGGCCAGGATGAGAGCGTTGACACTTGCTACAAATCTCTACCGGAGCCGGAAAACTGGCTACTCCATAAGGTTGTGCTCTTCCCTTTCCTTTGTGCCAATAAGGGCCTCCACGATTTCCACGATTATTCTTGTGCTGATGTCGGTGGGGTCCATGGCCTCCTTGGCTGACTTCCTTCTTGAAATTGTTCTTCCCGAAAATGCGACATGCACTAATCAAGGTTGGATAGTGACGAATCCTTTGCACGCTTACAGCTAACTTGATATCCGACCTCAGCCCATTCTCGAACCGGGTGCACTTCGAGTATTCGTCAGGATGATATGGGAAGTACGGGGAGTACTTCATCAGCTCCTCAAACTTTTCAGCATACTGGTCGACAGTTATGCTGCCTTGCTTCAAGTCTAAGAATTCCATCTCCTTTTGGATCCGAACGTCATCCGGAAAGTATCTCTCCAAGAATTTCTCCGTGAAGACTTCCTAAGAGAGCTCGCGATGATCATACTCCAAAAACTGGCGGGTCTGCTCCCACCAAGTTGCAGCTTCTCCATTCAGCATGTAAGCCGCGAACGTGACCTTTTGAACTTACGTGAGAGTCAGCGTTCGGAAAATCTTATTCATCTCAGCTAACCAGAACTGGGCTTGCTCAGGGCATCGACCACCCGAGAAGCCAGGGGGTTTACATCTACGGAAAGAATCTAGTCCTTGAAATTCAACCGGGGTTACATTGCTTGGAGGACGGGTTTGCTGCAAGTTTTCCAGGACCGCAGCCATACGGGTCAGAGCCTCAGCAATGTTAGTGTTATTACGTCCAGCCATCTATCCTACAGAATCCAAAGGGGAAAACTTAATTAGATTCTGCTATTCTATATCTCAAAATGCGAACATGATTCTAGAGTATGCAATGGTTAGTGTGTAAGGCCACACTCCAAGGCCGAGAGTTGAACCATTGCTCTGATACCACTAAATGTGACGACCCAACTTTTTATTCTAAATTTAATACTTATATTCAAAAATACAACCATTTTTTTTTCCTTTATTCAAGGTTAGGTCATCATCCATTTCAACCTTTGCGGAAATCATTAAACATCATGAAGGAAAAACACTCATGTTATATTTCATCCCAAGGGAAAATTACGTTTCCATTACGTCCAAAAACTGTCAACATTGAGCTTAACATAAGTACTCTAGGTCATTACATTATATTACATATCTTACAACAAAATTTATAATAACCTAGAGCAACTGGTTCGAAACTCAAATATAACATAAATAAGAGAAACCTGATGAGTCGCATTATCCACATTCCTACATCCCAACTCAACTCAATCATCAGTTCCCCACTGACTGCCGGTTGAGTTGTCCATGAAATCATCATCAGCCACCGGATCGGCATCCTCCACCGGATCCTCATCCTTTATCGGATCCTCCTCCTCCTCCTCCTCATGTGCCGGTTCAGATGGCACATACACCGGAGTCCGAGATCGGGCTCTAGTGGAAGGACGAGAGGGAGCAGGTACCTCCAAAATTATTCTTTCCTCAGAGGGTGATGGACTTGGTGGAAGGGTGCGTCTCGGAAAACGTCTTGGCGGTGGTGGTGGTGTTCCATGCCGAAACACAAAATTTGGCAGAATGTGCATAATGTACATCATTGGGATTCTCGTCCGACGCGGGCGCACTCGGGACCATGGGTTTGGGTGACGGAAAGTAACTTCCACGTCCCCTTCATAGATAGCCCGATGATCCTCGAAGTTCCACTCCCCATTAGGGAGCGGCCTCATCTCCACGCAAATCATGTTCCTGGCCATGACCTACAAGAAGGGATTAGGAGTGAGTCATAGCTAAATACAATAACAAATGAGCATAACAGTGGCTAGAAATAACAAGCACAAGTTTTCAAATAGCAATAATAAATGCATATGTATATGCTCAAACTGTCTTTTTTTATAATATTTCAATTAGTGTCGTGATGCATGCCTACTCCTCATTCATGCTACGCGGTTTGGCATCCGAGTATCTCAGGCTCGGGATATTCTCAATCCTATATTTCATCAAACCGGAGCGTATCCACAACCCATGCGTCACGATTGATTGGGAACTAGCCTTCATAACATTTTCATGTTACGGAATCCAAATCATCATAACATCTTCAGTGCTATGGCATCACAGCTTATTCAATGCTGCGGAATACGTCTAACTATGCCAAATTCCACAATCGAAATCGGAGCAACTCCATGCATGTCAATGCCACACATACTTTTCATTTTATTTCTTTCTTTTACATCACATCCTTGAACATCATGTCTCCAATATAGAGACCCAAAGTTCATAATCCTTCTTAATTACAATTCACCTTTTCTTTTGCATTAACTGGTGCTTGTGCTTTCCAAAAATTCCATCAGCGGCCCAACCACTTTGTGATGGTTTTATACAATAGGAATTAATCATATTATTTAATAAGTGCAACGACCCCATTTAGGACTCCCAAAATATCAACCAAGTGAGTAAAGACTTCCACTAGGACGTGGGAACAAAATCAACCAAATGGGTGTACGCACCTCCATTGGGACATCCTGTCCGAATATGTCAACCACTGAATGAAATTCCAGTAGGACTCATCCAGGATAAAAATCAACCAATGGGATTAAGAGAAATAATTAGGATTTAATAACATAGGAGATTAGACGAGTTAATCTTTAATAAAATTATAGAAAAGTAAAGGTTTCCTTGAAAAATTCATTGAATTACTCGAGTAGTTCTTTGTCTACTCGAGTGTTCTTGTGAAACTACTCGAGTCCTTAAGAAATACTCGAGTGTTCTTCCACTTTTCCAGAATACTCGAGTCTTTCTTAAATTACTCGAGTGTTTTTACTGCAACAGCACCAGTTTCTGCACTTTGCAATGTCAATTCGATTTCTGAGCCTTGTCCTTCCATTCTTATGCAAAACAGTAACATAGACTCATGAAACTAGAACATGAAATCAACACTGAAACAACATCAAATACAGTAATTCACAGAATCAACATAAACTTAGAAAATAACCATTTTAAGATATGAAATTCATTTCCACTTGATTTTAACTTCGAAAATTGATCCAGTGAGCATTATTAGGTCCATTTAAACTTGTTTGACTTAGAAAACCTTGGGTTTATGACCTCCATGTCATATTCCCAATTCCAACTTCATCCCTTGATGAACCTTGTGAGGTTCCTACATTTCTAGCTTGAAATTACTCATTCTAGTATTTAGGTAACTCCTCCCTTACCTTAGAGAAGCTAAACAAAGTATAGATTGATCAAAAGAGTAACTGGATTCGAATTTGGTTTCTGGACTTGGTGCAAAACAGTTGCACTGGCTGACTTTGGCAATCAATTGCACCACGAATAAGGCATGAAACAGAACGAAACAAGTTAGCTTCAAAAACTAGGAAGTACTAACTTTAAATGAAAACAAGTTTGAAATCGAAAGGGTTCCTGGATTTACCAAACGGATTCAAGGAAAAAGGGTGTTTGGTGCTGAACTTTGCTCTGTTTTTGCAGCTTCAAGATCTCAACTTTGGACACCTAGAACTTGATCTACAGAAAGCCTTTTGAAGTGATTTCGAGTTCTAATTCAAGAATGGAATCAGAACTTCAGTTTGTGTTTAGGTTTCAAGGGAAATGGGTAAGGATTGAGAGAGAACGAAGGGATCAAAGTAAGCTCTGTAAAACAGAGGAACTTCTTGTCAAATTCGGGTTTCAAGAGACTTTTGAGCGTTTGAGCTTCAATGGCCAGTTATTTATAAGCTAGGATTACCTTCCTTCGAAGTAAGGTGCAGCTTTGTGCTTGTCATGTCAAGAAACCGCGTTTTGGTGCGAAAATTAAATGAAACCGACTTATACACTTAACCAGACTGCTCGATTTACTCGAGTCTTTTGCATTATACTCGAGTACTTTTCAGAAACTCAAGAACACTCGAGTCCTTTCTGAAATACTCGAGTCTTTTGGCTAAAAATTCAAATTTTCAAACAGATAATGGTTTTACTCGAGTCCCCTCTAAAATACTCGAGTAAAATGACCTAATTTTAGAAAATTCATTATTTTATTCAACACATTTATTTAAATAATTTATTTGTTTATAAAAATACAGGGTCTTACATCCTCCCCCACTTAAATAGAATTTCGTCCTCGAAATTCTGATTTATATAAATAGATGTGGATATTCATTCCTCATCTCAGACTCTAATTCCCATGTGGAGTCAGACGCTCCACCCTGTCCCCAAAGAACTCGTACTAACGGGATCTCTTTCCCTCGCAACTTCTTGATCCTTCTATCTTTTATTCCCACGGGTCCAACATCAAACGTGAGATTTTCTTTCAGCGGTATCAAATCTTGTTGCAATTGCACAACCGAAGATGGATCTTGGATAAATTTGCGAAGCTGAGAGACGTGGAATACGTTGTGCAGATTGGACAGAAATGGGGGTAAAGCGATCTGATATGCGACAGGACCCACTCGTTTTAAAATCTGATAAGGGCCGATGAACTTAGGAGATAGCTTCTTTGGCTTCATCACCCTTCCAATTCCAGTCGTTGGCACGACTCGCAGGAATACATGATCCCCCTCTTGAAATTCGAGCTTGGATCTTCGCTGATCGGCATAACTCTTCTGACGACTTTGTGCGATCTTCATCTTCTCTTGGATAGTCCTTACCTTTTCAGTCGTTTCTTGAACTAATTCAGGTCCGATGAGAGCATTCTCCCCCACTTGAAACCAACAAAGCGGGGTTTTACATTTTCTTCCATATAGAGCTTCGTACGGGGCCATATCGATGCTTGCGTGATAACTATTATTGTAGGTGAACTCCACAAGTGGCAATAACCGATCCCAACCTTCCTGATATTCCAGAACACATGCTCGAAGCAGGTCTTCCAAAGATTGAATCGTCCTTTCTGATTGACCATCGGTTTGAGGGTGATAAGCAGAACTCATCCTCAACTGCGTTCCCAACGCTTGATGTAAACTCTGCCAGAACCGGGACACGAAACGGGGATCACGATCCGATACGATACTCGAGGGAATTCCGTGCAATCTAACAATCTCCTTAATGTACAATCTTGCAAGCTTCTCCAACGGATACTGCATGTTGATGGGAATGAAATGTGCAAACTTCGTTAAGCGATCAACCACAACCCAAATTGCATCAAAGCCTTCTCTTGTTCTTGGAAAACCACTCACAAAATCCATGGCTATTCCATCCCACTTTCATTCTGGTATGCTCAAGGGTTGCAGTTGTCCTCCAGGCTTCTTATGCTCGATCTTCGCCTTTTGGCAGACAAGGCAAGACGCTACATAAGACGCAACATCTTTCTTTAGTCCGGACCACCAAAACATCCTCTTCAGGTCTTGATACATCTTTGTTGATCCAGGATGCATACTCAGCTTGCTCTTGTGGGCTTCCTCTAATACAGTTCTCCTTAATTCTTGATTCGCCGGGATGCAGATTCGATCCCTGAATCTCAGAATGCCATCGGATCCTAATTGGAAATCCGGTTCCACTCCTTCCATTCCTAATCTTTTCTTCTCTAGAAGCTCCTTGTCCACTTGTTGTAGGTCTCGAACTTGACCCACAAACTCATTTGTGATTTGCAATATTCCTAGCTTGACGCAATTCGGCTTGAACTGAATTGCCAAATTCAAGTTTCGGAATTCTTCAATTAGCTGAGCTTCTTTTACCATCATTGTACTCACGTGCAGCATCTTCCTACTGAGAGCGTCGGCTACAACATTAGCTTTGCCGGGGTGGTAATGCAATTCGAATTCATAATCTTTCAGGAATTCCATCCACCTACGTTGCCTCATATTCAGCTCCTTTTGGTCGAAGAGATACTTCAAACTTTTATGGTCGCTGAATACTTGGAACGTATTACCATACAGGTAATGTCTCCAAATCTTCAAAGCAAAGACAATGGCAGCCAATTCCAAGTCGTGAGTAGGATAGTTCCCTTCATGCACCTTCAGCTGACGAGATGCATAAGCAACAACTTTCCCTTCTTGCATCAAGACACAACCCAAACCTTGTCGGGATGCATCACAATAAACATCGAAGCTTTTCCTAGGATCGGGCAAAGTTAACACTGGAGATGATGTTAACCTGTCCTTTAATGTCTGGAAGCTAACTTCACACTTCTCGTCCCAGACAAAAGGTTGCTCCTTCCGGGTTAAACGAGTCAACGGAAGAGCCAACTTGGAAAAACCTTCAATGAACTTCCGATAATATCCAGCTAACCCAAGAAAACTTCTTATTTCAGTAACCGTCTTTGGTCTTTCCCATTGCAAAACTGATTCTACTTTGACCATTTCCACAGCCACACCATCCTTTGAAATTATATGACCCAAGAAATTGACTTTTTCAAGCCAAAATTCACACTTGGCCAGCTTAGCATATAATTTCTTCTCCCTCAAGGTCTCTAAAATGATCTTCAAATGATTAGCGTGCTCCTCCGGATTCTTCGAATAGATGAGAATATCATCGATAAACACCACGACGAAGGAATCCAGGTAGGGTCGGAACACTCTATTCATGTAATCCATGAATATTGCTGGAGCATTGGTCAATCCAAATGGCATCACCACATATTCGTAGTGTCCATATCGTGACCGAAAAGCAGTCTTCGGTATATCTTCCTCCTTAACTCTGATCTGATGATATCCTGACCTCATATCAATCTTTGAAAATACCGATGCTCCTCTCACTTGATCTATCAAATCATCAATTCTTGGCAACGGGTACTTGTTCTTGATGGTAATCTTGTTTAGTTGCCTATAATCAATGCACATCCTCATTGATCCATCCTTCTTCTTCACGAATAAAATTGGCGCTCCCCAAGGCGACACACTTGGTCTGATGAATTGCTTCTCTAACAAATCTTCCACTTGCTTCTTCAATTCAGCTAATTCTGCTGGAGCCATACGATAAGGGGCGATAGAGATAGGGCCAGTACCGGGGACTAGGTCAATACTGAATTGAACTTGTTTGACTTAGAAAACCTTGGGTTTATGACCTCCATGTCATATTCCCAATTCCAACTTCATCCCTTGATGAACCTTGTGAGGTTCCTACATTTCTAGCTTGAAATTACTCATTCTAGTATTTAGGTAACTCCTCCCTTACCTTAGAGAAGCTAAACAAAGTATAGATTGATCAAAAGAGTAACTGGATTCGAATTTGGTTTCTGGACTTGGTGCAAAACAGTTGCACTGGCTGACTTTGGCAATCAATTGCACCACGAATAAGGCATGAAACAGAACGAAACAAGTTAGCTTCAAAAACTAGGAAGTACTAACTTTAAATGAAAACAAGTTTGAAATCGAAAGGGTTCCTGGATTTACCAAACGGATTCAAGGAAAAAGGGTGTTTGGTGCTGAACTTTGCTCTGTTTTTGCAGCTTCAAGATCTCAACTTTGGACACCTAGAACTTGATCTACAGAAAGCCTTTTGAAGTGATTTCGAGTTCTAATTCAAGAATGGAATCAGAACTTCAGTTTGTGTTTAGGTTTCAAGGGAAATGGGTAAGGATTGAGAGAGAACGAAGGGATCAAAGTAAGCTCTGTAAAACAGAGGAACTTCTTGTCAAATTCGGGTTTCAAGAGACTTTTGAGCGTTTGAGCTTCAATGGCCAGTTATTTATAAGCTAGGATTACCTTCCTTCGAAGTAAGGTGCAGCTTTGTGCTTGTCATGTCAAGAAACCGCGTTTTGGTGCGAAAATTAAATGAAACCGACTTATACACTTAACCAGACTGCTCGATTTACTCGAGTCTTTTGCATTATACTCGAGTACTTTTCAGAAACTCAAGAACACTCGAGTCCTTTCTGAAATACTCGAGTCTTTTGGCTAAAAATTCAAATTTTCAAACAGATAATGGTTTTACTCGAGTCCCCTCTAAAATACTCGAGTAAAATGACCTAATTTTAGAAAATTCATTATTTTATTCAACACATTTATTTAAATAATTTATTTGTTTATAAAAATACAGGGTCTTACATCCTCCCCCACTTAAATAGAATTTCGTCCTCGAAATTCTGATTTATATAAATAGATGTGGATATTCATTCCTCATCTCAGACTCTAATTCCCATGTGGAGTCAGACGCTCCACCCTGTCCCCAAAGAACTCGTACTAACGGGATCTCTTTCCCTCGCAACTTCTTGATCCTTCTATCTTTTATTCCCACGGGTCCAACATCAAACGTGAGATTTTCTTTCAGCGGTATCAAATCTTGTTGCAATTGCACAACCGAAGATGGATCTTGGATAAATTTGCGAAGCTGAGAGACGTGGAATACGTTGTGCAGATTGGACAGAAATGGGGGTAAAGCGATCTGATATGCGACAGGACCCACTCGTTTTAAAATCTGATAAGGGCCGATGAACTTAGGAGATAGCTTCTTTGGCTTCATCACCCTTCCAATTCCAGTCGTTGGCACGACTCGCAGGAATACATGATCCCCCTCTTGAAATTCGAGCTTGGATCTTCGCTGATCGGCATAACTCTTCTGACGACTTTGTGCGATCTTCATCTTCTCTTGGATAGTCCTTACCTTTTCAGTCGTTTCTTGAACTAATTCAGGTCCGATGAGAGCATTCTCCCCCACTTGAAACCAACAAAGCGGGGTTTTACATTTTCTTCCATATAGAGCTTCGTACGGGGCCATATCGATGCTTGCGTGATAACTATTATTGTAGGTGAACTCCACAAGTGGCAATAACCGATCCCAACCTTCCTGATATTCCAGAACACATGCTCGAAGCAGGTCTTCCAAAGATTGAATCGTCCTTTCTGATTGACCATCGGTTTGAGGGTGATAAGCAGAACTCATCCTCAACTGCGTTCCCAACGCTTGATGTAAACTCTGCCAGAACCGGGACACGAAACGGGGATCACGATCCGATACGATACTCGAGGGAATTCCGTGCAATCTAACAATCTCCTTAATGTACAATCTTGCAAGCTTCTCCAACGGATACTGCATGTTGATGGGAATGAAATGTGCAAACTTCGTTAAGCGATCAACCACAACCCAAATTGCATCAAAGCCTTCTCTTGTTCTTGGAAAACCACTCACAAAATCCATGGCTATTCCATCCCACTTTCATTCTGGTATGCTCAAGGGTTGCAGTTGTCCTCCAGGCTTCTTATGCTCGATCTTCGCCTTTTGGCAGACAAGGCAAGACGCTACATAAGACGCAACATCTTTCTTTAGTCCGGACCACCAAAACATCCTCTTCAGGTCTTGATACATCTTTGTTGATCCAGGATGCATACTCAGCTTGCTCTTGTGGGCTTCCTCTAATACAGTTCTCCTTAATTCTTGATTCGCCGGGATGCAGATTCGATCCCTGAATCTCAGAATGCCATCGGATCCTAATTGGAAATCCGGTTCCACTCCTTCCATTCCTAATCTTTTCTTCTCTAGAAGCTCCTTGTCCACTTGTTGTAGGTCTCGAACTTGACCCACAAACTCATTTGTGATTTGCAATATTCCTAGCTTGACGCAATTCGGCTTGAACTGAATTGCCAAATTCAAGTTTCGGAATTCTTCAATTAGCTGAGCTTCTTTTACCATCATTGTACTCACGTGCAGCATCTTCCTACTGAAAGCGTCGGCTACAACATTAGCTTTGCCGGGGTGGTAATGCAATTCGAATTCATAATCTTTCAGGAATTCCATCCACCTACGTTGCCTCATATTCAGCTCCTTTTGGTCGAAGAGATACTTCAAACTTTTATGGTCGCTGAATACTTGGAATGTATTACCATACAGGTAATGTCTCCAAATCTTCAAAGCAAAGACAATGGCAGCCAATTCCAAGTCGTGAGTAGGATAGTTCCCTTCATGCACCTTCAGCTGACGAGATGCATAAGCAACAACTTTCCCTTCTTGCATCAAGACACAACCCAAACCTTGTCGGGATGCATCACAATAAACATCGAAGCTTTTCCTAGGATCGGGCAAAGTTAACACTGGAGATGATGTTAACCTGTCCTTTAATGTCTGGAAGCTAACTTCACACTTCTCGTCCCAGACAAAAGGTTGCTCCTTCCGGGTTAAACGAGTCAACGGAAGAGCCAACTTGGAAAAACCTTCAATGAACTTCCGATAATATCCAGCTAACCCAAGAAAACTTCTTATTTCAGTAACCGTCTTTGGTCTTTCCCATTGCAAAACTGATTCTACTTTGACCATTTCCACAGCCACACCATCCTTTGAAATTATATGACCCAAGAAATTGACTTTTTCAAGCCAAAATTCACACTTGGCCAGCTTAGCATATAATTTCTTCTCCCTCAAGGTCTCTAAAATGATCTTCAAATGATTAGCGTGCTCCTCCGGATTCTTCGAATAGATGAGAATATCATCGATAAACACCACGACGAAGGAATCCAGGTAGGGTCGGAACACTCTATTCATGTAATCCATGAATATTGCTGGAGCATTGGTCAATCCAAATGGCATCACCACATATTCGTAGTGTCCATATCGTGACCGAAAAGCAGTCTTCGGTATATCTTCCTCCTTAACTCTGATCTGATGATATCCTGACCTCATATCAATCTTTGAAAATACCGATGCTCCTCTCACTTGATCTATCAAATCATCAATTCTTGGCAACGGGTACTTGTTCTTGATGGTAATCTTGTTTAGTTGCCTATAATCAATGCACATCCTCATTGATCCATCCTTCTTCTTCACGAATAAAATTGGCGCTCCCCAAGGCGACACACTTGGTCTGATGAATTGCTTCTCTAACAAATCTTCCACTTGCTTCTTCAATTCAGCTAATTCTGCTGGAGCCATACGATAAGGGGCGATAGAGATAGGGCCAGTACCGGGGACTAGGTCAATACTGAATTGAACTTGTTTGACTTAGAAAACCTTGGGTTTATGACCTCCATGTCATATTCCCAATTCCAACTTCATCCCTTGATGAACCTTGTGAGGTTCCTACATTTCTAGCTTGAAATTACTCATTCTAGTATTTAGGTAACTCCTCCCTTACCTTAGAGAAGCTAAACAAAGTATAGATTGATCAAAAGAGTAACTGGATTCGAATTTGGTTTCTGGACTTGGTGCAAAACAGTTGCACTGGCTGACTTTGGCAATCAATTGCACCACGAATAAGGCATGAAACAGAACGAAACAAGTTAGCTTCAAAAACTAGGAAGTACTAACTTTAAATGAAAACAAGTTTGAAATCGAAAGGGTTCCTGGATTTACCAAACGGATTCAAGGAAAAAGGGTGTTTGGTGCTGAACTTTGCTCTGTTTTTGCAGCTTCAAGATCTCAACTTTGGACACCTAGAACTTGATCTACAGCAAGCCTTTTGAAGTGATTTCGAGTTCTAATTCAAGAATGGAATCAGAACTTCAGTTTCTGTTTAGGTTTCAAGGGAAATGGGTAAGGATTGAGAGAGAACGAAGGGATCAAAGTAAGCTCTGTAAAACAGAGGAACTTCTTGTCAAATTCGGGTTTCAAGAGACTTTTGAGCGTTTGAGCTTCAATGGCCAGTTATTTATAAGCTAGGATTACCTTCCTTCGAAGTAAGGTGCAGCTTTGTGCTTGTCATGTCAAGAAACCGCGTTTTGGTGCGAAAATTAAATGAAACCGACTTATACACTTAACCAGACTGCTCGATTTACTCGAGTCTTTTGCATTATACTCGAGTACTTTCAGAAACTCAAGAACACTCGAGTCCTTTCTGAAATACTCGAGTCTTTTGGCTAAAAATTCAAATTTTCAAACAGATAATGGTTTTACTCGAGTCCCCTCTAAAATACTCGAGTTAAATGACCTAATTTTAGAAAATTCATTATTTTATTCAACACATTTATTTAAATAATTTATTTGTTTATAAAAATACAGGGTCTTACAATTTGCATCTTTTGGGAGAGTGAATGAGCATAAACGATAACCATGTATTAACAAATGAAGATAAAGTCAACGAATTTGTCTTCTTGGGAAAAAGGATTTAGGGAAAAGGGGCAACGTACGAGGTTTCTCTATATAAAAGGGTTTCCATTACAGGCTCAAAGCACAAGGAAAAGAAAACAATTTACTCTATTTATTACATAGCATTACTGAAATAAGTTGTGTAACAATGGATGGGGCCAATAACAAGTGTTGCAATGGAGAGGAGCCCTCTGGTGAAGACAAGCGTGGTAGTGGGTATGTTATTTGAAACCAAATATTTATAGTTTGTTCATAGTCTCTTATCATTGTTTACTATGTTCACATCATGCTTACTCAAAGGTGTTCATTTTTGTAGTCCTCTATGTGAAAGTGAAGGACTGGAAATTGATTCCGACTGCATGCTTCGTAAAAGCGGAGATGCATCACTAGTTAAAGCTTCACTAACAGCAAACGACGAAGTTCGTGTGGTAAGCGAAGTAACCGAAGACGTGTGTGCTAAAACACCCTTCAACTCCATGGATCCCCAGCAATGCATGGCTGCTTTCTTGGAGGTAATTCATATCTTATATTTTAAGTTTTTGTTGGTTAAAAACCTTCTAATTTTGCAATTTTTGGGGTCGTATTTCAAACATACAGGACATGAAAAACGGATGGAAATGTTTGATGAGGTGATGAAAACAAGAATGCAAGTGTTCGACAATGCATTGGCTCAAACCAATCAGTTTGTAAAGTTGCTGGAGCTAGTGGTTTGTGAAAACCATAACCTAAACACAATGAACAGTATGAAGTCAGTTGATGAGATTGAACAGCAAATGATGAACCCCAAGGATGTGGTACAACCCCTTGTTTTAAGCAACAAGCACTGTCAATCCCCTGTGCAAACTCTTTTGCAAGAAAGTGCAATTGCAAAGCCTTCTGAGTGTGTTAAGGTTGATTGTACTACAGTGGTTGGTGAGAATGCGGCACGCAGCATCAAGAAGCATAAGACACCCACCCCTTTGAAGGATTTAGTCATTGATGTTACTGACGATGACCTTTCCATCGATTTGCATGACTTTGCGCTGGCTTCACCAGACAGCGAGGACGACTTGAAAGGTCAATTGTTGGCATCAAATTCGCAACCAATTACAGATAAAGGGAAGCGCTTGTTTGATAGCAGGGCACATCCATCTCAAGACACAAAGAAGGTAAAGTTATATTTTTATGTCTTGCTTGATATGCGAAATTATAAGTCCCTTCCAAATTAGACATTCTTTGTTGACCTTCTCTATGGTGAGTTGGCTGCAGGTAAAGTCTGTGACGATGTCACCTGATGTGGAAAGGCTTGGAAAATAGTTATTTCAAACCCCTCCCTCTGATCCATGCAACAAGAGACAAAAAAGCACTTTAGGTACACCATCCTTTTCAAAAGGTGGAAATGTGTCACAGAAAACGGTTAAGATATCTTCTTCTGCAAAGAGAGGACGTGGATCAGGGAAGGCACGTGGTGCAGGGATTCCGAAGGTAAACCTTTTATCCCCTAGTTATTTATTTACGTAACAATTAAATTGACAATTTTACCCCCACACATGTGTGACAATGTTCATGTTTTCGTAGATGTATAAAACCTTGTTTCGTCCCACGTCTGATATGGAGCTAAGCACGAAGGAGGCACAAGTCTTTGCCTACATTTTCGGTTCAGGATTGGAATTAAAGTAAGTATGCAATTTATGTTAAAACTTGTATAACGTTTCGATTATATCCGGTTATGACATAGTTAAATTATGATGGAAACACTAAATTAACATATATATATATATATATCTATATATATCTCAGTGATGTGTTGCTAAGCATTGGAGATACCCTTGTAACTCGTGGAGAGTTCTATTGCTTCTTACCTGGAAGGGCGATTTCTGCTAAGGTTCGAAATACGTACCTTATGTAAATTTGTTATATCACAGTTTTTGAATGTTGTTAATCATGCAATCCTTTTTCATCAGCAAATGATCAAGCTTGTGGCACTGAAGTTGTCAGTCATGCAGCATTATTATTCTGGCATAACAACTTGGTGTTTCCGCCAGATATAGCTGTAATAATCTTTGTCTAAATGATGTATCTGTCAACCTTGTATTACTGTTAGATTATTATTTGTGGAGTGCATATTAGTATTTGTTTGATGATATTAATTTAATGATAGGAGGAAGTTATAACCGGGAAGGACTTTGACTTTATGGTGGAAAAATATGCACAGAGACGGATTCATGCATGTGATGCCCTTAAGTTTGTAAGTGTCATTGGCTATTACTTCAGGATGCGTACCTGTTAAGTAAATATCTGAAATTAATAGTGCCTGCTGTAGATCTACGTCCCCATTCAGGAAAACAATCATTGGTATCTTATGGTGGTTTCCATCGTTGACCAAACCATTTATCACCTGGATTCAAACTTGGATTTTGAAAAGATTTTACCCCACCGCAGATTAATGAGGCAAATTGTAAGGCAACTTTGTTTTTAGCAGATTATTCGTGTGCTTTAAATTAGAATATAAGATGTTAATTCAAAATTATTCCTTGGATTTCAGTGCACTGTCATACATGCCATCGTGTCTGCTCCCTACTTTGGGGGCAATATTCATTCGAGTAAGGAGTTTTGTGATTGGGATATGATGGATGCAAGGGGAATACCAAATTGTGGTAGCAGGTAAAAATCGATAAAGCCTGGTTCATTTTCATCATAGGCCCTGAATAAGCATCTCATTAATTTGCTTAATGTTTGACAGTGATTCCTCTTCACTTTGGGTGGTGGACTGGATGGAAATGGATGACTCCTTCCAACCCAATCTCATTGGAGTGGAAATTGATTGTTAAGCCTTTTCTCATTCTATTTTCATTGTATTGTTAATGTTCATTGTTAATCATGTTTAATATCAATGGCAGCTGAAGGAGGTCCACGTTCGAGTATAGACTCCGCTCGCGCTAGTAATGGGTCCATACAACCATTTCAAACGACAAACAGAGGCCTATGCCTTGGCCAAGTGGAATGAATTCAACTAGTTTACTTAGCAAACCGACACTTAATTTGAAATTTCATTTTTGGAGTAACTTTGTCATGAAGCCACCGTTATGAAGCATGGTTATGTTAGAGTTAATTTCTGTAATCACATGAAGTTAAGTTTTAGTACCCTATATATGGTACTTTGTCAATTCCTTTTGGTATGGTATGTAGTTATGGTAGTTAGTCAATTCCTTGTGAATGTGGCTTTTTAGGTGTTAAGCTACCTTTGTAATGGTCTATCCCTTTTTGTTATTTCTAATGGCGTGTTTGACCAGTTACACATTTCCTTATTTTAATTTTATTTCTTTAATACCAAGAAAAACTGACGTGTTTTTGTGATTTATAGTAAAGCAATCTTTTGGGCCCAATTCCTTTACGCCATGATTCGTTTCTGGCCAATTATTTGCATTCCTTCCGTCATCTCAGTTTAGGCCCAATTACAAATAGGGTTCAACTAAGTAAGTAATAGGGTCTAGTGAATGGCATTGCAATGTCTTATCAAATTAGTAGGAGTTCAGGCTATGCTTCAGACTTTTAAATAAACGACGTTTTCCCCAATGGATTGTAAATATTAATTTTGACTCACCTTCACTTTTTTCAACCGTTCTAGTAATTACGAAATTAAATTTCCACAAAACCCCAATCAAACTTTCGTCTATTAAAGCAACACAAGAGGCAATTAACCTTTCACAATTCTAAACATCTATCAACCATTAGGTCTATTTTGTAACGTAGAAAAAATGATGAGAGGAGCAGGAAGGGGTCGTGGTGTAAGGATGGGCAATGGTGCAAGGGGCAACCGTTGTAGGGGTCATGGTGGTAGGGGCCAACGTGAAAGGGGCCACGATGCAAGGGGCCAAGCTGTGCCTCCTGGAAGAAGGAGGGGAAATAGGCCCTACTTTGTTTGGCAATGCACTAATGTAGATGTAAGAAACTTGTAATCTTTCTTAAACAAAATTTCCATTGTTAATATGTATTATTTCACATTTGTTAGGAACC
Organism: Crotalaria pallida; assembly: GCA_037953625.1. NCBI lineage: Eukaryota > Viridiplantae > Streptophyta > Magnoliopsida > Fabales > Fabaceae > Crotalaria > Crotalaria pallida. The sequence continues at coordinate 18,756,787 of CM075650.1, forward strand.
ACCGATCATCCCGTTCATGCCACAGTGGTTTAGAGAGGACCATGGTGGAGAGTTGCCTCAAGGTCCAGCAGAGGAGTTACCCCCCAACCAATCGGGTTCGCGGGTACGTATCCGGCCAACCCAGTGGACCATCACAAACAATGGACAGGTATTATACTACACCCTGTGTTAATACTTACTTTTTGTTGAAAAACTTTGCGGATTTCTTACACAACAAACGAAATTTAGTTTTCATATAGAACCTACCACCTATGTTTGTGAATGGTTGCATCAACAACCAACTCAATGCCATAACATTTCGGGGTGTTGATGGTAATGGCAATGGGAATGGACTGGAAAGGACTTGCGGTTTATATGTCAGTGGGTCGAATTACAGGATCACCAACGGATGGCGTGACTTCTGCCAAGGAATGGGCATAGAACCTGGATTTGGGCTCGTCCTTGGGGTGGTGGATGGGGCCCGTAATATCGTAATTGTTCAAATAGATGACCATGGGGACAACGAAAATGAGGATGACGAAGACGACGACAATGACGACGAGGAGAACCATGAGGAGTAAGCTATCCTGCTACGGGGAAGATTAGTTGTACCTAAGTTAATGCTATGATGATGATCTGTTTCTTGAACCTACTACCTATGTCTCGTGAGATGTCTCGTGAGGAGATGTTCTATTTGTTTTCTTTTGTCATGAATTATCTATGTTGACCTGATGTTTTACTCCTTTTGTGATGTCGTTAATGAATAAAATCTTCCCCATGTTTTATGTGTTTCACAGACAAGTACTCTCTAAGATGACTAAATAACTAACTGTCTTGGAAAACTGCTGCTAATTCTCACAACTAACTTAGTAATTATATCTTAAAAAACCAATGGGATAACATGCTGCTAATTCTAATAAAAAAAATTAGACACCGGAGACAATTTAAACACATGAGCCAATATGGCAACTTGTATAACCAATGGGATAGACAAAAGGTGAGCAAAAGAAGAAATCAAGAAACAACTTAAGTAAACACAAGGTAAACAAACATACTCTTTAAACCAAACTCACAACATATATCAAATTAGTCAATAAACAAACAACTTAAGTAGGAACTATTGAACTAGTTTCCCACCACAGATACACAACAGATCAACTAGTTTTCCAAAGCAGATACATACGAGTATACGACAAAGTGGTAAACCAAATTTATCGGAACTATTAAAATAGTTTCCCAAGTCAGATAGATAATACCGAACTAACACAGATAGATACGACAACGATAATACGACCAAGCAAGCAGATAGCTTCCCAAGTCAGATAGCTTCACTCCACTGTACCTGCACACTCAACTGGACCTGAAATTAAAAATTTCAAACTTTAATTAATGGAAATCCAAACAACACTTGTTAAAAAACAACAACTTTCATTGTAAACAATACCAGTGGGGCGGAAAAACGTTTCTTCATCGTCCACCGCCCCTTCTCTTCAGTGGAGTAGGGTCCATAATCCCGCTACAATTGCCTTGCGAACTACACCCTCCACTTTCGTCATATTTTCCCTCCAACAACATAATTTCATTGCAAACCTTCTCCCGAACAGATTTGTAGTCATCAGCATTACGTGACGCCAGATTGCACAATCGCCTACAACATGACATCAACCCACCAAGACGGCTATACACCAGATTATCACCCATCCAATTTCCTTTCTCAATGGCACCCAACCCGTGCCCTTGCTTAGCCATCTTTGTCCATCGTCCCATAATTACACATTTAGGAAGCTCACCGATATCAAAGAAAAATATAACAACAAAGATGTGTGCACAAGGAATACCTTGAGATTCAAATCGCTGGCAGCAACATTTTATTTGAAGTGAATCAGCATCATACGAAACACGCCAAGCCTTCCTACCATTACGATAGTACGCAACGGTGTATATCATGTAAGAGGTGGTTTCCTTACAACCAATCACTTTCATCTTACCAGCCTTCTTCATGTAAATGCAGCACATGAAGAACATTTTCCTTGTGTACACTTTCGCTGCATCCTTCTCCAAGTCCTCCATTGTGGTTTGCACTACAGGATCATCATAACAAGAGTTGAAATCAGCCTCTACCTCTGAGTTGCGCAAATTGTTTAGTGCACGTTGAAAATGCTGAACCAATTCAGCCAAATCATGTGAGTTCTTTACAAATCTGCCCAGCTGCGCATGTAGGGCCTCACATCGAGATGTGGTCCTAAATCCACCAAAGAACTTCCCTCGCATGTAAGCAGCAGCCCACATATCCTTTCTCATGTACAAGTCATTCACCCGCCTATTACCCTCAACACCACATTCGGTCACCATTAAATTCCACCTGCGTCGGAATTCACCAACATCATAGTTACCAAGCATCATATTTCTGAACATAGAGGTAAACTTTTTGTTTGCTAAGTTGCTTGTCGCATTTCTTATCAGATGCCAAGCGCACAAACGATGATGTGTGTTTGGAAAAACAATCCTTATGGCATTTCTCATAGTCAAGTCACCATCGGTTATCACAGCATTTGGAGCCTTCCCTTTCATGGCACTCAAAAACTGCTGAAGCAACCAAACATAGGTGCCCTCGGTTTCGTCACTCACAATAGCACCACCAAACACGATGGTATGGTTATGATTGTTCACCCCGGAGAATACGACAAGGGTACAATTGTACTTGTTTCTTCCATAAGTAGCATCAAACGCCAAAACATCACCAAATATCTCATAATCAAACCGGCTACATCCATCACACCAAAAAAAATTCTCCAAATGATTATCATCTCCTGTTGTGTACGACCAAACATTCCAGGGTCTGTTGTTGCAAAATCCTCCAGGTAGCAGAGAGCCTTGTTCCTTTCTCCATTTGTTGTCACTCTTTCCTTGTGAATCAAGTTGTACATGTCCCTTTTTCGGAAACCACTTTTAGAGAAACCACCGGCTTGCTCTGCTAGAGAACCATAAATTTGTGGAGTGTTGATTCCTACACTTCGCAACCCACGCATCTACGCAGCATCTTCCTCTCCAATTCTTCTATGAGAACGCAACATACCTGTGTACTTGTGACCCATTAACGGATGATTGTTTTCATCGTTAAAGTAAGACACAACCCATCGCCCAGAATCTTTATTCAAACGAATCCGCATTGAAGCTTGACACCCATAACGGGTAATGGCTTTTGGCTCACGAACCCGGTTCTCTACAATGCCAAGTTGCCTATACCCCTGGCTGCTACAAACAAAGTTGGGCCTAACGATTGCTCCACTCACATTCTTTCCAATCTTGCTTTTACGGATGCTAAATCCACTAACCAACCCATAAGTGTTGTAGAAGTCATAACCGACAACATTATCAGCAAAATGATACTTAGATAACTCACGGGCCCAATATCGTCCATACCATCAATCTGATACATATCGTCACCATTAAGAGCAACATCTTCCTCCCACTCCATGTCATCCTCACACTCAATGTCATCCTCACACTCCATGTCATCCTCTACCTACATCAGGAAAATACGTGACAAAAATCATTCTCCCTCGATAACAAGTTAATATTAAATGTTAATACGCACTTATTAAATAAAATAAAATTAGTTTACCAAAAAAATAAAAAACCAAATCTTACCTCATTCACACCTTCTCCCAAATCAGTTTCAATTGGGGGGTTTCCCACATTGTTGGAACTTGAATCTTCACACATTTTTCACAATACGAATTGTAAACGCATAAACAAGACCAAAAAATTGGGGAAAAAAATGATTACTCAACAAAAAAGAAAAAACAAGTGTATGTGGTGCTGCATAAAAAACGATTACCCACTAACACTTTCCACCTCAAGGAACAACGACACTCACTAAAAGGATGACACATACCTGCAAAATGAGCTCACTAAGGCGATAGACTTCTACAAGATGGAGACTCTACCACTGAAGAAGAAGATGGACAAAGGAAGGGGTTCCCAGATCTGAAATGTGTGGGGGATAGAAAGTAACCCCAAAAAAAACTCTCTGTCACAAAAACAGCTTCAATCTGTGCGGAGATGTTGACATTTCATTCAACGGGGATATTTTTTTTCTTCAACGGAAATCGGGGTTACTTTTTTAACCTTCAGTTACAAACTTTATGTTACTATTTCCTTTGGTTTTTACTCTTATTGCACATATATCCTTTAACTTACAAAACTGGCAGCAGGTCAAGAAACTGGCACCATTGGTGTCTCATTGACTTTGGAAACCATGCTAAAAGGCTTCGTTACGTGGGCAATGTTTGATGCAATTGCTTTAGGGTAGGATGTAATAGTTATGCATGTAGGTGTAATGACGAAAAAACTCCAGCAGTGAACCCTTTGTTATTTTTATTACAAAACTAGTTCATCATTTTGATTTCAATTTAAATTATTTACTCCCTGTGTTATTTTTATTCAAACCAACACACTTTGCATTAAATGAAGATGGGCAGTAACATAAAATAAAAAAGACAACCTGGTTCACAAACAGAACAAGTGTATTCATTTTCCTCTTTCCACACACTAGTGCTTCGATTTTCTATTGCTGCCCTTTCCTTGCTATCAAGCCTCATTACTTGTTTCTGGCAATCTAAGAGTGACCTTCCATCCTTCAAAAATAATATTTTACCACAAGAATAAGGTATTGTGTTGTGTCACTGTTATTATCACCACTAATATGAGCAATGAAGCCATTAAGACCATATATCTCCTTACAACACCTGCACTTGATAGGAGCGAGAGATGCATTTAGGTGGAATAAAATGAAGAATGTGTTGCGGGTTTTAAACATTGTTTTGTTTGTTCATGAACACAGGGAGGCGAATCAATTGGTGGATGAGTTGGTGAAACAAATTCCGTGCTTTGTAAAATTAATCAAAATGATAGCCAAGTTCCATTATCAGAATGATAACCAAGTTGGTTAAAATGTTAGATTAATCAAGAAAGGATAGCCAAGTTCCATTCAAATAAGTTATGTACCTAATTAACAACCTACAACTTCAACTACACAAACTAAATAATAGTCAATTATCAGGTGGCCTTGAGCAGGGCACAACCCATTCGCCAGTCTTCTCATTCTTCAAAAAGTTAACTTGATCTCCCTCAATCAGGTCTCTATCATCAACAAAACCATACCAACCATAGACAAAATATGATCGGTTGTTCCTTTTCCACAAAATGTAACACCTCTTGGCCTTCTTCTTTCCCCTGAGTCTCGCATTCACGAATTGTTGACCAACCTTCAAATGCTTATCATGAATATATTCAGGTATTGGCTGAAATCCACAAATTATCATACATAAATTATAGGATATGCTTAAATATGAATTCAGAAACAAAAAGAGTTTCATTATGCTATGTTTTCAAAGCATACAGTAATGGTAGTCTCAATATCATAATGGTTACTGTATATGATCAACATAAAAGTATGGACAACTCTCAAAGGAAAGTACTCATCATTTAATTACTCATATTCAAAATGGTTACTGGATCCAAATTAGTGCATAAATCAAAGCGTCCAATGTTAGTTAGTATAGAGATCTCAGCATAGCTAATGTTACTGGTGTGGGAGCATTGTGCACCTATTCTCTTTACATTAAAAATAAAAAAGACATAAATTCACTCAATTTCAGTGTACTTTAACCATAGAAAATTAAAGGAACTACTAGTGACTGATTCTTCTTCAATAGCCAACTCATGATAACACTTGAAAAGAGTTGAACAAGCATCGTCCCATCATCATCAACAAATGAGGAACCAAAGTGATTGTATTCTCCCTCCATCTCCTAAACACAAAAATAAATGTAAACAATAACACTACTTACTCAAAAATTCAGTAACTATATGTATGCAAACAAGACTTACTGCAAAAGGATCAACAATGCCCCAATACTCTTCCGATGAGTCGTCAAAATCGTCAAATCAATTATCTATATGTTCGGGTTGCTTGTACGTTTCTTCTTCTTTGTATCTGCTGCTGAACTTGCAACATCAATTTTTTCTAAATAGTTGCTTCCGGTACTCTCACACTACGACATAACCTCCTTTCCTTTCCTTGAACTAGCAATTTTTACCACAACATCAACAAATATACACATAAAACCAGAAATGAAAGATTAGAATGAAATCAGGTTAAATTTACCTTGCCATTTTTGGAGCAAAACAAAGAAAATATTCCAAAATCTTTCATAGAGAAAACAAAATCAAAATGGTTAAAGATAATTGAACAACAGAAAGAGGGAACAAGGAACAAATTGGAAAAGGCAAGAGGGAGGAACTGAAAAAGTTTTGAATCAGGAGCATCAGCAATAAGAACCAAAAACATTCTCAATCAGAACCAAAAAAGTTTTAACTTGCAGGCATGAGCAATTATGTTTGAATCAAATTTAAAACTTTGAGCATGACTAATTAGAAGCAAAAAAGTTTTCAATCAGGAGTGTTGATGTTCCGACAAGTGTATCGGGTCAGCAAGTAATATAGTCGGAAGACCAGTATCGTCCCACAGAGATTGTGAATAGAATTCTATAATTCCTACCTTATTTTAATTATTAGCGTCACTTGCAAATTAATGCTGAAAATTAAATATAAATTTATGATGTGAAAACTAAAACTAAACTACACTTAACTTAAGTAAAACAAATTAAGAATGAAAAAGAATAAGATGGGAAAACGTTAGGAATCCGGTTTCATTGTAGAATCTAGTTTACTAGTTATGAACCTCTGTTTTTCTCTTGAATCAACAACAATTTCATATTTAACAATTACCAAATCTCTTTAATAATTGTGTTTCCTAATTAATTACTACCCTTAATCTCTTAAGTAGTCCCTAATCAATTAGTCATTCATGAAGCTTGCTGAAATTTAATGTTATACAACCAACAAGAGTATCTCTACCAATGAACAATTGTAAAGCTTGATTGCTATGGTCATACCAAATTCCCAATTTGTCAATTGAGGAATTAGGTTCCCAAAACACAAACGGGCCCTTATTCATGTTAAACAATAAAAACACACTCAAGCAATTGATTCAATTGAAAAACATCAATTCATAACGATTATAAACAAAACGATTCAAACAAATCCACCATCATCCTAACTGGGGTTTTAGTTACACATGATTAAGAATGAAAAGTAAGAGAGAAGAGAAGAACCCATAGCCATAGACAACTCTTGAGTCTTCAATAATCTTCAATCTCCAAGGCGGATTCCTCCGGTTGTTGATCTCCGATCCTTTCTCTCATACATAAACTCTCTCTTTCAATGTAATCTCCCCTAATGAGTGCTGAACAACTACTCTAAAACCTAATTTTAATGTTACAAATCTATTGTGGACTGAATCCTCCAAGGAAATTCTGAGTTGGGCTTTTTCTGGTGCACGCGCGCCCCAGGCGCACGCGACCTCCGGCCTCAGGCGCGCGGGGTCTGATGAATTTTCTTTTTTTCTCAATTGGCGCGCCTCAGGCGCACCCGTCCTTGCGCCTCAGGAGCGCAAGATAGTCCCTGACTCCGTTTTGCTCCGTTCTTTTTCCATTTGCAAGATCTTTTCGTTCTCTTTTCAGGTCCATACATATTTTCTCCATTTGAGCTTCAAAAAGTACCTGAAACACTAACAAACGGATCAAAACTTTCAAAGGATTCACAACTCCTAACTATTTCTAAAAACTAACAAAAAGCCTACAAAATACTTGAGAAACAAGCCCAACACTTAGTAAAAGGGAGTCAAATCAATGCTCAAAACACTATATATTAGACCCAAATCAAGGAGCATGAGCAATAACAACCAAAAACAATGGTGACTCAGGGGCATGAGCATGACCCTTCATTCCAACTCAGACAATCTCAATGGTGAATGATAACCAATGCATCAGTGCATGTTTTATGCACTTGAGCCACACCCCAGGAATCAACGCACAAGTAAAAACGAAAAAAAAAAACCAAATCAATGTTAGAACCCAATTTTTTGCACAAGAACAAGGTAGAAACGAAAAGGAAAATAGAATAACAAGGTAAAAACGAAAAATACCCAATTCAATTTTAGAACCCAATTTGTATGCACAAGAACAAGTTACAAACCAAAACCCTAAACACAAAACGAAAAAGAAAAGAACCAAGAACAAGGTATAAAAACAACACAAAACAAAAAGTAAAAAGGAAAAAGAACAGAAAATTGCCAAAAAAGAAGGTAGAAACGAAGAAGAACAAGGTAAAAAAGAGAAAGAAAAAACTCACTATGTAGCAAACAAAATCGATAATGTGTTGGACGAAAATAAAGTAGATCGAAGAAGCAAGCTAGAACACTGACCTCACCGAGATCGATCGACAAAACAACCCAGAACGATTGAATGTGGAGGAACAGGGATGGTGAAGTGAAATTGGGGCTTTTGGGAAGCAGAAACAACTGTGGTGATGAAACGACGTTTTTGTTGAAGTGTAGAACACAAAACGACGTCGTCTCAAAATTTATTTCCCAACCCCCCTGTGAAACGACGACGTTTCAGTAAGGGGTTTTTAGAAAAAAATTTAATAGCTGTATTTGAAATTGGTCAGCGCAAATTTGGGTCGTCCGTGACACATGATGTACAATCAACGGACGAGATTAGCCATGCATTAGTGCATGATTTCCATTTCCATACATTTGAGCCTGACCCATTTATACTTCATAACTCACGGTGTCATCTTCTTCCAACCAAAAACATAGTAAATTCAGATATGATGTCTTGCACTCTAGATGTTTGTCTAAATTACTAAATGGTTTCCCATGCCTCTATTTGATACCTTTCTCTTTGCTCCAATCAAGAACTAATTTTAATTTTATGATTTAAGAACTCTCCAAACAGACACCCAACAACAACATGTTTCACATATCAGACACACTTTCTCACACACAACACCGTTGTTCCAATGGATTTCCACAGTCTTTCAATAAAGGAGTTGCAGGCTCGTTGCATGAAGAACAAAATCCTTGCCAATCAAACTAACTTTGCCATGGCTGAAGCTTTCTCTGCTCTTCCTCAAGTTCAAAGATTGGATGAAATTCTGAAACTGTAACATCCCTAATTTAATTCCAAGCAATAATTAATGAATTAATGGGTTTAAAGTGTAGGAAATGGGTAGATTAATTGCTTAAAGAATTTTGGGAGCAAGGTGAGTAGTATTTATGAGTATTAGGAGTTGTGTAGGAGGCATTGGTAGCAAGGGGAAAAATTATCTAAGCGAAATCGGGAGTTAAATCGGTGTTTTAAATGTTAGAAATCAACCGAAAAGAGAAAATTAGGAATTTATTATAGGATGCTAAGAAATTAAATTCCACCGTTGGATATGAAGTTTAAGGGATTAAGAAGCTTGTCTCCAAATTTGGGCAAGATCCGACGGTTAACGAAGAAGTTATGATACAGTCAACTCAGAGTCAACAGACCCTCGCCCAGGCGGGAGAAGTCCTTGCCCAAGCGAGCATCGGAACAAAACAGCACCAGACAGCCAATTTCTCGCTCAGGCGCACGGAAGCCTCGCCCAGGCGCGCGGGCACGAACCTGATGCGTATCAGCACCATAAATGGTGCGCCAAACCCCCCCAAAACCCCATTTTCTTCCACCCCTTCTCCCTCCTTCTCTCTCCCTCCTCCTCCACAGCCACCACCACCACCGGAGCCGCCCAAGGCCGCCTCTCTCCTTGGCCTTCCTCTTCCCCATAGATCCACTCTCTCTCTTCCCTCTTGATCTCTTTCTCTCTCTTTCCCTCATCTCTTCCTCCTCTCTCCTCCGGCCAGCCACCACCACCACGCCCTTCCGGCCAACCACCACCACCACGACCCCCACCACCCTCATAAGTCCTTTGCTCTCTTTTCCCCTTTGTCCTTGCTCTCTCTCTCTCTCTCCCTCATACCCTCTCTCTCTCACCGTGAGCTCTCTCTCTCTCTCCACGGGCGTCACCGGCGCCGTTACCGACTCGTGACCGTGCCGGGCTTTTGTCGAGTACACCGAAGCTTGAAGCTCTTGCTTAGGACCAGCCATGATTGTGCTAGCACCGGTGTCGATCGGCGTCGACCCGTTCATCACCCCGGATCAATAAAGCGTAGCGGACAGCCGCTCCCTCCCCGGAGTTGAGGTTATTTCTTTGCTTTCATCAACCGATGTAAGAAGGGTTCGTATTACCTCTATTTAAAAAGTAAATTCTAGGATTTTATAGTGGTGACTAAGAATAGGGTAATTAAGGAATAAGTTAATGAGCCTTAGGGTAGCTCCCGCAAATAGAAATGAATTGTTTAGAATGATAAGGGAATAAATGGAATGTGCATAGAATGAGTTCCGGAGTGAATGAATGTGATAGGGTATTAAAAGAGTTAATATGGAATTAAAGTGTAGAAAAACACAAAATAAAATCGAGGGAAATTAGTTAAGGGAAATTAGTGAAGCGTGAGAGTGAAAGAGTATAGAGTGTTTGTAATAGGCGAGGGGTGTAGAATAAGTTAAAACTAAAGGTGAGGAAAAAGAGGAATTAGAGCACAAAAGGAATAAGAAAGCACGGAGTAAACCTAGTTAAGAATGGTCGGGTAGTAACGAAATCGAAACGAAAATGATAAACAAATTCCAAATACAAGAGGGTAATTGGTAAAAGAATTTAGCAAAGGGGTGATAAGACAAATAGAGAGAAATTATAGAAGTAATTAAGAAAAAAAAGGATTAGAATACAACGATTATACTAATGCTAAGTGAAGTTAGATGTAAGTGAGAATAATTAATAAGAAGAATAAGGAAAAGGAAGAGAAGAAGAAAAAGAAAAGAAAGGGAAATGGAATTAATTAAGAGTTAGTGGCGAGAGTTAGAATATAATGTATATGGCTAAATCAAGCAAGTTAAATGAGAATGAGAATTTTTAATGAATTGAATATAGTTAAAATAAACAAGAATCAAAGAGAATTAAAGGACTAAAAGTAAAGGGAAAAGACTAAGACAAGTTAATAATGAGAAATAAAATAAAAAGGTAAACGGCGCAGGATGGTTGTGAGACCCTGTGGCCAAATAATAAAAAGGTAAACGGCGCAGGATGGTTGTGAGACCCTGTGGCCAATTAATACAAGGTAACCGGCGCAGGATGGTTGTGAGACCCTGTGGCCAAATAATAAAAAGGTAAACGGCGTAGGATGGTTGTGAGACCCTGTGGCCAATTAATACAAGGTAACCGGCGCAGGATGGTTGTGAGACCCTGTGGCCAAATAATAAAAAAGGTAAACGGTGCAGGATGGTTGTGAGACCCTGTGGCCAATTAATACAAGGTAACCGGCGCAGGATGGTTGTGAGACCCTGTAACCAATTAATACAAGGTAACCGGCGCAGGATGGTTCTGAGACCCTGTGGCCAAATAATAAAAAGGTAAAGGGAAGTTTATGTAGATCTCTGTTTGAGGTTACATAAACGAGATGGGTGTATACAGATCACTGTTTGTGGTTGGATACATGTATGCAGATCACTGTTTGTGGTTGCATACGTATGCAGATCACTGTTTGTGGTTGCATACACAGCGTTTGCAGATCACTGTTTGTGGTTGCAAACACGGTGTGTAGATCTCTGTTTGGGGTTACACACGATAGTATGGTGTAGATCTCTGTTTGAGGTTACACCCAATGGAAAGTGTAGATCTTTGTTTGAGGTTACACATAATGGAAAATGAATAAAGGAAATAAAAATGGAATCGGTAAAGGAATTAAAGGGAATGAATAATGAACAAGGTAATGGAAAGATTTAGGAAAATAAAAAGGGATAATGGAAATGGATAGGGACATATTATTTATTAATGGAAAAGGGTAATGAAAATGGTAAAGGTAAGGAAAAATGAATAACGAAATGGACAATGGAGAATGAAATAAGAAAGTGAACAATGAAAATGATATAGGAACTAAAGGGAATAAATAAGGGTAGTAATTATGGAATGCTAAGTATGAGTGGGGAATGGAAAATGGATAAAGAATGGAAATGAGAGGAATAGGAAATCAAACGAATATGAGAAGAATTAAAGGATTAGAAGAGAGTAATTAAATGAATAATGTATGCTAGGTATTGGGTAGCCTTGGCTTATTACTATGCCTCTTTTAGGATTTATCTTTTTAAGTTCTGTGTAATGCTACCCTTCTTGCTATATTTTTGCAGGTAACAAAGTGGAGCTTACATGGAATATGGCCGAGCAGGATGTTCATTCCACTACGTGGAATGTTTATTGGATATTATGAGTGAATAAATATTTAATGTAAATTATAATATGAATTAGTAGATGGCCCTGAAACTTGTATTAATTGGGCACTAGGATCTGTTATGGCTATTAAACTGCTATGGTTTATATTTTAAATATTTCTGGCTGACAGGTTTTAAGAAGAGAAATTTTGGGAAGTCCGGAAAACAGAGGAAACTCTGCCGGATTTTTTTAAAATATTTTAAAGAAATTAAGTTTTAAAAAGGAACTTTTGAACACGAATTTTAATAAAACCTAAAATTTACTAATAAAAGTGAGTGTTACAATTTGGTATCAGAGCAGTTTTTCCTCGGCCTTTGGAGTTTGAACTCATAACTCCTGTGGTTTACTCACCAAGCGAGTAACCGATATGAATAGTCAAGTGTCTAAGTTAGGCGAATAGGAATACATATATAACTACCTATTTATATATGTGTTCACTTGCTAACTTCTCCAGGATTAGGTTGTGACAGCCATAGACTATAGGACGTTAGTTTGAACTCAACTGGATCCCTCGATGGTGTTGTCGTTTAATAGAGTGTAAGGGTAGGATTGGTCATCCTTACTCTTGCAACTATTAAGTGATGATATCGTCAACAAACCTGACGATGAAGTTGCTATTGATAAATGTGAGATTGAGGCTGACCATCTCGATCTTCGCGCTTGTCGATTGTCAATGTCATTGAAAGCTTCGAAGTAGCACAAGAACCAATCCGACATAAGATTTCATGAGAAGTACCACCATTAGAAGAAAGTAAGTCGACTTGAACGGTACCTTCTTTGGATCCTTCACACGAAGTTCTTGAGGGAATCAAGTTCACCCTAGCAACCATCTCTAGCTTCCCTGAAAAGCTAAACCAGACTTTGGCATGTCCAAAACCTACTGGGAGCCTTATCAACAAGATTCCTGAACGGTCACCCGCGAGAAAAGCAAATCTTGACAACCTTACCAAGTATCCACGCCGAGATCAACCAGGATTGAACAATTGAACAATGGTCTTCGGTGAAAGTAAGAACCCGACAATGGTGCGCTGTTGATAGACATGAGGTTGAGATTGATCACCTCAATCTTTGCAACTATTAACGGATGATATCATTGCAATCCTCTTAGTGAAATTGAAACAATAGAAATGGAAACTCTCCAAGGGAGTAGATCCTTTGGAAGCAAAGAAACCAACCCGAATGGTGTCCTTTCCAAGTTCCTTAAACGGAAGCGGATAGTAGGCCCAAAACAAAACCAAAGCATAAGAGCCTTAAGCCATCTTATCTACATAAGAATAGCGTAATCGAATACCTTATCGTAGAAAGGATGGAATAAACTCTATAAGAACTACCCCTAACCATCAATAAGCCAAACTAAAACTTAGGTAACCCAAGTCTTATCGGGAATCTTACCCAGGTTCCTGAATGGTCATCCATTAGAAAAGCTTAACTGGTAACCTCTTCAAGTCTCTACACAGAAACCAAACAAATTGAATGAATGACCACCAACGGGTCGTCCACCCAACACGAATCTCGATTTCGAGAGTAGTGCAAGTCTTAAGGTGATACAAAGGTCAGATTTCATTCAAGCTTTCCTTAAGATCCAACTCGAAATAGGTTGTAAGGGATTGCTGACCTACACCCAAGGTATGTCTTGAGTGTCATTGATCTAAAATAGTGCGTAATAGAGCATTCAAAAGTCAAGAATGTCTGCCAACCACAATTTGTGACCATTAAAAATCGTTTAAGACTTTAATAGTAATTCTGAAAGGCTGAGTTAGCACCTCAATTCGTGCAAATAGATCTCTTCCTTCTCATTCTTCTTGGTTTGACTTTACCTTGAATTAGTGACTTTTGATCACGAATCAGAGATTTCTCGCTTTAATCTACTGAACATTGTGAACTTACGATCTTCTCCTTGTTTCTTATCCTGGAATACCCATCGTTCCTGGAGTTCCTGTCTTATTTATTCGATCCGAGTCCTCGTGAACGAGGAAATTTCTAGTCATAAGCTGCTATATTCTGCGAAAAGTCTTTGGATCGCATAATCTTAGGCTATTCTTCTTGAAGCGGAAGCGCAAATTCCTTGTGAATTCCAAAGATTACGTTTCCTGTTGTCGTTAGATTATTACACTCTTCATTGAAAGTCGTATGAAAGACAATCAGAAGCTGACACATTCGATTCCCTGCTTCCGGGCACCGGCATAATCAGATAAGTTGATACAAAGTGGGGGAGACTTAACGACTCAGTTAGGATCCTATCCGAGCGACAATAACTAGTAATCATACCATAAGCTATAGGACTACCAAACAGATAATTCCAAAACTTCGCGGAGAATCGAATGACAGTTAAACTAGAAAATAAAACAAGACCTTCCCAAAATGACATCAAATTGAGAAATAACGACTAAACCTTGACCTTGACCCTCGAGTGTAATCAATCTTTAGGAATTCCTACATCGAATTGAAATTACTAAACGAACGGGAAGGAAGTAGCATCGAAGTAGAATGCAAACGCGGTGAGGATTGATTTTAAGAGAGATTTGCTAGACTCACTTGAAGGAGTAAAAGGTGAACGAGATGAAAGTGAAGTCACGAAGTGGAATCTCAATCAAGACGTTACGTCGGAACACCGCAAGTGATAATCTAAGTCTTTTGGGACTCTGTGCATTTGATAGGACCCCGGGTGACCGAGACTAATCAATTAACCGCAAATCCATATAAAACGCATCCTTCGACGGCTCTCTACTGAAAATGCACACTTTGGGGATAATCTCTACTGTCTTCTTGCTTGACATGTATCCAGTCCATCCTGGGTCATCTTGCAAAGACCGTGAGACTCATTCTCGAGTGCTTCATGTTCCTTCTTTTCGTCTTCACTCTCTTCAAGCTTCAAGCATCTCAGATGTATGTGCGAGAAATTCGCTAAGTCGTGGAAACTCGACATAGTTCTATGCTTACCGATAGATAGTCACCCACGTATCCTCTTTTCAGCCTTGGATACCAGTCGGGAGCCTGCGTACTCTATTCTGAGTAGTGAATGATCATACCCCCTAGCATGGATATCATCAAGTATGTCGATGCTAAGTGGGGGAGGATTTCAATCCAAGGAATGGGAGATGGAACTTTAATAATAAGAAAAACTGACGACCTTGTGCAGATGGAGACAACACGTAGTGCTAGAAGACAGACGTTGAAATGAGCATGGCTCTAACCACATATGGAGCGAAAAGTAAAAACTGAAGGGAAGTGAAAACTGTGGTCGGAAGCTTACTATTGGGATGGTTCTCCATTTGAAGGAATTGAACGGAATTTCGGGGATGAAATTCTAATAAGTGGGGGAGAATTGTAACATCCCTAATTTAATTCCAAGCAATAATTAATGAATTAATGGGTTTAAAGTGTAGGAAATGGGTAGATTAATTGTTTAAAGAATTTTGGGAGCAAGGTGAGTAGTAATTATGAGTATTAGGAGTTGTGTAGGAGGCATTGGTAGCAAGGGGCAAAATTATCTAAGCGAAATCGGGAGTTAAATCGGCGTTTTAAATGTTAGAAATCAGCCGAAAAGAGAAAATTAGGAATTTATTATAGGATGCTAAGAAATTAAATTCCACCGTTGGATATGAAGTTTAAGGGATTAAGAAGCTTGTCTCCAAATTTGGGCAAGATCCGACGGTTAACGAAGAAGTTATGATACGGTCAACTCAGAGTCAACAGACTCTCACCCAGGCGGGAGAAGTCCTCGCCCAAGCGAGCATCGGAACAAAACAGCATCAGACAGCCAATTTCTCGCCCAGGCACGCGGGCACGAACCTGATGCGTATCAGCACCATAAATGGTGCGCCAAACCCCCCCAAAACCCCATTTTCTTCCACCCCTTCTCCCTCCTTCTCTCTCCCTCCTCCTCCACAGCCACCACCACCACCGGAGCCGCCCAAGGCCGCCTCTCTCCTTGGCCTTCCTCTTCCCCATAGATCCACTCTCTCTCTTCCCTCTTGATCTCTTTCTTTCTCTTTCCCTCATCTCTTCCTCCTCTCTCCTCCGGCCAGCCACCACCACCACGCCCTTCCGGCCAGCCACCACCACCACGACCCTCACCACCCTCATAAGTCCTTTGCTCTCTTTTCCCCTTTGTCCTTGCTCTCTCTCTCTCCCTCATACCCTCTCTCTCTCTCACCGTGAGCTCTCTCTCTCTCCACGGGCGTCACCGGCGCCGTTACCGACTCGTGACCGTGTCGGGCTTTTGTCGAGTACACCGAAGCTTGAAGCTCTTGCTTAGGACCAGCCGTGATTGTGCTAGCACCGGTGTCGATCGGCGTCGACCCGTTCATCACCCCGGATCAATAAAGCGTAGCGGACAGCCGCTCCCTCCCCGGAGTTGAGGTTATTTCTTTGCTTTCGTCAACCGAGGTAAGAAAGGTTCGTATTACCTCTATTTAAAAAGTAAATTCTAGGAGTTTATAGTGGTGACTAAGAATAGGGTAATTAAGGAATAAGTTAATGAGCCTTAGGGTAGCTCCCGCAAATAGAAATGAATTGTTTAGAATGATAAGGGAATAAATGGAATGTGCATAGAATGAGTTCCGGAGTGAATGAATGTGATAGGGTATTAAAAGAGTTAATATGGAATTAAAGTGTAGAAAAACACAAAATAAAATCGAGGGAAATTAGTTAAGAGAAATTAGTGAAGCGTGAGCGTAAAAGAGTATAGAGTGTTTGTAATAGGCGAAGGGTGTAGAATAAGTTAAAACTAAAGGTGAGGAAAAAGAGGAATTAGAGCACAAAAGGAATAAGAAAGCACGGAGTAAACCTAGTTAAGAATGGTCGGGTAGTAACGAAATCGAAACGAAAATGATAAACAAATTCCAAATACAAGAGGGTTATTGGTAAAAGAATTTAGCAAAGGGGTGATAAGACAAATAGAGAGAAATTATAGAAGTAATTAAGAAAAAAAAGGATTAGAATACAACGATTATACTAATGCTAAGTGAAGTTAGATGTAAGTGAGAATAATTAATAAGAAGAATAAGGAAAAGGAAGAGAAGAAGAAAAAGAAAAGAAAGGGAAATGGAATTAATTAAGAGTTAGTGGCGAGAGTTAGAATATAATGTATATGGCTAAATCAAGCAAGTTAAATGAGAATGAGAATTTTTAATGAATTGAATATAGTGAAAATAAACAAGAATCAAAGAGAATTAAGGGACTAAAAGTAAAGGGAAAAGACTAAGACAAGTTAATAATGAGAAATAAAATAAAAAGGTAAACGGCGCAGGATGGTTGTGAGACCCTGTGGCCAAATAATAAAAAGGTAAACGGCGCAGGATGGTTGTGAGACCCTGTGGCCAATTAATACAAGGTAACCGGCGCAGGATGGTTGTGAGACCCTGTGGCCAAATAATAAAAAGGTAAACGGCGCAGGATAGTTGTGAGACCCTGTGGCCAATTAATACAAGGTAACCGGCGCAGGATGGTTGTGAGACCCTGTGGCCAATTAATACAAGGTAATCGGCGCAGGATGGTTGTGAGACCCTGTGGCCAAATAATAAAAAGGTAAAGGGAAGTTTATGTAGATCTCTGTTTGAGGTTACATAAACGAGATGGGTGTATACAGATCACTGTTTGTGGTTTTATACACGTATGCAGATCACTGTTTGTGGTTGCATACGTATACAGATCACTGTTTGTGGTTGCATACACAGCGTTTTCAGATCACTGTTTGTGGTTGCAAACACGATGTGTAGATCTCTGTTTGGGGTTACACACGATAGTATGGTGTAGATCTCTGTTTGAGGTTACACCCAATGGAAAGTGTAGATCTCTGTTTGAGGTTACACATAATGAAAAATGAATAAAGGAAATAAAAATGGAATCGGTAAAGGAGTTAAAGGGAGTGAATAATGAACAAGGTAATGGAAAGATTTAGGAAAAGAAAAAGGGATAATGGAAATGGATAGGGACATATTATTTATTAATGGAAAAGGGTAATGAAAATGGTAAAGGTAAGGAAAAATGAATAACGAAATGGACAATGGAGAATGAAATAAGAAAGTGAACAATGAAAATGATATAGGAACTAAAGGGAATGAATAAGGGTAGTAATTATGGAATGCTAAGTATGAGTGGGGAATGGAAAATGGATAAAGAATGGAAATGAGAGGAATAGGAAATCAAACGAATATAAGAAGAATTAAAGGATTAGAAGAGAGTAATTAAATGAATAGTGTATGCTAGGTATTGGGTAGCCTTGGTTTATTACTATGCCTCTTTTAGGATTTATCTTTTTAAGTTCTGTGTAATGCTACCCTTCTTGCTATATTTTTGCAGGTAACAAAGTGGAGCTTACATGGAATATGGCCGAGCAGGATGTTCATTCCACTACGTGGAATGTTTATTGGATATTATGAGTGAATAAATATTTAATGTAAATTATAATATGAATTAGTAGCTGACCCTGAAACTTGTATTAATTGGGCACTAGGATCTGTTATGGCTATTAAACTGCTATGGTTTATATTTTAAATATTTCTGGCTGACAGGTTTTAAGAAGAGAAATTTTGGGAAGTCCGGAAAACAGAGGAAACTCTGCCGGATTTTCGTAAAATATTTTAAAGAAATTAAGTTTTAAAAAGGAATTTTTGAACACGAATTTTAATAAAACCTAAAATTTACTAATAAAAGTGAGTGTGTTACAGAAATCAATGGAAGTTGATGGCAAGCAACCTCAAGCATAGTAATGCATATTTATTTACCTCACGACTCAAGTGAAAAAGAAATTAAAGTGATGTCTTTGTTGAGTTGTGCAGAGGAGTAATGTGAAGAAGGAGGGAATACCCAAGTGAAAAAATCAGATTTTTTAGTAAGGGTAATTTTGGAAATAAATTAATGCGTGGGGTGTTTAAAGTTTAAAATGGGGTGGCAAAACTCACTCAACTTTTATTTACCAAAAAAATAATATTCAATGGACTTGCTAAGAAAATCCAATATATTTAGGAAGGATAAAAAAATTGTGACATCCTTTATTTCTTGACAAATCAAACACAACTTTATATTGAAAGAGTCTCTTTGGCAAAACTAACTTATAGCTGTGAGCTTGTAGCTGATAGTTTTGAGCTTATAGCTGGTATTTGTGAACCTAACTTATAGTTGTGAGATTATAACTGAAAACTTATAGTTGTATAACTAACTTATTGAACTAAAGCTGTTTGACAAAACTAGTTGTGCAACTAATTTAAACATGTTAAATGACTGAAATGGATAAATAATAATATAATTTAGTAAACAAAAATGGTAAAAATGAGATATGATTTATTGAAAGCTCTTTTTTTTTTCTCAAAGCTACCTGATGTAGCTTTTTAAAAGTTAGCTTTCAAAAACTATAAGCTTCCTTTTTGAAAGTTATAAGCTTCTTTTATTTTTTGTTCACCAAACAGCTCTAGTAGCTTATTATTGATCAAATCAATAAGGTAAAAGTTACCAAATAAACTATAAGCTTGTCTTACCAAACACAGTTAAAGCCTTATGCTTCATGCTTGTATAAGTCTTACACAAGACTTGTAGTAATATCCATATGTTACCTTCATGGAAATTTCTGGATTTGACTCCGCATAGTACTTAACTAATAAGGAAAGATATCAAAGAAATTAAGAAGTGAAAGAAAATAATAATCAACATAATATAAAATAAGAGAAGTAGAAGGACAAAAAAGATTTCCTTCCTAAAACACTCATTTCCCTCCTAATGTTGTATTTCTCTCTTAAATCCATCATTAAGTGTGTGTTTTGTGTCTTTTAATTTTAGCCATTTGTTGTGGGGTGTTATCCCACATGTACCGGCAAGCCGGTTTGTTGATGTACGACGATGATAACGGGTTCTCGGTTAAAGAACACCGTCACCGAGTCGGGATATTTTGGGGGGTGGTGTGTGTGCCGTGTGTAAACAACGAGAGATCATATCATTTCATACCTTGGCCACTACCTTATTTATAGGGAGGAGGATATGATGTGCCATGATGGGGCATTAAGGCCGAAGAGTAACGACTCCATGAATGCCATCATTAGCATCATAATGACGAACCGTTATGTCGGTTACGTACTGATTGTCTATTGATGCCGAATTGATGGTATGCCGAATTGATGCTTGTTGGTCCGCGATACCGGTTATTATTTGTCCGTGATACTAGTCCATAACAGTAGCCCCCCCAGCTCGGTGTTGCGACGTAAGGAGGAGCGCCGAGGTATGAATAGGAAAGACCGGTATGAGCGTTGCATTTTTTGTGACTGTGAAACGGATCCTTAACTCCGAATAAATTCTTCAAATCTTTCAATTGATTTCAAAGGAGGGAAAACAATACAATATTCTCCATGTCCGGAACCAAAGTTTGAAGGGGGAACTCGGTGCAAGGTTTCTCGAGTCGTCTAGTGAGTTCGAAGGAAGAAATCTAGCATGAAGATTCCTTTCTTGTCGGATACAAGACCTAAGGGGGAAGCCCAATTTAAGGGTTCCTCACTCTTGGCAAGAGTCCGGGAAGGAGAATTCAACATGAAGTTCTTCTCATTCTGAACCCTAAAGCGAATAGGGAAACTCGACACAAGGTTCCTCGCCGTCAACAAATGAGTCCGGATAAGGGAATATAGCAACGTGTTCCTCATCTTTGGAAGCATATTGAATATTGAAGAAAATATCAGAGTAAGGAAACCTCATGGGCTAGAATAATTGTGATGGGAAATATTTTTATTCTCCTCTTGAAAAGTTTATAGCTTTTTGACGAGAATCCTGGAGTCCTTTTTAGACTAGCCTGAGAAAATTGTAGCATAATGTTTGTACCTTATATATAAAAAATAATAATTAAAATATTAAATAATATTTATCACATAGTGACATAAAAATATCAAAATGCTAGTTGCATTATGTATAATTATTTAATAATACTGCATGATGATACAAATGATATGCTAGTAGTATAAATATTTTTTCTCTGCCTCATTGAGGTAGTCAATTAGCATGATATAATAACCCAACACATTTGAATAAATGTGCATAACAGTGCCTAACCGAACACAAGTGGAATATTAGACAATGAATGACAACGCAATGCCGTAAATATGAGATTAAATAATATTAATTGGTATTTAATGATAAATGACAAAAAAGAATTTAACTTCCCTGTTTTGGTATATGTTGTGAAAGAAATGCAATTCTATCTCCCTTTTCTGCGTTTGGGCTTGTTCTGTTGAGGCCCATTATCCATTTTACTGAATGGGTTGGCTGCTCCATTTTTTTGATCCAGGATCATGATGGGAGAACTAATTTCTGGAACTTGGATGAACCAATTTCACGGACCAGAGGGGTTAATGTTCGGAACTGGGAAAACAATAGTGTAATTGCTAGAGATTAACCTTCTCTTCTTTCTGAAATTGTCTCGGAGCAATAGAGTCCCACGTCCTCCTCTTTACAAATAAAAAGCATCTGCTCTCTAATGGAAGCGGGATCTTTTTTGCCCGTTTGACTTACGTTTTAGCAGAAAAAGATTGTAGGACAACTGCTATCGCGAGAAGGACGGATGGTGGCGGCGGTCATCATTGGTCGCCACATCTGAATGTGCTGCCGTAGGGAGATTGGACCGAGTCCCTGGTTGCAAGAACATAGCGGCGAAGGAACCGGGGCAGCAGCTGCACTTGCCTTCCCAAGCCGTCGCGAGTAGGCGGTTTTCGGTCTTTGATCACATGAGTCCGAGGCCATGGGTGGGCGACGGTTCTCTCGCTGCTTTCACCATTGGTCCTCGTGGATGAGACCAAGAAACTCAACCTCTACGTGGGGCCGAGTGAAGGATTATGTTTAACGTAGAAACTAGCCACATGGAGACTTGAATAGTGCCCGTCAATTCGCGATGCTAAACCCGAGGTGACAAAGCCCTTTGCTGTGGTCTCCATGGCCGGCCATGGTGGGCTTCGGATTGTTGATGATAAGGTGGTGGGAATTGATTTGCCGCTCCCACTGTGGTCGCCAATGTTGTGAGGTGTTATCCCACATGTATCGGCAAGCCGGTTTGTTGATGTACGACGATAATAACGGGTTCTCCGAGTCGGGATATTTTGGGGATGGTGTGTGTGCCGTGTGTTTACACACGAGAGATCAGATCGTTTCATACCTTGACCACTACCTTATTTATAGGGAGGAGGGTATGATGTGCCATGATGGGGCATTAAGGCCGAAGAGTAACGGCTCCATGAATGTCATCATTAGCATCATAATGATGAACCGTTATGTCGGTTACGTACTGATTGTCTATTGATGCCGAATTGTTGGTATGCCGAATTGATGCTCGTTGGTCCGCGATACCGGTTATTATTTGTCCGTGATACCGGTTCATAACACCATCCATCATATTTTATTAGATTAAATCATAATCGTTCATCATGTTTTCTTAGAGACACACTTCTCTTCATCTTCTTTTTTTCGTTTTTTTTTTCTGGTTGCCTTCCTTTCTCTCCCTTTCAGTTTCTTTGTCTCTTCTCATTTCTTTTCATCTCTTTAATACATATTTTCAAACACTTTTATGTACAAAAAATTTTGGAAAATAAACTTCTGATTTTGATGTTTGTTAGGCTCTCTAATATCCATCATAAAAAAAATATAAATATGAGTACTCGAATAAAAAAATAATTTATCTTTAATTTATTTCTTATTTTTTTCGTTATCTTTAATTTATTCCTTGCCATTTTGAAGTTGTCATAAAGTTTCAAAAAAATTATTTAATTATATATTTTTTGGTGAAATTAAATATTAAAGATTTTATTTGATCTAATTAAATAACTTATGGTTTCTAACTAAACTAAAATTTATGCCTTTTGTGGAAGTTAATGATTTGATAAGACAAGTACTGAAAACAAAAATAGAATATGAAAATTGATGAGTAGATTATTAGTGATATAACTATTTTGATCATATATATAATTATTTTTTCTATAACACAATTACACATAGATAATTATTCGTTATGTTTGATCATATATATTTATTCGTTCTATAACACAATTACACATATATTTATTTTGTTTTGGTGAACACAAATACACATATTTTTTCACATAGATATATAATCTAATGAATAAGAGATGCAAAAAGTCTTTACGAAAAAAATAAAAACACCAATGGTGGATTAGAAAAATGATTAAGAAAATGAAGATATGAGTGAGGACAATGACACACCCGTATGACTATTCACACTCTTCATTTTTTTAATTAATAATATTGTTAGTTTTATTTTTCTAATATATCTTTATTAAAAATTTTAAAGTAAAAATTAAATAGATTTATTTTTTTCTCAATAATTGATTTTTTCATCTAAGAATTCTAGAACTCCAAAACCTATATTCTTATGGATATACTTTTTTTATGATCTTTGAATTCTCATATATTTAGCACTAACTTGATATTTCAATTTTTATAGGCTTAATTATGTCACAAGTCCCTGAAGTTTGGAGTACTTTTGTCATATACCCTTATTCTTATTTTTTCAATGTCTGACTCCCCGAAGTTACTTTTGGGTTTGTCATATACCCCTCCTATCAATCCTGCCCTATTTTGCTTACATGTAACATCAGAATCTTGGTCAGACGCAGGAGGTTGGTCTTGTGGTGCCGCGTGATGTCACATAGGAGAAAACAACATCTATCTTCAATCCTTTTTTTTTCCTTTTTTAATTAACTAAAAATATAAAAAATATTAAGTTTTTTAGTTTTTTAATTTAAATAAAAAAATCTTCGCCCACGGGGCACCACGTGCCTAACCTCCCGCGTCTGACCAAGATTTCGATGTTACATGTCAGAAAAATTGGTCAGAACTGGAAGTAGGGGTATATGACAAACCCTGAAGTAACTTCGGGGAGTTAGACATTGAAAAAATAAGAATAAGGGTATCTGACAAAAGTATCCCAAGCTTCAGGGACTTGTGACATAATTAGGCCATTTTTATATTTACGTCAAAGTTCATGTCAACTCGAGATCATAGAAAGAATAGCGAAATTTAAGACCCGTGCATCGCACGGAACGATTTTCCTAGTTAATGCAATCCATTAATGACAAATAGAAATTATAGTACATATTTGCATTTTTTTTTTCACTATTAAAGAGTCACATTTTTTTTTAACAATTTAGTATGACTTTCTTTAGTTACTCGATTAGAAACACAATATAAGAGATTTGATTTGTTATTTTACTGCAATATATTTGGGATCAAAAGTTTGTGTTTTTTTTACGAGATGGAAGAAGTATATTAATCTTTAAATCAATATATACCGTAAAAAAAGTAATACGCAACATAAAGTAATACTTTTCTTAATAATAATAAGTTAACAAATGACACATGCTAGTTGCTTATGGTATAATCTGCTTTGTAAATTAATTTGTTTGTTGATATATCAATACTTTTCTATGTATACCATTAGCATCATGTCAATGTTTCCACCAACCAGCAGGTCACTAACATCCACCTAATATAAAGCAAACTGTTGCATTATTAAGGAAATTGCTTTTCTTTTTCCATGCTCCATGCCCTGTCATAATTAGGAATTTGTGCAGTTATTCCACACCCTTTGATAATCTATACCTTACTTGATTATCCTCTAACACAAAGGAAGTAATAATTCCTACACAATGGAACTAGGCAACCAAAGCAAGTTAAAAGCAAAAATTAAGAAAGCAACAGAGCCCCTCGAAGTTTCGACGAAATTAAGGAAGGTCATACTAAACCAATTTTAAGTCCAACTAAAAGGTATAATCCACTATAACTGTTAACGGATTCTCAGATTAAAATTGAGCACAATATTTAGAATTAACCACAAAGTGTACCATACTACCATATATCGGATTTTTCTTTAAAAAAATCTTGTAATAATCATAAGGCTTAAATATTTTTTTGTCCTTTATCTTATTTTTATATTATATTTCAATCTGATCATTTATTTTTGAAAAAAGTCAATTTAGTCCTCTATATTTTTAACATTTGTCAATTTCATCATTTCGTCACGATAGTGTTAAATATTTATCAAAATATACTAATTTTGCCTAAAATTTCTTTTCCAATCACCAAAATCTACGTACGTTCATAATTATCAATTTTAAAACAAAAAAAAGGCAAAAATGTGTGTGAAATTTCACCTTAAAAAAGTGGAACGACATTGGAATTCTACTAATCAAAGTGTCAAATATATTGGAGAACAAAAATTTGAACGAAAAAAATACAAATTAAGGTGTCTTGAAGAAGAAACCTATGTTAAAATCAGTATATTTCGGTGAAAATTTAATATTATTTTGACGGAAGGTTAAAATTGGCAAATATTAGAAACATGAAAGTCAAAATTGACTTTTTTTAAAAAGATAAAGGACCAAATTAAAACTCAAAAAATAAGATAATAAAGAAAAAAAATATTTAAGCCTAATCATAATATAACTATAAAAAATTTACGAATTGCATATCAAAATGAACTACGTACCTGCACCTGTATAGCATATACGGCAACTATGCATATTTATATATGATATATGATATATTAGTTCACTTAGAAACATAAGATATCTTGTTAATCACACAAACTAGTATCACATTTCCGTGTGTTCAAACTGAAGGCTGTAGAACAAACTAATAAAACTAAACAATTTGCGTTCACCAAAAGCTATTCTATTACTTTCATTTCTTCCTTTTACTGTTTGGTATCTTGGGTTGGTGCATGATACTTCTGCACTGTTCTACTACTTTTTTTTTTTTGTGTGTGTGAGACTAACACATAAACAAATCACTAGACCTTTTTTTTCCTTTTGCCTTTTCCTTTACACTTATCAGCCATGCTGTTGAATTTCAATTGGCAAGGGACAAAAGAATCGAGAAAAATTGTAGGAATTGTCTAAAATTTTCTTAAAACTTGGCACCAAGTTTTCATTTGGTTAAATGCTGTTATATTCTGCTCCCACTTTTCTTTGCTTGATCCCTTTGGTTAAAAGACAAAAGCTAATTAATAATTCCAACTTTATTATTTAGTCAGCCATAAGTTAAGAATCTAGCTTAAAATCTATCAGCAGCTAACCACACATTCCTCCTCTATTTCAACGACAAATCTGCTTCTATATACGACTTTTGAATGCCGTTCACAACCATTATTCCATTAGTTTTGTATAGTTGGAAGAAAATATTATATTAGTTAATATATATACTTTGGTAAGCGGCACAATTTAATTATATACTTATATTACGTTTCAATAGGAGGACTAAACTTTGACATATATCTGGATTCTTGGTGTTGTAGCAGACATACATGATTCTGACGGGTGTTAACTTCAAATGTTATAATTACTTAACTCAAGAACAGAGATTGTTGAAGCTTTCTTTTGCAAAGGTAATTATCTCTTAACCATTTATTTTATGTTATTTTAATTTATTGATGTGTATATATATTTCTTAGGGGAAGAACAATATAAGTGAAACACTAAATCAGTTTTTCTTGATGACACTTTTCATTCTTTTGAGTGAGGATTGGATTTGTCATGTGAAATGGAAAAGAGTTGATCAATTAATATATTGAAAAATAATATATCACTAAATCTACAAAGACAAAACCTTGTGTTAGCTTGTGGACACGCATCGTCTTTTGCTCTTTGTAGCAAGCATGAAAACTACTTAAATCTACTAATGGACCACCTAATAATTACTCCTTTCTCGCATTCATCTAACGGACAACAGTTGAAAACTGGAGAATCGCAACATTATTAATGCTTTGTAGTTATAAAAAACCACTGTTTCAATCCATGCCTACTTATAAAAACATTTATTTCTTTTATAGTTTCACACATAAAATCCTAATTATTCACAAAGCATTCATGCAACAACAAATAAAACACATATACATATAAATCTTGTTGTAGTATTAATATATATTAGAATATTATTAGTAGTAGAATTGAAGAAGAAGTATTAGTATTAGGAATATTTAGTTATTAGAACAAATAAGACTTAACCATAATCATTTTCAATAAAACCAAAGACATGCATGAATATGAAAATGAAAAGAATGAGGAATACCTTAGATTCTAAACAAAGAAGAATGCGCAAAGAAGAACTCTTCACTTAGAACTTCAAAAAATGACAAACTCCTGGCCTTTTAGCCCGCCTAGTCCACGGTTTTTGCACTCACCCAAGATAGGAAAATTATGTTCTTTTGTTTTCTCGAGGAAGTAAAAAGGTAATAAAGGTTTAGGGTTCGTATTTATAGAGTTCGATAAGAAAAAAAAAATCTAAAGATCTAGGGTTTTACAAAGGAGGGAGGCGTGTGACATGATGGGGGGGGGGGGGGGGTCAAATGCTTCTTTTCACTTATGTGGGTTAACCTTGGTTTAATATGAGCCTAAGTACATACTACTACTTAGAAAAATCTTATCATGAATTTTCTCCATCAGCCATAAAAGAGGGTGTGAGTTCTAGGAGAGGAATGAATCTACATTCTTAATTTTGTTGTGCCTCTAATGAATGCTAAAATGTTAAAACTCATGCAAATTCAAATTTCAAATTCAAAAACAAAAATAAAAATGTTTAGACTTCCCTCCTCTCTTATTTTGGGCATGGCACTTTAAGCTAATTATAGGGAAAAATAAAATTTTCATACATATAAGTATGAGCTAAATTCATGTATAAAAAAAAGTCCATATATATTTAAAAATAACTAAAGTTTACAAAAATCATTCACATATAAAATTCATAAAAAAAAAATAGTGTCTCTCAATTGTAGTTAAATAATAAGCCATAAAAGTATATTTTCATATTGTTAGAATATATGTATTTAGCATATTTATGTAGGGTTATTATAGTATTTTCTCATATTTTGTACATATACCCTTTACTCTTGTAATAAAATATAGTTTTTCCTTTTCAATAAAAGAATATATTTATTTCCTCTCTTCTCTCTCCTTTAATCCTAATATGGTATCAAGAGCTAGTTTTCGATCCGCCACCGTGCAGCCTTTCGTTGCTTACACCTCCGTTTTCATTGTGTTCGCCGTTTTTCGACGTCCCCGTCCTAGAAGAACTGTCGTCAAGATCCACCGCCACAACCGCCACGCGCTGCCCTTGTTCTCCCGCCGCCGTGCCGCTGTTTCTGTCCCGATCTCCGTCGTCCGTCATTTTCCGGCCAATCCGCCGCCGCCATCTCCCTCGTCTTCGAATTCCGACCACGGCGCCGTTAACGCCGCAACCACCGGAAGCCTGACGCGCCCGCACGCGCCGGCCCTGTCCAGGCGAACTGCTCCCACGTGCTGTTGTGGGTTTAGTCCAGCAGTTTCCTCGCCCGCTCGCTGCACGGGCTCCATTGACTGGTTTGACTTCTGCTGACGTCAGCATGACGTCACCCAGGTAAAAAAAATCAAAAAAAAAAGAATATTTCTTTTTTCCTTCTCTTTCCATTTGTCAAGTTATTTTCATCCAAAATTGTTCCTATAATCTATTTTTCTTATTATTATGGCATCTGTTATTTCTACTTCGAAAGGAATTTATTGTGGCACCTGTCGCCGTCGAGGGCATGCTTATTTTGAGTGTCCAATTGTTGTCTGTCATCTTTGCCAACACAAGGGACATATTGCTAGTCGCTGTCCTTATAAAGTATGTCGGTATTGCAAACTTGAAGGACACTTAATTGACCAGTGTCCTACTCGTCCTACCTGTTCTCCACATGCAGCACCTTCTCGAGTTTTTAATGCTACAGCTTTCACTGAAGATCACTCACCTCTCTCTTACTAGTCACACTCCTACCACTTTAGCGGTCACACCTGGTAACTCTGCTTGGTATTTTGATTCTGCATGTTGCAACCATATGACATCATCATCACAAGGTTTTTCTACTTTGACCTCTGGAGATCATACTCGTCATATTCATACTGCTGATGGTTCTCTCATGGAAGTGACTCATAAAGGACTTGTTTCCATGCCTTCTCTTACTATACCAGATACTTATCTCATTCTGAAGTTGAATTTTAATCTAGTTTCTATTGGTCAACTCTGTGATCTTGGTTATGTTGTTACTTTCTCTCCAACTGGATGTTCTGTACAGGATCCGCAGACTGGTCAGATTATTGGTACTGGTCGGAAGGTTGGTCGAATGTTTGAGCTCATTACACTCCATGTTCCTTCACCCACTACTCTATGTGTTGCATCCACTTCCTCTTCCATCCATCTTTGGCACCAACACCTTGGTCACACTTCCCTCAGTAAGTTGCGCCCTCTCATATCTCAAGGTCATCTGGGTTCTATCAAAGAAGAGGCACTTCACTGCATTCCTTGTCAGACAGTCAAGCAAACTGCTTTACCTTTTGATCACAATGCTTCTACTTCTGCCTCTCCATTTGATCTAGTGCATTCCGATGTTTGGGGACCGACCCCAACTCCCACTATGGGTGGTTCCCGTTACTTTGTTATATTCATTGATGATTTTTCTCGTTTTACTTGGATATACATGTTGAAGAACAAATAAGAGATTCCCCAGATTTACATTGATTTTTCCACCATGATACATACTCGATTCTCTAAGTGCATCAAGATTTTTCGTCGTGATAATGCCTCTAAATATCGTGATTCCAAACATCTCAGATTCCTTGCTGAACAAGGCACCACTTCTCAGTTCTCTTGTCCGGGGACATCCCAGCAGAATGGTCGTGCTGAAAGGAAGCACCGTCATATTCTTGACACTATTAGAGCCATGCTCTTTTCCTCCTCATGTCCTGAGCGTGTATGGGGAGAAGCCGCTCTTACTGCTGTTTTTGTCATCAATCGTCTTCCTTCCTCGGTTTTAGGTAATGTTTCTCCCTATGAGCATCTCTTTGGCACTCCTCCAAATTATGAATTACCCAAAGTTTTTGGTTGCGCTTGTTTTGTTCTTCTTCAACCGCATGAGCATACTAAACTTCACCCTCGTGCTCGTCTTTGTTGTTTTCTTGGTTATAGTTTTGAACACAAAGGTTATCGCATTTGGGATCCCATCTCCCAACGCATCCGCGTCTCTCGTCATGGTGTCTTTTGGGAGCACAAAATGTTTTTATCTCTCTCTCAGTTCAAGTCTATCCCGTCCACCTCCACACCTTTGTTCACCGACCTTTCTATAGATCTTTTTCCTAATGATTCTAATTCTGGTTCCTCTCCTTCGCTACCGGAGCTCGCCGAGCTTCCCGTTCCTCAGCATGATCATGCTCCTGCCCCAGCTATTGACCCTGTTCCTATTCCATACCTTGCTCCGCAGCCTTCTCCAGATCATGTTTTAGATCCTGATCCACCACCTTTTGTTGTCCTTCCTCCTCGGATAAGAAATCCTCCTACTTATCTTCGTGACTATCAATGTTTTTCTACCATGCTCTCTCACCATGAGCCCCGGACCTATCGAGAAGCTTCTACAGATCCTAATTGGCAACAGGCCATGCACGCTAAACTACATGCCTTGGAGAAAACTAAAACCTGGGAACTTGTTGATCATCCTGATGGCAAGAATTTAACGGATTGCAAATGGGTTTAAAAAATTAAAACTCATCCTGATGGTTCTGTTGAGCGCTACAAAGCGCGCGTCGTCGCTAAAGGCTTCACAAAGGAATATGGCATTGATTATGAGGAAACCTTTGCTCCTGTGGCCCATCTCACTTCTCTTCGTACCCTTCTTGCCATTGCTGCCACACAGAAATGGTTTATTACTCAGATGGATGTCAAGAATGCATTTTTGAATGGTGATTTGGATGCCGAAATATATATGCGGCCTCCTCCCGGCTATTCTTGTCCTCCACACAAGGTTTGTCGTCTCCGCAAGAGTCTTTATGGTCTAAAACAAGCTTCTCGATCATGGTTTACCAAGTTTCATGACACTGTTGCTCAGCTTGGGTTCACTTCTAGTCCTTATGACCATGCACTCTTTCTCCGTCGGACAACTAATGATACTGTCATGCTTCTTTTATATGTTGATGACATGATTATTACAGGTGATGATTCTGTTGGTATTTCCGAGCTCAAACAGTTCTTGGATCAACATTTTGAGATGAAAGACCTTGGTCCTCTTAATTATTTCTTAGGCATTGAGATTCTCTCCTCAAATGACGGGTTGTTCGTATCTCAGTCTAAATATGCATCTGATCTTATTTCCCGAGCAGGACTCACAGATTGTAAAACTGTTTCCAGACCTCTTGAGCGTAATGTTCGCTTCACTCCATCTGATGGTAATATTCTTGATGATCTGACACTTTATCGACAGTTAGTTGGGAGCTTAGTTTATCTCACTGTTACTCGCCCTGATCTCGCATATGCTGTCCACCTTGTTAGCTAGTTCATGTCGGCACCTCAGACCACTCACTATGCAGCTGTTCTTCGTATCATTCGGTATATCAAAGGCACTCTTTTTCATGGTCTGCACTTTTCATCCAGCTCTCCCTTGATCCTTCGGGCATTCTCCGATGCTGATTGGGGTGGTGATCCCACTGACCGCCGCTCTGTTACTGGATTTTGTATCTTTCTCGGCAACTCTCTCATTTCTTGGCGCAGCAAGAGACAAAACCTTGTTTCTCGTTCTAGCACTGAGGCAGAATACCGAGCCATGGCTGATACCACCTCCAAGATAGTTTGGCTTCGCTGGCTTCTAGATAACCTTGGTTTTCCGCAGCAGTCTCCTACTACACTTTACTATGACAATCGTAGTGCCATTCAGATTGCTCACAATGATGTCTTCCATGTGCGTACCAAACATATTGAGATTAATTGCCATATCACTCGTCAACAGGTTGTTCTTGGCACTCTTCATCTCATCCCTATAAGCACCATTGACCAACCAGCTGACTTGTTTACAAAGGCTCATCATCCTGGTCGTTTTCATACCTTACTTTCCAAACTCAAGTTGGTTTCTTCTCCACCTACTTGAGTTTGAGGGGGGATGTTAGAATATATGTATTTAGCATATTTGTGTAGGGTTATTATAGTATTTTCTCATATTTAGTACATATACCCTTTACTCTTGTAATAGAATATAGTTTTTCCTTTTCAATAAAAGAATATATTTATTTCCTCTCTTCTCTCTCCTTTAATCCTAATACATATGAACATTTTGACTCTTAAATCATTCAATTTAGAGTTACCAAGCAAAAGATACGAGATTATGAAAATCATAGGAACCTTTAAATTAAATTCAATTAGAATTCAAAAACTAAAATAAAATAAATGATTCTTAAAATCATATCATATTATTTAGTACTAAATTATAACATAGTTGTATAACAATATCTTTTCAATTATAATTTAGTACATTATAAAAAGAATAAAAATTTCTGAAATCATGATGCAATATTAGGTCTTAAAATTAATTAGTCTAAGTAGGGAAAAATTGGGGTGTTACAAACCTTATTATATATTAAATTAAATGGATGAAATTCAAAGTGTAGAAATGAGACTGTACGTTGCAGTATTAAGAATGTAACAATTCACAAACAAATGATTGAAGAGTACAAATCTTAAATGGTGATGCCTACAATATTTACATACACACACCCATATATATTTAATGCATTTCCTTCACAAAACATTTGCAATTTAAGAATTAACATTATTAATCTCATTTTGAAATCACTTTTTTGAACTATTGATAATTTTCAATAAACTTTGTTGCAAAGGATCTAATAACTACATGCCTTTTTTTGTCTTTGAATCAACTTCACGTTTAATGAGCTAAAATGTTGCTTTGGACTATTATGCTACAACAAATATATTTGTACGTGGTTTTTTTTAATCCTTAAATATAATGCCCCGACATCGAATTTCTATTCAAAGTCATTTTTTGCTTCGTCCACTTCTTTATCATCATCCTTTTTCTCAGGAAGACATGATGTTTCATCTACTTCTTTTAGGGTTTTGATCTCATTATCTGATGATTGATCAAGTGGGATAGGCAAAATTCAATGAATGCAGTGTTTTGTCCATAGCCATGTCCAACCATCTTATCCTGCATGAACACTAGCTAACATTAGAATTGTTGATTCCAAATGAAAGAATCTGTATTTTACTTGCACATCAAAAACAAATAAAAGCACAAACACAAGAGAGCATGTAAGGCCATGCCATAAGCCGATCGACTAGGTGGATAATACTTAGTATGTAAGAGAGCATGTATTTTACTTGCATAATATGTTTTCTTTCTTCACTTTTGAAATACAAAAAAGGTGGATAATACTTAATAATCATAATACATATCACCAGACTCTGCAACAGTAAGTAGTCTTGAATAATCAAGTGGTAATAGTTTTTGAAAATTAAAAAAAAAGTATTCAACATAGTTTTTCAAAATAATCACCACCCGCTTAAAACATACTTAAGCCCAAAACATACAAAATAAAGCGAGGGTGTCCAAATAAGTAAATCGAGAGCAATGAATTTCGTGCATACATAAAACAATACAAGATGAAGATGAAGATGACTATCCCCCACATGATCCGATATTGGACACATACTCGTACTTAGACTCAACCCTAGGAACATACTCAGGGGCTTCATAGTGTGTAAGCAAGTTACAATTACCTCAATAAATTTGATGCTTCGTTGATTTGATTCGTAACACTCCACAATCTTCTTATATATGTAATAGTTATCATCAATACCATCATCTTCATTACACTTTGACAATTTTTCAACAAAAGAAATTGTATTGTCCATGTTATTATGCAAATAGTGCTTTACGCTTAGGATATATAGCACAATATCTCTGTACATAGTTGGAAAGAAATGTTTATTAGTCAAATTCAATGGATCTGGTAAAAAAAAGATTCCTTACCTTTTATTAATAACTAGATATGTAAGTAAGTATATATAGAAAATAAATATTCGTTTATAAAATATGTTAAATTAATACCACTATAGAAAGTAGTTGGGTTCATATTTGGTATTTATGTTATATATAATTTATTAAAAATAAATTATTTCTATTTTATTATCAATGAAAATAGAAAAAAATGTCCATAATATCTTTTCAATAATTTTTACCTTTATTTTGCTTTTAAATATATAGCTAATTTATGTAGGATTTTGTTTTTCTTTACCCCTTTGATAAAATCATATCTATATGGCAAAACTACTAAATTGGTCCCTTCTATTATTTTTAGGTTAAAACTAAGTACCTTAAGTTTTTTTTTTTCAGATAAGTCTTGTAAGGTATTGTCGTCCAACAAATCCGCCCTTTTCATTAATTTTGTTAAAAAAATGGTTTAATGATTTTTTTGTATATTTTCTTATTATGGTGCCATGTGT
This sequence comes from Crotalaria pallida, assembly GCA_037953625.1. Classification (NCBI taxonomy): domain Eukaryota; kingdom Viridiplantae; phylum Streptophyta; class Magnoliopsida; order Fabales; family Fabaceae; genus Crotalaria; species Crotalaria pallida. The sequence continues at coordinate 18,791,296 of CM075650.1, forward strand.
CATAGATCACTTAACAGAGGAAATTAACAGAAAGGGCATATTTATTAGACTGTAACAACTTAGAGGACTAGTTTGAAACAAAAAAACTTAAAAGACAAATTTTTAATATGAAAATAACTTAAAGGATCATTATTCTAGTTATTTTTCCTATCTATATTTATGTGTATCTTCTATTTTTAGCGAGGTAAATGAATATAATTAAGAAAAAGTGAAGTGAATATTAATATTAATATAAGATCTTAAACAATAATCGATAAAGTGTGCATCTAAAACATTTTAATTTAGCATTGATGAATAACATGATTAGCTATCTAATACTAAATGATACTAGTTTAGATAATCCATGCGATGCACGAGAATGAACAAATATATTAGATCACAAATATTTTAAAAATAGCTAAAGTTTACAAAAATCATTCACATATATAAAAAAAAAATAGTGCCTCTCAATTGTAGTTAAATAATAGGGACAAGAGTATAAACATCCTTAAACTATTTGTCTTTTGCAAATAATCACCACAAATTATTTTTCTTACACAATTACTCCTTAAACTTCAACTTTTCGTAAAATCAATACTTCTTTTAATTTAAAATTAAGATTTAATCGTAAAAACACCTTACCTTTCAATTTGTTGTAATCTCAAGTCTCAACCATAAGATATTTATAACTGATTTTTTAATTTTAATAATATTCATTTATCCTTATTCTAAAATAACTTCTCTATAATAAAAAAAAGAAACAACATTCTCTTCTCAATTTGTGCCGCATTAGATTTTACACACCGCTACAATTTCTCAATTTTTAAAAAGAAGGTTAAATAAATACTATTAAAATTAAAAAAATATAAAGATTCAATGGTTGAAATTACAACAAATTAAGCAATAAGATGTTTTTACCGTTAAAATTTAACTTTGAGTTAACGAAAGTATTAATTTTGTCAAATATTAAAGTTTATGGAGTAATTGTGTAAAAAAAATAGTTTGTGGTAGCTATTTGCAAAAGGCAAATAGTTTAAGGGGTATTTATACTCTTTTCCCTAAATAATAAGCCATAAAAGTATATTTTCATTTGAACATTTTGACTCTTAAATCATTCAATTTGGACTTACCAAAAAAAAATGAGATTATGAAAATCATAGGAACCTTTAAATTAAATTCAATTAGAATTCAAAAACTAAAATAAAATAAATAATTCTTTAAAATCATATCATATTATTTAGTACTAAGTTATAACATAGTTGTATAACAATATCTTTTCAATTATAATTTAGTACATTATAAAAAGAATAAAAATTTCTGAAATCATGATGCAATATTAGGTCTTAAAATTAATTAGTCTGAGTAGGGAAAAATTGTGGTGTTACAAACCTTATTATATATTAAGTGGATGAAATTCAAAATGTTGAGATGAGACTGTTGGAGTATTAAGAATGTAACAATTCACAAACAAATGATTGAAGAGTACAAATCTTAAATGGTGATGCGTACAATATTTACATACACACACCCATATATATTTAATGCATTTCCTTCACAAAACATTTGCAACTTAAGAATTAACATTACTAATCTCATTTTGAAATCACTGTTTTGAATAATTGATAATTTTCAATAAACTTTGTTGCAAAGGATCTAATAACTACATGCCTTTTTTTGTCTTTGAATCAACTTCAAGTTTAATGAGCCAAAATGTTGCTTTGGACTATTATGCTACAACAAATATATTTGTACGTGGTTATGTTTAATCCTTAAATATAATGCCCCAACATGGAATTTCTATTCAACATTATTTTTTTGCTTCGTCCACTTCTTTATCAACGTCCTTTTTCTCAGGAAGACATGATGTTTCATCTACTTCTTTTAGGGTTTTGATCTCATTGTCTAATGATTGATCAAGTGGGATAGGCAAAATTCAATGAATGCAGTGTTTTGTCCATAACCATGTCCAACCTTCTTATCCTGCATGAACACTAGCTAACATTAGAATCGTTGATTCCAAATGAAAGAATCTGTATTTTACTTGCACATCAAAAACAAATAAAAACATTAGGCACAGACACACAAGAGAGCATGTAAGGCCATGCCCTAAGCCGATCGACGAGGTGGATAATACTTAGGGGATGTTTGTTTGGAGGCATAAAATTTTATTCATGGGAATAGGAGACAATTACAAAATATGCTTGTGTTTGGTAGCAAGTACAAAAAATATATTCCCAGGAAAATTTCATTCCCACCTCCATGTTCATTTTTTATTTTTTTTCATTTTCATTACCACCAACAAGCTTGGGAATAGATCATTCCCACCTCCCCCAAACTACGAAAGTATTGTTTTACCTTTAACGACGTCTCGTGAATGAGAGATGTGAATTGTGCGGAAATGCTACAGAGACTGTATGATTAAAATTCATTACAGTTTGGTGCAATACTTTTTAAATGATGGAATATAGAAATTAAACTCCCTTATTTCTATTTGATACTTTATAACTCATCACGGTATTTTGATAATTATACAACGTATTCCTGGGAATATACATTATAACTAAAACAAACATATAAATTATTCCTAGGAATGTTGAAAGAATTCCCAGTAATTACATATGTCAATCAAACATGTTTTGTAAAATTCCTGGCAATAGAATTCCTGGGAATACAATTTTACCCCTCAAAACAAACGCCCCCTTAGCATGCAATAGTGCATGTATTTTACGTGCATAACATGTTTTCTTTCTTCACTTTTGAAATACACAAACGGTGGATAATACTTAATAATCATAATACTTATCACCAGAGACTCTGCAACAGTAAGTAGTCTTGAATAATCAAGTGGTAATAGTTTTTGAAAAAAAAAAGTATTCAACATAGTTTTTCAAAATAATCACCACCCGCTTAAAACATACTTAAGCCCAAAATATACAAAATAAAGCGAGGGTGTCCAAATAAGTAAATCGAGAGCAATGGATTCTGTGCATACATAACACAATACAAGATGAAGATGACTATCTCCCACATGATCTCATATTGGACACATACTCATACTTAGACCCAACCCTAGGAACATACTCAGGGGCTTCATACTAAAAAAAACTATAAAAGTTTAAATCATATTTGCCTCTCTCCCCATGAAGATAACATCAAAGAAAATTCTTATTTCCTCCGAAAAAGAGTTAACGGCAATTCTATATACGGTCAACAGACAAGCTATCCGAGCGGCTTAGAAATATTAACAAAAAGGAATTTGATCAAGACTACCATTGATCATTGACACTGTTTCCTGGTGAACGAGCAAATTTATAGGCACTAAGCAGCAATTAGCTTATACTTGATTCATCCAAAATGCCTAACTCCCTCCAAATAGGATAAAAAGTTTCTCTCGGCAGGGGTTTTGTAAAAACATCAGCTAATTGATTTTTAGTGCTGACAAATTCTATAACACGGTCACCTTTTTGAACATGATCGCGTAAGAAACTGTGTCTTATTTCAATGTGTTTTGTTCGAGAGTGATACACTGGATTCTTAGTTAGATTGATTGCGGTTGTATTGTCACATTTGATAGGAATGTGATCCAATATCAAACCGAAGTCCAACAGTTGTTGTTTCATCCAGAGGATTTGAGCACAGCAACTACCGACTGCAATGTACTCGACTTCTGCGGTAGAAAGAGCAACACAAGCTTGCTTTTTAGAAAACCAAGACACTAGAGAACTTCCCAAAAGATGGCAAGTCCCACTAGTGCTTTTTCGATCAAGCTTGCATCTCGGCGAAGTCTGAGTCCGAGGAACCGATCAAACTAAGATTTGCATCCTTTGGATACCACTGACTAGTGTTCTCAGTTCCTTTTAAGTATTTAAAAATTCGTTTAACAACAGTAAGATGAGATTCTTTCGGATTAGCTTGAAACCGAGCACACATACAGACGCTAAACATAATGTCTGGCCGAGATGCAGTTAAATATAGAAGACTTCCTATCATGCCTCTAGATTTACTTACATATACGGATTTACCTGACTCATCCTTGTCGAGGTAGCAGGAGGTACTCATCGGTGTTTTTGCAGTCTTGCAATTTTCCATGCCGAATTTCCTCAAGAGCTCTTTACAGTATTTTCCTTGATTTACAAAGATGCCTTCATCGGCTTGCTTAATTTGAAGACCGAGGAAGAACATAAGCTCTCACATCATTGACATCTCGAATTCACCTTTCATTAGTGCTGAAAAATTCTTACACAAGGACACATTAGTAGCACCGAAAATTATATCATCAACATAGATTTGTATTAATAAAATGTCCTTTTTAGATTTAAGAATGAACAAAGTATGTCAACCTTCCCTCTTTCAAAGCCTTGTTCTAAAAGAAAAGAACTCAGCCGATCGTACCAAGCTCTCGGAGCTTGCTTCAAACCGTACAGAGCCTTTTTAAGTTTGTAAACATGATTTGGAAATTCATGACTTTCAAAACCAGGAGGTTGTTTTACATATACTTCTTCATTTATAAAACCATTTAAGAAAGCACTCTTGACATCCATATGATATAGGGTGAATTTCATGATAGATGCAAAAGCAAGCAATATTCGGATTGCTTCAAGCCGAGGAACTGGAGCAAAGGTCTCGTCATAATCGATACCTTCCTCTTGGTTGTAGCCTTGAGCAACTAATCTTGCTTTCTTTCTAATAATTACCCCTGATTCGTCCATTTTATTTTGAAAATCCATTTTGTGCAGATTGCCCAATGTTCACCCTCAATCGCTTTACTAACAGAATCAAGTTCAATTTGAGAAACAAAAGATACGAAATTGCAAAAATTTTGAATTGACCGATGAGTTAGAACTCTCTTAGAAATATCTCCGAGCACATTCTCGATTGGATGGTTCTTGTTTGTTTTCCAAGAAGGAGGGAGGTCGTCCCTCGGAGCTTTAACATCAGGTATTACAACGTCGTCATGATGAGTTTCTTTTTCAACTATGATTGGCTCATCATCATTGTGCTCGTTCATAGAGTTGTCATTGAATCCTAAACTTTTTACACAACTCAAAGTGTCCCCTCTCGGAGACTCATCAAATACCACATGTATAGATTCTTCCATAGTGGAAGTGCATTTATTGAACAGTCGGTAAGCCTTACTCCTAGCAGAATAGCCTAAGAATATACCTTCATCGGCTTTTGAATCAAATTTTCCAAGATGATCTTTTCCATTATTTAGAATAAAAACTTTGCACCCAAAAGCATGAAAATAAGATATGTTAGGCTTTCTACCCTTGTAAAGCTCATAGGGCGTTTTCTTTAAGATAGGTCGAGTAAGAACTCGGTTCAATACATGACAAGCAGTCTTAACTGCATCCGCCCAGAAATAGTGAGGAACTTGAGATTCGTTCAGCATTGTCCGAGCAAGTTCCTCTAGAACTCGGTTTTTCCGTTCCACGACTCTGTTTTGCTTGGGAGTCCGAGGAGCTGAAAATTGATGCTCAATGCCGAACTTAGAACAAAACTTAGCAAATTTGTGATTCTCAAACTCGTCGCCATGGTCTGTTCGGATAACAATTACTTTTTGGTTAACTTGATTTTGAATTCGTTTGACTAGCTCTTTAAAACTTTGAAAAGTTTCACTTTTTGCAGTTAAAAATAATGTCCAAGTAAATCCAGAGAAATCATCAAAAATCACTAAGGCATAGTAGTTACCACCAAAGCTTTTTACTTGTGACGGTTTGAACAAGTCCATATGGAGCATTTCTAATGGCCTTGTTGTGGACACCATCATTTTTGAAGAAAAATTATTTTTGGTTTGTTTACACTTCTTACAGGAAGTGCAAACACCTTCTATGTCAAATTTCAGCTTTGGTAGGCCCACCACTAGGTCTTTAGATTGAAGTTTCTTTAACTGATTTACATTTATGTGAGTAGTCCGACGATGCCAAAGCCAAGTATCATTATCTCGACATGTAGAAACCAGAGAGGAAATTTCATTTAAATCTACCAAATAAGTATTGTTTGACCTTTTTCCCACAAATTTGATCGAATTGTCTTTGTTACTTTTAATTAGACAGTGAGTGGAGGTAAAAACAACATGATTACCGATATCACAAAGTTGGCTTATGCTCAAAAGATTGTGTTCCAATCCTTGAATGTATAAAACATTTTCGATAATCAGGTCGGAAGAGTTTCCGATTTTACCTTCACCCAAGATTTTACCTTTGTTGTTGTCTCCATAAGTGACAAACCCTTTCTCGGTTGGAGTAAACTCGATGAAGTGCTGCTTATCTCCAGTCATGTGCTTCGAACAACCACTGTCCAGATACCACCGAGTTTCTCGTGTTCGAAAGCACACCTACAAAACATGTTACTTGTTCCTCTTGGGTACCCAAACAGTTTTGGGTCCCTGTCGGTTAGTGCTGGGATTTACTCCCTTAATAATCCAAACAAAAGATCCGTCGGCCACACCATATCGTCGGATCTTACATTCGTTAGGTGTATGTCCGAGCATGCCACAGTAAGAACAGGTCAGCTTTTTAGCATGTTTAAAATTTGAGAATGAGCCGATTTTACAAAAAGTTTTCTTTTTGGCATTCCTGTAGCCGAGACCAGTTTTGTTCGAACTGCTTCTCTATTGAACAAGTAATCGGTCCAATATCCTATCACTTTGTGAGAAAGTTGCATAAGTGGTTTTTAAATTTTTAATTTCTTTTTCGTACTTAATGCAACCTTCACACTTTTGATTCTTCAGTGCAGTAATAATTGATTCTAAGGAATCATTGCTGCTCTTTAAAGTTTCAATGCATTTTTCCAGTTCGAGAGCTTGTTCTTTATGATTTAAAATATTTCTTTTCAACTTAGCATAGCTCTTTGCAAGTTTCTCGAACTCGGATTGCATTTCAGTGTATGCTGTATATAATTCCTCATAATCATCAAGTTCTGACTCAGTATTAGATTCGGTATCCGAGTATACCTCATTTTTGTGTACAGCTGAGCCAAACGCCGAGCTTGGAGTAGCTTCTTCATCATGTCTTCCCCTTAAGCACAGAATCCTGCTTCCATGCTCGGTTGAGATTCCAAGTCTTACCATTAAGCACAAATGATTGATTTCATCTTTGGTGGAGCTGAGGTTCGAGCTTGTTGAGGCTTCCTCAGTGCATATACCCATTAAGCACAAATTCGTCGTCTGTTCATCGTCCGAGGATCTTGACACTGATGATTCATTCTGCTCGGGTGCATCCCAGACGATGTAAGCTCTCTTCGGTTTGGGGTCTTTGCCTTTCTTCTTCTCGACACTGCTTCTCTTTTGCAACCTGGGACAGTTTGGTTTGATATGTCCCGGTTCTCCGCATTCATGGCACTTGACTTTTTCTTTTGAGCTTGTGCCTTGGTTTTTAAAGTTCCTTCTGTTTTGGAAGAATTTTCCGAACTTACTGACTACAAGGCCAAGAGTTTCATCATTCATGTCCGAGCTAGAGTCGCTGTCCGAGGAGACTTTGGTTGACTTAGCTGAGACCTTGAGTGAGATCCCTTTCTTCTTTTTGTCGGATTCTTCATGCATGGTTAGTCTTCCGAGCTCCATCTCGTGCTCATGAAGTTTGCCGAACAAAGTTGCGATGTCCATAGTATCAAGGTCTTTTGATTCCATGATGGCAGTCACCTTCGGCTGTCATTCTCTGCTAAGACATCTTTAACTTTGTTAATAACCTCGGCATTTTGAAAGGTTTTGCTGAGAGCAATAATAAGGTTTATGATATGAGTAAATCGTTTCTGCATGTCATTTACAGATTCACTCGACAACATATGAAATAACTCATATTCATGCATAAGAGTGTTTAACCAAGCTCGTCTAACTTCGCTTGTCCCTTCGTGAGTCAGTTGTAGAATATCCCACATTTGCTTAGAATTTTTATAGTGTGATACTCGGAAAAATTCATCATAGGACAGGGCCAAGGTGATGATATTTTTAGCTTTCAAATCGTAAGAAACTTTTCTTTTATCATCATCATCCCTACTCGTCCTAGGAATTTCTACAACTTCGTCTCCGATCTTCCTTCTCGGAATATAAGGGCCATGTTCAATAGCATCCCAAACATCAATATCTATTGCTTCTATAAAAATTTTCATTCGAGCTTTCCAATAAGCATAACCATCACCATTAAATAGTGGCGGTCTGTTTATTGAAGAGCCTTCACCTCTAAATGGATTGTTAGAGCCCATGGTTTCCTAGGATCTTTTTCGAAAAGCGGTTAAGCTCGATCTTTCGATCGAGCTCTGATACCAATTGTTAGAAACGTTGAAAACCGAGGAAACGGCTTAACAATCTACTAGTGTGGGGGTGAATAGTAGTTGGAAGCAATAATACCAATTTTTCGTGATGTATTGAAATCGGTCGGATACTGCTAGTAGTTTTTAGAAATGAAAGATTGACTTTGAGCCGAGCAGTTTCTGATAATCGGTTATCTAGACCGATCACCGATTATCCGAGCTACGCTACTCAAAGGATCAGGTTTGCAGCGGAAATTTTCTAGCACTGTCCGAGCGTTAAGTTCGAGTTAAATCAGTTCGATCAAATGCTCAGAAAGAAAAATGAAAGCAGTAAAGAAATTGAGACGCCGAGATTTATCCTGGTTCACCCACCAACACGGTGAGCTACGTCCAGTCCCCCTTAAAACCTTTAAGGAGCTTTTAATAAAATCAAATAGATAGAGATTACACGGGATCAATTAAACCCACTAAGAGAGTACCAAACTCTTGGCTTCTACCTACTGATACAAATGTCGAGCACACGTCGGACTTAACAGCCTTGAAACCTTCAAGACACCTTGAACCCTTCAAGGATTTTCACCAAAGAACCTCCTTGGATTTTTGCTCAGGAACCTCCTAAGACTTCAATCGCCAAGAACCTCTTGAACGAACTTGGAAACCTTCCAAGATTTTCCCCGTGCTTGAGAACAACTCAAGACTTGAAGAAATAGTTGAGTGAAGATGATGGCTCCAACTCGAAACTCAAGTGTGTATGATTCAGAAGGTTTAAAGAACAAATGAGTTTTCGGTTAAGTGTTTGAGGAAGAGTGTAGGTAGAGAACGATTTGAGACTTGGTTTCTTTAATGTAACAGTGTTTCACTTGTTCCCTTTTCTGCGTTTTGGGCACTTGTATTTTTCAGAGAATGAATATGAAAGATTTGCTCTTGTTCTCTGTTTTTCTTTTTCTTTCTTTGTTTCATATATTTTTGGAGAAGCTAAGACTCTCCTTTTATAGTGGTGCAGCCACGCATAGGGTAGGAAAGAGAGGAAAAAATATCTTGTGTTATGCCTTGATCTTCCCAACGGATATACCCAACATTTTCTGCCATTTTTTTGCAATGTTCTGGTTTGTCTGTGCTTTTCCAGAAAACGCCAAAGCTGTCCCTTTCCAATTTTGAAATTTGAACCTTGATGACAGTTGGGTGCTGTTGAGATGAGGACAAAAATGCCAGCCACGCACAGTACTATAATACTGGTACATAATTAATGAGGTGCATGCGGGATCGTACTGCTGAAGGTTAAAGACGATGAATAATGTTGCAGAGCTTGATATTGGTTCGAGCTTGACATCTATTCGAGCTTAGGAGCTTTGAGAGATAAAATATGATTTCCCCTTGCCGAGTTGATCCCTCGGTGACTGTTCTTGATCTCAGATTGAGTTGAACTCTGACCGACTGATATCCTTTGAGCGATAGCTCGGATTGATCACTTACGAGTACGCCTAAGCTTTGACTTCTACATCAAACTGGTCGGCAACTGATCGGATCCAATTGGCTCGTCAATGGTGAGCTGATTTGATTACCAGGATACTTCATTGCTGATTCAATTAGCTTTATCAAAACCTTGATCGAGAACTTAGCACATAGAATATTTGACATCATCAAAATCAACAATCTCCCCATCATCAAAGTTTTTGATTCAACACAAGTCTCCCCCCAAAATTAACCAAAACAAACAAAGGATAAGAGAAAATAAATGGTGATTATTGAAACTTTATACTACTAATTCGTTAAAGAAAAATGATTTAGAGACCTACAAGCCTACAAACCTACACATAAGATTATGACACTTGTTATTTTCAAGTTAAAAAAATTAAATAAAAGAACTTAAATGACAAATGTCAAGATCCTAATGTGTAGGCTTATGAGTAGGTCTCTTTATGTATGTCTCTCAATCATTGCTCATTTGTTGAAATAAAAGAATTTATTAAATTAAAGTGAGTAAAATAGCCAAATAGGTAATAAGAAAGACTTGCATAAGCACATATTTAATCCACACAACAAATACACTGTATTAAATACGTGTTTTTGGTATTGCTAGTAAAATTAGATTACGATTATTTTAATTTGTGATTATAATCTGTTAAAATTATAATTTGTTTGTATTTGGATTTCTTAGCTAAAAAATAATGAATTTAAACTGATATATTGTGTTTGAACAGTGTAAAAAAATTATTTTTACTTTTTTTTTGGTGTACACCAACTGGTACCCGCATCTGGTTTACCCAGAATTCGACTCATCCGGTCCGACCCAACTGAGTTCGCACTAAGCGGTAGGGGTCTCCCAGCGGAAGTTGCTCCATACCCAAGGCTCGAACTCGAGACCAGTTGGTTAAGGGACTAAGTGAACTACCACTTGACCAACCCCACGTTGGTAAAAATTATTTTTACTAAGTAAATTAAAAAAAATGGTATGGAGTAATAAGGGGGTAGTTGTCGATATTGGAATGATAAGGATATAATAGTAAAATTATATGGGTATAAAAAAATAATTTTACGAAAAATAATCTACAGCACTTATGAGGGAGACGTTAGCTTTTGATTATTTTTTCAAGAAAAACTAAAATTATAATCTGCATTGACAATCAAGCACATTAAATTATGATTATTTTTTAAAAGAAAAATTAAAAACGCAATCTTAATTAAAAATCTAACAAATACTCTTAACTTACATTTTTTTTTCTCTTAAAGAATTCACCCACACAAACACGTTGACTAATTCTTTCTCATATTAATTGACATTTTGAAAGGATCCATCCGGCAAGACTTATTATATTCACAAAAGTAAAAGATCAAACCTCTAATAACTTGCTTAAGCAACATCGGTTTCAGTTACCAACTGCGTTAGCCTTCACTAATATTATATTAAACTACATATATATTTAAAAAATAGTAAAATCCTTATAACTATTCTTAATTATAATAAAATTATTTAATTGGTTATGTTTAATAAATACCGTGCTTATATAGCTTATTCCTTCCTTTGTCTTTTAATACAAGCCCTTGGTGGTCTTTTATGCAAATTAAAGAATTTAGTTAATATGGTTAGTGACATTTGAATTATAATATTTGATATACTTTTTAAAAATTATCTCTGTAATTTTTATTGAGACTCTAAAAAATATTGACTAAATAGGATGTTTGTGAAAAAAAAAGTAATTATTGTCATTGGTGGATATTGGATCAAATGCATATAAAAAGAGAAAAAGTACTTCTACTATCTAGTGCTTGTATTTAAAGACAGAGAAAGTATAAACAATAAATAAATATATATATAGTTTTTTTAATAAAGTATATCATAAGTTATTGAGTTTGTTATCTAGAACGGTTAAAAAAAAGTTTGTTACCAACGGGGTTGATCAAGTGGTGTGCCAAATTGAGAACTTGGGAATGGAGTATGAGATTAAGAAGTCTCAAGTTCAATTCCCGGTTAACACACCACGTTGGAATGGAAGAGACATATGAACGCGACCTTGTGCAGGATTAGTCTCAAGGATTCCTTGATATTAAAGATTATCTTGGGAACATCTGTGATACTGGCCAAAGAGTACATAAAAAAAAGTTTGTTATCTAGAAAAGAAATATATCTCATGTTATTTTATTTTTGTCGTACAGATCTTTTTGGGTCTTAAAATTTTTGTATGCATGAATTTGATTTGCGAAAATTTTAAAATATCTTAGTTTGATTAAAAAAAAAAAGTCTTGTTAACAAGTGTTTTTAGGGCATTTGTTAAGGTTATTGGATATAGAAAAATAATCATAAGTCCACATTTATCATTTTCTCGAAAACATAAAAAATCATATTTTCCAACCATTTCTATCTACAATGGGTTTTTTAACAAGTGTCCTTAAGGCACTTTTAGCATTTGCCAAAAAATTTATATGGTATTCAAAGTAGTAGTTTTTTTTTTATAGAATTTACCATAAAATATTTAATCCACATTTAAAATTTTGAAAACCAAATTAATTTTAATGTTATTATTGATTTTGTTTTATCAAATTAGAATACAGTACCTTTAATTGGTCCATATTTTCCCTTTTAACTATTTAACCTTAAGTGTTGTATGGTCTTCCAGTTTTCAATTGCTAGAATCACCCTAGCATATAATTTTAGTGTTTTTGTGCATCAGGTCATGAGGGTATGGTCGAAGACTAATCTTAACTAAGACTTAAAGATTATTAAAATAAATTTTGCTTTTACCAACAATTTTTTTTTATACACATGACATAAATAATTTTTGTTTGAATGAAATCTAGTATATAAGTTTTTATAATATTATTTAATTTTTTTGATAATTATAATATTATTTTAATTTAATAGCGTATTATGGTATTATTTTTTATTCTTTAAATTGTTTAATTTTTATAATTATTATATGAAGAGTTACATACATAATAATAATATATAAATTATATTAATAATATAATATTAAATTCCATCGACAAAAAAATGAGAAAATAGATAATGGTGACGATAGTGTACATGTTTTTTACATTATCAATGCATTATCCACCATTCATCCGTTTATGGTCATTAACTTTTAGATAAAAGTAATACAAATTAATGGTGGATAATGAACTGGTGATGTAAAAAACTTTACACCGTAAGTGCATGCCCGTCAATCTCTAAAAAAAATTGATACTACTTTGGTATATATAGTCAATTGATACTTTTTAATATTTGTTGCAAATCTTTTCTGGTACTTCCTTTGTCTCAAAAAATTAGTAAATTTTTGAAAATTTAACAAAAATAAGGGAATATGTTTTTTATGCACTCTCTCCTAGATCAACTAATTACCAAAATAAGTATTTATTGCATGTTTTCTAAGTTAGCCAATCATAAAATATACGATGCAATTTTAATATTTTTATTCACTATTTTGACTGTAATATAAGACAAAAATTCTTATGTTTTTTTTACTAACTTTATCGAACGAAAAGAGTACACTGTAAAAATAGATATTTGTAGAATATGGAAATAATTGCTACGCCTATAAGGATTAGTTTTCGGCTGTCAGTTGGAGGATAAAATCACTGATTTGGACACTCTCCTTTTCCTTAATTCCATAACAATACGAATAGATGATAGTGGTATATGTTCTATTAGAGTAATATAAACCTCCCTTATTTTTTTTATTTTTTAGCGTAACTTTTCAATAGATGTATATATGAGTAAAGTGTGTAGTGTGCGATCCTCTATCAGAGGTCATACTCTTTCTACAGAGTTTGTAAACGTGAGGATTGGTTACATAAGAGAAATTGACTCTTCCATTATTCTTTTAATTTGCATAAAATAAGGAAGGAATGAGAAAAAAAGGAGAGTGAGAAAAGTTAGGAAGAGTTGTGGGCGGGGTCAAATGAGAGGAGTTAGGAAGGAGAATTTTGGTTTGCACCCTGGTATCTGGCCTACTGGGTCGACTAATTCAGTTCGAGGGGGGTCCCGGGGTTAAGGTTTTATTCCTCTCCCAACGTTGTTGCGGGGGATCGAACCGTGGTTCGCCCTACCAAGTGCAGCCCCTGGCACTACTGCACCAATAGCTCGTTGGTAGTTAGGAAGGAGAATGAGAAAAATAAGAAAAAGAATGAGGAAAAAAATTACTTTTTTTTTAAAAAATAAAAACCAAGTTACTAATATAACCTTAGTAACAAACTTGTAACAATAAAGCTTAAAAGGGTATTTTTTGTCTAAATATTTAGGTATACTTTGCTAATATAATCCTTAACAAAAACAACCTTACTCATGTTACCAAACTCCTATATAAAAAAAATATTTGCAGAATATGAAAATAATTGCTATTTATGTATTTTGTTTTTATGGGCTTTTTGCCCCGTTTATTATAAAAAAATAATTCAATTCGCCGCACCCGTGCTGTATAATTATGATTCAGTGTTGGTGCGGCGTGGTGCCCATTCACACATTTATGGATGATAGTGCTATAAATTGGGACTCACACCAAATTTACGGGTCATTGAAAAAAAACTTACGGGTAAGAGGAAGTATCATCGTACGCGCAGGGACGAGGATTTCTTTGCATTATTATAGTTTTAGGATTTAGGAATTAGGATAGATATCAATGGTTGCAATCTAGTATTGATTTTTAGAAAACTCCCGCGCTAAGATTTTAGGTCTGGGGTTCACTAGAGCCAAGTTGTCATTATAACATTAAATCTACTAATATCGAATTACATAATATAGAATCTCACATCAAGATATGATAAAATTCTTTTCTTGATTCCTAAATAAAAGGAATTGATATCGAGCGATTACAAGGTGATTTTTTATTTTCTTACAGAATTGCAAGGTAATTTCTTTGCTGGCTAGTATTCATCCTCTATATAAAGTAGGAGAAAACCTCAAATATTACAACCTTCTTTTAGTTATTGTGATCGTTAAGGTTGTGGAGTGTCTTTGTTGAGTATACCCCTTCGCCACACGCATCTTAAAGAGGTAAGTTTTCCAAATATATATCTACCACTTGTGTTTAGTTGCTTCTACTCTGAAAACCATCATGTTCATGGGGTCTTCTTTTGTTTCCAATGGGTAATGAATTATCGCCAATTCTTATATCACTCGTAAATCGTAATTGTTTATATAATGTTAATTTTGCTGACGCACGTTATTTAAATAAGTTAAGTTAAACTTGAAAAAATTTAAACATCATTGAAATAGTTCAATTTTCATATACTTTTTAAGGCATATATTTTGTTAAGTTTGACGTGTAGCTAATTGAAGTACTAAATTATTTTGGATTTTTTTAATATTTGATATAAACAATTTACTATATGATAAAAACTTTCAATCAAACGGTTAATTCATTTAAATTTGACTTGATACAAAAATTATAAACAATATAAAAATTAGTGTAATTTAATTTGGTGTAAATAAAGACTACCTCCTCATTTAGTTATCATCATTGATCTTTATTGATCTTGTATTATTTAGGCATGTTGATTTTATAAGAATTATTTAGGCATGTTTAATTCGGAAAAAAAGTTGTATGATGTCTTTTTTTTACGTTTTGGGAAAATTATCCCCTCTCACACCTTTTTCCATCATTATTTTTCACATATAATTTATAACCGGTTTATCAATCATCATTGTGGTAATTTAGCATTGTTGTTTAAGAAACAATTTTTTTTGGTTAATATATAGTTGCGCAAAAAAGATAGGAAAAAAAGTGTGACTCTTCTTTTTCTAAATCAAATGACGTGCCATATAGTAGTCATAGTACCTCATTCGTATGAACTTTTTACCACCTTGTAACTTCACCATGCATCCTATACAAAGATTGACCTTATTAATACGTTTTGGAGTCAATATTGAATTTTATATTATTATTATTATTAGGATCTCGCTTTGAAGTGTGTTTGAGGTTATAAAGAAATAAAAAAAATACAATAAATCAACGATATTCTTTTTTCTTAAAAACCTCGAAAATTTCATTTTCCAATATCTAAGGATGCTTATTAGGGTTTGCCTTATTATTATTTTCAATAGTAATTTAATAATGGAAAATGTTAACAAGTGCCCTAAGGTATTAGTTAAATATTCAATGTAATTAAATATTGTTGAAAAATATGTTTTTTTAGATTCTTGAGAGATAAAATAGGATGAATTTATGATTAAATTTCCTTTTGTGATAATCTTAACGAGTGCCCTTAGAGCAGTTTTAGCAACACCTTTAAGAATTAACGAATTTTTATACCTTTATTACATTTGCAATTTGACAAAATATAAGCCAAATCTGTTTTAAGTTTCTCTTTATCTCTCCAAGTTTTCAAATTCCAGCCAAGGCCAGCTCTTTGTTTTTTTTTGCCCACCCTTGCCCGTGCCTTGGGTGATGAACTTGTGACTCATATCGTTTTTTTATTAGTATATATATATTTTTCGAAAGATAAAGTTGGCCCCATGCCTCCATCATGTGAACCATTACTTTTTTTCGTAGATAACTCAATTATCAGGTGTCTTTTGTTGGTTTTATTTATCAAAAATAACACTTCTTATCTTATTGAGCATTGACTTTTATGCGCGTTGACGACCCACCACGTACCCTTTGGGCTTGCTTGCCCCGTTAGCCACCTCACCGCAATTTTTTTCTTCCTTTTCATTATTAAAATTCTCATCATGTCAAGCATAATATTGCCACCTCTTGCATTAGTATTTGTGAGAACTACTAACTTATAACCAAAGCAATCTTCTCATAAATCATCATTGTTGAAAAGTGATTAATTCACATTCCTGAGCTGGTAGCTGTTGCTCTTCTCAGCATCCCAAAAACTTAATAAAAGGCTTCAAATCCTCCAATCAATGCGCATAAAGTGTTGCTGTTGGGTACTAATTCTTTGCATCAATCTCTCACATTACTTGCATGTGGTACAACTGTCTCAACACCTCTTTTGTAAGAGTGAAGAAAAATAAAAATAAAAATAAACTAATGCACCAAAATACTAATACTCTATCCGTCCTACAAAGATGGTAAAAAATGACTAAATTTTTTGTTTCGAACTATAGTTAAAATAATTAATGAAAAGTTTATAAACTGTAAATTTTGAATTATGATTGGTTAATTTATGTAAAATGCATTAAATTAATTGTTTGATAATTGATTGATAATTGTTTGATAATTACTTTTGTAAATTATTATTTTTTTTTATACTGACCATTAGTTTTTTATATAGAAATGTTATGTTACTCTGACTAATAAGCAAAGAATAAAACAAAAACTTCAAAATAAATATTATGGGCAATAATTTTTGTTATCGAAGTATTATTCAGTAATTTGAAGATTTAAAAGTTATACTTCCTATTATAAACTTGTTTATACTTTATACTTTAATTCCTTAATCTGGTTAGTGTATTTTTATTTTTTTATTATTTTTTTGTTTACATGGGAGGTTTAGGACTAGAATCCATGACCTGGGGAAAGGAAAATTCTAAGTGTCTCTGCAGTTACGCGGACTTTATTTTTTTTTTTTATATCCGAGCAAATAATCATTTTGTTATCTTAAAACTTAAACATGTTATTTCTTTTTTGATTATACTAGTATAAGTGAAGTAATGACTTTTGATTTTTTTAGTGTGTCGCTCAAAACATGGGAGGACAAAATAATTCCCCCTTTAATTTTTCAAAACATTGCACAAATTAATTTAACCCATCATAGAAATTCTAAATTCGTACCTAAATATTTAAGATTGGTTCAGAAGAATTTCAAATTGAGTCAATATTCATCTTAAAGCATCCTAAAAGTTTATCTTAAAAAAGATCAATTTAACTCTAACTTAAAAGATTTGAAAACTCATAATTAATATTTTTTAAATCTTCGTTGATCAGTTTGGAAAATGTTGTTGAAAAAACGTTGGGTGTTTATTCCTTTCATTCTTAATTTTTAATTAAAATTCGTAAGCGTAGTATTCAAGAAATAAAGATACCTTTCCCTTCTATGATGCAACACTTTCCTTTTTTTTTTTTTTTTTTTTTTTATAACTATTTAAATTTGAGTGTCGTACAAGGAGAGTACTCGGAGACTCGGAGTCAAGAATATTGAAAAATAATACAGGAAGTTTCCTCCTTTCCCTTTTTTGATATTTTCCCAAAATAACAAAAATATTGAAAAAAAGTATAAATTGAAAATCCAACTTTGAGAAATTTCCTGGAGACTTCGAAAAAGCCACATAACATACAGTAATTCAGTGTTCTTTCGCTTTGAGACAGATAAAGACTCCTCAACTTCTAAAAAAACATTAAACAAAACAACCTCATATTACCGTTTTAAATTCCAAACAATAATAGTAATAATAATAATTTAAAAAAAAAAATCTGATTCTGATTCTACCATCTACAAAACAAAACGCGTATAAAAACATTTTATTTCATTTTATATTTTTTTCCTTCTCTCAAATCCTGATCCAGTTTGAAGTCACACAATAAGAGTGAAGAACCGAACAACCTTTGGTGCTGTCAGTTACTATAAGAATATATAAAAGCCGTAGAGAGAAAGAAACTCAACTCTCTCTTTTTTCTCGTTCTTCTTCTTGTTATGGTTCTGTGAAGTGTTGATTCTTGTACTAACGATAACGGTGCCATCTCTCCTGCGACAGTTACAGGAATCACTATGAGTAACGGTTTCGTGAACGGTTCTTCACCTCCTCGCCGCCGGCCACCGGAGCATGATATTGAAGCTGGCTCTACCGGTAACTATGATGACGTGGATTTGTCGGATCCGTTTGATATTTCAAGGACTAAGAATGCTTCTGTTGAACGCCTCAGGCGCTGGAGAGTACGTTTTCTCTTTCATGTTTAATCTTTTTTTTTTTTTTTATTTTTTAATTATTATTTCGAGTTTTTGTTAGTGTAATTGTTCTATTTTCGGTTGAATTTTGAATTTGCATAGTTGTGTTAGTTTTGCAGTGTTTGCATAATAAAGTTTGGTATGATGTTAGTGAGGTTTTGGGGAATAATTGATTTGATAGGTTTTTTTTTGTGATTGATTATGATTATCAAGGGAATGATACAACAATGGAGGAGTAGTAGTAGTGATAGTGTGGTTGTGTTTGAATAATGTCACTAGTTATTGTTGCTGTGATTCTTTGTTGCCTTTACTGTGTAGTATAGCAGTATATTATTGAGTATCAAACGATTTGCGAGAGGAAAAAGAGATTCTCAAAAGTGACTAAAAGGAAACCCTTACAACTAATAAGTTTCGGCAGTTATATAGGAATAGCGACGCATATTGGGGTTTTTGTTTCATTTTATATGGGTGAAGTGAAACAGTTTAGAGGTTCGCATGGAACACGTGGAAGTATCATTCGTCGTGCAGCTATAGAGCGTACACGGTTGCTGTCACGTTTATAGAGCTCGATTTAATGAATTTGCTGTTGATTTTAAACATCCATTGTTGAAGTTTAAAGGTCTGGCATTAAAATACTATCTTTTATATATGTTAATATTTTTATGATTATTTTTTGTTATATTCATCAAATGAGGGTACAAGGACCTCTCTGGTCAAAGCATGAGGTTTGCAGGGCTAGATACAATACTGCTTGTAGCCTTTTTTAAGTAACAGCCGGCCAAGACTCGATATTCTCATAACCTGGCATGGATTTTTAATTAGGAGGCATATTGGGAAATTTATTTGCAAAATATCTTCTGCTAATTTCTTCCAATACGTTGAGCTCCTAAGAAATTGAACAGAAGAAGCGGTACATTTTATATAGGCAAATAGCATATTTTAGGTGCATCTAATTGGTAGAATAGCGAATTTGGAGTGACCAATTTTGTTGCGTTTGCTCCTAGTTTCATCTCAAAATTGAGAAGGAAAGAGGTTGGAGGGATTCTCGTAATTGTTTTAACCGAGTTGTGGTTGAAGTTGAAGTTAAGTACAGGATGGGCCCATAGTTCAATAGAAATTGAAGAGCCTGCATCAATTAGAAGCTTTACCGAGATATAAGCCTTGACATTTCAGAGATAAATCTTGTGTTCATTACTTTTGGTTTAATCCACTATTCCACTTTCGATCTGAGTATGGCAGTATGCTCTATGTCTTTCCAAATTTTTTGTATTTCGAAGAGATCCATTTTCTTTTCTTAAGTGGATCATGTGGGATTCAGTCTTATAATTTTTTTTATACAAATGAATGAATTACTCAGCTGTGACATATGTGCTTCCTACAAAGTATCAATAGGTTTACTTTTTAATGAGAGAAAAGTAAGGCAACATTTAATGTCATAGTAATCAAAGGTTTGATGTTATATAGGGTTACAAAGAAGCAATAAAGAAATTTGAGACTGGGGGGTTATTTCTCTGAACAGTAATGTATACATGATCCAGAGAATAGGCACCTCACATGTACCAAACAGCCTCTGCAAGGTAAAAGCTAAGGAAAAAGGCAACAAGCAGGTCCGAAAGCTTAATGGTTAATTGGTGATGGAGTCTGTGGTAAATGGCAACAAAAGTGACCTTAAAAGGGTAAAACTTAAAGTCAACTGCAGTTGAGTTTTTCGGCAATGAGATTGGTTTAGTTTCTGGCAAGAAAAGGGGCCAAACATGGGCTTAACAAGAATGAATGAGCTAGTCTGTCCCAAATAAAATTTCACCAGGGAAAGTCTCCGGGTTCTGTTTAGTATTGGCCAGAAAATTTGCTGGAAAAATATGAAATGGCTTGAAAAATTAAAGGAAGGGAGAAACTGAGGATATTGAATAAAGGAACTGCAACAATTATACAGAGAAACTTTGAACAGTCATGAAAAACTACAATCATGAAAGCTGGAATTGATGCACAGATGATGGAATGAAATGACAATCATGGGAAGTAAGGTGTGAACACCTTCAGACAATAAAAAATGAAACACACAACCTGAGAAATGATTTTGACTCAAAGATAAGGAGGAAACCGAGGAAGGAATTGGGTTTCGGTGGAAATGATAAGGGAGACTACACGGAGGAGCTAGGAAGCATTAACACCTCTGATTATTGAGGTATTTGAGTGTCAGGCATGTTTCTGATACCGACAGCTGCGCAACATCTGTCAGACACCCCTCCTGAGGTGTCTAATCAAAAAATATTTTTGCTCCAGTTCAGACACAGCTCAGACACTTGGTCAGCACCCAAAAAATTGCTAGACTCCTCCAAGGATACTGCTGTTTAGAAATTTGTAATTTTTTTGAAGCTAGAGGCTGTCTTTGTCAACCACGATGATCAAGAAGGGGAAGATAGGTCTTAGATAGACTACATAATTTTTTTAATTTTTTGCCTGCGCATTAAAATTGAAAGATATAGTTCATCTTTTTTTTTTAATATTTTTTTTACTTTTATAAATTTTAGGGTTTTCTTAACCTCAGCCCTTAGGGCTGAGGATAAGAGCTTAAAAGTGGATGTATTTCATTGAAAAAATAAATACAAAGTCTTTTTATTCTACCAATACAACACTTCCCAATGAAATACATCCACTTTTAGGCTCTTAGGGCTGAGGTTAATAAAACCCTAAATTTTATTATTATTATTGTTTAAAAACCAAAGTTCTTACATTGTATAATGGTACCACTTAGTAAATTTTTTTGTTTTTTTTTGTTTTTTTTTTTGTGAGGCTCATAATCATAGTCAACTCTTGGAATATAGTGTCTAGTCATATTAGTCATCTATTGGAAGCAATCTTAGGAGTTACTTCCTAATCTCATAATATTTCCCGATTTCTTTCCTTATTTATTGGGCTTAGAACCCTATTATTACTGTGTTAAGATCAGTAGCTATTTCATTTGGCTATTCTGCTATGCTATTTTTTAGACTATTCATTTACTTTTCTTACTTGGACATGCTTTTTTTCAATGACCAGAAGAGATTTATTTTAAATTTTTTTTCAGCAAGCTGCACTTGTGCTTAATGCTTCTCGTCGATTTCGTTACACATTGGACTTGAAAAAAGAAGAAGAGAAGAAGCAAACATTGAGAAAGATAAGAGCACATGCACAAGCCATTCGAGTATGGTCCTTCAATTGTACTTTCTTTATTATGCTCATGTTACAAATCTGAAGTGTTCTAATTATTATTCATTTTGCTACATTAGGCAGCATACCTTTTCAAAGAAGGAGCCTTCCCTGAGGGGCAGGCAAATGGTGAGTAATTTGATTGTGCTTGTTATTATTTGTGGATAATGAATTGTACTCCTATTTCATGTTTTGTAAGAAATGTTTTGTGGTGACTAGACTTTGTGATTTTTATAAAGTTTACTCTGGCTGAAAATCTTTGCTACCTGTTTGATTTTAGTCATTATTATTGTCGATTAGTGACCTGGGAGATATTTGGTCTGTTTGACTAGTTTGGCTGTCAATTCCAATAGTCGGGGAATGTAAATGACAACTATTTATTATTATACTTTTGGTACCATCTTTTCTTATAAATCATAAAAGATCAATCATGCTACTGCCCTTGTATTCATCTGATAAGCTGATGTTAATCTGGAAAACCTCTAGGTTCAAGGTCTAACTTGTTATTTCTTTTGACGTTTTGTTTTATTTTGGAGAAATCACGGTAATGACCTAATATTAATTTGACTAGCTGCTTATTGGTCTGAGAAGCCTATATCTTTAGCAAGGTATTATAATTTTTTTTGACATCGCCACTTTCACTTCAAATTTGTATTTCAGAAAATGGTGCCTGATCTGTTTGTGTTCGTAACACATCCTTGTTGTAATATGTTACATGGAGTAATTATCCTTTTACCACTTCAAATTGCTGCTAAGAATTCCTTTATAATCTTGTCGCAAGTTCATTCCCACTAAATTAGTCTTTTCTGTATATTCAGCTGTCAATTATTCAACATAGCATTTTTAAGTGTCTAATTATAACTAATCTTGCCTATTAAAGTTTAAGACATTTAACTATAGATAATGGTCATTTTACCAGATGAGTTTAAGTTGTTGTCTATCTCATCCGCCTGACATGGGATTTTAGTGCTT
Source organism: Crotalaria pallida (assembly GCA_037953625.1). Lineage (NCBI taxonomy): Eukaryota > Viridiplantae > Streptophyta > Magnoliopsida > Fabales > Fabaceae > Crotalaria > Crotalaria pallida. The sequence continues at coordinate 18,814,015 of CM075650.1, forward strand.
GTTGCATTATATGCTTTTCGTGTTTGTAGCTTGATGCTCCATGGGCTTTTTATGCAAATAATCTTTCCTCTGCTTTGCCTAGTATATGATAAAGTGTAGGGCAATGTTCCTTTTTTCAATGTTGATGCTCCATGGGCCTTTACATAAATAACCTTTTCTTGGCCTAGTAGTATATGATAAAGTGTAGGGCATTCTTCCTTTTCTCAATGTTGATGATTGATGCATTTAATGTTAGAAACTACAAAACCTCCTCCGACTTCCACCGGTGAATTTGCTATTGGACAAGAGCAACTTGCTTCAATTTCAAGGGATCATGATACTACTGCTTTGCAACAGCGTGGAGGGGTAAGTTTGCCCGGAATTATTTTCTTTACCTAGTTATGGTATCAGAGTGGTAAATTTTCATATATTTTTTCTTCATCACTATCAGGTTGCAGGGATATCAAAGTTGTTGCAAACTGATTTAGAGAAGGGAGTTCATGATGATGATGCCGAGTTACTAAGAAGGAGGAATGCGTTCGGTTCCAACAATTATCCTCGAAAGAAAGGAAGAAGTTTTTTGGTAAATTTTAGTGCACTTTGAATCCTTCGGTGCTTAGCGCTTTTATAGTTTCTGTTTATTGTTGGTGTATTAAAGTGACCACTTTTTTTTTTTTTTTTTGTTTCATCTTACAGATGTTTTTGTGGGATGCTTGCAAGGATCTGACCTTGATTATTTTAATAGTAGCTGCAGCAGCTTCATTGGCATTGGGGATAAAATCTGAGGTGAGATTGGCTTAGAAAATTATGATTCATTTTTTTAAGCTTGGTGAGGAGTGAAGACATGTATTTGTTTCATCCATATAAGTAATAATGCCCAAACTTGTCGTAAGTCTATACTTACTGCCTACCTCTCCCTAAGTTCAGTCATCCCCAATCAAATATGTGTCCTCCTGCCTTGCGCTGGTCTTGACATACTACTTTCTTTTCCTTGTATTTCTTCCTTGTTGGTTTTCATGGACACATCAGTGCAGAATGCTTCAGTGAACTTGGTAGGTTCCAGTAAAGTTGATGTACATAGCAGATTACCAGTATAGGTTTGAAGTATATGATTACACACATTTAATTTGGTCTGAAGTCTGAACCTTGCATGTCCATGTCATTATATAAATACATTCTACCCAACTAAGGACAACCTTTCAATTTATGAGCCTTTTGGAGGTTCTTTATGTCTCTTGTGCATAATTTTGTGCTATTAAATGTTCAAGTAAATTACAATCTATTAGGGAGCTTCCAGACCTCAACTCTTTAATGAAATATCTTTATGTAGTGTTATTTTGACTGTTGTACCGTATTAATTCATTTTATTTTTAGCCTTCGTTATCCTTTTTACTTTTAGTCCTTCTCTTTACAATCTAGGATTAGGAATATATATTCTTCTTTGATGTTGAGGTTTAGGCTTCATCAAGTTCAGAACTAACTTTCTGCTACAGGGTATTAAGGAAGGATGGTATGATGGAGGAAGCATTGCATTTGCAGTTATTCTTGTTATTGTTGTTACAGGTAGAATATTATCTCTTTGCAAGGTTTATAGTTTCTAGGAAAAAGTCTAAATTACATCCTTCACTTTTGCCTCGTGCACTTTGGTCCTTCAACTTTCAAAACGTGTAGCAAGGTCTCTAAACTCCTATAAATGTTGAAAGTTGTCAAAAATTGTGACAGATGTTAATTCCTTTTTGGAGTATAGGGACCTTCACACATTTTGAAAGTTGAAGGACTAATGAGCTCACAAGTCATAGACTCATAGTTGATGGGCATAATTTGGACTTTTTCCCTTTCCGATTCATCTTTTATTGTGAAGGTTATGATAACAATTACTCTTTTAGTAACTTGTCCTTTTAAGGGACAATGACTCTCTTTCATGCCTTCCTCTTTTTGTAGCTATAAGTGATTATAAGCAGTCTCTCCAGTTTCGAGACCTAAATGAAGAGAAGAGAAACATTCACCTGGAGGTTTGTTGATTTGTTTTTTATTTTTTCCCTCAATTAAGATACTTTGTTTTGTTATTTAATTTGTTTAGCGTCATTCTTATTATATTTTATTATTTTAACCTCGTATTTGGATTTGTGGATGAAAAGGTTATTAGAGGTGGCAGAAGGGTGGAGATCTCAATATATGATATTGTTGTCGGTGATGTTATACCTCTTAATATTGGTAACCAGGTACCCGCACTTCTTTATTTTATTGTTTTTGCCAATCCTTATGATTGCATTTCCTTTTTGTTAAGTTCTTATTTGTTCTCTCTGTAGGTCCCTGCTGATGGAATTCTGATTACTGGTCACTCTCTTGCGATTGATGAATCAAGTATGACTGGTGAAAGCAAAATTGTAAGTATTCATTTCTATCTCATGGGTAAATGAAATATTACTTTCCCAATTTTTTATGTAATGATTTTTCTTTTTGCAGGTCAATAAGGATTCCAAGGACCCTTTTCTGATGTCTGGATGTAAAGTTGCAGATGGCAGTGGCACTATGCTTGTAATTTATACTTCCTTTTTCTCTTTCATTTTTGTAATTGTACGCTGTCTTGATTTTAGATTAAACAACTAAGAATTTTGTAATTATTGTTGAGGTATTTAATGACATTGACGTATAATAGCTTCTTTGCTGGTAAATGTGGTTGGTAATTATTTCAAGGTCCGAAAAATTGTGCATTAGCTATGGAAAGTTTTCCCCATACATTTATTTTTATTAAGGATGTTGGTTATTCACCTATTGATTGCATGCTCTTCCAAAGGGACTTTATTTCCAGTTTGACTTTTGTTTATTGATTAAACAACATTTTTGCTTGTTTTACATTTTACTGGTTTTGTTAATCATCACAGGTAACTGGTGTTGGTATTAATACTGAATGGGGGCTTCTAATGGCTAGCATTTCAGAAGACACTGGTGAAGAAACACCTTTGCAGGTCCTGCTCTTGCATGTAGTTTCTATCTGAGTGATTATGTTTCTTACAGTTTTATTAACCTATATGTTCCCAATATAGGTCCGCCTAAATGGTGTAGCCACCTTCATCGGCATTGTTGGACTTTCTGTTGCTGTTATTGTCTTGATTGTGCTGCTGGCCAGGTGCCTTGGTTATTTGCTTATGGTTGCCATGTTTCTCTGATATTCATTAATAGATTTTTATAAGCATGCCTCTTGAGTGGCAACTTTTTTGCAGATATTTCTCCGGGCATACTAAAAACCCAGATGGGAGTACTCAATTTAAAGCAGGCAAGACTAAAATTGGTGATGCTGTTGATGGAGCAATTAAGATAGTAACTGTTGCGGTATGTCCCTTGATGAATACTAAATTGCCAAGGCATGGATGATGCAATTAAAAATACTTTGTATTTATTAATTTCATAGGCATTACAATTATTATTTATAAAGTGATAGTAACTCATTGAATATATTTAGGTCACCATTGTAGTCGTTGCAGTTCCTGAGGGGCTTCCCTTAGCAGTGACCTTAACGTAAGTATGTTAACTTTGGTCTAAACTTTTAGTTTTGCTGGTGTTTTTTAGTGCCTAGTTGTAAATGAATGTGTCTAAACTTTAGTGCCATTGCACATTGTGGATAAATTTGTTATTGTTCTTGAACTTAAATGTGATATGATTTATAAGTTTGATTTCTTATTTCTCTCTGTGGCTTTATTTTGGTAAAACTGTTAGTGATCCCAACATGGGTCTAACATAGAATCTAATACTGCTGCTAAATCTGTCTGAAGTATTTTTTTCCTCATATCGTCATCCTCATGTAGCATTTTCTGTATCATATTAGATTGTTAATATGCTCTTTCATATGTGTAGTTGCTTAATGTTCTTTTTTTCTATCTGAAGTAGTTTTTCATCTTCTCATCCTAATATATAATTTTCTGTATCAAATTAGATTGTTAAAATGCTCTTTTAGATTGGTAGTATAGTTCTTTTCTTCTTCACTATGTCTCAATCCTTATTATCTGTACTTACACACTTTGTCCTTCAACTATGTTACAGACTGGCCTATTCAATGAGAAAAATGATGGCAGATAAAGCGTTGGTATGCCAATTGATGTTTGTGCTATGTTTGGCTTTTACATGCCCTTGTGAGAAACTTTGTCTATTTTGACACATTGAGTTGCAGGTGAGGAGGCTTTCTGCCTGTGAGACAATGGGCTCTGCTACAACCATTTGCAGTGATAAAACTGGCACATTGACGATGAATCAGGTTAAATGTGCTGTCGTATTTGATTTTAATTTTTTAATTTTTACTGTAAGAAGTTATATGAACTTAGAGGGTATCTCTTGCAAATGTTTTTTTATTGTAAGATGCCTTTCAACTTCAAAGCTAATTTAGGCGTTCATGATTGGAACTATACTCATATACTGTGAATTTGATATCCAATAAAACTCTTGAGTAGGAGGTTTAGGTCAATATTTTGAGGAACTTCATATTTGTTGGCTTTGATTGGGTCAGACAGTTGTCTGTACAACAAGTTTTCATTTGATTTTATAAATTCTCCGGAACAGATGACAGTGGTTGAGGCTTATGCTGGTGGTAAGAAGATTGATCCCCCTCACAACACGTCAGAGCTCTCTCCTATGCTCCACTCTTTGCTTATTGAAGGTGTTGCACTGAACACTAATGGCAGTGTTTTTGTACCTGAGGTATGATTGAATTGATAACTCCTCCTTGTCTCAACGAAAAAAACACACTTGTATAGTAGCAGAAACTTAGACACTTCAACTACTTTGCATGACCCTATCTACAGGGTGCTAATGATGCCGAGGTTTCTGGATCACCAACAGAAAAGGCAATTTTACATTGGGGACTACAGGTTTTACTAAAAATTTCCAATCTTTTTCCTTATTTTTTTGGGTGACTTGGTGACTTGTGTGCTTACTTAGTTATGTTTGTAATATCAAATCTCAGCTTGGGATGAATTTTGCGGCTGCCAGATCTGAATCATCAATTATTCATGTATTTCCTTTCAACTCAGAGAAAAAAAGAGGCGGAGTTGCAATACGGACGGTACTATATTATTGGCGTTTTAATTTATTTATGTGGATATTCTGCTTCTGTTGAAGATTATCTGTTGCTATATCTGCTTTGTCAGCAAGAGCACCATAAACGAAATAACTTTATACTTATTTGCAGGCTGATTCTGAAGTCCATATACACTGGAAAGGTGCTGCTGAGATAGTCCTAGCTTGCTGCACATCGTATATTGATACAAATGAGCAGCTTGTAGAGATGGATGAGGAGAAGGTTTGACAAACATCTTAACATATTAAGACCATTTGTTAAATAAAGGCAATTTTTTGTGTTTAGATTTTTATCTCTCTTCTCTAGTTAGTAAATCATCTCAAAATATCCCTCGTCTTTCTCATCTTCCTTTCCGTTTTCTGTTTTTTTAAACCCTTTAGAAAAATCTATAATTTATACAAATTTCTTAATTTCTTAATTAGAGAATTTTAGAAGATTGTTATGCAAAGAAAAGTAGCATATGAGCTATTTGAATGACTTTTGACACTTGGTAATTCATTTTGATTTTTTGAAAGTTCTTATAGGTGGAAATTTCCTTGCTTGCAGATGGCATTTTTCAAAAAAGCTATTGAGGACATGGCTGCTGATAGTCTACGTTGTGTTGCCATTGCATATAGAACATATGAAAAGGAGAGTGTTCCAACTAGTGAAGAACTACTTGCACACTGGAAATTACCAGAAGATAATCTAGTTTTACTTGCTATTGTTGGTCTGAAGGTATTTATTTTCGTTAGAAACATGTGTATTATTCTCATCAATGTTATATTTTTTCTGTTTTTATATCCTCATTGAGTTCGTCCTATCCAATGATATTTTACTCTCATGGTTTGATTTCCTCTAATTTAAAATTGAAGGTCATTAGCGTTATTGTTTATAATTTGCTCATTCATTCTTAAATTGATTCCTACTTTTGCTTCATGCATTTGGGATTTTGGAGCGAGTTGGGAATTTTTATATTTTACGGGAGGGTTTAAATGATTGTTTATGACGTGATTTGACTCTAATATATGCTTCCACATGTTATTTTTTTTTCATTCTTCTATATTATTGTTATTTATGTAATGTCATTTATGTATTGGAACGCAGGATCCTTGTCGACCTGGTGTCAAAGATGCAGTGGAGCTTTGCCAAAAAGCTGGGGTTAAGGTATGTTTAATCTTTGATTTTGGTGTCCCATTAAGATACTCATCATGTTGACTGTGTTCAATTATAAAGTGTTATTGATGGCGGATGACAGCTTTATGTTGGCAAGTGGAAAATCCACCATGGTGTTTCGGCAAATTGCTGATAAACTGTAGATTATAGGAAAAGACTTCTATAAATAATAAGACATTTATACCAAGAATAACGTAGATAAAACATACAGTTAAAAAAAGTTTCTAGCATATCAAACATTCTATAAGTATGTTATTAGCTGGATTTACGGCCAGATTAGAGATTTCTCAACTTCAAACTGCCAGTTCACTCATGGCTCGCTATTGCCAACCTGCCACGCCATGACATCCCTATGCTGATTTCAGGAATTCCACTACACCATCCTTCAGCCATGGTGCCACCATAGCGGCTATTTTATAATATTTTCAATTGGCACATTTTCTTATATTATAATTCAACAGGCAGAGAGTGTGGAGAATTTGAGTTACCCTTGTATGTAAGGGTTTTGTGTCCTCATTTAAGAAAAAGACCAACTAAAAGTCATTTAGATGGAATTAGTAACTAATTTGCTATTTTCTCTAAAAGATAAATCCCCACAATTGGGGATTTTAGCTTATATTAATTAGAAATTCGAAATATAAGATCAGTTCTGAGATACTGGTGAGGTCCTTCACTCATGGTACCATTTTTTTCTATGGACTGAGTTTTTTGCCTACCAAATTGTAATGCCTGAAGAGTGAAGGACCAGTTTTTCTTTTTTTTAGTTTAATCTGATTTTCAATATGCTGCTAAATGAGCATTTAAATTAAGAATGCTTTATGCTTTGCACGTGCAAAACAATATTGATTTTTGTTTTTTGGTTTTGATTTCTAATTGTAGGTAAAAATGGTGACTGGTGACAATGTCAAAACTGCAAAAGCAATTGCTGTGGAATGTGGAATACTTGCTTCACTTGCGGATGCCACTGAGCCAAACATCATTGAAGGGAAAACATTTCGTGCCTTGACAGATTCCCAGAGAGAAGAAATTGCTGAAGCAATATCGGTAGAATCCTACTGTTATCACAACTTTCCTCATATGATCATATGTTTAATAATGAACTTGGCAAATAATATCGAGTGTCAATACTGTTTAATAGGTTATGGGACGATCATCTCCTAACGACAAGCTATTACTTGTGCAAGCATTGAGGAGGAAGGGACATGTTGTGGCTGTAACTGGGGATGGAACAAATGATGCTCCTGCACTGCATGAGGTTTGAGTAGCATTTCATTTTTTTTGTTTTATTTTTATTTATTTATTTTGTGATTAATCTTGTATTGTTATATCAAGTTTAAGCACACATTTCAGTGATGAGTGATGACAATATTGGTACACTAGGTTGAGTACAGTTATGCTACTGCTGTCTATTATATTTTTGTACTGTGTTGGTATAATGTTATCTAATGATGACAAGTCCTTATGTGGAATGATTCTGTTGAATACCAGTACTCATGCAGGAATGATTGTTCTAGTGAAGTAAACAAGTTTTTTATTTTCTGCTTGTGCTTATAAATTCTATAATATATGGAATATAGGCCGATATAGGTCTTGCAATGGGTATTCAAGGCACCGAAGTTGCCAAAGAGAGTTCTGATATCATTATTTTGGATGACAACTTTGCTTCAGTTGTGAAGGTTAGTTGTCTTCAATTCTAATTTTTAAATTGTGGAGATTTGATTTGTTCTTAATGAATGGTGCATTTTAAACATAAGCTGGAAGAACTATTTTTCGCACTACCAGAAATAGAAATAAAGAGCTATAAGTTTTTTAATACTTACCATTTAATGAGAGGTTTATATTGAGTGGAGGTGCACTGCATAACTTTAGATATTATTTTATGTGAACTGGCAATAGATTGATATCTGGTGCATAGGTGGAAATGACTTCCAATTTTCTCCACCAATGTAGGTTGTCAGATGGGGGCGGTCTGTATATGCCAATATTCAGAAATTTATCCAGTTTCAGCTTACAGTCAATGTGGCAGCTCTTGTTATCAATGTTGTTGCTGCAGTTTCCTCTGGAGATGTTCCACTAAATGCTGTGCAGGTCTGTTTTCTCTCTCTGGCTTGTGCTCATACGGTCGTTTATTCAGGAGGACATCCTTATATCTCTTTTCTCGCTCTTTGGCTTTTCCTCTGCAGCTTCTCTGGGTAAATCTCATCATGGATACTTTGGGAGCACTAGCCTTGGCAACTGAACCACCAACTGATCACCTCATGGATCGGCCTCCGGTGGGTCGAAGGTCAGAATTTTCAATTTTATGATCGATACTTTATGCTTTGGATCACGACATTTGTTTGATTATGTTATTCTAGTGCAGTTTTTGGACAATTAGGAAGAATGATACATTTGGGAAATCCAATCCTTTTTATTTTTTTTCTTTAAATATAAGTAAAGAGTAATGTGCTGATCCAGAGATGAGATATCCTTCAAGGAATACAAAAACGGCAGGGTGTAATAAATTGAAATTCAGCACACGGATTTCCTGAAAATAAGTTGCTAGTAGCCATAAAGATGCCAGTGAAGGCTATATTTATGTATGCTTGCTTGGTTTGACATACTGTGTTGGTGAATAAGTCTTTTTAGTTTGCACCACTTCCTTCAAAGCGAAAGTTCAGGTTCTTTTAATAGTAGAGATTTGAAGAGAGAAGGAAATGTGCAAGACTAAACAAAAGGGTATAATCAATTGAAAACTAATCTATGCCAAGAAACTCTTCAAACACTTGAACAAAAAAAAACCAGTATAGCCATAACGATGCTAGTGAAGGCTGAACTTGATTATGCAAACATAGTTGAATAGTGGGCGTATATGCATTGTTCATTAACCCGAGCTCTATTATTTACCTAATGTGCACTGGGTTTGCACATGCTTACCAATATTTTCTAGCTCTTTTATCAAAACAGTTGATGTAGTGCGCATGTTGCTGAACTGTTTATGAGATGGAATTGACAGTATCGTGTATGCTTTTCAGAGAGCCTCTCATAACAAATATCATGTGGAGAAATTTGCTGATACAGGTGAATTCTGTTCCTCATTTATTAGAGCCCTTGTTTTCATTGTAGTTGGGAGGAAATGATTTCGAAACTAGGATGTCTTACTTCACAAGTACTACTATGAATAACATCTTTTTCGTTTTTCCTCTTTTTCTGACTGAAATGTCAACAATGTTTGTAACTTTTTAGGCTATGTACCAAGTGACTGTCTTGCTTGTTCTGAATTTCCGAGGAATCAGTATTCTGGGTCTTGAGCATGATAGGCACGATCATGCGATCAAAGTAAAGAACACTTTGATCTTCAATGCATTTGTTTTCTCTCAAGTAAGTTCACCTTATCTTCAGCTAATCTTATATTTTGTATTTATTTTTTGGGTTGTTGGGGTGGAAGGGGGAATTCATGGGCTTGTAACTAAAAATATAGTATAAATGCAGGAAAATGCAACCTTCCATTATTTTATTGGTGTAATCAAGACTTTATTTATTTGTCTAGCACTTTGTGTCTTTTAGATTAAATTAAAATATATGTCAAAAAACAATTCAAATTGAGATATTTGTAGATTAATTAGAACACCTAAATTTAATTTTTATTGTGTTTAAGGAAGAAAAAAATGTAGTTCTCTTTCTTTTCATTTTCTATTACAATAGAATTCTCGAGTAAAATTTTGCTTATTGCTTTTCTTTAAAATTAAATGGGACCAATTGATTCGTAAGAGGGAAAAAGGATAGGAGTTATTCTATTCACAGAAGATTTTGGATGGCTTGCATGTGCTCTGGAGTTTTTCCATGTTGCTTGATTGTTGCCATATATTACATCTTAGTTTTATAGGTTTTGGCATTTGATAGATGCCCAATTCATTTTGGAACCTTATATTCATGGTCACATCGATAGCTGTCTTATAATATTTTTAAATTCGATTTTTCATGTAAATGATGATCAAGTATGCTTTCAAAACTGCAGGTCTTCAATGAATTTAATGCACGAAAACCTGATGAATTCAACATATTCAAAGGAGTCACGAAAAACTATCTATTTATGGGGATAGTGGGATTAACTGTTGTGCTTCAGGTTTGTCTTATTTCCCATCCTCTTGTTGTTTAGGAAACATTCTTTAGTTCACCATAAAAATTGGCACCTGTGTTTTCAGATTATCATCATTGAATTTCTTGGGAAGTTCACTACAACTGTGAGGCTTAATTGGCAACAGTGGCTCATTTCTGTTATCATTGGATTGATCAGGTCAGTTAAATCTTACTAGAATTCCAAGTTTATCTAGCTCGCTCTTGGCATGCTTTTAGTCAAAGATTGAGAAATGTCTTAAATTGGTTGTTTAAATTGCTCTAAGCATGTGTTGGAATGGAATTATGGCACTTGTAGCAATTGGTAGTTTGATACTATGACAAGTTCTAACACTATTTCATCTTCCTATGCTTTTAGTTGGCCTCTTGCCGTGGTTGGAAAATTTATTCCAGTGCCAGCAACTCCCATTAATAACCTTTTTTCAAGACTTCCTGGTAGAAGATCAAGAAAGAAGGAGGAACCTGAGGCTTCTTAATGATCATGATGATGTATAGATGTTTTTCTTTTTTCTGCTCATCTAAAATTGTAGTTTCAAGACAAATAGTGAATTGTTTTATACCTAGGCTCTAACAAGCATATACGGAATTTCAACTAGTATTGGTTTTTGTTAGTTTGACAAATGCTGGTAAATACTTGAGAAGTTGAAAGATATGGATGCTAATTACAATTTGGGTGCTTGTTCTCGTTGTTTTTAATGTATTCTTTTAGTTACAACGAAAGTATTTTGGAAATATGTCCTTCAAAGTTATTTTCAAGACATAAGAATCTGTTTCATTGAAAATTCAAAGGCTTACAATTAGTGCTTCTTTAGTATAACATTCACATATACTGATATACAGCACATTCAAAGATTAATAATGCCGAACCGGGTTCATGCATAGCTCATCATTTGGACGATTTGATGTGGTCGAGAAAGAGTTACTCTAACAAAGCGTGTAGCATTTTTTTGGTACATGAAAGCGTGTAGCCTAACTACCCAAAGATAAGGAGTAACAAAAATCACGGAAAGTGTATGGCCAAGTTACAAAAAATTGCTACTAGAGTCACCGAAAGTGTAGTCACATACTAAAAGTTATGGTATTACCCATTACTAAATTTACTTCAATAGATTTTAATAAAATCTCACTCTAACAGCAAGCCTAATGGCATGCTTCAAGAAGTGCTTTCTTTGTGTGCAATGCTTGGCACAATCAACAAACTTCCTTTTTTTCACAATTGTCACCAACTTGAACAATTTTTGTTGTCTCAGTGGCTTCTGTGATACCATCTTGATTAAACGCGGGTTTATGTATAAAAAAGTATAAAGTAGATATTAGATAGGGATAATTTTATCTGTGATAGGAAAAAACTGTCTCAAATTAATCGTACAAATAACATAAATTTTATTTTTTATTTTGTTATAATTGCCAAAGTCCTCATGTGAAATTATAATTGAATAATTGAATAGTTCTAATTATAGGTACATGGTTCATTTATATGTACCCTTCATCCCTTTTACTTATTTTAGGATGAACTCGTTCCGAGGTACAATGAATTTGGTACTCTGTGTGCAAGGGTAACAACAGAATCTGAGAAATTATGATTCAAACTTGAATTGCTGAGTAACATTAAAAACTGTGTTGGTGATAAAGTATATAAGATTTGGCACATAAGATGGAAACACAAGGGCACACACATAGCTTATGTTAACGACAACCATAGTTTCCATCTAGCTCTAGTTGGTTGACACAAAGTAACTAATTAGTTAAACATGTAGCAGGGGATCTACAATTTTCTTTCCCATATCAAATCCCTGCATATTTAATAATATAGCAAAAGCATGAATTAGCAAAATGGTTCTTTTGGGACACGTAAGGTGACATGTAGTCTGAGGCTGAAGCTGATGGGCTTGTTATTTCATTAGGAACAAGTATCTGTTTTTTTTATGATGCAATTCTAATCCCAGCAACATTGGCATAGAAGAGGTTAGGAGTAGCAGGCACAAACACATCACTCTGAGAAGATATGTGAAAATCAATGACATTCTCAAATTCAGAACTGAGAAACTTTCCCTTCATAACTTCTGGCATCACACTTTCCTGTTGATGCATAAGATATGCAGACTTCATTCAGCAACATGACATTCAAAAAAGTGAATTTCGAAGGAAATTAAAAAAAAAAAAAACCAAAAAGTTTACATTAATGTTATTTGTACAACATTATTGTACATGATACCTTCCCATTTAGGAAAAGAAAGAAGGGTCTCTCACGAGTCTTTTTAATTATTTCACTTTTCTTTTCCCAAAAGTGCCAAGCTTTGCTGTCCAATAATGTTGTACAAATAATGTTATTGGTCTAAAATAACATTATTGAAAAGTTTAATACTCCCTCCGGTCCTATATATAGGACATATTTTAGAAGCAATCTTTGGTCCTATATATAAGACATTTTGTATTTTCTATGCATCATTTATTGTTTTTTTCTTTTTTGTCCTTATTAAATGCATGTGCTTTTTGTTGTTCATTAATGAGTGTGAATTTTTCAAGAAAATTTGAGAGGGTAAAATTGTAATGTTACAATATATTCTCATAGAATTCATAAAACTAACTATTTTTCTTGGTCCGAGGAATATGGTTAAGTATGTCCTATATATAGGATCGGAGGGAGTAGTAAAAGTCAAATTAGAGTCCCAAGTCAAAGAAAAAGGAAATCCATTCGTGAACACCTAAAATAGGACACCAATATAAATACTCAAGTAACTGCGGATGAGTATCAACTATCAATATATCTCAACTACGATGCTTGGTCTAATCCGACCCCTGAAATCATCGGGTCAAGATAGATTCGCGAGATGAATCAGGTTATGCACACCTATGTTACACAAATACGAGTACTATATCTTATACGAGATACGGTATTTTCTAAAAAATTGGGGTACAAGTACGACAATATAAATTCCAATGTTATAAATAAATATATAAATAAGGTGCAAATAAATAATTTTGACATTAAAATAACATACAAGTATAATAAAATTAAGGGTTTTCTTAACCTCAGCCCTTAGGGCTGAGGATAAGAGGCTAAAAGTGGATATCATGTTTTGAAAAACTAAATATAAAGTGTTTTTATTCTTTCAATGTACCATTTTCCAACACATGATGTCCACTTTTAGCCTCTTATCCTCGGCCCTTAGGACTGAGGTTAAGAAAACCCTAAAATTAAAGGTTGATAATCAAAATAAATCAAAATATAAAAACGAAAGATTGTCAAGATTGATTATTACATTAATATATAATTTTTAAGAAAAAAATGATATTATTGACATAATTCAAACCTAAAATATAAGTTAACAATTATCCTGGAATACAACCAAAGTGAACCCGATACAGAGGACCGAAACTAATCAGTTGATGTCAACGATCATTTGCCCCAGTGAAGAGCAGCCATAGCCGAGCATCGCAAACAATAATGTCCGCATCAAAAAACAACATTCTTTTTCTCCGAAACCTCTCTCATTGTTTCTCCACAGTCACCAATAACCCATCATCATCACATTACCGTAAACAAATCTCCCTCGCCAATCTCTTTCAAAGGTTCGGTTTTCTAACCTCACATTTTCATCAATTCCTCTCTCAGAATCGCTTTCTTTTGAATTCAAATTTACCCGAGTTAGAAAAATCACTGTCCACGCTCCTATCCTTCAAGATTCCGCAAAAAAATCTTGTCTCTCTGATTCAAGATTGCCCCGGTGTGTTGGAGTATCAGTTTCTCAAGAAATGGGAAATGGGTTTCGAAAAAGTTAGCATTTTGAACCCTTCACCGTTGATGTTGGTGAATTTCTTGCAATGTTCTAATAGGTTTCACTTAGACCCAGTTGAGGTTTCGGAAAAAGTTGAGATTTTTAAGGGTTTGGGGTTTTCCGATAATGCATTGGCTATGGTTTTGGAGGGATTTCCTCCCGCGGTTGCGATGAGTGACAGGGAAATAGTTTCTGTGGTTGAGTTTCTTGTGGAATTTGGGATTCCTAAGGATGAGGTTGATCGAGTTGTTCGTTTGTATCCGAGGGTTTTGGGGTTCGGGGTTGAAGATAGGCTAAGACCATTGGTTCATGAGTTGAGGGGTTTGGGATTTTCCGGCCGCGAGGTAAGGAAAGAGATAGTTAGGGAGCCGAGGATTCTGGGGATGGAAATTGGGGAATTTTCGCGGTGTTTGCAGTTGTTGGAGACTTTGAAGTGTAGAGAGGCGGTTAAAGAGAGAATAATTGGTGAAGGTATGCTAAGAGCTTGTTTTGAAGTGAAACTGAGAGTGGATTGCTTGTGTAGTCACGGGTTGATTCGTAGAGATGCTTTGAAGATATTGTGGAAAGAACCGAGATTGATTACTTATGATTTGGAGGAGATTGAAAAGAAGATTGAGTTTTTAGTGCAGAGGATGAAATATAGTGTTGAATGTTTGCCTCATGTTCCGGAATATTTGGGTGCGAATTATGAAAAGCAGATTGTGCCCAGATACACGGTGATTGAGTATTTGAAAGCAAAAGGTGCGATTGGTTTTGAGATTGGATTGAAGGACCTGATCAAGCCTAGTAGGCTTAGGTTTTACAATCTTTATGTAAAGCCCTATCCAGAGTGTGAAAAAATGTATGGAAGATTTTGTGTAGCTCCTGAAGTTAAAAGCAAGCATCCAGCTGGACTATGGAAACTCTTTAAACCACAGAAGTTTACTGAAACCGATGAAGATGTGAAGAACATGAAGTCCTTCATGGAATTACTGGTATAGTTGTCTGAAAATGGCTTATTGTTAGTTGGATGAACAGACAGCTGAGACGTCATGCTTTGAATTAATTTTCAGTAATTTAACAACCAAAACTTTTTGCTGGTTGTCACGGGGTAGGATAAGCAATCAGATTTTTGTTGACAATGCGGCATTCCCTGCCAATCCTTCGTATGTTATTAATGGATGCAGTAAGATATTCAGAGATGGGAGAGATTGCATGTTACATAGATGGCTGAGAGATATTCAACAAGCTGTACGAATAACTCTGTAACTTAGAGGAATCAGGTTCAGATCCTCCATATGAATTGGGTACCTCCTGTATATCCTTGGGTTGGAGTCAATTGCGATGGAGCTTGTAATGTTGATCCCCAAGTTGTTGTCTGCAGAGGTCTCATCATGATTGCATTGTACGATATCCACTGGGCTTTTTCTCGAAATCTTACTGCAACCATAGTTTTAAATTTTGGTTGCTGTTGTGATTGCATTATGCTTGTCACAATTGCAAACAATTGGTGGAAAATGTTGTGTGACACTCTCTCTCTCCGTAATTGGGTAATTCACCGAGGGCCGATCTCATTTTTGGATACTTTAATTTTATAGGGTAAATGTGGCTCTTAGATTAAGCTGACTCTGTGTTTGTGTGATATATGCAGATTTGAAATGAGACTAAATCGACAGAACCAATGGATGGGTATTGTGGGTGATAACAGGAGTGTGGCACTTTGGAAAGTTGGTTTTGATCATGCATTGTTAGTGATGAAACCTTTTCTATCTGTTATATGAGGAGTTCTGTATTTAGTTAATATCAATTGAATCATTGAATTGAAGGACTCATAAGTTCTGAATCTGAATTTGGGGTATTTGTATATTCAAATTGATTTTCTATTGTGAATGACAGTCGAATCTTAAAATAGAAATGATATGTTTTTAGTTTCACTTCTGTACTATTTCAAATGACCGTTCATGTAGCATTTGAAATTTACATTATTAATTACCTTATTACTGTCAGATCAGTAGCTATTACATTTGGCTATTCTGCTATGCTATTTTTTAGACTATTCATTTATTTTTTTTTACTTGGACAATAATGCTTTTTTTTTTCAATGACCAGAAGTGATTTATTTTAATTCTTTTCAGCAAGCAGCACTTGTGCTTAATGCTTCTCGTCTATTTCGTTACACATTGGACTTGAAAAAAGAAGAGAAGAAGCAAACATTGAGAAAGATAAAGAGCACATGCACAAGCCATTCGAGTATGGTCCTTCAATTGTACTTTCTTAATTATGCTCATGTTAGATATCTGAAGTGTTCTATTTATTATTCATTTTGCTACATTAGGCAGCATACCTCTTCAAAGAAGGAGCCTTCCCTGAGGGGCAAGCAAATGGCGAGTAATTCGATTGTGCTTGTTATTATTTGTGGATAATGAATTGTTATTATTTTGTATGAAATGCCTTGTGGTGACTAGACTGTGATTTTATAAAGTTTACTCTGGCTGAAAATCTTTGCTACCTTTTTGATTTTAGTCATTACGATTGTCGATTAGTGACCTGGGAGATATTTGGTATGTTTGACTAGTTTGGCTGTCAATTCCAATAGTCTATTAGTGACCTGGGAGATATTTGGTATGTTTGACTAGTTTGGTTGTCAATTCCAATAGTCGGGAACGTAAATGATTACTATTTATTATTATACTTTTGGCACCATCTTTTCTTATAAATCATAAAAGATCAATCATGCTACCGCCCTTCTATTCATCTGATAAGCTGATGTTTATCTGGAAAACCTCTAGGTTCAAGGTCTAACTTGTTATTTCTTTTGACATTTTGCTTTATCTTGGAGAAATCACGGTAATGACCTAATATTAATTTGACTAGCTGCTTATTGGTCTGAGAAGCCTATATCTTTAGTAAGGTTTTATAATTTTTTTGACATCGCCACTTTCACTTCAAATTTATATTTCAGAAAATGGTGCCTGATCTGTTTGTGTTCGTAACACATCCTTGTTGTAATATGTTACATGGAGTAATTATCTTTTTGCCACTTGAAAATTGCTGTTAAGAATTCCTTTATGATCTTGTTGCAAGTTCATTCCCACTAAATTAGTCTTTTCTGTATATTCAACTGTCAATTATTCAACATAGCATTTTTAAGTGTCTAATTATAACTAATCTTGCCTATTAAAGTTTAAGACATTTATCTATAGATAATGGTCATTTTACCAAATGAGTTTAAGTTGTTGTCTGTCTCATCAGCCTGACTTGGGATTTTTTGTAGCATTATATGCTTTTCGTGTTTGTAGCTTGATGCTCCATGGGCCTTTTATGCAAATAATCTTTCCTCTGCTTCGCCTAGTATATGATAAAGTGTAGGGCAATGTTCCTTTTTCCAATGTTGATGCTCCATGGACCTTTACGTAAATAACCTTTTCTTGGCCTAGTAGTATATGATAAAGTGTAGGGCATTCTTCCTTTTCTCAATGTTGATGATTGATGCATTTAATGTTAGAAACTATAAAACCTCCTCTGACCTCCAGCGGTGAATTTGCTATTGGACAAGAGCAACTTGCTTCAATATCAAGGGATCATGATACTACTGCTTTGCAACAGCGTGGAGGGGTAAGTTTGCCCGGAATTATTTTCTTTACCTAGTTATGGTATCAGAGTGGTAAATTTTCATATATTTTTTCTTCATCACTATTAGGTTGCAGGGATATCAAAGTTGTTGCAAACTGATTTAGCGAAGGGAGTTCATGATGATGATGCTGAGTTACTAAGAAGGAGGAATGTGTTCGGTTCCAACAATTATCCTCGAAAGAAAGGAAGAAGTTTTTTGGTAAATTTTAGTGAACTTTGAATCCTTAGGTGCTTAGCGCTTTTATAGTTTCTGTTTATTGTTGGTGTATTAAAGTGACCACTTTGTTTTTGTTTCATCTTATAGATGTTTTTGTGGGATGCTTGCAAGGATCTGACCTTGATTATTTTAATAGTAGCTGCAGCAGCTTCATTGGCATTGGGGATAAAATCTGAGGTGAGATTGGCTTAGAAAATTATGATTCATTTTTTTAAACTTGGTGAGGAGTGAAGACATGTATTTGTTTCATCCGTATAAATAATAATGCCCAAACTTTTTGTTAGTCTATACTTACTGCCTCCCCCTCCCTCAAGTTCAGTCATCTCCAAACAACTATGTATCCTCCTGCCTTGTGCTGGTCTTGACATACTACTTTCTTTTACCAAATCGATGATGCGGAGAACAAAAGGAACTTCTAAATCTTCGAATTTGTCCTTTCCCTTGTAATTCTTTCTTGTTGTTATTGTTGGATTATGCCAACAGCTTACTTGATTTGATAGCTGCCTTTTTGTTTGATCCTTGAACACATCAGTGCAGAATGCTCCAGTGAACTTGCTAGGTTCCAGTAGAGTTGATGTACACTGCAGATTACCAGCACAGGTTTGAAGTATATGATTACACACATATTTAATTTGGTCTGAAGTCTGAACCATGCATGTCCATGTCAATATATAAATACATTCTACCCAACTAAGGACAACCTTTCAATTTATGAGCCTTTTGGAGGTTCTTTATGTCTCTTGTGCATAATTTAGTGCTATTAAATGTCCAAGTAAATTACAATCTATTAAGGAGCTTCCAGACCTCAACTCTTTAATGAAATATCTTTATGTAGTGTTGTTATTTTGACTGTTGTATCGTATGAATTCATTTTATTTTTAGCCTTCCTTATCCTTTTTACTTTTAGTCCTTCTCTTTACAATCTAGGATTAGGAATATATATTCTTCTTTGATGTTGAGGATTAGGTTTCATCAAGTTCAGAACTAACTTTCTGCTGCAGGGTATTAAGGAAGGATGGTCATGGTATGATGGAGGAAGCATTGCATTTGCAGTTATTCTTGTTACTGTTGTTACAGGTAGAGTATTATCTATTTGCAAGGTTTATAGTTTCTAGGAAAAAGTCTAAATTACACCCTTCACTTTTGCCTCGTGGTCTTTGGTCCTTCAACTTCCAAAATGTGTGGCAAGGCCTCTAAACTCCTATAAATGTTGAAAGTTGTCAAAAATTGTGACAGATGTTAATTCCTTTTTGGAGTATAGGGACCTTCTCACATTTTGAAAGTTGAAGGACTAATGAGCTCATGAGTCATAGTTGATGGGCATAATTTGGACTTTTTCCCGTTCCGATTCATCTTTTATTGTGAAGGTTATGATAACAATTACTCGTTTAGTAACTTGTCCTTTCAAGGGCCAATGACTCTCTTTCTCGCCTTCCTCTTATTGTAGCTATAAGTGATTATAAGCAGTCTCTCCAGTTTCGAGACCTAAATGAAGAGAAGAGAAACATTCACCTGGAGGTTTGTTGATTTGTTCTTTATTTTTTTGTTTTTGCCTATCCTTATGATTGCATTTCCTTTTTGTTAAGTTCTTATTTGTTCTCTCTGTAGGTCCCTGCTGATGGAATTCTGATTACTGGTCACTCTCTTGCGATTGATGAATCAAGTATGACTGGTGAAAGCAAAATTGTAAGTATTCATTTCTATGTCATGGGTAAATGAAATATTACTTTCCCATATTTTATGTAATGATTTTTCTTTTTGCAGGTCAATAAGGATTCCAAGGACCCTTTTCTGTTGTCTGGATGTAAAGTTGCAGATGGCAGTGGCACTATGCTTGTAATTTATACACTCTTTTTCTCTTTCATTCTTGTAATTGTACGTTGTCTTGATTTTAGATTAAACAACTAAGAATTTTGAAATGTTTGTTGAGGTATTTAATGACATTGGCGTATAATAGCTTCTTTGGTGGTTAATGTGGTTGGTAATTAATTCAAGGTGCGAAAAATTGTGCATTAGCTACGGAAAGTTATCCCCCTAAGGGCACTTGTTAAAGAACCAAATTTAGTATTAAAGTGTTTGAAAGTGTGGTTTTTTATCTTCTCGAGAGAAGAGAAAATGTGTACTTATGATATTTTTTCTAAATCTAGGGATGTTGGTTATTCACCTATTGATTGCATAAAAGTAAATGTATGCATGTTATTTCAAAATTTCAAATTAATAACATACTTTTATGGGGTTGCTAGATACAAAATGAAAATTATGCAAATGCATTTTTTCTTTCATAAATGTATTGCAAGAGCATCAATTAATATGTGAAATCTATTTGATTAATAATTTATTTCATAAAATATTTTGATATTTAATGCACACGTATTTGTAAGTATCAGATATATCAGATAGTATTGTATTGATATCAGATATGTAAAAGATAGGGATGGATGCATATAGATACAGAAGTGTTGGTGAAAGCGTTACACTAACGAAATGTGTAGCATTTTTTTGGTACATGAAAGCGTGTAGCCTAACTACCCAAGTATAAGGAGTAACAGAAATCACGGAAAGTGTGTAGCCAAGTTACAAAAAGATGCTACTAGAGTCACCGAAAGTGTAGTCACAAACTAAAAGAGTTATGGTATTACCCATTACTAAATTTACTTTATTAGATTTTAATAAAATCTCGCTCTAGAATATGATACAAGATGATCTGAGTAATTATGATTCAAACTTACATAAGATTTGGCACATAAAATGGAAACACAAGGGCACACACGTAGCTTATATTAAGGACAACCATACTTCCATCTAGAACAGTAAGCTCTAGTTGGTTGATACAAAGTCATTGATACAAAGTAACTGCATAGTTAAACATGTAGCAGGGGATTTATAATTTTCTTTTGCCATATCAAATCCCTGCATATATAATAATCTAGCAAAAGCATGAATAAGCAAAATGGTTCTTCTGGGACACGTAAGGTGACATGTAGTCTGAGGCTGAAGCTGATGGACTAGTTATTTCATTAGGAACAAGTATCTGTTTTTTTCCTGATGCAATTCTAACCCCAGCAACATTGGCATAGAAAAGGCCAAGAGTAGCAGGTACAAAGACATCACTCTGAGAAGATATGTGGAAATCAATAACATTCTCAAATTCAGAGCTGAGAAACTTTCCCTTCATAGCTTCTGGCATCACACTTTCCTATTGAAGCATAAAATATGCAGATTTCATTCAGCAACATGACATTCAAAAAAGTGAACTTTGAAGGAAATTAACAAAACCAAAATGTTTACATTAATGTTATTTGTACAACATTATTGGACATGATACCTTCCATTTTAAGAAATGTAAGAAGGGTCTCCCATAAGCCTTTCTAATTATTTCACTTTTCTTTTCCCAAAATTGAAGGTGTCAAGCTTTGATGTCCAACAATGTTGTACAAATAATATTATTGGTCTAAAATAACATTATCAAAAAGTTTAATAGTGAAATTCAAATTAGAGTTCAAGTCATAGAAAAAGGAAAACCTTTCGTGAACACCTAAAACAGGACACTGATATAGACATTGATGTGAGTGTGGATGAGTATCAAGATATCTCATATAACATAGTAGAGTAATTCATCATTTGCAAAACATGCTTGAGTATTACCTGAATGTCGATTTTAGTTGAACTAAGTTGGTAGAAAAATTACCTTGGTATAGGTTTTTGGGAAGATATCTTTGAGGGCATCAAGATGAGGATTCCATTTGGATTGAGTCACATAGATTGCAGTGTCTTGACTAAACCCAACCTTCTTGAGAAATTCACCAATCTCTTGTGGCTGGTAGCAAAGTTTTCTTCCTGATTCATATCTTCTATGACACTCCTTTTCTAACACCTCACTCCTCAAATCTACTGCAATGAACTGACCATTGTTCTGGCTGCAAGTGTGTAGGTTGTGAACCATAGACTCAACTACTTGTTCTATCTCTGGCTTCAGCTTAAGAGTTCCAAACATTGCATGGCATGCAAATGAGTTCAGCTTATTGTTCTTATTTCCTGCAATTGTTGCATCAACTGAGGGAAAATATGATTCAATCTTTACAATCCCTTTTGCTTTGTATATTGGCTGAACTTTCTTCACAATATAGTCTTCAGAGAACCTACTAGGCACCCTGACTATTGGTGGGTTTCCTTTGGATACATGGGCAGGCTGTATCCTTGTTACTCTCACCAACCCATCAAGGCTATTCAAGAACTCCCGAACATCATAGATATCTCCAAAGCTCCTGAAAAGAATTCAATCTATGTTAGAATTATATATAGCAAATAACAGAATCACTATATGATGATATAGATAGTTGTACTTTACTAGGAAATTATTTTAAGGTGATTATAAGTTGCATAGCATAAATGGGTAGAATAAGATTAACTAATCATATATGATTAATTTTGATCATGGTTTTAAATTTGAGCCCGTAGCCACAATTTAGGCCGTGATGTTTAGGTTGTTGATTGTTTCAAAATCGCATATGATCCCAATTGCAGCCACATCAGCTGCATTTTACCGCAATTGTGATAAACAAGACTTTGACCGTAAAACTATATTTAAAATATTGATTATGATCTAAAGCATTTTATATTAATCATGTTATATAAAGCACGAACATGGTGTATCCCGGCTTGCTACCCTTGATGTCAGGAAGGACAAGAGTGGCTCCAAGGTATCTAGCTACCACCACTGCATCAGCAATCTGTGCAAATAATCCCAAAATGAATGGACAATGGAGAGAAAGAAAAGATGACTAAAGACAAACTTCCATTGGAAACTTGTTACATAGATAGACCAAAAGAAAATGAAAGTTGTGCAACTAACTAAACCTGTGACATATGATACTCAGGGCCATTCATTAAGGAGAATGTGATGAAACCTTCTGTCTGCTCTGCTTCTTCTGCATTTATGGGAAGAGATGAGACATAAATAATAAGCATGACATCTAATTGATGATGGTTACATTAATTAATAGCTAAAAAAACACAAAGAGATCATAGCTCTTAGAGCCATAGAGGATGGAAAGTGGAAACTAACTCAACGTTGGGGTCTTCCAGCATGGTTTTAGTCCTTCACCATTTTCCTTAATCCAAGGTCTTTTGCTTAGATGTGAAACCGTTGCTAGGCTTTGTGTTGTAATGGTTACATTGGAAACTTGGGTGGCTGAGATATCAACCTATACATTGTTAAGTGTATAAGAACTTCATTAGTTACTTTATTCCAATTCAATAGTACTTACCTACTTCTAACCCGGAAAGTGGGAGAATCAAAATATAAAGTGAGGAAACTAACACTGCATGATCCAAAATTTTCCCATGGCATATTATTGTTTCAGTAAATGATGCTAATGATGTTAATTCATTATATTAATCAATTATCTCTCTCAAAATAACTATGAAATAAGAAGGATGTAGATCCAATGTATGAATTTCAATTGTTGCATTGTAAATATTCTATGTTATTCTGTTTTGCATTATTCTCAAATAAAATTTGGTTCATCATTTAAAAAGCTAAACTTTGAAATGATTGTTAATAAAACACTGATCAATAAAATAAAGAATAGTGAATTTAAAAAAAAAAAAATAAATAAAATAAAGAATAGTGGTATATCTCAAATCAGCACTTAATTAAAGGATGATATATCATTTCTTTTAAATATTACTCCATTGATTTTATAAATTCAGTCTTTTTGTCTTGTCTTATATATTATGTTGTTTTAGAAATATAATATTTATTTATATTTTTTTTCTTCTATACCCATATTTTTCATATTATCTTTTTCATTACCAATTTCTTTATTTTTTTTTCAACATAGTCTGTTCACACTTGTTATTACTCTTTCTTAAGAGATTATATAATGTTATTTTAGTTAAAATATATCAAAAATTTAAATCATCTAATTATTTCTTAATTTATGTGGACAACTTTGAACAACATAACTTATGAAACTAAAAGAGTAATATATAATTCGACAATGTATAAAAAAAACATCTTTAATAACAATGAATTAACTTTAGTTGTTATAATTAATTATTTTGATTATTTAATTTAATAACATATCATAACTTCATTATAGTTATCAACAACAACAGCAAAGAAGTAGAAGATGATTTCATATATACTAAAAAAACTAGTCTAATTGAAAAGGTTAGAGATACTTCATTAAACATTTTTTTTAAACTTGAATTCCAATTTTACATGAAAATTTTGAAGTGTGAAAAGATATCAAAAAAATCAAACCGGCACATAGCCTAAAGTTATGTAACACATACACAACACAAGACATCTCCAAGAAAAAATGTAAGGTATGTCTCATTTTACGTCTTTGATTATCATAAGAGCTCAATCTCTCATAGTAGCTTTTAATATTTTAACCTCTAAAAATATTTACATTCTCATTTTAAGGATCTATATCTAAATCCCAATTAGGATACTAGAATTCTCCCATAAGGCCCAAATTCACTCATTCACTCTCCCCATCCTTATCTCTCTCATGTTTTGCGTCCATGCTACATATCACGACATTTAATTTCTTGGCTCTTGTATATTTCATATAAATCCAAAATTTCTTATCATTTGGCTTCAATGAAATTAAATAGTGATATGCACTCTTTCTCACTACTAACGGTTGGGTCAAAAACATGCACCGACTCAGAGATAAAGTTATTGTTTCAATCATTAGAATTAAATTTTAAATATTCTATGTTTGTGCCAAAGACTTTACCTTTTACAACACGAAATTTATATTGGACCTTCATAACTTGCCCTAATTGTTACACCACGTATCCTTGACATTTTTAGTTTTGAAGTATGAACAACAATTCATTTATCTTAAGAAGTGACCCTATCCTAAGTTTACAACTCTAGCATCTTTTAAGGTCCAAACACTCTAAGCATCCCTATATCTTTAGGTATGTAAGATGAATGCCTCAAATGAGATTTTTTGAGTGGCACTCGAGTAGTGCTAGTCTATTAAATTATTTTAGCTTTGAAATAATATTTAACAATTTCAAAACGATATGATATTTTTGAAAAGTTTTTTATTTTTTCTCATAAAATTATAGGTATTTTCTATTTATCAGAGGTAGTTCTGTTCGAGTCAGATAGAATCATTCTGAGCGACAAAACTCTCTTTAACAAGTATGTAACGTAATAGCATTCAAACTCAAAATTTTAGTCAAGTTAAAACAACTCCTCACCGATTGATATATGAACTGAAAAGTCTTTATATGCCTATATAAAAACTCCATTCTAATTAAATAAAGCTTCGAGGTTAGGCAAATAAAACATGTGTTATAATAATTTTGATTCCTATCATTATTAAAAGAAAATATTCACAACATTGTTAAATGCCGAACAATGAAAACCCATACAAAGAAGTACCATATCTATACTATTCACAAGATAATAACTCAAATGGTAATTTCATGGGCATAGTAGGAATGCATTAAGCTTACTATGCTAAAATAAATGTGTAGATAGATACTTACATCATCATACGAATCGAAATGATCCTTCTTGATCATGTTGCCCAGCATTATGAACATTGAGAGAGTGAGAAGTCCAGCTAATGCTTGCCTCAAATCCATTGTAGACATTTTCTTCACTCTAAAAAATTTCTTCAACTTCTTATCCTCTTCAGGACTATTATCATTGAGCTCTCTAGGATCCCCCAAGTCTCTATAAAAAGACTTGGTCCTGCCGACTCGGGAAGAAGAAAACATTAGAAAAGTTTAATGAGAAACAAATGAAGAAGAAACTGACAACCCTGAATGAATCACGCACGCAAACTTATTTTGTAAGATATATAGCCAAAGAAGAAAAGATAGAAAAAAGCCATGGCTTTTGCGACAAGAATCTTTAGGCTTTTACTCTCTAAATTCATCATTAAATTGTATGAGTATATTACCTTCAAGGTTGCTTGGAACACTTAAATCGTGTAGCGGTTGTCTAGTTGTACATGCAATTGACACGTTTGCCTTTTTGTGAAGAGTTAATTTCATTTCTAATGCAATCTCATCCATGCATCTTTTGTTCACGCATATGCACTGAGTTTCATTTGCATCCTCATTTTACCATGCATAAGTTTATTGAGTGTAAAATCTACTAGGTATTCTCTCATCGATTTAGATTTTATCAACATGTTATTTGTAAATCGTAATCGTACTACTAGACTATTTTTTTTCCAGTAAATAACGGATTATTTTGTGATTTCTATTTCTTATTATTTTGTTATATAATATAATTATGAATAAAACATTATTTTTTAAGTACTTGAATAAAGGAAATTATAACAAACTATTCCAGATCACTTTTTGTCGCATGTGAAACAATCTTTTTATTTTTATTGTCATTTCCTCTTCCTAATCGGTGCAATAATAAATTTCCAATATTATAATAAGACATATAATGAAAATGTCATCCTGATCATTTTGACTGGATCGATGACCAAAATACCTATAAAAAGGTGGGTATCATGTAAATAGAACTCCTTGCATGAAGGACCCATTTTCCTAACATACATTTGGGGTAAGGGCAGTTTTCTTTTGTGTAACTTTTTTTCTAACAATATGTATCATGTATAATCTTTTGTGTAACTTTTTTTCTAACAATATGAGTCAAGCTGCAACATATTTATGCCAGATCATTGAGTAACTATTTTGAGTTGTGTTATATAGATTTTAATCATGTAGTCTATATATCTATATACATATATACATACATATATATATATATATATATATATATATATATATATATATATATGAATAAACAAAATCATTTTGATCTCCGAATGATATATTGGTCATTAATTTAGGCCCTGTTCGGGGTGGTTGTCAGTTTTTGGTTTTTGGTTTTGAAATTGTATTTTCAAAACAAAATTTGTTCGACAAAATTTGAGCTGAAATGATTTTTTACTTATTTGCAGAACAATTTCACCTTTATTCTCAAAACAACAAATAATGGTTTCATAATTTCAGCTTTGAGTTGCAAACTTCTACCATTTCATCTTTTGTGATATTCAACCACGACCACGACCACCATCAACATCACTCCTCCCACTACCATAACTGTTGCGGTTGCTGCGGTCACTGCTACTACTACGACTGCTATCCAACTAACACCATTCTGACTGCCTAAACCTCAACCACCACCGTGATCACCACAATAACCCTAGTCACTACTGTCACTGATGATAACCTCAACCACGTTACCCAACCACCACCATATCCTCACCTGTTATCATTGCCCCTCCTTGTACCACCATCATTACCAATTGGACCATGACCACTCAACCACCACCATAATGACCACCCCAACCACCATTAGCCTTGCATGACCATCACCACCATCACGACCGTCACTACCACCTCAACCACCACCATCCCTCGATGATAGCACTATCCCTCGATGACATCACCATCGACACCACCACCACCACCACCACCACCACCACATCCTCACCCCTCCCTCCCCCACTATCTCACCCTCTACCAATATCACATAAATTATCACCAATCTTCGCTCAAACTACCATTGTCGCCTCTAAGAGTCCAAGACCACCATTGCCTCTCCTGTCACCATCCTACAAACAGCACCACCATCACCACAACCACCACTATAGATTGCAACCACTATAACAATGACCACTACCGAATGTAAGTTGTTATGAAATAGTGATGGTAGTATACAAGTTCTGGTGTCTATGGTTGTGCATAACATGGTAGGAGAGTTATAAAAATTATAAGTTTGAAAATAATTTTGAAAACTGAAACCAAAAAAATCTAAAACCGGCATTATAAAACTGGAAGCTAATTTTGGTTTTTTAAAATTTTAAAACTCAACTAAAAATCACTTTGAATGGGACCTTAGTTTCTGAAAGACTTTATACATCAATTTAGTCTCCCAAAGATCAACATGACATCAAATAGTGTAAATTTTGATCCTCGAAAAATTCATGTGATTAACATGACAAATGCATGGGGTGTCAAAATTCAACGAATACATAATAATAAGTAACGTATTTTGCACATTTTGTCACGAGTTTGAATGACTTAGTGGCACTAGTATCTTGCCTTATGTTTGAGGTACAGGGTTTTGCTATTATTTTTGCCAAATATTCATCATTTCTTTTTTTTTGAATAAGCAAATATTCATCATTTCTAAATAAAAAATAACTAAAAATAAAATAATTGGTGGCAAAGTGATAGAAGGTTGAGCCTAGCAAAGATTAAAAGAATTATTGTACCTATTTGGAAGAAGGGAATAGGAAAAAATAATATAGTAATTAAATAAATTAGATTATTAGATAATGTTTTATGATTTTATTCTAGAAGATTCTTAGTGTTTAGGATTATGCCAAGTGTATGGTTATTATTAGTTTTAGGGTGATAATATTTGCTATATAAGGATTGTATCCCTTATGCTCTATCATCAATGAAAAATGAATCAAGTCTTTTAGTTTTTATTTGTTATTTTTCCTCTTACCTGCTTAATCTCTTTTGGTAGGATTCTTCTTCCTATCAAATGGTCCTTTCATTCTCTTACCCAACCTCCCCACCTACCATGGGTTTCCATCAGCCACCACCACTATACTCTCACCATCAGCCACCACCATGTCATATATGTTACACATCTTGTCTTCCAGAATATAACCAATTCCTTCTACCTAACCTATCACAGGAAGACCTGATGGAAAACTACCATTACAGATCTTATTACCTCCACCACCACCACCTTCATTCTCAACCACTCCGGCCGCCACCTCAGCCACCACCATTTTCTCACCTTTACCCTCCACCATTTCACTCACCTTCACAAATCTACTCATAATCACAACTCTCTCAGTTTTCTTCCTTTCCATCATGGCCAACACCAGATTCACCACCGTCTCACCTTCCCGTCGTCGGTTACACTCCGGCCAGAGATACCTTCTCTGACATCCGAGAGAAACTAGTAGTTAAGATGCAAGAAGATTTGATAGCCAATAGAGAAGCCATACTCTTAGAAAGCCAAAACCTAAAAAAAGTAGAAACAAATTTTCTTCCCTCTCTTTCAAAGGAGCAGTCGGCGGCGAGCACTGCCCCGCCACCACCAGACCCGAAACGGATTCCACCGCCGGTCACCGCACCATTACGGGAACCATGGTCATCGCCGCAAGCTTTTCCATTAGACACTGTCTCCGGTGAAAGAGATGAGACAAAGCAGGAGCTCCCTGTTAGCCACCACGCCACGTTGTCACAGTCAACTCCACCGCCACGAGATCCGATATGGAGACCATTGTCTCCGTCGTCGGACTTCCCCTCCGATGAGAACAAGGAGAGAGAAGAAGAGAGTTCCATGCCCAGTCGCCAACCACCGCAGACACCAACACCGCCGACGCGAACTCCGCCTTGGACATCTCCGTCACCGCCGCTAGCTCCACCGCGAGCGCCGCCATGGCGCCATTTATGTCAGCCATCGAATAACAAGAGAGATGCGAACTAGGGTCCAGACCCCGTGGACGTCCGTGCGCCACCGAGGCAGCCACCTCAAGCTCCTCCACAGGAATCACCGCCTCATGGCCCACCGTATCCGCCGCCACGAACTTTGCTATGGAAACCGCCGTGGAAGCCTCCTTTGCCACCACGAACCGCCTCAGAGTTTGGGGTTTTTGTTAAAGGTTCATCCTCGGAAGAAATAAAACAAGGTAAATTCATAGCTTTTGTAAGTAAATCAAAAGTTTTAGAGAAGAGCAAAGTGGGAGAAATGGATTTTAGATCTGAAATAATTTTTATCCACCAAAAAAAAATCCGAAAAAAAAATCCGAAATTATTTTTGAGAAAGAAGAAGAGACAGGGCAGAACATTCCCAGAGTGGCTCATCAGAAGGCGTTTTCAAAGTGGCCATTGTCTCGCACTCTTTCTCCCATTACAAATGTGTACTCACTTGCATCCTCCCAAGGCAAGATTCAAGCTTGCATCTCGACCTTGGTTGTTGAAGAGCAAAGCCACTAAGGCAAACAACCATGATATGATGGGTAATTCTATTAAAAACTATATAATGTATAAAATCTTAAGGGGAGCAGGTGCTCCCACATGCTCCTGTTGGATCGTTATAGCATGGTGCCAAAAGTCAAGGCACCAGCTGTGATTCCCATTACTCACCTTTGATTACAGGTTTCAAGTGGCCAAGGACCAACAGACAATTAAATATAACTGTATTTCAATTTATAGGTAAAATGTAAATACTTTGACATCCGTTTTCGTTACAGCAGAAAAAGCACAAAGTGGTACGGAGAGGTCCATGTTGTAAGCTCTTTATTTTAATTTATTCTTAGCTGGTACAATTTCATTGACTCACCTTTGAATTTTTTTATTACATGTTTTTTGACACAAATAATGGTCCAAACAAGTAAAATATAAAACAAGAGTGCTTCTACCATGCATCGGTTTTTTTGTTCCGGCTCTTTTTTTTAATTAATCTAATATATTTAAAAAAATCTGCTTTAAGTTTTCTGTGTTATTTTTATGTACATGTTTTTGTTATTTGGATTTGAATTTTATTATTATATTCTTCCTGACACAAGTAATGGTCCAAACAAATAAAATATAAAACAAAGGTGTTTCTACCATGTACCGGTTTTTGGTGCTCCGGATCTTTTTTATTTTTTTAATTTTAATAAATCTAATAAATTAAAAAAAATATAAGCTTGGGTTTTATGGTTTCTTTTTATGTACATGTTTTTGTTATTTGGATTTGAATTTTTTTTATTACATACTTCCTGACACATGTAATGGTTCAAACAAGTAAAATATAAAATAATGGTGTTTCTACCATACACCGATTTTTGGTGCTCCGGCTTTTTTTATTTTATTTTTTTTATTTTAATAAATCTAATATATTTAAAAAAAATATGATTTGGGTTTTCTGTGTTCTTTTTATGTACATGTTTTTGTTATTTGGATTTAAATTTTTTTTATTATATACTTCCTGACACACGTAATGGTCCAAACAAGTAAAAGTTGACTCGTCCAACCCGCCAATTATTATTACCGAAACTTAATATTAAAATTATTATCGAAAACTATAATTATAATTGTTCTAATTGTTTAAAATTATACTCCTTCCGGTCCTATACATAGGGCATACTTAACCATATTTTCCGGACCAAGGAAAATGGTTAGTTTTGTGAATTTTATGAGAATATATTGTAACATTACAATTTTAACCTTTTTATTTTACTTGGAAAGTTCACATTAATTAATGAATAACAAAAAAACATAGTTAGTCAAAGCATTTAATAAGAGCAAAAAAGAGAAAAAACAATTAATGATTCATAAAAAATATAAAATATCCTATATATAGGACCAAAGATTTATTTTAGAAGGTGCCATATGTATAGAATCGGAAGGAGTAATTATTTATTATAACACTTATTTATCATCAAACAGAGAGTACTCCATTAAGTTAGATTTTAAGGTAAACAGAGGTTCACGGACAAACACCAATTGCTTCAACAAATGATTCAAGTTAATATTAAAAAATTAATAAATGACAGGTGCAATAACAGGACGGAAATACTGACTTAAAAAGTCCCAGTTCCACTAACTAGCCAATCACCAGTTCGGTGCAAGTTGAGTACAACATCTCAGCTGTTCGAATTATGCACCAACAAAAGCACGGCTTAGATTCACGCCCTCACAGCTGGTGCCTTGACCTTGGGCACCAGGCTATAACTTGCCGCTCCTGTTATCCTCCGCTCTGTCATAAGGGATTCTCACACATGGATCCAGCAACAACCGCTCTTCACAATACTTGTATTGTTCGAATCGTTTTCTCGGGTGTCAAAGTTGGAAAATGGTACGCACACCATAAAAAAAAATAATCGAAGACACTTATTTTAATGTGGTTCAACACCTCTTGCCTATGTCCATGGTCATATCAAAGAAATCGTTCGCTATCACCGTCAAATGTACAAGTTTGTTGGACAAAGCTTGCAAACCCACCGTGGTGCGTCATCCTACAAACTTAAGTACCCAACTTAAGAGTTACAAAGAATGATAACTATACAATGAATATATTTTACTTTTGTTTTTATGTTTCTAGTTGGGCATGTTTATCGTTTTGTTCAAGGACACACTTAATATAGATTTGCCACGAGCTGAGAAGATCATCATATTTTACTTTTATTTTTATGTTTCTAGTTGGGCATGTTTACCGTATTGTTCAAGGACCCACTTAACATAGATTTGCCACGAGTTGAGAAAATCATCACAATATTCTTGATCCTCATTTATGTGTGTGTTTTCAAGCATACCGTGTTTCCTCTCGTCACTATTTTTTACATAGAGAAAAGTATCTCAAATCAATCCATGACAATCCTTTTTGACGTATTCATAACAAACTTAGGCTTTTTCTTTGTCATTTCCTTCCTTTGGAGTTGTTCAATAATAAATACTAATTATTTAAATTTAATTTTATACATATGCATTTTTTTGTTTTATTTATATATGGTACTTTTATTAATTCAAAATATTTTTAAAATGGAGGGTATCAATATATATGGAACGCACCTACAGAGGGACCCACATTTTTAAAACCTTTTATGAGATTCTTTTGTATTATGATAATGTTAGAATCCAATTTTCTTAGTCCTTTATCTATCTTCATTTTTTCATATTAACAACCACTATTAATGATTTAAGGAATCATGAATGTGTTATAAACTGTAGCAACATGCAAATGAGCAATAAGTAATTGGACACCAAAAGAGGATAAATAGTATGCAGAAAGAAGGAAAATGAATAAGATGATACAAGATCAATTATCTATCTCTAGATATGTCTATATAGAAGTAACCTATTTATCGATATCATCTGTATCCTATTAAATCCCAACTTTAAGCACTGTTATATATAGTTGATGACTATTCATGACATACATGGGTACTCTTCCTTTGAGATCAGACGCCATGAGAAAAATTATGAAATTAAGTAGATATTTAAGATGGGTCGATCATTTGGAAATTGAATTGTATCATTGTAAATTTGATTAAAAGCATGAATTAAAATGACTAATTTTTGTGCAATATATTGACTATGCATGAAGTAGTGAAGAGGAACTATACCTTGTCACTTCGGTAATGAGTGCAAAGATAAAAAAGGAGGGGATGATGACTTGATCTTCAAGGAGCCCAGAGAAACCGTCTAGGCATGTGTTCCATTAGAGTTTGGGCTAAGGCTTCCGAAACTCGGGTAACTTGCACCTCCAGATTGAAGTCCCTCTTAATTTACTCTGGAGCAGTGAGAGGATGAGACTAAACTATGGTGTAGTATGGCCTCAGCAACCGCAATTTCGTTGTTTGTTTGAAAAGATATCGACTTTTATAAATATTGTGGATCATTAACAAGTGATCACTTTTTTTTTTTTAATAATCGAGTGATCACTTTTTATTTGTTTGTTTGGTCATGTATTATATTTCCACCATGTGGTAAGACATGTACACTTGGTCACTTTCGTCTAGGTGGTTGGATGAAGAGGAGATGTAACAGTTGTGAATCTTTGAGAGTTCACCAAGGATCGTGATCTCGATGATTCTAGTGGTCACTAACATGTTTGTGTTTAACACCCTACTAGTTATATATATTTCATAATACCATAATAAATCAAATAACAAATAATCCGGTCACTAACATCACCCTACTACTTATATATTTCATAATACCATAATAAATCAAATAACAAATAATCCCCTGCAATCTGCTTTCAAATGCATAACAATTTCCTTATACTTTGTGTTCAAAACATAGTTTTTTTTTTTTTGTTTTGTTTAAATGGGAGGTCTTGGACTAGAACCCATTACTGGGGAGGGAAAAATCCTAAGTGTCCCTGCAGTCACCAATTAGGCTGTCTTACACGGACGTTCAAAACATAACTTTTAAATTATATAACATGTCCAAAGTATTTAATTTACAATCTAAGACCTTGCTGCACATCATATTATTGAGAGAGATATTTGAGAAAGAGAAAATGGTGATACTTGCAAACTGTTATCGGTTTTGATTATCCTGGATGCATCTTTCCAATGAGTTTGTTAATTTCATAAAGTGATGTGCTTAGTTGAATTTTGAAATTAGATAGTGATTGAGAGCAAGGTAAATTGAGTTTTCATTATTTTTAATTCTTCCAAAGCTGATGAATTTGTCTTGTTTTAAATATTTTAAAAATCTTCTTTGTTTTACGTATTTTTACTCCATGAAACAACGATGACTATAGCTAAAGAAACAACGTTTGATCTTATATCGTCATGTTTGATAGAGTCATCAATTATGAACATGTTGAAATAGTTTTTATTGCATTAAATATGTTATGAACTAACTTGTTTAATATAATAAGCATTTTGGTAGTCAAATTTTCCTATATTATAAGTTATATAATTTGGCCTCGACACCCGCAGTTTTTAACTCTTTGCTATGCCGTTGACACCAGGTAGACTGAAACAACGTCATTTTGAGGGGATAATTATTCATGTCAGACGACCGTTTATGTCTTATAATGTCAATTTCTCATAAGGAATAATGTGACAAATATTAGTTAAAGTCAAGGATCAAAATGACAATTTTTTTATTAAATATTTTCTCATGAAAACTAGTGATCCAGCATTGGGCGTGCGAAATTGAGCATAAAATAAGGGATTGGAATTGGGGTCTGAAATTGGGATTCTATTGTTTGGTTGTGCACTTGGAATTGAAATCACAATTCCAAATCCAATTATAATGAATTAGATTATTACTAAAACTACAAAAACTCAATTCCTACTATTAAGCCTCTTAATTACAATTTTACACTTTATAAAATTGAGAACCATAAGTCTAAAAAAAAAAACACATTGTCTCTTTATCGATCCACCCTGCTAGAGGTGGCAATTCGGGTTACTTGGTTGGGTTCGAGCTCGAACCATGATCGATTTGGGCCAAAAAGGCTTGAACGAAATTCAGGACAAAAATGAAGTAGCTAAACCTGTAACACCCTCACTTTTATTGGTTAATTTTAAATTTTAATAAAATTGGTGTTAGAAAATTTCTTTTAAAAGATTTTACGAGAATCTGGCAGAGTTTCCTCTGTTTTTCGGACTTCCCAAAAATTTCCTACTTTTAACCTGTCAGACCAAATTTTTTTTTAAAACCTAACACAACAGTTCAACAGCCAGTTCAGATCCTAACGCCCGATTAGTATAAGCCTTAGGGCATACGACTATTAGTTATTCTAAAATTTATAACAATAAATGTACACTCATAATAATAATAATTATACATTCCACGTAGTGGAATGAAATTCCTGCTCGGCTATGTCCCATGTAAGCTCCACTTCAGTACCTGCAAAATATAGCAAGAAGGATAACATTACACAGAACTTAAAAAGATAAATCCTAAAAGAAGACATAGTAACAACTAAGCCTACATTATTATTAACATACGCTACTCACAAATTTCCATATATGTAATTTCCCTTAATTCTTCTCTTATTCTCACATTCCTTTAATTTTTAATTCTATAACAGTTCTCGCATTTCACTACACTTTTTGGCCCGCTATTCATTTCTTTCAATTCATACTTCGCTATTCAATTTACCTCATTCATTCATTTATTTTCATTCTTAGTTCTCTGACTATTTCTACATTCTCTTTTCATTTTCCCACATATCAATCCACTTTTACTCCACTATTCATTTATATATCATTTCTCTTTTCCTTTTCCTTTTCTTTTCTTTTCACTTATTTTCCTTTTCTTGCGTTACAGTCAAATCCCTCTTACATTTTGATAATTTACTACCATCATGGTTCACCTGCATCATAAAACTGCGCACCTGCATCTTACGCTGTATAAATATAAATAGCAGCGCACTTGCGTCTTACGCTGTATAAATATCAATAACAATAGCTGCGCACCTGCGTCTTACGCTGTATAAATATAAATAGCTGCACACCTGCGTCTTACGCTGTATAAATATCAATATAAATAGCTGCGCACCTGCGTCTTACGCTGTATAAATATAAATATAAATAGCTGCGCACTTGCGTCTTACGCTGTATAAATATAAATAGCTGCGCACCTGCGTCTTACGCTGTATAAATATCAATATAAATAGCTGCGCACCTGCGTCTTACGCTGTATAAATATAAATATAAATAGCTGCGCACCTGTGTCTTACGCTGTATAAATATAAATAGCTGCGCACCTGCGTCTTACGTTGTATAAATATAAATAGCTGCGCACCTGCGTCTTACGCTGTATAAATATAAATATAAATATAAATATTTCTATGATTCCTCTATCTCAATAATATTTACTCATTCTTCTTACATTATTGCTCCATTCAATTTCACCACCATATTAACTTAATTTGTATTCCCTTATTATATTACGTCATTCTTCCTAACTGTCACAATTACATCCTCTCTCATTCTCTTATTATCTTTTCACTAAACTCTTTTATCGACTACCTACTTGTATTGGAAATTTAGTTTATTATTTCGTTTCTATTTCATTAATACTCGCCAATCTCTTAACTAAGTCTACTCCGCCCTTACTTAATGTTCTCGCATTTTAACTCCTCTTTTATCTCACTTT
This sequence comes from Crotalaria pallida, assembly GCA_037953625.1. Taxonomy (NCBI): domain Eukaryota; kingdom Viridiplantae; phylum Streptophyta; class Magnoliopsida; order Fabales; family Fabaceae; genus Crotalaria; species Crotalaria pallida. The sequence goes on from CM075650.1 coordinate 18,850,583, forward strand.
CAATTTAATCATTCCACTCTCCTTGCCTAATGCAATTTTTCTTTATTCTTTTCCTTTCGCTTTTAATTTGGTTTTCCTTAACTAATTTCCCTTGGTTTTATTTTATGTTTTTTCTACCTTTTCATTCTATATTAATTATTTTAATATTCTAAAGATACTCACTCATTCCGAACTTTATTCTATGCACATACATATTATTCCCTAAAGGGCGGTTTTCATTAATTATTTTAAATAGATCATTTATATTAGTGGGGACTATCCTAAGGGTCATTAAATTATTTCTTGATTATCCTATTCTTAGTCACCACTATAGAATCCTAGAATTTACTTCTCAAGTAAAGGTAATAGCCCTTCTTACCTCGGGCTTTTAAAAAGAACCTGAGTTGCGGTTCGGCAACGATGACGGCGTCGGTGTTGCTCCTCGTTAGCGAGAACGATCGCGGCCGGACCAAGGCAAGAGCTTCGAGCTTCGGGGTCCCCAACACAAGCCCGATGCGATCCCGGTCGGTAACGGCGCCGGTGAGATCCAAGAAGAGAGAGGAAGCTCGGCCGACGGGAAAGAGAGAGAAAGACCAAGAGAAGGAAGAGAGAGGAAGGTCAAGGATAGTAGTGGTGATGGTGGTTCGTGGTGGCGGTGGTGGCCGGTCAGGGGGCGCGGTGGAAGAGACCAGAGGAGAGAGAGTGATAATGGGAAGAGAGAGAGATTGTGAGGGAAGGAGAGAGAACGGTTGGAGGGGAGGAAGGGCTAGGCGGTGGCAGCCTTGGGTGGGTGGTGGCCCTGGGGAGGCGGCTGCACGTGGTGGAGGGAGGGAGAAGGTGGGGCGGAGAAATGAGGGAAGAAGGGAGTTGGTGCGAGCTTTTATGCACCTGGCGCGACTGGTCTGCGCGCTGGCGCTTGAGCGCCGCCCTCCGCGCCTGAGCGCGAGCGTGTACAGCTGGCCATATCTGATGCCAGCACGCGCCTGGGCGCGAGGCTCTCGCGCCTGAGCGCCAGACGGTTGACTTTTTGGTTGACCGTGCTATAATTTCTTCGTTAACCGTCGGATCTTTGCCCAAATTTGGAGACAAGCTTCCTAAGACACTTATCTCCATATCCAACGGTGGAAATTGTGTTTTTAGTCTTAAATATTTTAATTTATTTTTCTACCCTTTGTTATGTTTTAGTACCGAATTATCTATTCTTCTGGCCTGTTCCTAACTTCACTTTAATGTTCCTTTCTTTTCTAACCTTATTATTATTATTGTTATCCTTTCCTAATGTTAAAATACTTCTTTTGAATAACTATTTGTAGCTTATCATCCTTATTTCCTTTATTCTAATTATTATTTACTTATTCGTCTTTGGGTTTAAAATTCGGGATGTTACATTTCTCCTCCACTTATTAGAATTTCGTCCCCGAAATTCCATTCAGTTCCGTGAATGGAGAATCATCCCATTGGTAAGCTCCTGACTACGGTCTTCACTTCCTTTCGGTTTCCGTTTCCCGCTCCAGTTGTGGTTAGGGTCATGCCCACTTCAATGCTTGTCTCCTAATACTACGCATTATCTCTATCTACACTGGATCGTCAGTTTTTCTTATTATTAAAGTTCCACCTCCCATTCCTTGGATTGAAATCCTCCCCTACTTAGCATTGACATACATGATTATATCCATGCTAGGGGGTATGCTCATTCGTTACTCAGAATATAGCACTTAAGTTCCCGGCCGGTATCCAAGGTTGGAAAGAGGGCACGTGGGCGACTATCTATCGGTAGGCATAGAACTATGCCGGGTCTCTACGACTCGGCGAATTCTCATACATACATCTGAGATGTTTTGAAACTTGAAGAGAGTGAAGATGAAAAGAAGAAGAAGATGAAGCACTCAAGGATGAGTCTCACGGTCTTTGTAAGTCGACCCAGGATGTATTGGGTACATGTCAAGTAAGAAGACAGGGAAGATCACTCTAGATGATTTATTTGTGATAGGGAATTATCGAAAAATGCAATTTGTACAGACTGATGATTAATCTCATCCATACTCTGATACTTGCAGGTATCAGCTGTGGTTCTTAGGAAGAGGTTCTCTTGGCTAAATGTCAAGATTAAGCAGCCAGAAGTAACGGATTCCAACTACGACCCCTACTCTCTTGATGCGAACCTGGTAATGCCCAGGCCAAAGGTTGGTCTTAGCAAAAATACAGCTCCTTTATCTGTTTATCCAACTCCGCCAGTTTACTAGTGGCTAATCTACAGGGAGTTACGGGGATTTGATCTTATCCCAGAAACAAGATCAATGTAGAACTCAACTTCTCGATTGGTCATCACGTGGGCAAGATTCAAGTTAATGACCAAGTTCTCCCCCACTTAGTATTGACGTACCGGCTGTATCAATGCCGGGAAGTAGGCTCGATCGACACTAATAATCAAGTACGTACATTCTTGACCGTTGTTCGAGGTTGGTTCTCCACCAGTTCCTAGTGGCCTTCTTAGCGGTTTACATAAGGTTTTTAAGAATAACGGTCTTGAGCAACCATTGATGAGGATAACATTGTTACAAGTTGGGTTGATGCCCGACATAATGTCATCATTAATTTGAGAGATATCGGTGGCCTGTGCAAGTTTTTTATACCTTTCCAAAGAGTGGAAAGAGATAATAGCGGATGTTCGACATCTCATCCATTTTCGGTCTTGATGTTTCTGTGGGTACACTAAGGTAGTTTATGTTCGAGTTCTGCTCGGCTGTCGTTCTCATTCTTTACCATCACTCGGATGGGTTTCAGGTAGGACTATAAGGTTCTCCATTACTTAGTATCAACATACTTACGTAGATCGATACCAAGGGGTAGCTGAGCAGATGTTAAGAATTAGTGGTTCTACTTTTCGATTAGGTGACGGGTTTGGAAAACAAGGTTGGATGAACTACTTGTTGGGTTTTCCAAGATATGGAGGTTTCATGTACTTACATCTCTCTATGTTCCTATACTAGATAGGATTGTCATGGGTAGGTTTGTCGCACGATCGATTGTCACGAATTTCCACAAGATTTCTAGTGAGCTTGAACTTAATTTGACCTTCTTCGGGTCGGAATTTCTATGTCAGTGGTTCTACTCAGATTTGAGAGATTGCAATGATATATCTGCCAGTAAATGCAAAGACTGGGGTAGCTAGTCCCAATCCCTCATCTAGCAACAGCACATCATCACGTTCCTCAGGATTTGCAATGCTGTCGCCTGTCAATAAATGCGAAAATTGGGGTAGCTAATCCCAATCTCACCTCTATCAAACGACATCACCATTGCTGGATTGGGTGTTTATTAAAGCTTTAATTTCATGGATAATTTTCTATAGTCTTTCACGGTCACTTAGGTGAAAGAATGGGAAGGATGTTCCAGGTGTGTCTCTTAGTACCCCGTTGTGACATGGTCGGAATATAATTACTAAGGGGATACTCTAGGAGGTCTTACTACTGAAAGAAAAGAGAGGTTTAGAACTTAGGAAATAGTTCTAATTGAAAGCAATCCTAGGCTCTCCATGAGTTGATTCTTTAGCAAAGTGTTACTTCAAAATAACACGCACCTTCACTTGTTTTTCGGTACGGTTGGGGCGTATCAATGATATCGGCAATTGATAGGTGCGAAGACCGAGGTGATCAGTCACAATCTCACATCTATCAATAGCAATATCATTGTCGGGTTCTTGATGATATTATCACTCAACAGATGCAAGGATCAGAATGATCAGTTCTGACCTTACATTCCATTAGACGACAATACCATCCCGAATTCAGTTAACGCCAAACACGTATTCTATGGCTCATTGCTATCACCACGCTTCCAAGTCTCTTTACTTAGTCCTTATAAATAAATAAAGGCTTATTTAAGTTTTTAGTCCCTGAACTTAGGTGCTCTTTTGAAATTAGTCCTTGATCTTTTTTTTGTTGGTTTGGGTCCCTAAAGTTTTTCAATTTTTGGAAAATGACCTTGTTGTTGCTTAAGTGATGATATGACCGATGAAATACTACATAACCTTCGCAGTATCGATAGATAACATACTAGATGATGCCACGTGAATTTTAAAGATTAAAAAAAATTCAAATTTATTAAAAATAATTAAAAATTGTATTTTTTTTAAAAAAGAAAATAAAATCCTTTAATAATTTTGAAAAAAAAATTTAATAAAAAAAAATCATGTGGTGTTACAAAACGCTACATAGCACTTCATTCTTCGATCTCGGACAAGTGACGTGACATTTCATTGGTCATATCATCACTTAAGCAACAACAGGGTCCTTTTCCAAAAATTGAAAAAGTTTAGGGACCCAAAACAACGAAAAAAAAAGATCAAGGACTAATTCCAAAAGAGCATATAAGTTCAGGGACTAAAAACCTAAATAAACCATAAATATATATATATATATATATATATATATATATATATGCTCCCCTATATATAAAAAATTATATATCCTATTCATCTGACTTAAATACTATCACTTGGTTACTCGCTTGGTGAGTAACCCATAGGAGTTGTGAGTCCACACTCCAAGGCCGAGGGAAACTGCTTTGATACCATAAATGTAACACCCTCACTTTTATTGGTTAATTTTAAATTTTAATAAAATTGGTGTTAGAAAATTTCTTTTAGTCCTAATTACTTTTAAAAGATTTTACGAGAATCCGGCAGAGTTTCCTCTGTTTTTCGGACTTCCCAAAAATTTCCCTCTTTTAACCTGTCAGACCAGAAATTTTTTTAAAACCTAACACAACAGTTCAACAGCCAGTTCAGATCCTAACGCCCGATTAGTATAAGCCTCAGGGCATACGACTATTAGTTATTCTAAAATTTATAACAATAAATGTACACTCATAATAATAATAATTATACATTCCACGTAGTGGAATGAAATTCCTGCTAGGCCATGTCCCATGTAAGCTCCACTTTAGTACCTGCAAAATATAGCAAGAAGGGTAACATTACACAGAACTTAAAAAGATAAATCCTAAAAGAAGACATAGTAACAACTAAGCCTACATTATTATTAACATACGCTACTCACAAATTTCCATATATGTAATTTCCCTTAATTCTTCTCTTATTCTCACATTCCTTTAATTTTTAATTCTCTAACAGTTCTCGCATTTCACTACACTTTTTGGCCCGCTATTCATTTCTTTCAATTCATACTTCGCTATTCAATTTACCTCATTCATTCATTTATTTCCATTATTAGTTCTTTGATTATTTCTACATTCTCTTTTCATTTTCCCACATATCAATCCACTTTTAACCCACTATTCATTTATATATCAATTCTCTTTTCATTTTCCTTTTCTTTTCTTTTCACTTATTTTCCTTTTCTTGCGTTACATTCAAATCCCTCTTACATTTTGAAAATTTACTACCATCATGGTGCACCTGCATCATAAAACTGCGCACCTGCGTCTTACGCTGTATAAATATAAATAGCTGCGCACCTGCGTCTTACGCTGTATAAATAAAAATATAAATAGCTGCGCACCTGCGTCTTACGCTGTATAAATATCAATAGCTGCGCACCTGCGTCTTACGCTGTATAAATATCAATATAAATAGCTGCGCACCTGCGCCTTACGCTGTATAAATATAAATATAAATAACTGCGCACCTGCGTCTTACGCTGTATAAATATAAATAGCTGCGCACCTGCGTCTTACGCTGTATAAATATCAATATAAATAGCTGCGCACCCGCGTCTTATATTGTATAAATATAAATATAAATAGCTGCGCACCTGCGTCTTACGCTGTATAAATATAAATAGTTGCGCACCTGCGTCATACGCTGTATAAATATAAATAGCTGCGCACCTGTGTCTTACACTGTATAAATATCAATATAAATAGCTGCGCACCTGCGTCTTACGCTGTATAAATATAAATAGCTGCGCACCTGCGTCTTACGCTGTATAAATATAAATATAAATATAAATATAAATATTTCTATGATTCCTCTATCTCACTAATATTTACTCATTCTTCTTACATTATTGCTCCATTCAATTTCACCACCATATTAACTTAATTTGTCTTCCCTTATTATATTACGTCATTCTTCCTAACTGTTACAATTACATCCTCTCTCATTCTCTTATTATCTTTTCACTAAACTCTTTTATCGACTACCTACTTGTATTGGATATTTTGTTTATTATTTCGTTTCTATTTCATTAATACTCGCCAATCTCTTAACTAAGTCTACTCCGCCCTTACTTAATGTTCTCGCATTTTAACTCCTCTTTTATGTCGCTGTCAATTTAATCATTCCACTCTCCTTGCCTAATGCAATTTTACTTTATTCTTTTCCTTTCGCTTTTTCTTTGGTTTTCCTTAACTAATTTCCTTTGGTTTTATTTTATGTTTTTCTACCTTTTCATTCTATATTAATTATTTTAATATTCTAAAGATACTCACTCATTCCGAACTTTATTCTACGCACATACATATTATTCCCTAAAGGGCGGTTTTCATTAATTATTTTAAATAGATCATTTATATTAATGGGGACTATCCTAAAGGTCATTAAATTATTTCTTGATTATCCTATTCTTAGTCACCACTATAGAATCCTAGAATTTACTTCTCAAGTAAAGGTAATACAACCCTTCTTACCTCGGGCTTTTAAAAAGAACCTGGGTTGCGGTTCGGCAACGATGACGGCGTCGGTGTTGCTCCTCGTTAGCGAGAACGATCGCGGCTGGACCAATTCAAGAGCTTCGAGCTTCGGGGTCCCCGGCACAAGCCCGATGCGATCCCGGTCGGTAACGGAGCCGGTGAGATCCAAGAAGAGAGAGGAAGCTCGGCCGACGGGAAAGAGAGAGAAAGACCAAGAGAAGGAAGAGAGAGGAAGGTCAAGGATATTAGTGGTGGTGGTGGTTCGTGGTGGCGGTGGTGGCCGGCCAAGGGGCGCGGTGGAAGAGACCGGAGGAGAGAGAGTGATAAAGGGAAGAGAGAGAGATTGTGAGGGAAGGAGAGAGAACGGTTGGAGGGGAAGAAGGGCTAGGCGGCGGCGGCCTTGGGTGGGTGGTGGCCCAGGGGAGGCGGCTGCACGTGGTGGAGGGAGGGAGAAGGTGGGGCGGAGAAATGAGGGAAGAAGGGAGTTGGTGCGAGCTTTTATGCACCTGGCACGACTGGTCTGCGCTCTGGCGCTTGAGCGCTGTCCTCCGCGCCTGAGCGCGAGCGTGTACAGCTGGCCATATCTGATGCTAGCGCGCGCCTGGGCGCGAGGCTCTCGCGCCTGAGCGCCAGATGGTTGACTTTTTGGTTGACCGTGCTATAATTTCTTCGTTAACCGTCGGATCTTGCCCAAATTTGGAGAGAAGCTTCCTAAGACACTTATCTCCATATCCAACGGTGGAAATTGTGTTTTGAGTCTTAAATCTTTTATTTTAATTTTCTACCCTTTGTTATATTTTAGTACCAAATTATCTATTCTTCTGGCCTGTTCCTAACTTCACTTTAATGTTCCTTTCTTTTCTAACCTTATTATTATTATTGTTATCCTTTCCTAATGTTAAAATACTTCTTTTGAATAACTATTTTTAGCTTATCATCCTTATTTCCTTTATTCTAATTATTATTTACTTATTCGTCTTTGGGTTTAAAATTCGGGATGTTACAAAACCCATAGCGGACCACCTTTTTAACTAGAGTAGGACAGGTTTTGAGGTGAAATTAGTGGGCCGATCTGGAGACGACGGGTTTTGTTTTATTAAAACAAGCCAAAAAAGGCTCGAGATCTATTTGGATTGTATTTTGAGAGTTTAAACTCGCCTATTTATCAGGATTGTGAGAGCCGACCTGATCAAGCCAAGCTTTTTCGTCGACTCTAGTCTACCATAATGTTTCATCTTCCACTCTTATTGACTCTAAGAATCTTCTCAGCTTCATGACTCTATTTTTTCATCCCCTTCATTATCTACCACCACTAGAATATATGACTCTTGATAGCAAATAACCACAATGTCTCAATGGTATAAGCGATGGATGTGACACACACAAAAGGTTGTTGCAACGACGCAAACAAATGGTAACGATGACAACGCACAAACAATGGGATATAGTAATTAATTTAAATTTTTGAATTATGCAACTTATGCCAAAACAATGGAATTAAAAATTGAATTTACAAATCCAATTATCTACTTTCTAATTCTTTATACAATCCAAATACAGATTCACAATTCTTACTCAATTTCAATTCCGATAGAATTAAAATTGGAAATACAATTTGTGATGTCCTAGACGGTGAGGTTCCCCAAGGGTAAGGGAAGAAGACCTTCAGAGGAGCCTCTGTCTAGGGTTTCTGTGTGATGTTTGGTGGGAGTCCTCAAGTGGCTAAGGGAGAAAGCCAAGAAGCAACCCTAATCACTGGTGTGTGAAGGTGGCAATTAGGGTTAGAGGACGTACCTGAGCCCCATGTAGTACGGAGCTACTTATAGGGGGGAGCTGGTTGCCCTAATGGGCTTGCTTTAGGCCCAAGTAGGGCCAACCTGTACTGAGCTATGAGTGGATGAGCTGTCCTTGTGGATAAGGTGCTGAGCTGTCCTTGTGGATAAGGTGAGACACGTCATCCTGTCCTGGGTGTCGGACTCTGGGAGGTGTCGGACTCTGGGAGGTGTCGGACAGGGAAGTCGGACCTGGGTAGGAGTATGAGGTCGGCCCGTATCTGGTATCTGTTCGGCCTTTGAGCCTTGAGCTCGGCCCAGCACACATAGGGCTTCTTATAGGGCCGTGAGGCTTTAGGCGAGGGATCTGAGGACCTCGGCTAGGCCGAGTCCACCACATAAGCCCCCCAGCTCGGTCAAGGCTATCTGAGCCTTGTTCCGAGGTCTTGGTTTAGGTCCTTTTCCCAAATCCACCACATAAGAGCCGAGTTCACCACATAAGCCCCCTCGCTCAGTCAAGGCTATCTGAGCCTTGTTCCGAGGTTCTAGGGAGTTCAGATGATAAGTCTGCCAGGAGTTGGATCCAGCTTTCTCTGACGTCTTTTCATTATGATGGAGCAGGTCTGAGAGTTGTCCTTTCGCTTGCTCCGAAGTGACGCTTGCATTCTCGCATCTGACACGTGTCAGAGATTCCACCTAACGAAGCGTCGCCATTACTGCGACGTTGCTCGAGGTTCGTGATTCCAGCTGTTATGCGCCACGCGTCCCGGTACTTGTGGCTGGATGCTGGGTTGGGCCTCTTGGGTCAGGCCCAAATTTCGAAAGTGGGGGGAAAACGGTTTCCCTTCTCCTTCTTTGACTCAAAATTGCCAACACTGTTCCTCTCTCTCTCTCTCACACAAATCTCATTTTTTCTGCACCCAGTATCCTTTTCTTCCTCTCCCACCCGTAAATCCTTCTCTACAACTCTTTCTCTCCCCAAAACCAAAACCGTACCTCCATTATTGCAACTCCTTCTCCCTCCTCTCTTCAGGAATCATCTGATCTTGCGGGCTTTATTCTTCTAGGCTTATAATCTTAAGGTACTGTCTCTCTCCTTGCTTTTTCTTCTTCTTCCCTTTTCTTCTCTCTTTATTTGTTTCGCGGTTTACACAGGAGGGGGTTTAATATTCTTATTATGTGTTTCTGTTTTCACGATGTTGGGGTTTTTTCCTTGCGCATTGAAGTTTTGGTTTTTGGGGATATCTTTGGGAGTTTTTTGGTGTTCCTGGGTTTGGGGTGTTTTAGGATTTGTGGAGGGTTTTTGATTTGTGTTTTTGTCTTTATTTTTCAGAAAACCAAAGGAGTAGATTGGGTTCAGTATGAGTAGGGAATGGTTTAGGAAATGGGCTGGGGTAGTCTCCTTGTCATCTAGCAGTAGTGAGGAGGAGGACGACTCTTCCTCCTCGTCCTGTTCCTCTACGGAGGTAGACGAGGCGCTTCGTCGCCAAAGGGAGTATAGGCAGAAATACGAGAGACGGGTTCTGGAGGTTGATCCCGTCGAGGTAATCTATCCTCGGGATTGGGAGGAGAAGAGGGAGTGGATACGGCAGTACGCCTGGGCCGAGTTTGTTGACGGTAGGGAGCGTGCCGACTTCGAGAGGATGGAGAAAGAGGGGATGTACGAACGGGGGGTACCTGTGGTAGAGGGGAGATGCTCGCCCCTCAGAACAACTTCGAGGGGGTTCTCTGGGGGGTTATTTTTTGTAACCCGTAAGACTAATACCGAGCTCCCCTGTTCTTCCCCAGGTACCATGCCGCCTAGGAAGTGCGTCAGTCGACATGAACTTTACCCTGCGCCTTTCGATGCCGATCAATACGAGTGGGTTGATGTGGAGCCCAAAGGAGTCCAGTCCAGCTTTTGTTCCGAGGACAAGCTTGCCGAGGTGAGGAGAGCCGTGCTGCCTTGCCCAGGGGACGCCACCGGGACCTCTTACGAAGTACTCCCCTGTTCGGCCAATGACAGGATATGCAGCCGAACTGATAATAATTCCTTCTTCTTTTATGCCGACCTGATTCATAATCTCGGCGTGACCCTCCCGTTCACCGATCTGGAAATGAGGGTCTTAAACGAGCTCGGACTAGCTCCTTCCCAACTTCACCCCAATACTTGGTCGTTTCTCCGAGCATTCCAAAAGTACTGCGGAGCCAAGAATTTGGTATGCACTGTTCGGCTATTTTTGTGGATGTACAACCCGTTCGTCAGCAATAAGGACGGGCTCACTGTGGTTTGTTCGGCATGTTCTCCGAATCTTGGAAACATTTTAAACCAAGATTTTTTAAATACAAGTACGTTGGAACGGGGCTACCTTGGTTTCGGTCCGAGACGGGACCGAAGTTCCCTTTGGAGTAGACCCCAGAGTTCTTCAATCGTCATATCAGCACGCCGCAAAGGTGGTCGGGCGTAACCCTGGATGCCGATGAGGTCGTAACAGCCCACCATTTCCAGACTGAGTATCGAGCTCGGAAATTCCAGCTCGACATTGGAGTTTTCATGCAGTGTTCTGACAACGAAGTCTTGACAAAAATTGGTAGTTACTTTTGCTCTTATACTTGTACATTTCCTTTTATCCTTCTTATTAATTTCTCTTTATCCTTTTGTGTTTGCAAAAGAACATTGGTCGAACATGTCGTCCAGGGCGGTGAAGGCTGTGCTAGATGCACGGAAGAGGAAGAGGCCCGAAAACCCTTCCAACGAAGCGGTGGCTGCCGAAGCCTCCACTGAGACGACCTCAACTGACTCCGCTCCTCTTCACCCAACTCCGCCTGCAGTGATCATAGCCCCACCTCCTCCTCAATCTCCGAGTCCAAGCACTAAGGTAATCCTTGCTGCAGGTACTCCGCCCTCAGAGGCTGATACTCTTCCGAGGCCGCCGACCACCCTCGCCAAAACTTTGGTCAAAGACGCTCTCATCAAGATGTCGGGAGCTGAGTGGAAAAAGAAGGCTGAGGATATGGCCTGTCAACTGAAAAGGGCCACAACCATGTTTACTGTGCTGGCCGATTTCGCTGACGATGTGGCTGATGGAGTGTCACCGGCCAAGAAGAAAGCTCGGTCTGCTATGGCTGCCGAGGTGGAGGAGCTGAAGAGTGGCAAAAATGCTGCTGAGCAAAAACTGGCCGAGTTGGAAGGGAAGCACCGCCAACAGACGGAGGAGCTTCTAAAAAATCATGAGGAAGCTTTGGCTCAAGTGAGAGCGGATGCTAGGGAGGCTGGTCGGCAGGAGGGCCTTGCTGAGGTGGAGAAGGTTAGGACTTTGCTGAAGAGAAGGGTTGCTCAAGCTCTTAAATATAAGGTAGCCGCATCTGAGTCGGACTTCAATCTTGAGAGGGTGGTGAGCAAAATTTTTACCAGTGCAGTAGAACAAACTCTTCACCTGAACCAAGGGCTCCGAATTCGGTATGTCGGCGCCTCTGCCGGGTTCAGGGTGGAGGATGGGAAGATGGTCGATTATGACAAGGATGGGGTCGAGGTTGACCTAGACCAGCCCGAGGAGAACCTTCCCAACCCCTTGGTGGAGAAGCCAGATGAAGAGTTCGACCCGAGCTCGGTTGTCCTTTTCGATGTTGAAGATGAAGCAGCATAAGTCCCTTATGCTGGGCAGCTTGCGATTTGTCTATGTTCTTTTTTGTAACATGTTTGACAATGTTGGATTTGTCTATGTTCTTGTTATGTTGTCTATGCAAGTTCTTTCTAGTTTTAACTTGTTGCATGTTGTTATATTTATGCAAGTTTTTATTCTAACTTGTTGCATACGTACTATGTCCGAGGTCGGAGTTATGCAAGCCTTTTCTTTAACTTGTTGCACGAACGCGAGTTTTTCTTTACCAACTCGTTGCATGTTTATTCGTTCGACCTCGGATCCGAATTGCGATCACTTAGGTGGCAACCCAGGAAACTTATAAAAGGATGCAAGTGTTTGAGACTTGTCGCATATTGTAACTTTTATGCAAGTTTTTGTTTTAACTTGTTGCATATACACTGTGTCCGAGGTCGTCTCTAATCAAGCTTTGCATAAATGCGAGTTTTTATTGACTCGTTGCATGCTTCATTCATTTTGAAACCTGGGGTCCGAATTGCGATCAATTAGATAACTTGGCTTAAAAATACAAGTGTTTGATACTTGTTGTTTTTTAGATAACCAAGTAAAACTACTTTTGAGAGTACAAGTCCTTTACCAACTTGTTGTATTCAGACCTGATCGGACCTAAAAAACTTGTGCCCAGGACATTGGTGTTTAAAATCTAGTATAAATAACTCGGATAAACTCGGACGACTCAGTGAGTGCAGTAATCTTATAAGTTTTCCTCTAAATAAAGGTACTGTATATAAGTGCATACGGTTGGGATCTCGGATCCACCCACCTTAGCCGAGGTGGGAGTCCTCGTCCCCGATGTGAAAGAGGTTGCTGAGTTAAGCTATGTGGAAACATTTCACAGCAAGCTATTCTTTATCGGGTGTCCCATGTACACTGTGCATATGAGCCGATCTCCTTTACAAGACGTTGGCTGTGCATAGCGCCATGCAACATTTAGGTGGCCAGTGCTAAATGAGAAGCTAATACGTGCGTATATAAAACTGTGACACTTGAGTAAGGGGCAAGTTTGTACTTTTTCATTAATTATAAGTGTGAGTACGTTGCCTTTCATGGAATTAAAAAGGTGAATATATCACAATGGAACAGAATTTAAAGGAAGCATAATTTAAAATGAGCTTGAATTTGAATTTTTAGATGAGGATGCTGGCGACTGCCGATGATATCTGAAGTAAACCTATTTGAAACAGGTTCTCAGTGTCGTAAAGTCTTGGGAGTCCTTGAGCTCGATTCTTTCAGGAATTTCCCAGAGTATGTTTCTGGAACGCCTCTGTTGAGACTTCCCGCTTTCGGGCTCATTTCCGGCTTTTCCGATAGTTAAGACCGATGTCTGCTCCTCGGGGCGCGAGGTGATCAGGCTCGGACAACCCAGGCTGCGCTGTTTTGTTGTCTTGGTCGGCTAGCTCTTCCCTTGCTATCTTCCTCTGAACAAGAGCATCTTCTTGGATTTCTTCTGCCGATGTTGGATTTTCTTCGGCCTTGTGATGGTCACCCGAGGTGAACCGATATGAGAGGCCGGGGATATTGTTGGCAATGTTGCAAAGTGGGAGCTTTTTCATCTTGAGACACCAGAGCTCGGGAATTTGAAAAGCTCGGCTTGAGAAATGGGCAGGGAGTTTACTTCGGCTCTCAATTCGGAGCGATACTGAACGGAGGGCAGGGTTATTAACAGTTAGAGAAATGAGGGAATTCTCCCCCTGTGGGGGGTTGGAGAGGACTGGAAAAGAAAGGAGATTTCCTTTAAATGCATCTTGGATTTCTTGGGGAAGGTTGGCATCCATGATAACATCTTTGCTTGGGGCAGAGGGGGAGGGGGGCATTGCCAACCCTTGTTCTTGAGGAAAGGTCCTAAGGACATCTTGTTCGAACTGAACCTCGGCCAATAGAACTCTCCCCTTGGTCAATGTCGGATCAGTGAACTCTTTCTGCTTCTTTTTTACCTCCAGTAGGCTCGCATTGTAGCAGAGCCGGGCTTTCACCTGGTCAGCTTTGACCGTGACGACCTTGTCGTCGGATCCGACAAATTTCATTGCTAAGTGTACTGTTGAAACCACTGCCCCAAAAGCTTGTAGGCAGGTTCGTCCCAGTATCACGTTGTATGGGGAATCAGAGTCAACCACTAAAAATTTGATAATCTCCGTTCGGGCCGAAGGCTGGTTGCCTAAGGTCACCGGGAGGTGAATGGCTCCCAGGGGGCGTATTGCCTCACCCGTGAAGCTGATGAGATTGCCTTCGAACTGCACGAGGTCTGCCGACCTCAGCTTCAGCGCTTGAAATGTATGAAGAAAAAGAATGTTGGCCGAGCTTCCTTGGTCGATGAAAACTCGGGCGACTTCGAAATTGCCGATCAACGCCGTAATCACCATTGGATCATTGTGATCCGGGATGACGTCTTCCATGTCTTGATCAGAAAAAATGATAGGGATGTTCCTAGATGGTTTTTTTCCAACAGGATTGTGGTGGACAACGAGAAGTTGGTTGATGTACCTTTTCCTCTCTGCCCTCTTTTCTCCGCCACCGGCAAAACCTCCCGAGATAGTTTCAACTCGGAAGTTTTCCAGTGACTTGTCCAGATCTTGTACCACGACCATGTTTACTCGCTGTGGTTCTTCTTCCTTCTTTTCTGGGGACGGGTCGGCTTTGGCTTTTCCTTTATCGTTGTCTGGGCTGTGAGACCTTCTTCGGCCTCGTCTTTCCACCGCTTCGCGCACATATTGCTGCAATTTGCCCCTTCTCACCATATCCTCAATAACATCCCGAAGCCAGGTGCACTGATCGGTATGGTGGCCGTACCCGTCGTGGAAGTTGCAATATTTGGATTTGTCCCTGATATTGTTTTGATTTCTGAGAAAAGGGGGCCGAGGTACACTCCTGAGTTCGGTCTGCATGGTCTCTCTCCAGACTTGAGACCTCGGGACCGTAAGGGGGGGGGGGTGTAAGAATCATACTTAGTGATGTACGGACGTCGGCGGTCCTCTTGTTGGCCGACGTGAGAGCGACCTCGGTCACCCTGGTCTGCTTTTCCTCCTCTATCATCCCTGTTCCCGCGAGGACGACCTCGGGGGAGGATACTTTGCGAAGTGGCTTGAGAGTTTTCCATCCTACTTGACTGTCCTTTGTTGAATTCTTCGAGGTTGATGTATTTATTAGATCTCTGCCTCAGCTCGGCCATATCTCTCGGCGGCTTCCCGATCAAAGAGTCTTTAAATCCTCCCTCGGCCAGGCCTTGAGTGAGGAGGAGGACAGCCACCTCGGGAGATAGATTGGGGACTGAGCTGGATTCGCTGTGAAACCTGTGCAGGTATGCACGTAAGGATTCTTCTGGTTTTTGCGTCACTGTTGCTAACGTGTGGTCCGATCTGGGTTGCACACAGCTAGCAGTGTACATGTTAAGAAAGACTTGCTTCATTTCTGCCCAGTTGTTGACAGAATTCTTGGGTAGTGTTGAGTACCATCGGAGGACTAGGGCCTGGAGGGTCATAGAGAAAGCTCGACACTTGAGCCGATCTCCTCCACCATGAAAGTTCACAGCTCCCTCATAAGAAGGACATGCTCCTGAGGGTCTGTGAGGCCATTGTATCTGGGAATATTGCCGGGCCCGAGGTACCCAGGTGGTGGTTCATAAGCCATGACGGCTGGTGTAAAAGGATGCCCAGGGTGGGAATCATCCGAATCAGGTTGTTGCTGGTCAGGGGGTGGTGTAAGTTGTGTGACGGTTGTGTGTGGTGTTGCAAAGGTTTGTGGAGTTAACGGAGGTTGTGGTGGAAGAGGTGGTGGTGAAGGAAACTCATTTGGGGCCGGAGCTTGAACAACAGCTCGTTCAGCCAAACGCTGCATAGCAACTTGTTGGAGATCTGCGATAGCTTTCCTTGCTGTTCTACAATTCTCATTTGCTGTCTCATCAAGGATAAGAGTTCTGCATCTCGAGAGAGCGTAGACTGTCGTGAGTGGGAACGGTGTGTTGTGCTGACAGAGTGGGCACGTTCGCCGCGGTGGCGGTGCTGTTCGATGTTGGTTTCTCCGAGCTCAGAGTGTAACTGTACGCGCCGACCTCCGCCGTGATGCTGGGTTGGATTTGTAATGTCTCCAGTGTGAATGGTGTAAGGTCCACTATGGGTATGGGTGAATTCTGGTGGTGGAGGTGGCAATGGAAACGGGGGTGGTGGCGGGGGAGGAGGTGGAGGTGGTGGAGGGGGTGGTGGTGAGGACCTCGCTGCCCTATTGGCTTCAAGATGCAGGCGCAAGTCCTCAGTTGACGACACCCTTCTTGGACGCACCCTCCTTCTCCTCTGGACTGGTTGTTCCTCAGACATGGTAGAATCTTCTGGGTGAGGATGAAGTTTATCTTCCCCACAGACGGCGCCAATTTAATTCCATGCGCCAAATGGATATTCAAACAAAAAACATCTTTGACAAAACAATTATATATCTTAGGTAACTTTCACAATTAAGTATGAATGACAAAAGACAAGAAAAGAAAGAATGTGTTTAAAAAATTATGTCTGAGCGCATTCTTCCTAACATTTTTTTTCTATTTATTAAAGATATTTTTCGATTGATAATTGAAAATTAATCATTTATACTTATGAAAAAAATATTTTTCATTAATTTAGTAAGACTTGAATCTTTGACATTATGATTAAATAATTCAACCATATACACAATTCATTTTATAAATATATATTATTTTCTATAATTTTGTGGACATAATAAACAATTTAGGAACCAACAAAACCAGTACATGTAACATCCCTAATTTTAATTCCTAGTCTAATTATAAGTTTTATCGAATTAAATAAATGTTTCTTGAAATCAATCAATTAAGTGCTAGGTATTTTCATAAAATATATTATGTTAATTACGAAAGTACCTTTAATTGTATTTTAAAATAAATTCATTTAGAAAAATTATCCTATTTGAATAATATACTTTCTATTCTTTACCTTGATTTTTACAAAGATACAATATTAAATAAATTTTTGTTATTTCCTAGTATCTAGTGTTACGCTCTCTTTTTAACTTGAAAATAATTAATATTTCCAATAGTTGAATACTTGCTATCAAAATTAGGACTAGAAAATTTTTCATTTTTAAAACTTATACTTGCTCGTACATAAACCTTTTGTAATATAAACCAGTTTTTGAATTCGGCTTTATAATATCTTAGCTTCGAAAAGACCCTCGAGATAACATTTCCTTATTTATAGAAAACATTATTTGAAGTTATTATTAAAACATACCATTTGCCTCTCGAGTGGTTTTGAATACACCAAAAACATAAACTTATCGCCGAATCCTTTTTATATAGAAATAAGAGTTCGCGGAAGTAAAAATAATACTTATGGGGCACTGCTGAGGTAAAGAAACATCATATATATATATATATATATATATATATATATATATAGAAAAGTCATAACATACACCCCATCAGTACTGACAATAGCAAGTGATAAAAAGTCGAGATAGCAAGTTTTGATGAAACATATACAGACTAGCTGCATAAACTAAAAGCTCACTCCAAGACCTCTCAATATATACAATATATAACATAATCCAAAATAGAAGTCCCAGAGCAAGTCATCCGTGTCCTCAGCAGCTCCTCAGATCCTCCATAGCTCTATCCCTAGGATCTAGGATCCAAAACATCTAGGTTATGCAGGCTCCTATGAACCAGCGGGTCCACATCTCGCAGAAACAGTAGGCTCGACATGCACCTCCTCCTCGCTCTCATCCTCCACAGGGTCCTCCTTGACCTCGCCTGACTGTGTAGAAACCCCTCCACTGGGTCTAGGATCTGCAGAAGCAGTCCTATCATAATCAGTCGGACCAGGAGAAGGAGTCTCCTCAGTGACAACTCTATGGGAGGAAGGATGAGAACGAGTGGCAGCTCTAAAACGAAAACTATGGAAACGACGCATAGGTCGAGCCGGGGGTGGTCCTCTATATGTATAAAAAGGTGGAACATGCATAGTATAGACTAATGGGATCCTAAATCGACGAGGTCGCACTCGCACCAGAGGGTTAGGGTGGTAGAGAGTGATCTCCACCTCCCCCTCAAAAGTGGCGCCGTGCTTCTCATACGTCCATATACCGCTAGGGATAGGGCGTATCTCGATGCAAGCTAGGTATCTGGCCATCACCTAAACAGGGCTCAGGGAGTAAGTATACACAAATACATAATTGATAAAGACTAAAATTTACAATCACAAATATATCATGGATAGATCATAATGCAAATACATATGAGCACACCAGTTTTCAACATTATAACTCTTATAATGCAAGTGGCATGATATATGATTTTCTATCCACAACTGAGGCCTCTAAAGTCCATCTTGGACGTCCATCCAATACACCCTTGTGTTCCCGGAACACCGACATTCGTTCCCAGAACGTAATGCCGAACCATACTTGGATAATAAGCATCACTCCCGGAGTGTGCACCACGTTCCCAGAACGCATACGTTCCCAGAACGCATAAAAACCAGGTCCTGGACACTGGCCACATATCTATAATGTGTCATCAAGTAGGTTATAATTTGGTACCCCCGGAGTACCCTCCTCATATTCCCAGAATATGATAAACGTTCCTACCAACCAGACTTCCAGTCTATATGTATGCACAAACATCAGGGTTGGTTTTATCTTTACATTAATTAATGTGATTTAGAAACATTCCAATTTCTATTTTGAATGACTTATTTGAGGCAAAATCTTTGACATAAAAATTCTCCTTTGAATTTTCTCAAAACATGTCTTTAAAAACTTAGGTTGGGTAAAACCACATCAATGGTATTCAAAAACTTAACTTTTTATTTTTCAGATTCAGGTACTAACCGGTTACAGTCTCAGGCTAATCGGTTAGAATTACAGACCTGAACTGTTTACCATTGCAATTCAGAAAAACCCTTTTTTCTTGAATTCTCTACCCAATCTGTACACCATTTAAACCTTGTTTTATGTCTCAAAAAACACAGTTTCCATCATTCAAAATTAAAATCACATTTATCTTCGATAATACATAATTTTCTCTTGAAAATTATTTCATTGAATTAAGGTATAAACCTTTTCCCTCAATCTGAACCATGACACTTCATATTCAGATTATTCATAATGGAATTACAGTATAGATTTAAGCACAATCCCCAAAAGACTTAAGGACTGATTTGATAAACTAATTTTCTTTGAAATTCTGCAGTGTCTAACCGGTTACGAATATCGAGTAACCGGTTAGATTATGCAGTCAATCCCTTAAATTAAGAGTTTTGACACATCATTTTATTTGTTTCTCAAATCTAACCAAATTCCAGCATTTAACAGGGTTCATATACCTTAACCAAACATGTTTCCTCACAGAAACAAAATCAAAGTGCATGCATCAAGTTTTTTTTTTTGCATCAAATTGCATAAAAATCACATAAACACAATTTAATACAACAAAACTCAAAACAACCTTTCAAATTCAGAATTCAGCATCAACATACTTTGCATGCATCAAAATAAAGTTGCTCAACATCATAATGAGCAAAATATTGGCCTCCAAGCCTTGGTGCTATAATGCACATAATGCCCTTTTTGAGTGTTGTGAACTCAAATCCTAACTCACTCAACTTTTAGTCTAAATCTAGTATAAGGTAGACTTCTCCCATACCTTAAGACTGAATTTGATGAAGATTTGACTCAGAACTTGAAGAAAATCCCCAAATTTCACACAAACTCACAGCTCTGCTCTCAGCCACGAATTCCACCAACAGAGTCCAAAGATCAGAGGATTTGACACAGCAATTGACCAAAGAAATTGGGGAAAACCATTAGGACTCAAAATAGGTAACATTCACTAGGAAAGAGAAAAGATTTGGGGCTTAATGGTGAGCTACACTTACCAAAATCAAGGCTTGAATTCAGCTCCCCGATCAGGGAAAATACAGAACCCAGACTTCAAACCTCAAGCTTCCAAGATGGATTTCTCCTTCCACACACACTCTTGTCTTACAAATTTGGTATCAACACGAAGCTCTGGATGTAAGCTTCGTGTTCGTGTATCACTCGTCTCTCAACACTCAAGAACGAAAGAAAATTTGCTTCCACGAATCTGAAACCCTAAATCACAGCCTCTCCCCAAAATCAGAGTATCAACAACCCCATTCTTCAACAATTCCACTATATATAGACTAATCACGTTTACATGCACACTGACGCGTGGTTTTCCACTCAATTCAGGCTGTTATCGTGGCGAATTTTGGATTAATCAAGCGATTACTCATCAAAATCCACTAACCCAGTTTCTGGGTTCATCGTCTAACCGGTTACAGGGCATTACAAACCGGTTAGATTAGTTCAAAATTTAAAAATTAATATTTTTAAATCTTTCCCTCCAAGATCCTTTTTAATATTACCTTTAGGTCCTCATTTAGGGACCAAAATGCAATATCCTTATATTTTGCATTTATTTGCCATATAAAAATATTTCAACTTATTTTTATATTTAAGGCTAATTAAATACAAAACATAAACTTGGAAAATTTCTATAAATGAATAATAAAACTTTTTATTATTAATTTCCTATTATTCGGGAGACGAAAATTAGGGGTGTTACACTACTCCCCCACTTAAAAGGAATTTCGTCCCCGAAATTCTAGTTTACGAAAACAACTCCGGATACGCTTGACGCATCTTCTCCTCTAATTCCCATGTAGCTTCGGATACGTCAGCATTTTCCCGTATCACCTTAACCAAAGGTATTTCCTTTACCCTGAGCTGCTTGACTTCACGATCTTCTATTTGAACTGGTCTGGTCTCAAAGGTCAGGTTTTCCTTCAGAGTTAGGTCGTCAGGTTGGAGTTTCAGAATAACGGATGGGTCATGCACATACTTCTTTAATTGCGAAACGTGAAAGACGTTGTGCAAATTGGATAAAGAGGGTGGTAAAGCCAATTGATAAGCAACAGGGCCAACTCTCTTAAGGATTTGATATGGACCTATACACTTAGGCGAAAGCTTTCGGGTTCTCAAAGCTCTACTGATTCCTTTCATCGGGACTACCCGAAGGAACACATGATCGCCCTCAGAAAACTCTAATGGTTTTCTCCTCTTATCCGCATAACTCTTCTGCCGACTCTGAGCCGTTTTCATCTTTGCTTGAACCATCTTAATCTTCTCAGATGTTTGCTGTGCCATCTCTGGTCCAACCGTCAGGTTCTCCCCCACTTGGAACCAACATAGCGGGGTTTGACACTTCCTTCCATACAACGCCTCGAACGGTGCCATTCCAATGCTCGCATGATAGCTGTTGTTGTATGTGAATTCTGCAAGAGGTAACACTTGATCCCAACTTCCTTGTTCTTCAAGTGCACACGCTCGCAATACATCTTCCAAAGATTGAATTGTTCTCTCCATCTGGCCATCCGTTTGTGGATGATACGCAGAACTCAATTTCAACCTTGTTCCCATAGCGTCATGCAGACTTTTCCAGAATTGTGACGAAAATCTAGGGTCTCGATCTGACACAATACTCGAAGGCACTCCGTGAAGACGAACTACCTCCTTGATATAGATCTGGGTAAGCTTGTTCAAAGGATAAGGCATATTTATCGGAATAAAATGCGCAGACTTGGTTAACCTGTCCACAACCACCCAGATTGCATCATGATTTGCTGCTGTCCTCGGCAAACCAGACACAAAGTCCATTGAGATACTATCCCACTTCCATTGGGGAATCCTCAGAGGTTGCAACTGTCCTCCCGGTTTCTGATGTTCTACCTTCGCTTTCTGACAAATCAAACACGCCGCCACATATTCTGCCACATCCTTTTTCAATCCAGACCACCAAAACATCTTCTTCAAGTCTTGATACATTTTGGTTGATCCAGGATGCATACTCGTCCGACTCTTATGGGCTTCGTCAAGAATCAATCTTTTAACTTCCTGATTGCTTGGTATACAAATCCTTGTCCTGAAATGAAGGATTCCATCCTGCCCAATCTTGAAATCAGGTTCCCTTCCTTCTGAACCTAGTTTCCTCTTTTCCATCAATTCTTCGTCTGCTCGTTGCAACTCCCGAATCCTCTCCAAGAACTCGTTTGTGATTTGCAACATCCCCAACTTGAGACTTTATGGCTCCACTTGTGTCAACAAGCTCAAGTCTCTGAATTCCTCAATCAACGTTGCTTCCTTAACCATCATCGCACTTATGTGGGTTGCCTTCCGACTCAAAGCATCTGCAACCACATTCGCTTTACCCGGATGATAGTGGAGTTTAAAGTCGTAATCTTTCAAAAACTCCATCCATCTTGGAATGTAGTGCCATAGAGATGATGTCTCCATATCTTTAAGGCAAACACGATCGCAACCAATTCTAAATCGTGTGTCGGGTAATTTGCTTCATGATTCTTCAATTGTCTCGATGCATAAGCCACTACTCTTCCTTCTTGCATCAATACACAACCCAGTCCTTGCTTAGATGCATCACAGTAAACTTCAAAACTCTTGTGAGGATCAGGTAAGATTAACACAGGAGACGATGTTAACCTTTCCTTCAACTCACGGAAGCTAACTTCGCACCGATCGTCCCACACGAACTGTTGATCTTTCCGAGTCAACTTAGTCAAAGGCAATGCAATCTTAGAAAATCCTTCTATAAACCGACGATAGTATCCAGCCAGCCCTAAGAAACTTCTCACTTCCGTCACGGTCTTGGGCTGTTCCCAACTTAGTACTGAACTTACTTTTGCTGGATCCACCGCAATTCCTTCTTTAGAGATTACATGCCCCAAAAACTTCACTTCGTTCAACCAAAACTCGCACTTCATAAGTTTGGCATATAATTGCTTCTCCTTCAGGACTTTCAACACAATCCTGAGATGTTCTTCATGCTCTTTCGGATTTTTAGAATAGACCAGAATATCATCACTGAATACCACCACAAATAAATCCAAATATGGTCTAAAGATCCGGTTCATATAGTCCATGAAAATAGCAGGTGCATTAGTCAATCCGAACGGCATCACAACATACTCATAATGACCGTATCGAGATCGAAATGCAGTCTTGGGTATATCCTCCTCCTTTATCCTGATATGATGATAACCCAATCTCAGATCAATCTTGGAGAATACTGCAGCTCCCCTCACTTGGTCCATAAGGTCATCAATCCTTGGCAAGGGATACTTATTCTTAATAGTGACCTTATTCAGCTGCCTGTAGTCCACACACATCCTCATACTCCCATCTTTCTTCTTTACGAACAGTAATGGAGCTCCCCAAGGCGAAACGCTTGGCCTGATCATCTGCTTCTGCAACAGTTCTTCGATTTGCTTCTTCATCTCTGCCATTTCTGGTGGTGCCATTCTATAAGGAGCAATAGAGATGGGACCAGCTCCAGGGACTAAGTCAATCCCAAACTCTATCTCTCGCTTCGGAGGTAATCCTGGTATCTCTTCAGGAAATACTTCCGGAAATTCTCTCACTACCAGAATTTCCTTGATCGGCATTGACTCTTCTTCTCCCGAAGCCGAGAATAAACACATTTAACCCTTCGGTTCAAGGGTCCTATATTGAATTGTCTTTTCCTCACAATTGATGATCACTTGGTTCTTCATCAACCAATCCATTCCCAAGATCACATCCAATTATAAATTAGGAAGACAAACCAAATCTACCTTGGAAAGACGACCCAAAATTTCTACATCACACCCTAAGCAGACTTTAACGGTGAAGATCGGTATTCCTGTAGGGGTATCTATACTAAGATAGCAGGGTGAATCAGAAACAACAAGATTCAGCCTATTCACACATTCAGGGGAAACAAAAGAATGTGTAGCTCTAGAATCAAACATGATTTTGCAAGGTTGGTTATTAAGCAGAAAATTACCTTGCACGAGATTCGGGGTTTGGGTTGTTTCGCTACCACTCAGGGTAAATACTTTTCCGTGTACCACAGGCTTTCTTGCAGATCCCTTTGCATCTCCCTTTGCAGATTCTTTGCATTCACGAGCAAAGTGACCTTGTTTTCCACACTTGAAGCATCCTCCTGTGGACCAGCAAAACTGACCATGATGATAACGCTTGCATTTCTCGCAATAAGGAGCATTATCGCGAGACTTGTTCTTGTTATCCATCACCGCCTTGCCCTTACCCTTGTTCTTAGAATATGGACCATTATTCCGATGATCAAACTTCTTTTTCCTCTGTGGTCCATAGTTCTGTCCAACCCCTTTCACTTGACTTCCCATCAACTCCGCCTTCTTATCATCTCCATACATTCTGCACATATCCACAAGTGCAGGGAAACTCTGAATCCTTTGATAACTGAAGATAGACTTCAGCTCCGGCCTTAGCCCACCTTCAAACTTCACACACTTACTCCTTTCATCAGGGTTATTCAAGTAATAGGGAGAGTACTTTATCAGCTCCTCGAATCTGGCAGCATACTCCCCTACACTCATATCCCCCTGCTTCAATGGCATGAATTCCACTTCCTTCTTTCTTCGCAAATCTTCTGGAAAATATTTATTAAGGAATTTTTCCATAAATACTCCCCAGTTGATTGCCCTCCTTTCAAAATTTAGCAATTGGACCGTGTGATCCCACCAGTTTTCAGCTTCCCCATGAAGCATGTAAACTGCATAGGTTACCTTCTGTTCATCAGAACACTCCAGAGTTCGGAAAATCTTGTTAATCTCATACAACCACTTGTTCGCCTCATCAGGTTTATATCATCCCTCAAACCTTGGCGGATTGCACTTCCTGAACTCCGATAGAGTCTTAGCATCATGATTCGCCATGTTGCCAGCAGATGGGTTTCCAGTTCTCCCTTGAGATGGTTGTTGTCTCTGCTGCTGCTGCTGCATGCCTTCCAGCACGGTCGTGATTCGTTCTAACATTTCATTAGTATATTTCTATTCAGGGTTGCCATAGAAAGACCTGCACTATGGGCTTTGGGGTTACTAAAAAGGTCTTTAAACATAAATAATGCTACTAACTTACTCAAAACATATTCAATCAACATTGAATATCATACTTAGCTGCATCTTCGGGGCCATGAGGGACAGGACCAATGCTCTGATACCACCAAAGGTGTTACGCTCTCTTTTTAACTTGAAAATAATTAATATATTTCCAATAGTTGAATACTTGCTATCAAAATTAGGACTAGAAAATTTTTCATTTTTAAAACTTATACTTGCTCGTACATAAACCTTTTGTAATATAAACTAGTTTTTGAATTCGGCTTTATAATATCTTAGCTTCGAAAAGACCCTCGAGATAACATTTCCTTATTTATAGAAAACATTATTTGAAGTTATTATTAAAACATATCATTTGCCTCTCGAGTGGTTTTGAATACACCAAAAACATAAACTTATAGCCGAATCCCTTTTATATAGAAATCAGAGTTCGCGGAAGTAAAAATAATACTTATGGGGCGCTGCTGAGGTAAAGAAACATCATATATATATATATATATACATAGAAAAGTCATAACATACACCCCATCAGTACTGACAATAGCAAGTGATAAAAAGTCAAGATAGCAAGTTTTGATGGAACATATACAGACTAGCTGCATAAACTAAAAGCTCACTCCAAGACCTCTCAATATATACAATATATAACATAATCCAAAATAGAAGTCCTAGAGCAAGTCATCCGTGTCCTCAGCAGCTCCTCAGATCCTCCATAGCTCTATCCCTAGGATCTAGGATCCAAAACATCTAGGCTATGCAGGCTCCTATGAACCAGCGGGTCCACCTCTCGCAGAAACAGTCGGCTCGACATGCACCTCCTCCTCGCTCTCATCCTCCACAGGGTCCTCCTCGACCTCGCCTGACTGTGTATAAAGCATAAACTTATCGCCGAATCCTTTCTTAATAGAAATCAGAGTTCGCGGAAGTAAAAGTAATACTTATGGGGCACTGCTGAGGTAAAGAAAACATCATATATATATATATATATATATATATATATAATTCATAACATAACCCCATCAGTACAGTCAGTAGAAAGTGATAAAAAGTCGAGATAGCAAGTTTTTACGAAACATATACAGACCAGCTGCATAAAATAAAACCTCACTCTAAGACCTCTCGAATATATACAATATATAACAAAATCCAAAAATAGAAGTCTCAGAGCAAGTCATTTAGGATCCAAAAACATCTACGCTATGCAGGCTCCTATGAACCAACGGGTCCACCTCTAGCAGAAACTGTAACACCTAAGTTTATTTACCCTTTTATACCCTTAATTAAAAATAGCGACTTGAAAATTTCATTTTAAACTTATAAATTGATTAGTAAAAACTCTTAGTTATTTTTAATTCATAAGAAAATCTCCCGTCAAACGGACGGAGTTTCGTTTGTTTTTAGGACTTTTCCAAAATTTCTGTTTTCCTGCAACCTGATAAATAACATATTTTCAAAGTTCAAATCCAGCAGGGCTATTCACACACACACACACACACACACACACACACACACACACACACACACATATATATATATATATATTTATATCAGCTAGTGCATCTTCGTGCACGCATCAGAAACAAGTTTAAAACAGCAGAATCTAGTCATCAGAGTTAGCGGAATATAAACAAGTTAGGAAAACAGTTTTTCCCCAAAATAGACCCCTTTCCCAAAAGGAGTCGTCCCGGGCCCCCAAAAGCTATTTACATTTATATACAACAAAAAGGATTCACATCATCGGGCCCAGGACATTTCCATGTCCTACATAATAATAAGTGACCTACTCTCCCTGTGAGGGAGAGTACTCCTGCTCGGCCTGATCTTGTGCAAACTCTTCCTCAGTACCTGTGGAGATAGTAAGGAGTGAGTATTACACATAAAATGGGGAGGCAGTTCTCAATTAAGACATAATGCAACAATAAGCCATACACAAATAACAATTTAACCACAACATAATAAGAGTCAATGTATCACAATTCATTTTCAAGTATTCATTAGTTTCTCAAATCGATTTTTATTTAACATTTCCTTAAGTCTTTCGTTCCATGTATTTTAATCATATTCATATTCTTTTCTATCTGTCCCTGGTCACGACCTACTGCGTCTGCACTCCTGTGCACTCACGACTTACTGCGTCCGGGTGTGTTTCTCAAATCCCCTGGTCACGACCTACTGCGTTTGCACCACCGCGCGATAACGACTTACTGCGTCCGGGTGTGTTTCTCAATCCCCTGGTCACGACCTACTGCGTTCGCACCGCCGCGCGATAACGACTTACTGCGTCCGGGTGTGTTTCTCAATCCCCTGGTCACGACCTACTGCGTTCGCACCACCGCGCGATAACGACTTACTGCGTCCGGGTAATCCCCTGGTCACGACCTACTGCGCTCGCACCACCGTGCGATAGCGACTTACAGCGTCCGGGTATAATACAATCTCCCCTGGCTGAGCCTGGGTATAATTCATTTAGTTCCTTTATTATTATCAATTCTTTAGCAAATTTCCATTACTCAAAATTAATCACCACATTACCCATTTCCACTATCCAATGATCACTAATATATTTTATAACTTAATTAGCACAATTCATCTTAATATCACAACTCAAGTTATTAAACAATATAAGCATTTAATTCATCAACATCACCAAATCACAAAATGCAATATATCAACATCAAAATAAATTCCCTAAGTCATAAATTCTATTCTAGCAATTATTCTATATTATATCAACCTAAACTAACACAAAAATCTTAGTACCCATTATATGCATATTGTAAACTAAACCCCAGAGTAAGGTAATACTCACTATAACCCACTCCTTACCTTAAATTAGTAAAGAGAAATAGAACCTTAGTGAGCCCTAGCTCAAAATCTTGGAAACTTTGAATTTCCTAAGTCTAGCTTGCCACCTCAATAAGGAAATGATGAAATGATGATATACCACCCTATTTGATAGAGCACAAGAAGAATGGTCTTTATCCTTGCCTTGGTTTGAGTTGGAAGGCATGAAACAAAGCCCTACATGATCATGGGTGCAAGAACCCTAAGGGTTTTAGAACAAAAATTCATGAACTAAGGAGAGCTTGAATGAAAAGGAAAATAACTTATGGCATGAAGCTTACTTACCCAAATCAATGGTGGAAAAATGAAAAACCAAGGAGAAGGAAGAGATGAGCAATTCGTGAGAGCCAAGGGAGGAAGGAATGAGCTTTATCCCACTTCCATGGTGCAAGACTTGGTGGAGCTTGGTTGATTTTGGGTTGAAGTGCCCAAGAATCAAGTGTTTATGGTGGTTTGGTGATGGAAATGTGTTGGAGATGGAGAGAAAATGGATGAAGTTGATGGAGTTGTTTGGTGATGAAAGGTGGTGAAATGAGGTGTGTTTGGTGCCTTAATTTTTGCCTTGGTTCTGCTGGAAATCGTGTGGCTGAAATCCTTGACTTAGCCACCAAGTTCAATTTCAATGGACCAGATCTGTCCAGATCTGCGCCACGCGCCTGGGCGCATGCCAGGCTCGCCTGGGCTCACGATCAGCACCAGCACCAAGCTGGTGCATGGCTCATATGGTCAGCAGGAGTTTTGGCGCGCCAACACGCGATTTCTGGTGCAGCTGGTGCGATTTGCGCGCGCCTGAGCGCACGGAATGGTGCGCCTGAGCGAAAAAGCTCCTGAGTTGGTGCACCAATAAACAGTGGTGCGCCTGGGCGTGCACTAGAATTTCCAAAATTCGATTCGCCGTAACTTTTTCGTTAACCGTCGGATCGGGCCCAAATTTTTAGACAAGCTTCTTCACCCCATAAACTTCACATCCAACGGTGGAATTTATTTTCTTAGCATCCTATAATAAATTTCTAATTTTCTCTTTTCGGTCGATTTCTAACATCTAAAACGCCGATTTAACTCCCGATTTCGCTTATATGACTTTGCCCAAAGCCACAACTGCATTCTATACAACTCCTAGGACTTATAATCACCACTCACATCTCTACCAAAATTCATTAAGTCACTTTTCCTATTTTTCTAAGGTTTTTAATAATTATTTCATTAAAATCAAAGTTTAGGATGTTATAGAAACAGTCGGCTCAACGTGCACCTCCTCCTCGCTCTCATCCTCCACAGGGTCCTCATCGACCTCGCCTGACTGTGTAGAGACCCCACCACTGGGTCTAGGATCTGCAGAAGCAGTCCTATCGTAGTCAGTCGGACCAGGAGAAGGAGTCTCCTCAGTGACAACTCTATGGGTGGAAGGATGGGAACGAGTGGTAGCTCTAAAACGAAAACTATGAAAACGACGCATAGTTCGAGCCGGGGGTGGTCCTCTATATGTATAAAAAGGTGGAACATGCATAGTATAGACTAATGGGATCCTAAATCGACGAGGTCGCACTCGCACCAGAGGGTTAGGGTGGTAGAGAGTGATCTCAACCTCCCCCTCAAAAGTGGCACGGTGCTCCTCATACGTCCATATACCGCTAGGGATAGGGCGTATCTCGATGCAAGCTAGGTATCTGGCCATCACCTAAACAGGGCACAGGGAGTAAGTATACACATATACATAATTGATAAAGACTAAAATTTACAATCACAAATATATCATGGATAGATCATAATGCAAATACATATGAGCACACCAGTTTTCAACATTATAACTCTTATAATGCAAGTGGCATGATGTATGATTTTCTATCCACAACTGAGGCCTCTAAAGTCCATCTTGGACGTCCATCCAATACACCCTTGTGTTCTAGGAACACCGACATTCGTTCCCAGAACGTAATGCCGTACCATACTTGGATAATAAGCATCACTCCCGGAGTGTGCACCACGTTCCCAAAACGCATAAAAACCAGGTCCTGGACACTGGCCACATATCGATAATGTGTCATCAAGTAGGTTATAATTTGGTACTCCCGGAGTACCCTCCTCATATTCCCAGAATATGATAAACGTTCCTACCAACCAGACTTCCAGTCTATATGTATGGACAAACATCAGGGTTGGTTTTATCTTTACATTAATTAATGTGATTTAGAAACATTCCAATTTCTATTTTGAATGACTTATTTGAGGCAAAATCTTTGACATAAAAATTCTCCTTTGAATTGTCTCAAAACATGTCTTTAAAAACTTAGGTTGGGTAAAACCACATCAATGGTATTCAAATACTTAACTTTTTATTTTTCAGATTCAGGTACTAACCGGTTACAGTCTCAGGCTAACCGGTTAGAATTACAGACCTGAACTGTTTACCATTGCAATTCAGAAAAACCCTTTTTTCTTGAATTCTCTACCCAATCTATACACCATTTAAACCTTGTTTTATGCCTCAAAAATCACAGTTTCCATCATTCAAAATTAAAATCACATTTATCTTCAATAATACATAATTTTCTCTTGAAAATTATTTCATTGAATTAAGGTATAAACCTTTTCCCTCAATCTGAACCATGACACTTCATATTCAGATTATTCATAATGGAATTACAGTATAAATTTAAGCACAATCCCCAAAAGACTTAAGGACTGATTTGATAAACTAATTTTCTTTGAAATTCTGCAGTGTCTAACCGGTTACGAATATCGAGTAACCGGTTAGATTATGCAGTCAGTCCCTTAAATTAAGAGTTTTGACACATCATTTTCTTTGTTTCTCAAATCTAACCAAATTCCAGCATTTAACAGGGTTCATATACCTTAACCAAACATGTTTCCTCACAGAAACAAAATCAAAGTGCATGCATCAAGTTTTTTTTTTGCATCAAATTGCATAAAAATCACATAAACACAATTTAATACAACAAAACTCAAAACAACCTTTCAAATTCAGAATTCAGCATCAACATACTTTGCATGCATCAAAATAAAGTTGCTCAACATCATAATGAGCAAAATTTTGGCCTCCAAGCCTTGGTGCTATAATGCACAAAATGCCCTTTTTGAGTGTTGTGAACTCAAATCCTAACTCACTCAACTTTTAGTTTAAATCTAGTATAAGGTAGACTTCTCCCATACCTTAAGACTGAATTTGATGAATATTTGACTCAGAACTTGAAGAAAATCCCCAGATTTCACACAAACTCACAGCTCTGCTCTCAGCCACGAATTCCACCAACAGAGTCCAAAGATCAGAGGATTTGACACAGCAATTGACTAAAGAAATGGGGGAAAACCATTAGGACTCAAAATAGGTAACATGCACTAGGAAGGAGAAAAGATTTGGGGCTTAATGGTGAGCTACACTTACCAAAATCAAGGCTTGAATTCAGCTCCCCGATCAGGGAAAATACAGAACCCAGACTTCAAACCTCAAGCTTCGAAGATGGATTTCTCCTTCCACACACACTCTTGTCTTACAAATTTGGTATCAACACGAAGCTCTGGATGTAAGCTTCGTGTTCGTGTATCACTCGTCTCTCAACACTCAAGAACGAAAGAGAATTTGCTTCCACGAATATGAAACCCTAAATCACAGCCTCTCCCCAAAATCAGAGTATCAACAACCCCATTCTTCAACAATTCCACTATA
Organism: Crotalaria pallida; assembly: GCA_037953625.1. NCBI lineage: Eukaryota > Viridiplantae > Streptophyta > Magnoliopsida > Fabales > Fabaceae > Crotalaria > Crotalaria pallida. The sequence goes on from CM075650.1 coordinate 18,882,120, forward strand.
TATAGACTAATCACGTTTACATGCACACTGACGCGTGGTTTTCCACTCAATTCAGGCTGTTATCGTGGCGAATTTTGGATTAATCAAGCGATTACTCATCAAAATCCACTAACCCAGTTTCTGGGTTCATCGTCTAACCGGTTACAGGGCATTACTAACCGGTTAGATTAGTTCAAAATTTAAAAATTAATATTTTTAAATCTTTCTCTCCAAGATCCTTTTTAATATTACCTTTAGGTCCTCATTCAGGGACCAAAATGCAATATCCTTATATTTTGCATTTATTTGCCATATAAAAATATTTCAACTTATTTTTATATTTAAGGCTAATTAAATACAAAACATAAACTTGGAAACTTTCTATAAATTAATAATAAAACTTTTTATTATTAATTTCCTATTATTCGGGAGACGAAAATTAGGGATGTTACATCTAACTAATTTCTTACTTTATATTTTTCCTATGTGAAGCTATATGATGCTAAATTTTTATTATTAATATTTTTGGGAACAATTAAATAAATGAATGAATAGAGGTATATGTTTAAAAAAAAAAATTATGTGCGTGTGTTGTGTGTGTTTTGGGTTGAAGCCCTATCTTTTTTCCTGGCTTTTTTACCTAAGTGGGATAGTTTTAAAAACAATTTACGAAAAAAGGTAGTTTTGAAACTATTTACGTAACATGGGGCAGTCAACAAAACTATTTACGCAAATGGGGCAGTCAAAGTGTGAGACCCACAATTTTGCCCCAATTTAATTTAAATTATAATTAGATTTTTATATGATTATTTATGTGATAATATTTTTCTAGTGAAATTCTTATAGTGAACCATTGATTATTGGGTTGTATATTTCTAATTGTTTAAGTTAAGTATATATATAAACGTGGAAAATGTATAAATATATAAATATATATATAATTGTATATGATGCATTTGAAGTATATTAGTAGTATAAAAATATTTTATAAGGTTATTGAATGGTACTATACTTATATTTAAAATACAAAAAAAGATTTTTGAGGAAATATAGTAATATGACTTCGAAAATTCATATCTTTTAAACCGTACGTCGAAAAATTACAAATGATATACCAAAACGATCGTATCGAAGTGTAGATTATGAAAATGTAAAGTTTTGATTTTTATTTTGGAGTTTTCGAAATTTTATCACCACTACAGTACTGAACGAATTTTTTAAGTTTAAGAGTAAATGAGTGATTTTAATGCATTAAATGACCTTTTGACTCAAGTATATTTTATTTTGAAAACAAAAATATATTTCTGAGGTTTTGTATTGGACCACCGTCCAAATAAAATATATTTTCGTATTTTCTTATTATAAAATTATTTGAAAGCTTATGAAGTGCATTTTTGAAGGAAATGATCTTAGAACTTCAAAAATTCATAACTTTCAAACCGTAAGTCCAAAAATTATAAACCTTATATGAAAACGATCTCATTAAAATGTAGTATTTGAATATGTAAAAATAAAATTTTTATTTTGATACTTACGAAAAATTTCTGTACAGTAGGAAAAACGAGTTTTTGGTATTTTTAACTTAGAAAAATTATTTTGGAGCATAAAATAATTTATTAGACTATAAAATAATTTTATTTATATATTTAAATATTTATCTAAATGCCTACTAGTTGCACAGTCCAAATATTAGCATTTTTCTAATTATTTCTGAATTATTACAAATGAAAGCCTTAATGTGATTGGTCAATTATGTGGTGAATTCAAAATGGACCAATGGGAAATTTTATCCTTATTTTTTTTAATTAGGAGGGAGAGAGGAGAGTTTTCTGAAAATTGTGAGGAATCATTCTTAAGTTAATAAGCCATAGTTTTTGGAAAAATCCCATTTAATGCTTGTGAGTTTCCAAGTGATGAATTTAAGTTGATGACTCATCTTTGACTAGGAGGGGGGATGAATTTTGATCAGAATGAGGTGGAAAATTTGACTCCTCTTCACCTATAAATAGACTATCACACCTCTCACCATTTCACACACTACCTGTTGTTATTTTGAGAAAAAAAATTCCAAGAGAAAAGGGAGTGAGGGTGGCGAGTTGCATAGAGGAGGAGGAGGGAAATTTTCTCACTTTGGGGAAGCCTTTTAGCTTTAGGAGGAGAGGTAACTCTAAGTCTCTATTTTTAATTTATTTCATCTCTTATTCTACTGTTATTAGAATCTCTAATTCTTTTTATGATATTAAGAACTAAAAGGATTTTTTTTTATAACCCTAATCCTTGTTTTCTCTCTTCTCTCTCCTCCTCCACGGTGCTTGCCACCGTGAGCCGTCATGGCTAGGAAGACGGGAAGACCTCCGAAAACCCCTATCTCTTCTTCTACTAAGAATCCTCCAAGTGCGAATTAACGGCCTGAGTCTTCATCTTCGATGGAATTCAGCCTGTCGGATGAAGAGGCGCTTGAGGACATAGAAAGCTTGACTCCCAAGAAAGCTGCAGAACTATTGCAAAGTATTGATCTCTTGCGGCAGAGGGTGCAGAGCAAGATCCCTGTAGTTCAAAGTGATAAACAGAATGAGATTAATAATCTTCAACAAAATCAAGCAATCGAAACAGAGGTAGTGCAAAAACAGAATTCTCAGGAAAGTCGTCCACTTCACTCGGTTTGGGCGAATTTTGATATTACAAAATTGAGGAATGCAGGGGAAAAATTGAATTTTATTGAACCAGTTCTCAAGGAAGGCCAGGCTATTACTAAAATAGTAAAGGAGGATGTGGAGAATGAATTGGTTTTTTGGAAGAATGCAATTGTATGCTATGTTTTGGGGGCTAGGCCACCTTATTCTGTTTTTAGTGGATACATTAAGAAGGTTTGGGGTCATTTAGGTATTGATAAAATCCTGATGACGAATGATGGATCTATGGTTGTGAGATTCAATTCAATGGAGGCAAGGAATGAAGTCCTAGAAATTGGAATGTATCATTTTGATAAAAAGCCAATTATACTGGGACCATGGACTGGTAGGACAGGAGTGAAGGATCATCTGGACAGGTTCCCTGTTTGGATTCAGTTGCCCAATTTGAGTCCAAAATTTTGGAGTCAGTCAGCTTTGAGCAAGATTGCTAGTTTGATTGGCACTCCAATAATGGTGGATAAGGTCACTAAGGAGAGGAACAAACTCAATTATGCAAGGATTTTAATTGAAGTGAATCCTAATACTCTTCCTGAGGAAATTTTCTTTGAAGATGAGAAGGGTAATGTGGTGAATCAGAAGGTGACTTATGAGTGGAAACCAGTACTTTGTGCTAAATGCTCAAAGTATGGTCATGACTCTAAGATGTGTAGGAGTAATGTTGTTCAGAAGTGGGTGGAGAAGAAGAAGCCTTCTAGGGAAGATGTTGAGAAAATTGATGATTGTTTAAGAGCAAATGATGAGGAAGCTGTGGATAATGCTATCAAGAAGGCTAATGGGGAGAATAGTCAGCAATCCTTTGTTGCTGAGTCCATTAACCCTGGGAATTCTGATGTTGCTAAAAGTGGACCAAGTGCTAAGGTGCAAGATAAAGGTAAAGGTATTCTTGTTGAGAGTGAGCCTGTTGATTCTGAATCTAAGGATGTAGAGCCTTGGGTTCCAGTCATAACCAGAAGCAAAGCTCAAAGAAAACAGGGTGAGAATAAGGGGGTGGTGATTAAGGATGTGGCCTCTAAGGCCAATGGATAATATTTTAACATGGAATGTTAGAGGGTTCAATAACCCTCTGAAGTAGAGAGAGTTGAAATCTCTCTGCTGTATGAATAATGTAGGGTTGTTAACTATTTTAGAAAATAAGCTTAGAGCTAATTCTCTGAGCACCACTATAGAGAAGTTTGTTCCTGGTTGGCACTATGTGTCAAATATTGATCATCATCCAGTTGGGAGAATTTGTGTTGTCTGGAAGCCTGATATGTTCAGGGTAACAGTGTCGAAAGCTTCTAGCCAGTTGATTCATTGCTTAATTTTCTTGCCTGTCACTTCTGTTCAATGGCTGACCACTTTTGTTTATGGGCTAAATGACCATGTGTTGAGAAGGGAATTATGGGAGGAGCTAAGGGAAATTCATGGGACTGTGAATAGCCCTTGGTTAATTTCAGGAGACTTTAATTGTTGTTTGGATCCTTCTGAGAAGTTGGGAGGGAATCAGGTTGATTGGGAGGCCATGGAGGAGTTTAGGGAGTATTCAGGATTGTGGTCTTCAGGATATGAAGTTTTGTGGGAATTTATTCACTTGGTGTAATAGGCAGCATGATGGGAACAAAATTTATAGTAAACTGGATAGGAATTTGGTGAATGAGGATTGGTTACAGTTGTGGCCTTCTTTGTTTACTCAATTTCTTAATAGCAATATTTCTGATCATTCTCCAGCTCTAATCATGGATTCTAGTGTGCAAGTGAAGCCTAAGGGGGGCTTTAAATTCTTTAATGTTTGTGCTCAGGATGCTGAATTCTTGACTATTGTGAAGGAGAACTGGGAGATGGATGTTGATGGTTATGCTCAATTCAGGGTTTTGAGGAAGCTTAGTTATCTTAAACAACCTCTAATTCAGCTGTTTAAAAGGAAGTATGCCAATTCTGTTTTGCAGGAGCAAGCTCTAAGGGAGGAATTGGATTCTATTCAGTCTATGATTACTGTGAAGCCTCAGGATCCAGATCTTCATTTGAAGGAGAAAATCCTTTATGGAAGATACATGAAGGCATTAAAGGACTCTATTGCTATCTTATAACAGAAGGCTAAAGAAAAGTGGGCTAAGGAAGGGGATCAAAATACTGCCTATTTTCATAGTGCGATTAGAACCAGACAGTATAGAAATAGAATTCTGAGCTTAACTTCAGAGGATGGGCAGTGCATTCATGACCAACAGGGAATTATGGATGAATTTGTGAGTCATTATTCCAGATTGTTTGGTAGAAAAAAAGTGGTATGGTCCTTGGAGGACATTGTGTGTCAGAATGGGCCAGTTCTTAGTGTTGAGGAGCAGTTGAATCTTATTAAGCCTTTCTCAAGGGAGGAGATTAGACAGAGTATGTGGTCAATTGATAAGGACAAGTCACCTGGTCCTGATGGATTTGGCTCAGGCTTTTTCAAAGCAGCCTGGGAAGTGGTTGGTGAGGACTGTTGTTTGGCTATAGAGGAGTTCTTTAATTCAGGTAAGCTTTTAAGAGCTTGGAATTATACTGATATGGTTATGATCCCTAAATGTGATAATGCTTCTACAACTAGAGATTACAGGCCTATTGCCTGTTGTAATACACTTTACAAGTGTATATCTAAGTTGTTATGCATGAGACTCAGAGAAGTACTGCCAAAGCTAATTAATAACAACCAGACAACATTTGTTAAGGGGAGAAGTATAGTTCATAATGTCCTCATTGTTCAGGATCTCATGAGATTATATAGAAGGAAGAATGTATCAGCTAGATGCTTATTGAAAATTGACTTAATGAAGGCTTATGATTCTCTTAGCTGGAGTTTTATCAGAGAGATGTTGGAGGCATTAAGATTTCCTAGTAAATTTGTTAGCTGGATTATGATGTGCATCTCATCAGTTTCCTTTAATATTGTGATCAATGGGCAGGACTCTCAGCAGTTTAGAAGTAACAGTGGCATTAGACAAGGAGATCCTATTTCTCCCTTGTTGTTTGTCATTGCTATGGAAGGTCTCTCTAGAAGGTTAATGGTTGCCACTAAGGAAAATGGGTTCAGATTTCATCCTCTTTGTAGAGAATTGAATCTTGTTAACTTAATCTTTGCTGATGATCTAATGGTATTTTGCAAAGGACATCCTAGGAGTGTCAGGATCATAAGCAATGCATTGATGGAGTTTTCTAAAAATTCAGGTTTACAGGCTAATCAGGAGAAATCACAGATCTACCTTGCTGGGGTAAAGGAGGCTTTTAAAAGTGAAATTTTGGAGTGCACAGGGTTTAGGGAAGGCTCTTTTCCTTTTAGGTACTTGGGGTTTCCTATCACAGCTAAGAAGTGGTCAATATCTACTTGCAAAGTTCTCATTGACAAAGTAGCTGCCAGGTTGAACAGCTGGAGAACAAGGCACTTATCCTATCAGGCAAGGTGTGTGCTCATTAACTCTGTGTTGCTTACTTTACACACTTATTGGGCTTCAGTGTTTATTATTCCTAAGTCTGTTCTTAAAGGGGTTGAGAGGATCTGCAGGAAATTCTTATGGGGTGATAAGCCTGCTGGTAATGTCAGTTGGTCTAATGTTTGTAAAGAGAAGAAATTTGGGGGTTTGGGTTTTAAGAACTCAATTTTGTGGAATAAAGCAGGCCTTGGGAAGCAGGTGTGGAGCATTTCAAAAAAGGAAGATATCTTGTGGGTTAAATGGATTAATCAGGTATACTTAAAAAATGATTCAATATGGGAAGCTCAGCCTCGTCAAGATCAAGGCTGGCATTACAAACAGCTCCTTAAAGTTAGAGATGGCTTGGTTCCAGGTGTTGCAAGTGGAGTGTGGAGGAATGAAGATTATTCAATTGCCTCAGGATACAAGTTCCTTTGTGGGTATCAAGAGAAATTTAGATTCTATAGAGTGGCCTGGAATTCGGTTTCTATCCCTAAACATAGCTTTATTATGTGGCTTATGCTTCATAATAGGCTAAGTACCTATGACCGATTGCAGAAATTCCTAAACCTAAGCACTATTCTGTGCCCTTTGTGTGGTGTTCATCCAGAATCGAGTGACCATTTGTTCTTCAAGTGCAATTGGAGTAAGGATTTACTTACTCTTCTTGCTACTTGGCTGTGCATGCCATTTTTGAGCTGTTCGAGCTCCAAATGGTTGAGGTGGGTAAGTTATGGAAGTAAAGACAAGACATACCTGAGGATTTCGAGAGCTCTGCTAGCAGCGGCGGTCTACGAAATCTGGACGGAGCGGTGCCGTAGGGTGTTCCAAGGAAAGCAGCAAAATCCAGAGAGGAGGAGCATGATTGTGCTTCGTGAGGTTGCCATGAGACTAGCTTCTCAGCTGGGTGACGTATCTGCTTGTCAGAACCAAGTAGTGGTGCAAAGGATTTTAAGTCTTATTTAGCTTATTTTATTATATTAGCTTGTTTTAGTATTTATTCTTTAAACTATGATTTACCAATGAACCCTTCCTAGAAGGTGGCATTGGGTTTTGATTGTGTGAAATGTTGCAAGTTGGTATTAATAAAATTATTTTATTTACCAAAAAAAAGAACTAAAAGTTTCTACTTCTTATTTTGATAATAGAATGAACTAAGTATTTTTGGTAGTATTTTGATTTTGTGGTCAAATGAATTAAGGTTTAAGGAAAAGGGACAAAATGAATTGTTTAAAGAGAATAATCTCCCCTTTTCTTTAACCTTGAGATGACCGAATTATATATCATAAAAAGGAAAAAAAAATAATCTTCTGAAATTTTTGTGTTCGTACAATATAGGAATTTATATTTTATAGAAATTTTGTATCTGTTTGAAGTATTTTATTTCTTTTTGTTTGGATTCAAGATGAATGTATAAGGAATGAGAACTAAATAAGATTCTGAAAATTTTGTGTTACTGAAACTATAAGATTTAATGTAGTATTAAAAGAAAAGAAAAATTTTAGTCTTTTGGCTTGTTTTATTTTTGGCCGTGATATATATATATATATATATATATATATATATATTAGGTAGTAGTTGTTGTTATTATGTGTATAATTGTTATGTGACTTATTTGTGACGCTCTCTTTTTGACTTGAAAATAATTAATATTTCCAAATAGTTTACTACTTGCTATCAAAATTAGGACTAGAAAATTTTTCCTTTTTAATATTATTACTTGCTCAATCAAAAACTTCTTTTCGACATAAACCGTTACATAAATTCGACATAGTACTATCTTAAATTGAGAAAAACTCTCGAGAACGCATTTTCTTGATTAAAAAAAACATTACTAGTATTTATCAGTTGAATACACTATTTGCCTCTCGAGTGGGATTTGAATATATAAAATGTATACGTTTCGCCGAATTCTTTATAAACTGAAATCAGAGTTCGCGGAAGAAAAATAATACTTATGGGGCACTGCTGAGGAAAATAAACATCATATATATATATATAGATCATACCATCAACTAAAACCCCATCAGTACAGTAGCAAGTGATAAAAAGTCGAGATAGCAAGTTTTGATAAGACATATACAGACCAGTTGCACTAAAATAAAAGCTCACTCTAAGACCTCTCAATATATACAATATATAACAAAGTCCAAAAGCAGAAGTCCCAGAGCAAGTCCTCCATGTCCTCAGCAGCTCCTCAGATCCTCCACAGCTCTATCCCTAGGATCTAGGATCCAAAACACCTATGCTATGCAGGCTCCTATGAACCAGCGGGTCCACCTCTAGCAGAAACAGTCAGCTCAACATGCACCTCCTCCTCGCTCTCATCCTCCACAGGGTCCTCCTCGACCTCGCCCGACGGTGTAGAGACCCCACCACTGGGTCTAGGATCCGCAGAAGCAGTCCTATCATACTCAGTCGGACCAGGAGAATGAGTCTCCTCAGTGACAACTCTATGGGATGAAGGATGGGAACGAGTGGCAGCTCTAAATCTAAAACTATGAAAATGACGCATAGGTCGAGCCGGGGGTGGTCCTCTATAAGTATATAAAGGTGGAACATGCATAGTATAGACTAATGGGATCCTAAATCGACGAGGTCGCACACGCACCAGAGGGTTAGGGTGGTAGAGAGTGATCTCAACCTCCCCCTCAAAAGTGGCACGGTGCTCCTCATACGTCCATATACCGCTAGGGATAGGGCGTATCTCGATGCAGGCTAGGTATCTGGCCATCACCTAAACAGGGCACAGGGAGTAAGTATACACATATACATAATTGATAAAGACTAAAATTACAATCACAAATATATCATGGACAGATCATAATGCAAATACATATGAGCACACCAATTTTTCAAGATTATAACTCTTATAATGCAGGTGGCATGATGTATGATTTTCTATCCACAACTGAGGCCTCTAAATATCCATCTTGGACGTCCATCCAGTACACCCTTGTGTTCCCAGAACACCGACATTAGTTCCCAGAACATAATGCCGAACCATACTTGGATAAAAAGCATCACTTCCGGAGTGTGCACCACGTTCCCAGAACGCCACGTTCCCAGAACGCATAAAAACCAGGTCCCGGACACTGGCCACATATCTATAATGTGTCATCAAGTAGGTTATACTTTGGTACTCCCGGAGTACCCTCCTCATATTCCCAGAATATGATAAACGTTCCTACCAACCAGACTTCCAGTCTATATGTATGCAAAAACATCAGGGTTGGTTTTATCTTTGAATTAATTAATGTGATTTAGAAATATCCCAATTTCTCCTTTTGAATGATTTATTTGAGGTATAACCTTTGGCATAAAATTCCCCTTTGAATTTTCCTCAAAACATGCCTTTTTAAACTTAGATTGAGTAATACAACTTCAATGGTATTTAAAAACTTAACTTTTTATTTTTCAGATTCAGGTACTAACCGGTTACAGTTTCAGGCTAACCGGTTAGAATTACAGACCTGAACTGTTTACCATTGCAATTCAGAAAAACCCTTTTTCTTGAATTCTATACCCAATCCAAAACACATTTAACATTGTTTTATACCTCAAAAACCATTGTTTCAACATTCAAAAGTCCAAATCACATTTCCTTTTCCAATGAACATAATTTCCTCTTGAAATTATTTCACTAACTTAAGGCATTAAATTTGATCTTTCAAATCAGAACTTTGACAACTCAAGTTCAGATCATGTATAATGAAATTAAAGCTTAAATTTGAGCAAAAACCATTAAGATTTCAGGACTGTTTAATAAACTCATTTTCTTTGAAAATCTGCAGTGTCTAACCGGTTACGAAAATCGTGTAACCGATTAGATTATGCTGTCAGACCATTAAAACAAGAGTTTTAACAACTCAATTTCTTCCTTTCTCAAATCTAACCAAATTTCATTATCCACAAAGTTCGTATGCCTTAAAATAAACATGTTTACACCCAGAAACACATTCATATTGCATGCATCAAGTTTATTGTATCAAATTGCATGAAAATTCACATAAACACAATTTAACACAACAAAACTTAGATTAAGCACTCAAACACAGAATTCAGCATTTATATAGCTTGCATGCATCAAATTAAAGTTGCTCAAGACCACAGTGAGCAAGTTTTTGGCCTCCAAGCCTTTGTGCTTAAAAACACATAATGCCCTTTTGAGTTTTGTGAACTCAAATCCTAAATCATTCGATTTTTAGTCTAAATCTAGTATAGTATAAACTTCTCCCATACCTCTAAGACGATCTTGATGAAGGTTATCACTGGATTTGAAGAAAAACCACAGATTCCCACAATTTCCCCAAGTCTGCTCTCAGATTCGGTTTCCAGCAACAGGGTCCAGAAACCACCAAATTTGACATAGAAATTGGCCAAAGAAATTAGGGAAAATGATCAGAATTCAAAGTAGGGTACATGCACTAGAGAATCAAAGAAGTTTGAGACTTAAAGGTCAACTAAGCTTACCAAAATCGAGTCTGGAAATCAGCTTCCAGAATCAGAACAGCACAGAGCTCAGACTCAATCTCTTGGCTTCCAAGCTTGATTCCTCTTTCCACACTCATTCTTAACTCACAAATTTGGTATCAACACAAAGCCCTTGATGTGAGCTTTGTGAATGTGTATCAATCGCTCAACAAAACTCAGGAACGAAAGAGAATTCGTCCTCACGAAATTGGAACCCTAAATCAGCTTCTTCAACAAGAAATCAGATGAACAACCCCCAAATCCTCAGAATTTCCTCTATTTATAGAAAAATCACACTTGCATGCAGGGCGACGCGTGTGTTGCCACTAATCCAAGGCTGTAATCGTGGCGATTACAGAGTAATTTGAGGGATTACTCATCAAAATCCACTAAACCAGTTTCTGAGTTCATCGTCTAACCGGTTACGGGGCATTACTAACCGGTTAGATCAGTTCAAAATTTAAAAATTATTATTTTTAAATCTTTCCCTCCAAGAACTATTCTAATATTGCCTTTTAGTCCTCATCCAGGGACCAACATGCAATTTTCTTATATTTTGCATTTATTTGCCATATAAAAATATTTCCACTTATTTTTATATTTAAGGCTAATTAAATACAAAACATAAACTTGAAAAATACTATAAATTAATAATAAAACTTTTTATTATTAATTTCCTATTATTCGGGAGACGAAAATTAGGGGTGTTACACTACTCCCCCACTTAAAAGGAATTTCGTCCCCGAAATTCTAGATTACAAAAACAACTCCGGATACTCTTGACGCAACTTCTCCTCTAATTCCCATGTAGCTTCCGATACGTCAGTATTCTCCCAAATTACCTTGACCAAGGGTATTTCCTTCCCTCTGAGCCGCTTGACTTCACGATCTTCTATCTGAACCGGTCTGGTCTCAAAGGTCAGGTTTTCTTTCAGAGTTAGGTCATCAGGTTGGAGTTTTAGAATAACGGATGGGTCATGAACATATTTCTTTAACTGCGAAATGTGAAAGACGTTATGCAAGTTGGATAAAGAGGGTGGTAAGGCCAATTGATAAGCAACAGGACCAACTCTCTTAAGAATCTGGTATGGACCTATACACTTAGGCGAAAGCTTTCGGGTTCTCAAGGCTCTACTAATTCCTTTCATCGGAATCACCCGAAGGAACACATGATCGCCCTCAGAAAACTCTAATGGTTTCCTCCTCTTATCCGCATAACTCTTCTGTCGACTCTGAGTCGCTTTCATCTTAGTCTGAACCATCTTGATCTTTTCAGATGTCTGCTGTATCATTTCTGGTCCAACCATTAGGTTCTCCCCCACTTGGAACCAACATAGCGGGGTCTGACACCTCCTTCCATACAACGCCTCGAAAGGTGCCATTCCAATGCTCGCATGGTAGCTATTGTTGTATGTGAATTCTGCAAGAGGTAACACTTGATCCCAGCTTCCTTGTTCTTCAAGTGCACACGCTCGCAACACATCTTCCAAAGATTGAATTGTTCTCTCCGTCTGGCCATCCATCTGTGGATGATACGCAGAACTCAATTTCAACCTTGTCCCCATCGCTTCATGCAAACTCTTCCAGAATTGCGATGAAAACCTCGGGTCTCGATCAGACACAATGCTCGAAGGCACTCCGTGAAGACGAACTATCTCCTTGATATAGATCTGGGTAAGCTTGCTCAAAGAATAGCGCATATTTATCGGAATAAAATGCGCCGACTTGGTTAACCTATCCACAACCACCCAGATTGCATCATGATTTGCTGCGGTCCTCGGCAAACCTGACACAAAGTCCATCGAGATGCTATCCCACTTCCACTGTGGAATTCTCAGAGGTTGCAACTGTACTCCCGGTTTCTGATGTTCTACCTTCGCTTTTTGGCAAATCAAGCACGCCGCCACATATTCTGCCACATCCCTTTTTAATCCTGACCACCAAAATATCTTCTTCAAGTCCTGATACATTTTGGTTGATCCAGGATGCATACTCATCCGACTCTTATGGGCTTCATCAAGAATTGGTCTCCTAACTTCTTGATCTCTTGGTACACAAATCCTTGTCCTGAAACGAAGGATTCCATCCTGTCCAAACTTGAAATCAGGTTCCTTTCCTTCCGAACCTAGTCTCATCTTTTCCATCAATTCCTCATCTGTTCGTTGCAACTCCCGAATTCTTTCCAAGAACTCGTTGGTGATCTGCAACGTCCCCAACTTGATACTTGATGGTTCCACTTGTGTCATCAAGCTCAAATCTCTGAATTCTTCAATCAACGCTACTTCCTTAACCATCATCGCATTGATGTGGATTGCTTTCCGGCTCAACGCGTCTGCAACCACATTCGCTTTACCCGGGTGATAATAGAGTTTAAAGTCATAATCCTTCAAAAACTCCATCCATCTTCTTTGCCTCATGTTCAACTCTTTCTGGTCGAACAGATACTTCAAACTCTTATGGTCACTAAATACTTGGAATATAGTGCCATAGAGATGATGTCTCCATATCTTTAAGGCAAACGCGATCGCAGTCAACTCCAAATCGTGCGTCGGGTAATTCACCTCATGATTCTTCAATTGCCTCGATGCATACGCCACTACTCTTCCTTCTTGCATCAATACACAACCCAGTCCTTGCTTAGATGCATCACAGTAAACTTCAAAACTCTTGTGAGGATCAGGTAAGATTAACACAGGAGACGATGTTAACCTTTCCTTCAACTCACGGAAACTAACTTCGCACTGATCGTCCCACAAGAACGGTTGATCCTTCCGAGTCAACTTAGTCAAAGGCAATGCAATCTTAGAAAATCCTTCTATGAATCGACGATAGTATCCAGCCAACCCTAAGAAACTTCTCACCTCCGTCACCGTCTTAGGCTGTTCCTAACTTAGCACTGAACTTACTTTCGCTGGATCCACCGCAATTCCCTCTTTAGAGATCACATGCCCCAGAAACTTCACTTCATTCAACCAAAACTCACACTTCGTAAGTTTGGCATATAGTTGTTTCTCCCTCAGGACCTTCAACACAATCCTGAGATGCTCTTCATGCTCTTCCGGATTTTTAGTATAGACCAAAATATCATCAATGAATACCACCACAAACAAATCCAAATATGGTCTAAAGATCCGGTTCATATAATCCATGAAAATAGCAGGTGCATTTGTCAATCCGAACGGCATCACAACATACTCATAATGACCGTATCGCGATCGAAATGTAGTCTTGGGTATATCCTCCTCCTTTATCCTGATCTGATGATATCCCGATCTCAGATCGATCTTGGAGAATACTGCAGCTCCCCTCACTTGATCCATAAGGTCGTCAATCCTTGGCAAAGGATACTTATTCTTAATAATGACCTTATTCAACTACATGTAATCCACGCACATCCTCATACTTCCATCTTTCTTCTTTACAAATAGTAATGGAGCTCCCCAAGGCGAAACGCTTGGCCTGATCATTTGTTTCTGCAACAGCTCCTCGATTTGCTTCTTCATTTCTGCCATTTCTGGTGGTGCCATTCTATAAGGAGCAATAGAGATGGGACCAGCTCCAGGGACTAAGTTGATCCCAAACTCTATCTCTCGCTTCGGAGGTAATCCGGGTATCTCTTCAGGAAATACTTCCGGAAATTCCCTCACCACTGGAATCTCTTCGATCGGCATCGACTCTTCTTCCCCAGAAGCCGAGAATAAACACATATAGCCCTCCGGTTCAAGGGTCCTATATTGAATTGTCTTTTCCTCACAATTGATGATCACTTGGTTCTTCATCAACCAATCCATTCCCAAGATCACATCCAATTGTAACTTAGGAAGACAAACCAAGTCTACATTGGATGAACGACCCAGAATTTCTACCTCACACCCTAAACAGACTTTAGCGGTGTAGATCGGTATACCCGTAGGGGTGTCTATACTAAGATAGCAGGGTGAATCAGAAACAATAAGATTCAGCCTACTTACACATTCAGGGGAAACAAAAGAATGTGTATCTCCAGAATCAAACATGATTTTGCAAGGTTGATTATTGAGCAGAAAATTACCTTGCACGAGACTCGGGGTTTGGGTTGTTTCACTACCACTCAGAGCAAATACTCGTCCTTGTACCACAGACTTTCCAGCAGATCCCATTGCATCTCCCTTTGCAGATTCCTTGCATTCACGGGCAAAGTGACCTTGCTTTCCACACTTGAAACATCCTCCCGTGGACTAGCAAAACTGACCATGATGATAACGCTTGCTTTTCTCGCAATAAGGAGCATTATCGCGAGGCTTGTTCCGGTTATCCATCACTGCCTTGCCCTTTCCTTTGTTCTTAGAATATGGACCATTATTCCGATGGTCAAACTTCTTCTTCCTCTGTGGTCCATAGTTCTGTCCAACCCCTTTCACTTGACTTCCTATCAGCTCCGCCTTCTTATCATCTTCATACATTCTGCACATGTCCACTAGTGCAGGGAAACTCTGAATCCTTTGATAACTGAAGATAGACTTCAGCTCCGGCCTTAGCCCACCTTCAAACTTCACACACTTACTTCTTTCATCAGGGTTATTTAAGTAATAGGGAGAGTACTTCATCAGCTCCTTAAATCTAGCAGCATACTCCCCTACACTCATATCCCCTTGCTTCAATTGCATAAATTCCACTTCCTTTTTCCTCCGCAAATCTTCTGGAAAATATTTATTAAGAAATTTCTCCATAAATACTCCCCAGTTGATTGCCCTCCTTTCAAAATTCAGCAATTGGACCGTGTGATCCCACCAGTTTTCAGCTTCCCCATGAAGCATGTAAACTGCAGAGGTCACCTTCTGTTCATCAGAACACTCCAGAGTTCGGAAGATCTTATTGATCTCATACAACCACTTGTTCGCCTCATCAGGTCTATATCCTCCCTCAAATCTTGGTGGATTGCACTTCCTGAACTCCGATAGAGTCTTAGCATCATGATTCGCCATGTTGCCAGCAGATGGATTACCAGCTCTCCCTTGAGATGATTGGTGCCTCTGCTGCTGCTGCATGCCTTCCAGCACAGTCGTGATTCGTTCTAACATTTCATTAGTAACATTTCGATTTTGGGTTGCCATAGAAAGACCTGCACTATGGGCTTTGGGTTACTAAAAAGGTCTTTAAAACATAAATACTACCACTAACTTACTCAAACATATTCAATCAACATTGAATATCATACTTAGCTGCATCTTCAGGGCCATGAGGAACAGGACCAATGCTCTGATACCACCAAAATGGTGTGACGCTCTCTTTTTGACTTGAAAATAATTAATATTTCCAAATAGTTTACTACTTTCTATCAAAATTAGGACTAGAAAATTTTTCCTTTTTAATATTATTACTTGCTCAATCAAAAACCTCTTTTCGACATAAACCGTTACATAAATTCGGCATAGTACTATCTTAAATTGAGAAAAACTCTCGAGAACGCATTTTCTTGATTAAAAAAAACATTACTAGTATTTATCAGTTGAATACACTATTTGCCTCTCGAGTGGGATTTGAATATATAAAATGTATACGTTTCGCCGAATTCTTTATAAACTGAAATCAGAGTTCGCGGAAGAAAAATAATACTTATGGGGCACTGCTGAGGAAAATAAACATCATATATATATAGATCATACCATCAACTAAAACCCCATCAGTACAGTAGCAAGTGATAAAAAGTCGAGATAGCAAGTTTTGATAAGACATATACAGACCAGCTGCACTAAAATAAAAGCTCACTCTAAGACCTCTCAATATATACAATATATAACAAAGTCCAAAAGCAGAAGTCCCAGAGCAAGTCCTCCATGTCCTCAGCAGCTCCTCAGATCCTCCACACCTCTATCCCTAGGATCTAGGATCCAAAACACCTATGCTATGCAGGCTCCTATGAACCAGCGGGTCCACCTCTAGCAGAAACAGTCGGCTCAACATGCACCTCCTCCTCGCTCTCATCCTCCACAGGGTATCAATTAATGAGATATAACAACCAAAGCATGATAATCATCTAATGATTACTTAATGATATCAATTATAACAAATTGTATACCAATAACAAGATACCAATTGTAAAACAATTGTAAGAATTTGATACCAATAGTATAATCTCAATAATATAAACAATATCACATTATAAGAAATAATACCAATTGAGAGAACTATGAGCAATATCCAACAATATCAAATTGAATATACCAATTGTATAATATCGAATGTTAACAATTTGTAGGATTTTCTCCTTAATACCAATTGAAGAAGCAAATGAATGAATAACACATGAAAGTCCTTTTGCTCTTCAATCATACCTACAAAAACAATCATGATTTGCTTTTTGGTATCCAAATGGTTTTGGATCCATTTTTGTTAGTGTAGGGACTCTCACCCTTTTTCATCCAAACAAAATCTCCTTTAGGTATACCATGCACTTTAATATAACACACATTTGAAGTATGTCCATGAGTACCACAATAGAAACATGTTGATGAATTTGAAAAATCAACTTTAGAAAAATCAACAACATTTCTATGAGATTTACTCTTAGCATTAGTATAACCCAAACCAAACTTGTTTGAATTTTCTCTTTGAAAGTTTAACAATGTGCGCAATCTAATGTCACCATTTGTGAAACTTGCAAGCTTATTTTTCAAAATAGCATTTTCATCTTTAAGCATCTTGCAATTCTCACAATCAACCACAATATTCAATCTACTAGCACAATCACAAGAAGAACTAGCATATATAAGATCAAGGGTTTCATTTTCAAGATTAAGCTCATCAACTTGTTTTTGAAGTTCTAAAATCTCTTGTTGATGTTTCAAAATGAGCTTCTTCCTTTCAATGTTTTTCAAAGCTAGTTTCTTAAATTGTTCATGCATTTCTTCATAAGCATTATATAAAATTTCATATTTAGAAGAAATTTCGGATTTAGTAAGACTTACATCGCTTTCATCGCTTTGTTCACTTGATTCATCATTTGAACTTTCCTCTTCATTTACTAGAGCTATCAAATTGAGACAAGCGGCATCTTCATCATCCGAAGAACTATTTGATGTGCTTTTCTTGTCTTCTTCATCATCACTATTCCAAACTATGGCAAACTACACCTTCTTTTGGTGTCTTGGTCTTGTAGTGTGGAGAATCCTTCTCTTTACCTTTGTCTTTGTTCAACCTTCTTTTTCTCCTTAGAAATTTGTCAAACTTCCTTAGTAAAAGTTTCATTTCTTTTTCATCAACATCTGAATCAGAATCTTCACTATCATCATCATCGGAACTCTCTTTCTTTTTATATGATCTATTGACTTTAAGAGCAAGTCCCTTTCTTTCTTTGTTCTTATCCGACTCTTCATTGATACTTAAACGTCCAAGCTCCATTTCATGTTCTTGAAGCTTTTCGAAAAGTGTTGCTAGATCCATAGAATCCAAATTCTTAGATTCAACAATAGCCGTTACTTTTGGTTGCCAATTCCTGTCTAAACATCTCAACACTTTGTTAGAAAGTTCACCTTGTAAGAAAGTCTTACCAAAAGCAAGTAAATGGTTAATAATATGAGTAAAACGCTTTTGCATATCATTAATAGATTCATTTGGAAGCATTTGAAACAATTCATAATCACGCATTAAAGCATTCAATCTAGCTCTCCTAACCTCACTAGTTCCTTCATGAGTCACTTGTAAAGTGTCCCACATTTCCTTAGCACTAGAACATTGGGAAACCCTAAAGAACTCGTCATAGGATAAAGTGGAGGTAATGATATTCTTTGCTTTATAATCATATTGTACTTTCTTTCTATCATCATCTTTCCACTTATCCTCGGGGATTAAATGTACTACGCCTTCAACTAAACTAGAGGGGATATGAGAACCTTTTTCAACTACTTTCCAAATTTCACAATCTATGGCTTGGATAAATATTTTCATTCTAACTTTCCAATATGCATAGCCTTCTCCGGCAAACAATGGAGGACGATTTATTGAATAACCTTCACCACCAAAGGGATTCGTAGAACCCATTGCGATTTTCTTAAAGGATCTTTACGAAATAGCTCTTATGCTCGTGTCTTTCGACCGAGCTCTGATACCAATTGAGGAAACCGCAATTGGTGGTTGAAACAACTAAGGAACCCTAGAAGAACACCTAGAAGGGGGGGGGGTTGAATAGGTGTAAAAGAAACCTTGAAAGATTTTCGAACGAAACAAATCGAAACAATTAAAACAAATGATTTTTGCAAATTCTACAGCATTTAATCGATTATTCTGAAGTTTAATCGATTAAACCTGAAAGTTCAAAAGTCCTTAATCGATTAAGAATGTGCTTAATCGATTAAATCTATCAGAAACTGAAAAATCACTTTTCAATCGCATACGAAAAACAATTAATTCACACGTAAGATCAGAGATTCAGCGAAAACAATTAACACCTATATTCTTATTGATTACCTAGATTATGAAAATGATTTTCCCCAAGTTAATTTGAACAATAAAGATTCAATTCAATAAATTATGAAAAATCAATCTTTCTCTAGGTTTTCAACCAAGAACACAATGAACAACAAGAATGTAAAGAGTTAAGGGTTTAGAGATACGACACAGTGATTTATCCTGGTTCACTTTCATCCGCTTGAAAGCTACATCCAGTCCCCTCTTCAACCAAGAGAGATTCTTCACTATGAGGAATTAGAGTTCTCAAATTACAAGTAAATGCCTCACAAGACTCCCTTCTTGCTAGCCTACAAGAGATACCACACCCTTGCCTTGTAATCCTATTGATCTTCTCTCTAATCTAACCTCTACCCCTTGTTGATAATCGACACAACAAGTCTTCAATTGCTTGATGATAATCCACACACCAAGGCTTCTCTTTGCTTGATTCACAACCAAGACTTCTTCTTCTCCAATGAGATTTGCTTGATGATAAACGACACACCAAGTCTTCTTTGTTGTTGTAGATGGCTTGCCTTTTGCAAAGATTACAAAACAATTGAAAGCACAATAACAATCCTATGAATCTCAATCAATAGCTATGACAATTCACAATAATAGATTGATTCAAAGGTTCTTGATCAAAGAATGTAAAATAGAAAGCTTTTGATCTTTGGAATTGAGAGAGAATAGAGTGGCTTGATTCTTTGTAAAATTGATTATGAAAATGATGTATATTGATCACAAAGGTTAGGAAAAGGTTTATATAGAATACACAAAAGTTGTAGCACTTGAAAACTGATTTTGAGAAGTGAAAATCGTATTTTAAAAAACCAGATCTGCAGTACTTAATCGATTAAATCCCTTCTTAATCGATTAACAATGTTCTTAATCGATTAGACACTGATGAAACTTGATTAAAACTTGTTTTCTCAAAACCAAACCTTTCCTTTAAAACCTTTAAGCCACCTATTGATTCTAGGTTAAGTGAAAACTCAAATTATGATTTAATCATGACTATGATAGAGATTCACTACCCTCTAAATAATCTACCCAAATAAAAGACCTAAGAAGCTTGAGAGGCAAAAGATAAAAAAATTACAATTACACTCAAACTAAGTCTTCATGAGCTTGCTTTCTCTCTTCTTCATTTGATGTTTGTTGTTGCTTGTTGAACTTGAACTTGATCAACACATGTTAGTTTGTTCAAAACACTTTGTCATTATCAAAACATTCATCATGGAACTTACATATTGAACTTTCTTAGTAGAAGTTTCATCTCCTCTTCATCAATGTCCGAATCGGAATCTTCATTATCATCATCATCATCATCATCATCAGAACTCTCTTCCTTTTTATATGACCTTTGAGCTTTAAGAGCAATTCCTTTTCTTTCTTTGTTCTTATCCGACTCTTCATGTATATGCAAACGTTCAAGCTCCATTTCATGTTCTTGAAGCTTTCCGAAAAGTGTTGCTAAGTCCATGGTGTCCAAGTCCTTTGATTCATCAATTGCGGTAACCTTAGGTTGTCATTCCCTACTTAGACATCTTAAAACTTTGTTAACAAGTTCACAATTCAAGAAAGTTTTACCAAGAGCAATGAGATGGTTAACAATATGAGTAAAACGCTTTTGCATAAAACATATAGATTCATTAGGCAACATATGAAACAATTCATATTCATGCATCAAAGAATTTAATCTAGCACGCCTAACTTCACTAGTGCCTTCATGTGTGACTTGCAAGGTGTCCCACATTTCTTTGGCATCACGACATTGGGAGACTCTAAAGAACTCATCATAAGATAGAGCGGAGGTGATGATATTCTTTGCTTTTAAATCATATTGAATTTTCCTTTTATCATCATCGGTCCACTTATCTTTGGGAGTAAGTGTAAGCACACCTTCTACATCTTTTGAGGGAATATAAGGACCATTTTCAATGGCTTCCCAAATGTTCACATATATAGCTTCTATAAAGATTCTCATCCTAATTTTCCAATAACCATAACCCTCTCCACCAAACATAGGAGGGCGATTTATTGAAGCACCTTCACCACCAAAGGGATTTGAAGAACCCATTGTAGTTTCTTCAAGGATCTTAACGAAAAAGCTCTATGCTCGTGTCTTTCGACCGAGCTCTGATACCAATTGTTAGAACCTACAATCGGTGGGTGAAACAACTAGGAAACACTAGGAGAACACCTAAAGGGGGGGGGGGGTTGAATAGGTGTTAGAGAAACCTTGAAAGATTTTCGAAAGAAACAAATCTAAACGATTAAAACAAATGATTTTCACAAAAATTCTTTAGCCTTAATCGATTAATGACATGAACTAATCGATTAATGCCTCTGTTAATGGATTAATCACTTTTCAAACAAATACGAAAATCAATCAATTAACACATATGATCAGAGATAAAGCGGAATTTATTAACACCAATATTCTTATTGATTACCTAGGTTATGAAAATGATTTTCCCCAAATCAATTTTGCACAATTAAGATTCAATTAAATCAATTATGAAAAATCTCTTTTTCTAGGTTTTCAACCAAGAACACAATTAATAACAAGAATTGTAAAGAGTAGAGAGTTTAGAGATACGACACAGTGATTTATCCTGGTTCACTTTCATCCACTTGAAAGCTACTCCAGTCCCCTCTTCAACCAAGAGAGATTCTTCACTATGAGGAATTAGAGTTTCTCAAATTACAAGTAAATGCCTCACAAGACTCCCTTCTTGCTAGCCTACAAGAGATACCACACCCTTGCCTTGTAACCCTATTGATATCTAATCTAACCTCTTCTCTTGCTTGCCGATACCCCACAACAAGACTTCCAATGCTTTGAGATTCTTCAAAGACTTCCACTTGCTTGCTTCACTACAAGACTTCCAAGTGCTTGATGATATGCCACACCAAGGCTTCCAAATAACTTTTCTTGATGAATAACTTCTTCAAGACTTCCTTTGTTGTAGAGTGTTTGCCTTCTTTGCAATGATTACAACTCAAATGAAAACAAAATAACAATCCTATGAATCTCTTTCAAAATCTATGAAAATATCAACATGAGAGATTCAAGGTTCTTGATCAAAGAATGTAAAAATGAGAACTTTGATCTTGAGAAAGTGAGAGAGAATAGAGTGGCTTGATTCTTTGTAAAATGAATATCAAAATGATGGAATATTGTAATAATGATTCACAAAGGTTAGGAAAAGGTTTATATAGAATACCCAAAAGTTAGGAATGGTTAGAAGTGCTTTTGAGAAGTGAAAAACTCATTTAAAAACAGTAATAGCTCGTGTTACTCGAGTAGCCAAGCCCTTACTCGAGTAACAAGTGTAATCAGTGTTCACTACTCGAGTAATCTGAGTTACTACTCGAGTATTTACGCAAGGCTTCAAAATTCTAATCGAGTAATCATAGCCTTAATCGAGTACTTGCGCAAGACTGCAAAATTCTACTCGAGTAAACAAGTGGCTAATCGAGTAGTCAGTTCAAAAAACACTTAAAAACTTGTTTTCTCAAAATCTAAACCTTTTCTTTCAAACCTTTAAGCCACCTATTGATTTTAGGCAAAGTGAATACTCAAAATATGATAAAATCATGCAATCAAAAGAGATTCACTACCCTCTAAGAAACTCTATCCAAACTCATAAACTAAGAGACTTGTGAGGCTAAAGATAAAATAATAAAACACAAACTACCAAACTAAGTCTTCATGAGTTGGCTCTCTCTTCTTAACTTGATGTTTGTTGTTGCTTGTTGAGCTTGAAACTTGATCAACACATTTAAGCTTGTTCAAAACCTTTTGGCATTTATCAAAACATTCTTCATGGATCTTACATATAATGTGTCATCAAGTAGGTTATACTTTGGTACTCCCGGAGTACCCTCCTCATATTCCCAGAATATGATAAACGTTCCTACCAACCAGACTTCCAGTCTATATGTATGCAAAAACATCAGGGTTGGTTTTATCTTTGAATTAATTAATGTGATTTAGAAATATCCCAATTTCTCCTTTTGAATGATTTATTTGAGGTATAACCTTTGGCATAAAATTCCCCTTTGAATTTTCCTCAAAACATGCCTTTTTAAACTTAGATTGAGTAATACAACTTCAATGGTATTTAAAAACTTAACTTTTTATTTTTCAGATTCAGGTACTAATCGGTTACAGTTTCAGGCTAACCGGTTAGAATTACAGACCTGAACTGTTTACCATTGCAATTCAGAAAAACCCTTTTTCATGAATTCTATACCCAATCCAAAACACATTTAACATTGTTTTATACCTCAAAAACCATTGTTTCAACATTCAAAAGTCCAAATCACATTTCCTTTTCCAATGAACATAATTTCCTCTTGAAATTATTTCATTAACTTAAGGCATTAAATTTGATCTTTCAAATCAGAACTTTGACAACTCAAGTTCAGATCATGTATAATGAAATTAAAGCTTAAATTTGAGCAGAAACCATTAAGATTTCAGGACTGTTTAATAAACTCATTTTCTTTGAAAATCTGCAGTGTCTAACCGGTTACGAAAATCGTGTAACCGGTTAGATTATACAGTCAGACCATTAAAACAAGAGTTTTAACAACTCAATTTCTTCCTTTCTCAAATCTAACCAAATTTCATTATGCACAAAGTTCATATGCCTTAAAATAAACATGTTTACACCCAGAAACACATTCATATTGCATGCATCAAGTTTATTGTATCAAATTGCATGAAAATTCACATAAACACAATTTAACACAACAAAACTTAGATTAAGCACTCAAACACAGAATTCAGCATTTATATAGCTTGCATGCATCAAATTAAAGTTGCTCAAAACCATAGTGAGCAAGTTTTTGGCCTCCAAGCCTTTGTGCTTAAAAACACGTAATGCCCTTTTGAGTTTTGTGAACTCAAATCCTAAATCATTCGATTTTTAGTCTAAATCTAGTATAGTATAGACTTCTCCCATACCTCTAAGACGATCTTGATGAAGGTTATCACTGGATTTGAAGAAAAACCACAGATTCCCACAATTTCCCCAAGTCTGCTCTCAGATTCGGTTTCCAGCAACAGGGTCCAGAAACCACCAAATTTGACATAGAAATTGGCCAAAGAAATTAGGGAAAATGATCAGAATTCAAAGTAGGGTACATGCACTAGAGAATCAAAGAAGTTTGAGACTTAAAGGTCAACTAAGCTTACCAAAATCGAGTCTGGAAATCAGCTTCCAGAATCAGAACAGCACAGAGCTCAGACTCAATCTCTTGGCTTCCAAGCTTGATTCCTCTTTCCACACTCACTCTTAACTCACAAATTTGGTATCAACACAAAGCCCTTGATGTGAGCTTTGTGAATGTGTATCAATCGCTCAACAAAACTCAGGAACGAAAGAGAATTCGTCCTCACGAAATTGGAACCCTAAATCAGCTTCTTCAACAAGAAATCAGATGAACAACCCCCAAATCCTCAGAATTTCCTCTATTTATAGACAAATCACACTTGCATGCAGGGCGACGCGTGTGTTGCCACTAATCCAAGGCTGTAATCGTGGCGATTACGGAGTAATTTGAGTGATTACTCATCAAAATCCACTAAACCAGTTTCTGAGTTCATCGTCTAACCGGTTACGGGGCATTACTAACCGGTTAGATCAGTTCAAAATTTAAAAATTATTATTTTTAAATCTTTCCCTCCAAGAACTATTCTAATATTGCCTTTTAGTCCTCATCCAGGGACCAACATGCAATTTTCTTATATTTTGCATTTATTTGCCATATAAAAATATTTCCACTTATTTTTATATTTAAGGCTAATTAAATACAAAACATAAACTTGAAAAATACTATAAATTAATAATAAAACTTTTTATTATTACTTTCCTATTATTCGGGAGACGAAAATTAGGGGTGTTACATTATTTCTTAAAAAAGAGTTTGAATAAATGGATGATTGTTTGATCTCTGATGTTGTAAAAGTGAAATGAAAATAGTTTATAAAAACAAGTAGAATTCTGGATTTTTTTTGTGTTAACAGTGAAGTATAATTGATTTTTGAGTAAAAGTTATAAATTGTTTATATTATTTTGTTTGGTAATTTTAGGAGTAAGTGAGTAATTTTTATTTTGTGTTTGCATAAATATCTGATTATGTAAGTTAGTAAGAATTGTAAATTAGTTGCTGTACAAAAAGTAATTTTCCTTAAGAAGTGATTATTTTTATGTTATTAATAGTCAAAGTAATTATTTTAAGTATATGAAACTAAATGTATTTGAAAATTTAAAGAGTACTTTCTTATATATATAGTTATGGCCAAAATTAATTAAAGAGAAGAAAAACAATGTTGAGAATTTTCTTAATTGATTTGATGATTGTTTGATGTGAATGAATGGTTATTAGTGTGTGTTATGTATTCTGACCTGGAAATTTTCTCAATTCTGAAAATTTTTATTTTCATAAGGTATGAGGTCCCAAATAATGATTTTTATATGTGTTTATTATGCTTAACTTGTTTATATGTAATTAAAGTATGTATAGGAATGATAGAGTCTGTTAGTTTAAATTTTTGAAGTGATGCAACTGGACTTATGGTGTCTGTCCAGCAAACTAATATGCTTTATTTTAATCATATTTAATTATTTTATTATAGTAGGACTTGTAATGAAAATTTAGGAAAAAGTGGCATGTGTTTTCGATAATATGTTTAGAAGAAAATTGATTTTTTAGATAATGTATATGTTGTCCAAGATCTTTAAATAGTTGCATCAAGGATAAAAATCATTTTGAAATAATTGGTAATGTGTACTTTATGCTATGATCCTTATTTTAAGTATTGAAAAATTAAAAGGAAGTATAAAAGTGATTTTGTGAATGTACTGATGCTTAAAAGTGATTTTTCTGTGTTCTGTTGATAGTCTGTAATTCAATTTCATTAATGATAGAAAAAAGTATTTTGAACTTTGAATGCTTGTGTTTATTTTCTCATTTAGTTATATGTGTTTATAACATGATTATACAAAAATTTGTTAAAAATACTTTAAAGTCATGTTGTATGAGTGGTCTGGACATGGTAGTTGTTATTAGGTGTTTAAAAGTAGGATTTGTAGTAAATAAAAAATTGAGGTTTATTTTTAAGATGTTATGATAGTGTTTTAAAAGTTATATTATGATTGGAGATGATTTTCATAATTTAAAAGCTAAAAAGAAAAAGTGATTTTTCAAGATTTGTAGGGTATGCTGTCCGAAATTCTAAATTGGTTGCATCAACTATAAAAATTGTTTTGGAATGAATTAGTATGAGGATTTTATAATAGGACCTTTAATATAATGTATAGAGTAAAAAGAAATTATAAAAGTGAAATTGTGAAAGTATGATTTGATGTTATTTGTTTAAATAAATTGTTGTTTTTACTGGTATAAGTGTGTGCATGTGGTAGTTGTTATATAAGTAATATAGTATGGTATTATAGAAATAAAAATGTATTCTAAATAGTTTTCAGAGTATTAGAATGAGTTTTAAATTATGTTTTGCAAAAAGGATTTCTTGAATTTTAAAAGGAATTCTTTAAGTTAATTGATTTAAAAAGGGACCTCTGTTTTAAAAAAGATTTTTGTTTTAAGGTACCTTGGTACTGTGGGTTTAGTCCTTACATTAGTAAATAGATAGTATAAGGTACTTGCTTAATATTGATTGTATGTCGTTCATCGTTTAAGAAATAAAGGGAATTAAAAGTGAATGAGCTGTTGGAACAGTGGACACGAAGATGGAATCAGAGTAAGCGTGGAGCTCAGGTGAGAGAGCAACCTTCCTAAGACATAATGGCACTGAGGTAGCATTAGGGCGTTCCGTATCATCTCGAAGGTCGGAACTAGGAATCTATCGGTTGAGTAGTAAGACGGCAAATGTGTGTGTGTTCCGCCGTCCATACGAAAAATACGATTCCTCAATATTAATTGTATGTCTGTTAGTAATTGTTATATCATGTTGTATATCCTGGAGTTGTATATGGTATATTGCCTTAATGATTTTGGAAATGATAAAATGATAAGTGATGAGATAACAAATATGTTGGGATTATTTTTGAGATAATGATTTATCCTATGGAAGGATGCTCAACGTATATTGAATTGTTGTTCCTATGAAAAGGACTTGGAATATTTGAAAGTATTATTATGAAAAGAAATTATGAGAAATGATTATTTGAATCTTGTGGAAATTTGAGTATCCTTATTAGTGTACAGTGATGGTGCAAGCGGCACAATGACTTTATTATATCCCCTTAAGTGACTGGCCACGTGAATGACTTTGTCGTGGTTTCATGTCTTGTGGAATCCACTGTACTATAGGGAGGTGTTTGTTGTGGTCCCTTAGAGGTCGAGACCCGTTAGAAGCACGACTTAGAATGGGTCGACCAACTTATGATAATAAAGACTTAAAAGACTTAAAAGACTTTAAGCTTAAAATCCTTTCTAACTACTTTGAGAGTGAAGTAGTGGAGAGGAAAGATACCGTATAATTGGAGGTAAGTGTCTCTTCAAGTGGTGATTGTGATAGGGGAGGGCAATACGGTCACTCGTCAAGAAGCCTATGAGCGCTTCCCTAGGCGGGACGATGTTACAATGATCAAGGTCACCTGCTGGGCGTTGATCGTAGCGAGGACTGCACGTACAACTAGGGATAGAGTTGTCGCCCCCTTGAGCAAATCCTAGATGGTGTAGAGGGAATCTGAACAAGGCTAAAAGTCACTAATTTTCTTACGAAGATCATGGCGGTTGGCCATATTGATGGTTCCAACATGGCGGATCTCGAGTTGTTTACTATGTTTTGTTTGCTGGCCAACATGCGTGGTTTCAGCTGGTACGTACCCTTTGACTTCGATGCCTGTGTGGTTAGGATTCCTGTGTGTCCCATCTGCTTTCCGAACTAGGACGTGGTTGGATATTGAAGGAGGAGATGTATCGTGTGTGCTAATCTACCCTTACCTCAATGATTTCCCTCCCTAAATCATTGATGGTTGTGAAAAGATTTAGTGGAAAGATTATGAGTATGGAACACTTGAGTAATGATATTAAGCTATGATGATATGACAAAGTTGTAATGATAAAGTATAAGGATAATGTGGTAATGATATGATATGGTGAACACATGATAATTTTTAGATGTTAATAGAATAATGTCATAATGCTTTGTTAAACGCTATATGTATTTGTGTCCTAATGTGATCCCTTAGAGTAAGTCAATGCCGTCGACGACTATTTCGTCCGGATCGTTGACTCTCTCTCTTCTTTCCTTTCCCTGTGGACATTGGGGAAAAATGTTCACAGATGCCAGATCATGTAGCATCTCAAGTTATGGTTGCTTAAGTTGGAGAATGATCGTGAAATGGAGCATCATTATGAGGAGGACGCAAAAGCGGCAGCCGAGGAATCTTTCAGAGACTGGTGGTGAAGGATAGAAATGAATACTAGTAGTCTAAGTTAGTAGAGTTCTTGTTTTGTATTCTATCTTCAGATGGATAGGACATGATTACTCTATCCCGAATGTAACCCCTGTTGTAATAAATGATTATTTGAAATAAAAGAAGTTTCTTTTGTTATATATCATGTTCATAAAGTAATTAAACTATTTTTCCGCAAGTTAACCATCGACTAAATATGACATTGAGAAAATGAGTTTTTTGAAATGTGTTGGATGGTAACATCTCTTTTTGGAAATAGAATTTAATGACGCGAGTCTAAGCACCCAAAACATTTTTGTAAACCAAATGAATCAAATTGTATTTATGAAAACCTTTTTGTAAAAGAATTAAACTGAATTGATTTTGATAATGTTATGGCGCAAATTTTTAGTGAAAATTCTAAGTCCAAATTGGGGTGTTACACAAAGTCAAAAAAAAAAAAGTCTAAGAAGTCATGTGGGATGACTTAACCTAGGTGACACGTGTCACTCTTTGATTGGGTGGAGAGATTTTTTCTGGATAAAATCATTTAAAAAAAAAGCAGCCGACACTCGCGCCACGTGGCGCATAGGCGCAGTGAGGCAACCACAGGGTTGCGCCATGTGGCGCGCGTGTCCCCTCTGTCCCCCACGCCCCAGCACCGGATAACCCACCGAATTTTTACCCAATCCCCCCCAAGCCCACCCCATTACCCGGTAAATATAATCCCCCCTTATCCTATCTCCTATACTATATATACACCAACCAAAGACCACCAGACTCCCTCCCTAAGCAAACTTCCCTTCAGTCCAATTTCCTCCCAATTTTCTCAGTATATTTGCAAACACTCCCTCCCTCAGTATATTTTCTCTTCCCACGTTCCAGTGCAATTTCGCTCACTGTATTTTTCTTATCACATTCCAGCATACACAATCCATTTCTACTTCAGCATATTTTGTAAGAATATTTATTTTCTTGTCAATTATCGTTCATTGTTCTACACGAATCTTTAATATATTTTCCGAGGTAAACTTTTAATTTATTTATTAGTTAGATTTTTTTATGTATTTATTAGTTAGATTTTCTTTTATTTATTAGTTAGAATTTTTTATATATTTATTATTTATAATTTTTTTTTAGATTTTTGATTTATTAATTAGTTAGAATTCTTTATGTATTTATAGTTAGATTTTTTTATCTATTTATCAATTAGATTTTATATTTTTTATTTATTTATTACTTAAATTTTTTAGTTAGATTTTTGATATATTAGGTAGTTATAATTTTTATGTATTTATCATTTAGATTTTTTATTTATATGTTGTTAGGTTTTTTTTAATGTATTTATTAGTTAGATTATGTATCTATTTATTAGTTTGTGTAGATACCCAATTTTGTTCCCCAAACAAAATAAAATAAAAAATAATAAAAAATGTTTTATTTTTTTTAAAAAAAAAGGATAAAAAATAAGAATAAAAAAAATAAGAAAAGATTTTGAAAAAAAAAATTTTTTTGTGTAAAAAATAAAAAAAACGAAATTAAAAAAAAAGAAGATAAGATAAAAATGTGTTTTTGGTAAAAGATTTGATAAGTTTTTGTGAGGATAAATATAATTTTTTTATTAAAAAGATTTGTTTTATTTATAAAAGGATTATCATCAAATTTGTTTTTATTTTAAAAGATTGAGAATTGATCTTTAATAAAGTACTCTTCACTTCCAGTACTTCCTCTGTAACACTCCTAATTTTCGTCTCCCGAATAATAGGAAATTAATAATAACAAGTTTTATTATTAATTTATATAAATTGTCCCAGTTTATATTTTTTATTTAATTAGCCTAAAATATAAAGATAGGTTGAAATATTTTTATATGGCAAATAAATGCAAAATATGAGGATATTGCATTTTGGTCCCTGAATGAGGACTTAAAGGTAATATTAAAAAGGTTCTTGGAGGGAAAGATTTAAAAATATTAATTTTTAAATTTTGTACTAATCTAACCGGTTAGTAATGCCTTGTAACCGGTTAGACGATGAACCCAGAAACTGGGTTAGTGGATTTTGATGAGTAGCCACTTGATTAATCCCGAATTTGCCACGATTACAGCCTTGGATTAGTGGAGAACCACACGTCAACCTGCATGTTCATTCAATTTGCTTATAAATAGATGAATTTTGAAGAATGGAGGGTTGATGCAACTGGTTTCATGTTGAGTGAGTGAATTAGGGTTCCATTTTCGTCCAGAGAAATTCTTTCTTGTTTCTGAGAGTGAGACTGAGAGCCATACACCATTGCAAAGCTTACATCTTGAGCTTTGTAAAAACACCAAGTTTGTGAACTGAGGGTTCGTGTGGAAGGAGAAATCAAGCTTGGAATCTAGGAGTTGGAAACTGAGTTCTCTGTTGTTCCTGTTCTGGAAGCTGAATTCCAGATCTGATTTTGGGTAAGTACAGCCACCATCAAGCCCCAAATATTTTCTATTTCCTAGTGCATGTTACCTATTTGGAGTCCTAATTGTTTTCCCCAATTTCTTTGGCCATTTGCCATGTCAAAACTTCTGATCTTTGGACCCTGTTGGTGGAATTCGTGGCTGAGAGCAGAGCTGTGAGTTTGTGAGAAATCTGTGGAGTTTCTTCAATTTCTGTGTCAATCTTCATCAAACTCAGTCTTAAGGTATGGGAGAAGTCTACCTTATACTAGATTTAGACTAAAAATCAAGTGAATTAGGGTTTGAGTTAACAAAACTCAAAAAGGGCATTATGTGCAATATGGCACAAAGGCTTGGAGGCCAAAGTTCTGCTCAATGGTGTTTTGAGCAACTTTATGTTGATGCATGCAAAGTATATTGACACTAAATTCTGGATCTAAATGCTTAGTATGAGTTTTGTTGTATTAAATTGTGTTTATGTGAATTTTTATGCAATTTGATGCAAAAAGCTTGATGCATGTACTTTGAATTTGGTTTCTGTGATGAAACATGTTTGTTTAAGGTATATGAACCCTTTTGAATGATGAAAAGTGGTTAGATTTGAGAATTAAAGAAAATGATGTGTTGAAACCCTTATTTTAAAGGACTGACTGCATAATCTAACCGGTTACTCGATATTCGTAACCGGTTAGACACTGCAGAATTTCAAAAGAAAATTAGTTTATAAAACAGTCCTGAAGTTTAACTAATTTTACTCAAATCTATACCTTAAATTCACTGGAAGGAATCCGAAATTGAGGTGACAATACTCTCTTGGTTCAGATTTAAGGGTAAGGGGTTTATACCTTAATTCAATGAAATAATTTCAAGAGGAAATTATGCTTTATGGAAAACAAAATGTGATTTGGACTTTTGAATGATGGAAATTGTGATTTTTGAGGCATAAAACAATGTTTAACTTGTTTATGGATTGGGTAGTAAATTCAAGAAAAAGGGTTTTTTGAATTGCAATGGTAAACAGTTCAGGTCTGTAATTCTAACCGGTTAGCCTGAAACTGTAACCGGTTAGTACCTGAATCTGAAAAATAAAAAGTTAAGTTTTTGAATACCATTGACTTTGTTTTACCCAATCTAAGTTTAAAAGGCATGTTTTGAGAAAAATTCAAAGGAGAATTTTATGCCTAAGATTATGCCTCAAATTAATCATTCAAAAAAGGGAAATTGGAATATTTCTAAATCACATTAATTAATGTAAAGATAAAACCGACCCTGATATTTGTGCATCCATATAGACTGGAAGTCTGGTTGGTAGGAACGTTTATCATATTCTGGGAATATGAGGAGGGTACTCCGGGAGTACCAAATTATAACCTACTTGATGACACATTATAGATATGTGGCCAGTGTCCGGGACTTGGTTTTGATGCGTTCTGGGAACGTATGCGTTCTGGGAACGTGGTGCACACTCCGAGAGTGATGCTTATTATCCAAGTATGGTTCGGCATTACATTCTGGGAACGAATGTCGGTGTTCCGGGAACACAAGGGTGTATTGGATGGACGTCCAAGATGGACTTTTAGAGGCCTCAGTTGTGGATAGAAAAGCATACATCATGCCACTTGCATTATAAGAGTTATAATGTTGAAAACTGGTGTGCTTATATGTAATTGCATTATGATCTGTCCATGATATAATTGTGATTGTAATTTTAGTCTTTATCAATTATGTATATGTGTATACTTACTCCCTGTGCCCTGTTTAGGTGATGGCCAGATACCTAGCTTGCATCGAGATACGCCCTATCCCTAGCGGTATATGGACGTATGAGGAGCACCGTGCCACTTTTGAGGGGGAGGTTGAGATCACTCTCTACCACCCTAACCCTCTGGTGCGAGTGCGACCTCGTCGATTTAGGATCCCATTAGTCTATACTATGCATGTTCCACCTTTTTATACATATAGAGGACCACCCCCGGCTCGACCTATGCGTCGTTTTCATAGTTTTCGTTTTAGAGCTGCCATTCGTTCCCATCCTTCCTCCCATAGAGTTGTCACTGAGGAGACTCCTTCTCCTAGTCCGACTGACTACGATAGGACTGCTTCTGCAGATCCTAGACCCAGTGGTGGGGTCTCTACACAATCAGGCGAGGTCGAGGAGGACCCTGTGGAGGATGAGAGCGAGGAGGAGGTGCACGTTGAGCCGACTATTTCTGCTAGAGGTGGACCCGCTGGTTCATAGGAGCCTGCATAGCGTAGATGTTTTTGGATCCTAAATCCTAGGGATAGAGCTGTGGAGGATCTGAGGAGCTGCTGAGGACACAGACGACTTGCTATGAGACTTCTATTTTTGGATTTTGTTTTATATTGTATATATTCGAGAGGTCTTAGAGTGATGTTTTATTTTATGCAGCTGGTCTATATATGTTTCATAAAAACTTGCTATCTCGACTTTTTATCACTTGCTACTGATTGTACTGATGGGGTTATGTTATGACTTATATATATATATATGATGTTTTCTTTACCTCAGCAGTGCCCCATAAGGATTACTTTTACTTCCGCGAACTCTGATTTCTATTAAGAAAGGATTCGGCGATAAGTTTATGCTTTATATTTTCAAATTCAACCCGAGAGGCAAATGATATGTTTTAATATTAACTATGAATAATATTTTCTATAATTAAGGAAATGTCATCTCGAGAGCCTTTTCGAAACTAAAATATTGCTAAGCCGAATTTCAAAAATGGTTTATGTTAAAAAGGGTTTATGAACGAGCAAGTACTAGTTCTAAAAAGGAAAAATTTTCTAGTCCAAATTTTGATAGCAAGTATTCAATTATTTGGAAATATTAATTATTTTCAAGTTAAAAAGAGAGCGTCACACCCTCCATCCACTCCAGGCACTTTTTTTCTTTCAACTACTCCCTCCGTCCAGTACTTCCTCTGTTCACTCCAGGTATTTATTTATTTTTTTAATTTTCTTTTCAGTTTTGTTTTTTATAGTAAAAATATTAAAAATAAAATGTAGTTTTTTATCATTGAGATTTTAATTATTAATTTTTACGAATCCTTTTTGGTTGCTGAATAATAAATATTTTTGCATCAAAGTACATATTTGATATTTAAATTCTAATTTTATCCTCAAATCAATGTATTTGTATTTT
The DNA here is from genome assembly GCA_037953625.1 of Crotalaria pallida. Lineage (NCBI taxonomy): Eukaryota > Viridiplantae > Streptophyta > Magnoliopsida > Fabales > Fabaceae > Crotalaria > Crotalaria pallida. Next base: position 18,916,148 of record CM075650.1, read on the forward strand.
AGGATATGTTACGAATTTAATTGTTAAATTAAAATTAAATAATTTGGGATCATAAATTTTAATAATTAAATCTCATTTTTTAAAATTATTGGATATGTTTTGGCAAGCCGATTTTTGTCACCCATTTAGTGGAGGGATCTCTCAAACTTCCCTCTTTGTATTCAACAACATGATAAACACTTTTTTTATTTGTGTTTTAAAATAAAATATATAATTTTTTTTAAAGTCTCTTAAATTTTATTAAGAATTCTAATGCGTTTAGGAAATCCATCTTTCCTAAGGTCTTGTACATATTTCCTCTTTGCATAAATTCCTTTTTTAAAGTAGTAAAATAAAACGTTAACTTAATTTAAATAACTATTACAAATAAATAGTGAAATTAAAAATATTTTTCTTTATAAACATTAAATGAATTTTATTAAATAAGTATTTGTGGTGGACTCGGCCTAGCCGAGGTCCTCAGAACCCCTGCCTAAGGCCTCACGGCCCTATGAGAAGCCCTCTGCATGCTGGGCCGAGCTCAAGGCTCAACGGCTGAATAGATACTAGATACGGGCCGACCTCGTACTCCTACCCGAGTCCGACTTCCCTGTCCGACACCTCCCAGAGTCCGACACTTCCCAGAGTCCGACACCAAAGACAAGATGACGTGTCTCACCTTATCCACAAGGACAGCTCATCCACTCATAGCTCAGTACAGGCTGGCCCTACTTGGGCCTAAAGCAAGCCCATTAAGGCAACCAGCTCCCCCCTATAAGTAGCTCCGTACTACATGGGGCTCAGGTACGTCCTCTAACCCTAATTGCCACCTTCACACACCAATGATTAGGGTTGCTTCTTGGCTTTCTCCCTTAGCCATTTGAGGACTCCCACCAAACATCACACAGAAACCCTAGACAGAGGCTCCTCTGAAGGTCTTCTTCCCTTACCCTTGGGGAACCTCACCGTCTAGGACATCACATTGGCGCCGTCTGTGGGGAGAGAAAAACATCACCCCCACCCAGAAGATTCTACCATGTCTGAGGAACAACCAGTCCAGAGGAGAAGGAGGGGGCGTCTGTAACACCCCGCATTTTCCCGTGCGTGCATAAACGAATTCGCTAAAAATAAACGTTGAAATTTGGTTTTCTAAAAAGGATTTTCTAAAGAGATGATTTCCTTATGAAATAAATTTTCATTTTTGGATTCATGAACTTTGAAAATGTGATCCTTGCGTTTTCTGAATTTATTTACAAATTTGTTTTTGAAAATCTTAGGAGGACGAATTTTAAGGAAATATGATTTTTGAAAATAAGAGATTTCAATTGTCTTTTGGGAACTCCTTATTGTATGAAAAACTTGATTTTTACAGGTTATTTATATATATATATTTTAATTATAAGTGTGTTATGTGTAGATAATTGTTTTACTTTGAAATAGCCTAAGTTTTCTTTATAATAAAAATATGTTCTTATAGGAAACTTAAATAAATTACCATGACATGAAATTAATTTATGCTCAACATGATATATGTTTGATTCAATATGTGAATGTTGCTTGAAAATAAATATATGTGTATGTATGTGTGTGAATAATGCTACGGTCCTATATGTGTGTGTGTGCATATGATCCTTGAATTCATGATTTTTATGCATTTTATAAGTAAAAGAATGGAAAATAAAAATGAAATTCATGAGGTGTGTGCATGTATGTGTGTTGCTACAGTGAAGAGTGTGTGTATGTATGTGTGATTTTCAAATTGGGAAGGGTTACTTGGAAGGCTTAGAAGCTACCAAGTGTATTGGATGAGAAGAAAATAGTGGCCTTGACATGACTATGCATGATGAGACCTAAGCCCTAGACTATGCATTTTGTTCCCCTTGACTCAACCCTTGCCATGCAAACTTTGAGAAACCCAATTTTGCCCTCCAAATTGATGCCTTGGCCGAAACCCATTCCAAGGGCAAAGAAGGCAACTTCGTGCCCTTAAATCAACCAAGCCCTAATTCATTTCTTCACTTTCTTTCATTTCATTCACCAACAAACCAAAACACTTTCTAAGGGACCAACACACCCTTAGAAGAAATAGAGAGAGAAATAGAGTGTGGCCGTGGGAGACAAGAGGGAGGAAGAAGGAGACTTAGGCCAAGACTAGAACTTCCTTTGAAGATCAAGGATCTTGAAGTAGGAGATCAACTCTTTTGGTAGGTTACTTCGAAGATCAAAGGATAGAATCATGAGAGTTAGAATTTTCTTTTGGTTTTGTAATTTTTCTTTCTTCTCTTTTCATTTCCTGTTTATTTCCATAGCTTGAGAGATGAGTGTGAATGTAGTTTAGATTTTTCTATGGACTTTTAAATTGGTATGTAAACTAATGGACTCTATGTGTTTCGGTTATGTTCTCTTTAGGAAGATCATGATGATTGTAAACAATTTCTAATGGATCTAAATAACTACTTGGGATTTTTATGAAAACAAAAATTAAAACCCCATGCATGTTGGATTTTTCCTCTTAACCGTGATCAACAACGTTTTTATGGATGGATCGAATATATAATGTATGATCTAAGTGTGATATGCTAGAAAGTAAAGGATTTGTGTCTTGCATGTTGAGTTCTTGTACCCAATCCGTAACCTATATGAATGTTTGATTAATAATTTGATGATCTAAGATTACTTGAGAAGAAAATAGGAATTTTGAGCTTTGCATATTGAGTTGTAATGATTTTTGGTTGATTTCATATATGTGTATGTTTTAATCCGTGTGTGTTAAACTAAATTTAGAACTTTAAGGTTTGCATGTCACTTTTCAAGAAAAGAAACTAAGTTTCCCTTCTATGTGTGTTACGGTCTAGAAGAAATAATAGGGTAATAGCCTTTAAAGATGATTTTTCTTTTTATAAACATAATTTGATTTAGAGATTCATTTTATCCATGTGTGTAAAGGCCATTCGGTCATGTGTGCTAAAAGTGTATTGATGCTTGATTCATGAGTGCATATGTGTACTAGGGATAGATTTAATGATTCTAAGTCCATGCATGCTATTCTTTTAGAAGAATAAGTTGTAACTCAAATCCTTATTTTAGAAAATTGTAAGTTTAAGTTTTAATAAAAATTTAAGAAAATCCTATGATGGTTCATGCATATTGGTGTGACTAAATGATGATGTGTGATCAACATGAGCTGTTTTAATTGTCTTTAGTGCATTGAGAAAAATGAACTAAGATTCTTGCCCTATGCATGTTAATATTTGGTCTTGAGATAAGTGTATAGGGGAGTGCGCCTAATCATCATTTAGATTACATATAGACTAGGATTGGTCTTATCCAGGAACATAGAGCTATATGCATGAAATTATTTATGACCTTAATTGTTTTCTTGGAGTGAGATGAGAAAATGAATTAGAACTTATTACATTTTCCTATGATGCTCACGATTTTAGTCTTAAAGAAATAGGATGATTTCATTGTTTTATGACTTTGATGGTTTGATGTGTTTTGTAAAAAATTTAGCTTGAATAATACGGTTGGTACATGTTTGGGTGCTTAGAATGATTTTCTTTTTAAAATGACTTATGAAAGTGATTATATTTTATGATTATGCTATTATATGTTCCATGCAATGATGTGTCAATTTCTTTTATTCTTTTCGGTTTAGGGATTAAGAGTAAGTGAAGTTAATTGAAGTAGTTCTCATGATGTTGATATTATGATTTCAAGGTTTAGAATTTGTTAATAATTAAGGGATATTAATTACATGCAATTCGGTTCTAGTTATAATTAAGAAATCAAGTTTGAAATTACCTTCCTGTGCATGATCGAACTTATATGTGTTTGTGTTAATTCAAGTAGTTAATCTCCTTTAGCCTAAGAGTGTTTTGTCGTGAGTGAATGATGAATGTTTTAAATTTGATGAACTAATTCGTGTGATCCTAGAGTTTTATCTTTTACTCCTTGCATTCTGAAAAGTATTTTAAGGATTGTATTTTCATAACATAAATGTTTCAAATTTTGTTTTAATAACGAAAGGAAATTTATTTTTAAGTTATTTCCAAACGTTTTTCCCAAGAACTGTTGTAATCATGAGATTTAAATTGAATTTTGAAAGCCTTAGACCATGATAACAAGTTTTCAAAAGAGAAATTTTTTTCAAAACAAATTAAAAGAACGCATCGAAATCGTTTCTAATGCACGAGAAAATGTCTTAGTTTGAGCGAAGGATGCGAGGACATGAGGCGAGGAGAGATGATCGAGAGATCGTGGATTGCATTAGGACGTTCGTCATCGAGGTGAGAGAGGGGCATTCCCTTAAGACGCCGTGGTAATTAGGTAACATATTAAGGCGTCCAATCATCTCAAAGATTGGACTCCAATCTCATTTAGCGTAGTGGTGTATGTGATAGCGCTTGTTTGATTGCTTTGGCTATCCACCCGAACGACTGAGATTGGTTTATGAATATGATGATATGTCTTATATATGTTCATGTTGTGCTATTTAATTATTTTGGAGATTTGTTTATTTGTTACTTAATATGATATGGTTGGGAACCGTGTGAGTAAACAATAAAGACTAAGATTATAAGGTATTAACCGAAGAAATAAGAGACGAAAACGATAGATGTGAAAGACGTGATTAGTCGAGGAAGAATGTGACGAGGGAAGATACTAAGAAGACTACGAGGAATGTAAGCGAGCGGAAGAGTGGTGATGAGGAATGGAGCTAATCATGCTGTGAGGTCGAGTTGATTAGAAAATATGCTAACGACGCTGCTGAGTTATTTGAAGTAAGGGATGCGGAGGATGCTATTGATCCACAGCGGACGGAGAGGATAATGCTGGTGTGCTGAGTTACAAGTTAACTTGAAAGAGTGATGCTAGTGTTGACGAGAGCAATGTTGCTGTGATATGAGAAAGAGGAAGACGATGCAATGATGTTGTGATGATTCACGTGATAGTATATGAGTTTTAGGGGGATTAGATGCGAACGATTAGCGATCGGGTCTCATTGAAGGGATGTACCAAGGATGAGCCGATCATTAGGGCTAAGCCGTAATTAAAACTCTTTAAAAGATTTTAAAAGACATTAACAATTGCGGTGAGGTATGAGTGTCGAATCGAAGTAGTGGAGAGGAAGGAACGATAAGTATCTGCGGATACTTAGGACGAGATTGCATTAGGGGAGGACGATGACGCTGATATGTCAAGAAGTCTAGAGTACTTTTCTAGGCGGAACAATCCCATAAGTGGCGCACTAACGTGGTGGGGACTGGGTCTAATGCCGTGGCACGTTCTGCTTTCGAAACTAGAATAAGTACTGTCGCCCCCTAGATTGCAAATCGAGAACAGTGAGAGGGAATGGAACGGGGCATTGTGTTTTGCCACTGTGAGACAGTGAGCCTGATTAATGATATTATATGTGATTGAGGCTGAGACCTCCTGGCTTGGAGCCATTTGTTGAGACAGCTGTCGTGCCCGCGTGGTAAAGGTCCTATACTCCTGTTTGCTTCCGACTAGGTTGGGCGGTGAACCGAGGAGATGTAGACGTGTGTGAGCTCAATGATGCCTCCCCCTCATCATTGATGCTAATCGAATTAATAAGACTTAAATAACCCAGATGTTCCAAAGATAAGTGTAATGATGATAAAGATAATATTGATAGTAATGTTAGCCTCAAGTGATGGATAGGATTTACGTATGGTAAATGATATGAGTACCTTTGATGCATTGATGAGTCTGAGGAAGAGAAAAGAAAAGGAAAGTCTTATAGTGGTGATTGTGATGTTAAAGAACCTTGAAATTTCATTTTGGATGATAGGATGTGTGCTTCCATTTATATTTTGATGATAAATATGTGTGGTTAATTATATTCGATTGGTGGTTGGATTCTAAGTTGTTATATTTATTTTGTCTTAATATTTACCTGATGTAATCCCACATAGTCGACATTGCCGTTTTGGGTTTCTCACTCTCTCTACCCTATATGTTATGTATTGTATAAAATTGTATGGACGTTAGATGGCCAACATGGTGCGATATCAGCAACTGCGGGAGATTGGAGCGACTCCCCGAAGGGGTAATAACAGCATTATGTTAGCCTACAAAATGATCTTCGTGGAGATTCCGCGTCGCCGAGTTGAGTTAGAGGAGGAGGAGGAGGTAGCTGAGGAAGAAGAAGAAGAGGATGGACATGATGATTCTGAGGAGGAGGTTGCTGATGAGGACGAGGAGGAAGATCCCGACCTATGGTCTGATAGGGATGACCCAGAGGAATATTACAGTGATGGGAGTTGGATCATTACCCCAGAGGATCTACTAGCAGATGATGACGAGTGGTACCGCAAGCTTGGAAAGCTAGGTTAGGGGAGATTTATGACTAGATGTCTAGGTAACTACCCTTTTGAGTATGTATTTCTACCATGAGTTCTTAGCAACCTGGTCCTGCTGTAACCCCAACAAGTTAATCTTTGTATTAACATTTTGACATGAAATCAAATGGGCTATTCTATTTAATTAATGTTTTGGAAAATGTGTTTCGAAGCGTGGTTCCTTGTGACATCCCGGTTTGGAACTTGAAGGAGTTGGTGCAACTTGAGGACATGAGTTTATATGAAACTATGTTTTGTAAACAAGAGGCGTTCTCATTTTGTACACTACTCATTTAAAAAAAATGGCCCCTAATTTTACTCAAAAATGATTATGTTTTCAAGTTGCCGAATCGGGGTGTTACAGCGTCCAAGAAGGGTGCCGTCAACTAAGGACCTGCGCCTGCATCTTGAAGCCAATAGGGCAGCGAGGTCCTCACCACCACCCCCTCCACCACCTCCACCTCCTCCCCCGCCACCACCCCCGTTTCCACCGCCACCTCCACCACCAGAATTCACCCATACCCACAGTGGACCTTACACCATCCACACTGGAGACACTACAAATCCAACCCAACATCACGGCGAAGGTCGGCGCGTGCAGTTACGCTATGAGCTTGGAGAAACCAACACTGAACAGCACCGCCACCGCGGCGAACGTGCCCACTCTGTCAGCACAACACACCGTTCCCACTCACGACAGTCTACACTCTCTCGAGATGCATAACTCTTATCCTTGATGAGACAGCAGATGAGAATTGTAGAACAACAAGGTAAAGCTATCGCAGATCTCCAACAAGTTGCTATGCAGCGTTTGGCTGAACGAGCTGCTGTTCAGGCTCCGGTCCCAAATGAGTTTCCCCCACCACCACCTCTTCCACCACAACCTCCGTTAACTCCACAAACCTTTGCAACACCACACACAACCATCACACAACTTACACCACCCCCTGACCAGCAACAACCTGATTTGGATGATTCCCACCCTGGGCATCATTTTACACCAGCCGTCATGGCTTATGAACCACCACCTGGGTACCTCGGGCCCAGCAATATTCCCAGATACAATGGCCTCACAGACCCTCAGGAGCATGTCCTTTGTTATGAGGGAGCTGTGAACTTTCATGGTGGAGGAGATCGGCTCAAGTGCCGAGCTTTCTCTATGACCCTCCAAGCCCCAGTCCTCCGATGGTACTCAACACTACCCAAGAATTCTGTCAACAACTGGGCAGAAATGAAGCGAGTCTTTCTTAACAGGTACACTGCTAGCTGTGTGAACCCAGGTCGGACCACACGTTAGCAACAGTGACGCAAAAACCAGAAGAATCCTTACGTGCATACCTGCACAGGTTTCACAGCGAATCCAGCTCAGTCCCCAATCTATCTCCCGAGGTGGCCGTCCTCCTCCTCACTCAAGGCCTAGCCGAGGGAGGATTTAAAGACTCTTTGATCGGGAAGCCGCCGAGAGATATGGCCGAGTTGAGGCAGAGATCTAATAAATACATCAACCTCGAAGAATTCAACAAAGGACAGTCAAGTAGGATGGAAAACGCTCAAGCTGCTTCGTAAAGTACCCTCCCCCAAGGTCGCCCTCGCGGTAACAGGGATGATAGAGGAGGAAAAGCAAACCAGGGTGACCGAGGTTGCTCTCACGTCAGCCAACAAGAGGACCGCCGACGTCCGTACATCACTAAGTATGATTCTTACACCCCCCTAACGGTCCCGAGGTCTCAAGTCTGGAGAGAGACCATGCAGACCGAACTCAGGAGTTTACCTCGGCCCCCTTTTCTCAGAAATCAAAACAATATCAGGGACAAATCTAAATATTGCAACTTCCACGACGGGTACGGCCACCATACCGATCAGTGCACCTGGCTTCGGGATGTTATTGAGGATATGGTGAGAAGGGGCAAATTGCAGCAGTATGTGCACGAAGCGGTGGAAAGACGAGGCCGAAGAAGGTCTCGCAGCCCAGACAACGATAAAGGAAAAACCAAAGCCGACCCGTCTCCAGAAAAGAAGGAAGAAGAACCACAGCGAGTAAACATGGTCGTGGTACAAGATCTGGACAAGTCACCGGAAAACTTCCGAGTTGAAACTATCTCGGGAGGTTTTGCCGGTGGCGGAGAAAAGAGGGCAAAGAGGAAAAGGTACGTCAACCAAGTTCTCGCTGTCCACCACAAACCCATTGGCAAAAAACCATCTAGGAACATCCCTATCATTTTTTCTGACCAAGACATGGAAGACGTCATCATGGATCACAATGATCCAATGGTGATAACAGCGTTGATCGGCAATTTCGAAGTCGCCCGAGTTTTCATCGACCAAGGAAGCTCGGCCGACATTCTTTTTCTTCATACATTTCAAGCGCTGAAGCTGAGGTCAGCCGACCTCGTGCAGTTTGAAGGCAATCTCATCAGCTTCACGGGTGAGGCAATCCGCTCCCTGGGAGCCATTCACCTCCCGGTGACCTTAGGCAACCAGCCTTCGGCCCGAATGGAGATTATCAAATTTTTAGTGGTTGACTCTGAATCCCCATACAACGTGATACTTGGACGAACTTGCCTACAAGCTTTTGGGGCAGTGGTTTCAACAGTACACTTAGCAATGAAATTTGTCGGATCCGACGACAAGGTCATCACGGTCAAAGCTGACCAGGTGAGAGCCCGGCTCTGCTACAATACGAGCCTACGGGAGGTAAAAAAGAAGCAGAAAGAGTTCACTGATCCGACATTGACCAAGGGGAGAGTTCTATTGGCCGAGGTTCAGTTCGAACGAGATGTCCTTAGGACCTTTAATCAAGAAGAATGGTTGGCAATCCCCCCTCTTCCCCTCTGCCCCAAGCAAAGATGTTAACATGGATGCCAACCTTCCCCAATAAATCCAAGATGCATTTAAAGGAAATCTCCTTTCTTTTCCAGTCCTCTTCAACCCCCCACAGGGGAAGAATTTTCTCATTTCTCTAACTGTTAATAACCCTGCCCTCTGTTCGGTATCTCTCCGAATTGAGAGTCGAAGTAAACTCCCTGCCCATTTCTTAAGCCGAGCTTTTCAAATTCCCGAGCTCTGGTGTCTCAAGATGAAAAAGCTCCCACTTTGCAACATTGCCAACAATCTCCCCGGCCTCTCCTTTCGGTTCACCTCGGGTGACCATCACAAGGCCGAAGAAAATCCAACACCGGCAGAAGAAATCCGAGAAGCTGCTCCTGTTCAGAGAAAGATAGCAAGAGAAGAGCTAGCCGACCAAGACAACAAAACAGCGCAACCCGGGCTGTCCGAGCCTGATCACCTAGCGCCCCGAGGAGCAGACATCGGTCTTAACTATCGGAAAAGGGGGAAATGAGCTCGAAATCGGGAAGTCCCAACAGAGGCGTTCCGGAAACATACTCTGGGAAATTCCCGAAAGAATCGAGCTCAAGGATTCCCAAGACTTTACAACACTGAGAACCTGTTTCAAATAGGTTTACCTCAGATATCATCGGCAGTCACCAGCATCCTCATCTAAAAATTCAAATTCAAGCTCATTTTAAATTTTGCTTCCTTTAAATTCTGTTCATGTTTTTACATTCCCATTGTGATATATTCACTTTTCCAAAAGGCAATGTACTCATGTCTATGATTAATGAAAAGTACAAACTTGCTCATACTCAAGTGCCACAGTTTTATATACGTACGTACTAGCTTCTCATTTAGCACTAGCCACCTAAATGTTGCATGGCGCTATGCACAGCCAACGTCTTCTAGATAAGATCGGCTCATATGCACAGTGTACAAGGGACACCCGGTAAAGTACAGCTTGCTGTGAAATGTTCTCACATAACTTCACTCAGCAACCTCTTTCACATCGGGGATGAGGACACCCACCTCGGCTAAGGTGGGTGAATCCGAGATCCCAACCGTATGCACTTATATACAGTACCTTTATTCAGAGGAAAACTTATAAGATTACTGCACTCACTGAGTCATCCGAGTTTATCCGAGTTATTTATACTAGATTTTAAACACCAATGTCTTGGGCACAAGTTTTTTAGGTCCGATCAGGTCTGAATACAACAAGTTGGTAAAGAAATTGTATTCTCAAAAGTAGTTTTACTTGGTTATCTAAAAAACAACAAGTATCAAACACTTGTATTTTTAAGCCAAGTTATCTAACTGATCGCAGTTCAGACCCTCGGTCTAAAAATGAATGAAGCATGCAACGAGTCAATAAAAACTCGCATTTATGCAAAGCTTGCTTAGTGACGACCTTGGACACAGTGTATATGCAACAAGTTAAAACAAAAACTTGCATAAAAGTTACAATATGCGACAAGTCTCAAACACTTGCATTCTTTTTTAAAGCTTTCTTGGTGACCACCTAACTGATCGCAGTTCGGATCCGAGGTCGAACGAATAAACATGCAACGAGTTGGTAAAGTAAAACTCGCGTTCGTGCAACAAGTTAAAGAAAAGGTGTAACACCCCAAATTTTCACTTCCTAATATAATAAAATTGTAATTATGAAAGATTATTTTATAATTATTTTCTTAATCATAATTATATTTATTCTTTAAAATTAGATTAATTATGTGTTAGTGTTAGTATTTGTTAGATGAGGAAAAATATTTGGACAAGAGTATTATATGTAAAAATTAAAGTTTTTGCATATTAATCCTTGAATTAGGGCCTAGAAACAATATTAGAAATTTTTTGGAGGGAAGGGCATTAAAATAAATATTTTTGAAAATTGATCAAAAACACTAGAGTATTTTTGGAAACACTCGAGTAATCGAGTCAGTGGAGAACTCGTTAGTGCGTTTGATGAGTCAACACACAACGATTTCTTTTGAACGACACGAAAACACACCCAGGACACGTTAATGGGCATCGTGGCGAGCTGCATGATCATTAGAAGTGTCTATATAAGCTCTTGGTTGAAGAGGGTGGAGGATTTTGGTTGATTTACTCTGAAATTTCAAAGTTAGGGTTCCTGATTTCGTGCTCTGATTATTCGATCGTGTTTGAGAGTTGAATTGAGAGTAATACACCATTGTAAAGCTCACATCTCGAGCTTTACAAAGATATATAGATTGAGAGCTGAGAGTTCGTGTAGAAGAAGAATTGGAGCCTAAAAGATTGGAGGTTTTGCTGTCAAAACTCTAAAGCTGAGGTCTGGAGCTGACTTCAAGCTTGAATTTTGGTAAGCTCATAAACCCTATGAACCTCAAATTCGTTCGTACCTCTAATTTATGTTGCAGAGAACCAATCTTAACCATTTTCCCCAATTTCTAAAACGTTTTTGCATGTCAAATTCTCTGGTCTTGGTGCCCTGTTCAACTGTGGCTGCATGCAAAGGGTTTTGAGGGTTAGAGTGTTCCAGCCAATTTCTCTGCAAATTCCCTGTTGATTCACGACTTAGAGGTAAGGGTGAAGCTTTTAATTCACTAGAATAAGTTTAAATCATGTGAATTTAGGTTGAGAGTCAACAAAAGACTCTATGGGCATAGTTGGAATTAGGTTTGAGGCTTGGAGGCCTTTCTGGATTCAAGCATTGGTTTGGACAAGTTTGTTAGGTTACATGCAAGCTGTACCAAAGCTGTAATTGAGCTAAATGTGCCTAGAATTGAATTTGGTATGTTGAGTTGTGGAAAAATGAATTTTATGCATAATTGTTGAAATTCTATGATTCAGTGTTAAATGTTGTTAATTCTATATTGGAACATGTTTAAAATATGTAATATAAGCTCTGTTGATCATTGGTTTGGGTTGGAATTGAATATAGTTGGAAATGGTATGTTAAAACTCAATTTGCAGTGTTGTCTGTCTGCAAATACTCGAGTATTTGGGATGATACTCGAGTATTTCGATTATTTTGGAAAAGTTGAATTTCTGGAAACTCAAGAACACTCGAGTACTCATGAAGAACACTTGAGTATTTTGATGAATTTAAAAATATTTCTGGAAAATAAATAACACTCGAGTCTCATGAAGAACACTCGAGTATTTTAATGAATTTTTTTAAATGAAGTTCTGGAAACAAAGAACAACTCGAGTCTCATTAAGAACACTCGAGTATTTTGATGAATCTGTGAAACACTCGAGTCTTGGAAAGTTTACTCGAGTCTTTTGGACCAAGGATAGAAAAGTAATTTTCTTTTAACATACCTAAAGTAATGCCAATTAAGATCAACTATGCTTATGGGAAGGAATCATGTTCCAATAAAAGAACGGGGAAATTATTAAAACATTATAACTCACTGATGGAATAATATTGGATGCACATGATAAGATTATTGGTTAATCTTAATGGATACATTTTATGTGCATACATGCATGGAGAAAGGAGATGGAACTAATTCGGTGATAACTGGCTCGATGACACATTTTGGTAATGTGGGCAGCATTAGGGAATGCTGTTACGTCTTGGTGATGTTGTGTGCACACTATCCGAGCAGTTTCACAATACATGTTGGTCATGTATGCGAATTACTGGATTGAACGTTCAATGGACAATGGAAATGGGAGACATGCATCATGATGCATAAATAATGGGACTCACATAATTGAATCATGTTTGTTCATTTGCATATGCATCTAGATACTTGGAACTTGCGATTGTTACTTGCTTTATTTATTTTTATTCGATTATGTGGATTATATTGCTTACCCCTTTTGCCCATTTTAGGTGATGGCACGCTATCTAGCTTGCATCGAGTTGCGCCCGCTCCCTAGCGGAGTGTGGTACTACGAGGATCATAGAGCCACATTTGAGGGTGAGGTAGAGGTGACTCTATATCACCCTAACCCTTTGGCTCGTGTCCGTCCTCGTAGGTTTCACATCCCTATTATCTATACTTTGCATGTACCCCCTTTTTATACCTATCATGGACCACCCCCGATTCGACCAGCTCGTCGCTTTCATTCCTTTCGTTTTAGAGCTGCTACTAGATCTCACCCCTCTGCTTCTAGAGTGATCCGTGAGGAGACTCCTATACCTAGTCCGATGAGTCCGGTTCATGGGACTCCTTCAGCTGACCCAGTGCCCAGTGGTAGGGCACCCACTCAGTCGGACGGGGTAGAGGAGGATCCTGAGGAGGCTGAGAGTGAGGGCGAGCCAGTCGAGCACTCCACTGGGAGCCAGTGGGGAGTTGGGGATCCACCAGGTGATGCACAGTATAGATGATTAGTGTAACATCCCTAATTTTAGTCCCTAATATAATTATAAATTTTATTGAATTAAATATATGTTTCTTAAAATTCAATTATTTAGTTGTGTATTTATATAAAAATACATTATGTTAACTATGAAAGTGTATTTTATTTCTTTTATGATCTAAAGTAAATTATGTTTAACACTCCTAGGTTTTAACTCTATGACTTTCTTATACGTGTTTATTTGATAATTTAATCTTGTTTCAATATTTTCTTTAATTAAAAACAAACAAAGAATAAATATAATAAGTGTATTATGTAATTGGGGGTGGAGAAACCCTAAAAATGATTTTCCTTCTCTTCTTCCCCATACTCCTGCCGCCCCTACCCCATTTCTCTCTCCCTCCGTCGAGTTCTCTCTCTTCCATGTCCTCCTTGCCGCCACCCAACCCAGCCAAGTTGCAATCGCGATCTCCCTCTTCCTGTCTTCCTTGTCGCCATGTGCGACCCATAGGAACCCTGGGCTCGCGACCTGCCGCCGCCACCGGGACCAGAAGCAGCGCCACCCCCGGTCTCTTCCTCTTTGTCGCTGCCTCACCCACGACATGGCCATGCTCGCGCCCTTCTCTGTTGACGAAACCGCGCGCTCACGCCGTCCTCCCTCTCCTCCCGTCGCGACCGCCATGGTTGAGCCTTCTCTCTTTTCCAGTCGCGATTCGCGACCCGTAGCTCGTGGAGTCGCGACCGCCGCCGCTGCTCGTTTGGTTCGCCGCCGCCGCCGTCGCCGCCGTCGCCGTCGGGGTGTGGTGGTGTTCGATGATTTCGTTGTTGGTGCCTCTGAGCTCGAAGACCGTTCTCTCTTCTTCCTTCGTTCAGATTCGTTGCCGTTGCCGTTACCGACATCGGCGTCGGTTGTGAATGTGGTGGCTGCCGTGAAAGGATTAGGCGTTGTTGCTGTAGTTTGGGTTGAACCGGGTGGTCCGAACCGGCCTTCAAAACCATATTTGAGGGTAAATCCCTAACACTTTTCTAGTTGCTCTATGTTGTGCTTTAATTTCAATATTGATACTAATTTTAATGATATTGATAATAATCATTTAATATTAAAATGTTTTGGGAATTAAATTTGTAATTATAGTTTATATTGATTATAATTATATTGTTATTAATAATGATTTGTAAGTAGTACGTTGATTTATGTTAGGGCAGAATTAACTGTTATGTCGAACAATTAATTTTAAAAGTATATTTTGTTAAATGTGTGGGTTCCTAAGTAAGTGAGCCGTCGCTTAGCTTGGTTGAGTTGTCCCTGAGCTAAACGATACCTCAGTTAGTTAGGAAACTAATATAGTCGGCATGATGTTAATTCGAGTTCGGACGTTGAACGTTAATTTCAAACTGAAGGGAAGTATAATTGTTTTAATGTTGTAATAGTGATTTGAACTTATATTTGATTCGAGAACGCTTCCTTTTAGTTCGGAATTAATAGTGTCAAATACCAACCTTTGATTTTTGTGGTTTCAAAACTAAAACTAATTAACTTAATGAATTTTTGGTGATTATGTTAGTTTTGGGAGTTAAGCGTATTTTCAATAAAAGCGATACTATTTTATTGAGAAGACAAAGATTATAATTCGAAATCCTCTATTAGTTTGGTTCGTAAAATATAATTTAATGACTTCTTGATTTGGAAAACTTACGAAATACTCTACTTTGAAATATGATAAGTAAATATTGAGATTTTAAATTGAGTCGCTTTTGGTGCATTAAATTGATTATTATATAATTTATATAATATGGCTAGACGACGAAGAAGCTCTAGAACCTGTCTCTGCGTGTAGGCAATGGACCCTGGTATGATTGGACGTTATCGTGCAAAATGGAAGTGTCCAAGGAAAAGCAAGGTAAGGAGTGGGTTATAGTGAGTATTACCTTACTCTGGGGTTTAGTTTACAATATGCATATAATGGGTACTAAGAGTTATGTGTTAGTTTAGGTTGTTATACTATAGGGTAGTAAATAACTAGAGCTTATGACATAGGAAAAATAATTGGATGATGATATGCTTTATCTTTAATATTTGGTATATAAGTTTAAGACTTGGTGTTGTTATTAATTTAAGTGCTTATTTTGCTAAATGAATGATAGATGATTTTATTTTAAAAACCAAGGCAAAGAATGGAAACCAAGGATAATGGTGATGATATTAGAAAAAAATGTTGAATTGTGTTGATTAAATTATAATATAGAATGGTGATGATATTAATAAAATGTTGATTTCGTGCTAATTAAATTATAAGATTTAATTGTGATGATTTGATAATGTAAATGGGTAATGTTGTGACTAATTTTGGGTAATGTACTTGTTAAACAGTTAAGAGGTTTTCTTGAAAAATGTACTGGTTAATATGATTAAGAGGGAATGTTATGTATAAAGGATAAAATGAAAGTGGAAAATATATATACCCGGACGCAGTAAGACGTGAGTGCACAGGGGTGCAGACGCAGTAGGTCGTGACCAGGGATGAAATGAAAGTGAAAATATATATACCCGGACGCAGTAAGACGTGAGTGCACAGGGGTGCAGACGCAGTAGGTCGTGACCAGGGATGAAATGAATATGAAATATATACCCGGACGCAGTAAGACGTGAGTGCACAGGGGTGCAGACGCTGTAGGTCGTGACCAGGGGAGAATGAAAACATACCCGGACGCAGTAAGTCGTGACCAGCACATTAGCGCGGACGCAGTAGGTCGTGACCAGGGGAAAGAATGAAAATGAGAAATATACCCGGACGCAGTAAGACGTGAGTGCACAGGAGTGCAGACGCAGTAGGTCATGACCAGGGGAGAATGAAAATATATACCCGGACGCAGTAAGACGTGAGTGCACAGGAGTGCAGACGCAGTAGGTCGTGACCAGGGACAGAATGACATGAAAAACATACCCGGACGTAGTAAGTCGTGACCAGCACATTAGTGCGGACGCAGTAGGTCGTGACTAGGGTAAAGAATGAAAAGAAATGTGTATATAATGGAAGTATATGAAATAAAAGACTTGATAAAAAGCAAAGATTAAGAGTAAAGTGGGAACATTTGATTTGGGAAAGCTAATGAATACTTTGATAATGAATTGAGATATGTTGCGGTTTATTACATTGTTATTGAATTATTAAATGTGTTTGGCTTAGTATAGCATTATGTCATATTTGGAAACTGTTTCCCCATTTTATGTGTAATGCTCACTCCTTACTATTTCCACAGGTACGGAGGTTTGAGCTTGCAATACTATTGGCCGAGCAGGACTACACTCCACGGGCACTCCACCCCGTGGAGTGTTGTAAAATTAATTAGAAGAGAGAGTTGTTTATTATGTTAAAATTTAGTTTTCTTTTGATTTGTTATATTTCACTCGTGCAAGCCCTGAATATGTTTTATTGGATTAGCAGGGCATGAAAAATTAAATTAGTATGTTTATAAATATTTTCTGAACTGTTCTGGTTGACAGGTTTATAAAAGTTATTTTTGGGAAAGTCCGATAAACAGAGGAGACTCTGTCGGATTTTCGTTAGGATTTAAAACTAAATTTTCAAGTCCATATTTTTATAAAACTCAATTTAACTAGATAAATGTGAGGGTGTTACATTTATGGTATCAGAGCAGTTTTTCCTCAGCCTGAAGGGAGTAACTCATTACTCCTATAGTTACTCATCAAGCGAGTAACTTGTAGTTAGATATCAAACTGCTTTGTGGTTTAGTTAGGTATTATTGCTAGCATGATAATTGGTATAGTTACAAAGTCTAGTGCAGTGAGTACTCTAGGTTCCTTCCAGTTTATTGAGTAATTTGAGTAGTGCGATTAGTATATGACAATTTCTTTCGAAAAGCATGGTAAGCATTAGAAAATCTTTTCTAAGTTCCTTTAAACTATGTTTAGTTTACCATGCTAAACTTGAAATCTTGTGGAAAATAATGAGTCATGTTTAGAAGTGGATGAATGACGAGACTAAGGAAAGCAATACCCCAACGGGCAAGAGCACTAGATTGCTACCCCATCGGGAGGAAGTGATCTTTAGTTTCGCGCCAAGTAAACCAACTCTAAATGTGACACACAAAACAAGGTTTCAACGTTTTAAAAACTAATAGGTTGAGTGATTCAAACTTAAGTAAGACGAGAATGGTCTTATCACTAATGTGGTGTATGTTTGAGCCTGATCACCTCAAGTATACATATATTGGGAGATATCACCATCCTGTCCTTAAGTTTCAGCGAGTATTTTGGGAAATTAGGAAAATCTCAAATTTAGGAGGATTAGAAGTCATTGTTATAGGTCTCCGTATGCGTGGACATTTTTGGATCAAAGTTACGCAATGGAAGTGTAGTAAGAATTGTCTAGCATTAAGACAATAGTTTTAGCTAGTTCACGGATTCTAGTTAGTTATTACAGTTTGTTCGAGTTCGTTTTGCCTAGAGTAGGAAGTGCAAGAGACTCTAGGTGATGTGGGAGCTAGGATGTATGTTTGATGATAAATGTATATAATTTCATGTGCTGTCAAATGTTTGTCTGAGTGATAAATTGTGCATTTGGATGATACCTGCTATTGTTCAAACATGTGAATGTTGACATTGTTTTGGAGCATAAAACCATTTTTGAAAACTTCTTTATAAAATAGTGTTGCTATCAAAAGATCAAGTGGTTCCCAAGTATAATAATTCTAAAGTCAGGAACCATTTGATATTTAAGTGTGTGATAGTAACCAAAGTGAATTTTAATGTTTTGAAAACTGAATTTAAAATGAATTTCCCTACTTTAAAATAGAATCAGAAATCCTTCCAAATTGATTTCTAAGTCCTAGGATAAATTTTATAGAAGTTAGTAAGGAAACCAAAGATTCTTAATTGATCAGGCGGTGAAGTAGTTCATTGTTTTAATTAAACCACACGCCGATTAAATAAGAACCTTTATGTGCGACAAAAATCGATTTGGAACGAAGTTAATTCTCAAACTCAAAGTTAAAGGGAATGTAACTATTTCAATTTGTGAAGAAGTACCAAAATAAATTTTCTAGTCAACAGCCTATTCCTTTTGTCTTTGAGTTTGCTAATCCTGGATAATGGAACACTCCTTCATCTTTGTTCTTATGAAGTTAGATGAAGGTGATTCCTTTTAGAAGGATATGATTTGATTTGCAAGCTTGTTTTCAGAAGGTCATACAAATTATTTGACAAGAAAGATATCAAGATTTTAAAGTACAAAATAATTTGTATGGTCGAATATGTTACGAAGACTTTACTCCAAAATAAATGTTTTCCTAGTATTCCACTTTGATTTTCAAAATGTGTAAGTACTTTTTAGCATGGGAGTAATATTTATTGAACTTTAAATTCCCCATGCCTAGAAGTCGATTTTAACAAAGGTTTTGACACACAATTTTGATTGATTTAAATCCCATAGATTCTGTTTCTTGGCATATGGTTGTAATGAATGTGGGATGTATGTATTTCTGTTAAGTAGCTATTTGCCTGTTAGGAGCTATGCAATTTCTCTAGCTCCTTTGAAACCCTCAGTTAATGAAAAATAGAAGTTCTTGGACTAGGCAAATAGAAAGATTGAACCTTAGGAATTGTTGGGCACTATATGTTTATGCTTGTAATTAAATGATGTGTATGTAATAAATGCTTACTTGAATAAGAAATGTGTTTGATTAGGGCTTAAGAGTAATACATAAGTTGTATGTACTTGGGTAGAGTAGGCTCAAATCCCTTTGGATGCTGTCGGATAGATAGGGTGTAGAAGTAGATTTGGATTGTTCTAAGTACGGTAGTTGCTAAGTGACAGTGATGTTAGTGAACCTAACCACGATGTCACCATTGATGGATAAGAGATTGGGATGGGCACCTCAATCTTTTTAGTTATTAATCGCTGATATCATTGGGAAACTTTAATTAGCAGAAAACCAAACAGGCAATGAAGGAAGGAATTCGCCTGAATAGTAGTATTCCCAACCCTTATTGTAAAATCCCTTGAGAAAACCCAGATGACCTTAGAAAACTATATCTAATCGTTGGGAGAATCGTACCTGATTCTTGAAACCCAAGACCAAGTAGGAGTCTTCCTAGTAGGACTCTTGAAATGAGAGACTGCTAATAGTGTAAAACCTTGAAAACCTTAGAGCATTTCGCCTCGAAAACTAACCAAATTAAACTATAACTTGTATTCTTCATTGAGTGCAAGAGTCCAGTGGCGTACTAATGCAAAATGATATGCCAATTCCAAGTGGGGGAGTAGAACCAAAGAGAAGTGAGTGTCGTAGTTAGAAGACCCTTTGTCTGGGATGGTTCTCCATTTGACGGAATTTAACGGAATTTCGGGGACGAAATTCCAATAAGTGGGGGAGAATTGTAACATCCCTAATTTTAGTCCCTAATATAATTATAAATTTTATTGAATTAAATATATGTTTCTTAAAATTCAATTATTTAGTTGTGTATTTATATAAAAATACATTATGTTAACTACGAAAGTGTATTTTATTTCTTTTATGATCTAAAGTAAATTATGTTTAACACTCCTAGGTTTTAACTCTATGACTTTCTTATACGTGTTTATTTGATAATTTAATCTTGTTTCAATATTTTCTTTAATTAAAAATAAACAAAGAATAAATATAATAAGTGTATTATGTAATTGGGGGTGGAGAAACCCTAAAAATGATTTTCCTTCTCTTCTTCCCCATACTCCCGCCGCCCCTACCCTATTTCTATCTCCCTCCGTCGTGTTCTCTCTCTTCCATGTCCTCCTTGCCGCCACCCAACCCAGCCAAGTTGCAATCGCGATCTCCCTCTTCCTGTCTTCCTTGTCGCCATGTGCGACCCATAGGAACCCTGGGCTCGCGACCTGCCGCCGCCACCGGGACCAGAAGCAACGCCACCCCCGGTCTCTTCCTCTTTGTCGCTGCCTAACCCACGACATGGCCATGCTCGCGCCCTTCTCTGTTGACGAAACCGCGCGCTCACGCCGTCCTCCCTCTCCTCCCGTCGCGGCCGCCATGGTTGAGCCTTCTCTCTTTTCCAGTCGCGATTCGCGACCCGTAGCTCGTGGAGTCGCGACCGCCGCCGCTGCTCGTTTGGTTCGCCGCCGTCGCCGTTGGGGTGTGGTGGTGTTCGATGATGTCGTTGTTGGTGCCTTGGAGCTCGAAGACCGTTCTCTCTTCTTCCTTCGTTCAGATTCGTTGCCGTTGCCGTTACCGACATCGGCGTCGGTTGTGAATGTGGTGGCTGCCGTGAAAGGAATAGGCGTTGTTGCTGTAGTTTGGGTTGAACCGGGTGGTCCGAACCGGCCTTCAAAACCATATTTGAGGGTAAATCCCTAACACTTTTCTAGTTGCTCTATGTTGTGCTTTAATTTCTATATTGATACTAATTTTAATGATATTGATAATAATTATTTAATATTAAAATGTTTTGGGAATTAAATTTGTAATTATAGTTTATATTGATTATAATTATATTGTTATTAATAATGATTTGTAAGTAGTACGTTGATTTATGTTAGGGCAGAATTAACTGTTATGTCGAACAATTAATTTTAAAAGTATATTTTGTTAAATGTGTGGGTTCCTAAGTAAGTGAACCGTCGCTTAGCTTGGTTGAGTTGTCCCTGAGCTAAACGATACCTCAGTTAGTTAGGAAACTAATATAGTCGGCATGATGTTAATTCGAGTTCGGACGTTGAACGTTAATTTCAAACTGAAGGGAAATATAATTGTTTTAATGTTGTAATAGTGATTTGAACTTATATTTGATTCGAGAATGCTTCCTTTTAGTTCGGAATTAATAGTGTCAAATACCAACCTTTGATTTTTGTGGTTTCAAAACTAAAACTAATTAAGGCCCCGTTCGGGGTGGTTGCCAGTTTCTGGTTTTTGGTTTTGAAATTGTACTTTTGAAAACAAAACCTGTTCGGCAAAATTTGAGCTGAAATGGTTTTTTACTCATTTTCAGAACAATTTCATCTCTATTCTCAAAACAACAAATAATGGTTTCATAATTTCAGTTTTGAGTTGTAAACTTATACCACCTCAATTATCACCACCATCATCATCACTACTTCCACTACCATAACTGCTGCGGTCACTGTTACCACCATGACTGCCACCCAACTAACACTACTATGACTGTCTAAACCCCAACCACCACCGTGATCGCTACAATCACCCTAACTACTACCGTCCGTAATGATAACCACCACGTTATAACCACCGCAAACGCTACCACTACCACATCCTCACCTGCTATCATTGCCCCTCGTTGTACCCCATCATCATCACTCGAACCACCATCACCACCATAGTGATGACCACCCCGGCCACCATTACCCTCGCATGACCATCACCACCATCACAACCATATCACTACCAACTCAACCACCACTATCCCTAAATGACACCACCATCGACACCACAACCACCTCCATGTCCACCACAACCATCACCATCACCATCACCACCACCACATCCTCACTCCCTCCCCCATCATATCTCCCTCTACCAACACCATAAAAATGATCATTCTAGACTGCAACTACTATAACAATGACCACCACTTCCAACTAATAATAACAACAACCACATGGATGTTGTTATTAAATAGTAGTGATAATATATAAGATGGTGGTGTATATGGTGATGCATAACAAGTAGGAGCACTATAAAAATTATAACTTTGGAAATAATTTTCAAAACTGAAAACCAAAAAAATTTGAAACAAACATTTATAAAACGAAAACTAGTTTTGGTTTTTTTTTTTTAATTTTAAAACTCAAAACTAAAACCAAAGCATAATAGTTTATCATGCAAAATGGAAGTGTCCAAGGAAAAGCAAGGTAAGGAGTGGGTTATAGTGAGTATTACCTTACTTTGGGGTTTAGTTTACAATATGCATATAATGGGTACTAAGAGTTATGTGTTAGTTTAGGTTGTTATACTATAGGGTAGTAAATAACTAGAGCTTATGACATAGGAAAAATAGTTGGATGATGATATGCTTTATCTTTAATATTTGGTATATAAGCTTGAGACTTGGAGTTGTTATTAATTTAAGTGCTTATTTTGCTAAATGAATGATAGATGATTTTATTTTAAAAACCAAGGCAAAGAATGGAAACCAAGGATAATGGTGATGATATTAGAAAAAAATGTTGAATTGTGTTGATTAAATTATAATATAGAATGGTGATGATATTAATAAAATGTTGATTTCGTGCTAATTAAATTATAAGATTTAATTGTGATGATTTGATAATGTAAATGGATAATGTTGTGACTAATTTTGGGTAATGTACTTGTTAAACAGTTAAGAGGTTTTCTGGAAAAATGTACTGGTTAATATGATTAAGAGGGAATGTTATGTATAAAGGATAAAATGAAAGTGGAAAATATATATACCCGGACGCAGTAAGACGTGAGTGCACAGGGGTGCAGACACAGTAGGTCGTGACCAGGGATGAAATTAAAGTGAAAATATATATACCCGAACGCAGTAAGACGTGAGTGCACAAGGGTGCAGACGCAGTAGGTCGTGACCAGGGATGAAATGAATATGAAATATATACCCGGACGCAGTAAGACGTGAGTGCACAGGGGTGCAAACGCTGTAGGTCGTGACTCTAACACCCTATGATTTTTACCCATAATTCCCTTTATAATAAAATACGGACTTAAAAATTCATTTTCATTACGTTAAAATCAACCGTCAAACGGACGGAGTTTTGTTTGTTTTTCGGACTAATCCAAAATTTAACCTGTGCTAAACAATTTCATATAAACAAATAATAGCCAGCAGGGCTTCGGATAATATTATCTAAATCATATCAAGGCCCAACGGGCTCCAAATACATCAGAGTGCATACTATTCAGAGTTTTCAGCGGAAAGTAGTAAGTTAAAACATCAAAAACCAAAGCATAATAGTTTATCAAAACAAAGTGTCCCAAGCCTCACTCAAAGATATACATTACATTTTCTTCAACAGAACATAGGAGGCTTAGGTCTATAATGTACTCTAAACCCATAACACCCTACTATCCCTGTAAGGGAAAGTACTCCTGCTCGGTCGGGGGCTGTGCCAACTCAATCTCCGTACCTGAAACTGTAAGGGAGTGAGCAGTGCACATGAAATAGAAAGCAGTTTCTAACTAGACATAACAACCCACTAGGTCAAACACAATTAGCAATTAAGCATATATTCACATCTTGCACACCATACTCATTTCATCAATTCCACATCCATTATTCATTTTACCATCCATTTCCATTATTCAGTCCAACATCCATTTTTCCTTATTCATTTTCACATCCAATCAACATTCATTTCCCCCCCTTTTTTTTATTCATTTCATTATCGCACATCACCTCAAATCAGAGGCCAATGCACAGTTTCACGCAACCCATTTATCACCTCAAAGCAGAGGCTCCCATTCTTTTCCTTATTTAAATTATGTGTCCCTCAGGTCAGATGTCAACCCCCATTCATTATAATCCATTTTGTGTCCCTCAGGTCAGAGGTCAACACTTCAGTCCCTTAATTCACGGTGTGTCTCTCAGGTCAGAGGTCAACACACCAATGCATATTCCATCCGGTGTCCCTCAGGTCAGAGGTCAACACCCTACTCATTATTTAATCCAGTGTCCCTCAGGTCAGAGGTCAATACACATTCCTTTTCCTTCATATCGTGTCCCTCAGGTCAGAGGTCAACACTCATTACTCTAATTCCTTACTCGTCGCCTCAAATCAGAGGCCAACGTACTTAATTACATTTCCATATTCATTACCTCACATGTGAGGCCAAAACATACTTTCATATTCTTACATAAACAATTATATCACATGTCAATTCAACAACACACATTCAACAATCAGTCATTCATGTAATTACCTTATTCATTTCCTTTCTCAGTTATCACCATCATACCAAATAACATTCTCATTCATAGCCCAACATTTATATTACCCTTCATTTCGATTTACATATTTCGCCTTCTCACATTTTCGCTTTAACACCACATATTAAAATCATCTCTTACTTTTTATTAAACATGATCATTTTACTTCCATTTCCCATATTCACAAGTTCTATTCATAAGCCATGACCTTTGTTCACAATTGATAATACTTAACATTTGTACTTATTTAACAATTAGATACAATTACGCACATTTATCACATTTACTCATTTTTCATTCCATTTTTCTTCCTATATCCATTTATTCCACAACACGTACATATATTAGCTACCGAAATTAATTACCATTTAATTCACAACGTTGCAACTAAGGTCAATAATCACAAAATTCATTTATGACAACTTCATTATCACATTACCCAATTCCTCATGCAATTCCATTTAATTCTTATCCAAGTTTCATTTATCAAATAATTCATTGTCATATTATTAGGTTTCCTTTTTACTAATCTTAACATCCAATCATCATGCATATTTAATTAATTCAAATTTCATATTTAATAACCTAGGGAATTATAATCAAATTTTCTCCCCTAACACATAACCCTAACAAGTATTATATACTAACTAGAACCTACTCCCTAGAACAAGGCAAAGCTCACTATATCCACTCCCTTACCTCAAACCCGGAGTAATGGAGAAAAATCTTCCAAGCCCTAGCTCCTAAGTTCCTTAATCAAGAGCTCCAAGGATTGAATGGAAAGAGAGAGATTCTTGACCTCCATGAAACAATAGAACACAAATGGGTCATAAATTTGTTAAATCATGACATAAAATTCGTATGCCATGGGAGGGAGGAGAGAGAAATTCGTATGAGCCCTAGAGAGAGAGAGAGTGTTGAAACTTACCAATGGAGATGGATGAGGATGATTAATGGGTCTTGAGCTTGAGGAAGAAGAAAACAATCTTGACCTCGGTGGGAAGAAGAAGAAATTCGAATGGAAGGAGGAGGAGAGATGGGGGGGAGTGTTTTTGTTGTTGATGGGTGGAAGAATGAAGAAGAAAGAAGGTGGGTGGAAGTTTATGAGAGAGGAAAGTAATTTGTGTGGCTGAGATTAGAGGAACCATGGGGAGATTCCCATTAAACGGTCCAGATCGCGTCTGGAGCACATCAGATACGGCAATTTTCGCTTAAGCGAAATTTATTCGCTTAAGCGAATCCAGTTCAATAAGTTTGAGTTTTTGCTCGAGCCGGTTTCGCTTGAGCAAGATCATTTCGCTTAAGCGAACCAAACTCTCGCTTGAGCGAGCCATGTTCGCTTGAGCGAAATTAACTCAGTAACTCAGGGTCTGATGAGTCACTGTTTCGCTTAAGCGAGGGATTTTCGCTTGAGCGAAATCCCATAGACCTGCATTTTCAACTTCAAGCTTCTACAACTTCTTTCCTACCCGTTGGATCTTGCTCAAAGTTGGAAGCAAGCTTCCTAAAAATCATAACTTCATATCCAACGGTGGGAATTGTGTTTCGAGTCTTAAATCTTTTATTTTGAATTTCCTAACGTCGGGTGTTTATAACACTGAAAAATCGATTTTCAACACTCGTTTGGTCTTCTTTAAATTTGCTTTTCGATGCCAATGCTCCTTGACTCCTATATGGTACTCAAAGCACTCCTAATCCATCATTTTAAATCCCTTCTAGGATAATCCTTACTTCCAAATCTTATTATTGTTCTAATTATTATTAGAATTAAAATTCGGGATGTTACATTTCTCCCCCACTTATTAGAATTTCGTCCCCGAAATTCCGTTAAGTTCGGTAAATGGAGAATCATCCCAATGGTAGGGCTTGTGACTCCTATCATTACTTCCCTTCGGTTTCTTCCGCCACTCTTCCGAGGTTGCCACTACCTGTATAGAACTTAAGTTAGGGTAGGAAGTGCTCCCCCACTTGGCATCAACATACCCAATTACCGCTTTGCTAAAGGGTGTGGCATCAGGTTAATCCGCCTCCGATCGTCCTTCGGATAGATGCAAGACAGGAGTTGCATTAGCTAGATATGGGAAAACTCGAAATATTTAGCATTTCCATAATAGTTTTAGAATCTTTCACAGAATAGATACCCTGGGATCGAGGCATGCGAAGATTCTTGTAGGATAGAACGCCATAGAGTTTATCTTCTCACCAGGATTGACTAGCCCCGGTAAGGTGTAGGATCTTTTAAAAAAAACACAAGCATTCATGAACAAGAAGCACCCCAATGCTTAGTTGATTAGAGCAGACACAATTCCTACTAAATGCCCCACAATCAACTTCTTCCATGAATCGACTAAAAAGATTAGGAAGGAAGAAGTCCACAGTAGTTCCAAGATTTACCCAACTACCAAATGTGAAGGGTACGACAACTTGCCGTTGGCTGAGTCAATTATTAAGATGTTTGGTCTCAACGCAGGGGTTTTACAAATTCGGAAAAACCGGCTATTCTTATGAGTGGTTATCTAAGAACCGGGAAAAGATTCGAAGCAACTGTCAAATTGTTTCAAGATTGATTTAGTTGATATGATGGTTAAGAATAACTTCTGGAGAGCTGTCTTAACTCATCCAAGGGATTAGCACTTAGCTATACTACTTTGGAACAAGTAGCATATACCAAGACTTCTTTTCTTTAGAACTATTTTCTATCTACTCTCTAACTCTACATGAAGCTTTTGAACGAAGGTTTCGGGGTAAGGTTGTCTACTTTCACTTTAAAGGTTACAATGATAGCATTTATTGATAGATGCAAGAATTGAGGTGATCAATCCCATCCTCACGTCTACCAACAACACACCACTGTCGGGTTCTATCAGTAATGTCATCATTTAACAAATGCAAGGATTAGAGTGATCAGTTCTAACCTTACACTACGTCAAATAATAACATCACAACATAGTATTGGTCACTTGATACTAGGATTCTCAAATTTAAGAATTCTTTCTAAGGTCTCTCATATGTTATCTATAAGAACAGAATTGTATTTGGAAAGGCAGATTTCCAATAGGTTTTTAAGCAGTTCTAACCTAAGACATTACTAGTCCCCTATTTAGCTAACTAAGGGGAAAACTATCTCCACCATAATCGAACTTAGAAACATTACGCATGGACTTGGCGAACATTGGTTACCTGCGACCATACCAGTTGGGTCCACCTCGTCACCCTCGACCACTACAAGAAAAATGCAAAATAGCGACGGAAATATCTGTCACAAATCCGTCGCAAAATCGAATTAGCGACGGATTTGCGACAGATTTGCGAGGAACGCGTCCGTTACGTCTCCTTCATCGCTAATTAGCGAGGGAATATTTCGCTCGCTAATTTCCAGCCAAAATCATTATCTCCGACGAAAATTTCCCTCGCAAATTTCTCGCTAAAGTCATTCAAGAAATTTGCATATGCCTGTCGCTACTTAGCGAGAGCATAACCCCTCGCAAACATCATGCCGTCGCTAATTAGCGAGAGATTAATCTCTCGCAAAGCCCTCGCAAACATCATGCCGTCGCTAATTAGCGAGAGCTTAATCTCTCGCAAAGCCCTCGCTAATTAGCGACCAATTGCTCCTCGCAAATTCGCCGTAGTTGAATTATATTTGCGATGGCTTATTCGCTCACAAATCTCTCGCAATTAATTGTTTCAATTTCATCATCAATCCGTCGCTAATTAGTGACCAAACTCCCTCGCAATTTATCACAATCCGTTGCTAATTAGCGACCAAAACTCCCTCGCAATTTTGGCATGAAGCCGTCGCTAATTAGCGAGCAAAACTCCCTCGCAATTTTGTCATGAAGCCGTCGCTAATTAGCGACCACAAATCCCTCGCAATTTTGTCATGAAGCCGTCGCTAATTAGCGACCAAAAATTCCTCGCAGTTTATTTCGATTTGCGAGGGCCTAATTTGTTGCAAATCTCTAGCAAAATCTTATTGTATTTTCTAGGGATTGATTCCTCGCAAAATCTTATTTTCCCTAGCGTATCAGCGACAGAATATCCCTCGCAAATTGACATTATTCTGGCGAAAATTTCCCTCGCAAATTTCTCGCTAAAAAATTAACATTCGCTACTATAACTTTTCAATACCTATAAATTCACCATACTTTTGTTGAATGACTTCATCTATTTAAATATAATAAAATATCAAAATCAAAACATGCATCATTTAAGTTTCAGAAAATTCAAGTCTAAACAAAATACTAATCAACCAAAATACTTAAATACAAAAGTCTAAAAAGAAATAGATATTGAATGTTTAACAAAATATTAATAATAATAATATATTAACTCAAGTTAACATGATCATCTTCATTATCCTGATTCTGCTGCTGAGTTGATCCACGTAGCTGTGTTTGTAAGGTCTGAAAAAATGATGCCAGTTGTGACTGCATTTGTACCTGTAAATTTGTCTCCAAGGTGGTCATCTGTGACTGAACCACATAAGTTATAACATTTGTGATCTCTTCATTTGTCATAGCCGTAGAATGTGATGAACCTAAGACCTCGGTGGATGATGACGCTCTAGTAGAGCCGCGAACTACTGAATCTAAGGCACCGATACCATGTACACGACCTTTCTTGTTAGTACCTGCCACTTCAGTCCAAATGTCCTCATCCACCTCAGGATAAGATGAAACTTCCTCTCCATAGTTCTCATGATCTCTATATAGAACAAGGATTTTAAATTCTAATTAAAAATGTCTTTTAGAAAGCTTTGTATTTAAATTCAAATTAATAAATCAAACCAACACATAAGAAGTTCAAATAGATTTTATGCAACAGAGATAAATTAGTGATAAATTGAAGGTGCAAGTGATGACATAACATTTGGTGCCGAAAGATCGAAAGTTACATTCGGAAAAAGAAAAGGGCTTTGCATAGGAAGCATTGTTACAATATGAGCATGATGTTTAGAAACAGTGCCGAAAAAATAGCTACTCCCTCCGTTTCACTTTAAGTGTCTTTTTAACATCAAAATTTTGTTTCAAAATAAGTGTCTTTCTACCAAATCTAGGCAACATTTAATACTGTTTTTCCTTATTTATCCTTACATTTAATGTTGTTTTAGTTTTGAAATTTGTAATACTAGTAATCATGCATTGACAAAATAAAAATATTAAATAGGGGTATTTTTGACAAAATACACATAAAACTTACAATAATCATCATAATCAACACTTTCTTAATCTATGTGCAAAAGTCCAAAAAGACACTTAAAGTGAAACGGAGGGAGTATTTGTCAAGGAAATTTGCGGTTTAGCATCACATTAGTGTATGGAATTAAAAAATTGCAGTTATTAAATAGGAAACTGCAGTTATAAAAAGAAATCTTAGAAATAAATAGAAAACTGCAGTTATTAAATAGAAATCTTTAGCCATTCATATTAGTGTAAAGAATTAAAAAACTGCAGTTATTAAATAGAAATCTTAGAAATTAAATCTAAGGTTAAGAGAAAGGAAGTTAAGAGAAAGAGGCTGCAAAGCAAAATTAATATAAATAACCAATTCAAAATACAAAGTTCTAGTTGTATCATAATCTGAAAAGTTACAAACTTTACCTGATAAGATGAAGTCACCAATATATTTGCACCAGCCTCCAAGTATTCCAAGTGAACCTAAACAAAATCCAAAAACACAAACTCAATATAGATTCTTCAATCACCACATACATTTACAATGTGATCAGAAATAGAGGAAAAGTGAAAATGAAACCAAAACAGAGGGTGAAAGAAAAAAATATTCTCTCTAGTAGGATGCTTTCGATGATCCTTTCCAGAGTATAAAGTAGTTTATCTTATTCTATGTTCTATAATACCAGTTATGTTGGCTACTAAAAGTAGGAAACTAGTGTCTTAACATTGGGGAAGGCTGCAAAGCATAAAAAGCCAAAGTCTCAGTATACAAGCACCACTTAAACCAATCACATTTAGGCTAAAAGATGAAAAGCAAATAAAAGAATGAAATAAAATTGTTTCTTGTAACAGAAGTTGTTGAATTTTAGGACTACAAATCACACTACTCGTGATCTATATTATTATTGAGCCATTTCAGAAAGGATTGGACGAATAGCCTTTACTAGTAGTACATTTATACAAAAGTTTCTTTACAAACCAGCTACAAAATCATGTCCTTTATCTCTTACAACTTAGTTTATTGTTGACAATCACCAGTCACTCGATACCTCCACAATGGCCTGGACTGGCATACTCCACTATGTGTTATTCTTTTTTTTTCATTTTTTACCAAAGAAAATTTATCTCACAAACCCCAAGTGAAAAGAAAAAGAGAAAGGAAGTTAAGAGAAAGAGGCTGCGTGCAAAGCAAAATTAATATAAATAACCAATTCAAAATACAAAGTTCTAGTTTAGCTGTTTTTTTTATTCTATAGAAATTGACTTGAAAGTAGAAGATCATGTTTGCAAATTTAGCTGTTTTAATTTTTTTATTCTATAGAAATTGACTTGAAAGTAAGAATTATAATTCTACATAAACCAAGCAATATTCAACTCAACATCTAAGAATCTGAAATCCAATATTGTATAGTTATACATTTTACTGGTTTATCAGTCAACAGCAGATTCTCCCAAAAGGGTAAAACATATTTCCCTGATATTAAAAATTCTATACGCCAAATTTGTAAATTTAAACGACACTTTTTAGTTGGCTGATTTGCTTATAATATAATAGTATAATCAAAGGATTGGGTGGATTGCTTGAGTGCTCTTCCACTCAGTTGATCTCTATAAAAATGGACTTCAAGTTATAGTATTTGATAGCAGCTATAAACGTGCTAGGCCTCTTACTATGCGAATTGGTGCTGGCAAGGTGTAACATTTTTTAAAAAAAAAAAATTAATTTCCCTCTAAAATGTAAATATTAAAATACTTTGGTTAAATTGCTGAGGTGGCACTTATGAAAAGTGCAGGTGATACCAGGATTGGATCAGGGGATTTTAGGGGGTGAGGGTGTACCTCCAATGAGGATAGGTATGACATTTAGTTGAATTGAATTTGATTATAACATTTAATTGCTCTCTTATCTATCCATCTACTACTATTTTATTCACAAACATGCAAGTTTCATTTTTGCTAAACATGTAATAATACATAAAAAGTAAGGGAAATTACACTGAACATTCCCTATGTGTTTGACTTGATTGAATCTGGGAATTCTTTTGTTTTAGAAATTAGGTTGACTGCTCTTAAGGTTTAGAGAAATTTGTGTAATTCCTCAAGTAAAATGGACGTTGAATGTAATTAAGTTTAAATTTGAGGGGAAAATAGTGTAATTTCTCTTAAAAAAAGTATACTGATATAGTAGAAACTAGAGAGAGGAGAAATAGTTGTTCATTAATTAATTACTTATGTATTTAGTCACATGCACTCCCTCTAGCCACTCCTCTCTTAATAGTTAATACTATCTTGACATTTTTTTAAAGGAACTGCAAGTCTGGATTTGATTTGATAAAATTGAGGACTGCTTGTTTCAAGAAATGTTTTCTATCTTCTTTTATTACAGGGGACATGCATTTCTCGTTAATTAGTTGAGTTTTGGAAAGCTGCATCAGATTTTGAGTAGTATATGTATATGATTATTGTCATGAGATGCCTAGTCATAATCTGAATGTTAAATGCTATAACTCCCAACACTATGAATTCCAACAAACAATTAAGGGGCCTGTCAATTCCTAGGCTAACACCCAACACTATGCACATAATCTGAATGTAGTAGAATATATATTAGCCATTAGCCATTATGCATGTAGTAGAATATATATTCATTGGTGTGTTTACTTGTATACAGTCAAGACTCAAGATTTAGAGAACATAACCCAACTCCCAACTCCCATACTTTGGCATTTCTTCAATTTTGCAGGTCAACTCCCAACTCCCAGGCAAAAATCCAAAATAGAGCAAACAAGAACAGAACCCAACTCCCAGGGACCAAAAAAGACGCCAAACAACCTAGAAGCAGGAAAGAAAAACAAAACATCCCCCACACCACTTGAACATAGAGACCGAAAACCAATAACTAAGGCCAACCAGAAACACAATAATAAAGGAAGTAATATTGTTGGAGAAGTGAAGAGAACCCACAGGAAGCAAAAGAAATAAACATTGTTGTTTCATGCATACCTTGGAAAAGAGAATACGCCAAACCCAATTGACGGGATAGGGTTTGCAAGAGCTGAAGAGGGAGAGCGCCGGAGTAAAATGACGATTGACACCGCTGCCGCCGCCGTCGAATAGAGATTGCTGCCATGCCCTTCCGTCGTCGAGTAGCGGTGTCCGGCGAGTGAGCTTCTGAGAGGAGAAGGTTGACGAGTGAGCTTCCTTTTGAGTTGTTCCTTATCTTTTGTTCCTTATACGTGTTGTTGCTTATGTTTTGTTTTTGTTTAGTGTTGTTCAGTAAGCCTTCAGTAACTCAAACGTTTTTTATTTAATTCCTGCTTGGTCCTTCACCAATCCCGCCAAATATTCAGTAGATTTGTATTAGATTTTTTTTTATTTTTATTAATATTTTTTATTACAATTTATATTTGATCCTAGTTATACACAAAATTGGAATTAAATTTTTTGTTATTTTAAATAGTTTTTAACATAGTGTTGTTATGGGAATGATTAGATTTTTAAAATTAGATTTCACCTTTGAAAATTAGATTTTTAAGGCTGATTAGGGTAAACAACCTTTCTGGTACCGTAGAACCGAAAATGTTAACACTATATACTGGTATCTTAGACCTTTGAATATTTAGTTAATATTGTTAGTGGTATTGAAAATGTAAATATTTGGTATACTTTTTAAAAAATACCCCTATGATTATTATTTGGAATCTAAAAAGTGTTGAGTAAATAGGAGTGTTTGTGGAAAAGAAGTAGTTAATTAATGTCATTGAAAGTTGGAAATTGAGCTTATATTAAGGATCAAAGAAAAGTCTTCAAATGGGGCTTATATATAGAACCAGAGGGAATAGTTATGAATAAGAGTATAATTGAAAAAAATAAAATAATTATGTATTGAATTTGTAAACAACAAAACAAATGAATCGATAAAAAAAATTATATGATCAAAACTTTTGGATCAGAGAGAGTACGAAAAAAATTATTATCATATATAGTGAGTAAGGTGATGATTACAAAAAAATATATTTGCGATGTGTTGGTTAAAAGGTGGGATATGTAAATAATTTCCCAATTGCAAGGGGATATTATTTAAGTTCAAAAAAGAACTAATTTGATCTCAATTTGAGATCTATGAGTATCAATTTGACATTTTTTTTAAGATAAGGTTAGTACACGTAAATATTTTGAGAAATCGAAATGTTGTTTTACTTTTTATTCTTTTATGAAATATATCAATAAAAATAAGTACTATATTTTCTTTTTACATATTTGGCATTAACTAAACAACCAAAATATTATGTAGAAGCACAACACCCCAATTATCTTTTGTAATAAAAGGGCATGAAGGAGTTCAACGCGTGTCTAAAATTTTTTTAAGGCAAATATATTTTTTATTTTTTTTTAGAGAAAGAGTGTGTTGGAAAAATATGTTGCTTTATTTATTTACTTCAAAATATTTGTTTAAAGTTAAATTATTGTTTTATTAATTCGTGTGTAAATTGTTAGGGTAGGGTTTAGGTTAAACTTATTCTTAATGATGATAGTGGTTAGGGTTTAGTTTGTGAAAGTAATTATTAGGGGTGATCATAGGACGGGTTGGGCTTGTCCCTCACCCGTCCCGAAAATGTTGCTCGGGTCAATTTTTTAACCCGAACCCATCCCTAATTAGAGAGAGACAAAGTAAGGATGGGTCCTCGTAGGGACGGGTCCGGGTTCACCCAGGACACAGATGAATATAATAACATTTAAAAAAAAGCTTCAAACCATTCAAATTTTGAAATTTGCATCATCTTTCTAGAATTCTATAACTAGCCACTAGAAGTATAATAATATTAATATATATATATATATATATATATAATTCCTTAAGCAACAAATTCATACTGTAGTGTGTATCCCAAATTCATGGCAAGTTCACGGTTCATGGTAAGTTCATACAATGTATTGCACACACACATTCACGGTTCACACTTAGTAGTTACTAGTTAGTAAGTTACTTTTACTGTTTTTTTTCAATTCATGGTATTACTTAATGAATAATAATTATAATTAATATATATTTAATTAATTAATTATATATCCGGCCCGAATTTGTGAGAGAAATATGTCATCACAAATTTTATTGTTAAATGTATTAGTAGCGATGGCTTTGCGAGGAAACTATTCCCTCACCAACAACTTAACCGCATTAAGGAATTTGTGGCGACAGATTGGCGAGGGAAACTTGCCCTCGCAAACGATTTGATAACCTAAAGGAATTTGTGGCGACGAATTTGCAAGAGAAACATGCCCTCGCGAATTTTATTGTTTTACAAATGTATTAGTAGCGACGGTTTTGCCAGGAAACTATTCCCTCGCCAACAATTTGATTCTGTAAAGTAATTTGAGGCGACGAATTTATGAGAGTAACATGCCCTCGCAAAACTTTATTTCATTAACATGCATACCTAGCGACCGATTTGCGAGGAAACTATTCTCTCGCAAATGATTTGACAACATAAAGGAATTTATGGAGACGGATTTGCGAGAGAAATATGCCCTCGCAAACTTTATTATTTTAAAAATGCATACATAGCGACGGCTTTGCGAGAAAACTATTCCCTCGCAAATGATGTGATAACAAGCATAAAGGAATTTGTGGCGACATATTTGCGAGAGAAATATGCCCTCACAAACTTCATTGTCTTAAAAATGTATTCATAGCGACAGCTTTGCGAGGAAACTATTCACTCGCCAACAATTTGGTTGTATAAAGGAATTCGTGGCGACCGGCTTGTGACGGAAACATGCCCTCACAAACTACTTAGGGACGGATTTGCGAGGAAAATGTCCCTCGCAAAAATTGCTTAAATAATCTCTCGCTAATTTGTCGCAATTCCGTCGCAAATATTGTTAACAGGAATTTGTGGCGACTGGCTTGCGACGGAAACATGCCCTCGCAAACTACTAGCGACGGATTTGCGAGGAAAATGTCCCTCGCCAAACTTTCTTCAAATAATCTCTCGCAAATCTGTCGCAAATCCGTCGCAAATGTTATTTAAAGGAATTCGTGACGTCCGACTTGCGACAGATACATGCCCTCGCAAACTAAAAGCGACGGATTTGCGAGGGAAATGTCCCTCGCCAAACTTGCTTCAAATAATCTCTCACAAATTTGTCGCAATTCCGTCGCAAATGTTGTTTACAGGAATTCGCGGCGTCCGCCTTGCGACGGATACATACCCTCGCAAACTACAAGCGACGGATTTGCGAGGGAAATATCCCTCGCTAAAATATTCTCTCGCTAATTTGTCGCAAATCCGTCGCAAAATAAATTTTTTTTTCCGTCCTCATACGTTTACCACTTTGCGAGGGAATTCACTTTCGCTCGCTAACCTCTCGCAAGTCCCTCGCTAATTAGCGACCGATTAGCGACGGAAAGTTGCCCTCGCTAAAATCCCTCGCTATTTTCGATTTTTCTTGTAGTGGACGGTGAATAACTTCCCCTTCTGCCATGATGGGTCACCACGGGCCTTCTGTGCCTTAGCAGCATTAATCTCCTTCTTCATTGTGTTCTAAGGACAATTTGAAGCAAAATGTCCGGGTTGTCCACAGTGAAAGCATAACCCCTCCTTTCGACCCAATGTCCAGCACACTCCCCTATGCATCCTGCCACAGTGCTGACAAGTTGGTATCGAACCATAAACATTCCCTGTTGGTCCGGATTCTCTAGGAAACGTGACCCCGGAATGAGAGTATGGACCAGACTTCTGAATCGGTCCCTTGCCCTTAATAGGACCAGATAATTTCTGAGATGTCCTACTTCGCTCCCCTGCTTGTTCCGGCTTGAGAGAATCTTCATAAGCACTTGTCATGTTCACTAGTTGAGAGAGATTAGAGACTCCCTGATAGACAAAAACAGTTTTGATCTTGGGATTGAGACCAGCCTCAAACTTGATACACTTAGTGCGTTCATCTGCATCCCGATAGCTGCCAGAATAACGAATGAGATCCTCAAACTGAGCTGCGTATTCTCCAACACTGAGGCTCCCTTGCTTCAGCTCAAGAAAAGCCACTTCCTTCTCCCTCCTTACATTTTCCGGGAAGTACTTTCCCAGAAAATGGACCTTGAAAAGATCCCATGAAATAAGCTCATGAGCGGCTTCCAAACCTCTCCTCTGTTGGTCCCACCAATGTTCCGCCTCACCCATCAGAACATACTCCACTAGTCGCATATACTGCTCACCTGGTGGCTGCAACGAGCGAAACACCTTTTCCATCTCTTGGAGCCATCTTTGAGCTCCATCGGGGTTGTAACCCCCTTCAAACTTCGGCGGATCGCTTTTTCTAAAGCGGCCCATCCAGTCAATCTCCACTGGTGGTGGTGGAGGAGGCTGAAGTGCTGCTGCTGCAACTGCTGCAGCTACAACAATGTTCTGGGCTTGATTCTGCTGCAGGTTTTGCAAGATTATCAGCTTGTTGCTGCTGAACTTGGGCTTGGTTCTGCTGCAATTGAACCAGAGTTTCGAGAATTTCAGCAATCCTATCATTATTAGCCCGTCTCCCTGCCATACTGTTGAGTCATGGAAGGGAAACCAGTTAATGATAGAATAATTAAATAAAACTACTAATATCCTATAACTTCACTTAGACACTAAACTAAGTACTTGGGTTACTCGCTCGGTGAGTAACCATAGGAGTAGTGAGTTTATACTCCAAAGGCCGAGGGAAACTGCTCTGATACCATAATCTAACACCCTATAATTTTTACCCATAATTCCCTTTATAATAAAATACGGACTTAAAAATTCATTTTCATTACATTAAAATCAACCGTCAAATGGACGGAGTTTTGTTTGTTTTTCGGACTAATCCAAAATTTAACCTGTGCTAAACAATTTCAAATAAACAAATAATAGCTAGCAGGGCTTCGGATAATATTATCTAAATCATATCAAGGCCCAACGGGCTCCAAATACATCAGAGTGCATACTATTCAGAGTTTTCAGCGGAAAGTAGTAAGTTAAAACATCAAAAACCAAAGCATAATAGTTTATCAAAACAAAGTGTCCCAAGCCTCACTCAAAGATATACATTACATTTTCTTCAACAGAACATAGGAGGCTTAGGTCTATAATGTACTCTAAACCCATAACACCCTACTATCCCTGTAAGGGAAAGTATTCCTGCTCGGCCGGGGGCTGTGCCAACTCAATCTCCGTACCTGAAACTGTAAGGGAGTGAGCAGTGCACATGAAATAGAAAGCAGTTTCTAACTAGACATAACAACCCACTAGGTCAAACACAATTAGCAATTAAGCATATATTCACATCTTGCACACCATACTCATTTCATCAATTCCACATCCATTATTCATTTTACCATCCATTTCCATTATTCAGTCCAACATCCATTTTTCCTTATTCATTTTCACATCCAATCAACATTCATTCCCCCCCTTTTTTTTTATTCATTTCATTTCACATACTCATTTCATTATCGCACATCACGTCAAATCAGAGGCCAATGCACAGTTTCGCGCAACCCATTTATCACCTCAAAGCAGAGGCTCCCATTCTTTTCCTTATTTAAATTATGTGTCCCTCAGGTCAGAGGTCAACCCCCATTCATTATAATCCATTTTGTGTCCCTCAGGTCAGAGGTCAACACTTCAGTCCCTTAATTCACGGTGAGTCTCTCAGGTCAGAGGTCAACACACCAATGCATATTCCATCCGGTGTCCCTCAGGTCAGAGGTCAACACCCTACTCATTATTTAATCCAGTGTCCCTCAGGTCAGAGGTCAACACACATTCCTTTTCCTTCATATCATGTCCCTCAGGTCAGAGGTCAACACTCAATAACATTCATTCCATCTTGTGTCCCTCAGGTCAGAGGTCAACACTCATTACTCTAATTCCTTACTCGTCGCCTCAAATCAGAGGCCAACGTACTTAATTACATTTCCATATTCATTACCTCACATCAGAGGCCAAAACATACTTTCATATTCTTACATAAACAATTATATCACATGTCAATTCAACAACACAAATTCAACAATCAGTCATTCATGTAATTACCTTATTCATTTCCTTTCTCAGTTATCACCATCATACCAAATAACATTCTCATTCATAGCCCAACATTTATATTACCCTTCATTTCGATTTACATATTTCGCCTTCTCACATTTTCGCTTTAACACCACATATTAAAATCATCTCTTACTTTTTATTAAACATGATCATTTTACTTCCATTTCCCATATTCACAAGTTCTATTCATAAGCCATGACCTTTGTTCACAATTGATAATACTTAACATTTGTACTTATTTAACAATTAGATACAATTACGCACATTTATCACATTTACTCGTTTTTCATTCCATTTTTCT
Organism: Crotalaria pallida; assembly: GCA_037953625.1. NCBI lineage: Eukaryota > Viridiplantae > Streptophyta > Magnoliopsida > Fabales > Fabaceae > Crotalaria > Crotalaria pallida. Next base: position 18,955,108 of record CM075650.1, read on the forward strand.
TCCTATATCCATTTATTCCACAACACGTACATATATTAGCTACCGAAATTAATTACCATTTAATTCACAACGTTGCAACTAAGGTCAATAATCACAAAATTCATTTATGAAAACTTCATTATCACATTACCCAATTCCTCATGCAATTCCATTTAATTCTTAACCAAGTTTCATTTATCAAATAATTCATTGTCATATTATTGGGTTTCCTTTTTACTAATCTTAACATCCAATCATCATGCATATTTAATTAATTCAAATTTCATATTTAATAACCTAGGGAATTATAATCAAATTTTCTCCCCTAACACATAACCCTAACAAGTATTATATACTAACTAGAACCTACTCCCTAGAACAAGGCAAAGCTCACTATATCCACTCCCTTACCTCAAACCCGGAGTAATGGAGAAAAATCTTCCAAGCCCTAGCTCCTAAGTTCCTTAATCAAGAGCTCCAAGGATTGAATGGAAAGAGAGAGATTCTTGACCTCCATGAAACAATAGAACACAAATGGGTCATAAATTTGTTAAATCATGACATAAAATTCGTATGCCATGGGAGGGAGGAGAGAGAAATTTGTATGAGCCCTAGAGAGAGAGAGTGTGTTGAAACTTACCAATGGAGATGGATGAGGATGATTAATGGGTCTTGAGCTTGAGGAAGAAGAAAACAAGCTTGACCTTGGTGGGAAGAAGAAGAAATTCGAATGGAAGGAGGAGGAGAGATGGAGGGTAGTGTTTTTGTTGTTGATGGGTGGAAGAATGAAGAAGAAAGAAGGTGGGTGGAAGTTTATGAGAGAGGAAAGTAATTTGTGTGGCTGAGATTAGAGGAACCATGGGGAGATTCCCATCAAACGGTCCAGATCGCGTCTGGAGCACATCAGATACGGCAATTTTCGCTTAAGCGAAATTTATTCGCTTAAGCGAATCCAGTTCAGTAAGTTTGGGTTTTTGCTCGAGCCGGTTTCGCTTGAGCGAGATCATTTCGCTTAAGCGAACCAAACTCTCGCTTGAGCGAACCATGTTCGCTTGAGCGAAATTAACTCAGTAACTCAGGGTCTGATGAGTCACTGTTTCGCTTAAGCGAGGGATTTTCGCTTGAGCGAAATCCCACAGACCTGCATTTTCAACTTTAAGCTTCTACAACTTCTTTCCTACCCGTTGGATCTTGCTCAAAGTTGGAAGCAAGCTTCCTAAAAATCATAACTTCATATCCAACGGTGGGAATTGTGTTTCGAGTCTTAAATCTTTTATTTTCAATTTCCTAACGTCGGGTGTGTTGGAAACCAACAAGCGGGCCAAGCAAATACTAGAGGGGGGGTGAATAGTATTTTGAAGCACTAATCCAAATATTTGGACTAACAATTAAAGAATGGAGCTAAGACTAAATTTTCTGGAATCAGACACAAAAGACTCGATGTTGGAAACCAACAAGCGGCTCAATATAGTCTAGAGGGGGGGTGAATAGAATATTGAAGCCTTATTACAGATTTTTCGTCCACCTAAGAGAATGGTTTTATGAAAATAAAATTTCTTAAAAATTCAAGTCAGATTACTCGAGTAACTCAAGACTTCACTCGAGTAATACGCAAGCAAAAATAATTTCACTCGAGTATTCAGCAAATCACTCGAGTATTACGAAAGCTATTTTTAAATCACTCGAGTAACAGAAAACCTACTCGAGTATTGTTCATAAACTGAAAGCAGATTACTCGAGTGACAAGAACTTTACTCGAGTAAACTGGGTAAAATTCAATTAAAACTCAGTTTTCAATGGAGTTCTTCAAGAATAACAATGCTATGATGATTCAACAAATTATGAATGATTAATATGAACAACTTCAAGTAATATTAACATGCAATTTTAGATCAATTGAGTAGAATTAAGAAAACCCCAATTCTAACCTAAAAATGCAATTGTTAATGAATTAATGCAATACAAGGAATGAAAATAAAAGAGACACAAGGATTTATCCTGGTTCACTTTCACCCACTTGAAAGCTACTCCAGTCCCCTCTTAAATCAAGAGAGATTCTTCACTAGAAATCTTCAAATGTAGATTTTACAATGTTTTAAGATGCAACTAGATTCTTAGTTCTCCTATCTTAAAACCCAACTCAAAGTGTGTACCAAACACTTTGATCTAATCTACCCCTTTTGAGAATTCTAGATTTCCTTGCTAATTGATTGAAGATGCTTCCAACCAATCCTCTTTTCTTGCTTTGATTTGATCCTCAAAGTCTTCCTTGTGAGATTCTTCACTTGTGTTGAAACTTCAATGATGCAATCACAAATTTCAAATCTTCAACAACCACTAAGAACAAAAATTATGATCTCAAGAATATTTGAACAATGAAAGAAATAGAGTGAAGAATGAAAAGTTCTTTGTTGAATCTTGATAGCTCTTGAAAGATGTAAAATAGCTCTTGAATTGCTTTTCAAAGTGTATAGAAAATTGTAAAAATGAATGTCTATCTTGTGTGAAAGAGAAAATTAAGTCCTTTTATAATTTTCCAAACACTGATTGAATTACTCGAGTAAACCATATAACTTCACTCGATTAAAACATGTTAGATTAAGTTACTCGAGTGATGTGTAAACCATTACTCGATTAACCTGTCATGACATAAATTACTCGAGTGACCCAATACTCATTACTCGAGTAGACTGATCAGAATCTGAATAAAAACAAGGTTTTTCTAAAAGGATTTTCACAAAACTTTTAATAGAGCTATTTAATCAAGATTTAAAGTATCTTCACTCTTAATCAAACATTATTTAAATACTCTTAAAATCACCTAAGCTACCCACACCAATGAGATGCATTGCATAAAAATAAAGATTACATTGAAATAGAATTAATAAAAATCCTAATTCTAATCTTCATGTGGTGTAGCTTGCTTGTTGCCAATGTTGTTGCTTGGAGAGAGATTGTTAGCATCAAAACATGAGAATCCTACAAACTCCCCCTTTTTGATGATGACAAACCTCCTTTTCAATTAAGCACTAAGTTTTAATATACTCCCCCTAAATGTAAAACACCTAGGAAAAATATAATAAAACTTAACCTACAAGAACCTACAAGAACAACATCAACAAAATATTCTCCCCCTTTTGGCATCATTAAAAAGATAAGAAAGTTGAGAAAAGTCCTTTGCCAAAAGTTGAAGGTAAGTAGTTCACAATGGTATAAAAATATAACAATAAAGACAATACCAAAATAAACCACAATAGTGCCTCAACGAATAAAAACGTACAACGAATATAGCACCATAATCCATAATATCAGAGTATCATACTATGCAGCAAATCATAGTGTAAAGCAAAAAGACATCAACCATAGCAAATAATCAAACGAAACTAACCAAACTAGACCATACACAAGGTCCGAAAACATAGTAGCAACAGAGTCAGAAACATGAAACAGAAACATAAACATAACATAGTCAGAAATATGCATATGAAACATGAAACAGAAATCAACAGCAAAACATCATCAGCATCCACAGGTCTAGGAATGGAGGAAAATGGTGAGAAAAGAGGCCAGACATATAATCCATTAAACGATGCTCCATGGCAATATTCTTCACATCCTGTCTCATCTCCAACTGAGTGAATTGAGCATTGATGTGTTCAACCAATGACTCATGAGCAGCCTGTGCATCAAATGGAGTACCAAGATTGTCCAAATTTATATAGTCCTCAATGCGATCGGTATCCATTGGATCAGTAGAAGGAGGAGGAGCAGAAGACGATGCACCAGCCCTATCACCAAGTAAAGTCCTTTTCCTAGAGCCTGAAGCTCTTGCAGCCTTTGCAGCTTCAGCCATTTCCTTAATCTGTGATTTCCATAACCAAGTGCGACTTTCCCTATGCCAAGCAATTTTCATATAACTAATGTGTGAATCATTAAGACACCAGTTATTTTTCTTTTCCGTCACAGCTGGCTCATCATCAAGGATTGGAACACGATAATACCTCATGATCTTGGTGACATGCATAGGATATGGCAAGAATTGAGTAGGAGGAGATTGAGCAGCAGCTTCCATACGAGCTAAAAACATTTTATTCCAATTCATCTCATATCTCTTTTTGATCCCATGAAACAAAATAAGATCATCATCTCCCAATTGTGCATAATTTTGATTACATTTCGGAATCAAACAATAAGAAACAATGTACATGAGCACTCTATCCACAGCATGCAAAGGTGATACAGTTCTAGTAGTCCTATCACTCCAAGATTCACCAGTACGCAACAAATCAGTATAAATCTTATTAGTATCCACATCCAAATCCAGACAGTCATCATCACCAATAAAAGTTCCCTTGTTTTCTAAACCAAACAACATTGTCAAATCTTCAGGCTTTATAACAAAATGATGTCCTCTAACCATTGTTTGATACTCACCATCTAGCTTAGTAAAATTCTGATAAAATTGTCTGACAAGCCTAGGGTAATAATGAGTCTCAAATTCTAAAAACCTCTTCAAATTCTGAAATTCTAAATCCTCTACAAATGGAAATTGCTCCTTATGCAACCAAGCAAACTTAACATACCGTGTAAGACAAAAAGAGCGATTGATAAATGTCGGTTCCCGCAAGTCTCGGTTGATTCCAGAAAACCAGGGGTCGTTACGGCCTGCTCCTTGCTTTGCTTTCTTTCGAGGAGGTTGAGATTGTGAGGAAGAAGACATTGATTCAGAAAGTGCAGATTCGGTTTTGGGGTTAGGGTTTTGGTTTGGGAATTTTCGGATTTTGGGTATAATTGGTGAAAATGATGAGTGAAATGAGTAGAAATGATGATATAATGATGAAATATGGAGGAAATTTGTATGGTCTGTGAAGTTTTGTGGCTGAAAATGATGATTTGATGAAGAACCGTATGAGAGAGAAGAGAGAAATACGAACAATAGAGAGAAAGAGACGAGAAAAATGATGCAGTTTGCAACAGTTCAGTTTTTAAAATCACGTAAGTTACTCGAGTGATGTTCATGCGTTACTCGAGTGATTCGAGCAGTAATCTAGTGAAAAGAAATGTTACTCGAGTATGCCGAAGATTAAAATTTTTTTACTCGAGTGATGGATGAACTAATCGAGTGATACGAAAGTCATTTTAAAATTAATCGAGTGACAAACAGAATTACTCGAGTGAAATATCTGTTACTCGAGTGAACTGTCCAGAATTTTAAAAATTCCAAATTTTTCATGCAAAAACATTTTTCATGCACAACCACATAGAAACACTTAGCATTTAGCAAGTAACACACATACAAATAAAGCAATTAACATATTATAGAAAACATACACACATAACTACATATCACAAAAAATAAGAAACACTTTAATAAGATACAACAACTCAAAATACAAATCACATTGAAATAGGCTTGAAGGTGATTTCGAAAAGCATCAAATACAATTAGCTAATAGTTGATTCATCAAAAATACCAAGTTCTCTTTGAATTTTATAAAATGTGTCCCTTGGTAATGGTTTTGTAAAGATATCAGCTAATTGATCCGAAGTTTGAACAAACTCAATAACACAATCACCTTTTTGAACATGATCTCTCAAAAAATGATGCCTAATTTCAATATGCTTTGTCCTTGAGTGTAATACTGGATTTTTAGTCAAATTAATTGCCGAAGTGTTATCACACTTTATAGGGATTTTTGTCAAATTTAAACCAAAATCAGATAATTGTTGTTTCATCCAAAGGATTTGAGCACAACAACTACCGGCTGCTATGTATTCGGCCTCCGCGGTTGATAAAGCTACACAATTTTGCTTTTTAGAAAACCACGATACAAGTGAATTACCAATTAAATGGCATGTTCCGCTTGTACTTTTTCGCTCAACTTTACAACCGGCAAAGTCAGAGTCCGAATAACCTATAAGTTTTAGAAAAGCATCCCTAGGATAATAAAGTCCAGTATTCGTTGTACCCTTTAAGTATTTCATAATTCTTTTGACAGCAGTTAGATGCGACTCTTTCGGTTTTGCTTGAAAACGTGCACACATACATACACTAAACATGATGTCAGGCCTAGATGCAGTTAAGTATAACAAACTACCAATAATACCACGATACTTCGTTACCTCTACCGCTTTTCCAGCCTCATCTTGATCTAGGTAGCATGCAACGCTCATTGGTGTAGAAACGGATTTGCACGAATCCATCCCAAAACGTTTGAGAAGCTCTCTACAATATTTACTCTGATGAATATAAATGCCATCATTAAGCTGCTTTATTTGAAGGCCAAGAAAGAATGTAAGCTCTCCCATCATCGACATCTCGAATTCGCTTTGCATCAAGTCTGAAAACTTCTTACACAAGTTATCGTTAGTAGCACCAAATATAATATTGTCAACATATATTTGAACCAATAAAATATCCTTACCGGAACGTTCAATAAAAAGTGTAGTGTCAACAGTGCCTCGTTTAAAACCTTTTTGTAATAAAAAATTGCTTAATCGGTCGTACCAAGCTCTAGGAGCTTGTTTCAAACCGTACAAAGCCTTTTTCAATTTGAAAACGTAGTCCGGATGCTCAAAACTCTCGAATCCGGGAGGTTGTGACACGTAAACTTCCTCTTGAATGTATCCGTTAAGAAAGGTGCTCTTAACATCCATTTGATACAATTTAAAATTCATTATCGAAGCAAAAGCGAGAAGAATACGAATAGCTTCTAGTCTAGCAACGGGAGCATATGTCTCATCGTAATCGATTCCTTCTTCTTGACTATAACCTTGTGCTACCAACCTAGCTTTATTCCTAACAATAATACCCGATTCATCTAACTTATTCCTATAGATCCACCGAGTACCAATTACAGGACGATCATCGGGTTTTGGCACAAGCTCCCAAACTTGGTTTCTTTCAAATTGATTTAATTCTTCTTGCATGGCCATAATCCAATGATCATCTTGAAGAGCCTCTTTGATACTCTTAGGTTCTATTTGAGATACAAAGGCAACATAATAACAAAAATTATTTAAAGTGCGTCGGGTTACCACTCCCTTTGCAATGTCACCTAAGATGTTAGAAATCGGATGATTTTTGTTGGACTTCCAAGCTATTGGTAATTGAGGTTGAATCTCTTGTGCTAAGTCTTTATCTTGTGCTTGCACCTCTCCATCTTCAATTTGATTCTCTTCCATTTGTTGTGAAGTTGACTTCTCATGATCCAAATATGTACCTATATTATCATCATCACAAGAAACAACACAATCTCCTTTCGAAGATTCATCAAATACAACATGCACGGATTCCTCAACGGTTAATGTTCTTTTATTGTAGACTCTATATGCTTTGCTATGGGTTGAATAACCTATGAATATGCCTTCGTCGGCTTTGGAGTCAAACTTGCCGACTGGTTCCTTTCCGTTATTTAAAACAAACACCTTACACCCAAAAACATGAAAATGTGAAATATTTGGCTTTCGCCCTTTTAAAAGTTCATAAGGTGTTTTATTTAAATGCGGACGAATAAGAACCCTATTAAGAACATAACAAGCGGTGTTTACCGCATCAGCCCAAAAATATTTAGGAACATTTGATTCTTTCAACATAGTACGAGCAAGTTCCACTAATATTCTATTTTTCCTTTCTACAACTCCGTTTTGCTCCGGAGTCCTAGGGGCCGAAAATTGATGATCAATACCAAACTTATCACAAAACGCATCAATCCTAGTATTTTCAAACTCACCTCCGTGGTCACTTCTAATAGACACAATTTTCAAACTTAGTTGATTTTGGATGAGTTTGGCAAACTTTTTAAAACATTTATAAACCTCACTTTTTGCGGATAAAAATAATGTCCATGTGAATCTAGTAAAATCGTCTACTAAAACAAATCCATAGTAATTGCCACCTAAACTTTTAATTTGTGAAGGGCCAAACAAATCCATATGGATGAGCTCCAAAGGCTTTGTTGTGCTTATCACATTTTTAGGTTTAAAAGAACTTTTAACTTGCTTGCACTTTTGACAAGAGTCACAAATGCCATCAAGCTTAAAATTTAGTTTAGGCAAACCAATCACTAAATCTTTTCGTAAAAGTTTGTTTAATTGATTCACATTCACATGAGCAATTCGTCTATGCCAAAGACGAATTTCATCATCAAAAGATTTGAAACATTTTGAAAATAGTGAAGTTATCTCATCCAAATCAATTAAGTAAGTGTTATTAGAGCGACGACCAACAAACTTAACACTATCATCTATAGAAGACTTAATGAAGCATAATTCCGGAGTAAAAGTCACATAATTGCCCATATCGCATAGTTGGCTTATACTAAGCAAGTTGTGTTCTAAGCCTTCTACGTATAGGACATTTTCTATGACAAGGTTAGATACGTTACCGATCTTCCCGACTCCTAGAATTTTGCCCTTGTTGTTGTCGCCATATGTCACAAATCCATCATTTTTCGGAGTAAGTTCCATGAAGTGCGTTTTGTCTCCCGTCATGTGTCTCGAACAACCACTATCCAAGTACCATTTGCGCTCTTTGGTTCGAAGACACACCTACAAGAAAGATATCATTTGGTTGACTTAGGTACCCAAGTGGTCTTGGGTCCTTTGTTGTTAGCATGGGGAGAAGTCCCCTTAACAATCCAAATATATTCTCCGCTTGGTATACCAAATTTCTTTATATTACATTTATTCGTGGTATGCCCAAAGATCCCACAATAATGGCAAGTTCGGTTTTTAGAAATCTTATTCTTTGAAAATCCACCAACTTTGCGATAATTGCGTTTCTTAGGTTTGGTATAGCCAAGACCGGATCTATTGCTATTGTTCCTTTGAGTTGAAAGCAAATGATCTAATGAAGTATCTCCTTTCATGAGCCTTGCAAGTCGATCATTCAAATTAAAAACTTATTTTTCCAAAGACTTGCAATTTTCACAAGATGGAGTCTCATTTGATTTCAATTCACAATTACATGTAGAGTTTGCATAAATGAGTTCAAGAGTTTCATTTTGAAGCTTAAGTTCTTCTAAATCTTTTTGAAGTTCAATTATCTTTTCATGTTGCTTCATTATGAAATTCTTTCTTTCAACATTTATTTTAGCAAGTTTCTTCAACTCTTTATGCATCTCTACATACACATTGCACAATTCATTGAATGAAGGAGAATTAGAACTAGAGCTAGCATCGGAAAGATAATCTACCTCATTGACGTACTCTCTTGATTTAATGCTCGAAGATTCCTCTTCATCAAGCTTCGTCATCAAACATAGATTTGCAAGTTCTTCATCATCCGATGAGCTAGATGTTGATTGACTCTCCTCTTCATCCCATACTATGTAAGCCCTTTTTTCTTTAGATGAGTTGAACTTAGAGTTGTCACCTTCCGACTTCTTAGAATGAGTTGGGCATTTTGATCGATAATGACCAAGCTTTCCACACCCATGACACTTGATATGATCCTTGTTAGTCTTATTTCTTGGTTGTGAGTCCTTAGAATCTCTTTGTCTATTCTTATTAAAGTTTCCCTTTCTCTTAAAGAACCTACCAAGCTTTTTAACTAGCAAGCCAAGGGTCTCATCATCTATATCGGAGTCCGAGTCATCCACTTGAGAGTTTTCCTCTTGTGCCTTAAGAGATTTTGAAGTTGATTTAAGAGAAATCCCCTTTTTCTTTCTATCGGCATCTTCATTCATGGATAACCGTCCAAGCTCCATTTCATGCTCTTGAAGCTTTCCGAATAGAGTTGCTAAGTCAATTTGATCCACGTCTCTAGCTTCCATAATGGTTGTCACCTTAGGTTGCCATTCCCTGCTAAGACATCTCAAAATCTTATTAACAACTTCACCATTAGTTATAACTTTTCCAAGTGCAGAAAGATGATTTATGATATGAGTGAACCGCTTTTGCATGTCACCTATATTTTCATTAGGTAGCATACGAAAGAGTTCATATTCATGCATGAGTGTATTTAGCCTAGCCCTTCTAACCTCTGAAGTGCCCTCATGTGTGACTTGTAATGTGTCCCACATTTGTTTAGCATCAACACATTGAGATACTCGAAAGAACTCATCATAAGAAAGAGCGGACGTGATGATATTTTTAGCTTTTAAATCAAATGCAACTTTTTTCTTATCATCATTGTCCCAACTCGATTGTGGTTTGACTGAAACAACATCATTTACTTTCGTTTGAGGAACAAAAGGTCCATTCTCTATGGCGTTCCAAATTTCCATATCTATGGCTTGAATAAAAATTTTCATGCGGACCTTCCAATAAGCATAACCCTCACCATTGAATAGTGGAGGACGATTAATGGAAGTTCCTTCACCACCAAAAGGATTTGAAATTGAGCCCATTGTTTCCAAGTAAAAGGATCTTTTCGAAAAAGCTTTTTAAGGCTCGGATTTTTCGTCCGAGCTCTGATACCACTTGTTGGAAACCAACAAGCGGCTCAATATAGTCTAGAGGGGGGGTGAATAGAATATTGAAGCCTTATTACAGATTTTTCGTCCACCTAAGAGAATGGTTTTATGAAAATAAAATTTCTTAAAAATTCAAGTCAGATTACTCGAGTAACTCAAGACTTCACTCGAGTAATACGCAAGCAAAAATAATTTCACTCGAGTATTCAGCAAATCACTCGAGTATTACGAAAGCTATTTTTAAATCACTCGAGTAACAGAAAACCTACTCGAGTATTGTTCATAAACTGAAAGCAGATTACTCGAGTCACAAGAACTTTACTCGAGTAAACTGGGTAAAATTCAATTAAAACTCAGTTTTCAATGGAGTTCTTCAAGAATAACAATGCTATGATGATTCAACAAATTATGAATGATTAATATGAACAACTTCAAGTAATATTAACATGCAATTTTAGATCAATTGAGTAGAATTAAGAAAACCCCAATTCTAACCTAAAAATGCAATTGTTAATGAATTAATGCAATACAAGGAATGAAAATAAAAGAGACACAAGGATTTATCCTGGTTCACTTTCACCCACTTGAAAGCTACTCCAGTCCCCTCTTAAATCAAGAGAGATTCTTCACTAGAAATCTTCAAATGTAGATTTTACAATGTTTTAAGATGCAACTAGATTCTTAGTTCTCCTATCTTAAAACCCAACTCAAAGTGTGTACCAAACACTTTGATCTAATCTACCCCTTTTGAGAATTCTAGATTTCCTTGCTAATTGATTGAAGATGCTTCCAACCAATCCTCTTTTCTTGCTTTGATTTGATCCTCAAAGTCTTCCTTGTGAGATTCTTCACTTGTGTTGAAACTTCAATGATGCAATCACAAATTTCAAATCTTCAACAACCACTAAGAACAAAAATTATGATCTCAAGAATATTTGAACAATGAAAGAAATAGAGTGAAGAATGAAAAGTTCTTTGTTGAATCTTGATAGCTCTTGAAAGATGTAAAATAGCTCTTGAATTGCTTTTCAAAGTGTATAGAAAATTGTAAGAATGAATGTCTATCTTGTGTGAAAGAGAAAATTAAGTCCTTTTATAATTTTCCAAACACTGATTGAATTACTCGAGTAAACCATATAACTTCACTCGATTAAAACATGTCAGATTAAGTTACTCGAGTGATGTGTAAACCATTACTCGATTAACCTGTCATGACATAAATTACTCGAGTGACCCAATACTCATTACTCGAGTAGACTGATCAGAATCTGAATAAAAACAAGGTTTTTCTAAAAGGATTTTCACAAAACTTTTAATAGAGCTATTTAATCAAGATTTAAAGTATCTTCACTCTTAATCAAACATTATTTAAATACTCTTAAAATCACCTAAGCTACCCACACCAATGAGATGCATTGCATAAAAATAAAGATTACATTGAAATAGAATTAATAAAAATCCTAATTCTAATCTTCATGTGGTGTAGCTTGCTTGTTGCCAATGTTGTTGCTTGGAGAGAGATTGTTAGCATCAAAACATGAGAATCCTACAAACTCCCCCTTTTTGATGATGACAAACCTCCTTTTCAATTAAGCACTAAGTTTTAATATACTCCCCCTAAATGTAAAACACCTAGGAAAAATATAATAAAACTTAACCTACAAGAACCTACAAGAACAACATCAACAAAATATTCTCCCCCTTTTGGCATCATTAAAAAGATAAGAAAGTTGAGAAAAGTCCTTTGCCAAAAGTTGAAGGTAAGTAGTTCACAATGGTATAAAAATATAACAATAAAGACAATACCAAAATAAACCACAATAGTGCCTCAACGAATAAAAACGTACAACGAATATAGCACCATAATCCATAATATCAGAGTATCATACTATGCAGCAAATCATAGTGTAAAGAAAAAAGACATCAACCATAGCAAATAATCAAACGAAACTAACCAAACTAGACCATACACAAGGTCCGAAAACATAGTAGCAACAGAGTCAGAAACATGAAACAGAAACATAAACATAACATAGTCAGAAATATGCATATGAAACATGAAACAGAAATCAACAGCAAAACATCATCAGCATCCACAGGTCTAGGAATGGAGGAAAATGGTGAGAAAAGAGGCCAGACATATAATCCATTAAACGATGCTCCATGGCAATATTCTTCACATCCTATCTCATCTCCAACTGAGTGAATTGAGCATTGATGTGTTCAACCAATGACTCATGAGCAGCCTGTGCATCAAATGGAGTACCAAGATTGTCCAAATTTATATAGTCCTCAATGCGATCGGTATCCATCGGATCAGTAGAAGGAGGAGGAGCAGAAGAAGATGCACCAGCCCTATCACCAAGTAAAGTCCTTTTCCTAGAGCCTGAAGCTCTTGCAGCCTTTGCAGCTTCAGCCATTTCCTTAATCTGTGATTTCCATAACCAAGTGCGACTTTCCCTATGTCAAGCAATTTTCATATAACTAATGTGTGAATCATTAAGACACTAGTTATTTTTCTTTTCCGTCACAGCTGGCTCATCATCAGGGATTGGAACACGATAATACCTCATGATCTTGGTGACATGCATAGGATATGGCAAGAATTGAGTAGGAGGAGATTGAGCAGCAGCTTCCATACGAGCTAAAAACATTTTATTCCAATTCATCTCATATCTCTTTTTGATCCCATGAAACAAAATAAGATCATCATCTCCCAATTGTGCATAATTTTGATTACATTTCGGAATCAAACAATAAGAAACAATGTACATGAGCACTCTATCCACAGCATGCAAAGGTGATACAGTTCTAGTAGTCCTATCACTCCAAGATTCACCAGTACGCAACAAATCAGTATAAATCTTATTAGTATCCACATCCAAATCCAGACAGTCATCATCACCAATAAAAGTTCCCTTGTTTTCTAAACCAAACAACATTGTCAAATCTTCAGGCTTTATAACAAAATGATGTCCTCTAACCATTGTTTGATACTCACCATCTAGCTTAGTAAAATTCTGATAAAATTGTCTGACAAGCCTAGGGTAATAATGAGTCTCAAATTCTAAAAACCTCTTCAAATTCTGAAATTCTAAATCCTCTACAAATGGAAATTGCTCCTTATGCAACCAAGCAAACTTAACATACCGTGTAAGACCAAAAGAGCGATTGATAAATGTCGGTTCCCGCAAGTCTCGGTTGATTCCAGAAAACCAGGGGTCGTTACGGCCTGCTCCTTGCTTTGCTTTCTTTCGAGGAGGTTGAGATTGTGAGGAAGAAGACATTGATTCAGAAAGTGCAGATTCGGTTTTGGGGTTAGGGTTTTGGTTTGGGAATTTTCGGATTTTGGGTATAATTGGTGAAAATGATGAGTGAAATGAGTAGAAATGATGATATAATGATGAAATATGGAAGAAATTTGTATGATTTGTGAAGTTTTGTGGCTGAAAATGATGATTTGATGAAGAACCGTATGAGAGAGAAGAGAGAAATACGAACAATAGAGAGAAAGAGACGAGAAAAATGATGCAGTTTGCAACAGTTCAGTTTTTAAAATCACGTAAGTTACTCGAGTGATGTTCATGTGTTACTCGAGTGATTCGAGCAGTAATCGAGTGAAAAGAAATGTTACTCGAGTATGCCGAAGATTAAAAAAATTTTACTCGAGTGATGGATGAACTAATCGAGTGATACGAAAGTCATTTTAAAATTAATCGAGTGACAAACAGAATTACTCGAGTAATACGAAAGAGTTTTTAAAATTACTCGAGTGAAATATCTGTTACTCGAGTGAACTGTCCAGAATTTTAAAAATTCCAAATTTTTCATGCAAAAACATTTTTCATGCACAACCACATAGAAACACTTAGCATTTAGCAAGTAACACACATACAAATAAAGCAATTAACATATTATAGAAAACATACACACATAACTACATATCACAAAAAATAAGAAACACTTTAATAAGATACAACAACTCAAAATACAAATCACATTGAAATAGGCTTGAAGGTGATTTCGAAAAGCATCAAATACAATTAGCTAATAGTTGATTCATCAAAAATACCAAGTTCTCTTCGAATTTTATAAAATGTGTCCCTTGGTAATGGTTTTGTAAAGATATCAGCTAATTGATCCGAAGTTTGAACAAACTCAATAACACAATCACCTTTTTGAACATGATCTCTCAAAAAATGATGCCTAATTTCAATATGCTTTGTCCTTGATTGTAATACTGGATTTTTAGTCAAATTAATTGCCGAAGTGTTATCACACTTTATAGGGATTTTTGTCAAATTTAAACCAAAATCAGATAATTGTTGTTTCATTCAAAGGATTTGAGCACAACAACTACCGGCTGCTATGTATTCGGCCTCCGCGGTTGATAAAGCTACACAATTTTGCTTTTTAGAAAACCACGATACAAGTGAATTACCAATTAAATGGCATGTTCCGCCTGTACTTTTTCGCTCAACTTTACAACCGGCAAAGTCAGAGTCCGAATAACCTATAAGTTTTAGAAAAGCATCCCTAGGATAATAAAGTCCAGTATTCGTTGTACCCTTTAAGTATTTCATAATTCTTTTGACAGCAGTTAGATGCGACTCTTTCGGTTTTGCTTGAAAACGTGCACACATACATACACTAAACATGATGTCAGGCCTAGATGCAGTTAAGTATAACAAACTACCAATAATACCACGATACTTCGTTACCTCTACCGCTTTTCCAGCCTCATCTTGATCTAGGTAGCATGCAACGCTCATTGGTGTAGAAACGGATTTGCACGAATCCATCCCAAAACGTTTGAGAAGCTCTCTACAATATTTACTCTGATGAATATAAATGCCATCATTAAGCTGCTTTATTTGAAGGCCAAGAAAGAATGTAAGCTCTCCCATCATCGACATCTCGAATTCGCTTTGCATCAAGTCTGAAAACTTCTTACACAAGTTATCGTTAGTAGCACCAAATATAATATTGTCAACATATATTTGAACCAATAAAATATCCTTACCGGAACGTTCAATAAAAAGTGTAGTGTCAACAGTGCCTCGTTTAAAACCTTTTTGTAATAAAAAATTGCTTAATCGGTCGTACCAAGCTCTAGGAGCTTGTTTCAAACCGTACAAAGCCTTTTTCAGTTTGAAAACGTAGTCCGGATGCTCAAAACTCTCAAATCCGGGAGGTTGTGACACGTAAACTTCCTCTTGAATGTATCCGTTAAGAAAGGTGCTCTTAACATCCATTTGATACAATTTAAAATTCATTATCGAAGCAAAAGCGAGAAGAATACGAATAGCTTCTAGTCTAGCAACGGGAGCATATGTCTCATCGTAATCGATTCCTTCTTCTTGACTATAACCTTGTGCTACCAACCTAGCTTTATTCCTAACAATAATACCCGATTCATCTAACTTATTCCTATAGATCCACCGAGTACCAATTACAGGACGATCATCGGGTTTTGGCACAAGCTCCCAAACTTGGTTTCTTTCAAATTGATTTAATTCTTCTTGCATGGCCATAATCCAATGATCATCTTGAAGAGCCTCTTTGATACTCTTAGGTTCTATTTGAGATACAAAGGCAACATAATAACAAAAATTATTTAAAGTGCGTCGGGTTACCACTCCCTTTGCAATGTCACCTAAGATGTTAGAAATCGGATGATTTTTGTTGGACTTCCAAGCTATTGGTAATTGAGGTTGAATCTCTTGTTCTAAGTCTTTATCTTGTGCTTGCACCTCTCCATCTTCAATTTGATTCTCTTCCATTTGTTGTGAAGTTGACTTCTCATGATCCAAATATGTACCTATATTATCATCATCACAAGAAACAACACAATCTCCTTTCGAAGATTCATCAAATACAACATGCACGGATTCCTCAACGGTTAATGTTCTTTTATTGTAGTCTCTATATGCTTTGCTATGGGTTGAATAACCTATGAATATGCCTTCGTCGGCTTTGGAGTCAAACTTGCCGACTGGTTCCTTTCCGTTATTTAAAACAAACACCTTACACCCAAAAACATGAAAATGTGAAATATTTGGCTTTCGCCCTTTTAAAAGTTCATAAGGTGTTTTATTTAAATGCGGACGAATAAGAACCCTATTAAGAACATAACAAGCGGTGTTTACCGCATCAGCCCAAAAATATTTAGGAACATTTGATTCTTTCAACATAGTACGAGCAAGTTCCACTAATATTCTATTTTTCCTTTCTACAACTCCGTTTTGCTCCGGAGTCCTAGGGGCCGAAAATTGATGATCAATACCAAACTTATCACAAAACGCATCAATCCTAGTATTTTCAAACTCACCTTCGTGGTCACTTCTAATAGACACAATTTTCAAACTTAGTTGATTTTGGATGAGTTTGGCAAACTTTTTAAAACATTTATAAACCTCACTTTTTGCGGATAAAAATAATGTCCATGTGAATCTAGTAAAATCGTCTACTAAAACAAATCCATAGTAATTGCCACCTAAACTTTTAATTTGTGAAGGGCCAAACAAATCCATATGGATGAGCTCCAAAGGCTTTGTTGTGCTTATCACATTTTTAGGTTTAAAAGAACTTTTAACTTGCTTGCACTTTTGACAAGAGTCACAAATGCCATCAAGCTTAAAATTTAGTTTAGGCAAACCAATCACTAAATCTTTTCGTAAAAGTTTGTTTAATTGATTCACATTCACATGAGCAATTCGTCTATGCCAAAGACGAATTTCATCATCAAAAGATTTGAAACATTTTGAAAATAGTGAAGTTATCTCATCCAAATCAATTAAGTAAGTGTTATTAGAGCGACGACCAACAAACTTAACACTATCATCTATAGAAGACTTAATGAAGCATAATTCCGGAGTAAAAGTCACATAATTGCCCATATCGCATAGTTGGCTTATACTAAGCAAGTTGTGTTCTAAGCCTTCTACGTATAGGACATTTTCTATGACAAGGTTAGATACGTTACCGATCTTCCCGACTCCTAGAATTTTGCCCTTGTTGTTGTCGCCATATGTCACAAATCCATCATTTTTCGGAGTAAGTTCCATGAAGTGCGTTTTGTCTCCCGTCATGTGTCTCGAACAACCACTATCCAAGCACCATTTGCGCTCTTTGGTTCGAAGACACACCTACAAGAAAGATATCATTTGGTTGACTTAGGTACCCAAGTGGTCTTGGGTCCTTTGTTGTTAGCATGGGGAGAAGTCCCCTTAACAATCCAAATATATTCTCCGCTTGGTATACCAAATTTCTTTATATTACATTTATTCGTGGTATGCCCAAAGATCCCACAATAATGGCAAGTTGGGTTTTTAGAAATCTTATTCTTTGAAAATCCACCAACTTTGCGATAATTGCGTTTCTTAGGTTTGGTATAGCCAAGACCGGATCTATTGCTATTGTTCCTTTGAGTTGAAAGCAAATGATCTAATGAAGTATCTCCTTTCATGAGCCTTGCAAGTCGATCATTCAAATTAAAAACTTCTTTTTCCAAAGACTTGCAATTTTCACAAGATGGAGTCTCATTTGATTTCAATTCACAATTACATGTAGATTTTGCATAAATGAGTTCAAGAGTTTCATTTTGAAGCTTAAGTTCTTCTAAATCTTTTTGAAGTTCAATTATCTTTTCATGTTGCTTCATTATGAAATTCTTTCTTTCAACATTTATTTTAGCAAGTTTCTTCAACTCTTTATGCATCTCTACATACACATTGTACAATTCATTGAATGAAGGAGAATTAGAACTAGAGCTAGCATCGGAAAGATAATCTACGTCATTGACGTACTCTCTTGATTTAATGCTCGAAGATTCCTCTTCATCAAGCTTCGTCATCAAACATAGATTTGCAAGTTCTTCATCATCCGATGAGCAAGATGTTGATTGACTCTCCTCTTCATCCCATACTATGTAAGCCCTTTTTTCTTTAGATGAGTTGAACTTAGAGTTGTCACCTTCCGACTTCTTAGAATGAGTTGGGCATTTTGATCGATAATGACCAAGCTTTCCACACCCATGACACTTGATATGATCCTTGTTAGTCTTATTTCTTGGTTATGAGTCCTTAGAATCTCTTTGTCTATTCTTATTAAAGTTTCCCTTTCTCTTAAAGAACCTACCAAGCTTTTTAACTAGCAAGCCAAGGGTCTCATCATCTATATCGGAGTCCGAGTCATCCACTTGAGAGTTTTCCTCTTGTGCATTAAGAGATTTTGAAGTTGATTTAAGAGCAATCCCCTTTTTCTTTCTATCGGCATCTTCATTCATGGATAACCGTCCAAGCTCCATTTCATGCTCTTGAAGCTTTCCGAATAGAGTTGCTAAGTCAATTTGATCCACGTCTCTAGCTTCCATAATGGCTGTCACCTTAGGTTGCCATTCCCTGCTAAGACATCTCAAAATCTTATTAACAACTTCACCATTAGTTATAACTTTTCCAAGTGCAGAAAGATGATTTATGATATGAGTGAACCGCTTTTGCATGTCGCCTATATTTTCATTAGGTAGCATACGAAAGAGTTCATATTCATGCATGAGTGTATTTAGCCTAGCCCTTCTAACCTCCGAAGTGCCCTCATGTGTGACTTGTAATGTGTCCCACATTTGTTTAGCATCAACACATTGAGATACTCGAAAGAACTCATCATAAGAAAGAGCGGACGTGATGATATTTTTAGCTTTTAAATCAAATGCAACTTTTTTCTTATCATCATTGTCCCAACTCGATTGTGGTTTGACTGAAACAACATCATTTACTTTCGTTTGAGGAACAAAAGGTCCATTCTCTATGGCGTTCCAAATTTCCATATCTATGGCTTGAATAAAAATTTTCATGCGGACCTTCCAATAAGCATAACCCTCACCATTGAATAGTGGAGGACGATTAATGGAAGTTCCTTCACCACCAAAAGGATTTGAAATTGAGCCCATTGTTTCCAAGTAAAAGGATCTTTTCGAAAAAGCTTTTTAAGGCTCGGATTTTTCGTCCGAGCTCTGATACCACTTGTTGGAAACCAACAAGCGGCTCAATATAGTCTAGAGGGGGGGTGAATAGAATATTGAAGCCTTATTACAGATTTTTCGTCCACCTAAGAGAATGGTTTTATGAAAATAAAATTTCTTAAAAATTCAAGTCAGATTACTCGAGTAACTCAAGACTTCACTCGAGTAATACGCAAGCAAAAATAATTTCACTCGAGTATTAAGCAAATCACTCGAGTATTACGAAAGCTATTTTTAAATCACTCGAGTAACAGAAAACCTACTCGAGTATTGTTCATAAACTGAAAGCAGATTACTCGAGTGACAAGAACTTTACTCGAGTAAACTGGGTAAAATTCAATTAAAACTCAGTTTTCAATGGAGTTCTTCAAGAATAACAATGCTATGATGATTCAACAAATTATGAATGATTAATATGAACAACTTCAAGTAATATTAACATGCAATTTTAGATCAATTGAGTAGAATTAAGAAAACCCCAATTCTAACCTAAAAATGCAATTGTTAATGAATTAATGCAATACAAGGAATGAAAATAAAAGAGACACAAGGATTTATCCTGGTTCACTTTCACCCACTTGAAAGCTACTCCAGTCCCCTCTTAAATCAAGAGAGATTCTTCACTAGAAATCTTCAAATGTAGATTTTTCAATGTTTTAAGATGCAACTAGATTCTTAGTTCTCCTATCTTAAAACCCAACTCAAAGTGTGTACCAAACACTTTGATCTAATCAACCCCTTTTGAGAATTCTAGATTTCCTTGCTAATTGATTGAAGATGCTTCCAACCAATCCTCTTTTCTTGCTTTGATTTGATCCTCAAAGTCTTCCTTGTGAGATTCTTCACTTGTGTTGAAACTTCAATGATGCAATCACAAATTTCAAATCTTCAACAACCACAAAGAACAAAAATTATGATCTCAAGAATATTTGAACAATGAAAGAAGTAGAGTGAAGAATGAAAAGTTCTTTGTTGAATCTTGATAGCTCTTGAAAGATGTAAAATAGCTCTTGAATTGCTTTTCAAAGTGTATAGAAAATTGTAAGAATGAATGTCTATCTTGTGTGAAAGAGAAAATTAAGTCCTTTTATAATTTTCCAAACACTGATTGAATTACTCGAGTAAACCATATAACTTCACTCGATTAAAACATGTCAGATTAAGTTACTCGAGTGATGTGTAAACCATTACTCGATTAACCTGTCATGACATAAATTACTCGAGTGACCCAATACTCATTACTCGAGTAGACTGATCAGAATCTGAATAAAAACAAGGTTTTTCTAAAAGGATTTTCACAAAACTTTTAATAGAGCTATTTAATCAAGATTTAAAGTATCTTCACTCTTAATCAAACATTATTTAAATACTCTTAAAATCACCTAAGCTACCCACACCAATGAGATGCATTGCATAAAAATAAAGATTACATTGAAATAGAATTAATAAAAATCCTAATTCTAATCTTCATGTGGTGTAGCTTGCTTGTTGCCAATGTTGTTGCTTGGAGAGAGATTGTTAGCATCAAAACATGAGAATCCTACACTCGAGTCTTTTGTGAAATACTCGAGTTTTTCAGTGATGAACAACTCGAGTCTTTTCTGAAATACTCGAGTTTTTCCTATCAGATAGCAGAAAAACCAGAAACGAAAATTCAGCAATTTAACTCAAATCAATTCAATAATAAACAGGAACTTATCCAACAGAATAGCAAGCTATCTAAATAACTTTTAACACAAAGATTCCTTGAACTTGCTACCTAATTGTATAAATCCTAATTGATTGAAATGACTTAAGTCTATTGAGCTAGAAAGTAGATTAAAAGCAATAAACCACCACTCAAGCAATTTTATCCTGGTTCACTCCAACAATGAGCTACATCCAGTCCTCCTAATCACTTAGGAGTTTCTACTAATAATCAAATTGTTAGAAATTACAAAGGATTGCTTGAGAATGACCTCAATCAACCTAACCCTTCAAGAGTGTACCAAACTCTTGATTTCTACCCCAATTTGATTCCGGTGATTGAAGAACTCTTCACAAAGCTTCCTTGAACTCCCTTCAAGAAACTCCACCGGGCTAGGAACCTCCTAGTCTTGTGCTTGAGAACCTCTCAAGACTTCCAACACCCTAAGCCACTTAGGGTTTGCTTGGGAACAATCCAAGACTTTGAATAATCAACCTTTTTATATGTGTATTGCTAATCTCACAATGGATTAGCACAAATAAGCACAGCTCAATGTAAGAATTGAGGCCTAAAACTCAACTTGGAATAAAATGACAATATGAGTGAGAAGTTGAGCTTTTTGGGAATCAACACTTGATAAGAGGAAATTATAAAAGCTTGAACACACTATGATCTTGTTGTCTTGTTTGTTCTTGCACAAATTCAAAGAGAAATTTTACAATAAGGTTCTGAAATGCTCTCTTGGGTTGGATGAGACTCAAATGCCCTCAATTGGGTTTTTGAGTCTCTCCAACGTTCATTTTTGCTGACTCGACAAAAATACTCGAGTCTTTTGGTAAATGCTCGAGTCTTTTTGGTCGGTCACGAGTGAATTGGTGCACGAACCAGACTAACGGCCATATTTGCTGACCTGGCACAAATACTCGAGTTTTTCGATAAATACTCGAGTATATACTCGAGTCTTTCTCAAAATACTCGAGTATTTTGATCAGATATGAGAAAAATTATTTTTCAATTTTATTTTTCCTCTCAAGTATTAATTTTAGTTAATCTCAACCTAATAGTCATATAAAATTTTATTCCTAGAAGAGACTAACTATTTCTACCCACTCTCAACATAAATTAGAAATTTACAATAATATTTGATTGAGAATGATTGGGCACTTGTCTTCTTTTCTTGACTTCTTGTTGATGTTGATGTTGCAATATCTTCAAGGCATGATTTGTTAATTATATTGTCATCATCAAAACATAATCCACATAATTAGCAGCATTGAATTCACAATCTCCCCCTTTTTGGTGATGACAAAATAATTAACACTTGATCCATTTGTTGAGCTTGATCCACTTGGAGATGCAACTCCCCCTCACTATAGGATCCTTTTCACCTATCTAAAAATTCAGCTTGTGCAAGAGGTTATGACAATTCAATTTTAGCACTAAGCCTATGGTATTAGAGTATTTAACAATTATCAGAGTATATACCATAATTAGAGAATTTTAGGTGCAACAATATCAAGACAAGAGTATAATATCTCTCCCCCTTTTTGTCATACGCCAAAAAGATGTAACAGTTTAGAAAAAAAAATATCAAGGGAGGAGAGGTGCATAATTGGAAAACCCCATAACCAACTATGCAAAAAAAATAGACTTAATAATAAAAATAAAGAGCTCCCCCTGAAGCTTTGCACAAACATCATAATGAAAACCAAATTCATTAACATAAAAACATCATAAAAGGTCCAAATCAAAGGTGCAATAATAAACCCAAAGTCTCAAAACACCAAGTTCTCAAAGTACAAAAAATGCAACAAGATCAACAAGATGAAAACATAATGAAAACTAAAATAGACTGCAAAGGTCAACATCATCAAAACATCGAAGGAGCTGGATCATATGGAGGAGGATAAAATCGAGAGAAGGCCGCCATCATCTCATCAAACCGGCGGTGCATCTCCCCTGACTGCTGGTCCAGGCGGGCATTAATTTGGGCCGAGTGCTGATCCAAATGAGAATAAAACATGGCAGACTCTGCACTCATCCTAGTGTCTAAGCTAACAAAATCATCACGCTGGGCGTCCATAGCATGCACAAGGGAGTCCATCCTCCCATCTAAAGTGTCCAGCCGTGTGATAACATTGTGTCTCCAGCCCAAGTTATCAAACCCAGATTGAGATCCAGTAATGTCATCAAAATTAATCTGATCCTCAATAGGGTCCCCTCCTTCAGCCTGCGCAAATGCTGCAGCTTCCTCTTCTATCTGTTGCGCATCCACCCCTTGTCGAGCTGCAACATTCGCAACCCTCTCCATCTCAGCAATATCAGGTCGGTACAAGTATTGGCCAGAGGGTTCATGAAATGCCATGTCTTGATGACTCAAGGTGCCTTTGTTGAGGCAGTGCTGGTTCACATGAAGAGTCTTTTTCTCTTCATTCCGTGGGATAGGCACCTTGAAGTAACGCAACAGGAAACAAACATGCATGGCATAAGGCAAGGTTTTTGGGTGTTTAGACTTTGCAGCAAGGAGCATTCGGTCCAAAATTATGCGAGACCAATTTAGCTTCTCATTGTTCAGGATGGCACTAAGAAGCCTAAGTTCATTGTTTGTGGGCTTAGCATAATTGGGTGAGGTTTGAGGCACTAACTAATGGCATACTATATAGTGCAACACCCTAGTGTGGACAGTCATATATGAGGAATGCTTAATTCCTTCGGTCCATACATGACCGGGGCGCAAACAACTTTGAAAAATTCCGTCCGCATCTGCCTTTAAAGAATTGTCCCCGTGTCGTGTAGTCCCAAAAGCAACAAAAAGGTCCTTAGCGCTAATTTTGAATCTAACACCCTCAACCATGGTTTCTATGACATCATAATGTAGCCTAAGGTTCGCATAAAAGGTTCTAACTAACCTAGGATAGATAGGGCCATTAAATTCCAGAAATTGAATAAGATTTTGATACCTAAGGTTAGTAACAAATGAGAAACCCTTACTTTCAAGGAATGCACTGTTGATCCAAGAGAT
The DNA here is from genome assembly GCA_037953625.1 of Crotalaria pallida. Taxonomy (NCBI): domain Eukaryota; kingdom Viridiplantae; phylum Streptophyta; class Magnoliopsida; order Fabales; family Fabaceae; genus Crotalaria; species Crotalaria pallida. The sequence continues at coordinate 18,979,236 of CM075650.1, forward strand.
AACTCCGAACTCCCTAGTGGCAAAGCCTTCCAACCGTTCCAAGCATTCATCTTCTTGATAGTACTCCGGAATATCCTCCTCAGAAGATGATTCGGCTATCCTAACTCTCTTTCCTTTACCAGATGATGAAGCCATAGAGGAATTGATGAAAATTGAAGTTTTGGAAAGTTAGGGTTTGAAAAGGGGGTGACGGATTTGAGGTTGAAAAGTGTTGAAATTCGTTGAAATAATGGTAGAAAAGTGATTAGAGGATGTAAAACTTGTAAGATTTGGCAAAAATTTGAGTAAAAACGGAGTTTTGAGGAGAGAGATATGAGAAAACCGAGAGAGAAGAGAAAGGAGTTCGTGAAACTCGAGTTTGTGGGGGCTGGAGTATATATAAACTCGCCAAAATACTCGAGTATATTCAACAATACTCGAGTTGTTCTTTGAAAAATACTCGAGTTTTTGAGAATATACTCGAGTCGTTCGTGACTCAGCCCAGATTTCCCCAGAAAACTCGAGTAAAAACTGAAAAACTCGAGTTTGGTCCGAAAGTTCAAATTTCAGGAAAACGCAAAATACTCGAGTTTTTGGAAAATACTGGAGTTTGGTCTGAAAGTTCAAAAATTGGGGGTTTCGAAAGACTCGAGTGTTTTGAAAAACACTCGAGTATTTTTATCAGACCCTGATTAAAAAACTCAAAACACTCGAGTATTTTTATCAGACCCTGATTAAAAACTTTTTCAATTTAAAACTGATTTATTTTTGAATTAATATACTCGAGTTTTTTTGGAAAAACTCGAGTATTTTGACAGAACAGAAAGTAAAAACACAGTTTTAAAAGACCAAACACAAATCAAACACAAATGCTTCACTACCAACTTGGAATACAGTACAGAATCACACACAATTAACACATACAATTTCAAATATCATCAAGGACAATTTAACTAAGAATCAATAACACATTAGAGTAAGACTAATATTGGTGATTTTCCAGAAATGACACACAATGCAATTAGCCTATATTAGCTTCATCTAAAATACCAAGTTCTCTCCTAATATGATAAAAGTGTCCCTTGGTAGAGGTTTTGTAAAAATGTCGGCTAATTGATTTGTGGTACTAACAAATTCAATTGTGCAATCACCCTTTTGTACATGATCTCTTAAAAAGTGATGTCTTATTTCAATGTGTTTAGTTCTTGAGTGATACACTGGATTCTTAGTCAAATTGATTGCACTCGTGTTATCGCATCTAATCGGAATATTTTCAAGTTTCAAACCAAAATCCGATAATTGTTGTTTCATCCATAACAGTTGAGCACAACAACTACCGGCTACGATATATTCCTCTTCGGCGGTAGAAAGAGCGACACAAGCTTGCTTTTTAGAAAACCATGACACCAATGAACTTCCCAAGAAATGGCAAGTACCACTGGTGCTTTTGCGATCAAGCTTGCATCCCGCGAAGTCGGAATCCGAGTAACCAACTAAACTAAGATTGGCATCAGCAGGATACCATAAACCAGTGTTAATTGTTCCTTTTAGATACTTAAATATATGTTTAACTGCGGATAGGTGAGATTCTTTAGGATTAGCTTGAAATCTAGCACACATGCATACACTAAACATAATATCCGGTCTAGATGCAGTGAGATATAAGAGACTACCTATCATTCCCCTATACTTACTAACATCAACCGGTGTACCTTGTTCATCCTTGTCTAGGTAGCATGATGTGCTCATTGGAGTGTGCGCTTCCTTGCACTTGTCCAATCCGAATTTCTCAAGGAGCTCTTTGCAATATTTCCCTTGATGCACAAATATCCCCTCCTTGACTTGCTTTATTTGTAAGCCTAGGAAGAACTTGAGTTCTCCCATCATTGACATTTCAAATTCCTTTTTCATCAAATTTGAGAACTTTCTACAAAGAGACACGTTAGTAGCACCGAAAATGATATCATCAACATAAATTTGTACTAACAATATGTCATCTTTGGTTTTATAAATAAATAGTGTATTATCAACCTTCCCTCTTTGAAACTTGTTTTCTAATAAAAAGGAACTCAATCGATCATACCAAGCTCTAGGAGCTTGTTTCAATCCATAGAGTGCCTTTTTCAATTTATAAACATGGTTTGGAAATTCACTATTTTCAAAACCGGGGGGTTGTTTGACATACACTTCTTCATTTATAAACCCATTCAAGAAAGCACTTTTAACATCCATTTGATATAAAGTGAATTTCATGATTGAAGCAAAAGCAAGTAAAATTCGGATAGCTTCAAGACGTGCAACCGGAGCAAAGGTCTCATCATAATCGATACCTTCCTCTTGGTTGTACCCTTGAGCTACTAGTCTAGCTTTGTTTCTTATAATCAACCCGGATTCATCAAGTTTGTTTCTCTAATTCCATTTAGTACCAATTATGGTTTGATCATCGGGTTTAGGGACTAGATCCCAAACTTCATTTCTTTCAAATTGGTTTAATTCTTCTTGAATAGCAAGAACCCAATGATCATCCTCAATGGCCTTTTTAATTGAATCGGGTTCAATTTGAGAAACAAAAGAGACATAGTGGCAAATTTTTTGAATAGACCTACGAGTAAGTACTCCCTTTGACATATCTCCTATGACATTGTCTATAGGATGAGCCTTGACCGATTTCCAAGTTGGAGGAAGTTCTTCCCTTACCTCTCCTTCATCAACTTTTGATTTCTCTCTCTCTTTTTCTTCTTTTGAAAAGTCAATGCCATCTTCACTAGCATCACATAAAACACTATCTTCTTTTGAAGACTCATTAAAAACCACATGAATTGATTCCTCAATAGTTAAAGTTCTTTTATTGAAAATTCTATAAGCTTTACTATGAGAAGAATAGCCTAAAAATATGCCTTCATCGGATTTGGAATCAAACTTGCCAAGGTGTTCTTTTCCATTATTTAAAACAAAAACTTGGCATCCGAAGACATGAAAATGAGATATATTTGGCTTTCTTCCCTTGTAAAGTTCATAGGGGGTTTTATCCAAAGAGGGCCTTATCAAAATACGATTTAAAACATAATAAGCCGTATTGACGGCATCGGCCCAAAAATATTGAGGTACTTGAGAATCATTTAACATGGTTCTAGCAAGTTCTTCTAGCACCCTATTTTTCCGCTCCACCACTCCGTTTTGTTCCGGAGTCCTTGGTGCGGAGAATTGGTGCTCAATACCATTTTTAGTACAAAATCTATCAAATTTGTGGTTTTCGAATTCACCACCATGATCGGTACGGATAATAATTACTTTTTGATTTACTTGGTTTTGCAAAAGTTTGACATGATGTTTAAAAGATTTGTAGGTCTCACTCTTAGTAGTTAAAAATAAAGTCCAAGTAAACCTAGAGAAGTCATCAACAATCACCAATGCATAATAGTTGCCACCAAAGATTTTTACTTGTGATGGTCCAAACAAGTCCATATGAAGCATTTCTAATGGCCTTGATGTGGACATCACCATTTTTGATCCAAAGGTGTTTTTAGTTTGTTTACATTTCTTGCAAGGAGAACAAACACCTTCAATAGAAAAATTTAGCTTTGGTAAACCAACTACTAGATCTTTAGATTGAATTTTCTTCAATTGGTTTACATTTATATGAGCGGTCCTACGATGCCATAACCAAGTGTCATTTTCTTTGCTCACTAAACAAGTAGAGACCAAAGAAGTGACTTTGTTCAAATCAACTAAGTAAGTATTATTTGACCTTCTACCAACAAATTTGATTGATTCATCTTTGTCACTTTTAATGAGGCAATGGGTAGAGGTAAAAACTACATGATTACCAATATCACATAATTGGCTTATGCTCAAGAGATTATGTTCTAATCCTTGAACATAGAGCACATTATCAATAATCAAGTTTGAAGAGTTTCCGATTTTACCAATACCAAGGATTTTGCCTTTGTTGTTGTCCCCATAAGTGACATAACCCTTTTCCTTTGGAGTAAGCTCAATGAAGTGCCGCTTATCTCCTGTCATGTGCTTCGAACATCCACTATCAAGATACCACAATTGTTTTCTCGTTCGAAGACACACCTACAAAATGAAATCACTTGTTCACTTTGGGTACCCAAACAATGTTGGGTCCCTTAGGGTTAGTGTTGGGACTTTCTCCCTTCTTAATCCACATATAAGTGCCCTTTTTCATTTCAAACTTCTTAATGTGGCACTCAATGTTGATATGTCCAACTTTTCCACAATAAGTACAAGTTGGTCTCTTTGATGAATTTTTCTTAGAAAATGTTCCAACCACCTTGTACTTTTTGTCCTTTTTATGAACATATCCTAAACCGGTTTTGTTGTGATTATGTCTTTGAGAGTTCAACAACCGGTTGAGGTTTCTATCACTATGTGAAATTGTGAGTTTGTTTTTCAACTCTTTCACTTCTTTTTCAAGTTCATCACATCTCTCACATGGAGTGATAATCTCCTCATGATTTGCACAATCACTTTGATGACTAGAATTAATAAGTTCCAAGGATTCATTTTGAAGTTTCAACTCATTTATAGATTTTTGCAACTCATCAATTTCTTGTTGAAACTCCAAAATTTTCTTTCCTTTTTCCTTATTGATTTTAGCAAGCCTTCTAAATTGAATTAACATTTCATTGTAGGCTTCTTTCAAATCATCATAGGAAATGGAGTTTGAAGAGGAACAAGAAGAGCTAGAGGTTACCTCATCATCACTTTCACCCATGTCATGATTAGCTCTTGATGAGGACTCATGATTGTTCTTGGCCATGAGACAAAGATTTGCATTTTCATCACCGGAACTACTTGAAGATGATTCATTGCTCTTCTCCGGTGCATCCCAAACAATGTATGCACGCTTCCCCTTGGTCTCTTGGGTCTTCTTGTCATTCTTCTTCAAGAATGTGGCACATTCCATTCTAATGTGACCAACCCCACCACATTCATGACACTTAACTCCATCATTGGTACTCTTTTCTCTTTGTTTGGAGTCTTTGGTTCTCTTGAATTTGGATGAAGAGCCACCTTTCTTCCCTTTGAAGAATTTGTTGAACCTTTTCACAAACATCCCGAATTCTTCTTGATTTGGTTCACCATCGGAATCTTCACTTGTAGAGCATTCTTCAACTTCTTTTGTAGCTTTAGTTGAAGCTTTGAGTGCTATGCCCTTTTTCTTTTTGTCCGATTCCTCATGCATCCCAAGTCTTGTAAGTTCCATCTCATGCTCTTGGAGTTTTCCAAACAAAGTGGCTAAGTCCATGCTATTTATGTCTCTTGATTCCTTGATGGCGGTTACCTTGGGTTTCCAACTCCTATCAAGACATCTTAGAATTTTGTTAGTAGTCTCACCATTGCGAAATACTTTTCCCAAGGAAATCAAATGATTAACTATGTGAGAGAATCACTTTTGCAAGTCACTAGTGGTTTCATTTGGCAACATGTGGAACAATTCATATTCGTGTATTAGAGAATTCAATCTTGCATCTCTAACCTCACTTGTCCCCTCATGTGTGACTTGCAAAGTATCCCACATTTCTTTTGCCGATTTACATTGGGAAACTCTATAAAATTCATCATGGGATAAAGCCGAAAAGATGATGTTTTTAGCTTTTAAATCAAATGAGACTTTTCTCTTTTCATCATCATTCCAACTACTCCTTGGAATTTCAACAATTTCATCATTTATTTTCTTTTTGGGAATGAAAGGACCATTTTCAATTGCATCCCAAATATCCATATCAATTGCTTCAATAAAAACTTTCATGCGAGTTTTCCAATAAACATATCCTTCACCATTAAATAGTGGAGGACGGTTTATTGAAGCTCCTTCTCCACCAAAGTTATTGCTAGAGCCCATTAAGTTTCCAAAAGGATCTTTTTCGAAAAAGTTGTTACACTCGATCTTTCGACCGAGCTCTGATACCACTTGTTGGAAACCAACAAGCGGGCTAAGCAAATACTAGAGGGGGGGTGAATAGTATTTTGAAGCACTAATACCAAATATTTGGACTAACAATTAAAGAATGGAGCTAAGACTGAATTTTCTAGAATCAGACACAAAAGACTCGAGTCTTTTGTGAAATACTCGAGTTTTTCAGTGATGAACAACTCGAGTCTTTTCTGAAATACTCGAGTTTTTCCTATCAGATAGCAGAAAAACCAGAAACGAAAATTCAGCAATTTAACTGAAATCAATTCAATAATAAACAGGAACTTATCCAATAGAATAGCAAGCAATCTAAATAACTTTTAACACAAAGATTCCTTGAACTTGCTACCTAATTGTATAAATCCTAATTGATTGAAATGACTTAAGTCTATTGAGCTAGAAAGTAGATTAAAAGCAATAAACCACCACTTAAGCAATTTTATCCTGGTTCACTTCCACAATGAGCTACATCTAGTCCTCCTAATCACTTAGGAGTTTCTACTAATAATCAAATTGTTAGAAATTACAAAGGATTGCTTGAGAATGGCCTCACTCAACCTAACCCTTCAAGAGTGTACCAAACTCTTGATTTCTACCCCAATTTGATTCCGGTGATTGAAGAACTCTTTACAAAGCTTCCTTGAACTCGCTTCAAGAAACTCCACCGGGCTAGGAACCTCCTAGTCTTGTGCTTGAGAACCTCTCAAGACTTCCAACACCCTAAGCCACTTAGGGTTTGCTTGGGAACAATCCAAGACTTTGAATAATCAAGCTTTTTGTATGTGCATTGCTAATCTCACAATGGATTAGCACAAATAAGCACAGCTCAATGTAAGAATTGAGGCCTAAAACTCAACTTGGAATAAAATGACAATATGAGTGAGAAGTTGAGCTTTTTGGGAATCAACACTTGATAAGAGGAAATTATAAAAGCTTGAACACACTATGATCTTGTTGTCTTGTTTGTTCTTGCACAAATTCAAAGAGAAATTTTACAATAAGGTTCTGAAATGCTCTCTTGGGTTGGATGAGACTCAAATGCCCTCAATTGGGTTTTTGAGTCTCTTCAACGTTCATTTTTGCTGACTGGACAAAAATACTCGAGTCTTTTGGTAAATACTCGAGTCTTTTTGGTCGGTCACGAGTGAATTGGTGCACGAGCCAGACTAACGGTCATATTTGCTGACCTGGCACAAATACTCGAGTTTTTCGATAAATACTCGAGTATATACTCGAGTCTTTCTCAAAATACTCGAGTATTTTGATCAGATATGGGAAAAATTATTTTTCAATTTTATTTTTCCTCTCAAGTATTAATTTTAGTTAATCTCAACCTAATAGTCATATAAAATTTTATTCCTAGAAGAGACTAACTATTTCTACCCACTCTCAACCACTCTCAACATAAATTAGAAATTTACAATAATATTTGATTGAGAATGATTGGGCACTTGTCTTCTTTTCTTGACTTCTTGTTGATGTTGATGTTGCAATATCTTCAAGGCATGATTTGTTAATTATTTTGTCATCATCAAAACATAATCCACATAATTAGGAGCATTGAATTCAATGGGTGTTTATAACACCGAAAAATCGATTTTCAACACTCGTTTGGTCTTCTTTAAATTTGCTTTTCGATGTCAATGCTCCTTGACTCCTATATGGTACTCAAAGCACTCCTAATCCATCATTTTAAATCCCTTCTAGGATAATCCTTACTTCCAAATCTTATTATTTTTCTAATTATTATTAGAATTAAAATTCGGGATGTTACAGTGACCAGGGGAGAATGAATACATACCCGGACGCAGTAAGTCGTGACCAGCACATTAGTGCGGACGCAGTAAGTCGTGACCAGCACATCAGCAGGGCATGAAAAATTAAATTAGTATGTTTATAAATATTTTCTGAACTGTTCTGGTTGACAGGTTTATAAAAGTTATTTTTGGGAAAGTCCGATAAACAGAGGAGACTCTTTCGGATTTTCGTTAGGATTTAAAACTAAATTTTCAAGTCCATATTTTTATAAAACTCAATTTAACTAGATAAATGTGAGGGTGTTACAATTAGGATGTGGGACAGGTGGAGCAGCGGCTGGAGACTCTGGAGACGATGCTATGGAGGAGGATCACTGGACCACTGCTGGGATTTTCATGTTTTGTTCTCTATATATATTGTACATATTTTTGAGAGATCTCAGTGAGGTGGTCTTTTCTTTTGGCTTTATATTATGGACTTGTATTTTGTAAACTCTTGCTACCTCGACCTGACTTTGATGTATGTTGGTACTATTACATTATGATATGTATGGTTATGTTTATATATATATATATATATATATATATATATATATGTTTATATAAATGGCATGAAACGTGAATTATCAAGTCAAGGTCCCTATTTTCCGCTTACTCTGATAATTGTGATTTTAGTGCTGAGTTGGGAAGTTTTTAATAGTCGTAATGAAAACCCAACTTATAAATAAAAGGATTATTTTCACCAATTGTTTCATAAACAAATTTTTTTTTATTACTTCTATACTTACGCAAGTCCATATACTCTATTCAATAAACAATAGAGAAACTATATTTTATAATATACAAGAGAGGGTGTGACAAAAGGCTTGCATAACTCCGACCTCGGACATAGTACGTATGCAACAAGTTAGAATAAAAACTTGCATAAATATAACAACATGCAACAAGTTAAAACTAGAAAGAACTTGCATAAAAATAAAATGTTGTACACAATAAGCAAAGAAAAATACAATCCAACATTCTCAAACATGTTACAAAAAACATAGACAAATCGCAAGCTGCCCAGCATAAGGGACTTACGTTGCTTCATCCTCAACGTCGGAAAGGATAACTGAGCTCGGGTCGAACTCTTCATCTGGCTTCTCCACCAAGGGGTTGGGAAGGTTCTCCTCGGGCTGGTCTAGGTCAATCTCGACCCCATCCTTGTCATAATCGACCATCTTCCCATCCTCCACCCCGAACCCGACAAAGGCGCCGACATACCGAATTCGGAGCCCTTGGTTCAGGTGAAGAATTTGCTCTACTGCATTGGTAAAAATTTTGATCGCCGCCCTCTCAAGATTGAAGTCCGACTCAGATGCGGCAACCTTATATTTAAGAGCTTGAGCAGCCCTTCTCTTCAGCAAAGTCCTAACCTTCTCCACCTCAGTAAGGCCTTCCTGCCGACCAGCCTCCCTAGCATCCGCTCTCGCTTGGGCCAAAGCTTCCTCATGATTTCTTAGAAGCTCCTCCATCTGTTGGCGGTGCTTCCCTTTCAACTCGGCCAGTTTTTGCTTAGCAGCGTTTTTGCCACTCTTCAGCTCCTCCACCTCGGCAGCCATAGCAGACCGAGCTTTTTTCTTAGCCGGTGACACTCCATCAGCCACATCGTCAGCGACTTCGGCCAGCACAGTAAACATGGTCGTGGCCCTTTTCAGTTGACAGGCCATATCCTCAGCCTTCTTTTTCCACTCAGCTCCCGACATCTTGATGAGAGCGTCTTTGACCGAAGTTTTGGCGAGGGTGGTCGGCAGCCTCAGAAGAGCATCAGCTTCCGAGGACGAAGTACCTGCAGCAAGGATTACCTCAGTTCTTGGACTCGGAGATTGAGGAGGAGGTGGGGCTATGATCACTGTAGGCGGAGTTGGGTGAAGAGGAGCGGATTCGGTTGAGGTCGTCTCAGTGGAGACTTCGGCAGCCACCGCTTCATTGGAAGGGTTTTCGGGCCTCTTCCTCTTCCGTGCATCTAGCACAGCCTTCACCGCCTTGGACGACATGTTCGACCAATGTTCTTCTGCAAACACAAAAGGATAAAGAGAAATTAATAAGAAAGCTGAAAGAAAATGTACAAGTATAAGAGCAAAAGTAACTACCAATTTTTGTCAAGACTTCGTTGTCAGGACACTGCATGAAAACGCCAATGTCAAGCTGGAATTTCCGAGCACGATATTCGGTCTGGAAATGGTGGGCTGTTACGGCCTCGTCGGCATCCAGGGTTACGCCCGACCACCTTTGCGGCGTGCTGGTATGGCGATTAAAGAACTCGGAGGTCCACTCCAAAGGGAACTTCGGTCCCGTCTCGGACCGAAACCAAGGTAGCCCCGTTCCAACGTACTTGTATTTAAAAAATCTTGGTTTAAAATGTTTCCAAGATTCGGAGAACATGCCGAACAAACCACAGTGAGCCCAGGCCTTAGCCGACACCCAAAGACGACCAGTCACCCCGTCTATATTGCTGACGAACGGGTTGTACATCCATAGGAAAAGACGAACTGTACATACCAACCCCTTGGCCCCGCAATATTTTTGAAATGCCCGCAAGAATGACCAAGTGTTGGGGTGAAGCTGCAAAGGCGCTAATCCGAGCTCGTTTAACACCCTCATTTCCAGATCGGTAAATGGCAAGGTTACACCAAGATTGTGTATCAAATCAACATAAAAGAAGAAGGAGTTGGCATCTGTCCGAGAACAAATTCGGTCGTTTTCCGAGCAGGGGAGAATTTGGTACGAGGTCCCAGCAGCATCCCCCGAGCAAGGTAGCACGGCTCCCCTAACTCTAGCTAGTTTATCCTCAGAGTTTAAGCAGGATTGGACTCCCTTGGGCTCCATATCGACCCATTGGTACTGATCCGCATCAGTAGGTGCAGGGTAAAGCTCGGGACGGCTGATGCACTTTCTGGGCGGCATGATACCTGTGGAAGAACAGGGGAGCTCGGTGTTAGTCTTACGGGTCACAAAGAATAACCCCCCAGAAAATCCCCTCGAAGTTGTTCCGAGAGGCGAGCATCTCCCCTCTACCACAGGTACCCCCCGATCGTACATCCTCTCCCTCTCCATCCTCTGAAAGTCGGCACGTTCTCTACCATCAGCAAACTCGGCCCAAGCATATTGCCGTATCCACTCTCTTTTCTCTTCCCAATCCCGAGGATAGACGACCTCAATGGGATCGACCTCCAAAACTCGTCTCTCATACTTCCGCCTATACTCCCTCTGGCGACGGAATGCCTCGTCTACCTCCATGGAGGAGCAGGACGAGGTGGTCACTACTGCTCGATGACAGGGAGACTACCCCAGCCCATTTTCTAAACCAATCCCTACTCATACTGAACCCAACCTACTCCTTTGGTTTTCTGAAAAATAAACAAAAAACATGAATCAAAAGCCCTCCAAAATCCTAAAAATGCCCAAACCCAGAAACACTCCAAACCACAACATTACTCCCCTAAATTAAAGCCTCAAACCACAAAGTTGTAAAGGAAAACCGCACCATACCCATGAAAACGGAGAACAAGAAACGCGAAAAATATTAAACCCCTCCCATATAAACCACAAAACAGTAAGTGAAGAAGAGAAGCAAAGAAGAAGAAGTGTGAAAACAACCAGTACCTTAGGAGTTTGAAGTCGAGGGAAAGTGAAGCTTAAAAGACCCGCTGATGAAGGGGAAGACAGTGAAGAGCAGAGGAGAGTTCGACTATGGAAATGGCAGAGAAGGAGTTTGAATCTGCGATTTCATGGGAAAAGGAATAGTTTCTGATAGAGAGAGATAGGAGAACAAAGCCAAAGGAAGATGGAGCGGTAGAGAGAGAAAAGAGAAGCGGTTTTGTGAAATAGGGGGAAGAGAAACCGCCGTTTTCCCCCACTTTCGAAATATGGGCCTGGTCCAAAAGGCCCAATCCAGCAGGAGGCCACATGCAATAAGACACGTGGCGCAGAGAGACGCAGAGTAGCTGGAATCACGGATCTCGAAGCAACTTCGCAGTAATGGCGACGCTTCGTTAGGTACGATTTCTGACACGTGTCAGATCAGGAAAAAGCAAGCGTCACGGCGGGGCAGGAGAAAGGACAGTTTTCAAACCTGCTCCGTCATAATGAAAGGACATCAAGGACAGCTGGATCCAGCTCTTGACAGCTCAACGGCCGAACTCCCTAGAACCTCGAAACAAGGCTCAGATAGCCTTGACCGAGCTGGGGGGCTTATGTGGTGAACTCGACCCTTATGCGGTGGATTTGCGAAAAGGACCTAAACCAGAACCTCGGAACAAGGCTCAGATAGCCTTGACCGAGCTGGGGGGCTTATGTGGTGGACTCGGCCTAGCCGAGGTCATCAGAACCCCTGCCTAAGGCCTCACGGCCCTATGAGAAGCCCTCTGCATGCTGGGCCGAGCTCAAGGCTCAACGGCCGAACATATACTAGATACGGGCCGACCTCGTACTCCTACCCGGGTCCGACTTCCCTGTCCGACACCTCCCAGAGTCTGACACTGCCCAGAGTCCGACACCAAAGACAAGATGACGTGTCTCACCTTATCCACAAGGACAGCTCATCCACTCATAGCTCAGTACGGGCTGGCCCTACTTGGGCCTAAAGCAAGCCCATTAGGGCAACCAGCTCCCCCCTATAAGTAGCTCCGTACTACATGGGGCTCAGGTACGTCCTCTAACCCTAATTGCCACCTTCACACACCAGTGATTAGGGTTGCTTCTTGGCTTTCTCCCTTAGCCATTTGAGGACTCCCACGAAACATCACACAGAAACCCTAGACAGAGGCTCCTCTGAAGGTCTTCTTCCCTTACCCTTGGGGAACCTCACCGTCTAGGACATCACAGTATTAACCAAATGCGTTTTGGAAATCCACCTTTCCTTGATGTTTTTTATTTATTTAGTAGTTGGATTTTTTATGCACATATTAATGTTTAGGTATTAGTGTGAATTTATTTAGGTATTACTTTGTTTTTACGTTTATGGTTTTAGTGAGATTATTTATGTGTAGGTATTAGTTTGATTTTGTATTTATTTATTAGTTTGATTTTTTATTTATTTATTAGTTATATTTTTATGTTTAGGTATTAGTTAGTGTTTTTTTTATTTATTTATTAGTTTTGATTTTTAATGTATATGATTTAGTTTGATTTGGATTTATGTAGTAGTTTTTATAATGTTTAGGTATTCGTAGATTGTTTATTTATTTATTAGCTATATTTTTTTTATTAGTTCCATGATTAATTTTTTATTATTTTTGTTCGTTATTAAAATATTTCTATTTTTATTACAATTGTTATTAATTAAATGTGTTAATGTTTATGCAGATAGTGATGACATCAAATTCATCTTCCTTAGGACGTGTAATTAACCCTGGTCCAGAAGACGATTCTATTCTATACTTGCAACATAAACACGTTTCCCAACATGTGTGGAATGGTAGCCCTGATCTGTTGCAAACCAACAAGCGGGCTACGCAATTACTAGAGGGGGGGTGAATAGTAATATGAAGCAACAGTGACTAATTTTCGGATGTGATTTAGAGATAATTGATTCTGTGCAGATTTTTCAGAAACAGAGCAAGAACACTCGAGTCTTTTTCAGACTACTCGAGTAAAATAGCAAGAACACTCGAGTCTTCTGAAGAATACTCGAGTATATCGTAAAGAGTGCTGAAAACTGTTTCTGAGAAATTGGCACTTTAACTCACTACAAATAATACCAGTTCAGAGCAGATAAAATACAAGAGTAGTAAGCAATTAAATAAAGCTATAACAACTTTAAAACAACATAATTGCTGCGGAATTACTACCCAAATTAAAAAGCCCCTTTGAGAAAACTTAGGGTTTTAAGCTTGAAAAGAAAGAAGGCAATAAAAAGAGGACACCACCAATTTTATACTGGTTCACTCTCTAATCAAGAGAGCTAATCCAGTCCTCCTAAAACCTTTAGGAATGTGTACTATAATCAAATTGTTAGAAATATTACAAGGTATACTTGAGATGCCTCACTCAACCTAACCCTTCCAAGAGTGTACCAAACTCTTGAATTTCTACCCCAATTTGATTTTGGTGATGAAGACTTCCTTCTTCTTAAGCTCCTTGAAACCTTCAAGAGCCCCACCAAGCTAAGAACCTCTTAGTCTTTTGCTTGAGAACCTCTCAAGACTTGGATGAACCTAAGACCCACTTAGGTACACTTGGTAAACAACCAAGATTTTGGAATAAGATGAATGAGTGTATGAGGAGAAATCCAACAAATGATTTCTTCAACAATTAAGCACAATCTCTAACTCTTAAGACAATATAATCACAATGAGTGATATGTTGAGTTAGAGAAAGATTTCCCACTTGAGAGAGAAAAGAGCATAGAGAGTTTAGCTTAAGATTTTTCAAATTAGTTGTGCAAGTTCTTGTTCTGAATGTACAAGGGCAATCAGATGGGATATATGGAAGAGGGAATCAGAAAGTGAAAGCATGTTAAAAATGTCATTTTTGCCCTCTTCCAACGGTTAAAAAATTTGCTGTCAGGACCAAAATACTCGAGTCTTTTTAAGACTACTCGAGTCTTTTGCCCATATTCAAATAGAAATGCCCATGTACTTGACCAACGGTCATATCTCTGATTTCAAGCAGAATACCCGAGTCTTTTTGACTTTACTCGAGTCTTTTGCCCATCTTTCAATAGAAATGCCCATGTATATGAACCAATGGCCATATCCCTGATTTGAGGCAGACTACTCGAGTCTTTTGAAAACCACTCGAGTCTCTTGACCAGAGTTACTCGAGTCTTTTTCAGATTACTCGAGTCTTTTGCCTAGAGATGATAAAAATTAGTTTTCTCTAAAATTGTTTTCAGTTCTCTTCTCAAGTGATAATCTTATGTAATTCCAACCTTTTCATGCATTAAAATTATTTGACTTAGGTTGAGATTAACTCCTAAGCTACCCACTCTCAATAATAAATAAGAAAATTACAATACAATGAGAATGACTAGCTAGAGGTGCACTTGATCTTCTTGACTTGATGAGCTTGAATTCTTCCTTTAAATCCATGATCTAATTATATTGTCATCATCAAAACAATAACCACCTTATTGGAGACTTGATTCTACAATCTCCCCCTTTTTGATGATGACAAAATAATTAAACCGTTCCAGCACATTTGAGAGCTCCCCCTCAATTTAGGAACCTTTAACCTGTCAATCCAGAGAATTCCAAGAACAACATAATAACATAATAATCATAGTCAAGTGCACAATGTATAATTGGTATCAGAGTGTATCAGAGCGAGAGCAAATAGTATTAGTATCAGAGTAAAAAAAATGACAAATGTGCTTGCTCTTCTCCTAACAACTTCTTACTTCTCCCCATTATTTCTCCCCCTTTTTGTCATAATCAAAAAGTTAGTATTTGCAAACGAGGGAGGAGGGAAGAAGGATACCAATGAATAAACTCCCCCTGAATATTAGCAATAAAATAATCATGTCCATTGAAGAATATAAAACATGTGTAAATAGGAGCATAACATATCATAAAATACTTAACCAAGTCTGAAATCAAGGATCAACACACAAACACTGATAAACACCCACACAGGGGTTATAGAAAAAACAACTAACTCCCAAAATAAAAACAAAATTGAAATACTAAAAGTCAATGAAAACATGATGTAAAAACATGAAAAGATCTGAAAAGGTAGTGCAAAGTCCTCCAATCTCAAAACATATCAGGTGCAAGGGGATCATTAGAGGGTGGAGAAAAGAAGCGGCTGAATGCAGTCAACATGTCATCAAATCGAGCATTCATCTGAGCTGAATGTTGATCCAACTGTGAGTAGAGCATAGCTGACTGAATCCCCATCTGTGTCTCAATCCTGTTAATACTGTCCTGCTGCTCAGACACTCGATGCTCGAGACTATCCATGCGACTATCAAAATGAATCCGATAATCATGGAAAGCAGGATTGCTGAAATCAATATGATCAGCAGGATCATCCTCAGCACCACCACCAGCAACCTGGTCAAACTCAGCCTGCTCCTGAGCCAACTGCTCAGCATCCAAACCTTGCTGGGCTGCAGCTTGCTCAGCTGCCCCCTGAGCTTCCATAGCCTAAACCTCATCCTTCCAATAATATCTACCACCATGCAACCTCATATTCATCTGCCTAAGCAACCCATCATTAAGCGCATGCAACTCCTCCGAAGGATCAAAGGACTCCTCATCTTGAGGAATGGGCACATTGAAGTGCTGAAGGAGTCTACCGATATGCATCGGATAAGGCAATTTCTGGGTAGCTTTGGAGCTCCCTGCCTTCGCCATTCGGGAAAGTAGTATAGTAGCCCAATTTAGCAAATTGTCATTCAAAATGGCATCCATGATCCTAAGCTCTAATTGGGTAGGCTTGGAGTAATTGGGAGAGGTTTGAGGAACAAGTTGGTGAGACTCTATGTAATGAAGGATTCGGTTGGGTGCGGTCATGATCACAACTTTCTTCTCATTTCCGACATATCGACGATCAGGGCGAAGTAAACTTCGAAAAATAGCATCAATATCAGCAGTATAAGTGTTTGTCCCTGATCGTGACATACCAAAAACAGTCTCTAGGTCCCTAGGGCGAATTTGAAATTGAACACCCTCTACACAGGTTTCATACCTAGAGTTGTCAATATACCTAATGTTTTCATAAAATTGGCGAACTAGCCTAAGGTATATTGGACCATGAAAAGATATAAAAGGCATGAGTTTTTGGTCGATAAGCTTCTGAACAAAATAAAAACAATTACCCCGAAGAAAGCTTTCCGACGTCCAAGTCTGAACACCCTATGTATGAGACACAAACAGAGCCTCTCTCCTAGCACACTCCTCTGCTGAAAAGAAGTCATCCTCCTCCGATGATGAAGATGATGGAGGAGTGGGAGCCTTCTTTTGCTTCCTTCGGCGTTTTGGTCCTCTTGAAGTAGACATTTGCACAAATTTGAAGTAAACACAGAGGATTTTCGAATTTGAGGGAGTTAGGGTTTGAAAAGGGGGTTTTGAATTAAATGGTGAAAAAGTGTGTTTTGATGCAAAATAAAGGTCAAACAATGATTAGAAAGTGTTTTGGAGTTGAAATATGGCAAGAAATTGAGTTGAAAACTTGATTTTTGTTGAGAGAGTTCGAGAGCACTCGAGTGAGAAAAGGAAGAGAGCGTGAAAAAAATGAAGAGAAAAACGCTGCTGCTGCTTATGAACTACTCAATTTACTCGAGTATTTGAGAAAATACTCGAGTGTTCTAAGTAAAATAACTCGAGTATTCAGGAAGGGACTCTAGTATTTTGCCTAGTCCGAGAGTTTCAATTCTCAGGTCTAAAATTTACTCGAGTGAACTGAAAAAACTCGAGTGTTTTGGGTTACCTGAAACCATGCAAATTTGAAAACACGATTTACTCGAGTAAAGCTTAAAGGACTCGAATAAATATAGAATTACTCGAGTAGATTTGAAAAGACTCGAGTAAATTCGTTAGACATGCCCAAAAACTTTTTCAATTTATGCTGAATTAATTTTGAATTTAAAATACTCGAGTGAAACATAAAGTACTCGAGTGATTTACCAGAAAATCAGATTTGAACACGGTTTTGAATAAACAAACACAAATCAAGCACAATGAACTTCACTACCATCTTGGAAATCATTATAGAATCATACACAATTAATACACAATATTTAAAATATCATCAAAGACAATATTAACTAAGAATCAAGAACACATTAGAGTAAGACCAAATATGGTGATTTTCCAAGATGACACACAATGAAATTAGCCTATATAAGATTCATCTAAAATACCAAGTTCTCTCCTTATATGATAAAAAGTGTCCCTTGGTAGAGGTTTAGTAAAAATGTCGGCTAATTGATTTGTGGTACTAACAAATTCTATTGTACAATCACCCTTTTGTACATGATCTCTCAAAAAGTGGTGTCTTATTTCAATGTGTTTGGTTCTTGAGTGATACACCGGATTCTTAGTTAAGTTGATTGCACTCGTGTTATCGCATCTAATAGGAATATTTTCAAGTTTCAAACCAAAATCCGATAATTGTTGTTTCATCCATAATAGTTGAGCACAACAACTACCGGCTGCGATATATTCCGCTTCGGCGGTAGAAAGAGCAACACAAGCTTGCTTTTTGGAAAACCAAGACACCAATGAATTGAACTTCCCAAGAGATGGCAAGTACCACTGGTGCTTTTGCGATCAAGCTTGCATCCCGTGAAGTCAATATCCGAGTAACCAACTAAACTAAGATTGGCATCAGTAGGATACCATAAACCAGTGTTAATTGTTCCTTTTAGATATTTAAATATATACTTAACTGCGGATAGGTGCGATTCTTTTGGATTAGCTTGAAATCGAGCACATATGCATACACTAAACATAATATCCGGTCTAGATGCAGTGAGATATAGGAGACTACCTATCATGCCCCTATATTTACTAACATCAACCGGGGTACCTTGTTCATCCTTGTCAAGGTAGCATGATGTGCTCATTGGAGTGTAGGCTTCTTTGCATTTGTCCAGTCCGAACTTTTCAAGGAGCTCTTTGCAATACTTCCCTTGATGTACAAATGTCCCCTCCTTGACTTGCTTTATTTGTAGGCCTAGGAAGAACTTGAGTTCTCCCATCATTGACATTTCAAATTCATTTTTCATCAAATTTGAAAACTTTCTACAAAGAGACACGTTAGTAGCACCGAATATGATATCATCAACATAGATTTGTACTAACAATATGTCATCTTTGGTTTTATAAATGAATAGTGTATTATCAACCTTCCCTCTTTGAAAACCATTTTCTAATAGAAAGGAACTCAATCGATCATACCAAGCTCTAGGAGCTTGTTTCAATCCATAGAGTGCCTTTTTCAATTTGTAAACATGGTTTGGAAATTCACTATTTTCAAAACCGGGGGGTTGTTTGACATACACTTCTTCATTTATAAACCCATTCAAGAAAGCACTTTTAACATCCATTTGATATAAAGTGAATTTCATAATTGATGCAAAAGCAAGTAAGATTCGGATAGCTTCAAGACGTGCAACCGGAGCAAAGGTCTCATCATAATCGATACCTTCCTCTTGGTTGTACCCTTGAGCTACTAGTCTAGCTTTGTTTCTTATAATGAACCCGGATTCATCAAGTTTGTTTCTATAAATCCATTTAGTGCCAATTATGGTATGATCATCGGGTTTAGGGACTAGATCCCAAACTTCATTTCTTTCAAATTGGTTTAATTCTTCTTGCATAGCAAGAACCCAATGTTCATCCTCAATGGCCTTTTTAATTGGGTCCGGTTCAATTTGAGAAACAAAGGAGACATAGTTGCAAATATTTTGAATAGACCTACGAGTAAGTACTCCCTTTGACATATCTCCTATGACATTGTCTATAGGATGAGCCTTGACCGATTTCCAAGTTGGAGGAAGTTCTTGTTTCACATCAACTTCATCACTCTTTGATTCTCCTCTCTCTTTTTCTTCATTTGTAAATTCAATGCCATCTTCACTAGCATCACATAAAACACTATCTTCTTTCGAAGACTCATTAAAAACAACATGTATTGATTCTTCAATAGTTAAAGTTCTTTTATTGAAAATTCTATAAGCTTTACTATGAGAAGAATAGCCTAAAAATATGCCTTCATCGAATTTGGAATCAAACTTGCCAAGGTTTTCTTTTCCATTATTTAAAACAAAAACTTTGCATTCGAAGACATGAAAATGAGAGATATTTGGCTTTCTTCCCTTGTAAAGCTCATAGGGGGTTTTATCCAAAGAGGGCCTTATCAAAATACGATTTAAAACATAACAAGCCGTATTGACGGCATCGGCCCAAAAATATTGAGGTACTTGAGAATCATTTAACATGGTTCTAGCAAGTTCCTCTAGCACCCTATTTTTCCACTCTACCACTCCATTTTGTTCCGGAGTTCTTGGTGCGAAGAATTGGTGCTCAATACCATTTTTAGCACAAAATCTATCAAATTTGTGGTTTTCAAATTCACCTCCATGATCGGTACGAATAATAATTACTTTTTGATCCACTTGGTTTTGCAAAAGTTTGACATGATGTTTAAAAGATTTGTAAGTCTCACTCTTTGTAGTTAAAAATAAAGTCCAAGTAAACCTAGAGAAGTCATCAACAATCACCAATGCATAATAGTTGCCACCAAAGCTTTTTACTTGTGATGGTCCAAACAAGTCCATATGAAGCATTTCTAATGGCCTTGATATGGACATCACCATTTTTGATCCAAAGGTGTTCTTAGTTTGTTTACATTTCTTGCATGGAGAACAAACACCTTCAATAGAAAAATTTAGCTTTGGTAAACCAACTAATAGATCTTTAGATTGTATTTTCTTCAATCGGTTTACATTTATGTGAGCGGTCCTACGATGCCATAACCAAGTATCACTTTCTTTGATCACTAAACAAGTAGAGACAAAGGAAGTAACTTTGTTCAAATCAACTAAGTAAGTATTATTTGACCTTTTACCAACAAATTTGATGGATTCATCTTTGTCACTTTTAATGAGACAATGAGTAGAGGTAAATAAGACATGATTACCAATATCACATAATTGACTTATGATCAAGAGATTGTGTTCCAACCCTTGAACATAAAGCACATTATCGATAATCAAGTTGGAAGAATTATCAATTTTACCTATACCAAGGATTTTGCCTTTGTTGTTGTCTCCATAAGTGACATAACCCTTTTACTTTGGAGCAAGCTCAATGAAATGCCGCTTATCTCCCGTCATGTGCTTCGAACATCCACTATCTAGATACCACAATTCTTTTCCCATTCGAAGGCACACCTACAAGATGAAATCACTTGCTCATTTTGGGTACCCAAACTATGTTGGGTCCCTTAGGGTTAGTGTTGGGACTTTCTCCCTTCTTAATCCACATATAAGTGCCCTTTTTCATTTCAAATTTCTTAATGTGGCACTCAATGTTGATATGTCCAACTTTTCCACA
This sequence comes from Crotalaria pallida, assembly GCA_037953625.1. NCBI lineage: Eukaryota > Viridiplantae > Streptophyta > Magnoliopsida > Fabales > Fabaceae > Crotalaria > Crotalaria pallida. The sequence continues at coordinate 18,999,962 of CM075650.1, forward strand.
ATAATTACAAGTTGGTTTCTTTGATGAATTTTTCTTAGAAAATCATCCAACCACCTTGTACTTTTTGTTCTTTTTATGAACATATCCTAAACCGGTTTTGTTATGATTGTGTCTTTGAGAGTTCAATAACCGGTTGAGGTTTCTATCACTATGTGAGATTGTGAGTTTGTTTTTCAATTCTTTCACTTCCTTTTCAAGTTCATCACATTTCTCACATGGAGTGATAGTCTCCTCATGATTTGCACAATCACTTTGATGACTAGAATTTATAAGTTCTAAGGATTCATTTTGAAGTTTCAACTCATTTATAGATTTTTGCAATTCATCAATTTCTTGTTGAAACTCCAAGATTTTCTTTCCTTTTTCCTTATTAATTTTAGCAAGCCTTCTAAATTGAATTAACATTTCATTGTAGGCTTCTTGCAAATCATCATAAGAAATGGAGTTTGAAGAAGAACAAGAAGAACTAGAAGTTACCTCATCATCACTTTCACTTATGTCATGTTTAGCTCTTGATGAGGACTCATTGTTGTTCTTGGCCATGAGACAAAGGTTTGCATCTTCATCACCGGAGCTACTTGAAGATGATACATTACTCTTCTCCGGTGCATCCCAAACAATGTATGCACGCTTGCCCTTGGTCTCTTGGGTCTTCTTGTCATTCTTCTTCAAGAATGTGGCACATTCCATTCTAATGTGACCAATTCCACTACATTCATGACATTTGAATCCATCATTGGAACTTTTTTCTCTTGGCTTGGGTTCTTTGGTTCTTTTCATCTTTGATGGGAAGCTACTTCTCTTGCCCTTGAAGAATTTGTTGAATCTTTTGACAAAGATCCTGAATTCTTCTTGATTGGGCTCACTATCGGAATCCTCACTTGTAGATCATTCTTCAACTTCTTTTGTGACTTTGGTTGAAGCTTTGAGAGATAAGCCCTTTTTCTTCTTGTCGGATTCCTCATGAGTGATGAGTCTTGATAGTTCCATTTCATGTTCTTGAAGTTTACCAAACAACGTGGCTAACTCCATTTTGTCTAAGTCTTTGGATTCAACGATGGCCGTTACTTTTGGTCGCCATCTCCTATCAAGACATCTCAACACTTTGTTAGTAGTTTCACCATCATGAAATGTCTTTCCTAGGGCAATCAAATGATTGATTATGTGAGTGAATCTCTTTTGCAAGTCATTGATGGACTCATTTGGAAGCATGCGAAATAATTCATATTCATGTGTTAAAGTATTTAATCTTGCACGTCTTACTTCGCTTGTTCCCTCATGAGTAACTTGCAAAATATCCCACATTTCCTTAGAAGATTTACATTGAGAAAACCGGAAAAATTCATCATGAGATAAAGCGGAAGTGATGATGTTTTTGCCTTTTAAATCATATGATACTATTTCCTTGTCATCATCACTCCAACTAGCTCTTGGAATGATTACGGTTTCATCATTTATCAATCTCTTGGGAATGTGAGGTCCATTCTCAATAGCATCCCAAATGTCCATATCAATTGCTTCAATGAAAATTTTCATTTTGACTTTCCAATAAGCATACCCTTCACCATTGAATAGTGGAGGGCGGTTTATTGAAGAGCCTTCACCTCCAAAGGGATTGCTTGAGCCCATAGTTTCCAAATAGGATCTTTTTCGAAAAAGTTGTTACACTCGATCTTTCGACCGAGCTCTGATACCACTTGTTGGAAACCAACAAGCGGGCTACGCAATTACTAGAGGGGGGTGAATAGTAATATGAAGCAACAGTGACTAATTTTTGGATGTGATTGAGAGATAATTGATTCTCTGCAGATTTTTCAGAAATAGAGCAAGAACACTCGAGTCTTTTTCAGACTACTCGAGTAAAATAGCAAGAACACTTGAGTCTTCTGAAGAATACTCGAGTATATCGTAAAGAGTGCTAAAAACTGTTTCTGAGAAATTGGCACTTTAACTCACTACAAATAATACCAGTTCAGAGCAGATAAAATACAAGAGTAGTAAGCAATTAAATAAAGCTATAACAACTTTAAAACAACTTAATTGCTGCGGAATTACTACCCAAATTAAAAATCCCCTTTGAGAAAACTTAGGGTTTTAAGCTTGAAAAGAAAGAAGGCAATAAAAAGAGGACACCACCAATTTTATACTGGTTCACTCTCTAATCAATAGAGCTAATCCAGTCCTCCTAAAACCTTCAGGAGTGTCTACTATAATCAAATTTTTAGAAATATTACAAGGGATACTTGAGATGCCTCACTTAACCTAACCCTTCCAAGAGTGTACCAAACTCTTGAATTTCTACCCCAATTTGATTTTGGTGATGAAGACTTCCTTCTTCTTAAGCTCCTTGAAACCTTCAAGAGCCCCACCAAGCTAAGAACCTCTTAGTCTTTTGCTTGAGAACCTCTCAAGACTTGGATGAACCTAAGACCCACTTAGGTACACTTGGTAAACAACCAAGATTTTCGAATAAGATGAATGAGTGTATGTGGAGAAATCCAACAAATGATTTCTTCAACAATTAAGAACAATCTCTAACTCTTAAGACAATATAATCACAATGAGTGATATGTTGAGTTAGAGAAAGATTTCCCACTTGAGAGAGAAAAGAGCAGAGAGAGTTTAGCTTAAGATTTTTCAAAGTAGTTGTGCAAGTTCTTTTTCTGAATGTACAAGGGCAATCAGATGGGATATATGGAAGAGGGAATCAGAAAGTGAAAGCAAGTTAAAAATGTCATTTTTGCCCTCTTTCAACGGTTAAAAAATTTGCTGCCAGGACCAAAATACTCGAGTCTTTTTAAGACTACTCGAGTCTTTTGCCCATCTTCTAATAGAAATGCCCATGTACTTGACCAACGGTCATATCTCTGATTTTAAGCAGAATACTCGAGTCTTTTTGACTTTACTCGAGTCTTTTGCCCATCTTTCAATAGAAATGCCCATGTATATGAACCAATGGCCATATCCCTGATTTGAGGCAGACTACTCGAGTCTCTTGAAAACCACTCGAGTCTCTTGACCAGACTTACTCGAGTCTTGTTCAGATTACTCGAGTCTTTTGCCCAGAGATGATAAAAATTAGTTTTCTCTAAAATTGTTTTTAGTTCTCTTCTCAAGTGATAATCTTATGTAATCCCAACCTTTTCATGCATTAAAATTATTTGACTTAGGCTGAGATTAACTCCTAAGCTACCCACCCTCAATAATAAATAAGAAAATTACAATACAATGAGAATGATTAGCTAGAGGTTCACTTTGTAACATCCCAAATTTATTTAATACAAAATAACTTAACAAAATATAAGTTTATTATTATAAAATTTGAAAAAAAAAATCGCGGGATTTTACAAAATTGATATTCAGAACTACATAATATAATTCTCCCTTTTTGCCTGCTCTGCTGCAGAATCCGTTGCCCCAATGTCACCTAAAATGTTAAACCACAAGGAGTGAGACATTTTCAAATTATTTAAACAAAAGGATTAGAAGAGAGCATAATGAAAATCAGAGAATACATAATTTAATTATACATTTACCATAATTCAGTTCATTATCATAATAGCATTGCCAAGTCTAAGATCACATAGTTCATGAATAAGTATTCATTTTCAATTGTTCTTATTATCAAAATTACCTGTATTATTTGTTAGATCTAGTGAGAATGTTTTGATAATGACAAAGGTTTTGAACAAGCTACAAATGTGTTGATCAAGTTCAAGCTCAACAAGCAAATCAACATTCAACATTGATGAAGAGAGAGCAAGCTCATGATGACTTAGTTTGTATTTTATTGTAATATCTTTAGTCTCTCAAGATTAAGTCTTTTATTTTAATGAGTTTGGGTAGAGTCTTTAGAGGGTAGTGAATCTCTATCAAGGTCATGATTATATTATATTTTGAGTATTCACTTAACCTAAAATCAATAGGTGGCTTAAAGGTTTGAAAGAAAAGGTTTAGTTTTGAGAAAACAAGTTTTTAATTGAATTTAGCAGTGACTAATCGATTAATGTGTTAGGGTTAATCGATTAACACACATGTTACAGTGGTTAATCGATTAAGCCATGTGTTAATCGATTAACACGTGCAGAATCAGTTTTTAAAATAAGCTTTTCAAGGCAAAATCAATTTCTATTGTTTTCCAACTTTTGGGTATTCTATATAAACCTTTTTTCCTAACCTTTGTGATTAATATACATCATTTTGATATTCATTTTACAAAGAATCAAGCCACACTATTCTCTCTCACTTTCATAGATCAAAGCTTTCACTTTTACATTCTTTGATCAAGAATCTTTGAATCTCTTATTTTGATATTTTCATAGCTTTTGAAAGAGATTCATAGGATTGTTATTTTGTTTTTCATTTGAGTTGTAATCATTGCAAAGAAGGCAAGCTATCTACAACAAAGGAAGTCTTGGTTGTGAATCAAGCAAACAAGCATTTGGAAGTCTTGGTTGTGAATCAAGCAATTGGAAGTCTTGGTGTGTGGCATCATCAAGCAAGTGGAAGACTTGTTGTGGGGATATCAACAAGCAAGGTTAGAGGTTAGATTAGAGCATCAATAGGATTGCAAGGCAAGGGTGTGGTATCTCTTGTAGGCTATCAAGAAGAGAGTCTTGAGAGGCATTTACTTGTAATTTGAGAACTCTAATTCCTCATAGTGAAGAATCTCTCTTGGTTGAAGAGGGAACTGGATGTAGCTTTCAAGTGGATGAAAGTGAACCAGGATAAATCACTGTGTCGTATCTCTAAACTCTTAACTCTTTACATTCAAGTCATTTCAATATTGTTCTTAGTTGAAAACCTAGAAAAGATTGATTTTCATAATTGATTGAATTGAATCTTGATTGTGCAAATTGATTTGGGGAAAATCATTTTCATAACTTAGGTAATCAATAAGAATATTGGTGTTAATCAATTCCGCTTTATCTCTGATCTTATGTGTTAATTGATTGATTTTCGTATTTGATTGAAAAGTGATTTTTCAGATACTGTTCAGATTAATCAATTAAGTCGATTGTTAATCGATTAGTTTTTAAGTTGCTTTCGGCATTAATCGATTAACAAGTTATTTAATCGATTAGTTTGAAAGTAAGCTTCGGCATTAATCGATTAGTACTGAAGTTAATCGATTAATCAGTATATTTTTTTGTAAAAATCATTTTGTTTTAATCGTTTCGATTCGTTTCTTTCGAAAATCTTTCAAGGTTTCTCTAACACCTATTCAACCCCCCCTTCTAGGTGTTCTCCTAGTGTATCCTAGTTATTTCATCCACCGATTGTAGTTCTTACATTATTCTATATCCACCATATTCCAATTAATAACCAACATATTACAAACAACCAAAAGTAAGCAATAATACAAGTCAACAATTAAATTTAGTCAACACAACTGATACCATAAAAACAAGTTGATACAAATCACATATTTCAAACAACCATTCACAATCAAGAATCACAATTATTCAACATCCTCAGGGATGTCTCAATATTAGATAACTTTTAAAATAAAGCAATTCCCCAGGGTTCTTCACTTCCTACTTTTTCATTAAAGAAAACAAATAATAGTATAATTCTTAATTATATACTTATTAATTATGGTCTAATTTTAAATTGAGATTATGAATTTGATTTTTAGCTTTCACTTACTACTTTTCCCCAATTCCATTATAAACCCAATAATAATCCTTGTGCCTAAATAATAGAAAATGACTCCTCCTTACCTTTAGGGTTCCATTAGAACCTGGTTTAACGCACAGCAAGGAGGTTGATTCTGGTTCGGTTCACGACCAAACCGGTTGACTCCAAACAAAGCTATAGCAGCTGCTCTGGTCCCACCCGGTTCGCACCCAGTCCGGTTCAGCACCAACTCCTCCAAGGAAGCAACAACCCATCCACGACGGCGGTGGTCGTGACCTCCACTATCAGCGGCAACGGCGACTGTGACCTCAACGACCGGCGACGACAACAGCTCACGAACCAGGGAGGACAGCGGCGCTCACGGGTTCCTCCATGGGAGCAGCATCGACCACGAGTGATGGCGGCGCACGGTGGAGCGGAAGAAAACGAGCAAGTGCGATCTCCCTTCGACTTTGGTGGTCCGATCTGAGCGAGGAGGGAGTCGCGATTTGCGACGCGACTGGAGGCCTTCAAACTCGAGACAATGGCCAGTGACGGCGATGAACAAGCGACGCCGGTGAAACAGGGAAAGAGAGAGAGAGCGCTATGGAGAGAGAGAGAGCGGGGACGGAGGAGAGATAGAGAGAAATCGAGTGAAGGAGAGGGGGAGGGGGTGGCGGCGTGAGCTCCCTCCTTCCAACAAGAAGATAGGGTTTTTCCAACCCCTACTCTTCTCATTTTTTTAATATATTAATAATATAATTATTATTTATTTTCATTATTATTATTATTTCTTTATTATTTGTTTATTTATTTACTTTAAGTAAAAAAAAATACTATTGGTAATAATAATTAAACATCATCTAAATTCATTTAGGAAAACTACAAGGTTAGAGCTTAGTTAAATATTAGGAAATATAAAATAACCAATTTTCATATTATCTTGAATATATCAAAAACAAGGTAATATTATAAGCTGTATATATATATATTCCAGATAGGGTAATTACTTTAAAGAGTATCATCAAATAAATTTAATCATCAATTAAAATATTAATTACAGATATATAAGGAGACCATAGTGTCACAATTTGAAAGTACTGAACATAATTCATTGTTAAGTATATCAAAAGCTAGACAAAGTAGAGAAAGTATACACATTATTTTAATACGAAAATTTTCTTTTAAATGAATTTGCTTGAAAATATATAAATAAAATAATGCTAGGCATTTTATGAAAATACCCAAAGATTGACTAATCATTTACAATGAATTAATTATTTCATTCAATAAAGAAAAACTGAAATTAATAATGCGAAAAATCAGAGCGTTACAATCCTTCCCTCCTAAAAGAAATTTCGTCCTCGAAATTTGGTTTGGGTAAATCATGAAGGTCAAAATTCAAGAATTCTTGATTTTCAGTTCAAATAAAATTATACAACATAGACATAAATAGACAGACAAAGCATTTAACACGAAGGGCTTTGACTAATTTACTAGGTAAAAGCAAAAGTTCTTCCTTTATTGAAGATCACTTATATAATAAGAAAATTCAAACCTTAGCGGTAACAAAATTCGACATTAGCAAAAGGAACACTGATAAAGAAGAAAGATTTCTTAAATACAAAGAGGAAAAATCATATTCCACAATTATGTCAAGTAAAGGAAACCATCATTTATGAACGCATAGTGCGTTCAACATCTAAAATGATAAAATATTTAAAAAACTTACTAAAACTATTTTTGTACGAAGAATATAACAAGAAATAGAGGATGCAGAAAATCTAGGCAAAATTAATATTCCGAAAGGTGGGAATAAATAATACGATTCAGTCATTAAGATGCAATTAAATTAAATGAATGTTAGATCAAATCTTAAAGGAAAACTTAAATTTGAAAAGAAATTAAAAATTGATTTCCTATTTACAAGTCAATAGAGCAAGCTTACATTTTACAACAACTTTTTAAAATAAAGATCACAATATTAAAATCACAAAGAAAGTCTAAAAGAAACTGATGCATGAAAACTAACTATACAAACATATAAGGGAAAACTTATTCACAAATAGATCGAATTATCTCAACAACAACAAACGTATTAATTTTATTAGATAATAAATAGTGCTAACAGGATTTAAACACTAAATAGTTTCGTTTGGGGCTGACCATGAAATTGGGACTTAGCTAGATAGAAATTAGGAAATACTAAAATCAAAACATCAAGTCATTATCTGTATGAAATGAAATTTAACAAATATTATTGAATATATTCAAATCAAAGTAAAGTAAAGGGAATATATTCTTCAAATATGATCATTATTGTGAATGACTTGACTTTAAAAAAAAAAACTAACGTGATACTTAAAACCTCGGTAAATTTGCAAAAATTTTTCCAGAGTTTCCTCTGTAATTTGTATATATCCATTTTATAAACTGGGTACCTGTCGAATGCAGAGATTCAGATATTTTATTTTCACATACACGAACGCATATATACCTATATATATATATATATATATTACTTAATTTTTTTTTGCAAAACTTTAAACTTGCAATAATTATCATATATTCCAAATAGGTTTAAACAGGCTTATAATAGTCAAATACATAAAGCATGAAAGTTGGAAGAGTATCTAAATCAATCGGAGATTGCTTCCGGATGGTAAACTGTTTTAATCAATTCCATTTAAAGGACCCACCACATCATTTAACACAATCAAGTTTAGAATTCATGACCAACAACCACTAAATACAGCTTAAACTTAGTTTATAGTCCAGCACATATCATTGGGAGGCATAACTTGACAAATTCAAAAGCTAAATCGACTTTAGAATTAATCACAACAGAGATCTCAAATCTCAAGTACAGAATTAATACCTAGGTAATATTTACTCACTCATTCTGATTTTGTAATGGTAATCTTTTCCGAAAATTAAAATATTAATTGTAGGACATTACAAATTCAGTTCAGTTGAGAAACAAGAACTAAACGGACAAACTTTTAGAGCATACATAGCATACAAAGGCTAGCATATGCAATATTATTGCATACATACCAAGGCTTCTTACTTTTCGTCCTTCCAACCAAACAAAAAATTATTTCCAACTCATTTATCGCCACTAAAAATATCTTTATCATTTTATGTTAACTTAGAAGACGATAAGATTCCAGCAATGACAGCAAAGTATACTCACACAAAGTTACAAAAATTAGTGATGAAGGATAGCACAATTCAGTATACACAGACACACAAAACCTAAATAGGTGTAACATAGCTTACTAAGGATGCCATACATCCAATTAAAACTCCAAAGGCAGCACACAAAGAAATAATCAAATGATACACGGGTGTCTCTGTAAAGATATAGTTCTAACTTGCATTTCAACTTCTAAAACTCAACTGTAATGTCATTGGCTTCCTTAACATTAATAGTAAAAAGCATATAGAACATCAAATTAGCTCTTTATAGTTCTGAATGCTAACGCACTGTCCAACTTCAAAATGCTGTACATTACTTAGCATAAAAGTGCCATCAAATTCAAATGCAGAGTTCAATAATTAAGCAGACCAATACAAGTAGAATTAATTAACCCCAAGACTCATCACGCAATTGAATCCATGTGTCAAAAATAAATCTTAATCAGCTCTGTACCCATATAAGCAAAATTGAAAAAGAAAATAAAAACAAAACTCTGATTTTCACACAGACAATCAAATTCATTTTTAAGATATGAGAAGCAAAAGAGGGGTCCATCCTTCAACTAATCACATTATTAAGGCCCATTTGTTCATAAAAAAAATCACTCCCGTGTTCTGTCACTTACTCATTTGTTTGGGTGGATTTTGAAAAAACACCAGAAGCTGTAAAAACTGATTTTCAGCTTTTGATAACTTGCTATAATATTTTTCAGCTTCTAAAAAATTCACTTCTGACATTTACACATACATATATATAATACTACCATGCTTTCAGAATGTTGCAGGCTTATTACAATAAAGACATAACCAGTAAATATGAAAAGTGACCAAACAGTTCCAGATTCAAACTGACAAGGTAAAAAAAAATTTTAAAGTTAGATACATTAATTCATGTCCAATAATTAATCAACAAGTATTTCAAGAACCACAAAATAACTCAGAATCTCACCTATTTCATTACGAGGTGCACAAACTCCATTTTTCTTATTCACGGTTCCACAGCTAATTTCCACTTGCTTTGCTTTCATCATCATTCTTATTACTTTGATTTCATTCATGCTTTTCCGCATATTATACTTCACAGAACTCGGATGGTCAAAGGACTAGCACCACTTAATACCATGAAACCACTCATTTTTTCATTTGAGGTTCTTAACTTCTAGATCCTGATGATATTATTTATTAATGAATGTAAGCATTGGGGTGATCAGTCCCAATCTCACATCCTATTAGTGATAATATTCAATGCTATATACAATTCTCACTTCGAAACTTATATTACACATACATTGCATCATCGGTATTGTTGTATGAGACATTTATAGTTCTTTTCCATTTCACTCGATTTCCTCACTTCGCCCTCCACTCCAGGGAAAGACCAACCGGGAGTAAGTGTCCCTCTACCACTGCTTGCACGGTACTGGACACCCATTTTCAATCCAGTACAACTTGGGTTGAAGGCCCAAGTTGGCTATAGCAGGAACCACCCTCAACCGGTCCCGAAATGACTCTGTGACCAATAGAATTACCGTAGTTAACGCAGAACCAATCCCCCGACATGGGTGGCCAGTCCATGCCCTCCTAGGAGATCAAAGTTCCACCCACGATAACTCCTAATCACATATCATTCACGTGCCTCCGCGTATGTCTTTCCCAACTTCCTCACCGTCCACCTTATAACTTCTTTGACATTCGCTTCTATGTATGGCAGCTTACATTCTCAATTCGATTCAACTTCTACTTATAAATTTTCCAAATTGAATAACTCAATTGATTTAGAATCCCACCTTTCATTATTTTCATAAATCAAATTTTGTTGGATGGGTTTCCAAATCAATTGAGACATTTCTAAAGTTATTTCGTTTTGAAAATTCATTCACATTTCTTAACAAGTTAAATTGAGAATGTACTCTGTCTACATAGATTATTTTACCAGGGTCATTGAAAAGGAAAACTACACATCAATTCTTAAACTCTTGAAAACACTTCAGTTTCCTTAAAGAAAATGTAAGTTGATTCAAACATTTATTTAAAAGAATTTTCCTTTTCATTGGCCTTAGTAAGGTACTTACTCATCACTTACGTTGTGATGCATAATGCAATTGATTCTCAAAAGGACTTGAATCTTCTTTCTTTTCTTTTAAAATTGAATCTTTTGCATTTTCAAAATTGCTCCTTTTCTTGATTCAAGTCCCATTGAGAATATGGCATACTTTCTAACACAATTTCAATATCATACCGATTGGAAAGGAATCAGTTTCAAAACTTATTCACTTTTCAATTTAATTTTCTGAACTGAACTTATATAAGACAAAAGTTTGAAAATATTTTAGATCACAAAATGTTCTTTTCCTTTCCAATAACTTTAAAATATATTCATTATGCACTAATCAACATTTAAATTCACCCTTTAATATTTCACTCTCTAATGTCTCATACAACTATTGTGGCACTAGTCAGCTACGTTATCCTCGGCGGACCCCGACCCCACATCAGTCGGCAACATCCGAGGTGTCCCCCCGACCATGCCAAATAAGTTTACTCACTTCCATTACAATTTGCCTTTGGTGGCACACATTATTTTCCCTTTATCACTTAGTAACATATTTATTTGTTTCTTTTATGTCTTCAATATTAATCAAAAATTTTCATTTCATTCTGGTGCTATATCCCTTTGAATTCCTTGTACTCAACAACTCATAAAACATAATATGATAAATCTTACTAACAGTTTATTACAATTAATATTATATGTTTCACTCCTTGTGATCATTGAGTTTGGAACAGGAGATTCACAACAGGATAGGGACCAATTCCCTCAGACCGAAAGGAAAGAACTGCTCTGATACCATTTTGTAACATCCCAAATTTATTTAATACAAAATAACTTAACAAAATATAAGTTTATTATTATAAAAGTTGAAAAAAAAATCGCGGGATTTTACAAAATTGATATTCAGAACTACATAATATAGTTCTCCCTTTTTGCCTGCTCTGCTACAGAATCTGTTGCCCCAATGTTACCTAAAATGTTAAACCACAAGGAGTGAGACATTTTCAAATTATTTAAACAAAAGGATTAGAAGAGAGCATAATGAAAATCAGAGAATACATAATTTAATTATACATTTACCATAATTCAGTTCATTATCATAATAGCATTGCCAAGTCTAAGATCACATAGTTCATGAATAAGTATTCATTTTCAATTGTTCTTATTATCAAAATCAAAATTACCTGTATTATTCTATATCCACCATATTCCAATTAATAACCAACATATTAAAAACAACCAAAAGTAAGCAATAATACAAGTCAGCAATTAAATTTAGTCAACACAACTGATACCATAAAAACAAATTGATACAAATCACATATTTCAAACAACCATTCACAATCAAGAATCACAATTATTCAACATCCTCAGGGATGTCTCAATATTAGATAACTTTTAAAATAAAGCAATTCCCCAGGGTTCTTCACTTCCTACTTTTTCATTAAAGAAAACAAATAATAGTATAATTCTTAATTATATACTTATTAATTATGGTCTAATTTTAAATTGAGATTATGAATTTGATTTTTAGCTTTCACTTACTACTTTTCCCCAATTCCATTATAAACCCAATAATAATCCTTGTGCCTAAATAATAGAAAATGACTCCTCCTTACCTTTAGGGTTCCATTAGAACCTGGTTTAACGCACAGCAAGGAGGTTGATTTTGGTTCGGTTCACGACCAGACCGGTTGACTCCAAACAAAGCTATAGCAGCTGCTCTGGTCCCATCCGGTTCATACCCAGTCCGGTTCAGCACCAACTCCTCCAAGGAAGCAACAACCCATCCACGACGGCGGTGGTCGTGACCTCCACTATCAGCGGCAACGACGACTGTGACCTCAACGACCGGCGGCGACAGCAGCTCATGAACCAGGGAGGACAGGGGCGCTCACGGGTTCCTCCATGGCAGCAGCATCGACCACGAGTGATGGCGGCGCACAGTGGAGCGGAAGAAAACGAGCAAGTGTGATCTCCCTTCGACTTTGGCGGTCCGATCTGAGCAAGGAGGGAGTCGCGATTTGCGACGCGACTGGAGGCCTTCAAGCTCGAGACAAAGACCAGTGACGGCGATGAACAAGCGACGCCGGTGAAACAGGGAGAGAAAGAAAGAGAGCGCTATGGAGAGAGAGAGAGAGAGAGCGGGGACGGAGGAGAGATAGAGAGAGATCGAGTGAAGGAGAGGGGGAGGGGGTGGCGGCGTGAGCTCCCTCCTTCCAGCAAGAAGATAGGGTTTTTCCAACCCCTACTCTTCTCATTTCTTTAATATATTAATAATATTATTATTATTTATTTTCATTATTAATATTATTTCTTTATTATTTGTTTATTTATTTACTTTAAGTAAAAAAAATACTATTGGTAATAATAATTAAACATCATCTAAATTCATTTAGGAAAACTACAAGGTTAGAGCTTAGTTAAATATTAGGAAATATAAAATAACCAATTTTCATATTATCTTGAATATATCAAAAACAAGGTAAAATTATAAGCTGTATATATATATATTTTCCAGATAGGGTAATTACTTTAAAGAGTATCATCAAATAAATTTAATCATCAATTAAAATATTAATTACAGATATATAAGGAGACCATAGCGTCACAATTTGAAAGTACTGAACATAATTCATTGCTAAGTATATCAAAAGCTAGACAAAGTAGAGAAAGTATACACATTATTTTAATACGAAAATTTTCTTTTAAATGAATTTGCTTGAAAATATATAAATAAAATAATGCAAGGCATTTTATGAAAATACCCAAAGATTGACTAATCATTTACAATGAATTAATTATTTCATTCAATAAAGAAAAACTGAAATTAATAATGCGAAAAATCAGAGTGTTACACACTTGATCTTCCTGACTTGATGAGCTTGAATTCTTCCTTTAAATCCATGATCTAATTATATTGTCATCATCAAAACAATAACCACCTTATTGGAGACTTGATTCTACATGATCGTGTTTTACGATGCAGGCGTGCACAACAGTTTCATGATGGAGTTGATGAAATTCCTGAGGCATTGAAAAATAAGTTAAGGAGTACCAGATTTTATTGGGTTGCGGAATTGATGTTATTTCCAGTTGATCATAAGCTCATTTCTGCACTAGTAGAGCGGTGGCGGCCTGAAACACACACGTTTCACATGCCGTTTGGAGAATGCACGATAACGCTACAAGATGTTGCCGTATTGCTTGGTATTTCTGTGGATGGAGAACCGGTGATTGGTCCTACGCATCATGATGACTGGCCAACACTTGTTGAGCAGCTATTAGGCATACGCCCACCACAAAATGCTTTGTCTGCCAGCGGACTAAGGATGAGCTGGTTGGAGAACAATTTTGGGTATTTGCCTGACGGTTTTGATGACGATTCGTATGTGATCGAAACATTTACCCGAGCCTTCATATTAAGATTGATTGGAGGTGTAATGTTCACAAACCATTCTGGAAGTTTTGTACCGTTGAGGTATCTTTTTCTATTGCAAGACCTCTCGCAAACAAAGAAATTTAGTTGGGGATCAGCTGTGCTTAGCTATTTATATCGTGAGTTATGCTTATCCACTGACTATGACAGAAAAGATATCTGTGGTTTTGTTCCCTTAATCCAAATGTGGGCTTGGGTCAGATTTCCTTCCATAGCACCAACAATAATAAAAAAGGATGAAAATGAGAATGAGCCTCAGGGGGCGGAACAATTTAGCAGAGCATATGGTACAAGGTAAGTACATGTTATTTATTTTGAATCGATGTCATAATACATGTTAATATTATGATTTGTAAGTTCCATGATGAATGTTTTGATAATGACAAAGTGTTTTGAACAAGCTACAAAGATGTTGATCAAGTTTCAAGTTCAACAAGCAACAACAAACATCAAATGAAGAAGAGAGAAAGCAAACTCATGAAGACATAGTTTGAGTGTAATTGTAATTGTTTTATATTTTGCCTCTCAAGCTTCTTAGGTCTTTTATTTGGGTAGATTATTTAGAGGGTAGTGAATCTCTATCATAGTCATGATTAAATCATAATTTGAGTTTTCACTTAACCTAGAATCAATAGGTGGCTTAAAGGTTTTAAAGGAAAGGTTTGGTTTTGAGAAAACAAGTTTTAATCAAGTTTCATCAGTGTCTAATCGATTAAGAACATTGTTAATCGATTACTAATCGATTAAGAAGGGATTTAATCGATTAAGTACTGCAGATCTGGTTTTTTAAAATACGATTTTCACTTCTCAAAATCAGTTTTCAAGTGCTACAACTTTTGTGTATTCTATATAAACCTTTTCCTAACCTTTGTGATCAATATACATCACTTTCATAATCAATTTTACAAGAATCAAGCCATTCTATTCTCTCTCAATTTCAAAGATCAAAGCTTTCATATTTTCATATTCTTTGATCAAGAACCTTTGAATCTCTTATTGTGAATTGTCATAGCTATTGATTGAGATTCATAGGATTGTTATTGTGTTTTCAATTGTGTTGTAATCTTTGCAAGAAGGCAAGCCAACTACAACAACAAAGAAGCCTTGGTGTGTCGATTATCATCAAGCAACGTTCATTCAAGAAGAAGAAGTCTTGGTTGTGAATCAAGCAAAGAGAAGCCTTGGTGTGTGGATTATCATCAAGCAATTGAATACTTGTTGTGTCGATTATCAACAAGGGGTAGAGGTTAGATTAGAGAGAAGATCAATAGGATTACAAGGCAAGGGTGTGGAGTATCTCTTGTAGGCTAGCAAGAAGGGAGTCTTGTGAGGCATTTACTTGTAATTTGAGAACTCTAATTCCTCATAGTGAAGAATCTCTCTTGGTTGAAGAGGGGACTGGATGTAGCTTTCAAGCGGATGAAAGTGAACCAGGATAAATCACTGTGTCATATCTCTAAACCCTTAACTCTTTACATTCTTGTTGTTCATTGTGTTCTTGGTTGAAAACCTAGAGAAAGATTGATTTTTCATAATTGATTGAACTGAATCTTTATTGTTCAAATTAAGTTTGGGAAAATCATTTTCATAACCTAGGTAATCAATAAGAATATAGGTGTTAATTATTTTCGCTGAATCTCTGATCTTACGTGTTGATTGATTGATTTTCGTATGTGATTGAAAAAGCGATTTTTCAGTTTCTGATAGATTTAATCGATTAAGCACATTCTTAATCGATTAAGGACTTTTGAACTTTCAGGTTTAATCGATTAAACTTCAGAATAATCGATTAAATGTTGTAGAATTTGCAAAAATCATTCGTTTTGATTGTTTCGATTTGTTTCTTTCGAAAATCTTTCAAGGTTTCTTTTACACCTATTCAACCCCCCCTTCTAGGTGTTCTCCTAGGGTTCCTTAGTTGTTTCAACCACCAATTGCGGTTTCTTCATTATTATTAATTTTATTGTTAATATTTTTAAATTTTTTTTAGGTGGGTGCATGGTAAGAATTATGCTAGACCTTCTCAGCCCTTGAGTTGGTATAGGACAAAATTTGATAATTTCAGACAAAGTGATGTAAGTGTATTTATGTAATATATTATTGTTATGATTTCTTTTTAGTCTCTTAACCCTTATTCTTTGTAAGTACATTTATATAATATATTATTGTTATTATTTGCAGATTGTGTGGGATCCATACACGCCAGATGTATTGATGACTGTACCAGGTGTAGCGTTTGAAAACGTAGACACCTGGAGATCTGTATGTCCACTGATATGTTACAATATTGTGGAGTGGCATCAACCAGATCGTGTGATGCGACAATTTGGTATGGGTCAACCCATCCCCTATCCACCATCGCAGCCTCAAGAAATTCATGACTTGACGCTCAAAGGAAAACAAGGAAGGAATTGGGAAAATTCTTTACGCCCTTTCATCGACATGTGGCATAGCAGAGATCAGTATATTCAATGGAATGATCGACCGAATCATCATCTGGGTAGACAGTCAGAATATATGATGTGGTATCTACGTCATACAAGACGTTGGATGATCGTGCATGGAGCTAATCAAGGGCACTTGGTAAACATAGTTTCCTTTTATTTATTATTTTTAATCATAAAAGTGACGCTATATTTAGTCAAATAATTTATTCATTTCGTAAGTTATTTATTATTTGGTACAGACAGATTCAATTGAAAGGGTCAATTTCATGTCTTCTCCAGAAGGATATAGGGAAGACATACCGGATGACCTTGTGGAACATTTCGCAGAAATAAAGTTAGAGACAGATCATATGTTGGCTTCGTTGAATGAGCTGGATCGCATCCATGAATCGATCCAAGAGTCTCCAGCCACATCGAATATTCCGCCTCCCACGAATGTGGATGATGTAGTCCCAATGACTTCTCGTGAACGTGGTGGTTTAGGACGCAGAAGAAGACGTGAAGAAGCAGTTGAGCACCGACAAAAAATTCCAGAGGATCGCCAACCGGGGATGTATTATGTGCCACAATCATATCCATATTATACGTCCCAGGCACCGTATCCGACCTATTTCTATCCACGTCTTCCAGGTAGTGCCCGGGGACAACCATCGCCAAGTTAGGAAGGATACATACCTTCACCCTTGCCTCAGGGTTATATGCCATCACCTCAATCTTATGGATATGCACCCATGCCTCAAATGCAAGGATTCAATACACTGTCCCCATATGATCTTGTTACAAGCACTCCATCTGCACAGGGACGTTGGGAGCATAATGTGGTATCTCCTAACATTGATTTTTACGACATAGCTGGATCAAGTGCACCACGAATCGATCTTAATACACAGCTATTTGATGAATCAACTTCCCAAGATGCCAATGTAGAAGTTAGGAGAAATCCACATCGTGGGGCTAGAGATCAGCATTGGCGATGCGGAACATGAGTTTTTTCTATACCTTCACATGCCGTCACATTGATGATGAGTATGATGTAACTCAATAATTTGTAGTGTAACTCAATAATAATATAGAAACAAGTCATCTTCTGCATTATATATTCTTGGATGATTACTCTTGGAAAATGAGTGGAAAATTGAAATTTAAACTCTTGGAAAAACTCACATGGTACAACAACCATGAACATTCATAAAAATAGGGGATACATCATGGTCCCCTAGATTCTTCCAGTCAATTGGATTTTCAGTACCCCTGGCCATAGTCTTTAAGCAAACAGCCAACAAATTGAGCAGGGGTAACACCCTCATTAAACATAGACTTCACAGATCCCACAAGAGTGCGTGTCAATCCAGTAGCGCCTCAGCATCTGCAACCAGCTCTCTTGGCTTTTGAACTGAAAATCACTAAATACGAGTGTTTCATACATTACGTTTGAACCCTACAATCAATAAGAGAATCAAACGTTGCTTGAATCTCTTATTTTATAGCGTTCCAAAACTGTATTGTATGAAATACCCGTATTTAGTGATTTAGTGATTTTCAGTTAGAAAGCCAAGAAAGCTGGTTGCAGATGCTGAGGTGCTGCTGGATTTGACACGCACTCTTGTGGGATTTGTGAAGTCTATGCTTAATGAGGGTGTTAACCCTGCTCAATTTGTTGGCTGTTTGCTTAAAGACTATGGCCAGGGGTACTGAAAATTCAATTGACTGGAAGAATCTAGGGGACCATGATGTATCCCCTATTTTTATGAATGTTCATGGTTGTTGTACCATGTGAGTTTTTCCAAGAGTTTAAATTTCTATTTTCCACTCATTTTCCAAGAGTAATCAACCAAGAATATATAATGCAGAAGATGACTTGTTTGTATATTATTATTGAGTTACACTACAACTTATTGAGTTACACTACAGATTTGCTGCATCATACTCATCATCAATGTGACGTGAACCAGATCCACCTGCTAAATAAGGGCATCGACGCCTATTATGGCCAACTTGATTGCAAAGGCCACAACTTTGTGGAGGTTGAGACTGCTTCCAATCCATTTCATTCCTCATGCGGGTGGATTTTGGACGACCCTTTTTCTGTGCATTTTGGGATCAGGCATTAACATCCATGGAACAACATGCATTGATGCAACTTGATGCTCATTCTGGATTGGGTACCATTCTGGGGAATACGCCCGAATCATAGTAGTTAATTTGTACACATCATCCACATATTGATAAAAATCAAGTCTCACCGATGCACATGCAGCAATAACATGAGAGCATGGATAATGGAAAAGTTGAAATCTTCCACACTCACAAACTTGACTTTCCAAATCCACACAAAACGATCGGCCACCCGTTTGCTTAATTGGATTGAATGCCTCCTCCACCTGAAACCTTGTCTTGGCAATATTATACTGTCGAACTTGATGACTACTAGCTTCTTTACAAGCATCACCAATGGCTTTGGATACTTCGATGGTATACCGTTGACCGGATGCATATTGGGCCCTCGCTTTCGAACCCCTTTCAACAAAGTATTCAACCAATCGATTATACATCCATTTCACCAGTGATGTAATTGGTAAACTACGAGCATCCTTTAAAAGCTTGTTGACACATTCTGATAAGTTTGTTGTCATGTGCCCATATCTTCGCCCATTTTCATCACAAGCTAGTAGCCATTTCTCTTTTGGTATGTCGTCGACCCATTTTTTTATTTCTTCACTTTTGCTACGGAGTCTGTTTAACTTCCTTTCCATGGTAAATTGGTCAGTAGCATAACCTGTATCGCTTACACAAATGTGATATGATACAATACAAGATTAAAAAATAAATAAATAAATCCTGATATACTGTCACTAAAGAATAATGGGTACCTGCACTCTTCAATAAGTGCTTCAATTTCTCATTCTTGAATTTGGTATTGAAGTTGCTTCCTATATGCCTTATGCAAAACTTGTGATACCCCCATGGAGCCTGCCAACCGAGAGCTTCATTACGAACAGCTGATAATATACTCTGATGGCGGTCAAAAATCAAACACAAACCCTACTTATTGGTAACATGCTCACGTATGTGTGCTAAAAACCATTCCCAAGCAGACGCCGTCTCCCCTTCGACAATCGCAAATGCAAGCGGTAACACTTGATCGTTTCCGTCCTGGCTTGTTGCAATCAAAAGCACACCGCGATACTTTCCATACAAATGAGTACCATCCACTTGAATAATTGGCTTGCAATAGTCAAAGGCATCACGACATTGCTTGTATGTCCAGAATAGTCTTTCAAATATCCGAAATGATGCAAATTCTCCGGATCCGGGATAAGCATCTCTTTCCAAAATCTGATAATAAGCACCAGGAGCATAAAGAAGCATGTTCTCCATCCAAGCGGGTAACATAGCGTAAGAAAAATCCCAATCTCCATGAATTTTTTCGATTGCCTTTTGTTTTTCTAGCCAAGCTTTTCGATATGATATTCGAAAATTATATTGAGTGTTGATTATTACTTGGATAGCCTTGATAGGAGTAGATGGTGCCACGCAAATCAAATCTGAAACGATTTTAATTTAAAAAAAATTATTTCAAAATGTCATCAATCATATCAAAACAGGAACGTTTTTAAATGTCTTACCATGAATAAACAATGCTATAACGTTAGAGTCCAACTTTTTGTGATCTTGTGACAACAATGTGTTCACACAGGTGTGTGGGCCGCCCCACGTCTTCACTACCCATTCGTCGTCGTTTTTGGGTAAAATAGCTCTCATTCTCCACTGACAACCATCTGCATGTTTTGGGCATTTCAAATAGATTTTCGTCGGTTTCGATTCAACAGTCGTATAACTTTGATGAGTCTTCATCGAATACTGCTTTATAGCCATTAAAACTGCTTCTTTGCTATTGAATCTTAGACCAACATAAAATCCATCACCCCCTGGAAAGAAGATTCTGATACATCAAGCCCTCTACCATAAATTTCTTGATCTGGATGGTCCCAATTAATGTAACTAGAATGAGGAGTATGCAGTGGAAATGGACCATAATCTAGATCTGTAATCAAAACCAAAAATAAAATAACATTAGAAAATTTTAATTACTTACTAACCAAATAATATTAAAATAAATATTAGCTTTATAACCACAACCCGACAATTTCAGGGTTTGGACATCCTTGAAAATTTGGCATAACTGGTGTCAACTGTGAAGGAAAAGAAATACTAATTGCTCCTTCCTCTTTGGAGTCAGACGAATTATCATATGTAAATTGAGCCTCATCTTCATCTTCTGTGATATCGTCATCCATATCTCGATGCCACTCTTCATCATCACTCTCTGAAGAATTATTCTCCATTTCATTTGCTCTTGTTTTTGTCAGGGCAGTGGAACTATCCGTAACGTCTAATTCAACATATATATCAATGACTCTCATATTCGACCCCTCAAAATAATCAATGACACAATGTATGTCACTATCATCATAGATCACATATTCAACATATTTGCTCGGGTTTTCTTGCACTAAAAGTCTGCTTATTAACTTCGAAATGTATTGATTTTGTCCAAGCCTAATTTTTTCGCTTATATTCATCTTTAACTGCTCATAAGTGATACCACGTTGAATTTGTATCCCTTTTTTTTCTCCTTCAAACGTTGTGCCTTCGGGTCCTTCGTAATATCTCCCATTATAATAAATGAAAACCAAGATTTTACCCATACCTGTTCTACATGTAAAAAATTAATAATTATTGTGAAATAATTAAATAAAAAAATAAATAACTAAAATAATAAACTAAAATATTGCAATAGCATAATATAAAAAAACATGTAAAATCACAAATTTAGAAAAAATAAATTAAATTTATTAAAAAAATATAAAATATTACATAAACTACACACATATATATAGAGGAATTACACATATATAAAAATAAATAAAAGCACAAAATTAAAAAAAATAGGAAATAAAAAATAAAATATTACCTTAAATAATGAACTAAAATATTACCTTAAACACAAATAACTATAAAAATATAACTAATCTAACTAATAAATAAATAAACCTAACTCCAACTATCAAAAAAAATATAACTTCTAAATAGATAAAAATCTAACTAATAAAAAATTTAACTCCAACTAATAAAAATAGCGCTATAAAATACATATATCAAATAAATAAATAAATAATATATCAAATACATAAACAAAATAATTCTAACTAATAACACTTTTCTAAATCTTACTAATAACTAAACTAATAAAAATATGACTTCTAAATAGATAAAAAAAATCTAAGTAATAAAAAATTCGAAGTCAACTAATATATATATGAAAATATAAAAAATACCTAACATAAAAAATAAATTCTACTAGTAAAAAAATTGAAAATCTAACTACAACATAATAGAACCTAAACATAAGAGAATAGAACTAATAAATAAATAAAAAATATAACAAATACCTAAACAAAATAATTCTAACTAATAAAACTTTTCTAAATCTTACTAATAACTAAACTAATAAAAATATAACTTTAAAATAGATATAAAGTCTAACTAATAAAAAAATCTAATCTCAAATAATAAATAAATAAAAAATCTAGCTAATAATTTCTATGTACTAATGCGATAAAAATTATAACAAAATAAAATAAGATTACAACTAATTATATATACCAGTACATATAACTAAAAAATTTAAAATTCGAAGAATCTAAAAACTTACCTCAAGACTCTGTGATACAGTGCTAAGAAATAAGGTTGATTGTAGGAATATAATTAAATGAAAGAGGGACTATAAATTTTTAGAAGGAGGTAGTATGGAAATGCACTCTTACATAAAAATAAAAAATTTAAAATCTAACTAATAGCTAAACATAAAAAATAAAACTAAGTGCATGATAATTACCTAAACAATAATAATAAATATTGTGCCAAAAAATAAAATAAAGGTGTACACATAAATATAAAAACACATAAAATAATTATGTAAATAAATTATAAAATATTAAAAATTAAAATCTATGTCTTATCTTTATTGGGTTGAGGGAGTACCAATTTATAGAAGCTGGGGAAGTTAATGTTGAGGGAAATAATATAACCGTTGGGTGTAGAGTGTATAGGGGTTGGGTGGTTATGGGATAGGGTAGTAGTAATTATATATTGGGAAGCGGGTATTTATACTGGTTTTTGGGGTTGCTGGGATTGGGGGGTATTGGAACCCGTGGGGAACGTGGGAGACCGGGAGGGGGGACACGCGCGCCACGTGGCGCAACCCTGTGGTTGCGTCACTACGGCTGATGCTACGTGTTGCGTCAAGCGCAGTGACGCAACCACAGGGTTGCGCCACGTGGCGCGAGTGTCGGCTGCTTTTTTTTTAAAAAAAAAGTAATTTTATCCAGAAAAAATCTCCCCACCCAATCAAATAGTGACACGTGTCACCTGGGTTAAGTCATCCCACATGACTTCTTAGACTTTTTTTTTGACTTTGACTGCCCCATTTGTGTAAATAGTTTTGTTGACTGCCCCATGTTACGTAAATAGTTTCAAAACTACCCTTTTTTCGTAAATTGTTTGTAAAAATACCTCACTTAGGTAAAAAAGCCCTTTTTCCCTTCTTTCCTGTGGCTACCTCCCCTCCCCTCAATCTCTCTCCCTCCCTTGTGTTCTCTCTCCCTCCTCCATCACTTCTCCTTCTCAGTGATGAGCCGCCACCGGCGCCACCACCATCGCATCACCCTTCTCTCTCTCCACTCAAGCTTTCCCTCTCTCTCTTGCTCCTAGCCGCGACCTGTAACATCCCTGGCAGGCAAATGGATTGAGACTATCCCCACATATCAACACGAGTCTTTTCAGCGTGCTTTATCCTCACTCTCACACTTCCCGGGAAAACTTCCCAGGAGGTCACCCATCCCAGAATTACCCCAAGTCAAGCACGCTTAACCATGGAGTTCTTATGTGATGGGCTACCGAAAATAAGATGCATCTGGTTGATATGGGTAGTACTAATCAATTCATTTAAGCCTTCCCGTATTATGTAGTCCCATTCCTACACAGTCTCAGGATCTACCTCTCATTCCGGTGTGTCGGTTCATTCATGTACCCCTCCCTTAGAAGCCTTGCCAAGAGCCGCTCCTTGTCCGTGCCTCTTGCACCGGCGATCACTCCCCGCCCTCATCAGCCCGGGTGTTATATGCCCACTAGCTTCCGCCTGGTTCGTCCCCGAACCACACCGTACTGGGAGAGGAGCCGCTCTGATACCATTTGTAACATCCCTGGCAGGCAAATGGATTGAGACTATCCCCACATACCAACACGAGTCTTTTCAGCGTGCTTTGTCCTCACTCGCACCCTTCCCGGGAAAACTTCCCAGGAGGTCACCCATCCCAGAATTACCCCAAGTCAAGCACGCTTAACCATGGAGTTCTTATGTGATGGGCTACCGAAAACAAGATGCATCTGGTTGATATGGGTAGTACTAATCAATTCATTTAAGCCTTCCCGTACTATGTAGTCTCATTCCTACACAGTCTCAGGATCACCCTCTCATTCTGGTGTGTCGGTTCATTCATGTACCCCTCCCTTAGAAGCCTTGCCAGGAGCCGCTCCTTGTCCGTGCCTCTTGCACCGGCGATCACTCCCCGCCCTCATCAGCCCGGGTGTTACACCACCAACCAGCGTCGCCGTCGTCGCGCGTTCTCTCCCCAGTTGCGTTCGCGACTCGTCTTCTCCCCGGAGTCGCGGTTTCGCCGCCGCCGCCTCTCCCTCCCTTGTTCTTTGCTCGTGCTGCCACCGGTCTTGGATGTCGCTGCTGCAAGCGTTCGCTGCCGCGGTTGACACCGCCGCTGCCATGGATGGGATCTACCTCCTGTGGCCGTGCGGTGCTTGTTTTGGTGCCTCGGAGCTCGAAGATTGCTCCCTCTCCATGCTTGATTCGAACCGTTGCCGTTATCGCCACCGACGCCGATCGGGGACGTCGCGGCTGCCATGAAGAAGTTAGATGATGTTGCTGTGGTTTGAGTGTGGACCGAACCCGATTGGTTGCCCTGTGTGATCCAAAGCCGAATTTGTGGGTAAACTCCCTAATACCTTTTTAAGTACTCTATGTTGTGTTTTAATTTTAATACTAATACAAATTTTAATGTTATTGGTGATTATTATCAAGAGTTATATTATTTTGGAAAAATAAGTGATATTGTGATTTAGTATTGATTTTTAAGTATACTGTTATTTGTAATGATTTTAATTGGTTACTTTGATTTGTTATAACGTCGAATTAAACGTTATGTCGAAGGATGGGTTTTAAAAGTGTTTTTGTTAAATGCGTTGGGTTCCTAAGTAATTGGGTTGTAGGTTAGTTGGGTGGAATTGTTAAATAGGAATCCGATATATATATTCGACATACGTTAATTCGAGTTAAAGGCTTGAACTTTAATTTCGAATTGAAAGGAAGTGTAAATGCCTGAACGTTGTAAATGTGACTTTTACTTATTTTGAATCGAGGGCAATTCCTTTTAGTTTGGAATTAATAGTGTCACAGTAACATAACATTTCACTTTGTAACTTGAAGTTAAAACTACTTAAGTTTAATGTATTTTTGACGATTACATTAGTTTTGAAAGTTAAGGTATTTTCAACAAAAGCTCGTACTATTTTATCGAGAACGCAATGGTTTTAAGTTTAAATTTCCATTTGACTTTGATTTATGACTTTTAACTAAATGTTTTCGAAATTAACTTGTTTCGATTTACAAGTTAAAGTCCCTTTTCGTAAAGCACATTATAGATTGATATTTAATTTTATGGCATGGTTAGACGACGTAGGAGCTTTAGGACCAGCTCAAGTGAAAATAATGGATCACGATGCATTCGAGCATCGGTATACGAAAAGGATAAGGGGTAATGTAACACTCTCACAAATATTTAATTAAATTGAGTTTTATAAAAATATGGACTTGAAAATTTCGATAAAAATCCGGCAGAGTTTCCTCTGTTTTTTCGGATTTCCAAAAATTTAGATTTTTCACCTGTCAAACCAGTACAGTTTAGAAAATATTTATACACATACTAGTTTAATTTTCATGCCCTGCTAATCAAATAAAACATATTCAGGGCTTGCACGAATGAAATATAACAAACTAAAAGAAGACTAAATTTTAACATAATAAACAACTCTCTCTTCTAATTAATTTTACAACACTCCACGGGGTGGAGTGTAGTCCTGCTCGGCCAATAGTATTGCAAGCTCAAACCTCAGTACCTGTGGAAATAGTAAGGAGTGAGTATTACACATAAAATGGGGAAGCAGTTTCCAGTTACGACATAATGCTATACCAAGCCAAACACATTTAACAATTCGATCACAATATAATAAGACTCAACATATCACAATTCATTATCAAAATATCCATTGGTTTCTCAAGTCAATCTTACCTCTTTATTCTTATCCATTGTTTTCATAAAGTCTTTTATTCTCTATTAATACTTTATATTCACATTTCTCTTTCAGTATGTCCTAGTCACGACTTACTGCGCCGCACCCACGTGCATGACACGTCTTACCGCGTCTGGACAACACTCCCGGTTACAACCGGTTTGCATCACTAGGATTTTAATGCTCCTGCCAGGCATTTGGAACACCCAAGGGTCTCTCGCTCAACCAGGACTTTTACACCCAAAAGGCTTCACCCTGTCAAGCTATGCTATCATATTTTCCACTTATCATTGTACATTTCAATTATTTGATTTCATTCTCTTTTTCACATTTCCAACACATTTTATATCTTTTATCTCTGCAGTGAATTAAGTCTTGGTGCATTGACGCCTAACAGGGCATTTGGACCTAATGGGCATTTGGCCTGGTGAGCACTTGGCCCTTGGGACTTTGATACACCCGGTAGGGGCACCTAGTCTATCAATGCACCAATACTCAATTCAACTGCACTTTCCATTATCATTTAATTTACACTTGATTACCATTTTTTTCCTTGGTTTCTAATCAACATCATATCAGAATCATTTAACAAAATAAGCACTTAAATTATAAACATCACCAAATCACATGCTTATATACCAAATATCAAAAATGAAGCATATCATCATCTAATTATTTTCCCTATGTCATAAGTTCTAGCTATTAACTACCCTATGGTGCAATATACTAACTAACAATTAATACTTAGTACCCATTATATGCATATCGTAAACTAATCCCCAGAGTCTGGTAATACCCACTAATACCCACTCCTTACCTTGCTTTTCCTTAGACACTTCCATCTTGCACGATAACGTCCGATCATACCAGGGTCCATTGCCTACTGATGAGCATTTTATTTCCCATTTTTTCTTGCATTATTTTACTCCTATTATTGATACTTGTTGCCTATTTGACATTGTTTAGCTTGATTTAGTGATTTAGAGTTTATTGGACTATTATTCTGAATATTGTTTAATTTGGGATTATTTAGCCTAATTAATTCTATTTCTATTTTCAGGTCATATTTGGCACAAGGGCTTTTTGGACATTTTGGGAATGAAGATTTAATGTTGGAAGAGAAGATATATGATGAAGTGAAGATTGTAATCTATCTTTAGGATTAGTTGAGATTTAGTTATATCTTTTAAGATTTTGATTTTATCTATAAGATATTTTTAGATTTAAGCTTTCCTTAGGATTTGGGCCCATGATTTAGGCCCGTTTTGTGATTTAAAAAGCCAAATTCGTGTAAACCCTTGGCGAGAGCTTCCATTCACGTTTTTTACATTCTCTCTCATAGAGAAGGATTAGTTTTTCTCTCCAAGCTTGTGGAGGCTGCTAGGGTTTCTCTCTCTTCCCTTTTCTACACGTTTTTGGTATTTTTCTTCATGGAAGGCTAAACTCTTAGGTTAAATCCCTTTGGTAATGTATCACATACTCTTGAGGTTTTGTTCTTAATGCTATTTCGTTTTTATTCACTGTTTTCATGCTTATTGATATGTTATGGTTCGCTTAGTTCCATTCTATAGAGATAATCCATGTGTATGAATGCTTAATTTATGCAAACTCGTAAAAACTCCATGCTTTGGTTTTTAATGCTTAATTAGAGGTTTGGGTTTTGGGGTGAGAATTGAATTTTCGCTTAGTATTTAATTCTCACGAGTTGGACAGTGAAGAGGAAAGAAATTGATCTTTTGTGACCGATGATAGAGTTGTGAACGCGAGCCAAAGGGGTTTATCCGCTTTTCCTTATCTGTTTCTTCGTTTTGATTTAATTCTGTTTTGATTTCAATTATTCAATATTCAATACAAAAAAACCCCCCCTGTTTTCTATGCATACTATGTGTTCGACCTTTTGCTTGATAAGATATTCCTTGGGAGACGACCTAGGAGTCACTTCCTAGTACTATACTTAAACTGTTTTTATTTGTATCAGGTACGGCCTCGATCAAATTTTGGTGCCGTTGCCGGGGAGTATCGGTTCTTGCCAAAGGTCATTAGTAGTTAGTTAGTGTCGTAGTTAGTATAGTTATTATAGTGTGTCGTGTCTGATTTAGGGTCTAGTAGTCAATTCTGATAACCGGTTGAAGTTGCACTGTTTGCTGTTTTGCTATTTTGTTGCAATTAGTGTATTTGATTGATTCTGTGGTTGCTAGTTCACATAGTTGTGGGTGGAATTTTTGCACGAAAATTTATATCCGCACTAATTTTATCATATAAAAGGTTTTGAGGCACCACGATCACTCAGATCATCACTGGTTGTGAGTTCCAGAAAAATTTTCCAAGTTTTAGCAGCACTTTCTTCAAATCGTCGCAACTTTTGACCCGTAACTCGGAATTTGACGAATTTTATATCAAATCGAAGGGAATTTTCTGAATAATCTGATTTTTATCACTTTGTCAGAAAACTCCTTCGTCTGGATCCTGAAAAAGCCGTTTTACTATTTCTTTTTTATTTTACAAGTTTTATTTTCTTAGTTTTTGGTCTCTGATTTAATTGTTTGACTTGGTTCCCTTTTGAATTTTGTCCTCAAACTTTTTGTGGTATGTTTACATGATTTTAGGGTGCTGAAAAAAATAAAGAAAAAAATTTTAAAAAATAAAAAATTTTGTTGCCTATTTTGGTCATGTATATTAGTGACAGTTTGCTATGCTTAATGGTGTTCTGTTCAGTACATGACTAGGGGCAACCCAAGCTACTTTCATCCATATAACCCTGAAATTGATAGAACTTATCACAGACTAGTTAGACAAAATAGGAACCAGTCCATAGGTAGTGAGTCTATTGAGTCTTTACATAGTGAGTCTGCTTCTTTTTCTTCTATTCCTATAAATTCTGATTCTTATTCTGATTATTCTGAAAATATGGCTCAACCTCCACCACGTGAGAGGACATTGAGGGAGCTGGCTGCACCTGATTTCACTATTGAAGATTTGTGCATCCAGTATCCCGATGACCCGTATGAGCTAAGGTCTGGACTAATTCATTTGTTGCCCAAGTTTAATGGTCTTGCAGGTGAGGATCCTCATAAACATCTCAAGTAGTTCCATATTGTCTGTGCTACTATGAAACCACATGATGTGCAAGAGGATCATGTTTGTCTTAAGGCATTCCCATACTCCCTAGAAGGGCTAGCCAAGGATTGGTTGTACGATCTGGCCCCTGGTTCTATCACAGTCTGGGATGACCTGAAGAGGGCATTTTTGGAGAAATTCTTCCCTGCATGCAGAACAACAGCAATCCGAAAGGATATATCAGGCATCAGGCAACAAAGTGGAGAAAGTCTCTACGAGTATTGGGAGAGATTCAAGAGACTGTGTGCGAGCTGCCCCCACCATCAGATCTCAGAGCAGCTGCTTATTCAATATTTCTATGAAGGTCTCAACCTCATGGAGAGAAACATGCTTGATGCTGCAAGTGGTGGTGCCCTAGGAGACATGACACCTTTAGAAGCCAGAGTCAAGATTGAGAAGATGGCTTCCAATTGTCAACAATTCCATGCAAGGGGCAACAGCGATGCAATCATAGTGAGAGGAGTGAATGATGTTGGCACAAGTTCTGGTAAGGTTGAGAAGCTTGAACAGAAGATAGATTCACTTACAACTTTGGTCACTCAATTGGCCATCAACCAGAAGAAGTTGTCTCTGCCTGCTAGATTATGTGGCATATGCACATCCGCTGAGCACCCCACAGATGCATGCCCTTCTGTGCAGCAGCAGCCCACGACTGGTGCTGACCAACCTGAGGCATATGCCGCCAACATATTCAACAGTAGAAACCAGCAGCCACAGCCACAGAACTTTGATCTCTCTACTAATAGATACAACCCTGGTTGGAGGAACCATCCCAACCTGAGATGGTCTGATCAGCAGCAACCTTCACAGGTTCAATTTCAGAACAATTCTAGACCACCATATGTACCTCCTCCAGTCCAGCAACAGAGACAACAACAGGCTAATTCTGCACCACCAGCTCCTAGTACTGAGCAGCAGCCTTCATTGGAAGAGCTGATGAAACAGATGACCATGCAAAATCTCCAATTCCAACAGGAAACTAGAGCATCCATTCAAAGACAAGAGGCCTCCATTCAACCTTTGACCAATCAGATGGGACAGATGGCAACAACAATCAACAGTATGCAATCTCAGAATTCTAACAAGTTGCCATCCCAAACAGTGATCAATCCAAACCAGAATGTGAATGCCATTAGTCTAAGGTCAGGGAAGCAGATTGTCACACCCACACCAGAATCTGACCTCAACAAAGATGATCTAGTTTCAACCAACAAGAAGAGCCAAATGGTCGAGGAGAGTGAGCACACAAGTACCAGAAAATCCCATCCAGCTCAGCCTTCCACAAGCACAACACCTGCTGCTGCCCAACAACCACCCCCCATTCCTCTTCCTTTCCCACCAAGGGGGGTGACTCAAAGCAAGAAAATGGAAGAGATTGACAAAGAGATACTTGACACATTCAGGAAGGTGGAAGTCAACATACCCCTTCTTGATGCAATCAAGCAGATTCCAAGGTATGCAAAGTTCTTGAAGGATCTATGCACACACAAACGGAAGCTCAAGGGCAATGAGAGGATCAACATGGGAAGAAATGTCTCTGCTCTTATAGGTAAACCCGTCTCTCATATTCCTGAAAAGTGTAAGGATCCTGGAACTTTCTCTGTGCCTTGTATCATAGGTAATACTAAATTTGAGAATGCTTTGCTAGATTTAGGAGCATCTATTAATGTTATGCCTATGTCTGTTTTCAAGTCTCTTTCACTTGGACCTCTTCAACCTACGGGTGTGGTTATTCACTTGGCAAATAGATCTACTGCCTACCCCGCAGGTTTGATAGAGGATGTCTTGGTTCGGGTTGAAGAGCTTATCTTTCCTGCTGATTTTTATATTCTTGATATGGAAGAGGACACCTCTCGTAGTGTTGTCCCTATCATATTAGGGAGACCATTTTTGAAAACAGCCCGAACCAAGATAGATGTGCATGCAGGTACACTTTCCATGGAATTTGATGACAGTGTGGTTCGGTTCAATATTTTTGATGCTATGAAACATTTTTCTGATGACCACTCTATTTTTCATGTTGACTTGATTGATGATTTGATTGATGAGCATGTTCTAGACTTTTTGCATGATTATGATTTGCCATCTTTCACTACATCATTTACTTGTTCTGCATGTTCTGATTCCGAAATGTGCACTCCATGCATTGAAATTGACCAGTTTTTAAATTCTGCTACTGCATCTGTTGATTCATATGATATAGATTCAGATCATGCTAACCCCATTTCTGTTTTGCATGAGTCTAATTCACTTGTTCAGGTGCAGGCGGCAGAATCCAATTCTGCTGCTCCTTTAGTTCCATCTGTGATGCAGGCACCTTTATTGGACCTGAAGCCCCTTCCTCCTCATCTCAAATATGCTTACTTGGAGGATGAGCAGAAACTTCCAGTAATCATCTCTACCTCCCTTTCTGTTGATCAAGAGAAGCAGCTGCTGGATGTGATTAGAGCAAACAAAAGGGCAATAGGATGGACTTTGGCAGACATACCTGGTATTAGCCCCTCCATGTGCATGCATCGGATTTTATTGGAGGATGGGGCTAAACCAGTGAGACAACCCCAGAGACGGTTGAACCCCCAGATTCTTGATGTGGTGAAGATAGAGGTCACCAAGCTGCTGCAAGCTGGCATTATCTACCCCATTTCAGACAGCACTTGGGTAAGCCCGGTTCAAGTAGTTCCCAAGAAGTCTGGGGTGACAGTTGTCAAAAATGAGAAGGATGAGCTGATTCCCACTAGAGTGCAGAACAGTTGGAGAGTCTGCATTGATTATAGAAAGCTCAACCAGGCGACCCGCAAGGATCACTTTCCTCTTCCCTTCATTGATCAGATGTTGGAGCGCCTGGCAGGTAAATCTCACTATTGCTTCTTAGATGGTTTCTCTGGTTATTTCCAAATCTGTATTGCACCAGAGGACCAACATAAGACTACATTTACCTGTCCTTTTGGTACATTTGCTTATAGGAAGATGCCTTTTGGCCTATGCAATGCTCCTGGCACTTTTCAAAGATGTATGATGAGTATTTTTAATGACTTACTTGAGCATTGCATAGAGGTCTTCATGGATGATTTTAGTGTATATGGTTCCTCTTTTGATGCATGTCTTGATAGTTTGTCTAAGGTGCTTAATAGGTGCATTGAGACTAACCTTGTCTTGAATTTTGAAAAATGTCATTTTATGGTAGAACAAGGCATAGTCTTAGGGCACATTATTTCACATAAGGGCATAGAGGTTGACCCTGTTAAGCTGCATGTAATATCACATTTGCCTTACCCCTCTTGCGTGCGAGAGGTGCGTTCTTTTCTTGGCCATGCAGGTTTCTATCGAAGGTTTATTCAGAACTTTAGCAAGATAGCCCTTCCACTATCCAACTTGCTTCAAAAGGATACCACATTTGAGTTTGGAGACCAATGCAAGAAAGCATTTGATGAGTTAAAGAGAGCACTCACCACCACTCCCATCATCCAACCACCTGACTGGACCCTCCCATTAGAGCTCATGACCGATGCCTCGAATTATGCTTTGGGAGCAGTTCTCTCCCAAAGGGTTGGTAAGCTGTCTCATGTGATTTATTATGCATCTAGGACTTTAGATTCAGCACAAGTTAATTACACCACAACTGAAAAAGAGCTGTTAGCCATTGTCTTTGCACTTGATAAGTTTAGATCATATCTGTTAGGTTCTAAGGTTGTGGTGTATACTGATCATGCTGCCCTGAAGTATCTTTTGAAAAAGACAGATTCCAAACCTAGGTTGATTAGGTGGATGTTGCTCCTCCAGGATTTTGATCTTGAGATTCAGGATCGGAGTGGTGCGCATAACCTTGTCGCAGACCACTTGAGCAGAATAGAGAGAGAGGAGGATGCATTTCCTATCCGGGATGACTTCCCGGATGAGCAGCTTTTAGTTTTGCATGTTTCACATCCCCCTCCCCTTATTCCTTGGTTTGCTGATATTGTAAATTATATAGTTGCATCTGTTTTTCCACCCTTGGCATCCAAAGCTCAAAGAGACAAATTGAAGAGCGATGCCAAGTATTATGTATGGGATGACCCCTATTTGTGGCATTTTTGCAGTGATCAGGTCATTCGCAGGTGCATTCCAGACCAGGAGATCCAATCGGTTCTCCAATTTTGCCATGCTTCACCAGTTGGAGGCCACCTTGGCACTCAAAGGACAACACGAAAGGTGCTGGATTCTGGATTTTATTGGCCTACCATCTTCAAGGATGCAAGCAAAATCTGCAGCTCATGTGAGCAATGTCAAAGGGCATGAGGCACCCTATCTTGGAGGCAACAGATGCCGCAACAACCTATGTTGTTCTGTGAGGTGTTTGATGTCTGGGGTATAGATTTCATGGGCCCCTTTCCTGTTTCTTTTGGTTTTTATTATATCTTACTTGCTGTGGATTATGTATCCAAATGGGTGGAAGCTAAGGCCACCAGGACTAATGATGCTCAGGTTGTTGTAGATTTTGTCAGGACTAATATCCTTTGCAGGTTTGGCATACCTAGAGCTATAGTCAGTGATCAAGGCACACACTTCTGCAATAGATCCATGCAAGCTTTGCTCAAGAAGTATGGGGTTGTGCACAAAGTTTCTACACCATATCACCCCCAAACCAATGGGCAAGCTGAGATTTCAAACAGAGAGATCAAGCGGATTTTGGAGAAGATGGTGAAGCCTAATAGAAAGGATTGGAGCACACGATTGAAGGATGCTCTATGGGCCCATCGGACTACTTACAAGGCACCCATAGGGATGTCACCTTATCGGGTTGTTTTTGGTAAGGCATGCCACCTGCCTGTGGAGATAGAGCACCGTGCATATTGGGCTGTGAAGCAATGCAACTTAGCTCTTGATCAAGCGGGTGAGGAGAGGAAGCTGCAGTTGAGTGAGCTAGATGAGATCCGTTTGGAGGCCTATGAGAACTCCAAGTTCTACAAAGAGAAGACCAAGAAGCTCCATGATAGCTCAATTTCCAGAAAGGAGTTCTTGGTTGGTCAAAAAGTGTTGCTCTACAACTCTAGGCTTGGACTCATGAGTGGAAAGCTCCGCTCTAAATGGATTGGACCGTTTGTAGTCACCCAAGTGTTTCCTTATGGCACTGTGGAGATCAAGAGTGAGTCCACAGACAAGAGCTTCAAAGTCAATGGTCACCGACTCAAGCCTTTCCTTACTACCCCTTCTTTGGATGATGCACCTGTGGAGGAGGCCTCATTGGTCGACCCCATTTTTGACCCACCATGATTTAGGGAGTCTTCTTTTCTCCTTCTTTACTACTTTTATTCCACTTGTCTATATCTGTCTGATTCTGCTATTTGTTTTACATTGAGGACAATGTGTGATTTAAGTGTGGGGGGGAGAGTAGTTTAGGTTGCATATTTTTGCTTTGATTTTTTTAGGTTTTGCTAAGTTTTGGGCATTTTCTTGCATGTTTTTGCTTCATTTTAGTAGAGTCTTGGTATCTTGTGTCTGAATTCATGCATTTCTGTGTGTAAAGTTGCTTTTGATAATTAAGAGGTGGTAACACTGTGATAGAATTGTCCCTTTTGTGAGGATTTGAGCCTTAATTGTGGGTGGATTGCTATATATGCCACCTAATTTTTCTTTCATGTGTGATTGCACAATGGATTACTTGCACTCTAGAACTTGACTTGACTCTTGTTGATACTTGATATTCCCATGCACATTTTGAAATGATTTAGGCATTGTTTTTTTCTTGAATAAGCCACTAGCCATATGAGCCTACCTTGAATGAATTTATCCTTTGATAGCCCCTTTGAGCCTTTTTATCCCTTTTCTTTGTTCTTTAGCTCATTACAAGCCTATGACTGAAAAACCATGATTGTCCTAACCTTAGGGAATGTTGGAGCTTTGGAATTGTTTTGGGAATGGGTATTAAGTAAGCGAGGGTGCTTTGTTCTTCATCTCTTGTGAGTTCTGGGTTTTGCCTCTATGGTCGGTGATGTAATTATGGCTTTATCTCATTATGCCATTTTTGTTGTTTCTTCTTTTCTTTCGTTCATGAAGTTCTGCAATGTAATGCAATTCAAAAAAAAAAAAAAAGAAGAAGAAGAAGAAGAAAAAGAAAAAAAATGGAATAAAAGGTTGATTGAGGCATGGAGGATTGGAATTAGAGGTTGTTGTTATGTTTACCATTTCATTCTGGGGTGGATTGTGCTTATTTTTTTTACTTGTTCCCCATTGCTCCTCTATTCCCTGGGTTTTAGCTACATTTCCCATATTTTTATCCTACCTTGTCCTTGGCCCCATTACAACCCTGAAAAGACCTATTGATCTTAATGTGCATGTGTATTGATTGTTGATGTTAGAGGCTTGTCAAGCTTATGGTTGTGTTTGTTTTCATGATGTGCCTTGAGTGTAAACACTGATTAACCTTAAACACTTGAGTGTAAACACTATTGAGTGATCCTTGTGAGTTTCTATCATCTTTGTGACTACCCTCTTGATGTCATTGGTTTTCTTTGCATATTTGAAATAATTGGATGATGTTCATGAATGCCTTGATTCTTTGGTCCTTATTTTCTTCGTGTGCTCGATTTTGCCCATTTCTTTGCATTTCCTAGAATTCATTGTGAAGTATGTAATCTCTTAGGTTTGCATTCATTAGTTTTAGTAATCTTGTTACATGATTCACTTTGGTGCATATTGATTTTCTCAGTCCTAATTCTTAGTTTTGCCCAGGAGTGCAAAAGGATAAGTGTGGGGGTATTTGATGAGCATTTTATTTCCCATTTTTCCTTGCATTATTTTACTCCTATTATTGATACTTGTTGCCTATTTGACATTGTTTAGCTTGATTTAGTGATTTAGAGTTTATTGGACTATTATTCTGAATATTGTTTAATTTGGGATTATTTAGCCTAATTAATTCTATTTCTATTTTCAGGTCATATTTGGCACAAGGGCTTTTTGGACATTTTGGGAATGAAGATTTAATGTTGGAAGAGAAGATATATGATGAAGTGAAGATTGTAATCTATTTTTAGGATTAGTTGAGATTTAGTTATATCTTTTAAGATTTAGATTTTATCTATAAGATATTTTTAGATTTAAGCTTTCCTTAGGATTTGGGCCCATAATTTAGGCCCGTTTTGTGATTTAAAAAGCCAAATTCGTGTAAACCCTTGGCGAGAGCTTCCATTCACGTTTTTTACATTCTCTCTCATAGAGAAGGCTTAGTTTTGCTCTCCAAGCTTGTGGAGGCTGCTAGGGTTTCTCTCTCTTCCCTTTTCTACACGTTTTTGGTATTTTTCTTCATGGAAGGCTAAACTCTTAGGTTAAATCCCTTTGGTAATGTATCACATACTCTTGAGGTTTTGTTCTTAATGCTATTTCGTTTTTATTCACTGTTTTCATGCTTATTGATATGTTATGGTTCGCTTAGTTCCATTCTATAGAGATAATCCATGGGTTTTGGGGTGAGAATTGAATTTTCGCTTAGTATTTAATTCTCACGAGTTGGACAGTGAAGAGGAAAGAAATTGATCTTTTGTGACCGATGATAGAGTTGTGAACGCGAGCCAAAGGGGTTTATCCGCTTTTCCTTATCTGTTTCTTCGTTTTGATTTAATTTTGTTTTGATTTCAATTATTCAATATTCAATACAAAAAAACCCCCCCTGTTTTCTATGCATACTATGTGTTCGACCTTTTGCTTGATAAGATATTCCTTGGGAGACGACCTAGGAGTCACTTCCTAGTACTATACTTAAACTGTTTTTATTTGTATCGGGTACGGCCTCGATCACCTACGCGTAGTGACAGGTTCTAGAGCTTCTTCGTCGTCTAGCCATATTATATAAATCAAACAATCAAATTTAATACGCCAAACCGACCCAAACTCATCAATTAAACCATCAATTAATCCTTTTTAATTACGCTAAAACCACACCAATATTAAATTAGCTATTAGGTTTATAACGTATAAAAACATCTTTTCATTATAACCATCAAATTAATAAATATCAATGAGGTTATAAAATACCATCCAAGGTTCCTTAGAACAAAACTTTAGAAATTTACTTTCGAGGAATTTAGGAGTGGAAATCAAAACAATTAACTTCGACATTAAGAAAATTGACAAGTATTGGGTTTGATTCATAATCATAAAACAAAATAAGTTAACTTATTGCATTTTTTTTTTGGTTTTAAAGTATTGCATCTTAAACATGTTTCCAAACCATTAAAATTATTGGACTCAAGTTCATAAACCAAGATCAAACAAAATTTAAATTCAAGATTGCTCCCTTTTTATTAAAAATAGTACAACTTCTTTTGAAAAATACGCTAACTTTCGAAACCTACAAAAGTATAATAATAGATTAAAATCATGTACCTTTAGCTTCTTAAACCATAAATTCTAGATTAAAAAGAGAGTGGCATTTGTTCAAAATAAGAAAATCACATTTCCAAATCCATTTAGCTACACTCCCCTTCAATATAGAATTAAAGTTCAAGATAGGTTTAAACTCGGATTAACATATGTCGAACATATTCGGTTCCTAATTAACCGATGTGTTGTTCAGCCAAGGGACAAGTTCGTCAAGCTAATCAACAACTCACTTACTTAGGAATCCAACACGTTTAACTAAAGTACTCTTTAAAACAATTCGTTTGACATAATGCTTAATCCGATATTATTCCAAATAAAGGTAACTAATCAAAATCATTATATATATATATACATATCAATATAATTAAAAATCCATATTAAACTACAATATCATTTATTTTTCCAAAAACAACAACATTTTAAAACAATTTAACACTTGATACTTATTACCGATAACACTAAAATTAGCATTAGTACTAAAAATTAAAACACAATAAAGAGCAATTAAAAGGTATTAGGGATATACCCACAAATCAAATTTTGAAGCAACAGAGGGGATTAGCTCGGTTCCCTTGCTCCACTCCAATACCGTTCGAAGCACGGTCACGATAATGATGACGGTAATGGCGACACCGGCGTCGGTGGTGACCTCGGTTCGTAGCAATCACAGCAGTAGCAACTACATCAAAGGCCACAACACCCATGCGGTGGCGGGGGCGGATCCGTGACCGGAGTGAGGCAATGGCACGACGGTCTTCTCCATGGTCCCAGTTGATTCGCGCGACTGTGAAGGGAAAGGAGAGGGGGAACGCGTGCGACAGTGAAGGCAAGGGTGAGGGAGAACGGCGGTGGCTCGTGGGTTGTAGCAGTGAGAGCGGCGGTGCAACGGTTCAAAGGGAGGGAGAGAGAGTTCGACGGAGAAGAGGGAAAGACGTGATGCGAGAGGGAGGAGAGAGCTGCAAAGGTAGTGGCGCCGGCGGCGGCTCATCAATTTGAGGGAGGAGGAAAAGAGAACACGGGGTAGGGAGACAGATTGAGGAGGAGGGTGGCGGCTCAAAGGGCAAGGAGGAACCTAGGGTTCCTTCTCTTCATACACACTTCTTCTTCCTCTTACTGGCTAAACACACACACGCACACCAGCTAGCACACACGCACATCTCTTTTTTTTTTAACATATACTTTCATTCATTTATTTATTTGTTCCCCAAAAATATTAATAATAAAAATTTAGCATCACATAGCTTCATTTAGGAAAACTATAAAGTGAAATATTAGTTAGATACTAGGAAATAACAAAAATTTATTTAATATTGTATCTTTGTAAAAAAAATCAAAGTAAAGAATAGAAAGTATATTATTCAAATAGGGTAATTTTTCTAAATGAATTTATTTTAAAAATGCAATTAAAGGTACTTTCGTAATTAACATAATGTATTTTATGAAAATACCCAGCACTTAATTGATTGATTTCAAGAAATAATTATTTAATTCGATAAAACTTATAATTATACTAGGGATTAAAATTAGGGATGTTACAAGTAAAGCGTCTAAAGGTAAGGAGTGAGTATTACCTTATTCTAGGGATAAGTTTCTAGTATGTATATAGTGCTTGCTAAGAGTTTGTTGCCAATTTTGAGATTTTGTGCATTAGAGTAGTTATTAAAGTTGACAGTTAGCACTTAGAAATTAAGATAATAAATTAATGAAATATTTTGGAATGTGAATTTTACTGGTGATGATATTATGTGTTATATGTGATACTTGTGGATTTGTGTATATTTTAGATTAGGGGTATATTTGCGAATATGTGCATACTTGTGAATTTGTGTATACTTGAGATTAGGGGTACATTTGTGAATACGTGTATATGAGGTTTGTTGTTGAAAATGTTCTGCAAAATGTGAAAGTCAATGATAACAATTGAGGAGAAAAGAGTAAAATAATTGAATAAATATTTGGATTGAGAGAAGTATTTAATGAAGAATAAGATATGAAAATGTGTGGAATTCGACTAAGATGTGGCGCGAATCGGATAGTCCACAACCAGAGTAATGTACAAAAAGTAGAATAAGTAGCGCATATATTTTGTAGCGTTTCTGGAATAAATGCTACAAATGTTAATTCTCATATTTTTAGTAGCGCTTAATTAATAAATACTACGGAATGTGAAAACTTTTGTAGCAATTATTCCAGAAAAGTGCTACTATTAAGTTATCATAGAATTTAAAAAAAAAAATCTTTAATATTTGTAGCATTTTTACTGATATGCGCTACTGATTGTTTATACAATTTGTAGCGCTTCCTCTATAAACGCTACTAATTATTTAACTAATTTGTATAGAATAACTTCTACTTATTTGTAGAAACATGAGCGCTACTAATCCTATAAAATTGTTAAAACTAATTCGTAGCATTTATTTAATAAGTGCCACTGATAAGTTGTTCTAAAAAATAAATAAATTTATTTGTTCCCTCTTAGAAACTAATCCCTATTTTTCTTCCCCACTCTTAGAGATTGTGTGTATTGTGTAGCTGCCCTCTGGTTCCGTTGCTGCCTCTCGATCGCGCTTTCTTGTTGCTGCCTCTCGATCGCGCTTCTCGTTCGCTGCCTTCGCTGCGCCGCTGCCGCTGCTGTGCTTCGCGCTCCCCGCCGCTGCTGCAAGGACTCCCGCGCTCCCCCGTCGCCGCTGCAAGGACTCCCACGCTCCCCCGTCGCCGTTGCAAGGACTCGCGGTCGTCGCTCCCAACCGCTGCCCCTGCTTCTGCGATTCCATTGTTGCGGTTCCCTGCTTCTGAGATTCTATTGCTTCTGCGATTCCGATTGCTGCACATTGTTGTAAGCATTTTTTCCCTGCTTATTTTATGTTTTTTAATATCAAAATAATCACTCTTATTTTGTGTTTCTGTTTATAATCTCCATCGTGGCTATCTCACAAGGACTCCAATCAAAAGTGGTCCAGTTGGGTTCATAGGTTTATAGTCATGACTTTGGATTGTGCTTTGTGTAGGAAGGAGGAAGATTCTCTGCATATTTTCTTTTCATGTTTTGTGGCTGGTAAGGTTTGGTCTGAAATATGTGACTGGCTACAATTACCTCTGGTGCATAATGGAAATAATGTAGGTGAGTTTTTCTTAATTATATGAAGCTGTGCAAAGAGCATATTAAAGGTGCAACTATCTGGTTTGCAGTGGTATGGGTACTGTGGCTTCAACGTAACAAAAAGGTGTTTCAAGATGCAGATCCAGATATGACAGATGTGGTGGAGACAGATAGATCACATAAGAATGGATCGAAAATGGATGTTTGTTAATTGATTGTCTACGGAATATGAAGAAGGGGGTGAAAGAGTTCATTAGGTTTGCAGTTCAGCATGCAGAAAATCCTAGTGAAATCATATGCCCTTGTTTATCAATTTTTAACTGCATTAAGTTTGTAAGGTTTTTTAATCATAGAATTTTGATGTTATTAAGAATCCATTTTTATATTTTCTTTTCACGTTCTTGTCTGAAGAGTTCATTTTTAATAAGGAGAGTAAGTTCTCGTTCTTAACTGCACACCGAACACATGAGTTGTTAAATGGATGTCACCAATATATTGCTAATGTTCTTCTCTCCCATGAAACTGAAAAAGATAAGTTGTTTTTGGCACCTGTAAATGTTGCAAGGTCAGTTGATTGTTAGTAACAATGTTTACAAAAATGAACTGTATGAATTTTGTTAGATTTATTGTGTGCTAATACATTATTTTTATTTAGTAACCATTGGGTGTTGCTTGTCATTCGTCCTATTGAATTGAAGATATACTATCTGGATTCTTTGCATGGTAATCCAGCTAAGTACAAGCTAATGAAGGACAATTTTGAAAAGTATTGTATTTATTAAATTTTCTGCATTCTATACGGATGTAATCATTCAAGGTATATACTTGTATTGACTTTTTGTTCTTTTTGGCAGAGGTTTGATAAGCTACAGAGTGCAAATCTACACCTAACATCAAATGGATTAAAATAAAGGTATTTATTACAAAACTTCGAGCAATTATTCTTGATTGTTGAACAATGAAACTTGAGCAAACATTATATTCTATTAATTTATTACAAAACTTCGAGCAATTATCTGAAGCTTCATTAGCTATTATTGTTATTGTTAATTTATTAGATGTCAACTTCAATTTAATTTTCTTATAGTTTCGTTGTAAGTTTGCTATAACATTATATAATTGTTGAGTTTTGCTCAATTACCATTATTATTGAACCTCCAAACCTCAAAAATCTTTGTTGTAGCAAATTGTTTAGACTGATATAGTTCTTTGGTTTTCTTTGGTTTGCTGGCCAAGTTATAACATATTTGAATGCCTGCATATATTATTTAATTTATCTATTTTTATTCTTTTGATATAGGGCCTTCGTCAAGACAATGGTATAGACTATGGATACTATGTTATGAGATTCATGAAAGAAATCATCTTACACAACAACAATACAATTCCAGAAAAAGTATTGTGTTACATTTTAGTTTAATTTATATTGCTGAGATTCTCAATTTTGATTATTATTCCATGTATATTTGTTAATTTTTAACTTAGCTTGGTATAACGTTGTAGTACTTTTCTGACTGTGGCTTGACATACTCTTCTGATCAACTTGATGAAATTAAGGAAGAATGGTCTCGTTATGTTGCTTTCAATCATGGCCTAAATAACTATTTGGTTTGGTCGGTATCTTTGTTTTTATTAGTTTTTAATTTTGTTCTTCTTTGATTTCCTTCATGGGTTAACACCCGAAGTTATAGGCATGTTTTGGTGAATATTTATTTTTGGTTTCAATTGCAGACCTATAGAAGAAATGCATGTGCAATGGTGTCTAAGTTTAAGAGTTTTTGAAGATCATTTGTAGCAAGCACATGAGATTAGTAGAAATTGCTACAATATTAAAATGATATATACCTTATCATTTAGATTTTGATCACGTAGTTACTTTTTTTCATTTCGAATTTGGTATTATTGTAATGGTTTATTATTCAAAGATTTAATATTACTTTTGTTCGTAAATAGTATGTTCTTCTAGCAAATATTATTTATATTAAAAAAAATTTCTAAACTTTTAGTAGCATTTATTAGGAAAAAGTGCTACTGAAACTATCAAACATTTATTAGCATTTATGAATTTGCTGAACATTTAGTAGCGTTTGAAATGAAAAGTGCTACAGAAAGTGCTCACTTTTAGTAGCAGTTTCTATAAAATGCTACTGAAAGTGGTTCAGTAGCATTTTATAGAAACTGCTACTAATTCTTATAGTTTTAGTAGCGTTTCATTATCTATTTTTTGTAGCATTCATAGCATAGGTGCTACTAAACAGTTGTTTTCAGTAGCGCTTTCGGAGGCGCTACTATTAATATAGGTACTTTTTATTACACTTACATACGTAGCGCTTCAAAGCGCTACAGAATGTGAAAAATAAACGCTTCAAAAATGCTTTTTTGTTGTATTTATGTGTGGAATCCGACTGCGATGTGGCGCGAATCGGATAGTCCACGAAAAAGATTATGTATTACGGTTCCGAGTGTACGCGAGCCGGGGTTGACTGTGATTTGCGCAAATCGGTTAGTACGCGAAAGGGAAATTGAAACTAATCCTCCTGCGGCCGGTTGCGAGTGTACGCGAGCCGGGGCCGAATCCGATGTGCGCGAATCGGTTAGTACGCGAAGAGGATAGTTTCACAAAAAGATGAAATGTGTGGAATCCGACTGCGATGTGGCGCGAATCGGATAGTCCACGAAAAGATGAAATGTATGAAATCCAACTGCGATGTGGCGCGAATCGGATAATCCACGAAAAGAGGAATAGTTTCACAAGATATTTAATGAGAATCAAAAGACACTCGAAAGGAAGTAAAATGTTTATAAAAGGCAGCTTAATGTCAAGGTTGAAATGACATGATAAAAGATGTGAAAGTGTATTGAATGAAAATGGTTTTATTTGCAAGTGAGAATGATATAGCTTGGTTATATGAATATATGCATTATTTGTGCTAGATGTGTTTGGCTTAGTTGAGTATTATGTCATATCAGAAACTGCCATTCCTATTTTATGTGTAATGCTCACCTCCTTACCATTTTTCCAGGTACAGAGTTTGAGCTTACACGATTGCTGGCCGAGCAGGTGCACACTCCACTCCAGTGGAGGGTAAGTTAGTTAGGGGGAATTGTAGATTATTCAGTTATAATTAATTTATGTAGCACTGATTTATGTTTAAGTGTTGTTGATAGCCCTGTTGGCTCTGATTGATATAAATGAATGTGTTTTTCAGGTTGCAGGAAAAATATAATTTTTGGAAAAGTCCGAAAAATAGAGGAAACTTCGTCCGTTTGACAGGAGATTTTTAATAATTAAAAAGGAAATTTTAACTTCACTATTTTAATAATGGGTAGTTAAGGGTAGAAAAGTGTAGGTGTTACTGTACATTTGATAGATAGCCGAGTTTTTTAAGCGTGATGTTAGGGGTTCGACTCTTGCCGTGGGTATGAAAAATGCTTGTTAGGAGAGACTGTACCCACTTTAGTGATTTTTTCGCCTCGAAAAAGACTAGTCTTTGGCTATCGACCACCGTAAGCCCTCTGTTCATACCAAAAATAAACAATTTAGGAGTAATATAGAAGTTGTTCTATTTAAGTAAGTAGAAGAGGTTGGCACCTACACCCTATACATTATTAATTCCTGTGTTGCATGAATACAGGTACGGGCTGAGGTATGGCATTTTTAAAAAAATTAGGGTAGGGTACGTTCTTATATATATATATATATATATATATATATATATATATATATTCAAAAATATAGAAAATTGAAAAAATAAAAATACAATCAACAAATTGAAATTCATAGGAATTAGTAATTTCCTACCACACAACATATAATATTTGAACTATGTAAAAATTAATAAAAAAATTCAAAAACATCCAAAAATAAAGAGTGGTTGAA
Organism: Crotalaria pallida; assembly: GCA_037953625.1. Classification (NCBI taxonomy): domain Eukaryota; kingdom Viridiplantae; phylum Streptophyta; class Magnoliopsida; order Fabales; family Fabaceae; genus Crotalaria; species Crotalaria pallida. The sequence goes on from CM075650.1 coordinate 19,044,599, forward strand.
TTCCTAAACTAGTTTAAACACTTGTTGTGCAAAAAAAAAAATCAAAACAAAATATGAGCATCAAACCACTTTTCATTATTGTTTTAAATCAAGATATATAGTATTTATTATTCCATCACAACAAAGAAAAAGAAAACAGAGAAATATTTATAGAACATGAAAAACAGAAGTACCAGTTCGTAAGAGAACAAAACAGAGAAAGGGGAAACAGAGACAGGGGAGACAATTTAGAGGGAGACATCAAACTAATGAAGGAGGAAAACATAATGAGGGGTACCGCAAGAGATGGAGGGGGTCCAACACAACGAGCGGTGGAGGGGGTCAAGCATAGTGAGGGACGGAGGGATCAAGTCAACAAGAGGAGAAAGAAACTTGAGATTTGAGTGTTTTTTCGGGTTAAAATGAAAGACGGTGAGAAGATAATTGAAAAATATTGAATAAAGATTATTTTTCCTAATCCTTGTGAACAAAACACATCGTTTGAGAAAAAATTATGTTCAGTTGTATCACATGGTGGGTACGTCCGGTGTAACACCTGCAATTTTTCCCATTTTAATAAATTGATTTTTCGAAGACTTCTGATTGGTCGATTCTTTTTAAATTGAGAAAAATTATCATTGGATCTATAAATGACACGTGGAATGAGGGATATTGTTTTAAATGGATTGAGTATTTTATTCTGGTGTTTTATTGATTTGAAGGATTATTTATTGATTTCCTGATTTATTGAACTTTGAAAATTAATAACTTTTGACTAGAATATCGAAATAAGACGGATTTACAGTCAAAACGATCGTAATATAATGTAGAATTTATTTTTGTACTGTTCGGGAATTGTTTTGGCTGTTCACGAAATTTTTATATTTTGTGAGGAATTATAATGTTTTATTTCATGAGAAAATTTAATTATGATCTTTAAGTATTTTATACCGTATGGAAAAAATATTATTTTCTACTATAAAGGTATGATGTACGGTTTGGGTATATTTTTATGCATTTGAATTTTTATGCATTTGAATTTATGTATATAAGAGTACACAATACCCTAGGGTAACCCAATTAAGTATAACCACCCTATTAATACCCTAAGGGGACAAAGCATTGATTACCCTACTTAATTATGTTCCCCACTAAGTTGGGTTGTCATAAAAGCCTAGAGTAATTAAAAATTGCAGAGAGTCCCCTCATGACCCTTAGCCTATTTTTGACCCCCATTTTTATGCCTTGGACCCCAACTTAAATTTTGCCTATAAATAACCCCACAACCCCCACCCCTACACTCTTGTTCTTACACTCATTTCTTATAAAAAAAAGAGAGAGAAGATAGGGAGAGAAGAAGAGGGTGTCCGAGAGAGGGAGGAAGGAGAAGGAAGAAGAAGCTTGTGATTTTTTACTCCATTTTCAATCTTCTTCTAGGTAATCATCTTCTAGCTTATATTTTCTTCTCCATTTTCATTTTATTTTCGGTTTCTTAAAGCTACAAGAAGGGATTTTGTTGTTTGATGATTAATAGCTCTTGCATGTTTATTTTCTTGATTCCTTTTTGATTTCTAAGAACTAAAAAGCAAGTATTTGATATTTAAAGTGGAAAAATGGACATGCACCATGGGGGAGTAGCTCACGGTTTTGGTCCCTATTTGTTTAAAATAATTTTTGATTTTTGATATGTGTTTTTATGTTGAAATATGAGTTGAAATATGATGTTCTTGAATTATTTGAAGTTGAATTGAAAAAAATTCTTCTTGATTCTTTTGTGCATATTACGGTTAGGGTTGTAAATTAGGGAAAATATTTTTGTTTCCTTGTGCATGTAATTGATTCATGATTTGTGATGATTATTTGGTATATTTTTATATTTTAAGTTTGATTTTAAGAAAAAAAATGAAATTTTGATTTAGTGTATGTGTGAGGGATGTATTCGGTTTTTCGGTTCCTTCATGAGGAAATAATTTTTATTCTTGGATTCTTAATTTTAATGCATAAATATAAGTGCTTTGATGTTGATTAAGAGTTTTGTATGTTTGATTTGCAGAAATTCCTCTTACTTTCTTCATGCATGTCACGGCCTAAAGGTCTAAATGAGGAGAATGATTTTATTTTTGATTGCATGTCATCCATCCTTAATCTTTGAAGCATAGTAGGTATATTTTTGTTTATTAGTAAAAGAATGCTTGAAAAAAAATGAATTTTTGTGATGAACTTGTTAAGCTAAAGGCATACGGTTTTGGGGAAAGAAATTATGTAAATAAGTTTAATGATTTTTGTTGAATAAATTTTGTAAGAATATGTGAAGGATTAAAGGTGTGTGTATGTGTTTGATTGACAAAAAAAATGTATACTTTGATATATGTGTGTATTCGGCCAAAGAGGAGGAAAGGATGAAATGATTTTTGTTTCACAAAAATAAAGTTGTATTTGAAAGCTTTAAATGAATTGTGTTGATTTAGGTGTTTTAGATTTGTACATTGTGACATCTGCCTTTTGACTCACTTCTTCTGCAAGTCCCTAATCAAGAAATTGTTTTAACCTAATTGATTTTAAAAAAAAATTGATTTAAAAGAGTTTTGATTTTATGATGGATTTTTACACTTAGAAATTTAATTTACATGTGTTATGATTTTATGTGTTTGATTTTCTAAGGTTTTCAATGAATTTTTATTACTAAGGTTTTAATTAAGATTTTATCTTCTTAATTGAATTCGTATGATTTTATGGTTTTAAGATGAAAAATTATTTTACTTTAAGTTTCAAAAATCAAAGTCCAATCATCTTGATCTAGAATTATCTCTAGAAACCCTAATTAGTATCCTAATTTTTGATTAAACCCTAATCGAGCTCTTAATCATTGATTAAGAACTTAATCACTCCTTAAAACCCTAAACCCTCAAGGTTAGTGAGCTAACCTAGAATTAGTCTTCACTAAACCTATGCTAGTATGGATTAAGTTTTTGATTAGTACCTTAATCCTTGATTAAGCCCTAATCTCTAAGGATTAGTGGACTAAACCTAAATTAATTTTCCTAATCCTACCCTAATCATGATTAGAACCTAATTAGTGCCTTAAACCTAATTAAGCTAACCTAATCTACCCTAAAACCCCCCAAAGCCGAATGCATGTGGGCATTACTTGGCCACCAAGTTCATTTACTTGGTCACCAAGTTGCCATGCCTCAAAGTCAAACACATGACATCACTCTAATGACCTAAGCATGACCTAAGGAAGGGAAAAAAAAGAAATAGAAAAAAAAAGGGGAAAACCGTGGAGGGACTTAGAAGCAAAACTTGGTCCCCAAGTTTTGTAACTTGGTCCCCAAGTAGTTGCACTCAAGCCCCCCATGCAAGCCCTTGATGGCAAATAAGGAAAAGTAAAGAAGAATAAAAAGAAGGGGTCAAAACCGTGTGGAAGGAGTGAGTTACTTCTTCATTCCTTCATTCTTCATTCTTCTCTCTTCATCTTTTCTTCTTTCTATCATCAACACAAACAACAACAACACACACCAACAAACACCATCAAAACCGTGAGAGAGTGAGAGAGAGAGGGAGTGGCCGAATTGAGAAGAAGATAAGAACCAACCCTACACCCTTCATAACCTAAGCAAGATCAAGCCGAGCTAGTAAAGGAGAGAAGGAGAAACCAATAGACTTAGGAAAGGAGGGAGAAAACCGTGAGGAGTAGGAAGAACAACCCCAAAGATTGGACTTGATTTTGAAGTTTTTAATTAAGTAAGCATTCCATTTCATGATTTCTTAAAAGCTTAAACCTATTTTCCTTGATTCATTTTCGTTTTCCATGATCTTCTTCTAAAGCTTGATTTTTGGTTTGAAAGTGTGATGCATGTTTGTTTTTATGTTAGATCTAGTAATTTCCTTTACATGCATGTTGATCTTTGAACTTGATCTTGAAGTTTTTGTTAAGAAAGTGTTTTCTCTCATGATCTTGAGTTTTCTTCTTGATCTCCTAAAAGTATTTTCGAAAAGAACTTGATTTTAAGTTTTCATAAAAGACTTCTCAAAGATCTAGTGTTTTTGGTTTGCATGTATGTTAAGATCTATGCTTGCACTATGATGTGTTGATGCTTGAGTTTTTAATGAAAATGATTGATTTTCTTGGTGATTTTCCTTGTGATGGCCACGGTTTGTGCTTGATCTTTAGGTTAGAAGTTTTGATGTTGGGTTTTGTTATGTGCATGTTATGATCTCGGATTTGATGATGCTTTAGATGAATAAAGTTTATGTGATGTTGTGATCTTTATGTGATTAGTCACGGTTTGCATGTTTGATTGAAAAGACTGAATTTTCTTAGGTCTAAGTGATGAATATGTGATTTCCATGATCTTTATGTTGATCCTAAGTGTTAAATGTGAAATAAAAATTGTTTAGAGGTTATGTGATGCTCACGGTTTCCATAATGAAATATATGTTAGGATTGTATTTCTATTTGCTTGATGAGTTATGTGAAATTGTTGATGGACGTAGAGTTGTTTTAGAAGTCTTGAATCTTTGAAAATGTTTTTGAGAAAACCTAGTTTAGGTCACGGTTTGGACCTTAACTTTGGAGCTAAATTTTCTTGAATATATATGTGTTCATGCCATGAAACTATGTGTTGAATTGTGAAGTTATTCTTTGAGAAAATAATTTTTAAAAGACTAATGATGCACACGGTTTTAATGTAATTAAGTATAGGTTAAATGAAAATTTGGTCTATGTGTTGGGTGATGAATGATTCGGTTTGTATGTGCTTAAGAAGTTTGATTTCTTTATTTGATTAAGTTATATGTATGAATGAGTATGTGAGCATGTTTATGTTTGACTTAACTTGATGACTTGTGATTATGTGATGTTTGAAATGAATGTATGTTTGTTTAAGATTCTTGGGTAAAGTAAGAACAACTTTTAGAATGCATGAAGGTGTTTAAATGGTTTAATTGATTTGAGTACCATGCTGTCCACATTTGGTTCTAAGTGTTTGAACTTGAGAAAGTGTTGATTTAAATGTCTATTTGATTGATTTCAAGATTTCTTGGTCTACCTATGTGTTTAAATTGATTTTAAACAATGGAAAATGAATTTAAAACTTAGGACATGATGCTGTCCAGAATTTTCTAAGTTGTATTTCTTGTTTTAAAGTGTTTTTAAAGTGTTTTAAAGTTTAGATTTTATGAGTAATTTATATAAGATAAAGTTGGTTTGAAAAGTGCGATTTTTCGGTGTTTTCAAAGTTAAATGCATTGCTGTCCAAGAGGGACCAGCAAAGAAACTTTTTATTTAAATTGATTTATTTGATTGTTTTCTCATGATTTTAAAAGTATGAAAGTTAGTGTTTGATTTTGAACAAGTCTGAGTGAAAGAATTGATGTTTTGATTTTAAATAAAGACAAAAGTTTGGATTTTCTTAAGTTGCTTTGAGAATAATTTTAAGAGTAACATCCAAATAAAGTCTAATTCTCACATATCTATCTTATGGGACTTGAAAGAAGTTGGAGTCGGGCAGACGAGGAAGGAAACAGATCGTTCGGAACCCATTGAATTGGTAACTGCAAACCCAGGTGAGAGAGAAGTTATCCTAAGACACTTTGGTGTCTAGTGAGTATGCTAGGACACTCCATACTCTCTCAAAGTCGGAGTAAAGGTCTATTGTAGCTAGTAGTATACCCGATAAATTGTGTGCTTGTTTGTATCGTGGTATACGAAGACTCAGACCTATACCATTACATGGTATTGATTTATTGATATATTTGTTTATGTTGAGATATATTGTTTACATTGTCATTGCATGAGCATAATGCATCATCCCGCGATATAAGATAAGCGTAGAAAAGACATTAGAAAACGATAAGAAATTCCCTCGCGAATAGAGCAAAACTCCAAGGGAGTAGACGCGTGGTGGAACCAGATGATGCTGATACGCCGAGTACGAGGATCGAGCTGACGATGATGCTTTTGGAACGAACGCAATGACGGCCGAACTCTACAAAGATAGTTTCCATGTGGTCGTAGCCACATGATGAGAAAATCTCCATATGGTTGTGGCCATATGTTGAGAGTGGTCTAAGATAGGTCGGAGCCTATCTATCAAAGATTGATGGATATCCCGCATATGGTTGGAGCCATATGCCGATGGTGATTCTGAGTGGGTCGTAGCCCGTCAGAATGATGATTGATATTCCGCATATAGTCGTAGCTATATGTCGAGGTTGGTTCTGAATGGGTTGTAGCCCGTCAAAAAGATTGTGGATATCCTGCATATGGTCGGAGTCGTATGCCGAGAATGATTCAGGATGGGTCGGAGCCCGTCAGACATAGTGGTCGAGTCCCACAGAAGCATTCCGCATATGGTCGGAGCTGTATGACGGAGATGACTTAGGATGGGTCGACGTTAGGACAGACGAGTATAACCTTATGACTTAAAAACCCTAACCCGAAGTAGTGGAGAGGGAGATACACCTGAATTACCCTCGTGGTGTTCACCTGGATGATTAAGAGAGGGGGCGGCAATGACGGTGATTCATGAAGAAGCCTTGAGAAGTCTGTTTAGGTGGGAAAAACCATAGGGGCCCTGGCTGAACCGGTTGGAGCTGGTTACCCAAGGGTGTGGACGAAGTACCACACGATCACTAGACGGATGACTGACACCCCCCTTGACTAAATCTTGACCAGTGAGAGGGATGCTCGAACACGGTTGGATGTGCCCTTTTTCTCGAGACATTATTTATTTTGCCATCCGTAAAAGGCCGGTGTGGTTAGAGATCCTGTACTCCTGATTGCTTCCGACTAGGTGGATGGATCCCGAGGAGATGTAGACCAAAAACCCAAAACCATAGACCCTGAATTTCCGATATTATGGACTCGAGATATGCGGACGAGAGACTTTGACTTCACGAGACAAACTGATCGAGAAACTTCGACTTTGCGAGATGAATTAATTTAGAGATTCCCTTAAGTGAAAAATAAAGTGTTAGATAATGCGACGATTGCATTGCATTTTCATGCATCGTACATAATTATATGTTTGTATTATTTGTATTGTTTGTTATGTTCTGGTATACGTCGCTAGTGTAAATCCAAGAAGTCGATGGGAGTAATTCCATTCGGGTAACTTACTCTCTCAACTTCTTGTGCACATGTGACGATGAACCTTTGGTTCTAGAAGATGGCGGAGCTGGTGATGCTTCTCCTGGAAGGAGGACTTACTGATCGTGACGCGCTGACGAGAGGGCTACTGTTGGATGACGGAGACTGCTTTTGGGAACTTACGTTCTAGATCGAGAAGGGGATACTGCTGGTAGTTTAACTAGGTTCCCGATGGACCCTTGCATGATATGTATATCAAGTGTACCCTTTTCTTTTGAAATGAGTTTAGTAAGACATATGTTATGTAAGAAAGACACATATGAACTATGGTGACCACTTTTGAAAGAACTTTTAAGACCTGTTTCTAAACTGTTTTCTGAACGACTGTCGAAATCAGACAGATAACCATTTTTAGTAAATAAAATATTTTCCTATACGAAAAGTCTTTGTTTGTGAAGTTATCTAAGTCAAATTGTTTTAGAAAATTCGGTAAACGTTTTTGAGAGAAGTGTTCTAAAAGTAATACCTTGTTTTGGAAAGCTTGACCGATGAGTTTATTCTTGTTTTCAAAAAAAAATTTCACCCTATTTTTCATAAACAAATTATTTAGTAATTGTTAATGTTTATTTCGAGTTTTCCAAATCGGGGTGTTACACTTGGTGGTATCAGAGCAATGGTTGTCCATGTGGCCTGAACATGGTCTTACATGTTCTCTGTTGTGTGATCTCTAGATATGTTAGGTTGTGTGATTAGATGCGTTAGTAGGTGTATTAAACTATTAGTGCGTTAATGAATATAGCTTACGATGTCTGGAAGAGGAAGAGGTAGACATGCTCTTGAAGCATCTCGGAACACCGAGGACATGCTACGCGATCTGACTGCTGTAGTTCTGGGCATGAGCGAGAACCTCAACATGATACATCAACAGGCCCAGCAGAACAACCAAAACCAAAACTTAGGACCTCAGGAATATAGGGGATTAGATGAGTTTTGTAAGAGGAACCCTAAGGAATTCGCCGGTGGATATGCTTCGGATAACGCTAACGAATGGATTAGAGAGTTAGAAAAGATCTTCACTGCTATGCAATGCACCGATGCTCAGAAGGTGACCTACGCGGTCTACATGCTAAACAAGGAGGCATCTGACTGGTGGGAGAACACTAGGCAAGTTATGGAGGTTCAGCAACAGGCTATCACTTGGGACTCTTTCAAGCAAAGGTTCCTGGAGAAGTATTTTCCTATCGACATGAAATTGAAGAAGGGAATAGAGTTCATGCATCTAACTCAGAGAGATATGTCCATCGGCGAGTATGCTGCGAAGTTTGAGGAACTGGTGAAGTACGTGCCGCACTACAATCAACCCGGAAACGACCAGTCGAAGTGCGCAAAATTCCTTGATGGACTCAAGACTGAGATTAAGATGGCCTTCATACACATGGGAATCGACAGCTTTCCGCTCTTAGTGAGCAGATGCAGAGTCTATGAGGAAGGACTCAAGGCGAAGAACATGGGCAATAAGGCTGCTGTACCCTCGAGTTCCCATGGACCAGTGAGGAACAACCCTAACTTTTTGAATGCGAGGCAAGGAACCCAGCATGGGCGAGGACCCTACGATCGATTCGGAGGAAGAAGGCACAATCGCTATGGAGGATCGAGGTTCCGAAGGGTTAACAATCGCAACAATGGCAACCGGGGAAATAGGAGTGCTAACACTTGGAGCCACAATGGAAGTAGAAACCGCTACAACAATAACCCTACTGATAGAAACTCTGAAACATCACCTCCCATTTGTGCTCGATGTTGCAGACGCCACTTCGGTAACGAGTGTAATTCCAAACCCGTCTGTTACATCTATCAAGAACCTGGTCATTTTGCGAGGCAATTCCCCAACCCAAGGAAAGGGAATGATGCTGGAAACGCTACGAGGCCACAAGATAAGGGAAAGGTGTTTACGATGAGTGGTGTAGAGGCTTCAAACCACGATGGTCTCATCCAAGGTACATGTCTTATACGCGAGAATTCCTTAAATGTGTTGTATGATTCGGGTGCCACACATTCTTTTATATCCAATGATGTTGTGAGTAGGTTGCACTTAATGGTAGCTTCTCTACCATATGATTTGATTGTGTTTACCCCTACTAGTGACCCGGTCACAGTTTCAACTTTTTGCCCTAAGTGTCCGGTAGTGATAGATGATAGGACTTTTCCCACTGACCTGATAACATTACCCTTATCCCAAATTGATGTTATCCTAGGAATGGACTGGTTATCCTCTAACCATGTTTAATTGAATTGTTTCACCAAAACCCTAACTTTTGAAAACCCTGACAAATCCTTACCAAAGCACGTAACTGCCAATCAAGTCCTGGCTTCTCTGAGAGAGGGAGCCCATGTATACATGATCTCAACTTCTTTGGACGTCGATGTGGACAATCATATTCAAGGACTGCCTGTAGTTCGCGACTTCCCGGAAGTTTTCCTTGACGATATTCCTGGACTACCACCTGTTTGAGAGGTCGAGTTTTTGATCGATGTGATACCGGGGACTAGACCAATCTCTAGAGCGCCCTATCGAATGGCACCAGTGGAGCTAGATGAGTTGAAAAAGCAAATCGAGGAATTGGCGGAAAAGCAACTCATCAGACCCAGTGTATCACCTTGGGGAGCTCCAGTCTTGCTAGTTAAGAAGAAGGACGGCAGTATGAGGTTATGTGTTGACTACCGCCAGTTGAATAAGGTAACGATTAAGAACAAGTATCCTCTGCCGCGGATAGACGACTTGATGGATCAGTTAAGGGGAGCAGCGGTATTTTCAAAGATCGATCTTCGATCGGGATATCACTAGATTCGGGTGAAGGAAGATGATATTCCAAAGACGGCTTTTAGGACCCGATATGGACATTTCGAGTACTTAGTCATGCCTTTCGGAGTGACTAACGCTCCTGCAGTGTTTATGGACTACATGAACAGAATCTTTCAACCCTACTTAGATTCGTTCATGGTAGTATTCATAGACGATATCCTCATTTATTCCAAGGACAAGGAGGAACATGAGAAATATTTGAGGATAGTTCTGCAGATTTTGAAGGAAAAACAGTTGTATGCGAAGCTTTCAAAGTGCGAATTTTGGTTGGAGGAAGTGAATTTCTTGGGTCACGTAATCTCGAAGGAAGGAATAGCGGTAGATCCGACCAAAGTAAAGGCGGTATTGGACTGGAAAGTGCCAACGACGGTGACTGAGATCCGAAGTTTTCTCGGTTTGGCAGGATATTATAGGTGTTTTATCGAAGGATTTTCAAGATTATCCTTGCCAATGACGAAGTTAACGAGGAAAGGACAACCGTTTGTGTGGACAACGAAGTGCGAGGGAAGTTTTCAAGAGCTTAAGAGGAGGTTAACCACAGCCCTAGTGCTTGTTTTGCCTGACCCGAAGAAGAGTTTTAGTGTCTACTGCGACGCGTCAAAGCAAGGTTTAGGTTGCGTCCTGATGCAAGAGCGAAAGGTTGTAGCTTAAGCCTCTAGACAACTGAAAGTTCACGAGCAAAATTACCCAACTCACGACTTGGAGTTAGCTGCGGTGGTTTTTGATTTGAAGATATGGCGACATTATCTCTACGGAGCAAGGATCGAGGTATTTAGTGATCATAAGAGCCTTAAGTACCTCTTTGATCAAAAGGAGTTAAACATGAGACAAAGGAGATGGATGGAATTTTTGAAGGATTACAACTTTGAATTACAATACCATCCGGGAAAAGCGAATGTGGTCGCAGACGCTTTGAGTAGGAAATCCCTTCATGTGTCTGCAATGATGGTGAAAGAGATGGAGTTAATTGAGGAATTCAGAGATATGAACTTGGAAGTCAGGATGAATCCACGAAGTATGACTTTGGGGATGTTAGTCGTATCGAATGAGTTTATGGAACAAGTCAAGGAAGGTCAATCATACGACCCAGAGTTACAAGCAAAGAAGCAGTTGGTTCCAGAAGGGAAAGAGACTGAGTTTCAAGTAGGAGCTGATGGAATATTAAGATATAAGGATAGGATTTGTGTGCCACAAGACACAGGAATAAGAGGGATGATTTTGGAAGAAGCTCATAAGAGTAAGTTGAGTATCCATCCGGGAGCAACTAAGATGTACCAAGATTTGAAGAAGATATTTTGGTGGCCTGGTATGAAAAGAGAAGTAGCGGAGTTTGTGTCAAGGTGTTTGGTGTGTCAGAAAGCTAAGATTGAACACAAGAAACCCGGCGGAGTGTTACAACCATTGGAAATTCCAAGTTGGAAATGGGACAGTATTTCCATGGTTTTGTAACTGCTTTGCCTAAGACCCGAAGAGGATTTGACGCTATTTGGGTAGTTGTGGACCGATTAACCAAAAGCGCTCATTTCCTACCTGTCAATGTGAAGTTTCCGTTGGATAATTTGGCAACCGTATATGTCAATGAGATAGTGAGACTCCATGGAGTACCTTCAAACATCATATCAGATAGAGATCCGAGATTTGTTTTAATGTTCTGGAATAGTCTACATGCTGCACTTGGGACAAGACTCCAGTTGAGTTCAGCTTATCATCCTCAGACGGACGGACAATCAGAAAGGACCATTCAATCACTAGAAGATCTCCTTAGAGCTTGTGTTTTGGAACAAGCAGGAGAATGGGACACTCTTTTGCCACTGATTGAGTTCACGTACAACAACAGCTATCACTCAAGCATAGGGATGGCTCCTTATGAGGCTTTGTATGGAAGGAAGTGTAGAATGTCGTTATGTTGGTTTGAAACCGGGGAGAATCTTATTCTAGGTCCAGAGATGGTTCAACAAAAAACGGAAAAGATTAAAATGATTCAGGAGAAGATGAGAAGTGCGCAAAGCCGGCAAAAAAGCTACTACGATCAGAGAAGGACTCTGATCGAGTTTAAGGAAGGTGACCATGTATTCATGCGAGTAGTACCAACTACTGGGATTGGCAGAGTGCTTAAAACCCGAAAACTTACCTTACCAAATCCTGAAACGTGTAGGACCAGTAGCTTATGAAATTGCTTTACCCCCAATGTTTTCCAACCTACACAATGTCTTTCATGTGTCACAACTTAGAAAATACATTGGTGATTCTTCTCACATCATCGAACCCGATTCTATACAACTTAAGGAAAATCTTACGTACGAGACCTTACCCTTAAGGATAGACGGTCGAAGTGTAAAGACCCTTCGAGGAAAGGAAATTCCTTTGGTTAAGGTCATTTGGAGTTCTGTGAATGGCGAGAATGCTACTTGGGAGCGTGAGAGTAGCATGAGGGATTCGTACCCTCATTTGTTTGAAATAGGTACGACATTTCTCGAGGACGAGAAATTTCTAAGTTGGGGAGGATGTGACATCTGCCTTTTGACTCACTTCTTCTGCAAGTCCCTAATCAAGAAATTGTTTTAACCTAATTGATTTAAAAAAATATTGATTTAAAAGAGTTTTGATTTTATGATGGATTTTTGCACTTAGAAATTTAATTTACATGTGTTATGATTTTATGTGTTTGATTTTCTAAGGTTTTCAATGAATTTTTATTACTAAGGTTTTAATTAAGATTTTATCTTCTTAATTGAATTCGTATGATTTTATGGTTTTAAGATGGAAAATTATTTTACTCTAAGTTTCAAAAATCAATGTCCAATCATCTTGATCTAGAATTATCTCTAGAAACCCTAATTAGTATCCTAATTTTTGATTAAACCCTAATCGAGCTCTTAATCCTTGATTAAGAACTTAATCACTCCTTAAAACCCTAAACCCTCAAGGTTAGTGAGCTAACCTAGAATTAGTCTTCACTAAACCTATGCTAGTATGGATTAAGTTTTTGATTAGTACCTTAATCCTTGATTAACCCCTAATCTCTAAGGATTAGTGGACTAAACCTAAATTAATTTTCCTAATCCTACCCTAATCATGATTAGAACCTAATTAGTTCCTTAAACCTAATTAACCTAACCTAATATACCCTAAAACGCCCCAAGGCCGAATGCATGTGGGCATTACATGGCCACCAAGTTCATTTACTTGGTCACCAAGTTGCCATGCCTCAAAGTCAAACACATGACATCACTCTAATGACCTAAGCATGACCTAAGGAAGGAAAAAAAAAGAAATAGAAAAAAAAGGGGAAAACCGTGGAGGGACTTAGAAGCAAAACTTGGTCCCCAAGTTTTGTAACTTGGTCCCCAATTAGTTGCACTCAAGCCCCCCATGCAAGCCCTTGATGGCAAATAAGGAAAAGTAAAGAAGAATAAAAAGAAGGGGTCAAAACCGTGTGGAAGGAGTGAGTTACTTCTTCATTCCTTCATTCTTCATTCTTCTCTCTTCATCTTTTCTTCTTTCTCTCATCAACACAAACAACAACAACACACACCAACAAACACCATCAAAACCGTGAGAGAGTGAGAGAGAGAGGGAGTGGCCGAATTGAGAAGAAGAGAAGAACCAACCCTACACCCTTCATAACCTAAGCAAGATCAAGCCGATCTAGTAAAGGAGAGAAGGAGAAACCAATAGACTTAGGAAAGGAGGGAGAAAACCGTGAGGAGTAGGAAGAACAACCCCAAAGATTGGACTTGATTTTGAAGTTTTTAATTAAGTAAGCATTCCATTTCATGATTTCTTAAAAGCTTAAACCTATTTTCCTTGATTCATTTTCATTTTCCATGATCTTCTTCTAAAGCTTGATTTTTGGTTTGAAAGTGTGATGCATGTTTGTTTTTATGTTAGATCTAGTAATTTCCTTTACATGCATGTTGATCTTTGAACTTGATCTTGAAGTTTTTGTTAAGAAAGTGTTTTCTCTCATGATCTTGAGTTTTCTTCTTGATCTCCTAAAACTATTTTCGAAAAGAACTTGATTTTAAGTTTTCATAAAAGACTTCTCAAAGATCTAGTGCTTTTGGTTTGCATGTATGTTAATATCTATTCTTGCACTATGATGTGTTGATGCTTGAGTTTTTAATGAAAATGATTGATTTTCTTGGTGATTTTCCTTGTGATGGCCACGGTTTGTGCTTGATCTTTAGGTTAGAAGTTTTGATGTTGGGTTTTGTTATGTGCATGTTATGATCTCGGATTTGATGATGCTTTAGATGAATAAAGTTTATGTGATGTTGTGATCTTTATGTGATTAGTCACGTTTTGCATGCTTGATTGAAAAGACTAGAATTTTCTTAGGTCTAAGTGATGAATATGTGATTTCCATGAACTTTATGTTGATCCTAAGTGTTAAATGTGAAATAAAAATTTTTTAGAGGTTATGTGATGCTCACGGTTTCCATAATGAAATATATGTTAGGATTGTATTTCTATTTGCTTGATGAGTTATGTGAAATTGTTGATGGACGTAGAGTTGTTTTAGAAGTCTTGAATCTTTGAAAATGTTTTTGAGAAAACCTAGTTAAGGTCACGGTTTGGACCTTAACTTTGGAGCTAAATTTTCTTGAATATATATGTGTTCATGCCATGAAACTATGTGTTGAATTGTGAAGTTATTCTTTGAGAAAATAATTTTTAAAAGACTAATGATGCACACGGTTTTAATGTAATTAAGTATAGGTTAAATGAAAATTTGGTCTATGTGTTGGGTGATGAATGATTAGGTTTGTATGTGCTTAAGAAGTTTGATTTCTTTATTTGATTAAGTTATATGTATGAATGAGAATGTGAGCATGTTTATGTTTGACTTAACTTGATGACTTGTGATTATGTGATGTTTGAAATGAATGTATGTTTGTTTAAGATTCTTAGGTAAAGTAAGAACAACTTTTAGAATGCATGAAGGTGTTTAAATGGTTTAATTGATTTGAGTACCATGCTGTCCACATTTGGTACTAAGTGTTTGAACTTGAGAAAGTGTTGATTTAAATGTCTATTTGATTGATTTCAAGATTTCTTGGTCTACCTATGTGTTTAAATTGATTTTAAACAATGGAAAATGAATTTAAAACTTAGGACATGATGCTGTCCAGAATTTTCTAAGTTGTATTTCTTGTTTTAAAGTGTTTTAAAGTTTAGATTTTATGAGTAATTTATATAAGATAAAGTTGGTTTGAAAAGTGCGATTTTTCGGTGTTTTCAAAGTTAAATGCATTGCTGTCCAAGAGGGACCAGCAAAGAAACTTTTTATTTAAATTGATTTATTTGATTGTTTTCTCATGATTTTAAAAGTATGAAAGTTAGTGTTTGATTTTGAACAAGTCTGAGTGAAAGAATTGATGTTTTGATTTTAAATAAAGACAAAAGTTTGGATTTTCTTAAGTTGCTTTGAGAATAATTTTAAGAGTAACATCCAAATAAAGTCTAATTCTCACATATCTATCTTATGGGACTTGAAAGAAGTTGGAGTCGGGCAGACGAGGAAGGAAACAGATCGTTCGGAACCCATTGAATTGGTAACTGCAAACCCAGGTGAGAGAGAAGTTATCCTAAGACACTTTGGTGTCTAGTGAGTATGCTAGGACACTCCATACTCTCTCAAAGTCGGAGTAAAGGTCTATTGTAGCTAGTAGTATACCCGATAAATTGTGTGCTTGTTTGTATCGTGGTATACGAAGACTCAGACCTATACCATTACATGGTATTGATTTATTGATATATTTGTTTATGTTGAGATATATTGTTTACATTGTCATTGCATGAGCATAATGCATCATCCCGCGATATAAGATAAGCGTAGAAAAGACATTAGAAAACGATAAGAAATTCCCTCGCGAATAGAGCAAAACTCCAAGGGAGTAGACGCGTGGTGGAACCAGATGATGCTGATACGCCGAGTACGAGGATCGAGCTGACGATGATGCTTTTGGAACGAACGCAATGACGGCCGAACTCTACAAAGATAGTTTCCATGTGGTCGTAGCCACATGATGAGAAAATCTCCATATGGTTGTGGCCATATGTTGAGAGTGGTCTAAGATAGGTCGGAGCCTATCTATCAAAGATTGATGGATATCCCGCATATGGTTGGAGCCATATGCCGATGGTGATTCTGAGTGGGTCGTAGCCCGTCAGAATGATGATTGATATTCCGCATATAGTCGTAGCTATATGTCGAGGTTGGTTCTGAATGGGTTGTAGCCCGTCAGAAAGATTGTGGATATCCTGCATATGGTCGGAGCCGTATGCCGAGAATGATTCAGGATGGGTTGGAGCCCATCAGACATAGTGGTCGAGTCCCACAGAAGCATTCCGCATATGGTTGGAGCTGTATGACGGAGATGACTTAGGATGGGTCGACGTTAGGACAGACGAGTATAACCTTACGACTTAAAAACCCTAACCCGAAGTAGTGGAGAGGGAGATACACCTGAATTACCCTCGTGGTGTTCACCTGGATGATTAAGAGAGGGGGCGGCAATGACGGTGATTCGTCAAGAAGCCTTGAGAAGTATGTCTAGGTGGGAAAAACCATAGGGGCCCTGGCTGAACCGGTTGGAGCTGGTCACCCAAGGGTGTGGACGAAGTACCACACGATCACTAGATGGATGACTGACACCCCCCTTGACTATATCTTGACCAGTGAGAGGGATGCTCGAACACGGTTGGATGTGCCCTTTTTCTCGAGACATTATTTATTTCGCCATCCGTAAAAGGCCGGTGTGGTTAGAGATCCTGTACTCCTGATTGCTTCCGACTAGGTGGATGGATCCCGAGGAGATGTAGACCAAAAACCCAAAACCATAGACCCTGAATTTCCGATATTATGGACTCGAGATATGCGGACGAGAGACTTTGACTTCACGAGACAAACTGATCGAGAAACTTCGACTTTGCGAGATGAATTAATTAAGAGATTCCCTTAAGTGAGAAATAAAGTGTTAGATAATGCGACGATTGCATTGCATTTTCATGCATCATACATAATTATCTGTTTGTATTATTTGTATTGTTTGTTATGTTCTGGTATACGTCGCTAGTGTAAATCCAAGAAGTCGATGGGAGTAATTCCATTCGGGTAACTTACTCTCTCAACTTCTTGTGCACATGTGACGATGAACCTTTGGTTCTAGAAGATGGCGGAGCTGGTGATGCTTCTCCTGGAAGGAGGACTTACTGATCGTGACGCGCTGACGAGAGGGCTACTGTTGGACGACGGAGACTGCTTTTGGGAACTTACGTTCTGGATCGAGAAGGGGATACTGCTGGTAGTTTAACTAGGTTCCCGATGGACCCTTGCATGATATGTATATCAAGTGTACCCCTTTTCTTTTGAAATGATTTTAGTAAGACATATGTTATGTAAGAACGGCACATATGAACTATGGTGACCACTTTTGAAAGAACTTTTAAGACCTGTTTCTAAACTGTTTTCTGAACGACTGTCGAAATCAGACAGATAACCATTTTAAGTAAATAAAATATTTTCCTATACGAAAAGTCTTTGTTTGTGAAGTTATCTAAGTCAAATTGTTTTAGAAAATTCGGTAAACGTTTTTGAGAGAAGTGTTCTAAAAGTAATACCTTGTTTTGGAAAGCTTGACCGATGAGTTTATTCTTGTTTTCAAAAAAAAATTTCACCCTATTTTTCATAAACAAATTATTTAGTAATTGTTAATGTTTATTTCGAGTTTTCCAAATCGGGGTGTTACATACATTTTAACTTATTTTCTTGGAAGTAATTCGGCCAAGCATTGTAAATATACTAGGGAAGTTATGTTTTATGAAAATGACTTGTACGCTAATGTCTTGAAATGGATTAAGCTGTTTGAAGCAAGATAATATGTAAATGAACTTATTTGTGAAAGCATGGAAGGATTTGTTAAGTTTAATTATTGGCTTAAGTGTATTCTTGATTTCATGGAGAAAATAAAATTGTTTGATAAGGTGATGCTTTTGATCTTGCATGCATGTTTATTTAGTCTAATAATGAAAATGTGAGTGAATGAAGTGTTTGATAAAGTTTGGTACCCTACTTGTGTGTATATGTGACATTCGGCCTTACAAGAGAAATTGATCGAATGATTTTTGTTCCTTAAAAGCAAATTATAATGTTGATGATTGAAAGTGATTGGTTTGATTTAAGTGTTTAAGAGTTGTGAATTTTGGTTTGTCGGGAATGAATGATTCGGTCATGCATGTAAAAATGAATCAAATGATTTTGTTCTAATCCTAAGTGATGTATATGTGTGGGCTAGTAAAGGTGTGTTAGAGCTTATTTGAGAAAATGCTTGATTGAGTGCCTAAAAAGAAGTTTTAGAAAATAAATTGACTTTTGGTTCATTTTGGTGCACTATTCGGTTTTGCATAATCATTAGAGGAAAATATTATTTTTTGTCATGGTAATTGTCATATGAATATGCTTAAGTGATCCTGAATTGGTTTAGATGTACTTGGTGCTTTATTAAAGTATGATTTGATTTAATGTTGAAAATGAAAATTCAGGGCTCTTATTTGCAAACGTTTTGCATAAAAAGTTTTCGTACATGTTTCATGAACTTAAGGCCTTTCCACTGTTTTGAAGAAACTAATATAAATGCCTCTGAGTTTTGGTATGATTTTTGGGATTGTTTTATTAATTTTTCAAGAATTGTTTTTGAGAAAACGATTTCGGAAAAACGGAGTTTACGGGTAAAATGCAAACTGAACTTTTGAACTTAACCACTCTGATGAACTTGAAATTTTTGTAGTAAGGTCATACACATATAAGGATGCACTCTTTAAAGTTTGGGATTATTTGGAGTTGGATAGGTATTTTATTTATAGCAAAACAGTGAGTTAATCTAGTTCAGGAAATTCAGAACTAGAGAGAAACTTAATTGAAAAAGTATTACTTCCGCAACTCCAAATAATCTGAAATTTTTATGAGATGTTCCTAACTATATGAGGGTTCCCTGTACCAAATTTCGTGACAATTAGACTTGATTTACTATTTTAAAAAAAATACGAATTTGCCTCTATTTGCAACAGTACAGATTGGGATTTTGAACAAAATTGCATGGAAACTTAGGTTCTGGATGCTGAAATGATTTGAAAATTTTATGTGAGTTATTTTAATATATGTGTTGTGGACTACGACTAAGCCAAGTTGACCAGGTTGACCAAGTTGGTCATGCTGACTAAAACGAACAAGATAACCACGTTGGCCAGGTCCAGGTACAACTAGATAAGCAGAAGGGCCCAAGCCCAAGTTATCCATGCTCCTATCTCAGCCCAGGTTGACTAGGTCACGTTATCACTGTGACTCTCAACATGATTGCTTATACCAACTGATAAGCTGATTGAGATAACCACGCCTTCCGAGATTCTCGCTATCCCCAACAACCCGATAAGCTTGATCTCGCCAAGTTGCATACCCTAGTCACCCAAGCAATCCTATATATACCACTTGACTTCTCAGGTATTTCTAACTCATCTTACATAAACACACACTAAAATGCTGACTTAGGCTGCTACGTTCCTTCATCGGGGACTAGTTACCAACGTCATACATCAAAACCAGTCTAGTCTTCGTCTTGGAAACTTGGACTGGGACACGTCAGACATCCCAGACACAACATTGGCGACCACAGTGGGAGTGGTAAACATCTACTACCACCAAGATCTAAGCATGGCAAGCACCAGGAAAACTACCGTCGCAGCAAGGCACGTCCAAAGCATCGTACGCGATCCACGACGCAATCAGTCCGCAAACTCCCCGATGCCAAAAGACGTTCTCCGAGATGCCCTACAAAAGAGACAGGAGCAACCATCAAGGAGATCCCGTAGCCCTCCTCAAGACTTACGAGTCAACCTGGATGAGAATCAAATAGGACGAGATGGGGAAGAAGCCTCTGTTACCCCAGAAAGCAAACCCCTTTCGGAAAACGGTCGCTAGGCCAGCCTTAAACCACAAGCTCCTCAGCATCGAACTCTGCAACGGTCTTGCCAAAGGGAGGATGTTAATGTTTCAACAAGATGAGATCCCCCACCCAGCCAGGACAGGTCGGATCGCCGCAGACCTAGCCTTTCAAGGTCAATTTCAAGACTTGACACTCGAGCGTCGTCTAGCTTTGTAAGCAGAAGAACTAACCGAGATGACCTCCTAGCCCAGTTACGACGTCATCTCTGTAAGAGACCTAGAACGGTCAACAACCCCACACATCTTCATCAATGGTTTGAAGGATGAAGACTTTAAAACCTCCTTAGCCAAAAGACCCGTCAAGACAATGGAAGAACTAAAAGAAAGGGTAGAAAAATTTATCAACCTTGAGGAGTACCGAATGATAAGAAATGAAGTAAACAAGGAAACAACTACGCTAAAATCACATCAAGGTTAAGAATTTCCAACCTGTGGAACGCAACCAAGCTGGAGAAGTACTACAGCTGATCTAGCTATCCAAGTTAGCCTAGTTATTTGAGTTTTTGTTCTTTTGCATTGAAATAAGTTGGACAACATGACCAACATTTTGAACTAATATTTATTTTTCAAATAAGTAAGCTTTTTCAACTCAACCATCATGATTATTATTGTTCATTTGTTTGAACTTTCTCCAATAATATATTGGCCTGTTAATTAAAGCAATAATTTGTTCTACCATTGCCAACATAATTCGCTTGTTTATAGTCTATTAAAATAATTTTATATTTGTTCATGGTTTAACTTGGTTAACCCAGTTTACTAAGACAACTGATCGAGGCCGTACCCGATACAAATAAAAACAGTTTAAGTATAGTACTAAGAAGTGACTCCTAGGTCGTCTCCCAAGGAATATCTTATCAAGCAAAAGGTCGAACACATAGTATGCATAGAAAACAGGGGGGGGTTTTTTTGTATTGAATATTGAATAATTGAAATCAAAACAGAATTAAATCAAAACGAAGAAACAGATAAGGAAAAGCGGATAAACCCCTTTGGCTCGCGTTCACAACTCTATCATCGGTCACAAAAGATCAATTTCTTTCCTCTTCACTGTCCAACTCGTGAGAATTAAATACTAAGCAAAAATTCAATTCTCACCCCAAAACCCAAACCTCTAATTAAGCATTAAAAGCCAAAGCATGGAGTTTTTACGAGTTTGCATAAATTAAGCATTCATACACATGGATTATCTCTATATAATGGAACTAAGCGAACCATAACATATTAATAAGCATGAAAACAGTGAATAAAAACGAAATAGCATTAAGAACAAAACCTCAAGAGTATGTGATACATTACCAAAGGGATTTAACCTAAGAGTTTAGCCTTCCATGAAGAAGAAAAAAACCAAAAACGTGTAGAAAGGGAAGAAAGAGAAACCCTAGCAGCCTCCACAAGCTTGGAGAGCAAAACTAAGCCTTCTCTATGAGAGAGAATGTAAAAAACGTGAATGGAAGCTCTCCCAAGGGTTTACACGAATTTGGCTTTTTAAATCACAAAACGGGCCTAAATCATGGGCCCAAATCCTAAGGAAAGCTTATCTCTAAATTAAGTCTAAAAATATCCTATAGATAAAATCTAAATCTTAAAAGATATAACTAAATCTCAACTAATCCTAAAGATAGATTACAATCTTCACTTCATCATATATCTTCTCTTCCAAAATTAAATCTTCATTCCCAAAATGTCCAAAAAGCCCTTGTGCCAAATATGACCTGAAAATAGAAATAGAATTAATTAGGCTAAATAATCCCAAATTAAACAATATTCAGAATAATAGTCCAATAAACTCTAAATCACTAAATCAAGCTAAACAATGTCAAATAGGCAACAAGTATCAATAATAGGAGTAAAATAATGCAAGGAAAAATAGGAAATAAAATGCTCATCAAATACCCCCACACTTATCCTTTTGCACTCCTGGGCAAAACTAAGAATTAGGACTGAGAAGATCAATATGCACCAAAGTGAATCATGTAACAAGATTACTAAAACTAATGAATGCAAACCTAAGAGATTACATACTTCACAATGAATTCTAGGAAATGCAAAGAAATGGGCAAAATCGAGCACACGAAGAAAATAAGGACCAAAGAATCAAGGCATCCATGAACATCTTCCAATTATTTCAAATATGCAAAGAAAACCAATGACATCAAGAGGGTAGTCACAAAGATGATAGAAACTCACAAGGATCACTCAATAGTGTTTACACTCAAGTGTTTAAGGTTAATCAGTGTTTACACTCAAGGCACATCATGAAAAACAAACACAACCATAGGCTTGACAAGCCTCTAACATCAACAATCAACACACATGCACACTAAGATCAAAAGGTCTTTTCAGGGTTGTAATGGGGCCAAGGACAAGGTAGGATAAAAATATGGGAAATGTAGCTAAAACCCAGGGAATAGAGGAGCAATGGGGAACAAGTAAAAAAAATAAGCACAATCCACCCCAGAATGAAATGGTAAACATAACAACAACCTCTAATTCCAAACCTCCATGCCTCAATCAACCTTTTATTCCATTTTTTTTTCTTTTTCTTCTTCTTCTTCTTCTTTTTTTTTTAATTGCATTACATTGCAGAACTTCATGAACGAAAGAAAAGAAGAAACAATAAAAATGGCATAATGAGATAAAGCCATAATTACATCACCGACCATAGAGGCAAAACCCAAAACTCACAAGAGATGAAGAACAAAGCACCCTCGCTTACTTAATACCCATTCCCAAAACAATTCCAAAGCTCCAACTTTCCCTAAGGTTAGGACAATCATGGTTTTTCAGTCATAGGCTTGTAATGAGCTAAAGAACAAAGAAAAGGGATATAAAGGCTCAAAGGGGCTATCAAAGGATAAATTCATTCAAGGTAGGCTCATATGGCTAGTGGCTTATTCAAGAAAAAAAAACAATGCCTAAATCATTTCAAAATGTGCATGGGAATATCAAGTATCAACAAGAGTCAAGTCAAGTTCTAGAGTGAAAGTAATCCAGAGTGCAATCACACATGAAAGAAAAATTAGGTGGCATATATAGCAATCCACCCACAATTAAGGCTCAAATCCTCACAAAAGGGACAATTCTATCACAGTGTTACCACCTCTTAATTATCAAAAGCAACTTTACACACAGAAATGCATGAATTCAGACACAAGATACCAAGACTCTACTAAAATGAAGCAAAAACATGCAAGAAAATGCCCAAAACTTAGCAAAACCTAAAAAATCAAAGCAAAAATATGCAACCTAAACTACTCTCCCCCCACACTTAAATCACACATTGTCCTCAATGTAAAACAAATAGTAGAATCAGACAGATATAGACAAGTGGAATAAAAGTAGTAAAGAAGGAGAAAAGAAGACTCCCTAAATCATGGTGGGTCAAAAATGGGGTCGACCAATGAGGCTTCCTCCACAGGTGCATCATCCAAAGAAGGGGTAGTGAGGAAAGGCTTGAGTCGGTGACCATTGACTTTGAAGCTCTTGTCTGTGGACTCACTCTTGATCTCCACAGTGCCATAAGGAAACACCTGGGTGACTACAAACGGTCCAATCCATTTAGAGCGGAGCTTTCCACTCATGAGTCCAAGCCTAGAGTTGTAGAGCAACACTTTTTGACCAACCAAGAACTCCTTTCTGGAAATTGAGCTATCATGGAGCTTCTTGGTCTTCTCTTTGTAGAACTTGGAATTCTCATAGGCCTCCAAACGGATCTCATCTAGCTCACTCAACTGCAACTTCCTTTCCTCACCCGCTTGATCAAGAGCTAAGTTACATTGCTTCACAGCCCAATATGCACGGTGCTCTATCTCCACAGGCAGGTGGCACGCCTTACCAAAAACAACCCGATAAGGTGACATCCCTATGGGTGCCTTGTAAGCAGTCCGATGGGCCCATAGAGCATCCTCCAATCGTGTGCTCCAATCCTCTCTATTAGGCTTCACCATCTTCTCCAAAATCCGCTTGATCTCTCTGTTTGAAATCTCAGCTTGCCCATTGGTTTGGGGGTGATATGGTGTAGAAACTTTGTGCACAACCCCATACTTCTTGAGCAAAGCTTGCATGGATCTATTGCAGAAGTGTGTGCCTTGATCACTGACTATGGCTCTAGGTATGCCAAACCTGCAAAGGATATTAGTCCTGACAAAATCTACAACAACCTGAGCATCATTAGTCCTGGTGGCCTTAGCTTCCACCCATTTGGATACATAATCCACAGCAAGTAAGATATAATAAAAACCAAAAGAAACAGGAAAGGGACCCATGAAATCTATACCCCAGACATCAAACACCTCACAGAACAACATAGGTTGTTGCGGCATCTGTTGCCTCCAAGATAGGGTGCCTCCTGCCCTTTGACATTGCTCACATGAGCTGCAGCTTTTGCTTGCATCCTTGAAGATGGTAGGCCAATAAAATCCGAATCCAGCACCTTTCTTGCTGTCCTTTGAGTGCCAAGGTGGCCTCCAACTGGTGAAGCATGGCAAAATTGGAGAACCGATTGGATCTCCTGGTCTGGAATGCACCTGCGAATGACCTGATCACTGCAAAAACGCCACAAATAGGGGTCATCCCATACATAATACTTGGCATCGCTCTTCAATTTGTCTCTTTGAGCTTTGGATGCCAAGGGTGGAAAAACAGATGCAACTATATAATTTACAATATCAGCAAACCAAGGAATAAGGGGAGGGGGATGTGAAACATGCAAAACTAAAAGCTGCTCATCCGGGAAGTCATCCCGGATAGGAAATGCATCCTCCTCTCTCTCTATTCTGCTCAAGTGGTCTGCGACAAGGTTATGCGCACCACTCCTATCCTGAATCTCAAGATCAAACTCCTGGAGGAGCAACATCCATCTAATCAACCTAGGTTTGGAATCTGTCTTTTTCAAAAGATACTTCAGAGCAGCATGATCAGTATACACCACAACCTTAGAACCTAACAGATATGATCTAAACTTATCAAGTGCAAAGACAATGGCTAACAGCTCTTTTTCAGTTGTGGTGTAATTAACTTGTGCTGAATCTAAAGTAATAGATGCATAATAAATCACATGAGACTTCTTACCAACCCTTTGGGAGAGAACTGCTCCCAAAGCATAATTCGAGGCACCGGTCATGAGCTCAAATGGGAGAGTCCAGTCAGGTGGTTGGATGATGGGAGTGGTGGTGAGTGCTCTCTTTAGCTCATCAAACGCCTTCTTGCATTGGTCTCCAAACTCAAATGTGGTATCCTTTTGAAGCAAGTTGGATAGTGGAAGGGCTATCTTGCTAAAGTTCAGAATAAACCTGCGATAGAAACCTGCATGGCCAAGAAAAGAACGCACCTCTCGCACGCAAGAGGGGTAAGGCAAATGTGATATTACATGCAGCTTAGCAGGGTCAACCTCTATGCCCTTATGCGAAATAATGTGCCCTAAGACTATGCCTTGTTCTACCATAAAATGACATTTTTCAAAATTCAAGACAAGGTTAGTCTCAATGCACCTATTAAGCACCTTAGACAAACTATCAAGACATGCATCAAAAGAGGAACCATATACACTAAAATCATCCATGAAGACCTCTATGAAATGCTCAAGTAAGTCATTAAAAATACTCATCATACATCTTTGAAAAGTGCCAGGAGCATTGCATAGGCCAAAAGGCATCTTTCTATAAGCAAATGTACCAAAAGGACAGGTAAATGTAGTCTTATGTTGGTCCTCTGGTGCAATACATATTTGGAAATAACCAGAGAAACCATCTAAGAAGCAATAGTGAGATTTACCTGCCAGGCGCTCCAACATCTGATCAATGAAGGGAAGAGGAAAGTGATCCTTGCGGGTCGCCTGGTTGAGCTTCCTATAATCAATGCAGACTCTCCAACTGTTCTGCACTCTAGTGGGAATCAGCTCATCCTTCTCATTTTTGACAACTGTCACCCCAGACTTCTTGGGAACTACTTGAACCGGGCTTACCCAAGTGCTGTCTGAAATGGGGTAGATAATGCCAGCTTGCAGCAGCTTAGTGACCTCTTTCTTTACCACATCAAGAATCTGGGGGTTCAACCGTCTCTGGGGTTGTCTCACTGGTTTAGCCCCATCCTCCAATAAAATCCGATGCATGCACATGGAGGGGCTAATACCAGGTATGTCTGCCAAAGTCCATTCTATTGCCCTTTTGTTTGCTCTAATCACATCCAGCAGCTTCTTCTCTTGATCAACAGAAAGGGAGGTAGAGATGATCACTGGAAGTTTCTGCTCAGCCTCCAAGTAAGCATATTAGAGATGAGGAGGAAGGGGCTTCAGGTCCAATAAAGGTGCCTGCATCACAGATGGAACTAAAGGAGCAGCAGAATTGGATTCTGCCGCCTGCACCTGAACAAGTGAATTAGACTCATGCAAAACAGAAATGGGGTTAGCATGATCTGAATCTATATCATATGAATCAACAGATGCAGTAGCAGAATTTAAAAACTGGTCAATTTCAATGCATGCAGTGCACATTTCGGAATCAGAACATGCAGAACAAGTAAATGAGCTAGTGAAAGATGGCAAATCATAATCATGCAAAAAGTCTAGAACATGCTCATCAATCAGATCATCAATCAAGTCAACATGAAAAACAGAGTGGTCATCAGAAAAATGTTTCATAGCATCAAAAATATTGAATCGAACCACACTGTCATCAAATTCCATGGAAAGTGTACCTGCATGCACAACTATCTTGGTTCGGGCTGTTTTCAAAAATGGTCTGATCGAGGCCGTACCCGATCAAAATAAAAGGTGTTTATTCTGTAGTACTAGGAAGGTGATCCTAGGTCGTTTCCCAGCGAATATCGGTCTAGGCAAAGTATCAAACACGTAGTGTGCAGTAAAATGGGGGGGTTTTTGTGTGTGACAAATGTGAAGAACAAAACATAAACAGAATATAAAAACTAAGAAAATCAGAAACAAAAGCGGGCAAACCCCTTTGGCTACGTACACTACTCAATCCTAGCTCACTAAAGATCGATTCCTCTCCTCTCCTCTGTCCAACTCGTGATAACCAAATACTAAGCGAAAATTCAGTTATCACTCCAAACCCTAACTTCTAATTAAGCATCAGAAACCAGAATTGGAGTTTTTACGAGTTAATACAAATTAAGCATTTATATTCATGTATTATCTCTACGAAATGGAATTAAGCAAACCACTACACATCGATAAACATGAAAACAAAGAAGAGAAAACGAAATTGCATTAATAACAAGAGCTCAAGAGTAGATAATACAATACCAAAGGGATTAACCCTTGAAGTCTAGCCTTCCATGGCCATAAATGAAGAAAAACGAGTAGAAATGGGGAAGAACAAAACCCTAGCAGCCACCACCACTTGGGAGAGCCAAGAGAGAAGTTCTAACCTAGAGAGAGAGTGAGAAATCTGAAATGGGAGTGTGTCTTGGGGGTTACACGAATTTCCCCTCTTTAGTCATGAAAATGGGCCTAAAACATGGGCCCAAGTCCTAAGAAACACTATTCTGAACATTACAATTAAAAAGGGACCTAAATGCAAATTACAATCTTCACTTCAATACTTCAATCTTCATTTCCAAACTTCCCAAAGTGTCCTTGTGCCAAATATTACCTGAAAATAGAAATAGAATTAATTAGGCTAAATAATTCCAAATTAAACAATATTCGGAATATTAGTCCAATAAACTCAAAATCACTAAATCAAGCTAATCAATGTCAAATGGGCAACAAGTATCAATAATAGGAGTAAAATAATGCAAGGAATAATGGGAAATAAAATGCTCATCATGGTCTCCCTAATATGATAGGGACAGCACTACGAGAGGTGTCCTCTTCCATATCAAGAATATAAAAATCAGCAGGAAAGATAAGCTCTTCAACCCGAACCAAGACATCCTCTATCAAACCTGCGGGGTAGGTAGTAGATCTATTTGCCAAATGAATAACCACACCCATAGGTTGAAGGGGTCCAAGTGAAAGAGACTTGAAAACAGACATAGGCATAACATTAATAGATGCTCCTAAATCTAGCAAAGCATTCTCAAATTTAGTATTACCTATGATACAAGGCACAGAGAAAGTTCCAGGATCCTTACACTTTTCAGGAATATGAGGGACGGGTTTACCTATAAGAGCAGAGACATTTCTTCCCATGCTGATCCTCTCATTGCCCTTGAGCTTCCGTTTGTGTGTGCATAGATCCTTCAAGAACTTTGCATACCTTGGAATTTTCTTGATTGCATCAAGAAGGGGTATGTTGACTTCCACCTTCCTGAATGTGTCAAGTATCTCTTTGTCAATCTCTTCCATTTTCTTGCTTTGAGTCACCCCCCTTGGTGGGAAAGGAAGAGGAATGGGGGGTGGTTGTTGGGCAGCAGCAGGTGTTGTGCTTGTGGAAGGCTGAGCTGGATGGGATTTTCTGGTACTTGTGTGCTCACTCTCCTCGACCATTTGGCTCTTCTTGTTGGTTGAAACTAGATCATCTTTGTTGAGGTCAGATTCTGGTGTGGGTGTGACAATCTGCTGCCCTGACCTTAGACTAATGGCATTCACATTCTGGTTTGGATTGATCACTGTTTGGGATGGCAACTTGTTAGAATTCTGAGATTGCATAGTGTTGATTGTTGTTGCCATCTGTCCCATCTGATTGGTCAAAGATTGAATGGAGGCCTCTTGTCTTTGAATGGATGCTCTAGTTTCCTGTTGGAATTGGAGATTTCGCATGGTCATTCATTTCATCAGCTCTTCCAATGAAGGCTGCTGCTCAGTACTAGGAGCTGGTGGTGCAGAATTAGCCTGTTGTTGTCTCTGTTGCTGGACTGGAGGAGGTACATATGGTGGTCTAGAATTGTTCTGAAATTGAACCTGTGAAGGTTGCTGCTGATCAGACCATCTCAGGTTGGGATGGTTCCTCCAACCAGGGTTGTATCTGTTGGTAGAGAGATCAAAGTTCTATGGCTGCTGGTTTCTACTGTTGAAGATGTTGGCGGCATATGCCTCAGGTTGGTCAGCACCAGTCGTGGGCTGCTGCTGCACAGAAGGGCATGCATCTGTGGGGTGCTCAGCGGATGTGCATATGCCACATAATCTAGCAGGCAGAGACAACTTCTTCTGGTTGATGGCCAATTGAGTGACCAAAGTTGTAAGTGAATCTATCTTCTGTTCAAGCTTCTCAACCTTACCAGAACTTGTGCCAACATCATTCACTCCTCTCACTATGATTGCATCGCTGTTGCCCCTTGCATGGAATTGTTGACAATTGGAAGCCATCTTCTCAATCTTGACTCTGGCTTCTAAAGGTGTCATGTCTCCTAGGGCACCACCACTTGCAGCATCAAGCATGTTTCTCTCCATGAGGTTGAGACCTTCATAGAAATATTGAATAAGCAACTGCTCTGAGATCTGATGGTGGGGGCAGCTCGCACACAGTCTCTTGAATCTCTCCCAATACTCGTAGAGACTTTCTCCACTTTGTTGCCTGATGCCTGATATATCCTTTCGGATTGCTGTTGTTCTGCATGCAGGGAAGAATTTCTCCAAAAATGCCCTCTTCAGGTCATCCCAGACTGTGATAGAACCAGGGGCCAGATCGTACAACCAATCCTTGGCTAGCCCCTCTAGGGAGTGTGTGAATGCCTTAAGACAAACATGATCCTCTTGCACATCATGTGGTTTCATAGTAGCACAGACAATATGGAACTGCTTGAGATGTTTATGAGGATCCTCACCTGCAAGACCATTAAACTTGGGCAACAAATGAATTAGTCCAGACCTTAGCTCATACGGGTCATCGGGATACTGGATGCACAAATCTTCAATAGTGAAATCAGGTGCAGCCAGCTCCCTCAATGTCCTCTCACGTGGTGGAGGTTGAGCCATATTTTCAGAATAATCAGAATAAGAATCAGAATTTATAGGAATAAAAGAAAAAGAAGCAGACTCACTATGTAAAGACTCAATAGGCTCACTACCTATGGACTGGTTCCTATTTTGTCTAACTAGTCTGTGATAAGTTCTATCAATTTCAGGGTTATATGGATGAAAGTAGCTTGGGTTGCCCCTAGTCATGTACTGAACAGAACACCATTAAGCATAGCAAACTGTCACTAATATACATGACCAAAATAGGCAACAAAATTTTTTATTTTTTAAAATTTTTTTCTTTATTTTTTTCAGCACCCTAAAATCATGAAAACATACCACAAAAAGTTTGAGGACA
The DNA here is from genome assembly GCA_037953625.1 of Crotalaria pallida. Lineage (NCBI taxonomy): Eukaryota > Viridiplantae > Streptophyta > Magnoliopsida > Fabales > Fabaceae > Crotalaria > Crotalaria pallida. The sequence goes on from CM075650.1 coordinate 19,074,757, forward strand.
AAATTCAAAAGGGAACCAAGTCAAACAATTAAATCAGAGACCAAAAACTAAGAAAATAAAACTTGTAAAATAAAAAAGAAATAGTAAAACGGCTTTTTCAGGATCCAGACGAAGGAGTTTTCTGACGAAGTGAGAAAAATCATATTATTCAGAAAATTCCCTTCAATTTGATATAAAATTCGTCAAATTCCGAGTTACGGGTCAAAAGTTGCGACGATTTGAAGAAAGTGCTGCTAAAACTTGGAAAATTTTTCTGGAACTCACAACCAGTGATGATCTGAGTGATCGTGGTGCCTCAAAACCTTTTTATATGATAAAAGTAGTGTGGATATAAATTTTCGTGCAAAAATTCCACCCACAACTATGTGAACTAGCAACCACAGAATCAATCAAATACACTAATTGCAACAAAATAGCAAAACAGCAAACAGTGCAACTTCAACCGGTTATCAGAATTGACTACTAGACCCTAAATCAGACACGACACACTATAATAACTATACTAACTACGACACTAACTAACTACTAATGACCTTTGGCAAGAACCGATAGTCCCCGGCAACGGCGCCAAATTTTGATCGAGGTCGTACCCGATACAAATAAAAACAGTTTAAGTATAGTACTAAGAAGTGACTCCTAGGTCGTCTCCCAAGGAATATCTTATCAAGCAAAAGGTCGAACACATAGTATGCATAGAAAACAGGGGGGGTTTTTTTTGTATTGAATATTGAATAATTGAAATCAAAACAGAATTAAATCAAAACGAAGAAACAGATAAGGAAAAGCGGATAAACCCCTTTGGCTCGCGTTCACAACTCTATCATCGGTCACAAAAGATCAATTTCTTTCCTCTTCACTGTCCAACTCGTGAGAATTAAATACTAAGCGAAAATTCAATTCTCACCCCAAAACCCAAACCTCTAATTAAGCATTAAAAGCCAAAGCATGGAGTTTTTACGAGTTTGCATAAATTAAGCATTCATACACATGGATTATCTCTATATAATGGAACTAAGCGAACCATAACATATCAATAAGCATGAAAACAGTGAATAAAAACGAAATAGCATTAAGAACAAAACCTCAAGAGTATGTGATACATTACCAAAGGGATTTAACCTAAGAGTTTAGCCTTCCATGAAGAAGAAAAAAACCAAAAACGTGTAGAAAGGGAAGAAAGAGAAACCCTAGCAGCCTCCACAAGCTTGGAGAGCAAAACTAAGCCTTCTCTATGAGAGAGAATGTAAAAAACGTGAATGGAAGCTCTCCCAAGGGTTTACACGAATCTGGCTTTTTAAATCACAAAACGGGCCTAAATCATGGGCCCAAATCCTAAGGAAAGCTTATCTCTAAATTAAGTCTAAAAATATCCTATAGATAAAATCTAAATCTTAAAAGATATAACTAAATCTCAACTAATCCTAAAGATAGATTACAATCTTCACTTCATCATATATCTTCTCTTCCAAAATTAAATCTTCATTCCCAAAATGTCCAAAAAGCCCTTGTGCCAAATATGACCTGAAAATAGAAATAGAATTAATTAGGCTAAATAATCCCAAATTAAACAATATTCAGAATAATAGTCCAATAAACTCTAAATCACTAAATCAAGCTAAACAATGTCAAATAGGCAACAAGTATCAATATTAGGAGTAAAATAATGCAAGGAAAAATAGGAAATAAAATGCTCATCAACAACACCATCGAATTTTAAGCGTTCGTTTTTATCATTATACAAAGATAATTAGTCTAATTATCTGGAACAATGTCACTCAAACGCCACCACCCCTCCTTGACCAGCCACCAGGTTGGCCGTGATACGAAATTAACGAGTCTTAAACTAAGATCTTAACTTCGAAGGCATGTACATTACGCAACCCCTATTTCCCTAACAATCTTGGGGATGGCGGATATCGAGTCCCATTCCAGGCTAGGAATTGCCGGCACTCGTGTTGCTATAAAAATATATGATAACATCTTGCCCATCTTGGCTAAGTTGATCACCCAAGACACAGATGAAGAGGGATAGCAAAGAAGAAGAAGAAGAAGAAGAAGAAGAAGAAGAAGAAGAAGAAGAAGAAGAAGAAGAAGAAGAAAGAAGAGAAAGAATGACATCTCGCCTATAAGCCGATCATCCAAGACACAAATGAAGAAGAAGAAATGGATACTATGAAGAGCAAGAAGATGGGCATAAAGAAAGAGAATACTGAATTTAAGTCTTGGAAGAAGGAAAAGGAAAACGTAAAGATTTCATTTTCACCAAGTCCTACACAAAGTTTAAGCCAAAGCATCCAAGACATCCTAGACATTCCGGATAAAATAATAATTTTAATACTATGGTTGGCACAAACTTTGGCCATCATGGACAGCTTGGAAGTCCTAGACATCATGGGTCCATGAATTTATTAAACTTGTCCCAAATAAAATTACCTTGGACATCCAAGTAAATATGGTCAGGTCGCCTCGCCCAGCATGGAAGTTTCGACCAACCCGGTCCGATCATTCTTCATCTAAGAAGCGTGGAGTCCGTCCACCACATCCCGTTTACCTTGGTAAAGGTGATCACCAACGGCAAAATAAAATTCTATTCACCTTGGTTGGCCCGTCATCCAACTACTAGACCCACCGCCTTGTCTATGACATGACACTAGCTCGGGGGCAACTGTTGTGGACATGTGACTAAGCCAAGTTGACCAGGTTAACCAAGTTGGCCATGCTGACTAAAACGAACAAGATAACCATGTTTGTAACATCCCTCATTTTCATAAAAAGAATAAATAATTATTTTATTATTGAAAATTATTTTAAGGGAAACATTTTGGAAAAAAAATAAATTAAAAGGAAGCATATTTTGGAAATAAAATAGCTTTGGCAAGGAAAGATTTAAATGAAACATGTAAAAAGTATTATTTTAGTAAAATAGCATACAAAGATCAGGCAATATCTCCTTCGTTAACCGTTGGATCTTGCTCAAATTTGTAGACAAGGTTCCTAACCTTTTAATCTTAACATCCAACAGTGGATTGTTTTTTGTGAAGTAAATCTTTTAAAATAAATTTTTCTGTGAAACATTTATTTAATAGTATATTTTGGGATTTTTAAAAGTGTTTAACCATTTAAGTCATCATTTAACCGGTTAAAGACATCAGATATGCAGAAAAAACAAGTCGGTTTAGCTCGAAAATTCGAGATAAAAAAGTGGATTCTCTTTCCTTAAGCCACATAACACCCAATAACACCTCAAGACAAGTGTGTGGTGTAGAAGAAGGAAGGGTAGCATGTGTAGCTCACCCTTATCTCATCCTTGCACCATCTCATGTCTCTTTCCCTTTCTATAAATATAGGTTTTTGGGGCTGAGCTATTGCAAGAATTTCCCCTCTGTTTTCCATACCAAAACTCTATCAAAATACACTCTTGATTCGTGCATATAGTTTGATTTGAGTTATTGCACATAAAACTCATGATTAGTGAGTGAAAAGCTTGAGAACTGTGACACCCTTTTCCCAATAACAGTAAATACTATAATTATTAAGTATTACTTTCAAATATATGGACTTGTGAGTATTAAGAAAATATGAAAGTGAAATTTTTCTTTTTAAAGCGGGTGCACAAATCAACACTTGGAATTCTCGGAGAATAAACTCTACAGAATTTCAAAACAGTTGTATCGAATTCGGCGATTTCTAAAACCTTTTCAAAAGTTAGGTAACATTCGTCTTTTGGAATCGTATTTATATCATAGAGAATAACTGAAGCTACCCTTTCTTTATTTCATAGAACTGATACCATCGAATAGTTTTCACAACCGAACTCTCAAATAGGTTAAATCAGAGTAAGCGGAAATTATCGGACTATGCCATGGATAGGAATATAAACATAGGTTTTATATATAGGAAAGTCATAAGTACATAGCCCAATATCAGAGTCTCCAAGTTCCAAAATATACAAGTCCATAAACAGATCTACATAGCAGTGTAACCAAAACCCTAGAGTACTCCAAAAGTATATCTACAACATATATACGTAACCAAAATATAACTCTAAGGGTGGTCACGTAGATCTGACAGCATCATATGTAGTAGTAGTGATAGCAGTAGTCTCCATGAAGCAAAAGTAGTAAGGTAGTAGCATCATCATCAACACAGCAGCAGCAAGATCTCCTCCACAGCATCCACACATCGGACCCTCTGATCCTCATCACATACCCTATGCACATACCTAGGGATCATCGTCCCTCCAATCATTCCCAGTAGAATGCACGACAGGCTCGCTCCCACTATCGTCCTCCACCGGATCCTCCTCGATCTCATCCGAAGGAGAGTGTACCCTACCACTGGGTACCGGGTCAGGTGATGGTGATACCCTGACTGGGCTCCTCGGATCAGAAGGGGGAGTCTCCTCGCGGACGATTCTCGAGGTAAAAGGGTGAGAGCGGGTAGGTCGAAAATGAAAGCTGTGATAAGAGCGAGCTGGTCGCATGGGAGGTGGTCCATGGGAAGTATAAAACGGGGGTACGTGCATAGTGTATATGATGGGAATCCTAAACCTACGAGGACGGAATCGAATCAACAGGTTCGGGTGGTAGAAGGTAATCTCTACCTCTCCCTCGAACACCGCGCGATGGTCCTCATAGATCCATGTGCCACTAGGGAGTGGCTGGATCTCGATGCAAGCAATGTAACGAGACATCACCTACAAGGGCATAGGGGTAAGCAATTCTATACACATAATCAACAGAGAATAAATTATATAATGTGAGTATGTAAATATGCAATTATAAATAACAATCATATTTAGCACTTAGCAAGTATTGAATGCAAGTAGGATGCTCACACTTGTTTCATTTATCATAATTAATGCAAATGACTGGCATGATGCATGAATTTAGCTCTCAAGCCTATCTCCATCATTCCATGTCACTCTCTGACGTCCATCCCTGACAACCCAGCACTCAACAGTGCATTGTATTCCTAGGTATACAACAATTCGTACATTCACCTAGAATGTACACGACAAGCTTGGAATCCATGCCACCCGAGCATATCCCGTCATCCAAACGGACCGTCATCCAAACGGTATAACCATATCGGCATCCACTCAGCCGACCACGTCAACGACGTGTCATCAAGCAAGCGTATTGGCACTCCCAGAGGCCCTCCACATGTTTACCAAAAACATGATATACGTCCTACCATCCAAACTCAAGAATGAATGCATTACTTTACTTAAAGGGGAATTGATTGATGTTTTGTCCTTTTATTAATACATTACGTGCCTCCCGAGCAACGTGTCATTATTCAAATAAAAACATCATGACGTCAATCAATTTCCTTTAATTCCAAGATCACTTGGTTTATTGTCCTTTAAGTGTTACAAAATAACTTAGAATTGAAAATGGTATTTTTCAATATATGACTAAAAATACTAGAGTGTTTTCCATAATACTCGAGTAATTCATCAGTTTCCAGATTTTACTCGAGTAGTTCATAATTATACTCGAGTCGTTCATGTCTTTTTAGAGATTTAAGTTTTCAGATCTTCATAAATATACTCAAGTAATTTGTAACATCCTAAACCTTATTTTAAATGAAATTATTATTAAAAACCTAGGAAAATTTTGAAATAATGACTTAACAAATTTTGGTGGATAGGTGAGTGGTAAATATAAGTCCTAGGGGTTGTATAGAAGGTAGTTGTGGCTTCGGGCAAAGTCATATAATCGAAATCGGGAGTTAAATCGGCGTTTTCGATGTTAGAGATCGACCGAAAAGAGAAAATTAGAAATTTATTATAGGATGCTAAGAAAATAAATTCCACCGTTGGATATGAAGTTTATGGGGTGAAGAAGCTTGTCTAAAAATTTGGACCCGATCCGACGGTTAACGAAAAAGTTACGGCGAATCGAAGGTTGAAAACCCTGATTCCCGCCCAGGCGCACCAGCCATGCGCCCAGGCGGGTGCACTATTCATTGGTGCACCAACCAGTGAAAAACCCGCCCAGGCGAGGCACCATTTCGCCCAGGCGAGCCGCACCACGCACCAGCCGCACCAGATTCGCGTCTTGGCGCGCCAAACTCACACCTGACCGCACCAGTTCACGCATCAGATGCACCAGCAGCACCAGCTGGTGCCAGGACTCGCCCAAGCGAGCGCGACCAGCAGCACCAGATCTGGTGCGTTGGATTAAAACTTGGGGGCCAAGTTGTGGCCTCTTGGCCACACGATTTCCTCAGCTGATTGAAAGGCAAAGACAACATCAAAAACACAACACTCCTTCATCCTTCATCACCATCATCAACCCACCATCTCCATCAATTCTCTCAAGCTCCAAGAGCACTCCATCACTGTTCATCATCAAACACTTGATTTTGGGCATCTCAAACCCAAAACCAACAAAACCCCATCAAGCCTTGCACCATGGGAGTGGGTTGAAGCCTCATTCTCTTCCTCCTTCCTCCACACGATTTGCTCCCTCCTTCCTTCTTCTTGGATTTTTCAATTTTCATCATCACTTGGGGTAAGTTAGCTTCATGCCATATGCTCATTTCCTTTCCATTCCAACTCTCCTTAGTTCATAAATTTGGTTCTAAAACCCTTAGGGGTCTTGCACTCATGGATATGTAGGGTTTTGGTTCCATGCCTTCCAACTCAAACCAAGTCAAGGACAAGGAACTCACACACCAAGGATCCAAGAGCTAGGACTTGAGATTCATCATCACCTCTTAAGAAGGTAAGAGGGTTCGTATTACCTTAGCTTAGGAAGTAGATTCTCTTTAGTTATAGTGATGGCTAGGGGTAGAGAGGGAGTATGGCACAAAAACCTTAGGGTATTTGATAATGAAAATAAAGGAAATAATTAGAGGAGAATAGAAAGAGTAACTAGTGCAATGTGTGAGAACAAATACATAAATGATGATGGTTAGAAAAGGAATGATGGACTAAGTAGATATGTAATTGGAGAGAAATGAGAATAACTAATTGACAAATCATAAGAAAGTTATAAAGGAAATTAAGAGTGGATAATAGAGCGAAAATAATTAGAGACTCGTTGTAAGCTTGAAAAGATATGGAAATTGTGGAAGGAATGAAATATTATATTATTGGGATAACCAAGAGATAGGTAAAGAAAAGGGAAAATGTTAGTGATAGACTTGTTTTAATTTGGGAGGATGATGGGCAATGAATATGGAAAATATAGAGATAAGTGTGCTAAGTGAAAGGGATGTTTGTTTTAGATAATGACTTGAGTTGAATAATGGAAGTGAAAGGAAATTAGATAATAAATGGATTAGTAATGAGTGTAATAATTGGACAATGGGAAATTATATTGTTAATGTGAGAAAGGCCCACCTATTTAGGTGTGGATATAGGAATGTGAAAAGGTGAGTTTAGGTATAATGACCCTCCCAAAGGGAGTGTGACTATACTAACGAATAGGAAGGACCCTTCCAAATGGAAGTGAGAATAGGCGTAATTTAAGAATGACCCTCCGAAAGAAGTGGATATTATTTTCATGACCCTCCGAAAGGAGTTGATATTATTTTCAGGACCCTCCGAAAGGAGTGGATATTATTTTCACGACCCTCCGAAAGGAGTGGATATTATTATAATGAGCCTCCCTAAGTGGAGTTGGATAATGACCCTCCAAAAGGAGTATGGATATAATGACCCTCCCTAATAGGAGTGTGAATATACATAAATGGACCCTCCATAACGGAGCGTGTATATGTAAATGGACCCTCCATAACGGAGCGTGTATATGTAAATGGACCCTCCATAACGGAGCGTGTATATAAATGGACCCTCCATAACGGAGCGTGTATATAAATGGACCCTCCCTAACGGAGCGTGTATATAAATGGACCCTCCATAACGGAGTGTGTATAGAATAGGACCATCCACAATGGAGAGTGAATTATAGACCCTCCCGTAGGGAGTGTGACTAAATATAATTAGGACCCGCCAATATGGTGTGCGTAAATGTAATTAGGACCCGCCCTCGTGGTGAGCGAACAAATGATAATAGGACCCACCGAAAGGTGAGCGAAGAATAGAAAGGAATGGAAAGTCTAGAAAGGCATAGGGAAAATATGTAACTGAAGTCATAAGGAAATGTTGAGCTGTATAAAAGGAAAGTGAGGTAGTATATGATTTGGATAGTATGGTGTAGGGTAGGTCCTTGGTTTATTACTATGCTTTTGTAGAAACTATATTTCTAAGTTCTGTGTAATGCTACCCTTCTTGATATATTTTTACAGGTGAAGAAGGAGCTTACACGAGTATGGCCGGGCAGGATTACACTCCACCTCGTGGAATGCTGCTTAGTTAGTTGAGTGACCCTGTGTGGGTCAATAGTTTAATATTTTGGGAATTTGATATATATAATATTTTGGGAAAGCAAACCCACTTTAGAATTGTAATCATTTTCTGAAAAGTGTAATTGAACTGAGTTGTATTTTGGCCCTGCTGGCCATTGTTGTTGAAAAGAAGTTTTATGCAGGTTAATCAGGAAATCAATATTTTGGGAATGTCCCTAAAACAAAGGAAACTCCGTCCAATTTTACGGAGATTTTTATAATAAGCAAATCTAACTAAGAGTTTTTATGATCATCTATAAGTTTAAAAGAAAAATTTTCCAATCCTCAATTAATTAAGGGTAAAAGTAACTAGGGTGTTACATTTTGGTATCAGAGCAGTTTTCCTTGGCCTTGGAGTGTGAATTCATTACTCCAATGGTTACTCATCAAGCGAGTAACCAATGTAAAGTTGGGTGTTAAGTGTTAGAGTTGAGATAGAAATCCCATTAGGATTATGATTGGATATATATGTGTGTGAAGTTATGTATGCCTATGTATGCTATTCTCTGTTATGTATGAATTAGTGGTATTAGTTATTGGTGAATTCTCAAGTAGGTTAGAATTATAATAAACTAGGATAAAGTTTGAGAGAAAAATTTGGTAGGACAACACTAGGATAAGTGGAATAGGGATTAGAAATAGATAATAACTAATGTGCGAATATGAGTGAATAGCATTCATTTTAATATTTTGTATATGTGTTGATGTGCAATGTTGCCATGTATGTTTGAATGATATGTGCGCTTGATTTGATATTTTAGGCATAGTTAAGGAATTGTAGAACTCAGGGTAGAACATAACCAAACCCATGATGTTGTTGTTGTTTAATGGATTGTAAGAGTAGGATTGGTCGTCCTGGCTCTTACATCTGTTAAGTGACGATATCATCAGTAAACTCGACAGTGATATTACTGTTGATGAATGTGAGATTGGGACTGACCACCTCGATCTTTGCATTTATTAATGGCTGATGTCATTGAAAGTTTTTGAGAAGAATAGAAACCAATCCGACGATGAAGAAAGGAAATCAGTCTGAATAGTACCTTTTCCAAACCTCTGCTGCAAAATTCCTGAAGGAACCCAATGAACCCAAGGAACCATCTCCAATTTCCTTGGAGAGTTAAACCTGGTTTTAGAAATCCAAAGACCTATTCGGAGTCTTACTAGCAAGAATCTTGAGAACGATTAGCCACGAGAAAAACCAACCTTAAAAACCTCATAGGGTTCCCGCACTGAGACTAACCGAGTTGAACCATAGACCGAACTCTTTATAGAGTGCAAGAAATTGGTGGCGTACTAATGCAAGTGGTATGCCGACTCCAAGTGGGGGAGTGGAACCAAAGGGAAGTGAGTATTGTAGTCGAAGGACCCTGCAATGGGATGGTTCTCCATTAAAGGAATCGAACGGAATTTCGGGGACGAAATTCCAATAAGTGAGGGAGAATTGTAACATCCTAAACCTTATTTTAAATGAAATTATTATTAAAAACCTAGGAAAAATTTGAAATAACGACTTAACGAATTTTGGTGGATAGGTGAGTGGTAAATATAAGTCCTAGGGGTTGTATAGAAGGTAGTTGTGGCTTCGGGCAAAGTCATATAATCGAAATCGGGAGTTAAATCGGCGTTTTCGATGTTAGAGATCGACCGCAAAGAGAAAATTAGAAATTTATTATAGGATACTAAGAAAATAAATTCCACCGTTGGATATGAAGTTTATGGGGTGAAGAAGCTTGTCTAAAAATTTGGACCCGATCCGACGGTTAACGAAAAAGTTACGGTGAATCGAAGGTTGAAAACCCTGATTCTCGCCCAGGCGCACCAGCCATGCGCCCAGGCGGGTGCACTATTCATTGGTGCACCAACCAGTGAAAAACCCGCCCAGGCGAGGCACCATTTCGCCCAGGCGAGCCGCACCACGCACCAGCCGCACCAGATTCGCTTCTTGGCGCGCCAAACTCACACCTAACCGCACCAGTTCACGCATCAGATGCACCAGCAGCACCAGCTGGTGCCAGGACTCGCCCAAGCGAGCGCGACCAGAAGCACCAGATCTGGTGCGTTGGATTAAAACTTGGGGGCCAAGTTGTGGCCTCTTGGCCACACGATTTCCTCAGTTGATTGAAAGGCAAAGACAACATCAAAAACACAACACTCCTTCATCCTTCATCACCATCATCAACCCACCATCTCCATCAATTCTCTCAAGCTCCAAGAGCACTCCATCACTCTTCATCATCAAACACTTGATTTTGGGCATCTCAAACCCAAAACCAACAAAACCCCATCAAGCCTTGCACCATGGGAGTGGGTTGAAGCCTCATTCTCTTCCTCCTTCCTCCACACGATTTGCTCCCTCCTTCCTTCTTCTTGGATTTTTCAATTTTCATCATCACTTGGGGTAAGTTAGCTTCATGCCATATGCTCATTTCCTTTCCATTCCAACTCTCCTTAGTTCATAAATTTGGTTCTAAAACCCTTAGGGGTCTTGCACTTATGGATATGTAGGGTTTTGGTTCCATGCCTTCCAACTCAAACCAAGTCAAGGACAAGGAACTCACACACCAAGGATCCAAGAGCTAGGACTTGAGATTCATCATCACCTCTTAAGAAGGTAAGAGGGTTCGTATTACCTTAGCTTAGGAAGTAGATTCTCTTTAGTTATAGTGATGGCTAGGGGTAGAGAGGGAGTATGGCACAAAAACCTTAGGGTATTTGATAATGAAAATAAAGGAAATAATTAGATGAGAATAGAAAGAGTAACTAGTGCAATGTGTGAGAACAAATACATAAATGATGATGGTTAGAAAAGGAATGATGGACTAAGTAGATATGTAATTGGAGAGAAATGAGAATAACTAGTTGACGAATCATAAGAAAGTTATAAAGGAAATTAAGAGTGGATAATAGAGTGAAAATAATTAGAGACTCGTTGTAAGCTTGAAAAGATATGGAAATTGTGGAAGGAATGAAATATTATATTATTGGGATAACCAAGAGATAGGTAAAGAAAAGGGAAAGTGTTAGTGATTGACTTGTTTTAATTTGGGAGGATGATGGGCAATGAATATGGAAAATATAGAGATAAGTGTGCTAAGTGAAAGGGATGTTTGTTTTAGATAATGACTTGAGTTGAATAATGGAAGTGAAAGGAAACTAGATAATAAATGGATTAGTAATGAGTGTAATAATTGGACAATGGGAAATTATATTGTTAATGTGAGAAAGGCCCACCTATTTAGGTGTGGATATAGGAATGTGAAAAGGTGAGTTTAGGTATAATGACCCTCCCAAAGGGAGTGTGACTATACTAACGAATAGGAAAGACCCTTCCAAATGGAAGTGAGAATAGGCATAATTTAAGAATGACCCTCCGAAAGGAGTGGATATTATTTTCTTGACCCTCCGAAAGGAGTGGATATTATTTTCCTGACCCTCCGAAAGGAGTGGATATTATTTTCATGACCCTCCGAAAGGAGTGGATATTATTATAATTACCCTCCCTAAGTGGAGTTGGATAATGACCCTCCGAAAGGAGTATGGATATAATGACCCTCCCTAAGAGGAGTGTGAATATATATAAATGGACCCTCCATAAAGGAGCGTGTATATGTAAATGGACCCTCCATAACGGAGCGTGTATATCTAAATGGACCCTCCATAACGGAGCGTGTATATAAATGGACCCTCCATAACGGAGCGTGTATATAAATGGACCCTCCATAACGGAGTGTGTATAGAATAGGACCCTCCACAATGGAGTGTGAACTATAGACCCTCCCGTAGGGAGTGTGACTAAATATAATTAGGACCCGCCAATATGGTGTGCGTAAATGTAATTAGGACCCTCCCTCGTGGTGAGCGAACAAATGATAATAGGACCCACCGAAAGGTGAGCGAAGAATAGAAAGGAATGGAAAGTCTAGAAAGGCATAGGGAAAATATGTAACTGAAATTATAAGGAAATGTTGAGCTGTATAAAAGGAAAGTGAGGTAGTATATGATTTGGATAGTATGGCGTAGGGTAGGTCCTTGGTTTATTACTATGCTTTTGTAGAAACTATATTTCTAAGTTCTGTGTAATGCTACCCTTCTTGATATATTTTTACAGGTGAAGAAGGAGCTTACACGAGTATGGTCGGGCAGGATTACACTCCACCTCGTGGAATGCTGCTTAGTTAGTTGAGTGACCCTGTGTGGGCCAATAGTTTAATATTTTGGGAATTTGATATATATAATATTTTGGGAAAGCAAACCCACTTTAGAATTGTAATCATTTTCTGAAAAGTGTAATTGAACTGAGTTGTATTTTGGCCCTGCTGGCCATTGTTGTTGAAAAGAAGTTTTATGCAGGTTAATCAGGAAATCAATATTTTGGGAATGTCCCTAAAACAAAGGAAACTCCGTCCGATTTTACGGAGATTTTTATAATAAGCAAATCTAACTAAGAGTTTTTATGATCATCTATAAGTTTAAAAGAAAAATTTTCCAATCCTCAATTAATTAAGGGTAAAAGTAACTAGGGTGTTACATAATTCATGAGATACTCGAGTAGTTCATTACCCAGAATACTCGAGTAGTTCATATATTACTCGAGTTGTTCATCAATTTTTAATCTTGTTGCATCTGAAATACTCGAGTGTAGAGCCTGATTCTCAAGTTGGTGCGCCAATTTTCACACTGGTGCACCACGAAATACTCGAGTGTTAAGCCATATGCTCGAGTATTTGCAGACAGAACAGACTGAAAACTTGGTTTTTACATACCATTTCAATTTCTAAACATTTTTAACCCAAACCAATGATCACAATAGTTCATATACCATATATTGAACATGTTACAACACTTAATACATGTCAAATTACAGATTTGACAGAGGATTCATCAATCATGCATAAAATACACATTTTAACAACTCAACACCTCAAATTGCATAATAAGCACAGTTCTCATGAAATAAAGTTCATTTAAGCTTGCATGCATGATTTAGAACTTGCTCAACACAGTCATAGAGCATGGATTGGTCTCCAAACCAAAGTTCCTATTCAAACTAAGCCCTTAGAGCCTCTTGGTGGCTCTCTAACACAATTAATGGAATTTAAACTCTATCTAGTGCAAGAAATTACTTCCCCTTACCTCTCAGACGTGAATCAAACAGAGAATTCCAAAGAAAAGCTCCACAGCACCAAAAATCACTTTAAGCACCAACATGCAGAGCAGTTTGAGTGCAACACCAAAGTGGAATTGGTTTACATATGAAACAGAGAATAAAATTGGGGAAATTAGATTTTCTAAACTCTATGCAACATAATCTAACTAAGGAAACCGAATTTGAGACTCAGGGATTCATGAGCTTACCAGAAATCAAACCCAAAGTAAGCTCCAGAAACAGTTTTGACAGCACAAGCTCCAACTTCCAGCCCTTGAATCTTCCACTACACTCACTCAATCCTCACGATTTTAGTGTCTATACAAAGCTCGTGATGTGAGCTTTGTATTGGTGTATAATTTATCACTCAGACCAGCACACAGAGGGAGAATCGAATGAAACGATTCAAGAACCCTAACACACTAACTCTTCTTCAATTTGACCAAATGGCTCTCAATCTGAGTCCAATTGGTTTATATAGACAAGGAACATGTCTATGCATGTCGACACGCATACAGGGACGTGTTGTGAAGGGTGTTTTCGTGTCAAGGCGGCGGTAACTCGGTGGTGACTCATCAAAACGCACTAACGTTGAGCAACTCTGTCCAAAATACTCGAGTATTCCAGAAAATACTCGAGTATTTCACCCAATTTTTGAAAAATAATTATTTTATTTTCTTTCCCTCCAAAACCTTTCCTATAATTGCTTCTAGGTCCCAACCCAAGGACTAATATGCAAAAATATTTATTTATACGCAAATATAATTACCAAAATAAATTCTAACAATATAAACAAAGGTCTTAGTTAAAGATTCAAAATAGAAATAATAATTATAATAAACTTTATAATTAATATTCTATTAATCCAATATTAAAATTTTTGGGGTGTTACAAGAACCCTTGAGGTTTCTTCCTCTGTTTTGTTGGTGGATTTTGTGCTGTTCATGGGGTTGTTGTTGCTGCTGTTTTTGGCTGCAGTAATTGAGCAATGCAAAGAATAACTCAGAGCCTCTAAGTTGTGTCCAAGGTATGGGATATTTCATTCATATCCTAGGATTTATGATTATGATGTTTGCTACATGCTTATGTGAATTATTAAATGGAAACCATGACAAGGATTGCTTGGTATTGAGACCAAGACAACCCATGGTTCTTAATTAACTCTGGATATAAGTGTTTAATTGTGTAAAGTGAATATCTCTAACTGAAATTAAGATATTGTTATATGTTGAAATAAGTAACAAGTAAATGGTTAAAGGATTTGTTTAATAAATCAGTATGTCTTGCTTTTGTCCTTGTGAGTGTATTTTCTATGAAAAAGTGTGTGTAATTAACCTAGAAATTATGGGGCAGAATGCTATTAAGATGTACTAAGTGTTAGTTCAGTTATTGAATTGAATTGAGACTTGACAAACTATAGTTTACTTTCAGATCTTTCATTTTAACCGGTTAAAGATGAAGGATAACCGGTTAATATGACCTTGCAGGATCAGATTAGTGCAGTAATAGGTAGTAATTGGCCTAGATTAGGAATTTGAATATTAGGAAATTGTAAAGAAGTGGTAGAACATAATTGAAATATAATCCCCTATACAAAAGATATGAATTTAAGACTAATACTTACCCATGAAAATTTGAATGTTAAGTAATAAACTTAGTTTAATCTAGATATGATAATAACAAGTTTTAATACGTGGGATTTGGCCCAATATTGATGTGAGGATACTGCATCAGTGTAGGAAGAGATTAGTTTGAAGTTTGGAGTGTAATAAGTATAGAATTAGTAACTTGAAGTTAGAATTGATTTAGTTTACAAAAGAAACATGTTTAATTTCATACTGCATAACTTAACCGGTTAAGAGTTACTTTAACCGGTTAAGGACTAATAAATTACACTGGTTTATTCTCAGATCTGTCTAGTTTAACCGGTTAACAGGCTCTTTAACCGGTTAAGATCTTAGAAAAACCCATAAATCCTTAAGTTTAGTATAATAATCCTTTAGGGTTTTGTGTACAAGCATAGTAACATAATGGCATTGCTGTGACAATGATTTTAATGATAATTATATTGATAATGCTTGAGTGAAATTTGTAATTATACTTTGATGATTATTTTGGTAATTATGCTTGAATGAAATGGTTTTGTGTATATTGATGATGTTTGAATCATCATACATATGAAGTTTAACGATTAACAAATTGATATTAATAGTGAATGATCAATTATTTTTCATTCACGGTTTGGTATGAAGGTCGAGCACAAAAGATTTCATAGGGTACGCATATTTTATACTGAATTGAGTATAAGGAACGTATACGAGAATGTTTAGACTCCCGGTATTTCGTGTCCTTTGGAAAGGGACTCGTTGCGAATAGGACGCTATTCGTAAGCGATATAGCCATGAATCCCGATATACTGTGTCTTGTGGGAAAAGACCTGTTGCGGGTAGGACGCTATCCGTAAGCAGTATGTCAACGATGACTCCCGGTATGACGTGTCCCTTGGGAAAGGATCCGTTGCAGATACGAAGAAGTGTATCTGTAAGCGTCATGTCAATGTTGATATCCCGGTATGACGTGTCCCTTGGGAAAGGATCCGTTGCAAATACGACAGAATGTATTTGTAAGTGTTGTAGCCCTGTATACGTATGAACCTTGTACAAATGAGATGTTTTTGAATAATGATGGTGTACCTATGAATTCTTTTGTAGAATAGAGAAAAGTCTCACATTGCATGGCATTGCATACATATAATAATCAGATGAATGTGACTGATAAGACACTTGATTGGAATGCATCATTTGCATCATAATTTATTGTATGTGTGTGACTTAATCATTAATCTGCTTACGCGATATGACAAGTGACTTACTCCCATCTAGCCTTTTGTGGTAGGTATAAGTAGCGGATGAAGTCAAATCCACTGGTCAAGCTAGAGACTCAAGCAGAGAAGAAAGATGCTCAATTGGATCTGATCCTTTGTAACCCTGAGAACAAATGTATTTTTAAAAGAAAAATTTTTATTCACTATTCTTGAATAAAGGGAATTTTTTTAATTTTCCGCTATAACTCTTTTACTGAATTATCTTATTCCCTTTATAAAAGAATCGGGGTGTTACAACGTTGGCTAGGTCCAAGTACAACTAGATAAGCAAAAGGGCCAAAATGAGTTGGAAACTTGGACTGGGACACGTCAGACATCCCAGACACAACAATATGTTTAAGAGTATTGCAAAATTTGGGATTGAAATGAGTTGATTTGACTAAGTCTTGGAATTTTATTTCTTTATATTCTCCGTATTCGGTTTAACTCGTGTTCGATGTTTTGGTGGATGTAATGCCTTGTGTGTGTATTGCTGGACATGGCTGGATTTTTATTTTGATTATGATATGTGAAAGTAAATAAATAGATTTAGGAAATTAGTTTATATTTTTATAAGACGAGTGCATGCTAAAAGGTGTAATTAGGTTTACGGTTTTAATACGTGTGCCCTAATGGTGTTGTCCTATGTCCCGGTTCGGTGCAAATAAATATGTGGTTGTGAGCATCTATTTAAATTGAGTAGTTGATGGCTATTATGTGGTGTATGTAAGTACATGAGATTTAATTGATGTGTTTGCTCATGCTTTAAACGATTATGTGCTAAGTTTTCAATCAGTGACTTGCTCCTAAAAATAAATTGGTTTTGAACTATTTGATTTTAATTCATTTCTGGATATTGGAACTTTTCATGGCTGTCCACGTTTATTTAAAGAAATATGGGTTGAAAACGAATTGTTTTGAGTATTTATTTTATATTTAAAGGCTTTGTGAGTTACCGTATGATTTTACGAAGATTTCGGATTTCAGAAAAATGATTTTATAAAATTAAGTGTGGCTGTCCAGAATTTTAATCAAGCATTTTCATTTGATAAAATATTTACAATTATTTAAAAGCATGAGTTTTAAGTGTTTTAAATTATAGCTAAAGCGATATTGCATAATTAAAGTTTTTCGATGTTTTCGGGTTCGAGCGAGCTGTAACATCCAAAAAAATTAAAAAAAAGAATACTATATTGATAAGTAATACCTATCTATATGCGTTTGAATGAATTTTTATATTTTGAATTTTCTTTATGTGCAATATATAATATAAATAAAGTAATAGAATTTTTATAAAAAAAATATAGTGGTTTTGGTGGAATAGATAATTGAACAGGAATAATAGTAATAATAAAAAAATTATCTTTTATTAGTATGTGATGTTTGATAAGAACAAATAATAGATTTGATTAAAAGAATTAAAAGTAATTAAAATCCTACTAATAAATAGTTAGGAGGAAACCCTATAAGTAACTAGTTAGAATGAAAAAAAAAGAGGAAAGAAAAGAAGAAAGGGGGCAAAGCCAACTCTAGCAGCCAAGAGATTTAGACAAGACCAAAAGAAGAAGAGCTAAAAGAGAAAATCCTCTTGAAGGTAACACTATAACCCAATCAAACCTCCATAAATAATAATAAAAAGGAATAGATTATTTTATTAATCAAGTATTGTATATATTGCGATGTTGTTGTGACAATTTTCTTTTAACACATACCGACCAGTGTTATATATGCAGGATTTTGATCATGTCGCGGCAAATTTCTTGTAAATTATACATATATATACTAGTCTTAAAACAAGTTCATGTTCACCGCACATACTGATATGTGGCGGTGAAGTTTTTGTAGTGCAGTGAAACTTTGTAACACAAACCAAAATAGATGTGTTATAAATAAATATAACTGCAGACCTGCATTAGATGTGTTATATAGTGCTACAATAATAATACATAAGTATAGTGATGATTTATGTTTTTTTAAAATATCATATTTTGAATATTAATTTGAATTTATTATACGTATTAGTGCTTATATATATATATATATATATATATATATATATATATATTTATGTGCTCTGCTAAATTCTTTTTAGTATTATGTTTTGAACACAAACCATATTTAGAGGACTGATTTGGACGCGAGTGTAAGTCATCCAAACCGGCGCGCCGGGCAAGGGGTAGACACCTCCAGCAGGCGTGCTGTGTGCAAGAGAAAATATTGGTTGGGAATGCATAGTTACAGCTTTGTTATTATAATATATAATTTATTAATCCATCATTCAGAGGACTGACGCACGCGAGTGTAAGTCATCCGAACCCGGGCGTCAGGCGAGGGGTAGGCACCTCCAACAGGCGTGTTGTGTGCAAGATAACGAAAACTTAATAATTAGAGTTTTTTATGATTTAAGACCTTAAATGCAGATTTTCTTGTTCATGTGTTGTAACTAATCGTTATTATGTTCACTACACCAAAATATGGATTTAACAACATCCATTTAACAACATTTTTTAGAAGGATGCTGTTGAAAGTTCACACAAAAGTATTAACAACGCCGCATTTACTTTGTGTTGTTGATGAGAAATAAATGACAACACTCTCTTCACTAGGCGTTGTCAATATCTTTCTATTCCAGCACTTCCATATAAGACAACATTGTTTTAAAAAGATGTTATTTTTTCTCTTCACATATAACAATACCATATTACTGTATTAAAAAGATGTTGTCTTTTCTCTTCACATATAACAACACCATATTTACTGTAACACCCCTAATTTTCGTCTCCCAAATAACCAAGAAATTAATTATAACAATTATTTTATAATTGATTTATATTGGTTTTGAAGGTTTTAGTTTTTGTACATTATGCGTTTTTATATATAAAAATATGAGATATATTTTTATATGGTTATTTTGTACAAAAATGTGAATATTGTAATTTAGTCCTTGGGTTGGGACCTAATTGCAATATTAAAAAGGTTTTTGAAGAAAGAGTAATTAAATTATTAATTTTTGAATTTTATCAGTATGTAACCGGTTAGAAGGGCTATGTAACCGGTTACACGATGAACACAGAAACTGGGATTAGTGCTTTTGATGAGTAATCACGCATTTTAACCCAGAAATTGTCACGAATCAACCCTAATCTTAGTGGAGATCAACGTGTCGACTTGCATGACACTCAAATCCCTCTATAAATAGCTTTCCTTGCTCTGATTAAAGTCCATTTTTGCTCCTGAATTGCTGAAGCTCTGTTTTAGGGTTCCATAATCTTTCTGTTCGATTCTCAGTCTGTGTTGAGAGATAGAAAACGAGTGATACACTGTTACAAAGCTCACATCAAGGGCTTTGTATTGATATAAAATTTGTGAGTTGAGAGTCCCTGAATCAAGAGAACGAAGCTTGCAAAGTAAGGGTGTTGGTGCTGTCAAACCTCAGCTTCTGGTTTCTGGAGCTGACTTTGAAGCTTGATTTTGGTAAGCACACAAACCCTTGTGATTTCAAATCTATTCCTACCTCTAGTGCATGTTGCAGAGAACTCAATTTGACCATTTTCCCCAATTCTTAATTTGGTTTTGCATGTCAAATTCCCTGGTTTTGGTACCCTGTCCAACTCTATCAGCATGGAGTAGATTCAATGGGAATTTGTGTTGGAGCCTTTCTCTCTGCAAAGTTTTGGATCAAGCACAATTTAGAGGTAAGGGGGAAGCTTACTATTTGCTAGAATGAGGAAAAACATGTTGGTAAATAGGATGAGTCACCAAAAGACTCTAAGGGCATAGTTGGAATTAGTTTTATGGCTTGGAGGCCAATTTAAGCTCATTTCTGTTTTTGAGCAATCATAATATGATGCATGCAAGCTGTTGTGATGACAATTTCATGACTTAATTGGATATTATGTGAATTGATGCATTAAGTTGTGATATATGTGCAATTATGTGCAATTTGAGTATCCATATTGAATGCATGCAATATAGATATGTTTCTGTGGTTGAACACACTAGTATTAAGGTATGTGAACTCTATTTATGAATGAAATTGGTTAAATTTGAGTATGGTGGAAAATTGTATGAAAAACCTCATTTTTCAGTGTATTTCTGCCAAATCTAACCGGTTAGTCGAAATCTATAACCAGTTAGAGACTGTCAATTTTCAAAGAAAATGAATTTCTGAAATTGGCTAAATGTCCATACCATTTGTACTCAAGTTTAAGCTAAAATTTCATACAGAGACCAATCTAAAACTATGTGTTGAGCATTGATTGGTTTAGATTGGAGGAGATGAGTTAATACCTTAATACCAAATGATAATTTCAAGAGGAAATTATGCATAAATGAAATTGGATTATGACTTAGATCTTTTGAATGATATTATGTGTTGAACTTGAGGTATTCTGATATGCTAAGGCCTTGTGATTGGATTGAGTAGAGTATTCAAGAAAAGATTCTTTGAAAATTAGTAGTTTTATAATCAGGTCTGTAATTCTAACCGGTTAGGTGATGATGTAACCGGTTAGTACCTGAAACTTAAAAATAAAAGTTAAGTTTTTGAGTAAGGATTTGTTAATACCAATGAGTAATTCTCTCAATCCAGGTCTATGAGCATATGCTAAATTTAAATTCAAAGGTGAATTTTATTGGTAAAGCCATACCTCAAGATATCATTCAGAAGTTGTGGTTTCTAAGTCATAATAATGGAATTAAAGGGAACACGACCCTGTACTCTAGGAGTACTAAACTGATGCAACCTACTTGATGACACATTCCGGGAATGTGGCCATTGTCTGGGACATGGTTTCTTGGACACGTTCTGGGAACGTGATGCACACTCTGGGAGTGGTGCTTGATTTTATTCCAAGTATGGTTTGCGATACGTTCTGGGAACGTATGTTAGTGTTCTGGGAACACATTGGTATAATAATGGAATTAAAGATAAAACCAACCTTGATGATTGTGCATTCATATAGAATGGAAGTTTGGTTGGTAGGAACGTTTATCATATTCTGGGAATATGAGGAGGGTACTCCGGGAGTACCAAATTGTAACCTACTTGATGACACATTATAGATATGTGGCCAGTGTCTGGGACCTGGTTATATACGTTCTGGGAACGTATGATAGTGTTCTGGGAACACATTGATAAGCAACCTACTGGATGACAAATTATAGATATGTGGCCAGTGTCCGGGACCTGGTTTTTATACGTTCTGGGAACGTATGCGTTCTGGGAACGTGATGCACACTCTGGGAGTGATGCTTATTTATCCAAGTATGGTTTGCTACACGTTCTGGGAACGATATGCACACTCTGGGAGTGAATGCTTATCATCCAAGTATGGTTTGGCATTACGTTCTGGGAACGAATGTCAGTGTTCCGGGAACACAACGGTGTATTGGATGGACGTCCAAGATGGACTTTTAGAGGCCTCAATTGTGGAAGGAAATCATGCATCATGCCACCTGCATTGAAAGAATTACTCAGATTAACCGGGTGTGCTCATATGATTATGCATCATGACTTGCTACATGTTAACTTGTGGATGTTAGTTTTATTCTCATTTGATTATGCAAATATGTATAGCTAACCCCCATGCCCTTATTAGGTGTTGATCGTGCATCTAGCTTGCACAAGAATCAGTAAGGGGAGATGTCCCTTAGGTGCTTGCAGGGTGTAGAAAATGTGGGTTGGGAACCCGTTGTGCAGATATCGAGGATCCGACCAGAAGGATGTTTGGACAAGGGACCAGTGACCAGCTCTATGACATTTCTATTTTTAATAGAATTTATATGATACATATTTTGGAAAAAGGTATCATAAAAGGAATTCAGTTTCATCATAATACTTATTTGATAATAATGGACTTGTTACACTTGATATATTTTAGGAGGGTAATATGGTGATTTTACTATGTTTCCGCAAACTCTGATTTTACTAGTCACCTTCATTATTAATCAAGTGTTTATGAAAATAAATTTTCCAGGGAAGGGATAATTTCTTATTTTCAGATCTTTCTCCAACGATAACAAGTCCAAGTATTCTTAAACTTATTACTTTTCTTATAAAGTAAGATGATATACAAGGAGTGTTACATTTACTAGGCGTTGTTAATTTGTTTCCACTCTATATATCATAATTATATTATTTACAAAAGTTTTTTTTATTCATATAATTTAAAGTAATTATCCTATGTGAAAAATACACTTTTTATACTTTGATATATTCAATATTAAATTATTTTTAATACTTCCAAATTTCTAACTTCATGATTTGTCTATATGTACTCCCTCTGTCCTTTATTATAAAACCCCTTTGAATATTTTTACTTCTATCAAGATTGATAAATTTTATACTAAAATTGATATGTTGTTCCAAAAATACCCTTTTACTAATAATTTGAAAGTACTAAATTACCCCTTTAGTTATAGTTAATATTAACCTAATACTCTACCCTTTGTTGTCCATAAGACCAGTATGTTAACCTAATATCACTCTCACTCACACACAGCAGCCGCACAATACAGCCACACAATACACCGTCTACCTCATCTTCTCCCTGCGAAGCTGCTGCTCCGTCTCCCTCTTCCCACACTCGCTAGTCGCTGCTGTCGCTGGCGTTGAATCGCTGCTGCCGCGTCGTTGCTCTGTCTCCCTCTTCTCTCACCGTCGTCAATTCTTTCTCTCTCAAGGACTCAAGGTATATATTTTTTTCTTCATATTTAGATTTTAAGGTTAGGTTTTTAGCCTTCTAAAATTATTTTCTTGACTTGTCTTTCGAATTTTACCGGTAATTTTTTTGCTGGTGTGGAGCCGCCACTGGATCGTCAGCGACCGATGTAACAACCCGACTTTCGTAACTCAAAATAATTAACTTTTATTTATTAAAGTTTCAAAAATGAGGCCCAATTTTTTTTTTTAAAAACATTGTTGAAGTATTTGAAAACGTTGTTAAAAAGTTCTTGGTGTTCTCAACACCCTTTTCCGAAAACCGAGTTGTTACTAAACCTTTGTTTACATAAAACTTTCATCTCCATACGTGACTTGGTTCCAAAAAGGTAGGAGTCAAAAATATTCATTACGGTTTCCCAAAAGATTATGTTATTGGTTCATTCAAAAGAAAGTATTCCCCAATACAGAATTAAAACTTGGCTTAGTTACATAATTGGCTCATGGCTCGGTAATCCTTAACTCAAACACTCACCACAAATCTGAACTAACATCACTATCTCTAAATCTTCCTATCGAAAACAATCGGGTGAAGTTCCTCCTTCTTCTTGCGTCCTCTCCTCTCTCTCGAGGATGATGCCCTTCTTGTTGTTGTCCCCTCATTGCTAATGGATTCCGGCTCCACTCCATTGAGAATGGAAGAATTCCTCCGAGTCTCGTACCGAACCTTCTCTGCGTAGCTCCTATATCCTCGTACGGTGACTTGTCCCAAGTGAGGCTCCAAATTAGCTCCACTTAGTTGGTGTTCCGGATCTGGGATCATGATCTGGGTGTAGCCGGTCCATACCCAGCCGCATGGGGTTTGCTTCCAACCCCTTCCATACTTACTCCATGTGGTGACTTTCATACAATACTCCACCTGCCCGTTGAGATACCAGCAGCACCGATATGCCAACGAACAGGAGAGAGTAAGCAATCCGAACGACGTATCGCCGACGGTGTGGGATTACAGTAGGCAAGGTACTAGGACAATAAACACATAACAAACAACACACATACAACATAGCATTCAAGCATATTATCAACATCATTATCATTATTGTCTTTCATTATTAACATCCTTATTATCCTCATTATTATCATCTTCATTTTCTTACCAACTTACTTTCACTTCTCATAAACATCCTTTCTTTCTCATTCTCTTCCTTCTCACAATTATAAACCTTTTCTTATCAAGTCTTATTAATTCATAACCTTCAATAATTGGGGAATTTTAACATATCATCGCGGTATTCATCTCGCTCTCTATTATCACTCACGTCTACATCTCCTCGGTCATCCACCCAACTTAGTCGGAAGCAAACAGGAGTACAAGACCTTTACCGTGCGGGCACGACAGCTGCCTCAACAATCAATTGGCTCCAAGCCAGGAGAACTGTAGAAAAATCGGGTACAGTCTCGATTCAAATCATATCATTTCAATTCATATATAATCAACGCACACTGTAGAAAACTCGGGTACAGTGGCAAATCAAGATGCCCCACTCCAGTCCCTCTCACTGTTCAAGATTTGCAATCTAGGGGGCGTCAGTACTATTCTAGTTGCGCTGCAGAACTTACCACGGCATTGGACCCAGTCCCTACCACGTTCGTATACCACATGTGGAGTTCGTTCTGCCTAGAAAGTACTCAAGACTTCTTGACGTTTCACCGTCATCGTCCTCCCCTAATGCAATCTCCACCTGAGTATCCGCAAATACCCATGGTTTCTTCCTCTCCACTACTTCGCACTCTCATACCTCACCGCTTATGTCTTTTGGAGTCTTTTATCTTTTTTAATTATCCTAAGGTCGGCCCATCCTTCGTGCATTCCTTCAATGAGTCCCGACCACTAACTTTGCACAATCTTTCTCTCATCAATTCTCACATCGCACAGAGCTGGGATCATCTCAACAACTTGCCTCTCATTTCACAATCTGTCTCAACAATCTCATTCGTCAATCTTTTCTCAAAACAACTTTACATAAACTTTCTCAAAAATCTCACTTCAAAAACTTTTCTAGAAATCACATTTTATAAGTTTTCTCAAAATCTCGTCTCATCATCTTTCTTGAAACCTCACATCATAATTTTTCACAAAATTTCATTTCATAATCTTTCTCGAAATATCTTTTCAAAAACTTTCTCAAAATATCTTTTTCACAAAACAACGTTTCGTAAACTCATCCATAAAATCTCCTTTCATAAGTTTTCTCAAAACCAAATTTCACAAACTTTCTAAAAATCTCTTTTCATGAAACTTCCAAAAATCTCCTTTCACAATTTCTGAAAATTTATTTTCACAAAGTTTCTAAAATTCCCATTTCGCAAGCTTTTCTGAAAATACATTTTATAATTTTCTTCAAAAACTTCTTTTCGTAAACCTTTTCAAAAATCTCTTTTCATAAATCTTTTCAAAAATCTCTTTTCACAGACCTTTTCCAAAATCCACTTTCCCAAACCTTTTCAAAAATCTCTTTTCAAAAACATTTTTCAAAAAATCCATTTTACTGAGCGCTAATGGAGGAGCAAGCTCAACTCAACACTAGTCTCTTTCCAAAAACATAAACAAAGGAGCCAAGCTCCACTCGGATCACATCTCACTTTAGTAACAACATTACTTTCCCCAGCTCTGGCTCGTCCTTGACATTATCATCAACTTTCCCCAATCTCTACTCTTATCTCATTTCTAATCAATCTCTTATCCTTCATCATTATTTCTTTCTCCTTGTGCCTTTACTTTCAATTCTATTACCTCTACAACTTATTCATTTCATTTTCATTTTCTTTTTCAGGACGTAACAGACGTCGATCAGTATATTACTCATTTTAATCAACAGTATTCAAATTCATCATGCATAATTAAATCAATAAATATAAACATGCTATTAACATACAAACATCACACAACAACAATGTGGTCTTTGTCACCTTCGTATAAGTGGCCACACAACACAAACAATTGCCACTATACTACTGACTCCGAACCACTTAGTTCCGATCTTTGAGATGATACGGAACGTCCTAATAAGTCACCTAAATACCACGGTGTCTTAGGAAAGCTTCTCTCTCACCTGAGGTCCAGCAATAAAATGCGTACCGTCTCCTCGGATCCTTTTTGCTGCCGGCTGCCCCAATCCCTCGTCTATACCATTCCTCGTATTAAATAAAACACACTTACGTTACTAACGTGTATTAAGAAAATCTCTTCTTAGCTCGAGACACTTTCCGTTACTTATCGAAAGACTTAAAACACTATTGTTTTATCAAAACAACTCCCATATTTTCTAGTACTCTAAATATTTCAAAACCATTTGAAAACATCATATGAAATGATTTAAATCATTTGGTTTGGTTGCTGGTCCGTTTTGGGCAGCACCTTAACCATGTTCGAAATCACCGAAAAATTCATCATTTTAAATCTGGCTTTTCTCAAATCAAATATCACTTGAAGACTTTACTTTAAATCACTTGAACACATTTTCAAAGTTAAGAAACAATTTTAAATGATTCTGGACAGCAAAAGGGTTACTTCACAAAATCACTTTATTAAAAATTCGAAAACATCGTAAAAGCATTTTTAATTTCAAATACTTCTTTAACTCAAATTTAACACTTTAAAACTCAAACTTTTGTCTTAAAACAATTCTTGGACAGCCATCAAATACAATCTAAAAATCTTAAATAAATCGAATGGAATTATCTTAAAACCAATTAATTTCAAAACCAATTGCACACTCAAATATTTTTCAAACATCGACTGACACACAACCACAACAACACTTAAATGAATTAAATCATACAAGCAATTAATTAATCATTTAATTTAATTATAAATCAAACACTTATTTACTTAATTATTTTCTAAACATTTTTATTTTCATTTTCATAAAACAAAACACTTAGGCATTCACATACTCACAAGGATATATATCAAGCACAACAATTCAATTCTTTTCAAAAATCACCATATGAATTTAATGCAACTAAATTTCTTGAGCTTATCTACACTACATAGCCGAATGGAATCAACGAAAGCAAGTCAAGAATTACAAACAAAACACATAAATCAATTTAACTTATTTCAAGCAATTAAATTCCACTTTCTTTCTCATGAATCAAGATGATTTACTCTTCCTTTTGTATTTTCTTAACTTAAATCAACTTGTTAAATCAAGCATTATATCAAAATCTTATTTTTGATGCCAAAACCGAATGCAAACAAATAATTACAACACAATTTCAAACAAATTCACCTAACATAATTCTTAAAGACACACTCATTACTCCAAGTCAATTCATGAGAAAAAGGATCCTAGTCTACTTATCAAGTGTAACAGCCCGCAAATTCCTCGTATTATTTTAAAATACTAAAGAGATTTATTTTTCGAGAAAAGTGTTTTTGAAAGAGTATTTTCTCAAATGAATTTCTTAATTCACATTTTCAAAGTGATGAGTGACTTTTAAAGAAATGATTTTCATGAAATGCTAATATGAGTTTTAGAAATTGAGTTTTGGTATGGTTATGTGTTTACAATTTTTATGCTTTAAAAGATTTATGATTTTTATACATGAGTCATTTTATGATGAAAAGATTTATTTTTCTATGCATGTGAGTGTATGTATGCACGATTTGGCTATGTATGTGTTTACTTAGGGTTATATGGAAATTAAATTATTGGAAGAATATGATAATGCATGTATGTGTGTTTATGTGTGTGATACGTGTATGTATGTATGTATGCATGCTAGAATTTCATTTTATTTTAAGATAAGAAGCTTATGGGTAGATTAGAACCAAAAGAGAATTAAAGGGGTAGAAAAACTTAATTAGTAGGATAATTTAGACATGAAGTGACTTAAAGCCTAAACCTACTCCTAGGTGTTCCTTTGCTAAACACCACCCATGCAACAATTTGAGTTGCCAAAGTTGCCCCTCCCATTTGCACACCCATGGCCGAATTGTACAAGGGCAAAGGAGGAAGTGCACAAATTGCCTATATAAGTCTTACACCTTAGTTCATTTGCACACAATAATTCACTTCCATTTCTTCATTTCCTTCATTCTAAACACATTTACTCTAAGAGCAAGCCAAGCTCTTAGAGAAAGAAAAGAGAGGAAGGTCGTGAGTGAGAAGGAGGGAGGAGAAGGAGACCAAGCCAAAAACCCTAGAGCTTCCTTGAAGAACCAAGACATTAGAAGCTAGAAGACCTTGATTTGGTGGGTAGTTCGAAAATCATGAAGGAAGTTGTAATAGTTTAGATTTTCTTTTTGATCTTGAGATCTTTCTTTCTTTTCTTCTTTGCATGTCAATTTTTCAAAGCTTAAATGATGAGTACAAGTGTGTTTGTGCTTGATCATGGATTTTTAAAGCTAAAAGAAACTTGTAAATGTCTAACCAACGGACTTCAAAATTCGATTAAGGTTTTCATGAAAGATCTTAAAGTTTTTCAACATAAATCTTCAAGATCTAAAAAGTTTTGAGATTTTTGTAAATTTTAAAGTATATCTCTTTGCATGTTGAACCATCTTCCTTAAAACCGTGAACCATGATGTGATTAAGGGTTTATTTGATAAATAAATGTGAGATCTAAATTCGGTTGGTAATAAAGTTAATATCTTTGGTGTTGCATGTTGATTTGATGATGATCTTGATGATTTGAGTTCATGCATGTAAACCTTGATCTTGAATTTCTAAGAATAAATAAATTTATAAAACCCTAGATCAAGAGCCAAATGATTCGGCATTGACTAGAACTATGGGTCTTGATGCTTTTTATTTGATTCAAGTCATTGCATGTTAATCTTATGATTAGGAAAGTTGATTTGAGTTGTTAAAGTGTTTGATTTTAACTTGATCTTGATAAAGTCTTGATCTTTAACTTGTGCATGAAAATGTTTGGTTCTTGAACTTGAAAAAGCTTTGATCTTGTGTGATCTATGAAAAAGTTTGACCTTTAAGTACATGCATGTCATTCTTGACTAAAAAGATTTGATCTTCCTTAATGATCATCACAGTTTTGCAAAAGAACCAAAAGAAATAAGCTTTTGAAAAGTGATTTTGTCATGATCTATGTTCTATGTTCATGCATGATAAAGATTTGAAGTTGAATCTTGATTTTTGGTGATGAGGTATTCGGTCTAGGCTTAGAAATCAAGAAATCATGTTTTGATTTTCATAAGAGATACATGCATGTTGATTTTTCTTGATTCAAAGATTTTTTTTAGTACATGCATGAAAAATTAAAATGAAAACTTGATTTAAGGAAATGATATTTTTAGAGTTTTGTGCCAAAAGGGTGCATGGTTTGATTCATGATTTTTGATGTTTGCATGTTGAAAAAGTGAACCAAAAACCTTGTTATTG
This sequence comes from Crotalaria pallida, assembly GCA_037953625.1. Lineage (NCBI taxonomy): Eukaryota > Viridiplantae > Streptophyta > Magnoliopsida > Fabales > Fabaceae > Crotalaria > Crotalaria pallida. Next base: position 19,104,198 of record CM075650.1, read on the forward strand.
TCAAAGTGAGGTTCGGCCTATGCATGCTAGCTAGACTAGGATTCTTTTTCAATGAAGTGACATAAGAGTGATGAGTGTGTTTGTGAATTAATGTTAAGCTAATTGGTTTGGAAAAGTTTTGTGTTTAATTGGATATATGTGTGTGTATTCGGATGAGAGTAAAAGGTAGAACAAATAATTTTGTTTCATGAAAAAGAAAGTGGAATTTAAGTGCTTAAAATAAATCAAGTTGATTTGTGTGTTTTACATGTGTGATTTTGACTTGTTTTCTTTGATATCATTCGGCCATGTAGTGTGAATAAGTCTAGGAAATTTAGTTGCATGAAAATAAATTTACATGGTGACTTTTGAAAGAAATTGAATTGTTTAAGAAAAACAAATATGTTTGGTTTATATCTTTGGTTCAATTTGGTTTGCGAATTTATGCATGTCTAAGTGTTTTTGTTTTAATGAAAATGAAATCGCATAATGATGTATCAAGTTGTCTTGGTTTATTTCAAATGTTTATTTGTGAAAGTGTTAGTTTGAAAATGAATGTTTAGTTTATAATTAAGTTAAGCGATTGACTTTGAAATTAATTGAATTCGGATTTTTATTAAAATAATTTTTGTGAAGTAATCCTTCGCTGTCCCGAATTATTTAAAATTGTTTCTTAACTTTAAAAATGTTTTCATGTGATTTAAAGTAAAGTTTTCAAGAGATGTTTGATTTAAGAAAAACCCGGATTAAAAACGGTGAATTTTTCGGTGTTTTCGAACGTAATTAAGGTGCTGTCCAAAACGGACCAGCAGCCAAACTAAATAGTTTAAATGACTTTACATGGTGTTTTCAAATGATTTTAAAAGTACTTAAAGTATTAGAGAATATTAGAGTGGTTTGAGAGAAAATGGTTATGTTTTAAGTCTTCCGATGAGGAACGAAAAGTGTTTTGAATTAAGAAAGATTTTCTTAATACAAGTTAATAACGTGAGCGTATTTTATTTAGTACGAGGAATTTTAGAGACGGGGGATTGGGGCAGCTGGCAGCGACAAGGATTCGAGGAGATCGAGCGCATTTAAATTGCTGGACCTCAGGTGAGAAAGAAGCTTTCCTAAGACACCGTGGTAGTTAGGTGACATATTAGGGCGTTCCGTATCAGCTCAAAGATTGGAACTTACTGGTACTGAGTCAGTAGTATAGTGGCAATTGTTTGAATTGTGTGGCCACTTATACGAAGAAGACAAAGACCACATTGTTGTGTGTGATGATTGTATGTTGATGATATGATATAGCATGCTTTATTTACTGTTTAATTATGTATGATGATATTTGAATTGTTAATTAATATGAGTAGCATGCTGATGGACGTCTGTTACGTCCTGATAATGACAATGAAATTAGTAAAGTTCATGAAAGTAAAAGACACAATGGAAAAGGAATAATGAGAAAAGATATTAGATTGATTGGACAAGAGAAGTGTGCTGAGAAGAGATAAAGGGGTGAGATTAAGGAAAGAGTTAATGATAATGATGAGGATGAGTCAGAGCTGGGAAAGATATTATTGTTGTTGAAATGAGATTTTTGAAAAAGGTTTACGAACTGAGATTTTTGAGAAAATTTGCGAAATGATATTTTGAAAAAGATTGTGAAAGGAGGTTTTGCGAAAAGTTTGTGAAACGAGATTTTTAGAAATTCGGTGAAATGAGATTTTTGTGAAATGAGATTTTTAGAAAGCTTGTGAAATAAGATTTTTAGAAAAGTTTATAAAAAGAGATTTTTGAAAAAGAGTTTACAAAATAAGATTTTCAAGAGGGTTTACAAATGAGATTTTTGGTGAAAGATTATGAAAAGAGATTTTTGAAAAGGTTTACAAAAAGAGATTTTGAAAAGTTTACAAAACAAGATTTGAGAAAGTTTTACAAACTGATATTTTTGAAAAAGTTTCTGAAAGGATATTTTGTGAAGAAGTATGAAACAATATTTTGGAGCAAGTTTATGAAATGATATTTTCAAGAAAGTTTATGAAATGAGAAAGTCGGAGAAATAAGATTTTTGCGAAAGATTGTGGAATGAGATTGTGGTATGAGACTGATTGAGAAAGATTGTGAAAAGAGATGCAAGTTTGCCGATGTGATCCTAGCTCTGTGCTATGATGAGAAAAGAAAGGAACAGTGATGTTGAAAGATAGCGGTCGGGATTCATTGAAGGGATGCACGAAGGATGGGCCGACCATTAGGTTAATTAAAAAGATAAAAGACATTAAAAGACTCTAACACGCGAACGCGGTGAGGTATGAGTGTGATCCCGAAGTAGTGGAGAGGAAGGAACCATGGGTATCAGGGATACTCAGGTGGAGATTGCATTAGGGGAGGACGATGACGGTGAAACGTCAAGAAGTCTTGAGTACTTTCTAGGAAGAACGAACTCCATATGTGGTATACGAGCGTGGTAGGGACTGGGTCCAATGCCGTGGTAAGTTCTGCAGCGCAACTAGAATAGTACTGACACCCCCTAGATTGCAAATCTTGAACAGTGAGAGGGATTGGAGTGGGGCATCTTGATTGCCATTGTACCCGAGTTTTCTACAGTGTGCCTTGATTAATTATATATGAATTGAAATGATATGAATTGATTTGAGACTGTACCTGTAGGGTCTGCCGACCATATACGGACCCGGGTCTCACCAAAGGGATTCTCTAAGGGCACTTTGCTCGGTTCACCTGCTATTAAAGTCCTTCGCTCGGACTCGTAGGATCCGAGCAATACGAAAGGGCCAGGCTCGGACTTGATGGAACCGAGCCTCACAGTCGGTCCTCAATCCATCAGGCTCGGGACTCTAGGACCGAGACATACCGTCGGCTCGCGGATAAGCTCAGGCTCGCCGAGGCTTCTTATCCCTTCCGCAAATCTCTCCTAGATTCTCGCAACAGCCTAGGCATGAGATCTTCAGCTGATCCTATCCAGATTCTAGAAGCATAATTATCCAATATTATCTCACAGAATCCTGGTTCAGCACAACACTGATACAGGGCCCAAACGGCCCATATCAACCTCCTCCAAACCCTATAAATAGCTCATCACAGCTAGGGTTTCAGGTATGTTCTCTCATCCCTACTCTCAAGAACTACGTGTGGCTTGATTCCCTTTTCACTGGGGATACGTAGGACCGGGGTCACCCTCGCCAGCTACAACAACCCATCAAACACATCGTGGTGTTCCATCAATACCGGAACACTACATTGGCGCCGTCTGTGGGAATCGTTAAACTTTGATTCCCATCCAAAAAAAAATACAGAAAAATAATAAAAAAGGGGGGGCAGTTCTCATCGTCTTGATCTCCATCACTGGAGGGGAGGCGAGCCCTTGGTGGCTTCTTCAATACCGTCACCGCCTCTCCGGTGCGAGCTCCTTGGGGTTTCTTCGAGCCCTTCGTGGTTCCTCCGCCGTCACCGGCACCCAAACTGCCATGGTCAGAACCGTACAAGCATGAAGATGAAAGGGACCACATGACTCGAGTCCGCGCCTACGGTTCACGGCGTTGCTCGAACTCTCGGTGGCGAACGACTTGCGCCACACCCATCGCAGTTCTCGCCGTCCCCGGTGGTACCCTCATCGCAATGGTGGTTCTTCTCGCCGTCACTGCTAACGCTACTCTGTTGATGTGACTCCGCTGATGCTATTCGTGGCTGCCGTATCTACCATCGCACCCAACATCACTGCCACCATCGTGTACAGGGCAGCGAACACTGTTTACCTCTCGGTGCCATCATGACCGCGCCGTAAACGTCGCTGCATTCCATGGTTCAGATGCGAGGTCGAGCGGGGAAGAAGAAAAGAAGAGGGACCCAACCGCCGCCGCTGCAGATTCCCACAGACGACACCAATGTAGTGTCCCGGTATTGATGGAACACCACGATGTGTTTGATGGGTTGTTGTATCTGGCGAGGGTGACCCCGGTCCTACGTATCCCTAGTGAAAAGGGAATCAAGCCACACGTAGTTCTTGAGAGTAGGGATGAGAGAACATACCTGAAACCCTAGCTATGATGAGCTATTTATAGGGTTTGGAGGAGGTTGATATGGGCCGTTTGGGCCCTATATCAGTGTTGTGCTGAACCAGGATTCTATGAGATAATATTGGATAATTATGCTTCTAGAATCTGGATAGGATCAGCTGAAGATCTCATGTCTAGGCTGTTGCGAGAATCTAGGAGAGATTTGCGGAAGGGATAAGAAGCCTTGGTGAGCCTGAGCTTATCCGCGAGCCGACGGTATGTCTCGGTCCTAGAGTCCCGAGCCTGATGGATTGAACCCCGATGGTGAGGCTCGGTTCCATCAAGTCCGAGCCTGGCCCTTTCGTATTGCTCGGATCCTACGAGTCCGAGCGAAGGACTTTAATAGCAGGTGAACCGAGCAAAGTGCCCTTAGAGAATCCCTTTGGTGAGACCCGGGTCCGTATATGGTCGGCAGACCCTACAAGCCCCCCAGCTCGGGAGGAGTCGTAAAGACTCCGTGCCGAGTTTAGAGCCTTTTTGTGTTGGGTCGATCAGACGTCCTTTTCTGAGGCTTGGTGGTGACGTAGAAGATTATCTGCGGCCAAGATCTCTTACTCGGAAGAGTATTACTGATGGTTGATAGCGTTCTTTGTGCTCGAATAATGACAGGGAAACCCGATAGGAGATTCTTCATAATTCTTGATCTCCATCGCTGGAGGGGAGGCGAGCCCTTGGTGGCTTCTTCAATACCGTCACCGCCTCTCCGGTGCGAGCTCCTTGGGGTTTCTTCGAGCCCTTCGTGGTTCCTCCGCCGTCACCGGCACCCAAACCGCCATGGTCAAAACCGTACAAGCATGAAGATGAAAGGGACCACATGACTCGAGTCCGCGCCTACGGTTCACGGCGTTGCTCGAACTCTCGGTGGCGAACGACTTGCGCCACACCCATCGCAGTTCTCGCCGTCCCTGGTGGTACCCTCATCGCAATGGTGGTTCTTCTCGCCGTCACTGCTAACGCTACTCTGTTGATGTGACTCCGCTGATGCTATTCGTGGCTGTCGTATCTACCGCCGCACCCAACATCGCTGCCACCATCGTGGACAGGGCAGCGAACACTGTTTACCTCTCGGTGCCATCCTGACCGCGCCGTAAATGTCGCTGCCTTCCACGGTTCAGATGCGAGGTCGAGCGGGGAAGAAGAAAAGAAGAGGGACCTAACCGTCGCCGCTGCAGATTCCCACAGACGGCGCCAATGTAGTGTCCCGGTATTGATGGAACACCACGATGTGTTTGATGGGTTGTTTTAGCTGGCGAGGGTGACCCCGGTCCTACGTATCCCCAGTGAAAAGGGAATCAAGCCACACGTAGTTCTTGAGAGTAGGGATGAGAGAACATACCTGAAACCCTAGCTGTGATGAGCTATTTATAGGGTTTGGAGGAGGTTGATATGGGCCGTTTGGGCCCTGTATCAGTGTTGTGCTGAACCAGGATTCTGTGAAGAACGCTATCAACAACCCATCAAACACATCGTGGTGTTCCATCAATACCGGGACACTACATTGGCGCCGTCTGTGGGGAAAATAATAGATTTGGTTCACGGTGGTTCTACGAACCAATCTTGCCTTCCTATTCGATCATGCGCCGCACCAAGATGAGAAGCACCCGCGCCCATGAGACTTGCGTCCCTGTTGCGGCAATAAGGTTCTGACTGTGGTTGGTACAATCGCCAACAAGACCGCAACGAGCCACTATCATCAATGGCGCAGCGAATGTAACACCCCTAATTTTCGTCTCCCGGATAATAGGAAATTAATAATAAAAGTTTTATTATTAATTTATATGGTTTTCCAATTTTATGTTTTGTATTTAATTAGCCGGAAATATAAAAATAAATTGAAATACTTTTATATGGCAAATAAATGCAAAATATAAGAATATTGCATTTTAGTCCCTGAAATAGGACCTAAATGTAATATTGAAAAGGCTCTTGGAGGGAAAGATTTAAAAATATTAATTTTTAAATTTTGAACTAATCTAACCGGTTAGTAATGCCCTGTAACCGGTTAGACGATGAACCCAGAAACTGGGTTAGTGGATTTTGATGAGTAATCACTTGATTAATCACGGAATCGCCACAATTACAGCCTCAGATTTGTGGAAACCACGCGTCAACGTGCATGTAATTCTTGTTGGTCTATAAATAGCTGAATTTCTGATGATTTGGGGGTTGATTCAACTGGCTTTGTGTTGAGAGGTGGAATTAGGGTTTTGATTTCGTCTGAAGCGATTCTCCTTCTTCTCTGAGTGTTAGAAAGTGAGAGATACACTTTTGGAAAGCTTAAATCAAGAGCTTTCCATTGATATAAAGATTGTGAGTCAAAAGTGTGTGTGTGAGGAGGAATCAACCAGCAAAGCTAAGTGTTGAAAACTGGACTCTGTCTCTTCTTAGTTCGGGAAGCTGTATTTGGACCTTGATTTTGATCTGTTCAGGTAACCTCTAGGTCCCAAATCTCTTTGATTCTCTAGTGCATGTTACCTATATTGAGTCGTAATTGTTTTCCCCAATTTCTTTGGCCAATTGCTATGTCAAATCTTCTGGTCTTTGGGCCCTGTTGATGGAAAACGTGGCTGAGAGCAGAACCTTGGGTTTGTGAGAAATCTGTGGAGTTTTCTTCAAGATCAGTGTTAATAGTCATCAAAATCAACTTAGAGGTATGGGAGAAGTCTACCTTATACTAGATTTAGACTAAAAATCAAGTGATTTAGGATTTGAGTTAACAAAACTCAAAAGGGCATTATGTGTTTAAAGCACAAAGGCTTGGAGGCCAAAATTCTGGCTCAATTCTGTGTGAGCAAGTTTAAATTGATGCATGCAAGTGATTTAAGGTTTAAAATCAGAAATTAATTGTTGATTATGAGTTTTGTGGTATTGATTGGTGTTTGTATTGATTTCTATGCAAATTGATACCATAATCTTATGCATGCAAATTGAATGTGTTTCTGGGTAGGAACATATTGCTCTTAAGGCATATGAACTCTGAGAATGTTGAAATTGGGTCAGATTTGAGAAATGAAAAGAATGATTTGTCAAAACTCTTGTTTTAGTGGACTGACTGCATAATCTAACCGGTTACTCGATATTTGTAACCGGTTAGACACTGTAAAATTTCAAAGAAAATCAGTTTATTAAATCACTCCTGAAGTTTTAGTGGTTTTTGCTCAAATCTATACTTTAATTTCATCAGAAATAATCTGAATATGACTGTTATAATGTCATGGTTCAGATTTGAAGGATAAGAGTTAAATGCCTTAAATTAATGAGATGAACTCAAGAGGAAACTATGTTCATTTGGAAAGAGAAAGTGATTTAGACTTTTGAATGATGAAAACAGTGATTTTTGAGGCATAAAACAATGTTAAACTTGTTTATAGATTGGGTAGAGAATTCAAGAAAAAGGGTTTTCTGAATTACAATGGTAAACAGTTCAGGTCTGTAATTCTAACCGGTTAGCCTGAAACTGTAACCGGTTAGTACCTGAATCTGAAAAATAAAAAGTTAAGTTTTTGAATACCATTGGTTATGTTTTTCCCAATCTAAGCTTAAGGGCATGTTTTTGAAATAATTCAAAGGAGAATTTTTGTGCCAAAGATTATGCCTCAAATAAATCATTCAAAAGGAGAAATTGGAATATTTCTAAATCACATTAATTAATGTAAAGATAAAACCAACCCTGATATTTGTGCATCCATATAGACTGGAAGCTTGGTTGGTAGGAACGTTTATCATATTCTGGGAATATGAGGAGGGTACTCCGGGAGTACCAAATTATAACCTACTTGATGACACATTATAGATATGTGGCCAGTGTCCGGGACCTGGTTTTTATGCATTCTGGGAACGTATGCGTTCTGGGAACGTGGTGCACACTCCGGGAGTGATGCTTATTATCCAAGTATGGTTCGGCATTACGTTCTGGGAACGAATGTCGGTGTTCCGGGAACACAAGGGTGTATTGGATGGACGTCCAAGATGGGCTTTTAGAGGCCTTAGTTGTGGATAGAAAATCATACATCATGCCACTTGCATTATAAGAGATATAATGTTGAAAAATTGGTGTGCTCATATGTACTTGCATTATGATCTGTCCATGATATACTTGTGTTTGTAATTTTAGTCTTTATCAATTATGTATATGTGTATACTTACTCCCTGTGCCCTGTTTAGGTGATGGCCAGATACCTAGCTTGCATCGAGATACGCCCTATCCCTAGTGGCATATGGACGTATGAGGAGCACCGTGCCACTTTTGAGGGGGACGTTGAGATCACTCTCTACCACCCTAACCCTCTGGTGCGAGTGCGACCTCGTCGATTTAGGATCCCATTAGTCTATACTATGCATGTTGCACCCTTTTATACATATAGAGGACCACCCCCGGCTCGACCTATGCGTCGTTTTCATAGTTTTCGTTTCAGAGCTGCCACTCGTTCTCATCCTTCCTCCCATAGAGTTGTCACTGAGGAGACTCCTTCTCCTGGTCCGACTAACTATGATAGGACTGCTTCTGCAGATCCTAGACCCAGTGGTGGGGTCTCCACACAGTCGGGCGAGGTTGAGGAGGAACCTGTGGAGGATGAGAGCGAGGAGGAGGTGCATGTTGAGCCGACTGTTTCTGCTAGAGGTGGACCCGCTGGTTCATTGGAGCTTGCATAGCGTAGATGTTTTGGATCCTAGATCCTAGGGATAGAGCTGTGGAGGATCTGAGGAGCTGCTGAGGACACGGATGACCTGCTCTGGGACTTCTACTTTTGGATTTTGTCATATATTGTATATATTTGAGAGGTCTTAGAGTGAGGTTTTATTTTATGCAGCTGGTCTGTATATGCTTCACCAAACTTGCTATCTCGACTTTTTACTACTTGCTACTGACTATACTGATGGGGTTTTTTTATGTTATGACATATATATATATATATATATGATGCCTTATTTACCTCAGCAGTGCCCCATAAGTATTATTTTTACTTCCACGAACTCTGATTTCTATTTCAAAAGGATTCGGCAATAATTTTATGTTTTATATACTCAAATCCAACTCGAGAGACAAATGATATGTTTTAATGATAATCACAAATAACGTTTTCTATGATTAAAGAAATGTTGTCTCGAGGGCCTTTTTGAAATTAAGATATTACTAAGCCGGATTCAATTAATAGTTCATGTTAAAAAGGGTTTATGATCGAGCAAGTACTAACCTAAAAAGGAAAAAAAATTTAGTCCTAATTCTGATAGCAAGTATTCAACTATTTGGAAATATTAATTATTTTCAAGATACAAAAGAGAGCGTCACACCTTTGGTGGTATTAGAGCAATGGTCCTGTTCCTCATAGCCTCGATGATGTAGCTAAGTATGGTATTCAATGGTAATTGAATATGTTATGAGTAAGTTAGAATCATTTATGTTTCAAAGACCTTTTTAGTGACCCAAAGCCCATAGTGCAGGTCTTTCTATGGCAACCAGAAATAGAAATATTACGAACGAAATGTTAGAACGAATCACGACCGTGCTGGAAGGTATGCAACAGCAGCAGCGACAACAGCCATCTCAAGGGCGAGTTGGTAATCCACCTGTTGGCAATATGGCGAATCATGATGCTAGGACTCTGTCGGAGTTCAGGAAGTGCAATCTGCCAAGGTTTGAAGGAGGATACAAACCTGATGAGGCAAACAAGTGGTTGTATGAGATCAATAAGATTTTCCGAACTTTGGATTGTTCTGATGAACAGAAGGTGACCTATGCAGTTTACATGCTTCATGGGGAAGCTGAAAACTGGTGGGATCACACTGTCCAATTGCTGAATTTTGAAAGAAGAGCAATCAACTGGGGAGTATTTATGGAGAAATTCCTTAATAAGTACTTTCCAGAAGATTTAAGGAGAAAGAAGGAAGTGGAATTCATGCAATTGAAGCAGGGGGATATGAGTGTAGGAGAGTATGCTGCCAGATTTGAGGAACTGATGAAATATTCCCCCTACTACTTAAATAACCCTGATGAGAGGAGTAAGTGTGTAAAGTTTGAAGGTGGGCTGAGACCGGAGTTGAAGTCTATCTTCAGTTACCAGAGGATTCAGAGTTTCCCTGCACTTGTGGATATGTGCAGAATGTATGTGGATGACAAGAAAGCTGAGTTGATTGGAAGTCATGGAAAAGGAGTTGGACAGAGTTATGGACCACAGAGAAAGAAGAAGTTTGATCATCAGAGTAATAGTCCATATTCTCAGAAGAACAAGGGTAAGGGTCAGGCTGTGACGGATAACAAGTCTCGCGATAGTGCTCCTTATTGCGAGAAGTGTAGACGTTATCATCATGGTCAGTTCTGCTGGTCCACAGGAGGATGTTTCAAGTGTGGAAAGCAAGGTCACTTTGCTCGTGAGTGCAAAGAATTTGCAAAGGGTGATGCAAAGGGATCTGCTGGCAAGCCTGTGGTACAAGGAAGAGTGTTTACCTTGAGTGGTAATGAAGCAACCCAAACCCCGAATCTCGTGCAAGGTAACTTTTTGCTTAATAACCAACCTTGCAAAATCATGTTTGATTCTGGAGCTACACATTCTTTTGTTTCTCCTGAATGTGTGAATAGGCTGAATCTTGTTGTTTCCGATTCACCTTGCTATCTTAGTATAGATACTCCTACTGGAATACCGATTTTCACCGCTAAAGTCTGTCTAGGGTGTAATGTAGAAATTTTGGGTCGTTGTTCCAAAGTAGATTTGGTTTGTCTCCCTAAGTTACAATTGGATGTGATCTTGGGTATGGATTGGTTGATGAAGAACCAAGTGATCATCAATTGTGAGGAAAAGACCATTCAATATAGGACCCTTGAACCTGAGGGTTATATGTGTTTGTTCTCTGCTACTGGAGAAGAAGAGTCGATGCCGATAGAGGAGATTCCGGTTGTGAGAGAATTTCCGGAAGTGTTTCCTGAAGAGATACCAGGATTACCTCTGAAGAGAGAGATAGAGTTTGGGATTGATTTAGTCCCTGGAGCTGGTCCCATTTCTATTGCTCCTTATAGGATGGCACCTCCAGAAATGGCAGAAATGAAGAAGCAGATCGAGGAATTACTGTAGAAGCAGATGATCAGGCCAAGCGTTTCGCCTTGGGGAGCTCCATTACTATTTGTAAAGAAGAAGGATGGGAGTAGGAGAATGAGTGTAGATTATAGACAGTTGAATAAGGTCACTATTAAGAATAAGTATCCTTTGCCAAGGATTGATGACCTTATGGATCAAGTTAGGGGAGCTGCAGTATTCTCCAACATTGATCTGAGATCGGGTTATCATCAGATCAGGATAAAGGAGGAGGATATACCCAAGACTACATTTCGATCTCGATACGGTCATTATGAGTATGTTGTGATGCTGTTCGGATTGACTAATGCACCTGCTATTTTCATGGATTATATGAACCGGATCTTTAGACCATATTTGGATTTATTTGTAGTGGTGTTTATTGACGATATTCTGGTCTATTCTAAGAATCCGGAAGAGCATGAAGAGCATCTAAGGATTGTATTACAAGTCCTGAATATGCCAAACTTACGAAATGTGAGTTTTGGTTGAATGAAGTGAAGTTCTTAGGGCATGTAATCTCTAAAGAAGGAATTGCGGTGGATCCAGCAAAAGTAAGTTCGGTGTTAAGTTGGGAACAGCCTAAGACTGTGACGGAGGTGAGAAGTTTCTTAAGGCTGGCTGGATACTATCGTCGGTTCATTGAAGGATTTTCCAAGATTTCATTGCCTTTGACCAAGTTGACTCGGAAAGATCAACCGTTCGTGTGGGACGATCGGTGTGAAGTTAGTTTCCATGAGTTGAAGGAAAGGTTAACATCGTATCCTGTGTTAATCTTACCTGATCCTCAAAAGAGTTTTGAAGTATACTGTGATGCATCTAACCAAGGACTGGGTTGTGTATTAATGCAAGAAGGAAGAGTAGTGGCTTATGCATCGCGACAATTGAAGAATCATGAGGTAAACTACCCGACACACAATTTGGAATTGGCTGCAATCGTGTTTGCCTTAAAGATATGGAGACATCATCTCTATGGCACTACCTTTCAAGTATTTAGTGACCATAAGAGTTTGAAATATCTGTTCAACCAGAAAGAGTTGAACATGAGGCAAAGAAGGTGGATGGAGTTCTTGAAAGATTATGACTTTAAACTCCACTATCATCCGGGTAAAGCAAATGTGGTTGCAGACGCTTTGAGTCGGAAAGCAATCCACATAAGTGCGATGATGGTTAAGGAAGCAGCTTTGATTGAGGAATTCAGAGACTTGAGCCTGTTGACACAAGTGGAGCCAACAAGTATCAAGTTAGGGATGCTGCAGATCACAAATGAGTTCTTGGAAAGAATTCGGGAGTTGCAACGAGCGGATGAAGAATTGATGGAAAAGATGAGACTGGGTTCAGAAGGAAAGGAACCTGATTTCAAGATTGGACAAGATGGAATCCTTCGTTTTAGGACAAGGATTTGCATACCAAGAGATCAGGAGATTAGAAGACTGATTCTTGACGAAGCCCATAAGAGTCGGATGAGTATGCATCCTAGATCAACCAAAATGTATCAGGACTTGAATAAGATGTTTTGGTGGTCTGGATTGAAAAAGGATGTTGCAGAATATGTGGCGGCGTGTTTGATTTGTCAAAAAGCTAAGGTAGAGCATCAGAAACCCGGAGGACAGTTGCAACCTTTGAGTATACCTCAATGGAAGTGGGATAGCATCTCAATGGATTTTGTGTCTGGTTTGCCAAGGACAGCAGCAAATCATGATGCCATCTGGGTAGTCGTGGATAGGTTAACCAAGTCGGCGCATTTTATACCGATAAATATGCGTTATTCTTTGAACAAGCTTACCCAGATCTATATCAAGGAGGTAGTTCGTCTTCACGGAGTGCCTTCGAGTATTGTGTCGGATCGAGATCCCAGATTTTCTTCGCAATTCTGGCAAAGTTTACATGATGCTATGGGAACGAGATTGAAATTGAGTTCTGCGTATCATCCACAGACTGATGGCCAGACGGAGAGAACGATTCAGTCTTTGGAAGATGTGTTGCGGGCTTGTGCACTTGAAGAACAAGGAAGTTGGGATCAAGTGCTACCTCTTGCAGAATTCACGTACAACAACATCTATCATGCGAGCATCGGGATGGCACCGTTTGAAGCGTTGTATGGAAGGAAGTGTCAAACCCCGCTATGTTGGTTCCAAGTGGGGGAGAATTTAATGGTCGGACCGGAAATGATTCAGCAGACATCTGAGAAGATTAAGATGGTTAAAGCAAAGATGAAAGCGGCTCAGAGTCGGCAAAAGAGTTATGCGGATAAGAGGAGAAAATCATTAGAGTTTTCGGAAGGTGATCATGTGTTTCTTTGGATAGTTCCGATGAAAGGAATTAGTAGAGCTTTGAGAACCCGAAAGCTTTCGCCTAAGTGTATAGGTCCATACCAAATCCTTAAGAGAGTTGGTCCTGTTGCTTATCAACTAGCTTTACCACCCTCTTTATCCAATTTGCACAACGTCTTTCTTGTTTCGCAATTGAAGAAGTATGTGCATGACCCATCAGCCATTTTGAAAATTCAACCTGACGACCTAACTCTGAAGGAAAACCTTACCTTTGAGACCAGACCAGTTCAGATAGAAGATCGTGAAGTTAAGCAGCTCAGGGGAAAGGAGATACCTTTAGTTAAGGTTGTATGGGAAAACGCAGACGTATCCGAAGCTACATGGGAATTAGAGGAAAAGATGCGTCAAGAGTATCCGGAGTTGTTTGTGTAAGCTAGAATTTCGGGGACGAAATTCCTTTTAAGTGGGGGAGTAGTGTAACACCCGTAATTTTCGTCTCCCGGATAATAGGAAATTAATAATAAAAGTTTTATTATTAATTTATATGGTTTTCCAATTTTATGTTTTGTATTTAATTAGCCGGAAATATTAAAATAAATTGAAATATTTTTATATGGCAAATAAATGAAAAATATAAGAATATTGCATTTTAGTCCCTGAAATAAGACCTAAATGTAATATTGAAAAGGTTCTTGGAGGGAAAGATTTAAAAATATTTTAAATTTTGAACTAATCTAACCGGTTAGTAATGCCCTGTAACCGGTTAGACGATGAACCCAGAAACTGCGTTAGTGGATTTTGATGAGTAATCACTTGATTAATCACGGAATCGCCACGATTACAGCCTCAGATTTGTGGAAACCACGCGTCAACGTGCATGTAATTCTTGTTGGTCTATAAATAGCTGAATTTCTGATGATTTGGGGGTTGATTCAACTGGCTTTGTGTTGAGAGGTGGAATTAGGGTTTTGATTTCGTCTGAAGCGATTCTCCTTCTTCTCTGAGTGTTAGAAAGTGAGAGATTATGCCTCAAATAAATCATTCAAAAGGAGAAATTGGAATATTTCTAAATCACATTAATTAATGTAAAGATAAAACCAACCCTGATATTTGTGCATCCATATAGACTGGAAGCTTGGTTGGTAGGAACGTTTATCATATTCTGGGAATATGAGGAGGGTACTCCGGGAGTACCAAATTATAACCTACTTGATGACACATTATAGATATGTGGCCAGTGTCCGGGACCTGGTTTTTATGCATTCTGGGAACGTATGCGTTCTGGGAACGTGGTGCACACTCCGGGAGTGATGCTTATTATCCAAGTATGGTTCGGCATTACGTTCTGGGAACGAATGTCGGTGTTCCGGGAACACAAGGGTGTATTGGATGGACGTCCAAGATGGACTTTTAGAGGCCTTAGTTGTGGATAGAAAATCATACATCATGCCACTTGCATTATAAGAGATATAATGTTGAAAAATTGGTGTGCTCATATGTACTTGCATTATGATCTGTCCATGATATACTTGTGTTTGTAATTTTAGTCTTTATCAATTATGTATATGTGTATACTTACTCCCTGTGCCCTGTTTAGGTGATGGCCAGATACCAGCTTGCATCGAGATACGCCCTATCCCTAGTGGCATATGGACGTATGAGGAGCACCGTGCCACTTTTGAGGGGGACGTTGAGATCACTCTCTACCACCCTAACCCTCTGGTGCGAGTGCGACCTCGTCGATTTAGGATCCCATTAGTCTATACTATGCATGTTGCACCCTTTTATACATATAGAGGACCACCCCCGGCTCGACCTATGCGTCGTTTTCATAGTTTTCGTTTCAGAGCTGCCACTCGTTCTCATCCTTCCTCCCATAGAGTTGTCACTGAGGAGACTCCTTCTCCTGGTCCGACTAACTATGATAGGACTGCTTCTGCAGATCCTAGACCCAGTGGTGGGGTCTCCACACAGTCGGGCGAGGTTGAGGAGGAACCTGTGGAGGATGAGAGCGAGGAGGAGGTGCATGTTGAGCCGACTGTTTCTGCTAGAGGTGGACCCGCTGGTTCATAGGAGCTTGCATAGCGTAGATGTTTTGGATCCTAGATCCTAGGGATAGAGCTGTGGAGGATCTGAGGAGCTGCTGAGGACACCGATGACCTGCTCTGGGTCTTCTACTTTTGGATTTTGTCATATATTGTATATATTTGAGAGGTCTTAGAGTGAGGTTTTATTTTATGCAGCTGGTCTGTATATGCTTCACCAAACTTGCTATCTCGACTTTTTATTACTTGCTACTGACTATACTGATGGGGTTTTTTTTATGTTATGACATATATATATATATATATATTATATATATGATGCCTTATTTACCTCAGCAGTGCCCCATAAGTATTATTTTTACTTCCGCGAACTCTGATTTTTTTTTAAAGGATTCGGCAATAAGTTTATGTTTTATATACTCAAATCCAACTCGAGAGACAAATGATATGTTTTAATGATAATCACAAATAACGTTTTCTATGATTAAAGAAATGTTGTCTCGAGGGCCTTTTTGAAATTAAGATATTACTAAGCCGGATTCAATTAATAGTTCATGTTAAAAAGGGTTTATGATCGAGCAAGTACTAACCTAAAAAGGAAAAAAAATTTAGTCCTAATTCTGATAGCAAGTATTCAACTATTTGGAAATATTAATTATTTTCAAGATACAAAAGAGAGCGTCACAGCGAAAATCGAAGAGGAAGGTTGGGCCTCTGTCCACCGACGGTCGATTCGCACCACGCTGCAAAGCCAGGACCGCCACGATTCAGACTCCTCATCAGCGCGAGCGCCGCCGTTCGAGCATGGTGCCACTGTGCCACAGTCATGTATGACTGCACCATGAACAGAGGTGTGGCGCAAAGCGGTTCCAGTTCCGTGGTGGCGGTGGTCCTTGGTTCCATCGAACGTGGCTGTTTCTGCTCAACTCATTAGCGATGATCGACCACGATCTCCGGTGACTACTCCTTCGGTGCTAATATCCGCACCGGCGCAAGCCCTCAACTGATGCCCCAATTGGCGCCATCGCTGCTGTGCGTCCCAGCACCCACCACACGCAGCTGCTGCTGCTGCTGCATTTGGGTTCTCAAGCCCTATTGGGCTGCTGGGCCAAACTACACCAAAAAGAGGAAACGGGCCTCAACACCACTATGGGCCCAACAACTCAGCAACCTACTTCTAAATCAGGGAGGCTACTCTTTCTAATTTTTAATAATGTCACACATATTTTATTGACTCACATGACTATTAGTTAACAACAAAAATAAATTATACTTTTGCTAATTAATGTCATTACGTGTCACTTACTAATTTTATAGCAATATTATATATTATATAAATTTCCAATAATTATCATTATTTTGGTTATAAATTATCAACTTGGACGACAATAACTAATTAATTATTGTTTTCGTACACACATGCAAGGTACACGTATGATGACCCGAGCAGCTGAATAACCCATTTCGAGATTCTCATCAATGTGCAAATTGTTTTCCAAGCATAGAGAACACAATAACATGTTACTCTATTCGGAACCTATTGACACTGTTGAGGATCCCTGTGCCGAGTTTCCCTCTTTGCGCTTGTGTTCCGATCGTAGAGAAGCCTGTGTACAGTTCCCTGCTTCGAATACATGTGCCAACTGTAACATCCTGATTTTCTTTAGTATTATAAATTTAGAGTTTTATCGAATTAAGTAATTAATTCTTTTAATTAATAATTAAAGTGTTGGGTATTTTCATAAAGTATGTTATATTATTTAGGAAAGTACATTTTTATTCGTATATTTTAAAGTAAATTCATTTAAAGTAATTACCCTATTTTAAAAATATATTTTCTATACTTTGCTTTGATTTAGATGTACCAATATTAAATTATTTTGTGAGTAATATCAAATTACTAACCTTATGATTTACCCTATTGATATGACAACTTATTTTTTTTAGTGTTGGTTTTTCCTTTAAGCAATAATAATAATTATGATAGGAATAATATGGTTTTTTTTGTTAAAAAAAAAATTTAATTAGATAAGTGGGGGGTATAATGGTAAACTAAGAGGGCATGAAACCCTATTTTGTTCCTTCCTTTTTCCTAGTGCCGCCACCCCCTTCTCTTTCTCTCTCCCTCGCCGTTTTCTCTCTCAGCCGTGCCCACCGACGTCGGCGCCGTCACCGTCGCTATTGTCTCTCCCTCTCACGCGGCGCACACTCTCTTTCTTTGCTCCATATATCGCCGCTCGTGCTCACCGCTGCAGCAGCCACCCATCGCGAGTCCAGATGCGACGAAGCTCGCAAATCGCCGCCACTAGTCTTTGAATCGCAAACCGGGGACAGCTCGCCAGCCATCGCCGTCCTCCCTTGTCGTCAAAGCCGCACACCACGCGTGTTCCTCTCTCTTCCCAGTCGTGAATCGCGACTCTCTTTCTCTCTCTGCCGCTAGGTGTTGCTGCTGCCATGGAGGTCACGTCGCCGCCGTTCGTTGTTGCGGCCTTCAATCGCGAACCGAACCGCCACCAGAGACGCCACCGGCGCCAGCCATCACGTGAGTCGCTACCCGAGGCCATATCTTCGCCTCCTTGGGTCGCTGGTGTCTACTGTGGGTGCAAGTCGAGCCGCCAGCCTCCGTCTTGCTGGGTGGTTGTGTTAATGATTCAGACTCGTTTGCACCGAACCCTCTGTTCCTTCAAAATCGAAGATGAGGGTAAATCTCTAATACTCTCTTAATTGCTCTGTGTTGCTTTTTAATGATAATGATAATGATAATAATATTAATAGTAATAATGTTGGTAATGATTTTTATAGTGATAGATTGCTTTGGAACTTTATTATTGTTTTGGAACTAAATTGGTATTATACTTTACATTGATTTGAAAAATAATGCTATTGATGATGATTTTAATGGGTTAATATGGTTCGTAATTATATCGAATTAACCGTTATGCCGAATAATGAGTTTTTTTAAAAGTATATTTTGGTTAAATGTGTGGGTTCCTAAGTAACTGAGCTGTCGCTTAGCTTGGTTGAATTGTCCCTGAGCTAAACGATACCTCAGTTAATTAGGAAATTGATATAATCGACATAATGTTAATTCGAGTTAGGACGTTGAACATTAATTTCAAACTGAAGGGAAGTGAAACTGTTTTAATGTTATAATTATGAATTGGACTTATTTTGAATTAAGAACACTTTCTTTTAGTTTGGAATTAATAGTGTCAAATAACAACCTTTGATTTTGTGGTTTCAAAACTAAAACTAATTAACTTTAATGAATTTCTGGTGATTATGTTAGTTTCGAAAGTTAAGCGTATCTTCAATAAAAAGCGATACTATTTTATTGAGAAGACAATGATTATAATTTGAAATCCTATGTTATGTTGGTTCGTAAATTATAATTAAATGATTTTGTGATTTGGAAAAACCTACGAAATACTTTACTTTGAAATATATTAATTATTGTGATTTCACATTGAGTCGCTTTTGGCGCATTAAATGATTGCTATATGATTTAATAATATAGTTAGATCTACGAAGGAGCTTTAGGACAACGCGAACGATAGCAAAGGGCCACGACCTGTTCGAGAATTGGTATACGAAAAGGAGTGCGTTTGTGAAAAACTAAGAGTTAAAGCAATTGCAGGTAAGGGGTTCTTTACCTTGCTTTAGGGAGTATTATCTAATTAGTTCATAGTACTTGCTAAGAGTATATGTATATGTTTGGTTTGAAATTTAGATAGTTATTATAGGCTTAACAATCAAGAATGAAATTAAATGGAATAGTTGTTAAATTGATATATGTGATAAATTGAGTATGCTAAGTGCTAAATGTCATTATTTATGCCTAACTGAATATATGGAGACTTGGTTGGTAACTGGAATTGATTATATATGATAGTTGTTATGTATGTTAGAAAAAGTATTGAGTTGTGCTATTTTGTGAATGATTATGATATTTAATTATTGGGATGAATGTCTCTGGAAAATTGCCCTGTATATCTGGAAATTGAAAGTATAATGAGATGATGAATTGATAAACATATGAGAATAAATATTTCTTTGGAAAAAATTAAAGGTATAAGTATATGAAAAGGATGATGGAATTATGATGAGTACATCAAGGAAATAATCGAATATGAAATTGAAAGATTTAAAGGAAAAAGTGTGTGTGATCCAGATCTTGTAAGACGTTGTCCTTAGGAGACTGTACGCATAGATCGCGTAAGACGCACATGATGCGCAGCTGTAAGACGTTGTCCTTAGGAGACTGTACGCAATTATGGACACACACATCATATATTAATAAAGGTATAACTTGGATTGTGCGAATCCATATCTTGTAAGACGTTGTCCTTAGGAGACTGTACGCATAGATCGCGTAAGACGCACATGATGCGCAGCTGTAAGACGTTGTCCTTAGGAGACTGTACGCAATGATGGACGCACATTCTGATTTTGGGAAATCCAGGTCTTGTAAGACGTTGTCCTTAGGAGACTGTACGCATAGACCGCGTAAGACACACATTGTGTGCAGCTGTAAGACGTTGTCCTTAGGAGACTATATGCAATGATGGATCCCCGTGATAAATTCTAAAAAGCTGTGAAAGCTTCAAAGAGTATGAGAAAAGAGAATGTGAAATTAAGTAAAGAGTTGAGAAATATATAAAGTTGTATAAGTTGTAAATGTATGGAACAAAAGAGTTAAAGAATTATAAAAGAAATCATTTGTTATTAATGTGAATATAATTGCTGTGAATGAGTATGAATGATTGAGTTTTGTGCAATATATGGCTAAATGTGTTTGACTTAGTAGGTCATTATGTCTAGTTAGACACTACTTTCTACTTCATGTGTAAAGCTCACCCTTACAAACATTTTTCAGGTATTGAGCTTGGAGCTTGCATAGTTTTTGGCCGAGCAGGATTACCCTCCACCACGTGGAGGGGTCGTGTATTTCGAGGGAACTAAAGTAGTAATTAAATTAAAAATGGATATTTTGTATTTTAAAAGAATGTATTAGTTGTCCGCCCTCGCTTGGATTATGTTGGGCATTAGGACTTACTGTAATCTTTTAAAATGTTCTGGTCTGGACAGGTACGTGATTGGAAATTTTGGTAAAGTCCGAAATACAGAGGGAACTCTGCCGGATTTTTATCGAAATTTTCAAATAACAATTTTTATAAAATCATAAATTAACTAAATATTAGTGAGGGTGTTACATTATGGTATCAGAGCAGTTTTCATCGGCCTATTGGAGTAACTCATTACTCCTGTGGTTTACTCACCAAGCGAGTAACCGGTAGGTAGTTAGATGTCTAAATTAGTTGGATTAAGAATTCGGATTTTGTGGACTTAGAATAACAACTCTTAATTCATAGTTGATTTCTTGTTGTTTGTTTCAAACTCCACGAAGTATTCAAATCTAATTTCCCTATTTGTATGTATTGTCGCACTTGGAAAACGTGCACGAATTCCAAAGGTGACAATTCAGACAAGTAATTCAAATAAATTTTTCATACATCTAAAAATCTTGAACTAATTCGTGTAACTTTTCTCGAGAGAAATGACAAGTTGTCTACCGTATGACAAAAACTCAGTTAATATGGAGATGATTTTACCACCAATAGATTGTAAGGTTGGGCTTGATCACCCCAATGTTTACATATATTGGAGGGTAATATCTTTGAAATTTTTGGGTTTAAGAGTATAAATTGATAATGTGAAATACCCTATTGATTTGAAATACTCTCCAATCAGAGTGCGTAGCGGAATAACGAAAAGACGATCCTAGAAAATGTTATAGCTTTTCCCTTTCCTTTCTCATGAATCCCTAATCTATGATTGGTGTCTCGAATCTGGAACGTCGATCCCGTTTGTCTGGAGCCTTAATAATTGCTTGGCACCTTGAACCTTTATTTTCCTCGTTTAACTCTTGACACCTTAGATATTAATTGTAGAATCCAGATTTCATTTGGCTCCGAATATCAATTGATTGTGAATAGATTTTATTATTTCATGATGCACTCATTAATGTACAACTTCTTGAGTACATTGCATCCATCATTCTGAGTTCTATGCAAACACTTGAATTCAAAGCAAAAAGTTACCTATTCTTATTTTTGCATGGGTTGGATCTTACATGCACCCATAGCCTTTTGATATCGAAGAAGACTTCCCTATTACCATTGACATTAGTTTTTATTCTGAATGAACTTGACTCCTTGTGTTTCCAATATAATTAGAGAGTTATCATTTCTTCCTTTAATCATGACCTAGTTTGTAATAACAAAAATGCAGTTTTGATTTGAGGAATTGGCACTTGAATGTATCTTTGGTTCATAATCCTTACCATCTCTTATACGCCAAGTAGTTTGATTATTTGGTAATTCTTTTCAACTCCAATTGCATCGTTATCGCCATAGACTCGAATTATCTCTTGTAAAGTTTAAATGCATACTTGCTAGTTCGAATACATTCCAAGTAACATGCAGTTCTTTTCATATGACCTATGATTGCATGACCATACTTATTTTGGGTCATGACTCTAATGCTTTTGATTGTGGTGACTCCTGAGATCTTGTCCTTACTCTTTGATGGACACTGAAAATGATTTCTGATAATCTCCTGATTTATCTTATCCGTAGAATCGATTGACACTTTCATGAGTCTATTATATCATGTCTCTCAAATATGTAGTCAACAGACTTTCTTATCCTACCCAGAATAATGTCGTCATCCAAGAAAATCGATGTCCCATGTTATTGTGCTATTGTTTGATTGGCGATCTGAGGTGACCATTTACCTTATTCGTTGATGGTTTGCTCTAGATTTTGCGTTACCTAACTAGCTATTCTATGCCTTGCGAAGAGTTTAATTAACAAACCCGTGGAGTTTGACATTGGGATGAAGTTTGCCTCCTAGCTTATGAGTTAGACCAAGACCCTTGTATGTTGTGTTTGTTTGTTTAGGGTCGTATTTGTCTACGTTTATTGGAATGGTGGTCAAGGATTCTCGTATTCTAACCTTATGATTCAAGCTAATCAAATTTCGAGGACGAAATTTCTTTTTCGGGGGAAGGATTGTAACATCCTGATTTTCTTTAGTATTATAAATTTAGAGTTTTATCGAATTAAGTAATTAATTCTTTTAATTAATAATTAAAGTGTTGGGTATTTTCATAAAGTATGTTATATTATTTAGGAAAGTACATTTTTATTCGTATATTTTAAAGTAAATTCATTTAAAGTAATTACCCTATTTTAAAAATATATTTTCTATACTTTGCTTTGATTTAGATGTACCAATATTAAATTATTTTGTGAGTAATATCAAATTACTAACCTTATGATTTACCCTATTGATATGACAACTTATTTTTTTTAGTGTCGGTTTTTCCTTTAAGCAATAATAATAATTATGATAGGAATAATATGGTTTTTTTTGTTAAAAAAAAATTAATTAGATAAGTGGGGGGTATAATGGTAAACTAAGAGGGCATGAAACCCTATTTTGTTCCTTCCTTCTTCCTAGTGCCGCCACCCCCCTTCTCTTTCTCTCTCCCTCGCTGTTTTCTCTCTCTGCCGTGCCCACCGACGCCGGCGCCGTCACCGTCGCTATTGTCTCTCCCTCTCACGCAGCGCACACACTCTCTCTCTGCTCCAAATACAGCCGCTCGTGCTCACCGCTGCAGCAGCCACCCATCGCGAGTCCACATGCGACGAAGCTCGCAAATCGCCGCCACTAGTCTTTGAATCGCGAACCGGGGACAGCTCGCCAGCCATCACCGTCCTCCCTTGTCGTCAAAGCCGCACACCACGCGTGTTCCTCTCTCTTCCCAGTCGTGAATCGCGACTCTCTTTCTCCCTCTGCCGCTAGGTGTTGCTGCTGCCATGGAGGTCACGCCGCCGCCGTTCGTTGTTGCGGCCTTCAATCGCGAACCGAACCGCCACCAGAGACGCCACCGGCGCCAGCCATCACGTGAGTCGCTACCCGAGGCCATATCTTCGCCTCCTTGGGTTGCCGGTGTCTAATGTGGGTGCAAGTCGAGCCGCCAGCCTCCGTCTTGCTGGGTGGTTGTGTTAATGATTCAGACCCGTTTGCACCGAACCCTCTGTTCCTTCAAAATCGAAGATGAGGGTAAATCTCTAATACTCTCTTAATTGCTCTGTGTTGCTTTTTAATGATAATGATAATGATAATGATAATAATATTAATATTAATAATGTTGGTAATGATTTTTATAGTTATAGATTGCTTTGGAACTTTATTATTGTTTTGGAACTAAATTGGTATTATACTTTACATTGATTTGAAAAATAATGCTATTGATGATGATTTTAATGGGTTAATATGGTTCGTAATTATATCGAATTAACCGTTATGCCGAATAATGAGTTTTTTTAAAATATAATTTGGTTAAATGTGTGGGTTCCTAAGTAAGTGAGCTGTCGCTTAGCTTGGTTGAATTGTCCCTGAGCTAAACGATACCTCAGTTAATTAGGAAATTGATATAATCGACATAATGTTAATTCGAGTTAGGACGTTGAACATTAATTTCAAACTGAAGGGAAGTGAAATTGTTTTAATGTTATAATTATGAATTGGACTTATTTTGAATTAAGAACACTTTCTTTTAGTTTGGAATTAATAGTGTCAAATAACAACCTTTGATTTTGTGGTTTCAAAACTAAAACTAATTAACTTAAATGAATTTCTGGTGATTATGTTAGTTTCGAAAGTTAAGCG
This sequence comes from Crotalaria pallida, assembly GCA_037953625.1. Taxonomy (NCBI): domain Eukaryota; kingdom Viridiplantae; phylum Streptophyta; class Magnoliopsida; order Fabales; family Fabaceae; genus Crotalaria; species Crotalaria pallida. The sequence continues at coordinate 19,128,356 of CM075650.1, forward strand.
TATCTTCAATAAAAAGCGATACTATTTTATTGAGAAGACAATGATTATAATTTGAAATCCTATGTTATGTTGGTTCGTAAATTATAATTAAATGATTTTGTGATTTGGAAAAACCTACGAAATACTTTACTTTGAAATATATTAATTATTGTGATTTCACATTGAGTCGCTTTTGGCGCATTAAATGATTGCTATATGATTTAATAATATAGTTAGATCTACGAAGGAGCTTTAGGACAACGCGAACGATAGCAAAGGGCCACGACCTGCTCGAGAATTGGTATATGAAAAGGAGTGCGTTTGTGAAAAACTAAGAGTTAAAGCAATTGCAGGTAAGGGGTTCTTTACCTTGCTTTAGGGAGTATTATCTAATTAGTTCATAGTATTGCTAAGAGTATATGTATATGTTTGGTTTGAAATTTAGATAGTTATTATAGGCTTAACAATCAAGAATGAAATTAAATGGAATAGTTGTTAAATTGATATATGTAATAAATTGAGTATGCTAAGTGCTAAAGGTCATTATTTATGCCTAACTGAATATATGGAGACTTGGTTGGTAACTAACTGAATATATGGAGACTTGGTTGGTAACTGGAATGGATTATAAATGATAGTTGTTATGTATGTTAGAAAAAGTATTGAGTTGTGCTATTTTGTGAATGATTATGATATTTAATTATTGGGATGAATGTCTCTTGAAAATTGCCCTGTATATCTGGAAATTGAAAGTATAATGAGATGATGAATTGATAAACATATGAGAATAAATATTTCTTTGGAAAAAATTAAAGGTATAAGTATATGAAAAGGATGATGGAATTATGATGAGTACATCAAGGAAATAATCGAATATGAAATTGAAATATTTAAAGGAAAAAGAGTGTGTGATCCAGATCTTGTAAGACGTTGTCCTTAGGAGACTGTACGCATAGATCGCGTAAGACGCACATGATGCGCAGCTGTAAGACGTTGTCCTTAGGAGACTGTACGCAATTATGGACGCACACATCATATATTAATAAAGGTATAACTTGGATTATGCGCATCCAGATCTTGTAAGACGTTGTCCTTAGGAGACTGTACACATAGATCGCGTAAGACGCACATGATGCGCAGCTGTAAGACGTTGTCCTTAGGAGACTGTACGCAATGATGGACGCACATTCTGATTTTGGGAAATCCAGGTCTTGTAAGACGTTGTCCTTAGGAGACTGTACGCATAGACCACGTAAGACACACATTGTGTGCAGCTGTAAGACTTTGTCCTTAGGAGACTGTACGCAATGATGGATCCCCGTGATAAATTCTAAAAAGCTGTGAAAGCTTCAAAGAGTATGAGAAAAGAGAATGTGAAATTAAGTAAAGAGTTGAGAAATATATCAAGCTGTATAAGTTGTAAATGTATGAAATAAAAGAGTTAAAGAATTATAAAAGAAATCATTTGTTATTAATGTGAATATAATTTCTGTGAATGAGTATGAATGATTGAGTTTTGTGCAATATATGGCTAAATGTGTTTGACTTGGTAGGTCATTATGTCTAGTTAGACACTACTTTCTACTTCATGTGTAAAGCTCACCCTTACAAACATTTTTCAGGTATTGAGCTTGGAGCTTGCATAGTTTTTGGCTGAGCAGAATTACCCTCCACCACGTGGAGGGGTCGTGTATTTCGAGGGAACTAAAGTAGTAATTAAATTAAAAATGGATATTTTGTATTTTAAAATAATGTATTAGTTGTCCGCCCTCGCTTGGATTATGTTGGGCATTAGGACTTATTGTATGTTTTAAAATGTTCTGGTCTGGACAGGTACATGATCGGAAATTTTGGTAAAGTCCGAAATACAGAGGGAACTCTGCCGGATTTTTATCAAAATTTTCAAATAACAATTTTTTATAAAATCATAAATTAACTAAATATTAGTGAGGGTGTTACACCAACTGCGCGTGGACCTTCGATAACGTCCCCCCTTTTTGGTATCTCATACATTTAGAATGTCGGGAATCACGCACTACCCTTCTCTCCTCGGATTCATAACACGATTGTGGAAACCTTGCACTGTGTTCCCCACTAGAGTCTCTCGTTCCGGGTATGAAGAATATTTTGTTGATTTCCCCTGCTCGGAATCGTTTGCTAATTATGAAGAATCTCCTATCGGGTTTCCCTGTCATTATTCGAGCACAAAGAACGCTATCAACCATCAGTAATACTCTTCCGAGTAAAAGATTTTGGCCGCAGATAATCTTCTACGTCACCACCAAGCCTCGGAAAAGGACGTCTGATCGACCCCACACAAAAAGGCTCTAAACTCGGCACGGAGTCTTTACGAATCCTCCCGAGCTGGGGGGCTTGTAGGGTCTGCCGACCATATACGGACCCGGGTCTCACCAAAGGGATTCTCTAAGGGCACTTTGCTCGGTTCACCTGCTATTAAAGTCCTTCGCTCGGACTCGTAGGATCTGAGCAATTCGAAAGGGCCAGGCTCGGACTTGATGGAACCGAGCCTCACCATCGGTCCTCAATCCATCAAGCTCGGGACTCTAGGACTGAGACATACCGTCGGCTCGCAGATAAGCTCAGGCTCGCCGAGGCTTCTTATCCCTTCCGCAAATCTCTCCTAGATTCTCGCAACAGCCTAGACATGAGATCTTCAGCTGATCCTATCCAGATTATAGAAGCATAATTATCCAATATTATCTCACAGAATCCTGGTTCAGCACAACACTGATACAGGGCCCAAACGGCCCATATCAACCTCCTCCAAACCCTATAAATAGCTCATCACAGCTAGGGTTTTAGGTATGTTCTCTCATCCCTACTCTCAAGAACTACGTGTGGCTTGATTCCCTTTTCACTGGGGATACGTAGGACCGGGGTCACCCTCGCCAGCTACAACAACCGATCAAACACATCGTGGTGTTCCATCAATATCGGGACACTACAGTACCCGAGTTTTCTACAGTTCTCCTGGCTTGGAGCCAATTGATTGTTGAGACAGTTGTTGTGCCCGCACGGTAAAGGTCTTGTACTCCTGTTTGCTTCCGACTAGGTTGGGTGGATGGCCGAGGAGATGTAGACTTGAGACGTGAGTGCTAGCTACGAAAGAAACGCGTACCTCGATGATACTTTAACTCCCCTGATCATCGATGGTTATAATTCAATAAGACATGATAAGAAAAGATTTATAATTGAGAGAAGCAAAAGTTTATTAGATGTGGATAATGAGAAAGAGATTGAGAATGGAAAATGTGGAAAAGTGAGTGAAACCCCATGAAGAGAAATATGAATGAAAGTGAAGGGATAAGAAGGAAAGAGTGATGATGCTGAGAAATGAATTAAGTTGGGCAAGATTATAATGAATGATAATATGTTTGGAAAGATAAGGAATAATGATAATGATAATTATAATGATAAGATGATTGAATGTTATGCTGTGTGAATGTTGCTTGTCTTGTCTGTATTGTCTTGATATCTCGCCTATCGTAATCCCACACCGTCGACGATGCGTCGTTCGGATCGCTTACTCTCTCCTGTTCGTTGGCATATCAGTGCTGCTGGTATCTCAACGGGCAGATGGAGTATCGTATGGAAATCGCTACTTGGAGTAGGCATGGAAGTGGGTGGAAGCACACACCAAACGGCTGGGTATGGATCGGCTACACCCAGATCGTGATCCCAGACCCGGAACATACTCTAAGTGGAGCTAACTTGGGGGCACATCTGAGGCAAGTCACCATGCGAGGATATAGGAGCTACGAGGAGAAGAAGCGGTACGAGACTCAGAGGAACTCTACCACCCTCAACGGAGCGGAGCCGGAATCCACTAGCAATGAGGGGACAACAGCAAGGTGGGCATCATCCTCAAGAGAGTGGAGAGGTCACAAGAAGAAGGAGGGACTTCACCCGATTGTTTTCAATAGGAAGGTTTAAGAATAGAATGATTAGTTTAAATTTGTGGTGAGTGTTTTGTGTTAAGGATTACCTAAGTGATGAACTATTGATTTAACTTAACTTATTTTGGAATATGCCCTACTTTTTAAGATGTGTAAGAACACAACTTTGTGAGAAAGGTTTAAGTCTTTTTAATGTTATGAAAGGAACTACTTTGAATTGGAACTAAACCAATTTCCCGAAAAATGTTTTTGGAAACCCAAGTGAGTTAGGATTTGTTTTAGTAACAACTCAGTTTTCGGTAAAGGGTGTTGAGAACACCAAGAGCTTTTCAATAATGTTTTCGAGCACTTCAACAATGTTTAAAAAAAATTTGGCCTCATTTTTGCAACTTTACTAAATAAAAGTTGATTATTTCAAGTTATGAAAATCGGGCTGTTACAGAATGGTATCAGAGCTTATGGTAATCCTTAGTGGCCTTAAGCATGGGCTTACATGCTTTGTTTGTGTGACTCTATGTGTTTGTTAGCATAAGGATAGGAGTATAAGGTTAGGATCTTGTCTTTATAGGATATGAGACCCTATTTATGGTTAGAACCTGTTGTGATAGTCTAAGGAACCTGTTCATCCTGTGATTTGAGGAATGTAGACTAAGTAGAAAGTGAATAGGTTCTAAGATTGAGACCCCCTAACCTTTGATTGTTGCATTATAGCATGATAAACCTAAAGGATAAGTTATTACCTTTTAAAGTATAGGATATCATCCCTGGATCCCCGTGTTTGTTGAATTGCTTCAACAAAACAGTTAGTATTGTTAAAATTCGACCCTTTTCTTTATGAGCCTTATTATCCACTCGTAGCCTTATCGATCCTGTTTAAGACTCATTAGTCTGAACTGTGGAATTAGAAGTGCTTAGAAGTGCCATAGTTACCCAGATAGTTTAGGCTTGAACGATCAAGGAAGGACAAATGATTTAAATTAAGTGAGGATATGAGACCACATTCGATTTAGTTATTGTAGTGTCCTTGAACACTATGTGTCCTTAACCCTCTAAGTGCTAAAGATTATGGTAACCAGGAGCCCAAGAGAGGATCAAGTATTACTGTGTGACTTATGGTATTTCTGCAGTTCCAGTTGGGAAAAGCAGGGTCTCCCTAGTCAACGTGTGTGTGCAGAGTGTCAACTTAGGGGTGAGAGTACTTACCCGAAACCCTAGCTGTGATGAGCTATTTATAGGGTTTGGAGGAGGCTGATATGGACCCTTTGGGCCTTGTATCAGAGTTGTGCTAAACCAGGATTCTGTTGAGATAATATCGGACGATTATGCTTCTAGAATCTGGATAGGATCAGTTGAAGATCTCATGTCTAGGCTGTTGCGAGAATCTAGGAGAGATTTGTGGAAGGGATAAGAAGCCTCGGCGAGCCTGAGCGTATCCACGAGCCGACGGTACGTCTCGGTCCTAGAGTCCCGAGCCTGATGGATGAGGGACCGATAGTAAGGCTCGGTTCCATCAGGTCCGAGCCTGGCCCTCTTGTATGCTCGGATACCATGAGTCCGAGCGATGGACTTTTATGGTAGGTAAACCGAGTAAAGCGCCCTTAGAGAATCCCTTTGGTAAGACTTGGGTCCGGATGTGGTCGGCAGACCCTACAAGCCCCCCAGCTCGTAAGACTGGAAAGTCTGTGACAAGGTAACAAGTGGCTCTGGTTGGCCTTTAGCATGTAGGTCTAGAAGTTTGTGACAACTGTTTCTAGCTTTAAGCGTGTAGCCTGACCGAGGTGACGTTTTGGGTTCTATAGGTGCGGCGCGTGTTCTTGTAAGTCGTGCCAAATCATTTTAAATTTTGAATTTTGAAAAAGTAACTTCAGTGACCGCCACGTCTTACCCTGTGAGTGGCTGAGTGGGTTAGTGGGCTTTCGGCCCAACATATGCATCATGGAGGGAAACTGAAGGGTTTTTGAGGGTTATTTGAATCCTTTACTCACATTTGCACCTTTCTCAAATCAGAAACCTTTATTCTTGCTTGCTCTAAACACATTTCCTTTGAGTTATACTCATTTCCACTTTTCACGAATCAGAAACCTTTGTTCTCGTTTGCCCCAGAAACATTTCCTTTATTCTCATCCGCGCCTTCACGATCATCCGTTGCTACCAACTTTTCCCCAAGATCAATCGAAAGCAGGTAATCTTTTCTTCTCTTCTAACTCAAACAACTTATTTTTGGTTCTGTTTTTTCTTCTTTTTGAGAGGGTTTTGCCTTTTGTGGGTTTTGCAGAAATTTGGGGGTTTTTGTTCTGGGTAGGTAGTTGAAGGGTTTGAATTTCCTAATCATGAGAGGTTGGAGAGATTGGAAGAAGATTTACCATGAACTCTGTAGGAGATTAGGTGAGGAGCCTTCCAGTGACAGCGATTCAGGTTTTTCTGGGAGTTCTGGGGGTTCTGGGGATTCTGAGCGCAAAAATGTTACCTTAGAAATTAGTTCTGATATCGATGATACAGTAGATCCTCCTACCCCCCCTTTTGGCCAAGGATCAAACGAGTCACCCGAGGTAGAACCGTTAACCATAGAGTACCCATCCGACCCCGTAGAAGAAAATATGTGGCTGTTGGCTTATAGGTTCGCCGAGTGTCGGGCTCAGGTTAGGACTAGCCCAGAGTGTTGTACCAGAGGGGAAGAGTTTTTGGGAGATCCTATGAGGGAGGGGGGAAAAGGTCCAAGGCTCGGCCTTAGTTTTAGAGTTAAAACATCTGCTATAAAAAATGCTAACGCCGAGCCTTTTACGTTTTCCCCAGATATGGTGGAGCGCAGGTGTGACACCCATCCTGATGAATTCCCTTTGCCACCCAACCACGCGGAGTACGATGTAGTTTTTGATCGGGAAGTACTTGGAACGAGGCCTTCGTTGCTGACGACGGACAGCTTGAACCACCTTCGCCCTGTTCTAACCCCTCCGAGTGCAGACGGGAATGCCTCGGAATTTGTTTTAAGACATGTGGGCATAGATGATCACATCTGCTTTCGAGTGCCAGAAAACCAACAATATTTTTACTTTTACGAGGAGGTAGAGACAAAAGTCGGAATTCGTATGCCCTTTTCTACCTTTGAAATAGAGGTCCTCAACCACTTAGGCGTAGCCCCGAGCCAGCTGCATCCGAGCGGTTGGGCCTTTGTCAGAGCTTTCCAACAGTTTTGTGACGCTGAAGGTCTGGTAGCGACATTGCGAGCCTTCTTTTGGATATATGCCCCCCAAGTAAATAAATTTGGTAACTCCAAGGGGCTCTGGGTGTCATTGAAGGCTCGGAAGGAGCATGCCCTTTTTGCAAAGGTAACTGATTCTTGGAAGTCCTTCAAACCCCGCTTCTTCCAATACGAGTATACGGGAACCGAAGTATGCTGGTTCATGAAATGAGTTGAGGAAGAAGGGGAAATTAAAGTCGTGCCTCAATTCCCACTATGCTGGACGAGCGGTATTTATACTAGAGGGGCCTCCTTATACCAATTTGATTACAAAGCGGAGTTAACTAGGGCCGAGAGGCGCTTGTGTGATCGGGTTTGGGAGTATCTTCAAGAAAAGGGTCAAATTGATACAAAACAAATTCTGTTGAAGAGAACACAGGCCGAAGTGAAGGCCGAGCTGGGTATAACATACTTTTTTTTTTTGCTTCTCGGTAAAACATACTTTTTCTGGTTGCAGAAAAAATGGGGAAGAAAGCATCAAAGGCCAAGAAAAGTGTTGCTGCTTCATCCAGGATGGCTCAGCTGGCTGCTGTGAAGGCAAGCTCTGGCTCCTCGGCCAAAAGCCAGTCCTCCGAGCCAGCGCCAAAGAGTAGTCCAACCGTTGCTCCTCATGCTGTCCCTGCCGAGGTGATTTCGGCCGCCGAAGGCATAGAGCAAATAGTCAACTCGGAGGCTCAGCCAAGTGCTAGGGGTACCCTCGAACGTCCACCCAAGAGGCCTGGGACGGACACAGGAAAGGGGGTAGCTGGAGATTGGCTCAATCTGAGTAAGTCCCATAAGGGGATTCAAGGTGTTGAGGGCATGGATGACATTGTCGCCAAGACAGTGTGGGCTGAAGAATTCTGATACCTTTAACGCAACTGTCTTTCCTCCTGAGGATGTGCAAGTGATAGGTGCCTGGACCCCAGGTACCTGGGAAAACAATTGTTCGGCCTTGGTGAGGAGTCTCCTAAGAGGTGCGAGCATTCTTCGTTACCTCGATCAGCGTGGTGATGACGTTCATGCTGGTGTGTCTACCGAGGAGAAGAAAAAACGGGAAGAAGCTGAGAGTCGGGAGGACTATCTACAGCTCTAGGTGGAAGCCTTTAAAAAAAGACTTCAAACACTTGCTGCAGAAAAAGAAGGGTTGCAAAAGGGGAAACAAGAGGCTGAGGACGCCAAAGCTAAGGCCGAGGCTGATAAGGAAACGGCTGAGAAAGCTCTTCAAGAGGCCGATGAAAAAATGAGGCGATCCAAGAAAATCCTGAAAAAGGCCGAGGAAGATGCTGCAACGCTGCAAGAGGCCATAGAGAAGGCTCGGAAAGCCGAGGAAGACGCCGCAATGGCTCGAGAGCAACTCGAGTATGCCAAGGACGAGGCCGCTGGGCTCCGAGCTTCTCTGGATAAAATGAGAGTGAAAGCTCTTAAGCATAAAAAGGCATCCAAGGAAAATCTGTACAATTGGGATCATGCGGTTGAAGATTCTTTCCTCAACACCGCCGAGCAACTTCGCATCTTGAATCCTGGCCTCGTGACCAAGGGTGCTGACCCCAACTTTGCTGTTAAAAATGGTCGGATCGTGGGCGAGAATGGGGTCCCAATAGACATGGGCGGAAATTGTAACACCCTATATAATAATTACCCTTAAACCCGAAATTTAGGATTTAAAATTTCTTTTTAAAAAAACGAATATGATAATTTCCAAAGTAATATTTCCTTTCATTAATAAAAAAACATCAGAGTTATAAAGCGGAAGACTTTAATTCGAACAAAGCATAAAAAGTTCAGTAATAGATACACCGAGTTCATATTCAAAATACAAGTTCAATAAAAGTTTAGCTCGGCCAACTGGCCGAGGCCCATCTAGGCAATCCGAAGCCAAAAATACAAAAGAGTGTTTTAGCTCGGCCCAACTGGCCGAGACCCAACAAATTCTCCGACTCTAAATAACATACTCTCCCTGTGAGGGAGAGTGAACCTGCTCGGCCGGGGACTGCGTCTGCTCAGGCTCAGTACCTGAAAAATGGTAAGGAGGTGAGCATTACACAGAACATAAATAAGCAGTTTCTAACATGCCATACCGAACTGCCAAGCCAAACACAAGTTTTCAATTAGCACATAAGTAACAAGTAATCGAACCATATATCACATGCATACATCATCATTCAGCTCGGTTCACATCGTACAATCTCAAATAGCTCGGCTCACATCATAATCCAGTATCCATTACCTATTAGTTATACCTCGGTGCATCCGATTAATTCCCCTTATATTCCTCTTAATTCCTACACTCGGTTTCTTGGCCACTACTCTCTTACCTCGGTAAACCATCTCTATCTCGGATTCATTACTCATTATTCCACTTTTACATAGCTTATAATCTTTTACTCTTCTCGGATGCATACACCCAGTGCAAGTCTTACACCATTTAAGGTCGGATATCGGAGTGTCCATAACTGCGAGCACCCAGTACCCGTCTTACAGATGCACATGCCCAGTATACGTTTGACGCGATCAATGCACGCACCCAGTACGCATCTTCTATGACCAGGAGCACTACCGCCGATCATTCTATGGAGTAAGGAGTGTCCATAACTGCGAGCACCCAGTACTCGTCTTATAGCTACGCATCTCGGCGTCTTATGCGATCAATGCACGCACCCAGTACGCGTCTGCTATGACCAGGAACACATCCCACCGATTTCGTGCTCGGAACCTTGTGTGAATCATAATTGCGAGTACCCAGTACCCGTCTTACAGCTGCGCATCTCGGTGTCTTACGCGATCAATGCACGCACCCAGTACGCGTCTGCTATGACCCGATCACACAACCATTTCTCTTTAATTCCTCTTAGTCTTTTTAACCATCTCTTTAGCTCGGCCTCTCTCGGCTCACCCCTTTAACCATTCCCCTTTTTCCATTAACCTTTCTCATTATCGGACTTATTACTCTATCTCTCCTTCTTTCCATATTTACCATTTTCTCATACTCACTCTCAACCTTTATTAGCTCGGCCACAAACATAAACAATGAATATCAAAGCTCATAAACACTTATGCCGCAACAACAATATGAATAAAGCATTTAACCAGTCCATCATGTAAATATAAGCATATAACCGAAAAATAATGTTTCTTCTTCACCTAAAATCCATGTTTCTAGTTCATTCATTGGTTCCCTTTACCCTCTTTACCTTTTCTTTCTAACATTAACCTATATCCATTCCCTAATCTAACACCCACTCTTAGTACCCTTTATGAACACCCTAGAAACCCAAACTCAAGTAGAGGTAACACTCACTCCTTACCTCAAACCGTGAGAGATAAGAGTTGAGGGTTTTGAGAATGGCTTTTTGATGCTTGACCTTGTGAGATTCACACCTCTTGGATCCCTTTTTCCTCCTGGATGCACACTCAACGTCGGCTGCCCCAGGGACGTCCGAAACGGGAAGAGGAACGGCAAGAAGGAAGGTTTTTCCGGTTGGTACCACTTGGTGGAGAAGGGGAGATGTTCATGAGTGAGAAGAGGGAGGGAAATATGTTCGGGTTTGATGGTGCTGGATTTTCAGAGAAGAAAAGAGAGAGATGAAGGAGAAAGAGAGTGAGAATGCAAAGTGTGTTATGTGTTGTGTATTGTTTCACTTTTATTCATTTAGGGGAAATATTTGTGTGGCTCTCATTGGAGGCTTCTTTGAGAAGTCAAAACATGTGGATAGGATTCATTGGCTTCTAGAGGAAGCCATGAATAGTGACTTGAAAAGGACATAAAGCAATGATAGTGACATAAAATGAATGATAGTGACATAAAGTGAATGATAGTACATTGTACGGATGGTGCGAAACCCAATGGGCCAACAGCTCAACATGAGCTGTCACGGAGGAGCTAGGATATGTCGGCTCGGTATAGAGGAACAGCAGTAGCCCGACCTTACTTCTCGGATAATAATGTGAGGTGCGCTGAGGTAGGCTAATCCGATCTTGACACATGTTCCGCGTCTGACCCCATTTAGCTCGGCCGGGATCGGTCTGAGGTCCAATACTTACATACTAGGTCGGCCTATGCTTCCTATTACCTCACTACCCTTATACAATTTCTACGGCTTAATCCTATCCCTAAATAAATCATTATATACCATATATATATATATATATCTAAAGTTATTATATTTAATATTAATTTTCAGGATGTTACAGAAATGATCTACCTAACCACTTGGTTGAGGAATCCGAGGAAGAGTGGGCCGAGGGTGCCGAAGGCGACGAGGAGGAAGAGGATAAGTTTGATCCTGAAAGCGTAATACTGTCTGACATAGAGTAAATTTTTCCTTTTGCTTTTTGACTTGTATTTGCCCCAATATATGGGCTCAGATATCACATGTCCGAGGAAATGAACCTCTTTGAGCCAAAAACTGCACTTAGAAAGCTTGGCGTAGAGTTCCTTGTCCTTCAAGACCTGCAACACCGTTCTCAAGTGCTACTCGTGATCGCTCGGACTCCGAGAGTAGATGAGGATGTCGTCGATGAAAACTATCACAAACAAATCCAGGTAAGGTCGGAAGATCCTATTCATGTAGTCCATGAAGATGGCAGGGTCGTTGGTGAGTCCGAAGGGCATAACCACATACTCAAAATGCCCATACCTTGTCCTGAAGGCTGTCTTCGAAATGTCTTCTTCTCGGACACGGATCTGGTGGTATCCAGATCGGAGGTCTATCTTTGAGAATACCGACGCTCCCTTGAGTTGGTCCAATAAGTCATCAATCCGAGGAAGGGGATATTTGTTCTTCACCGTTACCGCGTTGAGCTTCCGATAATTAGTGCACATTCTGAGGCTACCATCTTTCTTTTTAACAAACAAAATCGGAGCTCCCCAAGGTGATACGCTCGGTCTGATTACCTTTTTGGCCAAAAATTCTTCCAGTTGTTTCTTAAGCTCTTCTAGCTCGGGAGGTGCCATTCGGTACGGAGCAATTGAGATCGGGCCAGTTCCCGGAATAAGGTCTATACTGAACTCTACTTCTCTACTCGGCGGTAAGCCAGGCATTTCGTCCGAGAAAACCTCTGGGAATTCTCCGACTACAGGAATTCAGTCTAAGGTCGGTTCCTCTGTTGCCTCTAACTTTAAACAGAAGGGCCACTAAAGATGACAGTTTTCTCTCGGCAGTCGAGCAGGACATGGTGTTGGGACTTCCAGTCCATGCCGAGGATAATATCTAGCTTAGTTAGGGGCAAACAAATTAGGTTGACCTTAAATTCTCGGCCTAACACTTGTACAGGACACTCTAGACACATTTGGGAGGTAATTACAGAAAAAATTGGTTAGGGTAGAAATGGATAATTTGTAAGGCATTTCTACTGGGATAGTTTTAGTCTGTCCATACAGTCAAGGGAAATAAAAGAATGTGTGGCTCCACAATCAAATAGCACAGCACATGGAATACTGTTTACTTGACAAGTACCTCGGATTAGCTCGTCGGCATCGGTCACTTCTTCACCATCCATAGTGTAAACTTTGCCTCTCTGCATTGGTCGGTTAACACCAGTCTGATGAGCCTTGGTCACATTGACCTCTTCTTTCACAATGTTCTCGGTACACCGAGCTGCAAAATGACCAGGCTTGCCACAGCGAAAACAGGATCCTCTTGCTCTGCTCGGATCCAAACTCCAGCATTCTCCCTTGTGCTGCTTCCCACAGTGTGGACATATCGGATAGGGACCAGGGACAACCACCATCTGACCCCCACTCCTCGGAGCTGCTGACATTCTGGAGCTCGGATTCACATAGCGAGCAGATCTCTAAACAACTTCTTTTCCTCTGATCGGACCCACTACTTTCTGTGCCGACCTGCTCCGCTTTCCGTCGGCTTTCCTCTTGAGCCCCTTCTCATAGGTGCTAGCCATGTTTATCAGCTGCGAGAGATTGGCCACATTCTGGTATTCGAAAGCGAGCCGAATATCATCACGGAGACCAGACTCAAACTTGATGCACTTGGTACGCTCATCGGCATCTCGGTAGCTTCCAGAATAACGGATCAAATCCTCGAACAGAGCGGCGTATTCCCCGACACTCAAGTTCCTCTGTTCCAGCTTGAGAAAAGCGAGCTCCTTCTCTCTCCTGACATCTTCGGGAAAGTACTTTCCGAGAAATCGAGCTCGGAACAGTTCCCAAGTAATGGCTTCATTAGCCGCTTCCAGTCCACGGCTCTGCTGCTCCCACCAGTGCTCGGCTTCACTAGCCAGCACAAACTCGGCCAACCTCACCCTGTACTCATAGGGTGGTTGCAGAGATCGGAAAATATTCTCAATGTCCTAGAGCCATCTTTGAGCTCCATCTGGATTATAACCCCCTTCAAACCGAGGTGGTTCATTCTTCCAAAATCGGCTCATCCAGCGATCTCGACCGGAGCCGGAGGTTGAGGCTGAAGGGTTGTAGCTGCTGCTGCTGCGGCTGCGGCGATGTTTTGAGCGAGGTTCTCAGCCTGATTCTGCTGAGCCTGCGCTTGGTTCTGCTGCAGTTGAACCAGAGTTTCCAACACAACAGCAATTCGGTCGTTATCAGCTCTTCTCTCAGCCATGCTGCTCGGTCATGGAGAGAAAGCCAATTAACTACCGAATAATCAAGTAAATATATATATACATAAACATATATACCTATAAGCTCTATTGTCTAACTTAGACTTCTAGACTTTACTTATTTGTCACTCTCTTGGTGAGTAACCATTGGAGTCCTTTGCAACTCCAATAGGCTGAGGAGAAACTGCTCTGATACCAAAAATGTAACACCCTATATAATAATTACCCTTAAACCCGAAATTTAGGATTTAAAATTTCTTTTTAAAAAAAATGAATATGATAATTGCCAAAGTAATATTTCCTTTCATTAATAAAAAAACATCAGAGTTATAAAGCGGAAGACTTTAATTCGAACAAAGCATAAAAAGTTCAGTAACATATACACCGAGTTCATATTCAAAATACAAGTTCAATAAAAGTTTAGCTCGGCCAACTGGCCGAGGCCCATCTAGGCAATCCAAAGCCAAAAATACAAAAGAGTGTTTCAGCTCGGCCCATAACTGCGAGCACCCAGTACTCGTCTTATAGCTGCGCATCTCGGCGTCTTATGCGATCAATGCACGCACCCAGTACGCGTCTGCTATGACCAGGAACACATCCCACCGATTCCGTGCTCGGAACCTTGTGTGAATCATAACTGCGAGTACCCAGTACCCGTCTTACAGCTGCGCATCTCGGCATCTTACGCGATCAATGCACGCACCCAGTACGCGTCTGCTATGACCCGATCACACAACCATTTCTCTTAAATTCCTCTTAGTCTTTTTAACCATCTCTTTAGCTCGGCCTCTCTCGGCTCACCCCTTTAACCATTCCCCTTTTTCCATTAACCTTTCTCATTATCGGGCTTATTACTCTATCTCTTCTTCTTTCCATATTTACCATTTTCTCATACTCACTCTCAACCTTTCTTAGCTCGGCCACAGACATAAACAATGAATATCAAAGCTCATTAACACTTATACCACAACAACAATATGAATAAAGCATTTAACCAGTCCATCATGTAAATATAAGCATATAACCGAAAAATAATGTTTCTTCTTCACCTAAAATCCATGTTTCTAGTTCATTCATTGGTTCCCTTTATCCTCTTTACCTTTTCTTTCTAACATTAACCTATATCCATTCCCTAATCTAACACTCACTCTTAGTACCCTTTATGAACACCCTAGAAACCCAAACTCAAGTAGAGGTAACACTCACTCCTTACCTCAAACCGTGAGAGATAAGAGTTGAGGGTTTTGAGAATGTCTTTTTGATGCTTGACCTTGTGAGATTCACACCTCTTGGATCCCTTTTTCCTCCTGGATGCACACTCAACGCCAGTTGCCCCAGGGACGTCCGAAACGGGAAGAGGAACGGCAAGAAGGAAGGTTTTTCCGGTTGGTACCACTTGGTGGAGAAGGGGAGATGTTCGTGAATGAGAAGAGGGAGGGAAATATGTTGGGGTTTGATGGTGCTGGATTTTCAGAGAAGAAAAGAGAGAGACGAAGGAGAAAGAGATTGAGAATGCCAAGTGTGTTATGTGTTGTGTATTGTTTCACTTTTATTCATTTAGGGGAAATATTTGTGTGGCTCTCATTGGAGGCTTCTTTGAGAATTCAAAACATGTGGATAGGATTCATTGGCTTCTAGAGGAAGTCATGAATAGTGACTTGAAAAGGACATAAAGCAATGATAGTAACATAAAATGAATGATAGTGACATAAAGTGAATGATAGTACATTGTACGGATGGTGCAAACCCAATGGGCCAACAGCTCAACATGAGCTGTCACGGAGGAGCTAGGATATGTCGGCTCAGTATAGAGGAACAGCAGTAGCACGAGCTTACTTCTCGGATAATAATGTGAGGTGCTCTGAGGTCGGCTAATCCGAGCTTGACACAGGTTCCGCGTCTGACCCTATTTAGCTCGGCCGGGATCGTTCTGAGGTCCAATACTTACATACTAGGTCGGCCTATGCTTCCTATTACCTCACTACCCTTATACAATTTCTATGGCTTAATCCTATCCCTAAATAAATCATTATATACCATATATATATATCTAAAGTTATTATATTTAATATTAATTTTCAGGATGTTACAGAAATGATCTACCTGACCACTTGGCTGAGGAATCCGAGGAAGAGGGGGCCGAGGGTGCCGAAGGCGACGAGGAGGAAGAGGATAAGTTTGATCCTGAAAGCGTAGTACTGTCTGACATAGAGTAGATTTTTCCTTTTGCTTTTTGACTTGTATTTGCCCCAATATATGGGCTCGGACATGTACTGTAAAGATTCTGAATATTTATAATATCCGCTATTATTTTGTGCTTCTTTTTATTCTTTTTGTTATGAATTCAAGTGTTAAGACCTCGGAACTTCGACACTTTAGCCGAGGTGGATTCCTCTATCCGCGATGTATAAAATGATTTTAAGACAATCATGTTTGAATCGGGAATCTTTTAAAGTACTTGACGAGTTATAAGCTCTTGTTCGAGCTGTTTATAATCGTTCGCGTCATAAATGGTGGCTAACCGGTTATGAGGAAAAGTACGTAAATACAATGAATTCAAGAACAGAACTTTCATTTATTCGAAGCAGTAAATACAATGGGCTCGGAGTTCCACCGAGCGTACACCATTATCAAAAATAAACAACCCTAACATGAAGCAAAGGTAATAATGAAACTAAAAACAATTGAAAATAGAATTGAAACCGGGATAAAAAAGTTTAGCTGTACTATGCTCTAAGCTTTGCCACTGTCCATGTGTTATTGATGAGAGCACCAGAGAGAGTTTCGAGCTTGTAGGCTCCTGTTCCCGTTTTGGAAGCTACTCGGTATGGCCCTTCCCAGTTTTGAGCCAATTTCCCGTCTTTAGCGTTTTTTAGGCCAATGTCAGCTCTTCTTAGGACGTGGTCACCTACTTCGAACTCTCTGGGTACTACCGAGCGATTATACCCTTTTGCTTGCAGCAGCTTGGCATGTCGTTCCCGCTCAGCGGCTAGCTCTCTGACTTCATCCGATAGAATGAGGTCCTCACACAGTAAAGTGTTGTTGAGGGGATTTGGTTGTTGTATGGCTCGGAATGAAGGGACGATCCTTTCTATCGGAATGACTGCATTGCAACCATAGGTAAGCCGATAAGGAGTTTCTCCCGTCGAGGTCTGTATGGTGGTGCGATATGACCAAAGTACTTCATGCAAGTTTTCCAGCCAATTTCCTTTTGCACTAATGAGTCTTTTCTTGATTCCCTGGATGATAGTTCGATTCACTGATTCCACTTGTCCATTGGTCTGAGGATGCTCAACCGAGGAAAAATAGTGCTCAATGTTCAAAGCATTGACCAAGTCTTGGAATGCCTTTGCTACAAACTGAGTCCCGTTGTCAGTCACCAGAACTTGTGGCACTCCAAACCGGGCTACGACCTGCCTTTCGAAAAATTTCTGAACCTTGGCAGACGAGATAGTTGCTAGAGGCTTGGCTTCAATCCACTTGGTGAAGTAATCTATGGCAACTACCACCCATTTTAGCTGTCCTGGTGCGGTGGGGAACTGGACAATCAAATCCATTCCCCATTGATAGAAAGGATAGGGAGATGAAAGTGAGTGGAGTTCCTCGGCCAGCTTTTGATACACATCGCTGTGAAATTGACACTTCTCACATCTCCTCACATGATCGATCGCATCTTGCTGAAGGGTCGGCCAGTAGTATCCTGCCCTTAGAATCTTTTTGGCCAATGATTTTCCCCCAACATGATGGCTTCCGATTCCTCCGTGGACCTCTTCCAGTGCCTGTTTCGCTTCAGTGGGATCCAAACATCTGAGCATAGGGCTATTGACCCCTCGGCGAAACAAAATTCCATCAACCATAGTGAACTGTGATGCCTTCCTGACGAGCTTCTTAGCCTCGGTTGGATCGGAAGGCAAGGTTCTCTGTTCTAGGTAACTTGTGATTGGTGCAATCCAACTCGGATCCACTGAAACGGAGAGGACAATGCTAGGTCCATGCACCATTTCTTGGATCAAAGTCTTGTTATTTTCGGGGCCTTTCGTTGAAGCAAGTTTTGAAAGGATATCCGCTCGGCCATTGCTTTCCCTCGGGATATGATAGAATTTAACCTTGGCAAACTCTGATGATAGGAACTTTACCTTCTCAAGATACTTTTGGAGGATGGGTTCCTTGTCTTGATAATCACCCTTAACTTGAGAGACCACCAGCTGAGAATCGCTGAAGATCTTGACTTCTCGGGCCCCTACCTCTTTCGCCATCCTGAGACCAGCCATCACAGCTTCATATTCTGCCTGATTATTTGAAGTGGGAAATCCAAACTTCAAAGAGTACTCAAGGGTAACTCCATCGGAGTTCTCCAAGATTATTCCAGCACCTGCTCCGAGCTTGTTGCTCGACCCATCAACATAAATGCTCCAATCCAAGTTTGAGCTCGTCAGTGGCTCAGTAAACTCAGTGAGAAAATCAGCCAAGACCTGAGACTTCATTTCTTTCCTTGGTTCGAAAGTGATGTTCAACTCGGAAAGTTCAATGGCCCAAGTCACCATTCTTCCTGCCAAGTCGGGTTTTTGAAGAATCTGACGGATCGGTTGAGCAGTTCTGACCTTGATGTGATGGCTCTGAAAATACTGACTCAGTCTTCTGGCCGTGATAACTAAACAAAAAGCCAATTTTTCCACCTTCTGATACCTCAGCTCTGGACCTTGAAGCGCTCGGCTGACAAAATAAACAGGGGATTCTTTGCCTGATTCTTCTCGAACTAGAACCGAACTGACAACTAAATCACCCACTGATAAGTAAAGGAACAGAATTTCTCCAATTACAGGGCTAGATAGGATTGGGGGGATGCCAGATATTGCTTAAGGTCAGTGAAGGCCTTTTCGCATGCCTTGTTCCACTCAAACGTCTTTTCCTTTTCCTTCCTCAACAGTTGGTACCATGGTAGAGCCTTCCGAGCTGATTGGGATAAAAATCTGAAAAGAGACGCTACCCGACCTGCCAGCTGCTGTACACCCTTGATGTCAGATGGACTCTTCAACTCGAGGATGGCTCGGCACTTCTCTCGATTTGCCTCGATTCCTCGTTCAGTGAGCATAAATTCGAGGAATGACCCAGCAGGAACCCCAAAGGTGCATTTTTCCGGATTTAACCTCATATTGAACTGCCGAATTCTGCCAAGAATGATCTTCAAATCCTTAGCATGGTCTTCTTCCTTCAAACTATTAGCAATCATATCGTCGATGTATACCTCCATTCTGGGCCCAATAAGTGAGCCGAACACCTTGTTCATCATTCGCTGGTAAGTCGCCCCAACGTTCTTAAGTCCGAAGGGCATGACATTATAACAATATGTAGCATTTTCAGTCACGAATGATGTCTTCACCTGATCCGGGGGATACATCGGGATCTTATTGTAGCCCGAATAAGCGTCCATGAAGGATAGTCTTTGATATCCTGCCGAGCTGTCTACTAATTTGTCTATGCAGGGAAGTGGGTATTGGTCCTTGGGGCAAACCTTGTTCAAGTCTGTATAATCCACGCACATTCTCCACTTTTCATTGGATTTTTTGACCAGTACGGGATTAGCCAACCAATCGGTGTATACCACTTCCTTGATGAACCCTGCTTCAAGCATCTCGGCAACCTTTTCCTCGGTTGCTTGAGCCTTCTCGGTTCCGACCTGCCTTTTCCTTTGACAAACTGGCTTAGCGCCAGGATACACACTTAATTTGTGGTAGATGAAATTCCGATCGATTCCTGGCATGTCTGCCGAGGTCCAGGCAAATAGATCTTTGTTTTCTACGAGCAGTTCTGTCAGTTCTTTCTCAACTTCCTCAGCAAGGCCAACACCAATCTTGACACAACGGGATGGATCGGATCCCAAAATTACCTTCTTGAAGTCCCCTTGAGGGGTTGGCCTAGTTTCATCCTCCTCCCTTACATCAAGATCTTCCAGGTTAACACTTCCCTTGTTGAGTGGTTCTTGCATAATCTTCTCATCTTCAATCTTCAGTTTACCCAGACTGATATTATAGCACTTCCAAGCCAGCTCTTGCTCAGAACGTACCGTTACCACCTTGTCATCAGATCCTGGAAACTTCATAGCTAGGTGGACAGTTGATACAACGGCACCAAAAGATTGGAGTGCAGTACGGCCGAGGATGACGTTGTATGCCGACGGAGCCTGGACAACCAGAAACTTCACTATCTCAGTTCGAGCAGATGGTTGTTCCCCCAGGGTAACTGGGAGGTGGATATGGACTAGGGGAGCAATCGAATGGCCCGTAAAGCCAATCAAACTTCCTTCGAGAGGAGTTAGGTCAGATCTTTTCAACTTCAAGGCTTCGAACAGATCCAAGAACATAATGTCTGCTGAACTCCCCTGATCAACGAGAATCCTCTTTACTTCATAATTACCGAGCCTAGCTGTAACTACCATTGGATCATTGTGGTCTTGGATAATGTCAGCAAAATCCTCATCACTGAAGCTGATGACGATGTTCTTCTTTTTGGGCTTTTGGATTGGTCGGCTGGCCACCGAAAGAACTTGACCCACATACTTCTTTCAGTCCCCTCTTTTTTCCCCTCCACCTGCAAATCCTCCAGCAATGGTGTTGATTAGAAAAATTTCTCGACCCTTATACTGCTCGAACAGTAGGGTAGATGCTCTCCCTGCAGGTGGTGAGGGGCTTCTATTTCTTTGTTTCTGCTCGGATCTAGGTGGGGAATGACTTTTTCTCTTGGCACGCTTCCGCATTGCTTCGCCAATGTATTGTTGAAGATTTCCGTCCCTTACCATTTCCTGAATCAAGTCCTTTAGCATAGTACACTGGTCAGTGGTATGCCCCCATCCGCCACGATGGTCACAATACTTTGTCTTATCTTTTTGAGCAGCTTTTCTCAAAGCTGGAGGCCGAGTAATATTACGCATCTCAGTGTGCATAGTCTCGCGAAGGATTTGACTCCTTGGGACTGTAAGCTGAGTATACTCGTCATATTTGCCTTTTGGAGGCAGTTTTTCTCCTCTTTCTCCCTCTCTCTTGTCCTTCCTTCCTCTACCTTCTCGGAACCGATCATTTTGTCGAGGGCGTTGCTCTTGATGAGGACGTTGCTCTTGACGCTCTTCCCTACCACGTGCCGCAGTACTGATTCTGTGAAATTCTTCCAGATTTACAAACTTCCTGGACCTTTCCCTGAGCTCTGCCATATCCTTGGGTGGTTCTCCTATCAGACAATCCTTAAAATCTCCTCACGTAACCCTTGGGTAAGCAAGAGAATAGACACTCCAGATTGTAGACCCGATATGCCACTAGCCTCTTGCTGGTACCGAGCTAAGTAATCTCGTAGAGACTCGTCTGGTCTCTGTGCGACTCCAGCTAATGAATGATCGGATTTTGGCTGCGACATACTGGCAGTGTACCTATTCAAGAACGCTCTTCTGAGCTCGGCCCAAGAGTGGATTGAATTAGCTGGTAGAGAGTTGAACCATCGCAAAGGTGCCGAGCCCAAAGTCATTGAGAAAACGCGACACTTCATGAAATCCCCTCCTCCATAAAACATCATGGAAGACTCGTAAGCCGCAATGTGGTCCATCGGATCGGTTGTCCCAGTATACCGAGGAATATTTCGATGGCCCACATAAGTCTGCGGGGTTTGGAATGCCATAATCTCAACTGTGAAAGGATGTCCAGGATGAGGTTCCCCGGCAATACGCTCAGGAACCATGTTCGGGTTGAGGGGTGGGGGTGGAGGAAGATTGCTCGGGTTGCCGAGAGCCACATGAGGGCCTTGCTCGGCTGTTCTTGCCATGCTCTGCTGCTGAAGAGCAGCAATAGCCTGATTCTGTTTCTCAATCAAGGAAGTCTGAGTTCTCAAAATTTCCATGATTGACTCTTCTCTCCTTCGAGCCGAAGAGGTAGTCATGTAAGACCTGCCCTCTATTTCAGAACGTTGACCACCTTGAAGCGTTCCAAAGTGACCCCTCGTCTAGTGAGGTATTTCCCTGTCGGATCTCTCGGCTCGGGAATGATCACGACGAGCGGAACTCTCTACTCGACGATCCTCATCAGTTCGTGATCCAGCAGGGCCCCTCCGAGATTGATGTGGTCCAGAATCTGCAGTATCATGCCATTCTGAAACGTGACCATCAGGAACAGTCCGAGGGTTAGACCGCCCTCTACCGCCTTCAATAAGGGAAGGGATAGTGGCTTGTGCCTGAACTGGAGGAACCGGAGGGACTGGAGGGACATTAGCCTGATTGCCTTCAGTGGGTCCTCCCGGAGCGATTTTGTCCCTCACATTCCTTCCGTTCTTAGGTGGCCTCCCCCGGAGGCGACGACGGAGATCTCCCTCATTACCGTTGTCGTTTGCCATGAGAACAGTGGACGTGGGAATACTAGTTATTCGTTCCCCACAGACGGTGCCAATGTAGTGTCCTTGAACACTATGTGTCCTTAACCCTCTAAGTGCTCAAGATTATGGTAACCAGGAGCCCAAGAGAGGATCAAGTATTATTGTTTGACTTATGGTATTTCTGCAGTTCCAGTTGAGAAAAGCAGGGTCTCCCTAGTCAATGTGTATGTGCAGAGTGTCAACTTAGGGATGAGAGTACTTCCCTGAAACCATAGCTGTGATGAGCAATTTATAGGGTTTGGAGGAGGCTGATATGGGCCCTTTGGGCCTTGTATCAGAGTTGTGCTGAACCAGGATTCTGTTGAGATAATATCGGACGATTATGCTACTAGAATCTGGATAGGATCGGCTGAAGATCTCATGTCTAGGCTGTTGCGAGAATCTAGGAGAAATTTGTGGAAGGGATAAGAAGCCTTGGCGAGCCTGAGCTTATCCACGAGCCGACGGTATGTCTCGATCCTAGAGTCCCGAGCCTGATGGATGGGGGACCGATAGTAAGGCTCGGTTCCATCAGGTCCGAGCCTGGCCCTCTTGTATGCTCGGAGACCATGAGTCCGAGCGATGGACTTTTATGGTAGGTAAACCGAGTAAAGCGCCCTTAGAGAATCCCTTTGGTAAGACTTGGGTCCGGATGTGGTAGGCAGACCCTACAGTTATAAGTTTGATCGAAGTTGGGGAGTCACAAGGAAGAAAAGAGGTGTATGTTACCGGTCATTAGAGGAAATTCTGAGGATAGTTTGAGAATTAGAATTGCCATACACCATAATCAGAGGTTTGGACGGTGAAAGTGATAGGTTTGATTAATGTTTAGGATGAATCTAAGGAGAAAAGAGGGGTTGTTTGAGGAAGTAAGTAAGCCCAAGTTGTAATAGAATCCCCTTAAGTTAGTGAAATGATAGACGAAAACCTGGGAATTAGAAGGAGAATTAAAAGAAGGAGTGATGGTTGTGAGTTAGCGGCAACCCTAAATTATAGGAAGTAGTGAGTATCTAAGGATTTTAGGTGGAACTCCGTGCTTTTGGAGATGTGTGAATTTTTTTTTGCTTGATTTTCCCTAAGTCCGTACCTATGGTTGGACTCTCTTTGACGATGATCAGTTAAAGGAGCGACATCTTCTTCGGTTAGTCCGTCGGACTTGACCCGATTCAACACGCAAGCGGTAGCGCCTGTGAGGCTTCTTCGTCAGAAAGCAACAAACAAGGATCACGGCAAGGTGAATTATGCCCGCAAAAGGAATACGACCACGAAGTGAGAATGAGAATGTTCTCATAGACCTTACTGAGATGTGAGAATTCTGTGCCCTGCTGCCCAATCAGTAACGTATTTCTCGGGGACGAGAAATCTTTAAGTTGGGGAGAATGTAACACCCCGCAAATTCCTCGTATTATTTTAAAATACTAAAGAGATTTATTTTTCGAGAAAAGTGTTTTTGAAAGAGTATTTTCTCAAATGAATTTCTTAATTCACATTTTCAAAGTGATGAGTGACTTTTAAAGAAATGATTTTCATGAAATGCTAATATGAGTTTTAGAAATTGAGTTTTGGAATGGTTATGTGTTTACAATTTTTATGCTTTAAAAGATTTATGATTTTTATACATGAGTCATTTTATGATGAAAAGATTTATTTTTCTATGCATGTGAGTGTATGTATGCACGATTTGGCTATGTATGTGTATGCTTAGGGTTATATGGAAATTAAATTATTGGAAGAATATGATAATGCATGTATGTGTGTTTATGTGTGTGATACGTATATGTATGTATGTATGTATGCATGCTAGAATTTCATATTATTTTAAGATAAGAAGCTTATGGGTAGATTAGAATCAAAAGAGAATTAAAGGGGTAGAAAAACTTAATTAGTAGGATAATTTAGACATGAAGTGACTTAAACCCTAAACCTACTCCTAGGTGTTCCTTTGCTAAACACCACCCATGCAACAATTTGAGTTGCCAAAGTTGCCCCTCCCATTTGCACACCCATGGCCGAATTGTACAAGGGCAAAGGAGGAAGTGCACAAATTGCCTATATAAGCCTTACACCTTAGTTCATTTGCACACAATTCACTTCCATTTGTTCATTTCCTTCATTCTAAACATATTTACTCTAAGAGCAAGCCAAGCTCTTAGAGAAAGAAAAGGGAGGAAGAGAGAGAGAGGAAGGCCGTGAGTGAGAAGGAGGGAGGAGAAGGAGACCAAGCCAAAAACCCTAGAGCTTCCTTGAAGAACCAAGACATTAGAAGCTAGAAGACCTTGATTTGGTGGGTAGTTCGAAAATCATGAAGGAAGTTGTAATAGTTTAGATTTTCTTTTTGATCTTGAGATCTTTCTTTCTTTTCTTCTTTGCATGTCAAATTTTCAAAGCTTAAATGATGAGTACAAGTGTGTTTGTGCTTGATCATGGATTGTTAAAGCTAAAAGAAACTTGTAAATGTCTAACCAACGGACTTCATAACTCGATTAAGGTTTTCTTGAAAGATCTTAAAGTTTTTCAACATAAATCTTAAAGATCTAAAAAGTTTTGAGATTTTTGTAAAGTTTAAAGTATATCTCTTTGCATGTTGAACCTTCTTCCTTAAAACCATGAACCATGATGTGATTAAGGGTTTATTTGATAAATAAATGTGAGATCTAAATTCGGTTGGTAATAAAGTTAATATCTTTGGTGTTGCATGTTGATTTGATGATGATCTTGATGATTTGAGTTCATGCATGTAAACCTTGATCTTGAATTTCCAAGAATAAATAAATTTATAAAACCCTAGATCAAGAGCCAAATGATTCGGCCTTAACTAGAACTATGGGTCTTTATGTTTTTTATTTGATTCAAGTCATTGCATGTTAATCTTATGATTAGGAAAGTTGATTTGAGTCGTTAAAGTGTTTGATTTTAACTTGATCTTGATAAAGTCTTGATCTTTAACTTGTGCATGAAAAATTTTGGTTCTTGAACTTGAAAAATCTTTGATCTTGTGTGATCTATGAAAAAGTTTGACCTTTAAGTACATGCATGTCATTCTTGACTAAAGATTTGATCTTCCTTAATGATCATCACGGTTTTGCAAAAGAACCAAAAGAAATAAGCTTTTGAAAAGTGATTTTGTCTTGATCTATGTTCTATGTTCATGCATGATAAAGATTTGAAGTTGAATCTTGATTTTTGGTGATGAGGTATTCGGTCTAGGCTTAGAAATCAAGAAATCATGTTTTGATTTTCATAAGAGATACATGCATGTTGATTTTTCTTGATTCAATTTTTTTTTAGTACATGCATGACAAATTAAATGAAAACTTGATTTAAGGAAATGATATTTTTAGAGTTTTGTGTGAAAAGGGTGCATGGTTTGATTCATGATTTTTGATGTTTGCATGTTGAAAAAGTGAACCAAAAACCTTGTTCTTGTCAAAGTGAGGTTCGGCATATGCATGCTAGCTAGACTAGGATTCTTTTTCAATGAAGTGACATAAGAGTGATGAGTGTGTTTGTGAATTAATGTTAAGCTAATTGGTTTGGAAAAGTTTTGTGTTTAATTGGATATATGTGTGTGTATTCGGATGAGAGTAAAAGGAAGAACAAATAATTTTGTTTCATGAAAAAGAAAGTGGAATTAAGTGCTTAAAATAAATCAAGTTGATTTGTGTGTTTTACATGTGTGATTTTGACTTGTTTTCTTTGATATCATTCGGCCATGTAGTGTGAATAAGTCTAAAAAAATTTAGTTGCATGAAAATAAATTTACATGGTGACTTTTGAAAGAAATTGAATTGTTTAAGAAAAAACAAATATGTTTGGTTTATATCTTTGGTTCAATTTGGTTTGCGAATTTATGCATGTCTAAGTGTTTTTGTTTTAATGAAAATGAAATCGCATAATGATGTATCAAGTTGTCTTGGTTGATTTCAAATGTTTATTTGTGAAAGTGTTTGTTTGAAAATGAAAGTTTAGTTTATAATTAAGTTAAGCGATTGGCTATGAAATTAATTGAATTCGGATTTTTATTAAAATGATTTTTGTGAAGTAATCCTTCGCTGTCCCGAATTATTTAAAATTGTTTCTTAACTTTAAAAATGTTTTCATGTGATTTAAAGTAAAGTTTTCAAGAGATGTTTGATTTAAGAAAAATCCGGATTAAAAACGGTGAATTTTTCGGTGTTTTCGAACGTAATTAAGGTGCTGTCCAAAAGGGACCAGCAGTCAAACTAAATAGTTTAAATGACTTTACATGGTGTTTTCAAATGATTTTAAAAGTACTTAAAGTATTAGAGAATATTAGAGTGGTTTGAGAGAAAACGGTAATGTTTTAAGTCTTCCGACGAGGAACGAAAAGTGTTTTGAATTAAGAAAGATTTTCTTAATACAAGTTAATAACGTGAGCATATTTTATTTAGTACGAGGAATTTTAGAGACGGGGGATTGGGGCAGCTGGCAGCGACAAGGATTCGAGGAGATCGAGCGCATTTAAATTGCTGGGCCTCAGGTGAGAAAGAAGCTTTCCTAAGACACTGTGGTAGTTAGGTGAGATATTAGGACGTTCCGTATCAGCTCAAAGATCGGAACTTAGTGGTACTGAGTCAGTAGTATAGTGGCAATTGTTTGAATTGTTTGGCCACTTATACGAAGAAGACAAAGACCACATTGTTGTGTGTGATGATTGTATGTTGATGATATGATATAGCGTGCTTTATTTACTGTTTAATTATGTATGATGATATTTGAATTGTTAATTAATATGAGTAGCATGCTGATGGACGTCTGTTACGTCCTGATAATGACAATGAAATTAGTAAAGTTCATGAAAGTAAAAGACACAATGGAAAAGGAATAATGATAAAAGATATTAGACTGATTGGACAAGAGAAGTGTGCTGAGAAGAGATAAAGGGGTGAGATTAAGGAAAGAGTTAATGATAATGATGAGGATGAGCCAGAGCTGGGGAAGATATTGTTGTTGTTGAAATGAGATTTTTGAAAAAGGTTTACGAACTGAGATTTTTGAGAAAATTTGCGAAATGATATTTTGAAAAAGATTGTGAAAGGAGGTTTTGCGAAAAGTTTGTGAAACGAGATTTTTAGAAATTCGGTGAAATGAGATTTTTAGAAATTCGGTGAAATGAGATTTTTAGAAAGCTTGTGAAATAACATTTTTAGAAAAGTTTATAAAAAGAGATTTTTGAAAAAGAGTTTACGAAATAAGATTTTCGAGAGGGTTTACAAACGAGATTTTTGGTGAAAGATTATGAAAAGAGATTTTTGAAAAGGTTTACAAAAAGAGATTTTGAAAAGTTTACAAAACAATATTTTTGAGAAAGTTTTACAAACTGATATTTTTGAAAAAGTTTCTGAAAGGATATTTTGTGAAGAAGTATGAAACAAGATTTTGGAGCAAGTTTATGAAATGATATTTTCAAGAAAGTTTATGAAATGAGAAAGTCGGAGAAATAAGATTTTTGCGAAAGATTGTGGAATGAGATTGTGATATGAGACTGATTGAGAAAGATTGTGAAAAGAGATGCAAGTTTGCCGATGTGATCCCAACTCTGTGCTATGATGAGAAAAGAAAGGAACAGTGATGTTGAAAGATAGCGGTCGGGACTCATTGAAGGGATGCACGAAGGATGGGCCGACCATTAGGTTAATTAAAAAGATAAAATACATTAAAAGACTCTAACACGCGAACGGGGTGAGGTATGAGTGTGATCCCGAAGTAGTGGAGAGGAAGGAACCATGGGTATCAGGGATACTCAGGTGGAGATTGCATTAGGGGAGGACAATGACGGTGAAACGTCAAGAAGTCTTGAGTACTTTCTAGGCAGAACGAACTCCATATGTGGTATACGAACGTGGTAGGGACTGGGTCCAATGTCGTGGTAAGTTCTGCAGCGCAACTAGAATAGTACTGACACCCCCTAGATTGCAAATCTTGAACAGTGAGAGGGACTGGAGTGGGGCATCTTGATTGCCACTGTACCCGAGTTTTCTACAGTGTGCCTTGATTAATTATATATGAATTGATTTGAGACTGTACCCGAGTTTTCTACAGTTCTCCTGGCTTGGAGCCAATTGATTGTTGAGACAGCTGTCGTGCCCGCACGGTAAAGGTCCTGTACTCTTGTTTGCTTCCGACTAGGTTGGGTGGATGGCCGAGGAGATGTAGACTTGAGACGTGAGTGCTAGCTACGAAAGAAACGCGTACCTCGATGATACTTTAACTCCCCTGATCATCGATGGTTATAATTCAATAAGACATGATAAGAAAAGATTTATAATTGAGAGAAGCAAAAGTTTATGAGATGTGGATAATGAGAAAGAGATTGAGAATGGAAAATGTGGAAAAGTGAGTGAAACCCCATGAAGAGAAATATGAATGAAAGTGAAGGGATAAGAAGGAAAGAGTGATGATGCTGAAAAATGAATTAAGTTGGGCAAGATTATAATGAATGATAATATGTTTGGAAAGATAAGGAATAATGATAATGATAATGATAATGATAAGATGATTGAATGTTATGCTGTGTGAATGTTGCTTGTCTTGTCTGTATTGTCTTGATATCTCGCCTATCGTAATCCTACACCGTCGACGATGCGTCGTTTGGATCGCTTACTCTCTCCTGTTCGTTGGCATATCGGTGCTGCTGGTATCTCAACGGGCAGATGGAGTATCGTATGGAAATCGCTACTTGGAGTAGGCATGGAAGTGGGTGGAAGCACACACCAAACGGCTGGGTATGGATCGGCTACACCCAGATCGTGATCCCAGACTCGGAACATCAACTAAGCGGAGCTAACTTGGGGCCCCATCTGGGGCAAGTCACCGTGCGAGGATATAGGAGCTACGAGGAGAAGAAGCGGTACGAGACTCAGAGGAACTCTACCACCCTCAACGGAGCGGAGCCGGAATCCACTAGCAATGAGGGGATAGCAGAAAGGTGGGCATCATCCTCGAGAGCGAGGAGAGGTCACAAGAAGAAGGAGGGACTTCACCCAATTGTTTTCAATAGGAAGGTTTAAGAATAGAATGATTAGTTTAAATTTGTGGTGAGTGTTTTGTGTTAAGGATTACCTAAGTGATGAACTATTGATGTAACTTAACTTATTTTGGAATATGCCCTACTTATTAAGATGTGTAAGAACACAACTTTGTGAGAAAGGTTTAAGTCTTTTTAATGTTATGAAAGGAACTACTTTGAATTGGAACTAAACCAATTTCCCGAAAAATGTTTTTGGAAACCCAAGTGAGTAAGGATTTGTTGTAGTAACAACTCGGTTTTCGGTAAAGGATGTTGAGAACACCAAGAGCTTTTCAATAATGTTTTCGAGCACTTCAACAATGTTTAAAAAAAATTGGCCTCATTTTTGCAACTTTACTAAATAAAAGTTGATTATTTCAAGTTATGAAAATCGGGCTGTTACATCAAGCATATGCCGAATACCCATCATGACAAAAACAAGGTTTTTAGGTTCATTTTCATCATGCAAAATTTAAGATTCATGAATCAAATCATGCACTCTTGAAATTCTTAAATCAAGAAGAAATCACATGTATGTGTCCTTTTTATGAAAAACAAAATATAATCTCTTGATTTTAAGTTTAGGCCGAATATTCATCACCAAAGTCAAGATTAAATTTCAAATCTTTATCATGCAAGAATATTAAACTTAGATCAACACAAAACTATTTTTCAAGAGTTGATGTCTTTGGTTTCCTTATCAAAACCGTGACATGCACTTAAGAAAGATCAAGACTTTTTGTCCAAAAACAACATGCATGACTTCAAGATCAAAACTTTTCATTAAAACAAAATCAAAGCTTTATCAAGTCAAAATCAAGACATGTATGAAGGAAGATTAGACCTTTTTGTTCAAAAGTCACATGCAAAGCCCAAGAACAAAACTTTCCAAAGATTAAAACAAAAATCAAAGCTTTTTAAAGATCAAGTTCAAAGGTCAAACATTTCAACACCTCAAATCAATTTTTCTAAACATAAAATTAACATGCAACCACTTAGATCAAATCAAAAGCATCAAGATCCATGATACTAGTCAAGGCCGAATCACTTGGCTCTTGATCTAGGGTTTTATAAGTTCATTTATTCTTAAAAATTCAAGATCAAGGCATAAATAACACATGCATGTACACAAAGCACCAAGATCATCATCAACTAACATGAAACACCAAAGATCTTAACTTTATTATCAATCAAGTTTAAATCATTCATTTATTTACCAAATAAACTCTTAAACACATCATGGTTCACGGTTTTAAGAAAGAAAATTCAACATGCAAAGGAATTTACTTCAAACTTCACAAAAATCTCATCAAACCTTTAGATCTAGAAGATTTAGTTTGAAAAACTTTAAGATCCATCATTTAGGTTTTAGCCGAATCATAAAGTCCATGATTTAAGTTATTACAAGTTATCTTTAGTCTTAAAAGTCCATGATTAAGCACAAACAACACTTGTACTCGTCATTTAAACTTGGAAAATTAAAATGCAAGGAAAGGAAAGAAGAAAAATTCACAAAACTAGAAGGAAACCTAACTATTACAATTTCTTCATGCTCCTTCGAAACACCCACCAAGATCAAGGTCTTCTAGCTTCTAAGGTCTTGGATCTTCAAGGAAAGGCTTAGGTTTTTGGACTTGGTTTCTCCTTCTTCTTACTTATTCCTCACGGCCAACACCCTCCTTTCTTCTCTCTCTTTTTCTTTCTCTCTTTCTAAGAGGTTTGATGAGCCTCTTAGAGTTGTGTTTGGTTTTGGAAGTGGAAGTGAAGGAAATGAAAGGAAAATGAACTGAGGGTTGTGGTTTATATAGGCAATTCGTGGACTTCCCTTTTTACCCTTGGAAATTGGGTCATGTGGGTTGAAGGGAGGGACAATCTTGGCATTCCAATTTTTTTGCATGGGTGGAGTTTAGCAAAGGGACATCTAGGAGTAGGTTTAGGCTTTAGGTTACTTTACACACAATGGTTTATTTTTGCTAATTAAATTTTCTACCCATTAATTCCCCTTTTGGTTCTAATCTACCTCATTAACTCTTTATCTCAAAAATTAAGTCCTAACTTATATATATACACATATACATACACGTAGCATACACACATACATACACGTACCATACATATTCACACACATTTGCATTATCATATTCTCTACCAGTTTAATTTCCATATATCCTTAAGCATACACACATATAGAAACCGCACATGCATACCAATTTCAAAAACTCAATTTCAAAAACTCATTAGTATTTCATGGAAACCATTCCTTTTGAAATCATTCACCACTTTGAAATCATAAAATAAGAAATTTATGCATGAAAATATTCTTTCAAAACACTTTCTCAAAAATATAAATCTCTCTAGTGTTTTAAACAATACGAGGAATTTGCGGGGTGTTACATTCTCCCCAACTTAAAGATTTCTCGTCCCCGAGAAATACGTTGCAGATTGGGCAGCAGGGCACAAAATTCGCTCATCATTGTGATTCCCATAAGAATACTTTCACTTTCACTTCGTGGTCGCGTTCCCTTTGCTGGCATAATCCACTTTGCAGTGTCCCTCGTTTGTGGCTTTTGGATGAAGAAGCTTCACTCGTGCAACCGCTTGCGTGTCGAATTGGGTTGAGTCCAACGGACTAACCGAAGGGGATATCGCTCCTTCCACTGATCGTCATTGCAGAGAGCTCAACCATAGGTATGAGCTTAGGGAAAATCAAGCAAACATAAATTCACACATCTCCAAAAGTATGGGGTTTTACCTAAAATTCACTATTCTCTACAACTTGGGTTCTCACTAACTCACAATAATCACTCCTTCTTTCAGTTCTCCTTCTAACTCTAAGTTTTTCGTCTATCATTTCTTTAACTTAAGGGGATTCTATTACATCTTGGGCTTACTTACTTCCTCAAATAACCTCACTTTTTTTTCCTTAGATTCATCCTAAACATTAATCAAACCTGTCACTTTCACCGTCTAAACCTCTGATTATGGTGTATGGCATTTCTAATCCTCAAACTTTCCTTAGAATTTCCTCTAATAACCGGTAACATACTCCTCTTTTCTTCCTTGTGACTCCCCAACTTTGATCAAACTTATAACTAAATCCACTGTGATCTTATATCCTCACTTAATTTAAACCATTTATCCTTCCTTAATCGTTCAAGCCTAAACTATCTGGGTAACTATGGCACTTCTAATTCCACAATTTTGACTAATGAGTCTTAAATAGGATCGATAAGGCTACGGGTGGTGAGTAAGGCTCATGAAGAAAAGGTTCGAATTTAAACAATACTAACTGTTTTGTTGAAGCAATTCAACAAACAGGGAATCCAAGAATAACATCCTATTTCCTCAAAGGTACCGACTACTCTTTGGACAAGAGTACGTCTAGGTCAACAAACTTAAGTCTAGCAAGCACAAATGAGACATCAAAGGGTATAGGGTCTCAATCTTAGAGTCTATTCACTTTCTACTTAGTCTACTTTCCTCAAACTACACGATGAACAGGTTCCTTAGACTAACACAACAGGCACTAAGCCATAAACAAAACCTCACATCCTAGAAAGACAAGAACTTATTCTTATACTCCTATTCCTACACTACCAAACACACAGAGTCACACAAACAAAGCATGTAAGCCCATGCTTAAGGCCACTAAGGATTACCATAAGCTCTCATACCATTCTGTAACAGCCCGATTTTCGTAACTCAAAATAATTATCTTTTTATTTATTAAAGTTGCAAAAATGAGGCCCAATTTTTTTTTAAAACATTGTTGAAGTGTTTGAAAACGTTGTTAAAAAGTTCTTGGTGTTCTCAACACCCTTTTCCGAAAACCGAGTTGTTACTAAACCTTTGTTTACATAAAACTTTCATCTCCATACATGACTTGGTTCCAAAAAGGTAGGAGTCAAAAATATTCATTACGGTTTCCCAAAAGATTATGTTATTGGTTCTTTCAAAAGAAAGTATTCCCCAATAGAGAATTAAAACTTGGCTTAGTTACATAATTGGATCATGGCTCGGTAATCCTTAACTCAAACACTCACCACAAATCTGAACTAAAATCACTATCTCTAAATCTTCCTATCGAAGACAATCGGGTGAAGTTCCTCCTTCTTCTTGCGTCCTCTCCTCGCTCTCGAGGATGATGCCCTTCTTGTTGTTGTCCCCTCATTGCTAATGGATTTCGGCTCCACTCCATTGAGAATGGAAGAATTCCTCCAAGTCTCGTACCAAATCTTCTCTGCGTAGCTCCTATATCCTCGTACGGTGACTTGTCCCAAGTGCGGCTCCAAATTAGCTCCACTCAGTTGGTGTTCCGGATCTGGGATCATGATCTGGGTGTAGCCGGACCATACCCAGCCGCATGGGGTTTGCTTCCAACCCCTTCCATACTTACTCCACGTGGTGACTTCCATACAATACTCCATCTGCCCGTTGAGATACCAGCAGCACCGATATGCCAACGAACAGGAGAGAGTAAGCGATCCGAACGACGTATCGTCGACGGTGTGGGATTACAGTAGGCAAGGTACTAGGACAATACACACGTAACAAACAACACACATACAACATAGCATTCAAGCATATTATCAACATCATTATCATTATTGTCTTTCATTATTAACATCCTTATTATCCTCATTATTATCATCTTCATTTTCTTACCAACTTACTTTCACTTCTCATAAACATCCTTTCTTTCTCATTCTCTTCCTTCTCACAATTATAAACCTTTTCTTATCAAGTCTTATTAATTCATAACCTTCAATAATTGGGGAATTTTAACATATCATCGCGGTATTCATCTCGCTCTCTATTATCACTCACGTCTACATCTCCTCGGTCATCCACCCAACTTAGTCGGAAGCAAACAGGAGTACAAGACCTTTACCGTGCGGGCACGACAGCTGCCTCAACAATCAATTGGCTCCAAGCCAGGAGAACTGTAGAAAACTCGGGTAAAGTCTCGATTCAAATCATATCATTTCAATTCATATATAATCAACGCACACTGTAAAAAACTCGGGTACAGTGGCAAATCAAGATGCCCCATTCCAGTCCCTCTCACTGTTCAAGATTTGCAATCTAGGGGGCGTCAGTACTATTCTAGTTGCGCTGCAGAACTTACCACGGCATTGGACCCAGTCCCTACCACGTTCGTATACCACATGTGGAGTTCGTTCTGCCTAGAAAGTACTCAAGACTTCTTGACGTTTCACCGTCATCGTCCTCCCCTAATGCAATCTCCACCTGAGTATCCACAGATACCCATGGTTCCTTCCTCTCCACTACTTCACACTCTCATACCTCACCGCTTATGTCTTTTAGAGTCTTTTATCTTTTTTAATTATCCTAAGGTCGGCCCATCCTTCGTGCATCCCTTCAATGAGTCCCGACCACTAACTTTGCACAATCTTTCTCTCATCAATTCTCACATCGCACAGAGCTGGGATCATCTCAACAACTTGCCTCTCATATTACAATCTGTCTCAACAATCTCATTTGTCAATCTTTTCTCAAAACAACTTTACATAAACTTTCTCAAAAATATCACTTCAAAAACTTTTCTAGAAATCACATTTTATAAGTTTTCTCAAAATCTCGTCTCATCATCTTTCTTGAAACCTCACATCATAATTTTTCACAAAATTTCATTTCATAATGTTTCTCGAAATATATTTTCAAAAACTTTCTAAAAAATATCTTTTTCACAAAACAACGTTTCGTAAACTCATCCATAAAATCTCCTTTCATAAGTTTTCTCAAAACCAAATTTCACAAACTTTCTAAAAATCTCTTTTCATGAAACTTCCAAAAATCTCCTTTCACAATTTCTGAAAATTTATTTTCACAAAGTTTCTAAAATTCCCATTTCGCAAGCTTTTCTGAAAATACATTTTATAATTTTCTTCAAAAACTTCTTTTCGTAAACCTTTTCAAAAATCTCTTTTCATAAATCTTTTCAAAAATCTCTTTTCCCAAACCTTTTCCAAAATCCACTTTCCCAAACCTTTTCAAAAATCTCTTTTCAAAAACATTTTTCAAAAAATCCATTTTACTGAGCGCTAATGGAGGAGCAAGCTCAACTCAACACTAGTCTCTTTCCAAAAACATAAACAAAGGAGCCAAGCTCCACTCGGATCACATCTCACTTTAGTAACAACATTACTTTCCCCAGCTCTGGCTCGTCCTTGACATTATCATCAACTTTCCCCAATCTCTACTCTTATCTCATTTTAATCAATCTCTTATCCTTCATCATTATTTCTTTCTCCTTGTGCCTTTACTTTCAATTCTATTACCTCTACAACTTATTCATTTTATTTTCATTTTCTTTTTCAGGACGTAACAGACGTCCATTAGCATATTACTCATTTTAATCAACAGTATTCAAATTCATCATGCATAATTAAATCAATAAATATAAACATGTTATTAACATACAAACATCACACAACAACAATGTGGTCTTTGTCACATTCGTATAAGTGGCCACACAACACAAACAATTGCCACTATACTACTGACTCCGAACCACTTAGTTCCGATCTTTGAGATGATACGGAACGTCCTAATAAGTCACCTAAATACCACGGTGTCTTAGGAAAGCTTCTCTCTCACCTGAGGTCCAGCAATAAAATGCGTACCGTCTCCTCGGTTCCTTTTTGCTGCCGGCTACCCCAATCCCTCGTCTATACCATTCCTCGTATTAAATAAAACACACTTACGTTACTAACGTGTATTAAGAAAATCTGTACTTAGCTCGAGACACTTTCCGTTACTTATCGAAAGACTTAAAACACTATTGTTTTAGCAAAGTTGTTGAAGATAGGGGGAGAATCAAGCTTCTATCAATTGGAATTCAAATGTCAAAGCATTAATTGAGGGGGACCAAGTTTCTCACCAAGTGAACAACTTCAAAGAACTTCAAACATCTTCAAAACGTGTTTGTCATTTTCAAAAAGGGGGAGATTGTAAGATCCATTGAGAATGTTTTGATAAATGACAAAATGTTTTGAACAAGCTACAAATGTGTTAGTTCAAGATCAGCAAGCAACAACAAACATCAAGTGATGAAGAGAGAGCAAGCTCATGAAAACAAGTTTGGTAGTTTATGTTTTATTGTAATATCTTTCGCCTCTCAAGTCTTTTAGTTTATGAGTTTGGGTAGAGTTAATAGAGGGTAGTGAATCTCTATCATAGTTATGATTATATCATATTTTGAGTTTTCACTTTACCTAAAATCAATGGGTGGCTTAAAGGTTTGAAAGAAAAGGTTTAGTTTTTGAGAAAACAAGTTTTTAAGTGGTTTTCATCTGACTAATCGATTAAGCACTTTGACTAATCGATTAGAATTTTCATGCCTTGCGCACTTAATCGATTAACTCATGTATTAATCGATTAAAACCTTTGTTAATCGATTAACACGTACAGATCTGGTTTTTAAAATACGTTTTTCACTTCTCAAAATCAGTTTTCAAGTGCTATAACTTTTGGGTATTCTATATAAACCTTTTCCTAATCATTTTGATCATCTAGAATCATTTTCATACACTTTTTACAAAGAATCAAGCCACTCTATTCTCTCTCACTTTCATAGATCAAAGCTTTAACTTTTACATTCTTTGATCAAGAATCTTTGAATCTCTTATGTTGATATTTTCATAGCTTTTGAAACAGATTCATAGGATTGTTATTGTTTTTCATTTGAGTTGTAATCATTGCAAAGAAGGCAAGCTATCTACAACAAAGGAAGTCTTGGTTGTGAATCAAGCAAACAAGCAATTGGAAGTCTTGTTGTGATAACAAGCAAATTGGAAGTCTTGGTGTGAGGCATCATCAAGCAAGTGGAAGACTTTGAAGAATCTCAAAGCAATTGGAAGTCTTGTTGAGGGGAATTGGCAAGCAAGGTTAGAGGTTAGATTAGAGCATCAATAGGATTGCAAGGCAAGGGTGTGGTATCTCTTGTAGGCTAGCAAGAAGGGAGTCTTGTGAGGCATTTACTTGTAATTTGAGAACTCTAATTCCTCATAGTGAAGAATCTCTCTTGGTTGAAGAGGGGACTGGGTGTAGCTTTCAAGTGGATGAAAGTGAACCAGGATAAATAACTGTGTCGTATCTCTAAACCCTTAACTCTTTACATTCAAGTCATTCATTGTGTTCTTGATTAAAAACCTAGAAAAGGTGATTTTTCATAATTGATTGAATTGAATCTTAATTGTGCAAATTGATTTTGGGAAAATCATTTTCATAACCTAGGTAATCAATAAGAATATTGGTGTTAATCAATTCCGCTTTATCTCTGATCATATGTGTTAATTGATTGGTTTTCGTATTTGATTGAAAAGTGATTTTTCAGTTTTAACAGTGATTAATCGATTAACAAGAGTCATTAATTGATTAATTCAAAACAAGCTTTCGGCATTAATCGATTAGTTAGTCTTTTAATCGATTAACATTTGGAAAATTTGCAAAAATCATTTGTTTTAATCGTTTCAATTTGTTTCTTTCGAAAATCTTTCAAGGTTTATCAAACACCTATTAAACCCCCCCTTCTAGGTGTTCTCCTAGTGTCTCCTAGTTATTTCACCCACCGATTGTAGGTTTCAACAATTGGTATCAGAGCTCGGTCGAAAGACACGAGCATAGAGCTTTTTCTTTAAGATCCTTGAGGAAACTACAATGGGTTCTACGAATCCCTTTGGTGGTGAAGGTGCTTCAATTAGCCGCCCTCCTATGTTTGGTGGAGAGGGTTATGCTTATTGGAAAATTAGGATGAGAATCTTTATAGAAGCCATAGATGTGAACATTTGGGAAGCCATTGAAAATGGTCCTTATATTCCCTCAAAAGAAGTAGAAGGTGTACTTACACTAACTCCCAAAGATAAGTGGACCGATGATGATAAAAGGAAAATTCAATATGATTTAAAAGCTAAGAATATCATCACCTCCGCTTTATCTTATGATGAGTTCTTTAGAGTCTCCCAATGTCGTCATGCCAAAGAAATGTGGGACACCTTGCAAGTCACACATGAAGGCACTAGTGAAGTTAGGCGTGCTAGATTAAATTCTTTGATGCATGAATATGAATTGTTTCGTATGTTGCCTAATGAATCTATATGTTTTATGCAAAAGCGTTTTACTCATATTGTTAATCATCTCATTGCTCTTGGTAAAACTTTCTTGAATTGTGAACTTGTTAACAAAGTTTTAAGATGTCTAAGTAGGGAATGGCAACCTAAGGTTACCGCAATTGTTGAATCAAAGGACTTGGACACCATGGACATAGCAACACTTTTCGGAAAACTTCAAGAACATGAAATGGAGCTTGGACGCTTACATATGCATGAAGAATCGGACAAGAACAAAGAAAGAAAAGGAATCGCTCTTAAAGCTCAAAGATCATATCAAAAGGAAGAGAGTTCCGATAATGATGATAATGAAGATTCCGATTCGGACATTGATGAAGAGGAGATGAAGCTTCTACTAAGAAAGTTCAATAAGATTCTAAGGAGAAAAGGAAGGTTGAACAAGAAAAAAAGTAAAGAGAAGGATCCCCCACACTACAAGACCAAGACATCAAAAGAAGGTATAGTTTGCCATGAATGTGGAAAGCCCGATCATCTCAAGTACTCATGCTCTAGGTATCTCAAGAAGAAGGAGAAAGAAAAGAAAAATTCAAAATCTAAAAGAGCATACATAGTTTGGAATAGTGATGATGAAGATGACAAGAAAAGCACATCGAATAGTTCTTCGGATGATGAAAATTCTGCTTGTCTCAACTTGATAGCTCTAGTAGATAAAGAGGAAAGTTCAAATGATGAATCAAGTGAACAAAGCGAGGATAGCGATGTAAGTGAAACTAAATCCGAAATTTCTTCTAAATATGATATTCTATATAATGCTTATGAAGAAATGCATGAACATCTCAAGAAACTAGCTTCGAAAAATATTGAAAGGAAGAAGCTCATTTTGAAACATCAACAAGAGATTTTAGATCTTCAAAAACAAGTTGATGAGCTTAATCTTCAAAATGAAACTCTTGATCTCATATATGCTAGTTCTTCTTGTGATTGTGCTAGTAGATTGAATATTGTGGTTGATTGTGAGGATTGCATGTTGCTTAAAGATGAAAATGCTATTTTGAAAAATAAGCTTGCAAGTTTCACAAATGGTGATATTAGATTGCGCACATTGTTAAATTTTCAAAGAGAAAATTCAAACAAGTTTGGTTTGGGTTATACTAATGCTAAGAGTAAATCTCATAGAAATGTTGTTGATTTTTCTAAAGTTTATTATTCAAATGCACCAACATGTTTCTATTGTGGTACTCATGGACATACTTCAAATGTATGTTATATTAAAGTGCATGGTATACCTAAAGGAAATTTTGTTTGGGTGAAAAAGGGTGAGAGTCCCTACACTAACAAAAATGGATCCAAGACCATTTGGATACCAAAAAGCAAAGCATGATTGTTTTTGTAGGTATGATTGAAGAGCAAAAGGACTTTCATGTGTTATTCATTCATTTGCATCTTCAATTGGTATCAAGAGAAAATCCTACAAATTGGTAACATTTGATATTGTTAGATATTGATCATAGTTCTCTCAATTGATATTATTTCTTTAATAAGTTACAATTTGTATAATTGATATTGATCACTCAATGATACTAATTTTGATCATTATATGATTATCATGCTATTGTTGCTTTTATGATATTTCTTTACCATTGATATCTTACTTTGTTAAGTGATGTGATGACTTTCTATTTTTAATTAGTTTGTTACAATTGGTATTATATTTCATTGTTATATTTTCTTACCAATTGGTATCACATTTCAAAGTATAGTTCATTTGTTTATACAATTGGTATAGTTCTTGTGATTGTACTTTTGGTATCAATGTTGTGAAGAAATAAATGAATATGATTTCTCTATTTTGGCTTAGCATTTTATATTTCAAATTGGTATATATTACTTTTTGATAATGCCAAAAGGGGGAGAAATGGTTGTTTTGAAATGGTTGTTTTGTGGAGAAAGGTTTGTGTTTTGTTGTTTTTATATAGGTTGAGCAAAGTTGTTGAAGATAGGGGGAGAATCAAGCTTCTATCAATTGGAATTCAAATGTCAAAGCATTAATTGAGGGGGAGCAAGTTTCTCACCAAGTGAACAACTTCAAAGAACTTCAAACATCTTCAAAACGTGTTTGTCATTTTCAAAAAGGGGGAGATTGTAAGATCCATTGAGAATGTTTTGATAAATGACAAAATGTTTTGAACAAGCTACAAATGTGTTAGTTCAAGATCAGCAAGCAACAACAAACATCAAGTGATGAAGAGAGAGCAAGCTCATGAAAACAAGTTTGGTAGTTTATGTTTTATTGTAATATCTTTCGCCTCTCAAGTCTTTTAGTTTATGAGTTTGGGTAGAGTTAATAGAGGGTAGTGAATCTCTATCATAGTTATGATTATATCATATTTTGAGTTTTCACTTTACCTAAAATCAATAGGTGGCTTAAAGGTTTGAAAGAAAAGGTTTAGTTTTTGAGAAAACAAGTTTTTAAGTGGTTTTCATCTGACTAATCGATTAAGCACTTTGACTAATCGATTAGAATTTTCATCCCTTGCGCACTTAATCGATTAACTCATGTATTAATCGATTAAAACCTTTGTTAATCGATTAACACGTACAGATCTGGTTTTTAAAATACGTTTTTCACTTCTCAAAATCAGTTTTCAAGTGCTATAACTTTTGGGTATTCTATATAAACCTTTTCCTAATCATTTTGATCATCTAGAATCATTTTCGTACACTTTTTACAAAGAATCAAGCCACTCTATTCTCTCTCACTTTCATAGATCAAAGCTTTAACTTTTACATTCTTTGATCAAGAATCTTTGAATCTCTTATGTTGATATTTTCATAGCTTTTGAAAGAGATTCATAGGATTGTTATTGTTTTTCATTTGAGTTGTAATCATTGCAAAGAAGGCAAGCTATCTACAACAAAGGAAGTCTTGGTTGTGAATCAAGCAAACAAGCAATTGGAAGTCTTGTTGTGATAACAAGCAAATTGGAAGTCTTGGTGTGAGGCATCATCAAGCAAATGGAAGACTTTGAAGAATCTCAAAGCAATTGGAAGTCTTGTTGAGGGGAATTGGCAAGCAAGGTTAGAGGTTAGATTAGAGCATCAATAGGATTGCAAGGCAAGGGTGTGGTATCTCTTGTAGGCTAGCAAGAAGGGAGTCTTGTGAGGCATTTACTTGTAATTTGAGAACTCTAATTCCTCATAGTGAAGAATCTCTCTTGGTTGAAGAGGGGACTGGATGTAGCTTTCAAGTGGATGAAAGTGAACCAGGATAAATCACTGTGTCGTATCTCTAAACCCTTAACTCTTTACATTCAAGTCATTCATTGTGTTCTTGATTAAAAACCTAGAAAAAGTGATTTTTCATAATTGATTGAATTGAATCTTAATTGTGCAAATTGATTTTGCGAAAATCATTTTCATAACCTAGGTAATCAATAAGAATATTGGTGTTAATCAATTCCGCTTTATCTCTGATCATATGTGTTAATTGATTGATTTTCGTATTTGATTGAAAAGTGATTTTTCAGTTTTAACAGTGATTAATCGATTAACAAGAGTCATTAATTGATTAATTCAAAACAAGCTTTCGGCATTAATCGATTAGTTAGTCTTTTAATCGATTAACATTTGGAAAATTTGCAAAAATCATTTGTTTTAATCGTTTCAATTTGTTTCTTTCGAAAATCTTTCAAGGTTTATCAAACACCTATTCAACCCCCCCTTCTAGGTGTTCTCCTAGTGTCTCCTAGTTATTTCACCCACCGATTGTAGGTTCCAACAACAACAACACTTTAATGAATTAAATCGTACAAGCAATTAATTAATCATTTAATTTAATTATAAATCAAACACTTATTTACTTAATTATTTTCTAAACATTTTTACTTTCATTTTCATAAAACAAAATAATTAGGCATTCACATACTCACAAGGATATATACCAAGCACAACAATTCAATTCATTTCAAAAATCACCATATGAATTTATTTTAATAGAACTAAATTTCTTAAGCTTATCTACACTACATAGCCGAATGGAATCAAAGAAAGCAAGTCAAGAATTACAAACAAAACA
This sequence comes from Crotalaria pallida, assembly GCA_037953625.1. Taxonomy (NCBI): domain Eukaryota; kingdom Viridiplantae; phylum Streptophyta; class Magnoliopsida; order Fabales; family Fabaceae; genus Crotalaria; species Crotalaria pallida. Next base: position 19,170,627 of record CM075650.1, read on the forward strand.
CATAAATCAATTTAACTTATTTCAAGCAATTAAATTCCACTTTCTTTCTCATGAATCAAGATGATTTACTCTTCCTTTTGAATTTAAAACCGTGAGCTCTACTTAGAGAAATTATTAAACTTTAATTTATTTTCTTAACTTAAATCAACTTGTTAAGCATTACATCAAAATCTTATTTTTCATGCCAAAACCGAATGGAAACAAATAATTACAACAAAATTTCAAACTAATTCATCTAACATAATTCTTAAAGACACACTCATTACTCCAAGTCAATTCATGAGAAAAAGGATCCTAGTCTACTTATCAAGCATATGTCGAATACCCATCATGACAAAAACAAGGTTTTTAGGTTCATTTTAATCGTGCAAAATTTAAGATTCATGAATCAAATCATGCACTCTTGAAATTCTTAAATCAAGAAGAAATCACATGTATGTGTCCTTTTTATGAAAAACAAAACATAATCTCTTGATTTTAACTTTAGGCCGAATATTCATCACCAAAGTCAAGATTAAATTTCAAATTTTTATCGTGCACGAATATTAAACTTAGATCAACACAAAACTATTTTTCAAGAGTTGATGTCTTTGGTTTCCTTATCAAAACCGTGACATGCACTTAAGAAAGATCAAGACTTTTTGTCCAAAAACAACATGCATGACTTCAAGATCAAAACTTTTCATTAAAACAAAATCAAAGCTTTATCAAGTCAAAATCAAGACATGTATGAAGGAAGATTAGACCTTTTTGTTCAAAAGTCACATGCAAAGCCCAAGAACAAAACTTTCCAAAGATTAAAACAAAAATCAAAGCTTTTTAAAGATCAAGTTCAAAGGTCAAACATTTCAACACCTCAAATCAATTTTTCTAAACATAAAATTAACATGCAACCACTTAGATCAAATCAAAAGCATCAAGATCCATGATACTAGTCAAGGCCGAATCACTTGGCTCTTGATCTAGGGTTTTATAAGTTCATTTATTCTTAAAACTTCAAGATCAAGGCATAAATAACACATGCATGTACACAAAGCACCAAGATCATCATCAACTAACATGAAACACCAAAGATCTTAACTTTATTATCAATCAAGTTTAAATCATTCATTTATTTACCAAATAAACTCTTAAACACATAATGGTTCACGGTTTTAAGAAAGAAAATTCAACATGCAAAGGAATTTACTTCAAACTTCACAAAAATCTCATCAAACCTTTAGATCTAGAAGATTTAGTTTGAAAAACTTTAAGATCCATCATTTAGGTTTTAGCCGAATCATAAAGTCCATGATTTAAGTTATTACAAGTTATCTTTAGTCTTAAAAGTCCATGATTAAGCACAAACAACACTTGTACTCGTCATTTAAACTTGGAAAATTAAAATGCAAGGAAAGGAAAGAAGAAAAATTCACAAAACTAGAAGGAAACCTAACCATTACAATTTCTTCATGCTCCTTCGAAACACCCACCAAGATCAAGGTCTTCTAGCTTCTAAGGTCTTGGATCTTCAAGGAAAGGCTTAGGTTTTTGGACTTGGTTTCTCCTTCTTCTTCCTTCTTCCTCACGGCCAACACCCTCCTTTCTTCTCTCTCTTTTTCTTTCTCTCTTTCTAAGAGGTTTGATGAGCCTCTTAGAGTTGTGTTTGGTTTTGGAAGTGGAAGTGAAGGAAATGAAAGGAAAATGAACTGAGGGTTGTGGTTTATATAGGCAATTCGTGGACTTCCCTTTTTACCCTTGGAAATTGGGTCATGTGGGTTGAAGGGAGGGACAATCTTGGCATTCCAATTTTTTTGCATGGGTGGAGTTTAGCAAAGGGACATCTAGGAGTAGGTTTAGGCTTTAGGTTACTTTACACACAATGGTTTATTTTTGCTAATTAAATTTTCTACCCATTAATTCCCCTTTTGGTTCTAATCTACCTCATTAACTCTTTATCTCAAAAATTAAGTCCTAACTTATATATATATACACATATACATACACGTAGCATACACACATACATACACGTACCATACATATTCACACACATTTGCATTATCATATTCTCTACCAGTTTAATTTCCATATATCCTTAAGCATACACACATATAGAAACCGCACATGCATACCAATTTCAAAAACTCAATTTCAAAAACTCATTAGTATTTCATGGAAACCATTCCTTTTGAAATCATTCACCACTTTGAAATCATAAAATAAGAAATTTATGCATGAAAATATTCTTTCAAAACACTTTCTCAAAAATATAAATCTCTCTTAGTGTTTTAAACAATACGAGGAATTTGCAGGGTGTTACAACCGACATCTCCGACTGATTTTTATTTCGCCGTTGCTTCATCTTCTGGTATGGATTTCGCCTTGGATTTTGCTGTTAGGGTTCTTCACTATTAGGATTTTTGCTGTTATTTTGCTATCCAACCACTAGCCCACTAAAAATCATTACACAACCACTAGCCCACTACCCACTAGGCCCATTAAATCCAATATCTCAATCCTCAGCCTCACAATTCCTTAATTCTCACTTTCTCAGCCTCTATCTCTCACCTTCCCTCTTCACTCTCGCTGTCCACGAACCGGCGCCGTCCACAATCCCTTTCCTTGCAGCATCACGAACCCATGCGGCCGCGCCCATAGTCGAGCAGCGACGACGACCAAAGAGTAGGAACAATGGAGTCCTTCCCTTTGTTTTTTCTGCTCTTTTATTTTTGGTTTTTTTTTTATGAGTATGTTTTATAAAACACTGAAATATTGATTCAATGAAATATCCGCTAGGATTAGCATGTCTTATAAAATAGTAAAACAGTGAAATATTGGTGGGAATTCGGTGATAAAACACTGAAATATTGATTGTGAATTTGTGATAAAATAGGATAATATTGTTTTTTTTATCTTTACCATGAAGCTATATTTATAGTTTCAATTGTCTTCCACAGGAGTTTCTGAAAGTATGAAGGATTGAACAAGCCAAATTAAAAAGATCAAAGCTGAAATGAATAAATTGAAGGTAGTGTGCTCTTAGAGTCTTAGTGATTTATTTCTGATTATAATTTTTATTGCTCTTTCAGTGCTGACAACTTTGGCCGCAGTCTTTGAAGAATGATTATATGAAAAAACTTCAGGAAGAAGCAAAAGAATTAGAGCAACTTATGAGTAAAAAAAAATATGTATTCTGCTAAAGAAGATGAGTATAGCAAGAAAATAAGGGAACTGGGTCCATTGACATCAGATGTTTTTGAGGCATAAGGCTTCTTTTGCAGCTTCTTCTTCTTCGCAGGCAGCTAGAAATGAGAGGGTGAGTGTTCAAATAGCTAAAATTGTCATGATTCCAACAAGAGGCAAGAGCCATTTAGCTTGCAAGGTACAAAATTACATGTTACTTTTGGTCAGATGCATGACAATTATCAATTTGATTCTTACTGAAAATGTATATATTTTTAATTATCTTTAGAGTCTATGTCTTTAACACTTTAAGTATGTAATTACTATTGTTTGGGTCTTAACTTTGGCATGTATTTACTACCTAATAATTATAATTGATATAATCAAACCTCTGATGTTGAATTTATACAATGACATTTACCTAATTTCAACTTCAGCATATGAAGCCAATAAAAGTATGTGGTGTTCATCATTATAGATGTAATTATTGTATAACTTCTTTTAAACAAACCTGCAGGCAATACCGATTGTTGAACTGGAACAGAAAGTTTGCCTTATAAAGTGGGGGATTATGGTTTTTTGATGATGATGTTGTCTCATTTTAGCTCTGCATGGAAGAAAGCTCACATGTTATGTAGTGTTGGAAATTTTATTGTAGGAGGGACTAAGAAAGCTCATATGCTATGTACTTTCTTAGTAAACCTTTGAAATTGATGTAAACTAAGGTAGTTTTCGATTTTGTTTGTGGAAATATGTCGTGTACTTATTTACTCTATTTGTAATGAAATTTTTATTATTAAAAAAATTATTATGTTGACCTTAATTTTTTTCTTTAGTTATTTATTTATTTCTAATTTTTTATTATTTTTTAGGAAGTTTCACGCTTAGTGGAAAAAATATTAAAAAAATTGGTGTTGAATTAGCCACAAATTCATTTGTGGTTATATATATATTTTTTTAAAATTTACTTTCTTACTTAGCCACGGTTATAACTGCAACTAATACAAAAAAAAAATATTTGTAGAAAAATGAATATAAGACAACACCGTTTTAAAATGACGTTGTTAATGTTTTAGTTTCAACAGCACCGTTTTAAAATAGTGTTGTCCATGTTTTAGTTTCAACAGTGCCTTGTGAAAAGACTGTTGTTAATGCCTTACTCTCAACCGCGCTATTTAGATATGGTGTTGTCAATACTTTTGTTTCAACAACATCATATCAAGACAGTGTTGTTAATGCTTTCGTTTCAACAACGCTGTTTATTTGTGTTGTCGTTCTTTTAACAACGACGACTTTGACAAGTCCGAAATTCGTTGTTGAAAAGCCAAAATTGGCGTTGTTGATCCTTAATTCTAGTGTAGTGGTTTAAATTCAACTTGTTTACATTTTCATTATTAGTTATTTATTAAATTATGACAAGATTATTGGAATTTATTATTTCTTTTTTTATTATTATCATGAATGGAGATTTTCCGTACTTGAGACGGCTAGAATGGTCATATTTGTTTTATTTTATATAGTGTTACTGAGATGTTTATCTCACTATGCTTGGGTTTTCTTGACAATTTTTGGTTCTCCTAAAGAGTGAACCAGTAGCTGGTAGAGGACCGCGATCAAGCAAATATATGATTTGATATATTATTATAGTTAAATTCTTATGTTATTTTGTTTTATGGATACATGTATTTATTTGAGGATAATTTAAGACCTCATTCTTATCCTCCATAGACAATACTCAGTCCAATACATTGATTTAAGTTATATGTATGTTCCTTTATATTTGAAATAATTGTCGCTTGATACATTTTTTTCGTTGTTATGAGGAAATTTAAATACCGTGGACTCCAATTTTTTAGATATTTGCTTATTTAATTTATTTTCCGCTAGAAAATGTTAGTCGTAACTTGATGTTACACGAGCTGCTGTTCAAGACGGACCAGCCACCAGTCTATTTATTAAAAATGACTTTGCTAATTGTTCTATAATGATTTGAAGAATTTAAAGTGTTAAAAAGTTTTGGGATGATTTTGGAGAAAAAGATTTACGTTTTGATTTTATCCGAAGGATTTCAAATTAAGTTTCAAAGAATGATTTTAAATTTGGGATAGATATTTGGATTAGATTATAGTATTGATACGTAATGTCTGTTTTGAGGATTAGAGGGTGTCAGCTGTGGATGCGTGTCGAAGGATCGCATCAGTGGAAGCTTTTGGGAATTTATCGACTGGCAAGGTGAGAGAGCAGCTTTCCTAAGACACAGTGGTGTGTAGGTAACATGTTAAGTTGTTCCTGGCCATCTCAAAAGCCGGAACGTGAGGTCTAAGAGTCGGTCGTATAGTGGCAATTGATAGTGTGTGTTTGGCCACATATACGCGGGACTAAGACATCCCTTTTTATTTATGATGTTGTGACATGATGTTATTTATTTATGATGATGAAATGACATGACATGCTTCTCTATACCTGTTGAATTTTTATCTGAAATTGGAAAGCAATCATGTTATGCTATTATGTTGCCTTATTCGGTTGATGTGGGAAATGATGAAAATAATAATGACATTGATGAGAATAATGTGAACGTTGGAAAAGAAACGTGTTTGCAAGAAAGGACTCATGTTCATGTCATCAAATTAAAAAAAAATCGACCCATATTTTTATGATTTAAAGGTTTCTAAATCGGGGCGTTACATTCAGTGGGTACGTACCCATTCAAGTACACAAACATACACATTCAAGTACCCATTTTTTTCTGTTTAGGTACGCACTTGTTACGTATCAGGAGTACCAAGGCGTTCCGAAACCCGTACTCGGTATGTGTACAACAGTGAGATAGAAATACTCATGCTTCATAGATTAATTCACTACCCATGGAAAAATGAGTTTCATCAATAGAAGGAACGAATATTATCATTTACTCCCATTTTACAAAGAAATAAATATTTTAATTTTAATCTTTAGGATTAAAAATAAGAGGTGGAGAAAAATATATTGGGAGATGTTATTAACATCCGTTTTATTATTACTTGCACCCGTTTTTTATAATTTTTTCACTTACTTGTCAATATTACCCTTATATTAATACTTACACCCGTATATCTAATACTTACACCTTAATCTTATTATTTGCACCCATAATCCTATCACTACTCATACCCACCATCTTCAACCTCTCATTCTCAACCCACATAATCATCTTCAACCTCTCATCATTTTCACTCAATTTCATGAAAATTAATTAATGTCCCAAAAAATCATTAATTGAGAATTAATTATTAGTTTATCATCTATCTGGAGAAAAAAAAAAGTCACAAAATCCTCTTTCCGTTGAAAAATGCAGTAACAAGACCTGCTCACCGTTCCATGCGCATAAAATTCATGATTCCATTGTGTGATATTGACTAATAGTTAATACAGTATGAGTACCATTGGTTTAATTCAAGACAGTTCTTAAAGTAACACTTTCTTGAAAACTTGATATTGCACATTGCTATTGATAGATATAGTAATATAAATAGATTTAGATCCGTATAGAGATTATTCGGTAAAAAATATGAAGCATTGCATAAGGTTGTTTTTATGAAATTAGGTGGGAAGGATGAGAGGTTGAAAAATGATTATGTGGGTTGAGGATGAGAGGTTGAAGATGGTGGGTGTGAGTAGTGATAGGATTATGGGTGCAAATACTAGGATTAGAGTGTGAGTATTAGATATACGAGTGTAAGTATTAATATAAGGATAATGTTGATAAATAAGTGCATAAATTTATAAAAACCGGGTGTGGGTAATAATGAAACGGATGTTAATAACATCTCCCAAATATATTTGCATAATAAAACTAAATCTTTAATACTTACGAGCTAATAAATTTAACTTTCTGATGCATATTTTCTATTTTATCACTCCCTCCGTTTCATATATAGTGCGCTTTAAGGTTATGCACGGGTTTTAAGAAATAATTAAATGATGTAAAGATTTGTTGTATTTTAACTATAATGCCCCTATATAATCATTATTGAAGAGAGAGAAATGTATTAGAAGTGAAAAAGAGAGTGTAATAAATAGGGGTGTGTTTGGAAAAATAGTATTAATTATGTATTTAGTTTATAAAAGAACATGAGTTATGAAACATAGTACAAATGCTAAAAGAATATTACATATAAAACATTTATCCTCAACTTTAAAATTAAAGTTAAGAAAAAAAATTATCATGTTAATGATATATTAAGAAAACAAAGACTTTTGGTAAAAAAAAAAAAAGAAAACAAAGACTTTAAGATTCAAATCAGTGTGCCATGAAAGAAATTAAGAATGAGTGTGCATTGAGGATGTAATGTTTTTTACAACATCTATCAATCATCCATCATCCATTTGTATTATTTTTATTTGAAAATCAACAATCATAAACACATGAATATAAATGATGTATCGATAATGTAAAAACCTTTACACTATCAATGTACAATCTATTTTATCATAAATTAAAAAGAGGAAATAAAAATTGAAAGTCTTCGAAATTGGTAAAGACCTTAGGTGTACCCAAAGTTTTATATTGATGTTAATGATTGACCCCTAGAATTTGAAAATTGGAGCCGTACGGCAAGTACACCGTACCGCACAAAGGAAAACAATATAATAATCATTTTTTAAAAAAATATTTTTTTATTTAGTAACTATTATTTTAATAACTCAATAAAATATTGATTAATGTTTTTACAATTTTATATACTATTCAAATCAATAAAAGATATAATAGAAAATAATATAGTAAAGAAAAATATGAATAATCATTATAAAAAGAAAAAAAATAGATAAAACAAAAATTGATTTACTAAAAAAACATATTAAATTCTCGGTATATTACTTAATTCAAGCACCAACTTTTTAAACAAGTAGCAGCTGGCTTCAAACAAAAACTAACAAAACAATGAAGATAATTAATACAATTAAGTGATTATTCCCTCCATTTTAATTTATATGTTGTTTTAAGATTTTTACATGAATTAAGAAAATTATTTATTTAAATTTTGAAGAGAAATATTAGATAATTTCACAATAATATATTCACATTGTATTAATTATAACTTATTTCATATATTTCAACATGGTAAATTAGAGCCAGCAAAAAAGCCTAACACGACCGGGCTAACTCTAATAAGCATGGTAAAATATTGAACTTAGACAACAATTTTGGAACACGAATTACACCCGTGTTATTTTAGTACGGTTCGCAAAGACACGAAACACGTTCGAGTTTTTGGCGAGTTAGCTCGCAAAGACACGAAACACGTCCGAGTTTTTGCCGTGCTAAACCGGCATGACAAGTCAATCGGATTTATTTTATTTTATTTTTATTTTTATTCGCTGAAACAGGAAGAAAATGAAAGGGTTCACTGATCCACTATACGTTATATGATGCTTGTTTACTTATTTACTAATATATATGTCAATACATGTAACTAGTGTTACTACCAATTATCAGATATTATCATACGTGTGTCTGTGTGTGTATATATATATTAAAATAGTTGTCGGGTTAGCACGCAAAAACACGAAACATGCATGGTGCGGGCCTAAAGATCATTTTTGTTGCACGATTTTTAGCCGTTGTTTTTAGGCATGGCACGGTCAAATCCCGAACCTAAACCAGACGGACACGAGCACAAGTGGGTAACACGAATTGTCACATCTATAGTAAATACAAAATTAAAGTTGAAAACAATCAATTAATAAACCCTCGAATTCCTAAATTAAAAAAAATTTTGGAATAATTTAAAAAATTAAAATGAGATATAAAATGGAGCAAAAGTAGTGACTCATACATTATTTTTTTTGTTTTACGTATCTAATCTTTATCTCTCAAACAATCATCATTAATATTACTCTATTAATTATTCTTTTAACGTCAGTATTACGCAATTAGCTATTTTTCAATTTCCTATTTAGAAGCTTAAATTAAAAACAATTATTAATACTCATTGAATTTCTAAAAAATTAACTAAATAAAAACAAATTTGTTTTCTTAAAAAAATTAAGTAAAACGGAGGAAGTAACAATTAATATTAGGTTCACCAGTAAAAAAATTTCTAGAGTGTCAATTTATTTTTTTTTTATAAAACTGAAACTATCACATTCTAAAATAACTACTATTATACACATTGTTTTAAAAAATAAACTAATATTATACAACCCATTCCGATATAAATTATTCGGAGACGAAAAAATTAACGAAAAATCAACCATACTGACGAAAGTAAATTTGAAAGATCACTTTAAAAAAATTTTGTAAAATATTTTAAAACTAATAAATAATTTAGTGGATCAATAAATTAAAGCAGTTTTATTTGCCTGATAATATATAACCACTGCCTCGTCAACTTGCGAAGGTAATCCAAATCTTAGAATAAGGAGAAAGCCACCGAGGTTGTTGTATCCAACTATTCAAACGATACAATCATGTGCCACTTTCCCTAGTAAACAACGGCATCAAATAAAATAGTTTTTGCCATTTTTTTATGATTATTTTTGTAATAATTAAAAGTTTATGTAAGTTAAGTTCTAGGAATTTTTAAAAATAGGGTAAGCTTTATGGTTTATAAGTGTTTACAAAAATATTTATAGTTTATCCATCAATAAAATTCTCACAATGATAATAAAATTTGAACACACAACCTTATAAACTATGAATCTAATTTTTACCAATTGAATCAATCTTCCTTAGTTTGCTATTATTTATTTGTTAGCAAACAAATTTTAAAAGATTGCATTCCGGGAACTATATTATCATCAATAGCCTTCCATCATTTTTGTGATCGATTATAGTTATAGACCTCCCAAAATTTTGTACAAAGGAGTGAGATATTCAACAAAACTATTAGTGTTATGAATTAATGAAAATAAGAAGACATAAAAGACCGAAGGAGAAAAGAGAAGTAGGGAGAAATTGTATTTCACTTTTTGAGGCCAAGTTTACAATACATAAGTCCTATTTGATAGGACAAGATGAAACCCTATCATTAATTTGTTTTAACTAAAGATAAACATAAAGTAGGGATAAACTCAAACATGATAGAGTCATCCACTTATTATATAAATACAAATTGTTCATAACACTCTCCCTTGGATGACTATTAAGAGTGTATGCCTCTTTAAAAACCTTCCAAAGAAAAACCCTATGAGAAAATTTAGTGAAGGAAGAAGAGTACACAATTCTTATTACGCAATCGGATGATGCCTCATTAAAAACCTTGTCAGGAAAACCCAACGGGAAAAAACCGTGACTAAGGGAAAAAGAGTGTAGTGCGTATTTATTTCTTCCCCTGATACGAACAATTATCTTTGAGATATTACACTATAACCTTCGCAGCATAGGTTTCAAGATGTACCAAAATTTCGTAAAATATTCCATTGTAATTCAAGACAAAATTTTGTTCTTTCCAAATCGTTCATTTCAAACTCTTTCTTTAAGCAATTTACAACATTTGGAAGCTCTTCAGGAATTCTAATAATATTCAAATTATCAACGTAAACATCAATTATAACAAATTCATTGTCACACCTTTCCATGGAAATACATGGACAAATTCGACCATTTTTATATCTTTCCTTGATTAAATATTCAATTAGATGATTATACCACATGTGTTCAAATTACTTCAATCCATAAAGACTTCTATTCAATTTGTCATACTAAAGTGTGTGCTTAACTTCATTCCAATATCTTCTTGTAAAAAAATAACAATATCTTGCTAATAAATTAATATCAGATGACATATCAAGTAACATATGACTAGCAAGATAAACTAGTACCAAAATTCTACATATGATTCTTCAGGACCATGGTATTCAATAGCTTCATTCAACAATCTAACATCAATAAGAATATAAATTAATTGCTATTTATCAAAGCAAATCACTTTAGAAGTTGTTTTCCCCAACTTGATAGGCACAAATTCAATTTGCTAAATGCTCGATCTAAGGCCGAGATATTTCATTTTGAAATGTTTCCTTTAACTTTAGGTAATTCAAACAATATTGAAATAAAAATACATAGATACTAAAATAAAAACCCAACATGTATAAATTGCATGACATGATATCATATATATATATAAATCAAATAATGTATAACTAAAAAACATAAATTATTAGCTAAATCTAAATAGATATATAAATGTATATATCAATATCCTTAATTCTTTTGCGATTTCTCATATTGATATAATGATATCATTCTCGAGTGAACCATAATAATGGCTATAATCATAATTCGCTAGAATTAAGATTCCGAGTCTATTAAAAAAACTTCTTGGGGGTTAGAACTACAAGTTCAAAATTCTTGTTTTTTTTGCAGTTTAACAAATTAAAGTGCATATGTCGACATTTTACACTTTATGCTTCAAACATTTTAATGATCCATGGATATGGTTCAACCATATTAAATAGTTCAAGCACATGCTTCGAGCATATATATTGAATCCTTAAGGGTTATTCATATATATGTTATTAATCAAATTAGCCAAAAAAAGTATGCTATAACATCATTTGACACAAATTGAATTCTTTGCATATTGTCAGACTAATCAAGTATCGAAAAATCCTTGCATCCACCGTACCACAGGGAAATCAATCTATGTGAAATTCCTCATAATCAATGTCAGGTCTTTGTGAAATTCTCTGGGCAATCAATCTTGCTTTATATCTCATAATTTCTTCTTTACAATTTCGCTTATGTACAAAAACACATTTGTATCCATATGACTTTACACCTTTAGGTGTACGGACTATAGGCCCAAATACCTGTCGCTTTTCAGGCAAATTCAATTATGCCTCAATTGTGTCTTTCCATTTTGGCTAATCATTTCTTTGTCTATATTCCTTGGACAATCAATCTTGCTTTATATCTCATAAAAATACTAGTTTATCTTGCTAGTCATGCGTTACTTGATATGTCATCTGATATTAATTTATTAGCAAGATATTGTTATTTTTTTACAAGAAGATGTTGGAATGAAGTTAAGCATACACTTTAGTATGATAAATTGAATAGAAGTCTTTCAAATTGAAGTAATTTGAATGCATGTGGTATAATCATCTAATCGAATATTTAATCAAGGAAAGATATAAAAATGGTCGAATTTGTCCATGTATTTCCATGGAAAGGTGTGACAATGAATTTGTTATAATTGATGTTTGATGATTTGAATATTATTAGAACTCCTTAAGTACTTCCAAATGTTGTAAATTGCTTAAAGAAAGAGTTTGAAATGAAGGATTTGGAAAGAACAAAATTTTGTCTTGAATTACAAATGGAATATTTAATGAAATTTTGGTACATCATGAAACCTATGCTGCACATATAATGTACATCATGTTACACGCACTATTACCTTCGCAGCATAGGTTTCACGATGTACCAAAATTTCATTAAATATTCCATCGCAATTCAAGACAAAATTTTGTTCTTTCCAAATCGTTCATTTCAAACTCTTTCTTTATGCAATTTACAACATTTGGAAGCTCTTCAGGAGTTCTAATAATATTTAAATTATCAACGTAAACATCAATTAACAATTTCATTGCCACACCTTTCCATGGAAATACATGGACAAATTCGACCATTTTTATATCTTTCCTTGATTAAATATTCAATTAGATGATTATACCACATGCGTTCAAATTACTTCAATTCATAAAGACCTCTATTTAATTTGTCATACTAAAGTGTGTGCTTAACTTCATTCCAACATCTTCTTGTAACAAAAATAACAATATCATGCTAATAAATTAATATTAGATGACAACGTAAATCTTGCTAGTCATACGTTACTTGATATGTTATTTGATATTAATTTATTAGCAAGATATTGTTATTTTTTTACAAGAAGATGTTGGAATGAAGTTAAGCACAAACTTTAGTATGATAAATTGAATAGAAGTATTTACGAATTGAAGTAATTTGAACGCATGTAGTATAATCATCTAATTGAATATTTAATCAAGGAAAGATATAAAAATGGTTGAATTTATCCATGTATTTCCATGGAAAGGTGTGGCGATGAATTTGTTATAATCGATGTTTGATGATTTTAATATTATTAGAACTCCTGAAGTACTTCCAAATATTGTAAATTGCTTAAAGAAAGAGTTTGAAATGAAGGATTTAGAAAGAATAAAATTTTGTCTTGAAATACAAATGGAATATTTAATGAAATTTTGGTACATCATGAAACCTATGCTGCGAAGATAATAGTGTAACATAATGTACATCATGTTACATTGTTTCGGCCAAAAAAATGATATTTCATCGTAACTCTGAGTTAACTAAATCTCAGTTAGTGCACATATACATATATAAAAGTGTAACTCAGAGCAGTCCACAAAACTCTATAATATACTAAAAGTCAGTCTACATACTAATGATATAAACCTGGCATACAACCTCACAGCTGATCAACAATCCACTGGCTCCCAGTCGATGGAACTACCTGATCACTCTCCTCCCAGTCTATGCATCGTCGCCCCCAACTGGCTCACACTCGCCCTCCTCGGGATCCTCCTCCTTGTTGGAAATCAAGCGTGCCCTAAAGGACGTAAAGAGTTATGCTAGAAGATTTCTAGAAGATAGTTTTGTTGATAACAAACAAATTCCAAGTTTCAAGCATCAAGTTTCAAGCTCAAGGCTCAAGCTCTCTGTTGGAATAATTGATTGTAAATTCAATGCTCCTAATTATGGTGATTATATTTTGATGATGACATAGTAATTAACAAATCAAGTCTTGAAGACATTGCAACATTCACAACAACAAGTCAAGAAAAGAAGACAAGTGCCCAATCATTCTCAATCAAATATTAATTGTAAATTTCTAATTTATGTTGAGAGTGGTTGAGAGTGGGTAGAAATAGTTAGTCTCTTCTAGGAATAAATTTTTATATGATTATTAAGTTGAGATTGACCAAAATTAATACTTGAGAGGAAAAATAAAATTGAAAAATAATTTTTTCCATATCTGATCAAAATACTCGAGTATTTTGAGAAAGACTCGAGTATATACTCGAGTATTTATCGAAAAACTCGAGTATTTGTGCCAGGTCAGCAAATATGACCGTTAGTCTGGTTCGTGCACCAATTTACTCGTGACCGACCAAAAAGACTCGAGTATTTACTAAAAGACTCGAGTATTTTTGTCCAGTCAGCAAAAATGAACGTTGGAGAGACTCAAAAACCCAATTGAGGGCATTTGAGTCTCATCCAACCCAAGAGAGCATTTCAGAACCTTATTGTAAAATTTCTCTTTGAATTTGTGCAAGAACAAACAAGACAACAAGATCATAGTGTGTTCAAGCTTTTATAATTTCCTCTTATCAAGTGTTGATTCCCAAAAAGCTCAACTTCTCACTCATATTGTCATTTTATTCCAAGTTGAGTTTTAGGCCTCAATTCTTACATTGAGCTGTGCTTATTTGTGCTAATCCATTGTGAGATTAGCAATACACATACAAAAAGCTTGATTATTCAAAGTCTTGGATTGTTCCCAAGCAAATCCTAAGTGGCTTAGGGTGTTGGAAGTCTTGAGAGGTTCTCAAGCACAAGACTAGGAGGTTCCTAGCCCGGTGGAGTTTCTTGAAGGGAGTTCAAGGAAGCTTTGTGAAGAGTTCTTCAATCACCGGAATCAAATTGGGGTAGAAATCAAGAGTTTGGTACACTCTTGAAGGGTTAGGTTGAGTGAGGCCATTCTCAAGCAATCCTTTGTAATTTCTAACAATTTGATTATTAGTAGAAACTCCTAAGTGATTAGGAGGACTGGATGTAGCTCATTGTTGGAGTGAACCAGGATAAAATTGCTTGAGTGGTGGTTTATTGCTTTTAATCTACTTTCTAGCTCAATAGACTTAAGTCATTTCAATCAATTAGGATTTATACAATTAGGTAGCAAGTTCAAGGAATCTTTGTGTTAAAAGTTATTTAGATTGCTTGCTATTCTGTTGGATAAGTTCCTGTTTATTATTGAATTGATTTGAGTTAAATTGCTGAATTTTCGTTTCTGGTTTTTCTGCTATCTGATAGGAAAAACTCGAGTATTTCAGAAAAGACTCGAGTTGTTCATCACTGAAAAACTCGAGTATTTCACAAAAGACTCGAGTCTTTTGTGTCTGATTCCAGAAAATTCAGTCTTAGCTCCATTCTTCAATTGTTAGTCCAAATATTTGGTATTAGTGCTTCAAAATACTATTCACCCCCCCTCTAGTATTTGCTTAGCCCGCTTGTTGGTTTCCAACAAGTGGTATCAGAGCTCGGTCGAAAGATCGAGTGTAACAACTTTTTCGAAAAAGATCCTTTTGGAAACTTAATGGGCTCTAGCAATAACTTTGGAGGAGAAGGAGCTTCAATAAACCGTCCTCCACTATTTAATGGTGAAGGATATGTTTATTGGAAAACTCACATGAAAGTCTTTATTGAAGCAATTGATATGGATATTTGGGATGCAATTGAAAAATTTCCTTTCATTCCCAAAAAGAAAATAAATGATGAAACTGTTGAAATTCCAAGGAGTAGTTGGAATGATGATGAAAAGAGAAAAGTCTCATTTGATTTAAAAGCTAAAAATATCATCTTTTCGGCTTTATCCCATGATGAATTTTATAGAGTTTCCCAATGTAAATCGGCAAAAGAAATGTGGGATACTTTGCAAGTCACACATGAGGGAACATGTGAGGTTAGAGATGCAAGATTGAATTCTCTAATACACGAATATGAATTGTTCCACATGTTGCCAAATGAAACCATTAGTGACTTGCAAAAGCGATTCTCTCACATAGTTAATCATTTGATTTCCTTGGGAAAAGTATTTCGCAATGGTGAAACTACTAACAAAATTCTAAGATGTCTTGATAGGAGTTGGCAACCCAAGGTAACCGCCATCAAGGAATCAAGAGACATAAATAGCATGGACTTAGCCACTTTGTTTGGCAAACTCCAAGAGCATGAGATGGAACTTACAAGACTTGGGATGCATGAGGAATCGGACAAAAAGAAAAAGGACATAACCCTCAAAGCTTCAACTAAAGCTACAAAAGAAGTTGAAGAATGCTCTACAAGTGAAGATTCCGATGGTGAACCAAATCAAGAAGAATTCGGGATGTTTGTGAAAAGGTTCAACAAATTCTTCAAAGGGAAGAAAGGTGGCTCTTCATCCAAATTCAAGAGAACCAAAGACTCCAAACAAAGAGAAAAGAGTACCAATGATGGAGTTAAGTGTCATGAATGTGGTGGGGTTGGTCACATTAGAATGGAATGTGCCACATTCTTGAAGAAGAATGACAAGAAGACCCAAGAGACCAAGGGGAAGCGTGCATGCATTGTTTGGGATGCACCGGAGAAGAGCAATGAATCATCTTCAAGTAGTTCCGGTGATGAAAATGCAAATCTTTGTCTCATGGCCAAGAACAATCATGAGTCCTCATCAAAAGCTAATCATGACATGGGTGAAAGTAATTATGAGGTAACTTCTAGCTCTTCTTGTTCCTCTTCAAACTCCATTTCCTATGATGATTTGCAAGAAGCCTATAATGAAATGTTAATTCAATTTAGAAGGCTTGCTAAAATCAATAAGGAAAAAGGAAAGAAAATTTTGGAGTTTCAACAAGAAATTGATGAATTGCAAAAATCTATAAATGAGTTGAAACTTCAAAATGAATCCTTGGAACTTATTAATTCTAGTCATCAAAGTGATTTTGCAAATCATGAGGAGATTATCACTCCATGTGAGAGATGTGATGAACTTGAAAAAGAAGTGAAAGAGTTGAAAAACAAACTCACAATCTCACATAGTGATAGAAACCTCAACCGGTTGTTGAACTCTCAAAGACATAATCACAACAAAACCGGTTTTGGATATGTTCATAAAAAGGACAAAAAGTACAAGGTGGTTGGAACATTTTCTAAGAAAAATTCATCAAAGAGACCAACTTGTACTTATTGTGGAAAAGTTGGACATATCAACATTGAGTGCCACATTAAGAAGTTTGAAATGAAAAAGGGCACTTATATGTGGATTAAGAAGGGAGAAAGTCCCAACACTAACCCTAAGGGACCCAACATTGTTTGGGTACCCAAAGTGAACAAGTGATTTCATTTTGTAGGTGTGTCTTCGAACGGGAAAACAATTGTGGTATCTTGATAGTGGATGTTCAAAGCACATGACGGGAGATAAGCGGCACTTCATTGAGCTTACTCCAAAGGAAAAGGGTTATGTCACTTATGGGGACAACAACAAAGGGAAAATCCTTGGTATTGGTAAAATCGGAAACTCTTCAAACTTGATTATTGATAATGTGCTCTATGTTCAAGGATTAGAACATAATCTCTTGAGCATAAGCCAATTATGTGATATTGGTAATCATGTAGTTTTTACCTCTACCCATTGCCTCATTAAAAGTGACAAAGATGAATCAATCAAATTTGTTGGTAGAAGGTCAAATAATACTTACTTAGTTGATTTGAACAAAGTCACTTCTTTGGTCTCTACTTGTTTAGTGAGCAAAGAAAATGACACTTGGTTATGGCATCGTAGGACCGCTCATATAAATGTAAACCAATTGAAGAAAATTCAATCTAAAGATCTAGTAGTTGGTTTACCAAAGCTAAATTTTTCTATTGAAGGTGTTTGTTCTCCTTGCAAGAAATGTAAACAAACTAAAAACACCTTTGGATCAAAAATGGTGATGTCCACATCAAGGCCATTAGAAATGCTTCATATGGACTTGTTTGGACCATCACAAGTAAAAAGCTTTGGTGGCAACTATTATGCATTGGTGATTGTTGATGACTTCTCTAGGTTTACTTGGACTTTATTTTTAACTACTAAGAGTGAGACCTGCAAATCTTTTAAACATCATGTCAAACTTTTGCAAAACCAAGTAAATCAAAAAGTAATTATTATTCGTACCGATCATGGTGAATTCGAAAACCACAAATTTGATAGATTTTGTACTAAAAATGGTATTGAGCACCAATTCTCCGCACCAAGGACTCCGGAACAAAACGGAGTGGTAGAGCGGAAAAATAGGGTGCTAGAGGAACTTGCTAGAACCATGTTAAATGATTCTCAAGTACCTCAATATTTTTGGGCCAATGCCGTCAATATGGCTTGTTATGTTTTAAATCGTATTTTGATAAGGCCCTCTTTGGATAAAACCCCCTATGAACTTTACAAGGGAAGAAAGCCAAATATATCTCATTTTCATGTCTTCGGATGCCAAGTTTTTGTTTTAAATAATGGAAAAGAACACCTTGGCAAGTTTGATTCCAAATCCGATGAAGGCATATTTTTAGGCTATTCTTCTCATAGTAAAGCTTATAGAATTTTCAATAAAATAACTTTAACTATTGAGGAATCAATTCATGTGGTTTTTAATGAGTCTTCGAAAGAAGATAGTGTTTTATGTGATGCTAGTGAAGATGGCATTGACTTTTCAAAAGAAGAAAAAGAGAGAGAGAAATCAAAAGTTGATGAAGGAGAGGTAAGGGAAGAACTTCCTCCAACTTGGAAATCGGTCAAGGCTCATCCTATAGACAATGTCATGGGAAATATGTCAAAGGGAGTACTTACTCGTAGGTCTATTCAAAACATTTGCCACTATGTCTCTTTTGTTTCTCAAATTGAACCCGATTCAATTAAAAAGGCCATTGAGGATGATCATTGGGTTCTTGCTATGCAAGAAGAATTAAACCAATTTGAAAGAAATGAAGTTTGGGATCTAGTCCCTAAACCCGATGATCATACCATAATTGGTACTAAATGGATTTATAGAAACAAACTTGATGAATCCGGGTTGATTATAAGAAACAAAGCTAGACTAGTAGCTCAAGGGTACAACCAAGAGGAATGTATCGATTATGATGAGACCTTTGCTCCGGTTGCACGTCTTGAAGCTAGCCGAATTTTACTTGCTTTTGCTTCAATCATGAAATTCACTTTATATCAAATGGATGTTAAAAGTTCTTTCTTGAATGGGTTTATAAATGAAGAAGTGTATGTCAAACAACCCCCCGGTTTTGAAAATAGTAAATTTCCAAACCATGTTTATAAATTGAAAAAGGCACTCTATGGATTGAAACAAGCTCCTAGAGCTTGGTATGATCGATTGAGTTCCTTTCTATTAGAAAACAAGTTTCAAAGAGGGAAGGTTGATAATACACTATTTATTTATAAAACCAAAGATGACATATTGTTAGTACAAATTTATGTTGATGATATCATTTTCGGTGCTACTAACGTGTCTCTTTGTAGAAAGTTCTCAAATTTGATGAAAAAGGAATTTTAAATGTCAATGATGGGAGAACTCAAGTTCTGCCTAGGCTTACAAATAAAGAAAGTCAAGGAGGGGATATTTGTGCATCAAGGGAAATATTGCAAAGAGCTCCTTGAGAAATTCGGATTGGACAAGTGCAAGGAAGCCCACACTCCAATGAGCACATATCATGCTACCTAGACAAGGATGAACAAGGTACACCGGTTGATGTTAGTAAGTATAGGGGAATGATAGGTAGTCTCTTATATCTCACTGCATCTAGACCGGATATTATGTTTAGTGTATGCATGTGTGCTAGATTTCAAGCTAATCCTAAAGAATCTCACCTATCCGCAGTTAAACATATATTTAAGTATCTAAAAGGAACAATTAACACTGGTTTATGGTATCCTGCTGATGCCAATCTTAGTTTAGTTGGTTACTCAGATTCCGACTTCGCGGGATGCAAGCTTGATCGCAAAAGCACCAGTGGTACTTGCCATTTCTTGGGAAGTTCATTGGTGTCATGGTTTTCTAAAAAGCAAGCTTGTGTCGCTCTTTCTACCGCCGAAGCGAAATATATCGCAGCCGGTAGTTGTTGTGCTCAACTGTTATGGATGAAACAACAATTATCGGATTTTGGTTTGAAACTTGAAAATATTCCGATTAGATGCGATAACACGAGTGCAATCAATTTGACTAAGAATCTGGTGTATCACTCAAGAACTAAACACATTGAAATAAGACATCACTTTTTAAGAGATCATGTACAAAAGGGTGATTGCACAATTGAATTTGTTAGTACCACAAATCAATTAGCCGACATTTTTACAAAACCTCTACCAAGGGACACCTTTTATCATATTAGGAGAGAACTTGGTATTTTAGATAAAGCTAATATAGGCTAATTGCATTGTGTGTCATTTTTGGAAAATCACCAATTTAGTCTTACTCTAATGTGTTATTGATTCTTAGTTAAATTGTCCTTGATGATATTTAAAATTGTATGTGTTAATTTTGTGTGATTCTGTACTGTATTCCAAGTTGGTAGTGAAGCATTTGTATTTGATTTGTGTTTGATCTTTTAAAACTGTGTTTTTACTTTCTGTTCTGTCAAAATACTCGAGTTTTTCCAAAAAAACTCGAGTATATTAATTCAAAATTAAATCAGCTTTAAATTGAAAAAGTTTTTAATCAGGGTCTGATAAAAATACTCGAGTGTTTTTCAAAACACTCGAGTCTTTCGAAACCCCCAATTTTTGAACTTTCAGACCAAACTCGAGTATTTTCCAAAAACTCGAGTATTTTGCGTTTTCCTGAAATTTGAACTTTCGGACCAAACTCGAGTTTTTCAGTTTTTACTCGAGTTTTCTGGGGACATCTGGGCTGAGTCAGGAACAACTCGAGTATATTCTCAAAAACTCGAGTATTTTTCAAAGAACAACTCGAGTATTGTTGAATATACTCGAGTATTTTGGCGAGTTTATATATACTCCAGCCCCCACAAACTCGAGTTTCACGAACCCCTTTCTCTTCTCTCTCGGTTTTCTCATATCTCTCTCCTCAAAACTCCGTTTTTACTCAAATTTTTGCCAAATCTTACTAGTTTTACATCCTCTAATCACTTTTCTACCATTATTTCAACGAATTTCAACACTTTTCAACCTCAAATCCGTCACCCCCTTTTCAAACCCTAACTTTCCAAAACTTCAATTTTCATCAATTCCTCTATGGCTTCATCATCTGGTAAAGGAAAGAGAGTTAGGATTGCCGAATCATCTTCTGAGGAGGATATTCCGGAGTACTATCAAGAAGATGAATGCTTGGAACGGTTGGAAGGCTTTGCCACTAGGGAGTTCGGAGTTATCTCTTGGATCAACAGTGCATTCCTTGAAAGTAAGGGTTTGTCATTTGTTACTAACCTTAGGTATCAAAAACTTATTCAATTTCTGGAATTTAATGGCCCTATCTATCCTAGGTTAGTTAGAACCTTTTATGCGAACCTTAGGCTACATAATGATGTCATAGAAACCATGGTTGAGGGTGTTAGATTCAAAATTAGCGCTAAGGACCTTTTTGTTGCTTTTGGGACTACACGACACGGGGACAATTCTTTAAAGGCAGATGCGGACGGAATTTTTCAAAGTTGTTTGCGCCCCGGTCGTGTATGGACCAAAGGAATTAAGCATTCCTCATATATGACTGTCCACACTAGGGTGTTGCACTATATAGTATGCCATCAGTTAGTGCCTCAAACCTCACCCAATTATGCTAAGCCCACAAACAATGAACTTAGGCTTCTTAGTGCCATCCTGAACAATGAGAAGCTAAATTGGTCTCGCATAATTTTGGACCGAATGCTCCTTGCTGCAAAGTCTAAACACCCGAAAACCTTGCCTTATGCCATGCATGTTTGTTTCCAGTTGAGTTACTTCAAGGTGCCTATCCCACGGAATGAAGAG
Source organism: Crotalaria pallida (assembly GCA_037953625.1). Taxonomy (NCBI): domain Eukaryota; kingdom Viridiplantae; phylum Streptophyta; class Magnoliopsida; order Fabales; family Fabaceae; genus Crotalaria; species Crotalaria pallida. Next base: position 19,192,541 of record CM075650.1, read on the forward strand.
AAAAAGACTCTTCATGTGAACCAGCACTGCCTCAACAAAGGCACCTTGAGTCATCAAGACATGGAATTTCATGAACCCTCTGGCCAATACTTGTACCGATCTGATATTGCTGAGATGGAGAGGGTTGCGAATGTTGCAGCTCGACAAGGGGTGGATGCGCAACAGATGGAAGAGGAAGCTGCAGCATTTGCGCAGGCTGAAGGAGGGGACCCTATTGAGGATCAGATTAATTTTGATGACTTTACTGGATCTCAATCTAGGTTTGATAACTTGGGCTGGAGAGACAATGTTATCACACGGCTGGACACTTTAGATGGGAGGATGGACTCCCATGTGCATGCTATGGACGCCCATCGTGATGATTTTGTTAGCTTAAACACTAGGATGAGTGCAGAGTCTGCCATGTTTTATTCTCATTTGGATCAGCACTCGGCCCAGATTAATGCCCGCCTGGACCAGCAGTCAGGGGAGATGCACCGCCGGTTTGATGAGATGATGGCGGCCATCTCTCGATTTTATCCTCCTCCAGATGATCCAGCTCCTTCGATGTTTTGATGATGTTGACCTTTGCAGTCTATTTTAGTTTTCATTATGTTTTCATCATGTTGATCTTGTTGCATTTTTTGTACTTTGAGAACTTGGTGTTTTGAGACTTTGGGTTTATTATTGGACCTTTGATTTGGACCTTTTATGATGTTTTTATGTTAATGAATTTGGTTTTCATTATGATGTTTGTGAAAAGCTTCAGGGGGAGCTCTTTATTTTTATTATTAAGTCTATTTTTTTGCATAGTTGGTTATGGGGTTTTCCAATTATGCACCTCTCCTCCCTTGATCTTTTTTTTTTCTAAATTATTCCATCTTTTTGGCGTATGACAAAAAGGGGGAGAGATATTATACACTTGTCTTGATATTGTTGCACCTAAAATCTCTAATTATGGTATATACTCTGATAATTGTTAAATACTCTAATACCATAGGCTTGGTGCTAAAATTAAATTGTCATAACATCTTGCTCAAGCTGAATTTTTAGATAGGTGAAAAGTATCATATAGTGAGGGGGAGTTGCATTTTCAAGTGGATTCAAGCTCAACAAATGGTACAAGTGTTAATTATTTTGTCATCACCAAAAAGGGGGAGATTGTAAATTCAATACTCCTAATTATGGTGATTATATTTTGATGATGACAAAGTAATTAACAAATCAAGTTTTGAAGACATTGCAACATTCACAACAACAACAAGTCAAGAAAAGAAGACAAGTGCCCAATCATTCTCAATCAAATATTAATTGTAAATTTCTAATTTATGTTGAGAGTGGTTGAGAGTGGGTAGAAATAGTTAGTCTCTTCTAGGAATAAATTTTTATATGATTATTAAGTTGAGATTGACCAAAATTAATACTTGAGAGGAAAAATAAAATTGAAAAATAATTTTTCCCATATCTGATCAAAATACTCGAGTATTTTGAGAAAGACTCGAGTATATACTCGAGTATTTATCGAAAAACTCGAGTATTTGTGCCAGGTCAGCAAATATGACCGTTAGTCTGGTTCGTGCACCAATTCACTCGTGACCGACCAAAAAGACTCGAGTATTTACCAAAAGACTCGAGTATTTTTGTCCAGTCAGCAAAAATGAACGTTGGAGAGACTCAAAAACCCAATTGAGGGCATTTGAGTCTCATCCAACCCAAGAGAGCATTTCAGAACCTTATTGTAAAATTTCTCTTTGAATTTGTGCAAGAACAAACAAGACAACAAGATCATAGTGTGTTCAAGCTTTTATAATTTCCTCTTATCAAGTGTTGATTCCCAAAAAGCTCAACTTCTCACTCATATTGTCATTTTATTCCAAGTTGAGTTTTAGGCCTCAATTCTTACATTGAGCTGTGCTTATTTGTGCTAATCCATTGTGAGATTAGCAATACACATACAAAAAGCTTGATTATTCAAAGTCTTGGATTGTTCCCAAGCAAACCCTAAGTGGCTTAGGGTGTTGGAAGTCTTGAGAGGTTCTCAAGCACAAGACTAGGAGGTTCCTATCCCGGTGGAGTTTCTTGAAGGGAGTTCAAGGAAGCTTTGTGAAGAGTTCTTCAATCACCGGAATCAAATTGGGGTAGAAATCAAGAGTTTGGTACACTCTTGAAGGGTTAGGTTGAGTGAGGCCATTCTCAAGCAATCCTTTGTAATTTCTAACAATTTGATTATTAGTAGAAACTCCTAAGTGATTAGGAGGACTGGATGTAGCTCATTGTTGGAGTGAACCAGGATAAAATTTCTTGAGTGGTGGTTTATTGCTTTTAATCTACTTTCTAGCTTAATAGACTTAAGTCATTTCAATCAATTAGGATTTATACAATTAGGTAGCAAGTTCAAGGAATCTTTGTGTTAAAAGTTATTTAGATTGCTTGCTATTCTGTTGGATAAGTTCCTGTTTATTATTGAATTCATTTGAGTTAAATTGCTGAATTTTCGTTTCTAGTTTTTCTGCTATCTGATAGGAAAAACTCGAGTATTTCAGAAAAGACTCGAGTTGTTCATCACTGAAAAACTCGAGTATTTCACAAAAGACTCGAGTCTTTTGTGTCTGATTCCAGAAAATTCAGTCTTAGCTCCATTCTTCAATTGTTAGTCCAAATATTTGGTATTAGTGCTTCAAAATACTATTCACCCCCCTCTAGTATTTGCTTAGCCCGCTTGTTGGTTTCCAACATTGATGGTATTGGCTAACGTCACCCAAGAGGGGGGGTGAATTTGGTGTTTATAAAAAAATTGAAAAACGATCGATTCAAACGTTCTTAAAAGAATTAAAGAGTTTTAAACGAGCAGAAGACTTAAAGAATGATTGAAAAAGTTTTTAAGCACAAAATAATAAGAGTATTTATATTTATATTGAAAAACGTATTATTCACGAGACTGAAAAGATAAACACAATGAAAACGCAATACTCGTGTAATATAATTTCAAATAAGATTATTCTCAAAATATGATTAACACATAAGATAAACGCGAATTGAAAAGAGATAAGGGATAGAGAAATTTGCACCTGGAATTTTTATCCTGGTTCGGCAAACAACGCCTACATCCAGTCCTCAAGCGACCTACTTGAGCTTTTCACTAAACCAAGACGCCACGGGTCCACGAGTACAACCAGAGCGCCCCGCAAGCTACTAGGAATCCCACCGTTCGCTAGAGACCTCGGACAATAACAACTAGGAACACCTTCCTAGATTTACAGATAGCCTAACTACTAGGAATCCCACCGTTCGTATAGCACTATTTTACCATTAAATAGTGGAGGACTGTTTATTGCAGCGCCTTCACCTCCGAAAGGATTATGGTTAGAGCCCATGGTTTCCAAAGGATCTTTTCGAAAAAGCTTTTATGCTCGGTTTATTCGAGCTCTGATACCACTTGTTGGAAACCAACAAGCGGCTAAAACAAACTTCTAGAGGGGGGGATGAATAGAAGTTATAAGCGATGATACCCAAATTTAAAAAGTAATTAAAAATGGTTCAGAAATAATTAATTTTTAAGCAAAACAACAGGTCTTAATCGATTAAACTGATGCCTAATCGATTAACGTCAGAAAGCTTGAAAAATCTTAATCGATTATGATGTTGCTTAATCGATTAAGTACTGATAAAATTTGCAGAAAATTGTTTTCAGCTTAATTCAAGAAACACATAGAAATCCAGATATACAGATTTAGATCTAAAGCAATTAATTACGAATCAATTAAACAAGAAATAGAATGCATAATTAAAATTCCCAATCTAAACCTATATCCAAGAACGCTCTCAAGATTCAAATGAATAACAAAACATAAAGAACGAAAATAACGAAGAACACACGGAGATTTTAGCCTGGTTCACTCACAACCACCGTGAGCTACATCCAGTCCTCCCTCTCTGGATTGGGAGTTTGCTTCACTAAGAAATAAGAGAATTAGTACAATAGAGTTAGAATTCCTCACTTCGCTCAATCCTAACCCTTTCTCACGATGTACCAAATCAATGAGAGTCTACCCAATCTCTTATTTCCTTAAACTCGTTCTTTGATTGAAGGCCGCCTTCAATCCCTTAGCTTTTGCCTTGAAATCTTCAAAGCCCAAGGTAATGCTCCACCTTGCACCCTTTTCAATATCCAATTGAAAATTCCTTTTGTTGAATGCCTTGTATGTAACCTCAATGTTACGAATTGATTCAACCAAGAATATTAAAGTACACTAAGAATCTCAATTTGATTCAATAAGAACACAACATGTAAAGAAATTGAGATTTGAAAAGAAGATGATAGAGATTTTATTTGAAACAGAAAATTAGCTCAGCAAAGATTGCAAGATGGTGAAAATATGCTCTAAAAAATATTAGGTTTGTAACCTTTTTCAAAACACATTAGAAAAGCTTTTATTCATTCTGTTTTAATAGCCCTCGATTAAAGGTAAGCTTAATCGATTAACCACTGTTAAAATAATGCTTTAATTAAAAATTAACACGTGTTAATCGATTAACCTGTGGTTTAATCGATTAACCGCTGCTAAAAGGCTTTTCTTTTATTTGTTATTTTCACCTGTGATTTTTAATAAAACTTTGAGCTATAAATCTCTATCATGGTAATCTTAATTCTTAAACATATTAAATTTTCATTAAACCAAATTGAGATTATCTAATCCTAATCTACCCACACTCATATAACATTAATAATAAACAATACAATACAAATATATGAATGGTAAAATAGACTAGTCTTGATATGTTGTAGGTTGTCCTTGTCCAAGAGTCTTGTCTTCATCAAAACACATGATCCTTCAAGCACGTTTTTCAAAATTTGAATTATAGTAATTGATTACATTGGTCAAGGTAATCGGTTACTTGCTCTCTGGTTTTTATAAAAATGTTGCATCACAAAATGTAATCGATTATTAGCTTCAAGTAATCCATTACTTACACTTAGTTGACCAGACCAAGGAAGTAATCCATTACATGAACCTAAGTAATCCATTACTTACTCTCAGGATACAAATTTTCCAAAATGTATCGATTATCTCAAGATGAGTAATCGGTTACATTAGCATAAAAACAGTTTTTAACAAAAATACTGTATCCAGAGGTTTTCTCAAAGGTTTTCATAAAAACTCTTTCCAGGAGCTAAGTTTGTAAAAAGACTTCTTCTACCTTTTTCACAAAAAAACATATCATCATCATCATATCTTAGTAAAATTACTTGAGTGCCTTAGCCTAAATATTGTTTTACATACCAACTTCTAAAACCTAAAGGGTTTGAAACTAAAGCCATACACAACTTCAACGCATCATCCATGTACCTGTAACATAATAATATTCATGTTTGTCATCAAGTTGTCATCATCAAAATATCATCATGGGGAACATGATTCTCAACACTCCCCCTTTTTGATGATGACAAACAATCTCTGCAAAACAGATGTTAGTACACAGATAATTATATTCAAATATGAAGAATAATCATCATGCATGCACATGAGCTCGAAAGCTCGAATAACATAAACTCAAGGGATTAGCTCCCCTTGAATTTATGAACACGACTTTAGCGCTCCCTCTGTATCTTGTAATTCCCTGTTCTGCTTTACTCCTGTTTACTCCTGTTTTGCACTATTCTCCCCCTTTTGACAACATCAAAAAGGGTGGTATAACATCAACATCAATAATCACATCACATGACATAGTAGAACCAAACTAATATAGCCAAAAAGTTAATGTCATGATCAAAACATCCAGAGTTATACCAAATCGAGCATAAGCAAAATAGAAACAGAAACAGTTCAACAATTTAAAATACTAGGGGTTATCAAGGATATGCATGATAATAATATCCAGACAAATAAGATAGATGCATGAAAATGAAGTCAAGGCAAATTCCACAAGCTACAGGCCACGAGTGAAGGGTTCCCTATTCTGGTGACGCAGGTGATAGATATCCTCTCGCATCTGCTCCATGTTGACGTTCATGCTCTGTATATCTAAAGTGAGCTGAGCCATTCCATTATCAACTAATCGCATGTGAGCATCTGATCGGCGCATATGACTTCTGACGTCATCCATGAATGTTTGCATGTAGGGAGGTATGAAGTTGGGTGGCAAGATAGCTTCTAAGGAGGGAGATTAGAATCATGTTCTTGTTCTTGTTGTTGTTGTTGTTCCTTTTCTTCATCAGGGTCATAATTATGAGTTGACTTTCACTCTCGACGCATCGTCTAAGGAGCCCAACCACGTCCTTCCATGTTCACCCATCCCATGTTTCCCAAAAAGTTTGTATCCATCCGCATGTCCGCATTTGGAGCAGTCCTCGACTCTCCATTAACTGGAATCCGGAAACGCCTCAGGATGTTGGTGATCAATGGTGCATAAGGAAGTTTGGTTGTCTTTAGCTTCATATTACGATCAATCGAGCGACGAACTTTACTTACAGTCTCTATCATGTGATTCAAGACATACCAACCCCAGTTGATAGGTTTGTTATGAGACCAGGCCCATAGGATAATGTAATCAGTGTCCATCAACCTGAAATAGTTACCCTGACGAGGAATGAGACAACGATTGATAATGAAGTGAAGCACACGGAACTCGAATTTCAGATTTCCCGAAGTCAAGGCCTTGCCGGTAGGAATTCTATCATCAATGAACTCTTCTTTTGCAGCTTTCTTGTCGTACTCATCGCCCCAAAGATTGTTTGAACTAGAGCCAGTATAATTTATCCCATCCATAGGCAAATGAGTGATATTTCTCCATGTGTCCAGATTGATCTTAATGCTTCTGCCTTTTACCTCAGAATAAAGGATATTCTCCTCAAAATTCCAAACCAGATTTGTGTAGAAAACCCTGACCAAGTCTTCATAGAAGTCACCGTCGATATTGCTAAACTCAAACAAGCCTTTTTCTTTTAAGAGCACTACAACAGGGAGGTTGCATTCTTCGTCTTCAAAGGTTTCTGCATCTAAGAATCTGGGAGAGATCACCGAACACGTTGCAAAGTATTTTTCATAATCAGCTATTTGAGTAGGATTTGAAAACCATCGATTGAGCTTCTCAACAGCAATTGGTTGAGGAACTGGAGGAGGAGGTGGTGCAGAAGGACCAGCTTCACTCTGTCTAGGTCTAGATGGCCTAGCAGCACGACTGGAAGAAGAAGGCGGTGCTTGATTCTGTACGACAGGTGGTGAAGGCTCATCCTCATCGGATTCAACGATTAGAGTCCTTCTCTTTGTACGACGAGTAGCCATTATCTCAGATAAAAAAATTTAGGCAGACAGCAGGCACAATGAACCAGATGAACAGCAGTGAACAAATGCAACAATATACCCAACTACTCAACTGATCAAATTCAAGTCCAATAGAGTAGTTCAAAAACCAGATATCACCAAGCAGATAATGCAGACTTACTATCAATGCTAATAAACTTCTAGTCTCAAAATTATCAATATGAACTCAGAAGCATGAACACTGTACCAGAATTAGTAACGTGAAGAGCTTGAAGAAGAGGATAGGAAACCTGAACCAGAACTGAACCGAAATCAAACCGAACCAGAATCAGTATGAACCGTCTGAACCCGAGAACTCTGAACCGAACCAAGATCCTTGACAAACCAATGAATCTTTGTAGAACCGAGTTAGACCAATGTGAACCGAGTTTTGAAAATCAAATGATTTCAGCACGTTTTTCAAAATTTGAATTAAAGTAATCGATTACATTGGTCAAGGTAATCGGTTACTTGCTCTCTGGTTTTTATAAAAATGTTGCATCACAAAATGTAATCGATTATTAGCTTCAAGTAATCCATTACTTACACTTAGTTGACCAGACCAAGGAAGTAATCCATTACATGAACCTAAGTAATCCATTACTTACTCTCAGGATACAAATTTTCCAGAACGTAATCGATAATCTCAAGATGAGTAATCGGTTACATTAGCATAAAAATAGTCTTTAACAAAAATACTGTATCCAGAGGTTTTCTCAAAGGTTTTCGTAAAAACTCTTTCCAGGAGCTAAGTTTGTAAAAAGACTTCTTCTACCTTTTTCACAAAACAACATATCATCATCATCATATCTTAGTAAAATTACTTGAGTGCCTTAGCCTAAATATTGTTTTACATACCAACTTCTAAAACCTAAAGGGTTTGAAACTAAAGCCATACACAATTTCAACGCATCATCCATGTACCTGTAACATAATAATTTTCATGTTTGTCATCAAGTTGTCATCATCAAAATATCATCATGGGGAACATGATTCTCAACACTCTCAAGTTCCAAGTTTAGTATAGCCTTGCCCATAGGAAATTTGTAAGGTAATGAAGAATTTTTATTACAAGTGTTTATGGCCAAATTGCTTGTTCAATTCTAAGGAGAAGAAAAGAACCTTGTATGAAAAATATTTTTAACTTTAATTTTTAGTTTAAAATGTTTTTGAAAACCTTGGTTACACACTCAATCTTAGAAAATTAATTTTTATGAAAATTGACAGAGATAATCGATTACTTTTCTTGGACAATCGATTACTTTTCTTGGATAATCGATTACTGTCATTCTGAGTTGTGACCTGAGAATTTTAATTAAAATATAATCGATTACATTTTTAAATAATTGATTACCTTCCTCACATAATGTAAAAAATCGATTACCTTGTTAATAATCGATTACTTTCTTAAAAATGAATTTCACTATTTTTGACAGAATGTAGATAATCAATTACCTTTTCTCAAGTAATCGATTACCTCAACTTTTATTGAAATCCGTGTCAGAATCAATCTCAAATGTTTCCAGAATTGTTTTTATATAATTGATTCTGATTTATTATCAAAATTCAAAATTGATTTTGTTTTTGAAATAATTCCTTATTTGTTTTAAGAATCAAATCTTTGATTTATTTTCTAAATCTTTTTATTTTGATTTTGAATGCAAATCATATCCTATTTTAATTTTATTCTGAAATCTATTTTATTTAGTTTTGATTTTAAAATTAATTCTATGATATTCTATTTTATTCTTTAAATCTTTTTTTTATTTAATAATATTTCCAACACCTTTTATTTATTGGAATTTAAAAGGTTGTTGTTGACTAATCCTAATTTCAATTCTTTTCTGATCAACATGATTTTTCTTCTTCTTCTTCTCCAAGAACACATTATTGATTGTTGATATTTGTTGGAAACCAACAAGCGGCCTAACAATCTACTAGACGGGGGATGAATAGTAGTTTGAAGCACATGTACCGATTTTTCGGATTAATTGAAAGTTGTTAATTTATGCTTGCTGATTTTATGAAAATGCCGAGTTAATACCGAGCAGATGCTGATAATCGATTGTCTAAGCCGACAATAGATTATCCGAGCTGCTACACACAGAAACCGGTTTCTGCGTAATGAACTTAGCGAGCACAAGTAAACGAACGGAGGTTCGGTTTGCCAACTAAAATGCTCGAAAATATGCAAATACAAACAGAACAGATAATGCAGAAAGCAGTAAGGAGAAGAGACACAGAAATTTTATACTGGTTCACTCTCACCCACTTGAGAGCTACGTTCAGTCCCCCTTAAAACCTTTAAGGAGCCTTTACTCAATCAATTTAAATGGTTACACAAGGATTTACAAGAGAACCTCTATAATCCTAACTCTGTCACAGAGTATACCAAACTCTTGACACTACCCCAAATAAATTGATGGCTGAAGAACCTCTTCAGCACTTCTGCTCGAGAACCTCTCGAGACTTCAAGTCTACAACACCGAAGTTTCTTGAAACCTTCAAGAACAACTTCGTCTCAACAAGTTACGATAATGAAAGAAAGTGGATGGCTCCAACTCGAGAACTCAAAAGAATATAATGTGAAAGTTTGTGTATCGGTTGAGTAATCGATTAAGAAAGGGATTTCACAAAGAAGATGAAACTTGAGTTTCGAATATGAAAGATATGGTTCTCTGTGTTCTCTGAAAATTTTGGCATTGCAGTGTTGTTCTCTCTTGTGTGTGTTAAAGTTCTTTCATAAGAATGAAAGTTGGGTTTATATACTGATCTCAGTACCCACAATGAGGAAAGATATTTTGTGACACACTGTCCTTGCAACGGATATTCCAAAAGTTTATCCATTTTGCTGCAACGTTCATATCCACGTATGTCCTTTTCAGAAGCTTCTAATTTGCAGCAACGTACAGTGGCAGCTAATGTCCTTTCCAAATTTGATCCCTTTTTCAAATTTGAAATTCAAGTATGGCGGCATTTGAAATAACTGAATGTTGACGACGATGAACAGTATCCGAGCTTGTAAACTGTTCGAGCTAGAGGATTGTTTGCACTTGGCAACCTTGAGCCGAGCTGAAGAAAATTCGAGCTTCTTCTCGGCTAACTGAGTCAACCACATTGTCTGAGCATCTTCGAGTTTCTGACTTGTTGCTGGTTCAATTACAATTCTTCAAAATAACTGTTGAGCATCTTCCAAACATTTTCTGAGCACCTTCCAAACTTGAGCTTTTGTTTGACCTTGATATCTTGGCTTGTGCTACATGTTTGACTTAGCAAATTCAGAACGTCTTCCGAACTTGCAACCGAGTAACTGCCGAGCTTGTTCTTGATCTTCAGACTCGATATATGTGGCCGAGCATATTCCAAGCTTGAACCTGAACAGCTGACTTGCTACAGGTAGCCGAGCTGAGCATCAAAGACCGAAATCAACACACGGAACTGGTTCACCAAAGACCGAGACCCGATATTCTTCATACGTTGATTCGTTTGACTTCATCAAAGCCTTGGCCGAGAACCGAGCTATTTGTCTTCATCAAAATCACTGCTGACTTGCTACAGGTAGCCGAGCTGAGCATCAAAGACCGAAATCAACCCACGAAACCGGTTCACCAAAGACCGAGACCCGATATGCTTCATACGCCGATTCATTTGACCTCATCAAAGCCTTGGCCGACAACCGAGCTATTTGTCTTCATCAAAATCTCTTTGATTCAACAATATTATTTTGGCCTCGACACTTGTGATCTAAATCATTCATTATCAGTAGAGCATTCTTGTTGTATCTGTGTTATCAAGAACACATCAAATTTGTATCACTCACATCATATCATATTCGACCATAGTGATTAGGGAGTGGATCTCCTAGTTGAACGTGTGGCACATTCATAGGGTGAGGAACCCTTGTGTGATTTGAGGTCTCTAGCGAACGGAGATTCCTAGTAGAGTGCGGGGCGCTCTGGTTGTAATTGGGTGCGGCTCAATTCAAAGTTTATAAAAGGCTCAAGCGGGTCGCTTGGGGACTATTTGTAGGTCTTTCGCTGGAAAGACTGAACCAGTATAAAAATTGGTTTGAGTGTTCCTCTTCCCTATCTCTTTTATTTTTTCGCAATTTATTGTTTAAATCGTTTCCGCGCAACTCTATTTAATTATTTTCTATCGATTCGCCTTCATGTTCAAATTTCTAATCTCTCCACAAAAACAATTTTTTAAACATTCGAGTAATTTTCAATAAATTAATAAAACTTGATTCACCCCCTCTCTCAAGGTTTGAGGCCGATCCTAACAATTGGCATCAAAGCTAGTCTTTTGTGTTAAAAGACTTAACAGTCTCAATAGTAATGACTTCAAAATCTCCATTTGGTGGTGAAGGGAGTTCTATTAATAGGGCCCCCATGTTTGATGGTGTGGGGTACGTTTATTGGAAAGCGAGAATGAAAATTTTTATTCAAGGAGTAGGATTAAAAGTTTGGGACGCTGTTGTAAATGGATCCTGCGTTCCTACCTGTGTGGTAAATGGAATCACCGTCAACAAGCCTATGGGTGAGTGGACGGAAGAGGAGGAACGAAGAGTCCAGTACGACTTGAAAGCGAAAAATATAATAACATCTGATTTGAGTTATGATGAGTTTTTCAGGATATCTACATGTCAGACAGCACAGGAAATGTGAGATACTTTGGAAGTCACACATGAAGGTACAAATGAGGTCAAGAGGTCGAGAATCAACACTCTAAGTGGAGAATATGAATTGTTCAGGATGAAGGATGGAGAATCAGTCCAAGAAATTGAAAAGAGGTTCACAATGATCGTTAATCAACTCATAACATTGGGGAAGAAATTCACTAATGAAGAGCTAATCAACAAAGTGTTGAGGTGCTTAGAAAGAGAATGGCAACCCAAAGTGACTGCAATTATGGAGTCAAGAAATCTTTCAACAATGACATTGACGACTCTCTTTCGAAAGCTTCAGGAACATGAAAGTGAACTCAAAAGATTAGCACAACACAAAGAGGAGAACAAAAAGGCGAAAGGTCTTGCGTTCAAGGCTGAAGCACCAACATCAGAAGGAGACTCTGACAAAGAACCTATTAGTGATGAGCACATGGGACTCTTGGTGAAAAGATTTGGGAGATTTTTTAAAAATAAAAACAACTTCAACAATTCTTTGAAGAAAAATGCACACAACAGTGGAGGTTCTTCTATCACTTGTCACGAATGCGGCAAACCGGGGCATATTCGGGCGGACTGCATTCAATATCAGAAAAAGAAGGAGAATTTCGAAAGAAATGTGTCAAGCTCAAGGAAAGGAAGACAAGCATATCTTGCATGGTTGGACAATGAGGAGAGCTCGGATGATGACTCAGATGAGCAGGATGAAACGGCCAACCTATGTCTCATGGCACATGGAAAAGAGGTCATTCATGAACTTGATATTGAACCTTCTTATAGTGAATTACAAGAGGCATTTGAGGAATTACATGAGGAATCAATGAGGTTATCCTTATTGGTTGCTTTAGAAAAGAAAAATTCAGCTTTACTTTTACAAAAGAATCAAGAAATTTATAAAGAAAATGAAGTTTTGATAAATAAAATTAAAGAGTTGAATTCTACTTTGAAAAATTCCTCAAACACCTCTAGTAATGAAATCAAAATTAAGGCTAGTTCATCTTCTTGTAAGTTTTTCAAGGATTTAGTAAAAGAAAATGAAGATTTAAAAGAAACACTTGCGAAATTTACAAAAGGAAGAAATACCTTAAATTTGATGCTAGGGAGACAAAAATGCTTTTTCAATAGGGCAAGTATAGGTTATCAACCTGGTAGACATCAAAAGAAATTAAGTACCATATATGTCCCTGCTAGCACCTATAAGGAGCCTCTTATTTTATGCTATTATTGTGGTAAAAAGGGTCATGGTGCACATGAGTGCAAACACCGAAAAGTTAAGTTCATTAAAAAGAACGATGATGCTGTAAGTTGGCACAAAGGGCACTATGGTACCGCTAACTCTCCAGGACCCAAGATGATATGGGTACCTAAAGAAAAAATCTGAATTTGTTTTGTAGGTCATGCCGGAGGACAGGAATCTCTAAACACATGACTGGAGACAAATCCAAATTCTCATATCTCACTCCCAAGGACCAAGGACACGTGACCTTCGGTGACAACAACAAAGGAAGGATACTTGGCATTGGTAAAGTAGGTACTCCTCCTAACCCTTGTATTGAAAATGTGCTACATGTTGAGGGTTTAAAGCATAATTTGTTAAGTATTAGTCAATTATGTGATAAGGGCAATATGGTTATATTTGATTCTGAAAATTGTATTGTCGAGGGAAAAGTTGATAATCTTATTACGCTTATTGCTCGCAGGGTAAACAATATTTATTTAATTGACCTCAACTCAATTCCCTCAAATGATGCTAAATGCTTATTAAGTAAAGAGGATGAATCTTAGCTATGGCATCGTAGAATAGGTCACATCCACATGAACCATTTAAATAAATTATCTTTTAAAAACTTAGTAGTTGGTTTGCCAAAGCAAAAATTTTCTATTTTTGAAAAATGTGATCCTTGTTCAAAATCAAAACTCACAAGGGCATCTTTTCCTCCTAAAAATATTGTTTCAACTCAAAGGCCCTTGAAACTTTTACATGTGGATCTTTTTGGACCATGTCAAACAAAAATCTTTGGTGGCAACTATTACTGTTTGGTAATTGTGGATGACTATTCTAGGTATACATGGACTTTGTTTATTTCTCATAAAAATGATGCATTTCATGAATTTAAAAAGCTAGCAAAGGTTGTTCAAAACCAAATGAAGTTGAGCATTGCATCCATTAAGACTGATCATGGTGGTGAATTTGAAAATCGATTTTTCGAAAGTTTTGCGAAAAACATGGAATTAAGCATTATTTTTCAGCTCCAAGAACTCCAGAGCAGAATGGGGTTGTGGAGAGGAAAAATAAATCTTTAAAAGAACTTTCTCGAACCATGCTTAATGACATGAATTTACCGACATATTTTTGCACTGATGCTGTGAATTCTGCTTGCTATGTTATGAACCGTGTTTTAATTCGGCCCATTTTAAAGAAAACCCCCTATGAGTTGTTTAAGGGGAGAAAGCCAAACATATCCCATTCGAGAGTCTTTTGATGTAAATGTTTTGTGCATAATAATGGTAGAGGAAATCTAGGGAATTTTGATGCTAGAGCTGATGAGGGTGTATTTCTTGGTTATTATGTGACAAGTAAAGCTTATAGAATTTACAACAAATCTCGTAATACAATAGAAGAATCTATTCATATAATATTTGATGAATCCGATACCAGAAAGCTGGGAAAGGTATTTGTTAATGACATTGCAGGTATTCTTGACAACTTATACCTTGATGAGGATGATGAACCTGTCGTGAAAGAGAAGCTGGAATCCCAAAGCAATGAAAAGTCAAATGAAAAAAATGACGATGAAACTCAAAGAGATTCCTCTGAACTTTATTCAGACTTGCCGAAGGAATGGAGAACATCACGACACCATCCAATCGATCAAGTAATAGGTGACATATCCAAAGGTGTAATTACTCGTAATTCTCTTAGTAATTTGTGTAATCATATGGCTTGTTTCTCAAGTGGAGCCTAAGGATATTTCTGAGGCTTCAATTGATGAACATTGGTTGCTGGCTATGCAAGAAGAATTAAACCAATTCGAAAGAAACCAGGTTTGGGAACTTGTTCCTAGGCCTGATTCTCATCAAATTATTGGAACAAAATGGATTTTTAAAAACAAACTTGATGAGGCTGGTATAATTATTCGAAACAAATCTAGATTGGTTGCACAAGGCTACTACCAACAAGAGGGGATAGATTATGATGAAACTTTTGTCCCTATTGTTAGGTTGGAAGCAATTAGATTACTTTTAGCCTTTGCATGCGCTTTAAACTTTAAATTATATCAAATGGACGTAAAGAGTGCCTTACTAAATGGTTTTATAAATGAAGAAGTGTATGTTAGTCAACCTCCTGGTATTGAAAATTTTGAACATCCTGATTATGTTTTTAAATTGAAAAAGGCTCTTTATGATCTCAAACAAGCTCCTAGAGCATGGTATGAGCGATTGAGAAAATTTTTACTAGAAATAGAAAAGGATTTTGAAAGGGGGAAGTTTGACAACACACTTTTCATTAAAAAGAAAGGAAAAGACATTCTTTTAGTTCAAATATATGTTGATGACATTATATTCGGTGCTACTAATGAAATCCTTTGCAAGGAATTTTCTAGTATAATGCATGAAGAGTTCGAGATGTCTATGATGGGCGAACTGAATTTCTTCCTTGGATTACAAATTAAACAAGCAAAATATGGGATCTTTATTAGTCAAACAAAATACTGCAAGGAATTATTGAAAAGATTCGGCATGGACAAGGCCAAAGCAGTAGCAACACCAATGAGCACATCATGCTATCTAGATAAAGATGAAGGAGGTAAACCAATTGAAATCACAAAATATAGAGGTATGATCGGTTCACTCCTTTACTTAACAGCAAGTAGGCCAGATATCATGTTTAGTGTCTGCATGTGTGCATGTTTTCAAGCGAATCCAAAAGAAACGCACCTAGTTGCTGTCAAAAGGATAATGAAATATTTATCTGGCACAACTTATATGGGTTTATGGTATCCCAAAGGTTCCACTTGTAACCTTGTTGGGTATTCCGATTCTGATTTTGCTGGGTGTAAAATAGATAGGAAAAGCACGAACGACACTTGTCATCTTTTAGGCAGATCTTTAGTGTCATGGGCTAGTAAGAAACAATCTAGTGTAACCCTATCTACAGCTGAGGCTGAATATGTCACTGCGGGTAGCTGTTGTGCACAAATCTTATGGTTAAAACAGCAACTCTAGACTTTGGTGTAAGTCTAGATCACATTCCCATCAAATGTGATAACACTAATGCAATTAATATAACCAAAAATCCAGTGCAACACTCACGCACAAAGCACATAGAGATTCGTCATCATTTTATTCGGGATCATATAGCTAAAGGTGACTGTGCGATTGAGTGTGTGGATACCACTAAACAGTTAGCTGATATCTTCACGAAACCGCTTCCGAAAGAAAGCTTCTTTTATATTCGTGGAGAACTTGGCTTAGCTGGCGCATCTCTTGTAGGTCATGCATAATTATTCCCTTGTTATTATTAATGTATTTATTCAGTGTTTCAGGGGGATTAGTATGCGTACATCTTTTCCTCTATTTTTGATGTTGACAAAAGGGGGAGAAGAATTCTGAGCTTCATTGAATATATTATTTATACTAACCATCTATGCTGGGGATATTATGATGATTATGTTGAGGGATAGAGAGTTTATCATGTTTTATTCGATTATCAAGTTTATTCCTTGTTAATTTAGATTTCCTATGTTACTATTGGATTATATTGTGCTATATTTGCTTGCTTAACGTCTGTGATGCAGAAACTCAGAAAAGGGTTTGTCATCATAAAAAAGGGGAGTGTTGGAAATCAAGCTTGCCTTAAAGGACGTAATGAGTTATGCTAGAAGATTTTGTAGAAGATAGTTTTGTTGATAACAAACAAATTCCAAGTTTCAAGCTCAAGGCTCAAGCTCTCAAGTTCCAAGTTTAGTATAGCATTGCCCATAGGAAATTTGTAAGGTAATGAAGAATTTTTATTACAAGTGTTTATGGCCAAATTGTTTGTTCAATTCTAAGGAGAAGAAAAGAACCTTGTTTGAAAAATATTTTAACTTTAATTTTCAGTTTAAAATGTTTTTGAAAACCTTGGTTACACGCTCAATCTTAGAAAATTATTTTTATGAAAATTGACAGAGATAATTGATTACATTTCTTGGATAATCGATTACTGTCATTCTGAGTTGTGACCTAGGAATTTTAATTAAAATCTAATCGATTACATTTTTAAATAATCGATTACCTTCCTCACAGAATGTAAATAATCGATTACCTTGTTTTAATAATAGATTACTTTCTTAAAAATGAATTTCACTATTTTTCACAGATTGTAGATAATCGATTACCTTTTCTCAAGTAATCGATTACCTCAACTTTTATTGAAATCCATGTCAGAATCAATCTCAAATGTTTCCATATTTGTTTTTATATAATTGATTTTGATTTATTTTCAAAATTTGAAATTGATTTTGTTTTTGAAATAATTCCTTATTTGTTTTAAGAATCAAATCTTTGATCTATTTTCTAAATCTTTTTATTTTGATTTTGAATGCAAATCATATCCTATTTTAATTTTATTCTGAAATCTATTTTATTTAGTTTTGATTTTAAAATTAATTCTATGATATTCTATTTTATTCTTTAAATCTGTTTTTTTTATTTAATAATATTTCAAACACCTTTTATTTATTGGAATTTAAAAAGTTGTTGTTGACTAATCTAATCTCAATTCTTTTCTGATCAACACATTTTTTCTTCTTCTTCTTCTCCAAGAACACGTTATTGATTGTTGATATTATTTTGGCCTCAACACTTGTGATCTAAATCCTTCATTATCAGTAGAGCATTCTTGTTGTATTTGTGTTATCAAGAACACATCAAATTTGTATCACTCACATCATATCATATTCGACCATAGTGATTAGGGAGTGGATCTCCTAGTTGAACGTGTGGCACGTTCATAGGGTGAGGAACCCTTGTGTGATTTGAGGTCCCTAGCGAACAGAGGTTCCTAGTAGTGTGCGGGGCACTCTCGTTGTAATTGAGTGTGACTCAATTCAAAGTTTATAAAAGGCTCAAGCGGGTCGCTTAGGGACTGGACGTAGGTCTTTCGCTGGAAAGACTGAACCAGTATAAAAATTGGTTTGCATGTTCCTCTTCCCTATTTCTTTTATTTTTCCGCAATTTTATTGTTTAAATCGTTTCCGTACAACTCTATTTAATTATTTTCTATCGATTCGCCTTCACGTTCAAATTTCTAATCTCTCCACAAAAACAATTTTTTAAACATTCGAATAATTTTCAATTAATAAAACTCGATTCACCCCCCTATCGAGGTTTGAGGCCGATCCTAACACTCCTCAGAGTCCACCTGAACCACTGGAGGCACACGCTCCGGTGATGGTGCAAATCTCACAGTTCGAGATGGACCCGGACGAGAAGGATCCTCAGGTGCAACTGTCTCCTAAGGAGTGCGAGCGGGAGCAGCTGATCTAAAACGAAAATGTGAACGACGACGTGCAGGCTAGGGTGGTGGAGTACCATGGCGATAAGTAAAAGCAGGAGGTATATGCTGAGCATATATCATATGTATGTGGAACCGACGAGGACGCATATAGGCCAAGGGGTTTGGGTGGCGAAAGATCAGTTACACCTCCCCCTCGAAGGTGGTTCTACGCTCCTCATACTCCCACGTCCCTCTCACGGGACGCATCTCCAGGCAAGCCAGGCATCAAGACATCACCTAACAAACAATTAGGGTAAAAGGAGTAAGAGAGTGTCATTCACGTACAAATGAATAATTAAATGGACTAAGAATAAACAAACACAATTAGTCACGTAGCAATTAAAGTCACGTAACCATATAAGCAAACTCAAATAATCAATCAATAATTATCAAACAATAATGTATGTTTTCTAATGCATGTGCAATGCAATGTGATGCGAATGCTCAATGCAATCTCCTATGTGATATTCTACGAATATCATGCACTTTAGCAATTTATGTTTTATCGAAAACGAACCAAACGATTCAATTTACGTTTTAACGAAAACGTTCAAACGATCCAATTTACGTTTTAACGAAAACGTACCAAAACGCTTCATGTACGTTTGACGACAACGTACAAACGATACTAAATAGGAAAAGCAAATGAGAGTAAACGTCTTTCCGCCAAGTATACAATTACAACTCATGTGTAAATTACAACTCATGTGTAAATTATCCAGTTTAGCACCAAGTATACAATTAAAACTCATGTGTAAATTACAACGTCTTTCATTTATTATTTTCACTTTAATTTGGGACAAAAAATTTTGCATTTTTTTTTTTGTTGCCCACCGGTTCCCTAGGTACTACCTAAGTACATCCGGCTCTGACCCGGGTTGCATGCCCGGCTATGACAGGGTAGTCTCCCAACCTGAATTTTCCGCATTCACAAGGAATCGAACTCGAGACCTTGCTTAAGCGAGACCGAACCACTTACCACTCGTCCCAACCCATGTTGGTAATTTTCCATTTTTTTAACAAAGATAATGGGACGAAGATAGTAAGGGTGGGTGTTCGCGGTCCGGTTCGATTCGATTTTGAGACAAAAAGCCATTCGATCTGATCATAAAATATACATGCGGTTCAGTTTGGTGGCTTAGTACAATTAAATCATCAAATCCAATACCATCCAATCCAAAAAAAAACACGCAGTTCGGATTTGGTTCGGTCTGGTTTTAATCTAATTAAAACTTTTATGTAATTTTTATAAAATTTAATTATTTGGTCATAAACATATATTTTTTTTGCAACAACTCCCGAACATATATACATAAAAGTAACAATAATTATTGTTGGAATTCCAAATTAGTACAAACTGAGATATTATTGTCTATATGTACAGTGTGTGCGTGAATATTAAGTTTAATCTAGTGTGTTTTATGTGTGTATATTTATAACTAACGGTCTAATTCGGTCCGAATCAGTTTTTAGAACCAAAACCAAAAACTGAAATGAACTAATCGATTTTTCAATAATAAGTCCAAAAACATCCAAACACATTCGATTTGTTTTTATTTTTCAATTTTTCGATTTTTTTGGATCAGTTTACAATTTTTCTTTGGATCGGTTTGGATTGAAATTCCTAAAAAATAGTACAATTTTATCTTCTTAAAATTTTTTAAAAAGTTCATAAATACTTAATAAATAAACAATACAAGATTAAAGTACGTATTTAATAAAAAAATAAATAGCACATAAAAATGTAAAATACTTTATTGAAATATCATTGAAATTTTCTAAAAAATAACGTAAAGCATAAAAACCGGAGTGAGTATTTTTTTTTTTAAAGAAAAATCTAAACAATGAGATGTTTGACTAACTAATTCAACAGGAGATAAGGAACGTGGCCACGTAAGGTATACGGTTCTTGTACTCAGATGTCATTATCCCATTTTCTTCCTTCTTAGCCGTACATTATCTCATTGACTGTGAAAGATCGATTTTTCTTTTAAAAGGATTGTTAGATCGTATTGACTAATTCCCTTCTATACTTAGTTTTATTTTTTATCGCTCCTCCTGTACTTATTATAAATTGTTGGAAGTATTCTAAGATTCTTTTGAATAAGTTACTCCTTCCGTTCATAAATATAAAGCAATATAAAGCTTCTGTGAGGGATTTCACGTTCATTAATAAAGTGGAATAATTTAGTTTATTGTATTGGAAATGTGAACTTTTGATATGTAATTTCAAAATTACCTTATTAATATTATTGGGAATTTAAAAAGTGTTAAATAAATAGGGATATTTGTGGAAAAAAATAATTAATGATCATTGAAAATTGGTATGAAACTTTATAAATAAGGACAAAATAAAAGTGTCAAAAGAACTTTATATTTGAGACGGAGATAATAATTTTAAGTACTGGTATTAATTACGTATTTTGTTTTTTATTTATACTTATTGAATACTTTGATTATTTCGAGGTTTTAGTCTGATTAACGTGAAACCAATTAAATAAATCAATAATATGATTAAATTAAATGATTATTGGTTTCAATCCTGTTAATTATGATACTAGAGTAGTCTGATATTAAATGAGGATACACTTGTAATATTATAACATTTGTTTAAAAAAATTAATTAATTTTATTTATATTTGTGATTTGGTTAAGACTTAAAAGTGACTTGTAGTAAAGATCAATGTTATTTTAATGAAAGTGAAACCTAGCTATTATTAGATTGTGCAAAACTATACATCACTCACAATTAATATAATCTATAATCCTAATGATTGAAATGTTTCTCCCTTTGTTTGTTTCATATGTATTGTAGTGTATTTTAAAGTTGAGATTAATAGATATGCATTGACAGTAGTGTAAAGGTTTAGACTTTAGACCATCGATCTATTATTCACCATTCATTTGTATTACTATATATAATCTAAAAGTCAGCAATCATAAATGGATGAATGGTGGATGATGTATTGATGATGTAAAAAATATTTGCACTGTCGGTGCATTCTCTATTCTCTCTTTAGAGTTATGTATAAAAATTAAAAAAATGGTAATAAAATGATCTAAGAATTTAGAATATTTTCACAATAGTAATAAATATTAAAGAAAAAAGAGAAAATTGGAGGTAAAAAAATTGTAATAAATAAAAATATAATTGAGAAAAACAATGTTAATTATACATTAAGTATGTAAATTAACGATATATATTGAATAAGAGGAAAAAAAACATAGAAAACAATATATACATATAAAACAAAGAGAGGAGTTAGATAAGATGTATATGTACCTTGATTAGCATATTGCGTTGCATTTTTTTTTAAAATCATTTCTAAATAATATTTTTTTTTAGTCATACATTTCCTGCGCGGTAGATAATAATTTTGCCTGAAAATACATAGAATAGGAGTATAATAGGATTAACTCTCTGCTCACGATTTCTTTATCATACATAAGACTCAAAATTCAAATCTTTATTTAAAGGAAAATGTACATGTAGCTTTCCACCAAAAAAAAAAAGAAAATGTACATGTAGCATGTGAACCAATCGTACATCCATTAATTTAAAATAGAGTGAAGTACCACTTTAATCCTTAATTTTTTTTAGATGAAACACTTTAGTCCCTCAAAATATGGAAATTCACTTTTAGTCCCTGAAAATTTTTTATGAGACACTTAAGTGCCTGAAAAAAATTTTATGGGATAAGTCCGCAATTATGACAGTTGGTGAAGTGAACTAAGGGACTAGAGTGTCCCATAAAAAATCTTGAAGGATTAAAAGTGAATTTCCACATTTTGAAGGACTAAAGTGTCTCATCTAAAAAACACGAGAGACCAAAGTGGTACTTCGCTCTTTAAAATAATATTAAAACTGTACTATACCAACTAATGTAAGAAATCTCCTAATCCAGTCTTGCATTCTAAGTATTTATATAAAGGAATTGTTGTGCAAGTACAAAGTAAGAATTTACACATACATACATACTATCCCTTCATAATTTATAATCTGTTCATCAATCTTCCCATTCTCTTTTTCAATTTCCAGGGTTGAATTTTGTTTGCAACTTGTTTTGAATTTGCAAATATCATGTATGAACTACAACAAGTTCATCGTCAGCGTCAGCAGCAGATGATGAAGACGGATAAGAGGAGGAAGAAGGAGAAGAACAAAGCCATGGAGGATGGAAGGCTTCAAAAACTGGACTTTAGTAACATGTCCTTGGAGTCTCTTCCCAAATCTTCTATTGATTTAGCTACTATTTGCAACTTGGACCTGTCTAATAACAATCTCCAGGTACGAGTACACAAGCTAAGATTGTTTAAACTCTCACGTTTAGAATCTTAGTTTTTTATATAAAAAAAAAAAAGGAAAAGAAAAGAAAAGAAAAGAGTTCATTATCATGTAATCTTCCTCAATGCCTACATCATCTATCTATATATCGATTTAGTCAAAATGCATCTTTTTCTCATAATTGGTGGATAATTGGATTGAATTACCTACGTGTTGCAATGTATTATGTATACACACCTCGGTTCTATTTATAAATTTTTTTGGGTTTTTATTTTGGTCCTACACTTCTACTTGTAAGATTCTATTTCAATTTTCAATAGCATTTATTTACTTATTTTCACAAATACCCTTAAATCAAATTTCCATATTTCTAATTCTACTAATAAATTTAACTACCTTCCATGATGAAAGTAAAAAATCCCAAAAAAATCTTGCATATTAATCCGAAGGGAGTATAAAGCTTACTTTACATTTTAGTACTATTTTCATATTTTTGAATCATGAAACAAAATATAGCAAGTGATCAATTAAAATTAATATAATGGCCCGCACCAAATATTGAGTTGATTATATGTATATACATACAAATATATATATATATATATATACACTATGTTATATTTTTATTTGTTTTGTTACCATTAGTGTTTAATGATTTGGGTATGACTTTAAATTATAGTATTTAGGTCCAAAAGTATGTTGTTCAATAATATTTTTTAATATATAAATTCTTACTAATTTACAAGTCTAACTTAACATTTGAATTTACTAATGTTCTTGGAATTTACATGAAGCTTTGAATTTGACAACCTTGTCCTGATAAATATATACTATATTTTCATTATGTTGTCAGAACATTCCAGAGTCCTTGACGGCGAGATTACTGAACTTGATGGTTTTGGACGTGCACTCGAACCTGCTAAGGTCCCTCCCAAATTCCATTGGCTGCCTCTCCAAGCTCAAGGCTTTGAATATCTCTGGCAACTTTATCGAATCACTCCCCAAAACCATAGAGAATTGCAGGTTCACTTTCACTATACTCTTTCTAATTTCCTAGTGACTAAAAAATGGTGAAACGAATGTTCCTTGATGGTAAATAAATTAAATCCGGTCGAAGTATTTGGCATATCAAGTTTTTGATTTAGATAAATGATATAAAATATGAATATAAATTTGACTTGAAATGGAAATTGAAAATTAAGCAAACAATGCACACTAATAAATTGAATGATCCAAATGATCACTTGCTCAAAAAGTTGAAGAGACATCATGCGATGAATACAAAGAAACATAACTTAATACTTTATTGAAAAGAAAATATTACATAAAAGAATTAGGGAGATAGAAGACTTTCGTTTTATTTATTAGAAAAATGAATAGTACTGATGAAGCACAACCATGCTCACCAATATATAAATGTATAGGATCCGTTCCTGATGTTTTTTGTGCCCGGTGCGAAATAAATAAATAATGGAGAGTTGGAGACTTGTAATTGAGTAAAAATTTCTAACTGTGTAAAATTAAACACCAAAGATAGATAAAAATACTTATTTAGTTTTGTTTAATTTAAATTTCAAAAAATATTTTGAATATTTTCTCAAAAGATAAAAAATTTCTCAAAATACCACTAATGCAAGTCTATACTGTCATATAACAAAGTTATAGTTTTCAATTCAAAGTAATATAACAATAAAACTTAGGCTAAAATCACTGAATGGATCCATATCGACTAAATTTATGCAGTAAAAAATTGTACTTATTGACAGTATTTAAAATTTTAGAATGATATAAAATGAATGTCATTTGGATTTTAGATTGCATCATTGATATAACACAAGTCTATGGCTATGTTAGTAAGTTATAACCAAGCATTCCAACATTAAATAAGGTCCATATTAATGTTTCTATGTGCTATAAACAAAGACGTTAATATTTGTTTGTTTTACTAGAAATGGGTATGGTAATGTGTCAAGTTTCGGATAGGTTCACCAATCTCAATTCTACATTCATTAAGAGTGAGACGGATTTGGGTACCGGTTTAAAGAGAGCGGATATAAAAAAGTGAAACTCAAACCCATTTCTATAATTCTATCCAATTCGGGAAAATCAATGAATAACTCGTCTAATTAATTTTTATTATTTTTTAAATTATCTTTCATCATAATAAATACAAATCATTTATGAAATACATACATAATAATTCAAATAATATATAATAATAAACATTAAAAATTTAAAAGATATTTAAAAATTTAAGAATTAAATTATAATTTTAGCTTAATATGTTAGTTTAAATTCGTCATTTAACTATTATTAAAAGTGATTAGTGTGAGAACTAATTAAATTATAAACTTTTTTTAAAACTATTTTCACAACTCATTAAGTGAAATTAACCAAATTTCAATATGCTCCTCCCTGATTGGACAAAAATAAAGTAAGCAGCAACAAATAAATCATTAAACACTTGTAACTAATTAATGATAGGGAATCATCTTAAAGATGTATATATATATCATATATGCCTTATTAACATGCATCTCTACTAAACATTTTGACCCATCAGAGCCTTAGAAGAACTGAATTGCAACTTCAACAAGTTGAGCAAGCTGCCTGACACAATAGGGTTTGAGCTCATAAACCTCCAGAAGCTTTCAGTCAACTCCAACCAGCTTGTGTTTCTTCCTAGTTCCACCTCTCATCTCACCTCTCTAAAGATTCTCGACGCACGGTTGAACTGCCTCAGGTCTCTCCCTGATGACCTTGAGAACCTCATCAACCTTGAGACCTTGAATGTAAGCCAGAACTTCCAGTACCTGGAGTCTTTACCCTACTCTATAGGGCTCCTTCTATCCCTTGTTGAATTGGATGTCAGCTACAATTCTATCAAGACCTTGCCTAATTCCATTGGGTGCCTCAAGAAGCTACAGAAGCTAAGTGTGGAAGGAAATCCACTCATTTCACCTCCATTGGAAGTGGTGGAGCAGGGTTTACATGTGGTGAAGGAGTACATGTGTCACAAGATGAACTCATCTGGCAATGAAAGCACCCACAAGAAGAGGTCGTGGGTGGGGAAGTTAGTGAAGTGTGGGACATTCAATGGGCACTACATGAGAAGTAGGAAACAGCTAGAACATGATGATTTCAGCAGCCTTAAGTATCAGTCTATCAATGCTCTTTCGACACCATCGTCGGGTTTCTTTGGAAGGCTCTCACCTCATCGCCTCTTCTCACCTCGTCGTTCCTTCGGTTGAGAAGCGGAGACAGTTTTTTTCTTTGAAAATCCATGTCTAGTGAATTGTTTTGCTTGTGGTGTATGTTGAATTCCAGTTTTCAAAGGGTGTGTGATAACCATGGATGGATATATGCTTGTTATTGGTGTGATTGTAAGTACGTAAAATAGAATACTAGAATGTATAAGGTGATTGAAAGATGATGGCGTTTGTGAAACACTGTAAGGCTGTTCATGTATGTAAAGTAGGTAGATACATCATATATTCATACATGTTTAGTTTCTTCGTATGTAAACTTGATGACTTATGTTTTATGTAAAATAAATAAATAATGATGGCAATTGTGGTTGTCTCTTTGTATTCTAGAATGATTTGCAGGGATAAAAAGATTTAAAAAATTAAGTGATGGAAGATAGAAATAACTTGAAATCTCCAAATTGATAGCTGGCAATAAGATAAAATGAGCGACGAGTTTAATTAGATTCTTTGATCTTGATCTTCCGAATGATCTGGATTTGATGGTCTATTTCCTTCTTTTGGTTTAGGAGGTAATTGTAATTTTGTGATTGAAAATTGAAAGCAAGTGGTGCCATGCAGATCATAATCCATAAAGGAATGAAAATTCTTGTGCAACGTAAATGTAGTGAAAAGGTGAGGAGTTCATAACCCACATATTCCCTCATGTAAATGAAGAGGAAATAAATATGCATCAACCGTTGAATCAATACCAATACCAGCGCGGTAATGTTTAAACCTTTAAACTCATCTAACAAAACATATATGACTAGCCTCCAACTCCTTTAATTTTAAGGGATTGTGTAAAATTATACTCCCTCAATCTCTAAATATAAGCACTAGATTGTGGGTTTCTTTTGTATCTAAATATAAGCTCCTATTTTAATTTTCAATGACAATAATTACTTCTTTTCTACAAACACCCCTATTTAGTCAACACATTCTATGGGTAATTTTAAAAAATTATACAAAATATTACCATTTCCAATACCGCTAATCATATTAACAAAATTTTTTAATCCACGTAAAAGTCCATCCCAAGTGCTTATACTTAGAGACGAGATGGAGGGAGTGTTTCCGGAATCACATACCAAGGAATATTATTATTAGGCATTTTTGTAAATCACGCTGGGCTGGGCACCTCAACATGCATATCCAACCGTTTTGCCCTTCTCACCTTGCTCAAACATCGATGTTAAGCCACCATGTGAGAACCACATTAACCCGGCAACTACTCCGACCATGGACCACCAGAAGAAACCAAAATTTCAGATGCCACATGTAAACTTCATCAACGTCAAACAGCCATCTTCTTTCTCATCCCTTTGTCGCCAAAAAGCACAACATCTCATCCATTTTCTTCTAAGCCTAAACACCATAACCTCATCTGTAGTGTTCCCAATCAAGTGATCAAGATTATCCAGCACAAATTCAACACCCAAACACAGCACCGCCTCAGCAACATGGCTAAAGGCCATCTACTCAGATATTGTAGCCACCTTATACAATCAACAACCAAGCAGCCAAGGTCCCTGTAATTCTCATCCTCACATCACCACTCAAAGATCGAGAGTCGAAACTCACAACTAAAAAACCTCACCCATCTCTCTCCATACATCCAGTTTAGCACTTGGGAGAGGTTGTTTTGTATTGGCTATTGGTGCATGG
The DNA here is from genome assembly GCA_037953625.1 of Crotalaria pallida. NCBI lineage: Eukaryota > Viridiplantae > Streptophyta > Magnoliopsida > Fabales > Fabaceae > Crotalaria > Crotalaria pallida. The sequence continues at coordinate 19,220,226 of CM075650.1, forward strand.
GTTATATATGTCACCGTTCAGGTGTTGAGAGTTTTGTTGAGTAGAAGGAAGATCATGGAGCTAGGTGATGGGTGTCAGAACCAAATTTTGACCAATCCTGGTGCCAACAAATGGGTTTAATTGCTTAATGCACAACTTGACAACATGGCAATTTGCAAGCTTCTGAGGCTGCCAATACCACGTTGTGGAAGAGAGCTTCTGCGTTGGGTGTTTTCGGTTTCACTTTCGCTGGAGGGGTTGGGGAGTGCAGGTCTGTGCTCGGTTATGGGAAAGAATTTGGTCAGGGTATCCTCAGTGCCACTTGAGTCCCCATACAAAATCTTAGAGCTCCTCAGTAAACTAGAGGCAAGGCATCCTCAGGGAGATTCAATCCCAGGATCAAGTAATCTTCACGGGACTCAGTGCCACTTGAGCTAAGGCCCTTGGTCTATATCATGAAAACTACAAAAAACAATGTGTTTTGATAATATAAAATTATAAAAGAAGAATGTATCTTCCACTCTTAGAATATTTTGCATGATTTCTACATATCAGCTGGGTATGAGACATGGAAATCCCATTCACATAGAGTCCCTCTCACCTTTTATTACCTAGCTTTTAGGAGTGGGTTATGCTCTATCTATATCAAGTGACATAAAAGCCTGTTTTGTTATAACAGTACAAAGGATGGAAATAGCAAGACAAAGAAAAAGTCGAAAAAAGGTAGAGCAATTATCAAGTAAGATTTCTGTTATTGGCAACACCCCCCAAGACAAGCATACAGAAAGAAAGATTATCATATAGTCTCAGGACAATGAAGAGAAATGTGTCTCAAATAAATTCCTCTGTCAATGCACCTTGATTTTGATAATATGTTTATGCTAAAGGAATATAGGGAAGTTTTTTTTCCTAGGTACAAAGGAGGCCAATTAGCCACGTACAGAGAGGGGATAGTAAGCTAAAGTAAGGGTTTGATTTTTTAAGAGTGGCCAAGCTCGGATTTCATCCGGGAGCAAGCAATCCCCAAAGGGACTTGGGACCACTTTAACTTCAGCTAAGGCCTTTGGAAACTAGAAGAAAACTTTCAATGGAGCCTAAAAGTGCCATAAATGGCACAAACTTAGGGTGCCCAAATTAAAAGTGGCTATGCTAACTACTAAGTGCCTCCTGGAAACTATTAATCGAACAGTAGACAGAAAAACAGTCATTATAGTCTGATGTAGGGGCAGCATTAAAGGGAACAGACATGCTGAGTGAAACAGGTGAAAGAACACAGAAGAGCAAGATTATCCAAAAAGTAATACAAAGGAAAACATGTAAACTCAACACAACCACCCCACCCATGAAAAAATATGCAGTACCCAGTAAAGAAGAAAACATCTAACCACAGCATATTTCTCAAAAAAAATAAAATAAAAGAAACTAAGCAGCATCGCGACTTATAGCAACATTGCTTTCAATCCACAATTAACACAAACCATAATTCACACACTCATAAATTATCAAAGATCAAAGAAACAACAAAAGTCTCTTATAAGTTATAACAATAGTTACTAGGCTCGCTCCTCCACATACCGAATTCACATCACGTAACAGGTTTACCTAAAAGAAAATAGAATAACAATAGCATAAAAAGTGACAAACCGCACTCAAACTAAATGTGTACCCATAACCCGTGCCATGTTCCTATGAACTATGGTTACAACCAAGGTTTTAAATCTAGGTTCGCGACTGCTATGTTAGGTTTCGGGAGTTGCAGAAAGCACATCGTGATTGCAATTGAGGCCACATCAGCCACATTTGCCCATAATAGTCCATAACATCAAGATTTTGGGAGCCTCCGTAACCATGACCGCAACCGCTATTTAAAACATTAACTAAGATTCTAAATTCTAGTCAACAAATGCAACTGCGACCACAGTATTATGACGGTCTCCTCAGCCATTCGGCCACATTTTCCTGCAATCATCTGCAGCTGCGCTAATCGCAACGACAAGCACAAACACAAATTACTTGTAAATAGGAATACTGAGCCGAAAATCATATATGAAAAAACTTACCCTAATTTCAAGAAAAACCACCAAACTAACCAAAATCCTTAGCATATAAATGGTACCAAATCAGATCCAATTAACGTAAGTGCATCGAAACTAGGGAAAAATAGAAAGCGCGACGGCAATTGAGGCCACATCCGTCACATTTTCCCGCAATAGTCCATAATGTCAGGGTTTTGGGAGACTCCAAAACCATGACCGCAACCGTTATTTAAAACATTGGTTACAACTAAGGTTCTAAACTGCAGTCCAAGACCACAATAGCGACCACAATATTATGATTTTAGTGGTCTCAACAATCCCATCAGCCACATTCTCCTGCAATCAGCTGCAATTGCACTACACGCAACAACGACAGCAAACACAAGTTCAGATATGAATTTTTGGTCTACCCACAGGTATTCTCCACAGGAGATAATCCTGTTCGAGCCAGAACATACACAATATAGTCGGGCTAGCTCTCGCAGCGGAGTTTTCTCCATTATGACGGTCAACAAATGCAACTGCGACCACAGTATTATGACGGTCTCCTCAGCCATTCGGCCACATTTTCCTGCAATCATCTGCAGCTGCGCTAATCGCAACGACAAGCACAAACACAATTACTTGTAAATAGGAATACTGAGCCGAAAATCATATATGAAAAAACTTTCCCTAATTTCAAGAAAAAACACCAAACTAACCAAAATCCTCATAGCATATATAAATAGTACCAAATCAGATCCGATTAACATATAAGTATATGTCGATACTACAAAATTACGCAATAATAAAGCAAAAATGAAACGCAATTGAAGTTGTTCATCTAAGATAACCAGGGATCTTGATACGAATGAAGAGCATGGTCATGATATAAGCGAGAACAACGGAAGAAACACCAGCAGATGCATAAGAAACCTTAACACTCTTGGCTCTATTCCGATCCAAAGCGAGATCCAAGAGCACGATCCCGATTCCACCGAGCACGAACATGAACCCAGACGACAGCCCTTCGATAATGTATTGACCGTTGACTCGGCCAGACATGAAGACGACGGGTCGTACGGCGCCGGTGTAAGGGTCCTGTGTGGACCCGATGCCAGGTGGCTCAACGATGACGTCATAGACGATGCCGGATACGACCATGAAGTAGGTGAGGAGGACGAGGGCGAAGACCGCGTTTGGGGAGGGGAGGGTGAAGGATGGGAGCTTCAGACGGAGGCGTGGAGGGCGGAGGAAGGTGAAGGGGATCAGGCGGAGGAGGTGGAAGAGGGGATCGATTGATGCGGCGGCGGAGGAGGTGGAGGAGTCGGTGGCGGTTTGGGAGGACTGGGTCTCTGATTTGGGTCGCATCGTAGCGGGTCGGATTTTCTGCAGGTTACGGAGAAATGAGAGAGTTGGATGACTCCGAGTCTGATTGTGTTGGAGTTGACAACATTATGTTATTTTTTTATTAAGGTTTAATTATGTTCCTGAAATTTGGACTAAATTTAGTTGGATGCCTTTTTTTTTTTTTCTTTTTTTCTTTTCGGTATTTATGTCCTCAAACTTATCTCCGGTTTGTTATTTGTCTTTGTGATGGATTCAAGCCAATTTTTGCAATTGCTTATGCTCTCAAACTTATCTGCCTTTGTGACATAAGGTCACAGGACAAATAGCAAACCGGAGATAAGTTTGAGAGTATAAACATTGCAAAAACTGGCCAGAATCTATCACAGTGGCAAATAGTAAATTGGAGATAAGTTTGAGAGCGTAAACATAGTAAAAATAAATAACTGTATTTGGTAAAAGTACCTCAAAATTTAGAGACTTGTGACATAATTATCAAATCTTACTATGGTGGTTAGAGATATCGTGGTTGGAGAGGGTTGAAGATGAAGAATTTTGGTGGGAGTGAATAGGATCACGGTGGTTCACATATATAAAAATTGATCAGAATCCGTCACAAGGGCAAATAACAAACTGAAGATGTAACACCCCAAAAATATTAAAGGTAAATAAAAATGCGAATTAATAAAAACCTTTTTCCAAAAGAGTGTGAAAACTAAAAGCATTGCTTATTAATATCATATTATATTACAAAACAGTCTGAGTGTAAATATAAGAATATAAAATTCTCAAAAATCCCTCTTTACACCCAGAGCATGGTCTTCACAACTCTATCCTTCAATAAGAGGATTCGGACAACAAGATGTCATCCAGGCTGTCTCTGCTAACGCTCCTTTAACTCTATCAGGAGAGACCTTTGACCTGTCATTCAAAAGAACCTACCACCACCAATGTGGTAGTATGGGAGTAAGTCACTTGTCATATCGCGTAAGCAGATTATATGATTGTTCAAACACAAGCATCACAGATATCATTTTAATGCAATGAATGCATGCTCAAGTGTCTTAACAAACAATAAATAATATTATTAATCTTTCATGCAATGCATGTACGTCTCTCAAAACATTCTTTTCATCACTTCCATAAAACAACACTCTGGGATAGGCAATCGTGCGCTCGATGTTTCCACAACCTGTATAGCGGCCACACCGTTCTATACTGGAACCCCATCTACCACGATCCCAAAATGAACAAGGGGATGATCCCTGAACCATTGTGCACCAATAGTTCTAGGTCCTTGTCATTTCAACGTTGGCGGCCACACCGTTCCAACTGTCTCATATAGCGGCCACACCGTACTATATGGTTTCCCAATCCCGCATGCACCTTACTCATTTTACGATTCTTGTAACATCATGCATGAGATGCATATTCCATTAATTATCAGCATTTCCATTATCAAGAGTAATCATCATCATTATACACATGGCGGCCACACCGTTCCATGTCTTCATATAGCGGCCACACCGTACTATATGGAATCACACACATATGGCGGCCACACCGTTCCACATGTCTTCGCATAGCGGCCACACCGTACTATACGGAATCACACATATATGGCGGCCACACCGGTCCACATGTCTTCGTATAGCGGCCACACCGTACTATACGGAATCACACACATATGGCGGCCACACCGGTCCACATGTCTTCGTATAGCGGCCACACCGTACTATACGGAATCATCTAAGCTCAATGATCTTACATCAGAGCTATTCATTCAGGCTCACGATCTCATATCGAAGCTATTCACTCATGCTCCCCAATCTCATATCGGAGCTATATAATCAATTAATTATCATGCATTATTATATTCATCATATCATCATTATTATCATGCTCATATAATCATCATTGTTCTTTTATAAATAACATTCATCTCAAGTCAATTCATATTCTAATGAATCATCATGAATTCCATTATATTTTACTCCATAATCAACTCATGTAACACCTATGCAAAGCCTCAAGGGATTATTGTGATTGACTTATTTAATTATTCATTTCTCTCAGGCACTAACCGGTTACAAGATCCACTAACCGGTTAGTGACAGCAAAACATATTGACTTTAAGTCCAAAACCTTCCAATCTTGAAACTAATTCCTTCCTACTCCGTATTGACCTTTTAAGACATAATTCTACGCTTCTTGCAGATCTCCTAACTACCAAAAACATATTTTAAATTCCTGTGCCCCTTAATGCCATATTCGGGAAAGTTTCATTGTTAAGCCTTAATAATTACTATGGTTAATTAGCTTACTTATTTCAAATTACGGTTCCATTATTAGTCCAAACCCATATCATACCCATATTCTAAGATTATCATACTAAACTTAATTAACTTCACATTTCTTTTTATACTCATGCAATGTCAACCATGACTCTATGGTTATTGCCAACTTTAGCCATATTACAAACTAATGTGTAAATTCTAAATCTGTCATTACAACATTGCACAAGTCTTATTATTATGTCATAACAATTACCATTATTCACTAACTTACTTACTCTAAATTATCAGTTATAGCAATTTGGACATGACTCTAAGGTTATAGTAAGACTTAAGCATATCAAATTACATTCCATTAGTTTTAAATCCATCAATCTAATTTCCAATTAAAACTCTTTATCAAACCATAACAATTTCCATCTCTCCCTAGCTTATTTACTCCCAATTATTGGTTCAAATATTAGTCCAAGTCCAAGTAAAAACTATCCTCAATGATTGTTATACCAACATAAGCAATTGATGCATTCTGTCAGTCACTAACCGGTTAGAGAGCCCACTAACCGGTTAGTTAATGCAGTTTGACAGCATACTGCACTTTTCTTGTTGAATTCCTTTCATAGTCCAATTATTACTTCTTGACATCATTGGACAACCAACATATGGTATCTAGTTACTACTTTGCAGCAAGTAATTCAACCAAATCAAAGCATCAAATCATCAAATCAATGCATCAAATCATTCAATTTATCAAGTTCATATTCATTGATTCATAATCAATTGCTCATGACCCTAATACTTTCTCAATTTCAGCAATCATCACAAGAATCATAACAGAATTATAGCAACATGCTTCTCATTAATTTCATTCTTGTTTAGGTCCTTAATTCAGTTACATAACATAGGGAACCAAGGATTGTATTGGCCTCCAAGCCAACCAATTCTTGTCTTGGTTCCAATATCCACAATTCACACATATCATCACACAAACCATCAACCATAAATCCTAGCGATATAAATGAGGTCTCCCATACCTTACACGAATTGGACAGCCCTAGACAAGCTCTAAAACCCCCAAAACAGCAGCTAGTAGCAGCCAACAGCAACAGCTCGAAACCAAAAAAACAGAGCAACAGGAACAGCTCAAACCCTTTGATTTACAAGCTCTCACACTCACTAATCACAAGCTAAAGGTGCAGCAACCAAAGGCTAGTTACTTGCACGAATTTGAGAAGGAATTTGGGCAGAGTTTCAGCTCTGAAACGAATGGGAGTTGAGCCCCAATAGCAGCAACCAAAAACAGGGTATTTATAGAGATGGAAAAGAGAGGAAAAGGAGGCAAAGAGTGGAGCAAAACGTGCCACCCAGCTCTTCCTCACACCACACACTTAATTGGAGGTGTTGAGGGGTGCTATGTAGCCTAAGGGAGAAGAAACCACGTTTTTAGCTCGAGATTTCGAGCTAAACCGACTTAAAATTATGCAGATACAGATGTACTAACCGGTTACTGATTTCACTAACCGGTTAGCCACTGCTAAAATCCAGAAATTCAAATATAATGCACTGCTTTGCTCAAAAATTAATTTAAAAAGATTTATTTCTCAAAACAAAATTTCCACCGTTGGATGTCAAGATAAAATCATTAGAAACCTTGTCTAAAAATTTGAGCAAGATCCAACGGTTAGCGAAAGAGATACAGTCCAATCTTTACATGATATTTTACCCAAAATATCACTTTTTACATATTTCATTTAAATCTTTCTTTGCCAAAGCTATTTTATTTCTAAAATATGTTTCCATGTGCTTATTTTTACAAAATACTATTCTTAAAAATATTTTTCAATAATAAAATAATTGTTTAACCTTTTTATAAAAATGAGGGATGTTACACTCTCCCCCACTAAATTGAATTTCGTCCCCGAAATTCGTCTTCCAAAATTTTTCATTTTCCAAAATATTTCATTAATAGCAGATTTTCATTTCAATTTTCTCAAAATAGCTTGGGAAATTCTCCCCCACTAAAAGAATTTAGTTACATTTTTCTCAAAATTTTCAGTTTCAAAAATATTAATAGAGAATATTTCATATAAATCTTTCCAAATAAATGAAATATTTCGAATAAAATTCTCCAAATCAAACTTTTTGTATAAAACTTTGGAAAAATTCGCTTTGTGCCGCGCACTCTGATTACTCCGGCACGAGCAACGAAGTAATTTTATGACTTTATTCATTAACGATTGCAAATATTAGGGTGATCAGTCCTAATATTTAAACCATCAATAATAAAATCATTCCTTTCAGATACCATCTTTCACAAGAAAGATCGTATGATGTATCTTTAAGTTAGATAAACTTAAAGATAAGGGCATTCTTGTCACTATCAGATTTAGTTAGATAGTCAAGTTCTAGAGACATTTCCGTTGGGGAGACAAATACTTGTCATATCCCGGTGGTTGTCAATCTCTCTAGTCTTAACTGATCTTTCTATTTCTGTAGTGTTCACAGATATTTATCACATCTAACTGTGATAAAGGTTTCGATCACATGAATTGGGTCAGGGTTCCAGCAAGATGCTCAGATTATCAAACGATTCAATTAACACAATTGTAGAATAAAGGACTATGTTAATTCAGAATAGGAGAACAAACACTTCATGCTTTACCTTAATCAGGATAAGACTCGTATCCTCGTATGGTAAACACCTTTCCTTACTTGATCTGGTTGCCATTCATTACTTTCTTGCCTTTATTCTTCAGACAATCCGACGAATAATGCCCCGGCTTCTTGCATTTAAAGCAAACTACTCCTTTGGGTACACCACAATCTAATCCAAAATGATGTGTCCCACACTTTCCACACTGAGGTGGATGAGTGATTCCTTTTATGTTTCTTCGTTTGTCATTCTCCTTTGTTTGGGTTTTCCTTAATTGTGGCTCATCAAGCTCCGTTACCTCTGATTGTTCTTCCTCCATTGATAATTCCCTTAAATGCCTTTCTTTTATCTTCCTTTTCTTTTGAATTCGAGCATTCTTTTCATAAACCTTCTCAGCCTTCTTATCGTCCTCGTAGATTCTACATTTGTTCACCAACATTGGGAAATTCCGTATTCCATGATAACTAATTCCTGTTTTCAGATCTGGGCACAATCCGTTCTCAAATTTCACACACTTAGACCTCTCATCTGGATGATTCTGGAAGTAAGGAGAATACTTCATTAATTCCTCGAACTTTGCAGCGTATTCTCCAACATTCATTTCACCTTGTTCCAATTTCAGGAATTCAACTTCTTTCTTTCTCCTCACATCCTCCGGGAAATATTTTTCCAAAAACTTTTCCTTAAATACTTCCCAGGTGATATTCTGATTTTCAACCTCCAGTAATTGTCCTATGTGATCCCACCAAGTCTCTGCTTCACCTTTCAACATATAAGTTCCATACACCACCTTTTGTTCATCTGTGCATCCCATAATTCGAAAGATTTTCTGAATTTCTTGTAACCACCTTTGAGCTTCCTCTAGTTTATATCCTCCTTCGAATTTCGGTGGATCATTCTTTCTGAATTCCGACAACCCGTAGAATTCAGCAGGACCTCGACGATTAGGTCGAGTGTTATTCTCTAAAATAGTAGCAATCTTTTCCAGAAGTTGGTTCGTCACTCTGTTGGCCATCGGATATCTGCACTTATAGAAACTTAGATTAGAGTCGCACAACCTATTGAGTATGGAAAGGACCACACTCCACAGCCGAGAGTTGGAACCATTGCTCTGATACCATAAAGTGTAACACCCCAAAAATATTAAAGGTAAATAAAAATGCGAATTAATAAAAACCTTTTTCCAAAAGAGTGTGAAAACTAAAAGCATTGCTTATTAATATCATATTATATTACAAAACAGTCTGAGTGTAAATATAAGAATATAAAATTCTCAAAAATCCCTCTTTACACCCAGAGCATGGTCTTCACAACTTTATCCTTCAATAAGAGGATTCGGACAACAAGATGTCATCCAGGCTGTCTCTGCTAACGCTCCTTTAACTCTATCAGGAGAGACCTTTGACCTGTCATTCAAAAGAACCTACCACCACCAATGTGGTAGTATGGGAGTAAGTCACTTGTCATATCGCGTAAGCAGATTATATGATTGTTCAAACACAAGCATCACAGATATCATTTTAATGCAATGAATGCATGCTCAAGTGTCTTAACAAACAATAAATAATATTATTAATCTTTCATGCAATGCATGTACGTCTCTCAAAACATTCTTTTCATCACTTCCATAAAACAACACTCTGGGATAGGCAATCGTGCGCTCGATGTTTCCACAACCTGTATAGCGGCCACACCGTTCTATACTGGAACCCCATCTACCACGATCCCAAAATGAACAAGGGGATGATCCCTGAACCATTGTGCACCAATAGTTCTAGGTCCTTGTCATTTCAACGTTGGCGGCCACACCGTTCCAACTGTCTCATATAGCGGCCACACCGTACTATATGGTTTCCCAATCCCGCATGCACCTTACTCATTTTACGATTCTTGTAACATCATGCATGAGATGCATATTCCATTAATTATCAGCATTTCCATTATCAAGAGTAATCATCATCATTATACACATGGCGGCCACACCGTTCCATGTCTTCATATAGCGGCCACACCGTACTATATGGAATCACACACATATGGCGGCCACACCGTTCCACATGTCTTCGCATAGCGGCCACACCGTACTATACGGAATCACACACATATGGCGGCCACACCGGTCCACATGTCTTCGTATAGCGGCCACACCGTACTATACGGAATCACACACATATGGCGGCCACACCGGTCCACATGTCTTCGTATAGCGGCCACACCGTACTATACGGAATCATCTAAGCTCAATGATCTTACATCAGAGCTATTCATTCAGGCTCACGATCTCATATCGAAGCTATTCACTCATGCTCCCCAATCTCATATCGGAGCTATATAATCAATTAATTATCATGCATTATTATATTCATCATATCATCATTATTATCATGCTCATATAATCATCATTGTTCTTTTATAAATAACATTCATCTCAAGTCAATTCATATTCTAATGAATCATCATGAATTCCATTATATTTTACTCCATAATCAACTCATGTAACACCTATGCAAAGCCTCAAGGGATTATTGTGATTGACTTATTTAATTATTCATTTCTCTCAGGCACTAACCGGTTACAAGATCCACTAACCGGTTAGTGACAGCAAAACATATTGACTTTAAGTCCAAAACCTTCCAATCTTGAAACTAATTCCTTCCTACTCCGTATTGACCTTTTAAGACATAATTCTACGCTTCTTGCAGATCTCCTAACTACCAAAAACATATTTTAAATTCCTGTGCCCCTTAATGCCATATTCGGGAAAGTTTCATTGTTAAGCCTTAATAATTACTATGGTTAATTAGCTTACTTATTTCAAATTACGGTTCCATTATTAGTCCAAACCCATATCATACCCATATTCTAAGATTATCATACTAAACTTAATTAACTTCACATTTCTTTTTATACTCATGCAATGTCAACCATGACTCTATGGTTATTGCCAACTTTAGCCATATTACAAACTAATGTGTAAATTCTAAATCTGTCATTACAACATTGCACAAGTCTTATTATTATGTCATAACAATTACCATTATTCACTAACTTACTTACTCTAAATTATCAGTTATAGCAATTTGGACATGACTCTAAGGTTATAGTAAGACTTAAGCATATCAAATTACATTCCATTAGTTTTAAATCCATCAATCTAATTTCCAATTAAAACTCTTTATCAAACCATAACAATTTCCATCTCTCCCTAGCTTATTTACTCCCAATTATTGGTTCAAATATTAGTCCAAGTCCAAGTAAAAACTATCCTCAATGATTGTTATACCAACATAAGCAATTGATGCATTCTGTCAGTCACTAACCGGTTAGAGAGCCCACTAACCGGTTAGTTAATGCAGTTTGACAGCATACTGCACTTTTCTTGTTGAATTCCTTTCATAGTCCAATTATTACTTCTTGACATCATTGGACAACCAACATATGGTATCTAGTTACTACTTTGCAGCAAGTAATTCAACCAAATCAAAGCATCAAATCATCAAATCAATGCATCAAATCATTCAATTTATCAAGTTCATATTCATTGATTCATAATCAATTGCTCATGACCCTAATACTTTCTCAATTTCAGCAATCATCACAAGAATCATAACAGAATTATAGCAACATGCTTCTCATTAATTTCATTCTTGTTTAGGTCCTTAATTCAGTTACATAACATAGGGAACCAAGGATTGTATTGGCCTCCAAGCCAACCAATTCTTGTCTTGGTTCCAATATCCACAATTCACACATATCATCACACAAACCATCAACCATAAATCCTAGCGATATGAATGAGGTCTCCCATACCTTACACGAATTGGACAGCCCTAGACAAGCTCTAAAACCCCCAAAACAGCAGCTAGTAGCAGCCAACAGCAACAGCTCGAAACCAGAAAAACAGAGCAACAGGAACAGCTCAAACCCTTTGATTTACAAGCTCTCACACTCACTAATCACAAGCTAAAGGTGCAGCAACCAAAGGCTAGTTACTTGCACGAATTTGAGAAGGAATTTGGGCAGAGTTTCAGCTCTGAAACGAATGGGAGTTGAGCCCCAATAGCAGCAACCAAAAACAGGGTATTTATAGAGATGGAAAAGAGAGGAAAAGGAGGCAAAGAGTGGAGCAAAACGTGCCACCCAGCTCTTCCTCACACCACACACTTAATTGGAGGTGTTGAGGGGTGCTATGTGGCCTAAGGGAGAAGAAACCACGTTTTTAGCTCGAGATTTCGAGCTAAACCGACTTAAAATTATGCAGATACAGATGTACTAACCGGTTACTGATTTCACTAACCGGTTAGCCACTGCTAAAATCCAGAAATTCAAATATAATGCACTGCTTTGCTCAAAAATTAATTTAAAAAGATTTATTTCTCAAAACAAAATTACCACCGTTGGATGTCAAGATAAAATCATTAGAAACCTTGTCTAAAAATTTGAGCAAGATCCAACGGTTAGCGAAAGAGATACAGTCCAATCTTTACATGATATTTTACCCAAAATATCACTTTTTACATATTTCATTTAAATCTTTCTTTGCCAAAGCTATTTTATTTCTAAAATATGTTTCCATGTGCTTATTTTTCCAAAATACTATTCTTAAAAATATTTTTCAATAATAAAATAATTGTTTAACCTTTTTATAAAAATGAGGGATGTTACAGAAGATAAGTTTGAGGGCATAAATATTGCAAAAACTGATCGGAATCCGTCACAATGACAAATAGCAAACCAGATATAAGTTTAAGGGTATAAACATTGCAAAAACTGGTCGTAATCTGCCACAAGACAAATAGCAAACCAGAGATAAGTTTGAGGGCATAAAGATTAGGGAATAAGGGTATCTGGCAAAGGTATCAAATTGATCCCCCAAAATTTGTAGCAAACGATTAATTTAATTCTTGATATTGTTTTAAATTTCAAATGCGTTATTGAGATAAGAAACTAACGAAATATTCAAGACGACATAGTTTTGAAATAAAATAAAATAAAATAAAGATTGTTGACTATCGATCTTCGTTTTGGCAAAATAAAATAAAATAAATATTGTTAATTATCGATCAAATTAGTTTCTGAGATTGTGGATACCGATTAAATTAGTTCATGACTTTTTGAGCCACTAACAGTCAAGACTAATGTGACTCATGTTTTGTTTTGAAAATTCAATTTCAAAACCAAAAACCAGAAATTGACAACCACCCCGAATGGGGCCTAATAGTTCTTGACATTTTTGAAATTTCAAATTGGCTAAACTAACTAAATGTCGTTTTGGCAAAAGAATAAAATAAAGATTGTTAACTATCGATCAAATTAGTCTTTTAAGATTGTGGACACCAGTTAAATTAGTTCCTGACTTTGTGGGCCACTAACGGCAAAGACTAATGTGACTCAGGTTTTGCTATTTCGAGAACAAATTTGAAATTTTGATAATCTAAGGAATTAATTTGACCCGTGTCCACAAAATTAAGAACTAATCTGATTATTTTTTTTTAAATATTTGGTTTAGTCTGGTAATGATAGGATAACCGGTTATCTCCTAGGGTAACCGGTTATCGAATGTAAATTTTGTTAAAATTACACTATCTTAACCATTAACTTAACAGGATAACCGGTTGACGACCTGGAATTTCCCATAATTTTCCAAAATTCACTAGAATAATCGGTTATATGGTTTTTTTAATTGGTTATCACTTGATATTTTGGACAGAAATCAATTTTCTATTATTCTAACTACTTTTAATTACTTGCCAATACTTATTTAAACAAATAACTACTTAAGAAAGCCCTCATATTCATATCCAACATCATTCTTTTAAGATAAAAATCAAATACTTATATTATATTAATGGAATATAGTTTTAAATCAAAACAAAACACTTTACGTATAATTTTCAAAAATGTAAAACTGATGGGTGTTACACAGTCTCCCTCGCTTATAAGAATTTCATCGTCGAAATTCATATTGTAAAGCTTACTAGTCATAAAAATCATTCTTCGTATTTTTCTAAATGTCAAAACTCTTTTGATAATTAAGTCATACTTCTTGACGAAGTACTTCATTCTTTTCAAAAACAGGGAGTAAATCCTTTCTCACTTTAGAAAAATCTAAATTCATCAATTAAAGTATGAAAATTTATTTAAACCTCCAAATTTCTTGTTTTGTTTCATGGGATTTTCTGTTCTCTAGGTTTCTCTCCCACTTGGAACAAGGTTTGGTCTTTCCTTTCCTTCTTGAGGCATTTTAAAGGAGTTTGTGGCTAATTATGAGCTATTATAATGGGTAACTCTGACCATGTACTTGTCATGCCATAACAATAGAATCTATTTAATACAATCAGGCCATCGTCTTGTAACTGGTTTTAAAAGTTCTAAGGGTTTCTCTTCTCCATTTGTTTCTGAATGTCTTGGGCTTGGTCTAGCATATTTTGAGACTACTCAGCTTGGCTAGCTTAGGTATGAATCCTCAATTTCCTTCACTTGTACAAAATATAATAGCTTACCTCGTATGGCTTAGTGTAAGGGCAAACATTAAAATTAACTATTCATTTCCATTATAAATAATAGGTACACCCATTATCTTTGTTTAGAGTACAAAAAGAAAATCTGCATCAGTAGACCGTGGCATACTAAGGGTCTGATGTTCCTATTAGACAACTTAGATTCGGTTTTCATATTATTAAGTCTTAATACTACCCATTGAAGAACTTATCCTTGCATTACTGGCCCTTTCCCCTACGTACTCTTATTGCGTTCATCTCTTCATTCCTCTTAGTTGAGCAGTTCCTTGCATAATGTCGTGGTTCTTGACAAGCATGGAAGATCACTCTTTGCATCCAATATTCCCTCGAATGGCGACGCTTATACTTTTCACATTTTCGTGGGTCTTTTAGGGAATGATTATTTTGATTTTTGCTCATACCATTCCTAGAGTTTCCATTATCAGTCTCTTAATATAGCTTTTTGCTCCTTTCTTTAAATTCCTTATTTTTTTGGTATTGGCTTAGTCATTGCTTGGTGCTTGAAGGCTTTTCTCGTGAGCTTCTTTAACCTTCAATTCAATTTCATATATTATGCACATGTTGACCAGGGCTGGAAAACTTTGTATGCCTTGGTAGCCAAAGGCCACCTTTAGCTCTGGTCGAAGATCGTGCTCGAACTTTACGCATCTGGATCGTTCATCTAAATTATTTTGGTAGTAGGGATAATACTTTATCAAGTCTTCAAACTTTGCCGCATATTCCCCTACGCTCATTGATCCTTGCTTTAGTTCCAAAAGTTCAATATCTTTTCTTCTTCGGATGTCTTTGGGATAGTACTTCTCCAAAAAATTTGCATTGAAAACATCCCAGGTTATCACCCTTTGTTCTGCTTCAAGCAGTTGTCTAGTATGATCCCACCAGTGTTCTTCTTCTCCAAATAACATAAAGGTGAGGTATCCCTTAGGCTTTAGGGCGAGGTATACCAAGAGAGAGAATGTGAGGTATCCTTCACTGTAATAAGGTGTGGCATCCTATAGAGTTATTGACGCTTCTGATGTAAGGTAAGGCATCCAAGTAGAGAGTTATTGACGCTCCTGATGTAAGATAAGGCATCCAAGTAGTTCCAGGGTTCTCGGGTTTGTATTTGGAATTTTGTACAAATATATCAATATTGCAAATCCTAAGCGCACAGCTCAGGGATTGGACGTAGGCCATGTGTAGTTGGTGGCCGAACTAGGATAAGAATCAATTCATAGCCTTTCAAAACCCTAAACATGGCTTCTCAACCTCCTTCAAAATGTGTTTAGCACATAGAGCTAAAGGCCACGAAGAAGGAATTTTGACCCTTGGTTCTTTGCGAAAGAATGTGCGGGATGTAAGGAAAACTTCAGGAGTAAATTCGTTATTATTTCTAACTATGACACTATTAAGGCTATTCGACTAGAGTTTTCTAGCTTTCCTGATGCTATTAAAGCTCGGGAAGTGATTTTATCTCGATTATTATTGGCAATTAGGGCGGACAGGCGGGCTTGGCCCATGCCCGCCAAATGCTTGCGTTTTTATGCCTGCCCATTGAAATATTTAGGGCTGAAAATTCATGCCCTGACCGCCCTAAATGTGGGCAGGGTGGGCCCATGGGCGGCTTACATTTAATTAAAAAGATTAAAAAAAATTTATTCTTTTACTAATTTTCACTGTTTGCCCTACTCAAATATTTTTTAAAAAAAAAGAAGAAGAAGAAGAAAGAGTGAAAATCGGCACAGCTCCCGTTTCAACTTTCAAGTAATAACCAATGAAAAGTCATTGGCTTGAATGGCTTCACAGTTGACAAGCTCTTGTAATAATATGTAAAAACCAATAACAACTAATTAGTTTGAACATTTTACAATAGTACTGTAAAGGTCTGATGTGTGTTTTTTTTTTAATTTTAAATTAAAGTCATTTTTAAATTCTAAATTTTAGAATTTAGAATTTTTTAAATATTAATGGGCGGCCCGCCGCCTGCCCGATAATGCTCGAAAAAAAGGGCAAAATGGACGAGCATTTTTTGAGAAATGGGCCAAAAAGTATGCCCTGCCTGCAAAAAATTGCGGGTGGGCTGGCCACGTGGGCTTAGGCCCAAATTGGCAATACTAATCTTGATGCATCATGTTTTCTACCCCAAATTGGTAAGTGAATTTTATAGTAATTTGAAGAGTGAAAACGTCACTTATGCAGTTTTCACAATAGTTAAGGAAGAGAATATTATTATGCATAATGGACTAATTTTTTCTACATCTAGGATAAGTAACATAGATAATTATCCTAGGAATGATCTCATTTGCCTTTTTGAGTGACCACAAGTTGTGAAAGCCTATACCTCTTATTTGAAGCGCCCTAATATGTTTAGGCTAGGTAGTTGAAAGGATAGTAACATGCAATTTATAATAAGCTATTACATTATTTGGTTTGCTTGTTGCTTACTGCTAAAAGGGTGGTCACATGTTGAACTAAATTGAGTTCATTTGCACTCATATGGCTTTGGGTAAGGATAATGCTGAATTGGCAAATACTATGGTAATTTCACAAATCATTAATGATGTTGGGATTGATGTGTTTGACATTGTGGTTGAAGACACTTTAGTGGTTGACCTTTGGGTTTCTTTTTTTTTTTTGTTTGCCCACCCGGTTCCCTAAGTACTACCTAGGTACATCTGGATCCGACCCGGGTCGCATGCCTGATTATGACAGGTGAGTCTCCCAACATGAATTTTCTGCATTCACAAGGACTCAAACTCGAGACCTAGCTTAAGTGAGACCGAGCCGCTTATCACTCAACCCAACCCAACCTTGGGCCAAATGCATATGAAGCGCGCTGCTGGAAAATGAGTGAGGAAGAATGACAGTCCTACTCCCGATGCTCCTTTCTTTGAGAATGAAGTGTTGCACAAATTATTGAAGGTGTTACCCGAAATGTTAAAGTTTCTCTCAATGCTTTTGTGAACTTGCAAGCTTAAATGGAGGCTAAAATTGACAACAAGGAGGAAGTTCTTGTTGCCATTAGCAATTCTATAACTAGGCTTATGGCCAGGATGAATAAACTTGAATCACACATTGACTATCTTTATGGATGTGGATATACTTGGATTCTAGGCCTTTGGTTGCTTAGGTTCTAGGATTTTGGTTTCACATATTCGTTCCTTTTGGTGGTTTGGTGGTAGGGTGTTATCCCAACCAAAGAAGAATTACTAGCAGAATTAGGGAAATGCAACAAAATAACAAAGAGATTGGTGAGCAACGCTCAGATTTTTTTTCTTATATCCCAAAATGAAAACTGCATACAAAGATAAAGACTAGCTGAAAGGAAAATATCTCCCATAGCAAAGGAGATCCGTACAAGTGTCAAAGATCTATTGTAAGGATTATTCTAGAAACCTGCTAGCTGGCAAGGAAATATTCTGAAGCATACTAATGATAAAAGCAATAAACTTATTTAGTAATGTAGTCATTCCACCAATAGGGTCTTTCAGTAACTCGAATGGGCCTGGTGATTATATTGGGCCCATCAATGCCTTCCCCTGGAGACAAAACCTTGTCCTCAAGGTTTGGTGTGGATGTAACGGACGCAAGCCCAATCCCATTAGGTGGAGAATGCATGGAATGATCTGGAGATGATGATTCAACAACATTGGATTCTCTTGTGATAAGGTTGGATTGTTGATAAGGAGTTAATGGCCCAGATGCTACCGTTCCAGCTTTATCTAACGGTGGAGGAAGTGAAACAGGTTCATCAGGACATTGGGAAAAAGAAGAGAAGTGTTCAACGCGTACAGCTCCACGCGTGACACTATTGGGCCGAGACAAAGGACATGAGTTGGCATCTTTAAGTGTCTTAAAAGACTCTCCAACGTTATTATTTGAGTTCCCAGAAAACACTTCATTGCTCTCTGCTTGGCCAAAACGCTGAGACTCGCTCTCTCTAAACTCAGAGTTCTCTTCCAATATTGGATGGTCAGCTCCCATACGTTCTTCATCTACCCCTTCTTCTATGTCTTCCGGTAGCGATGGCAAGGGAACAAACTGTGCCTGCGGGTCTCCATGGAAGCGGCGGAGCAGAGACACATGGAAGACAGGTTGAATCCTGTTGCTTGTTGGAAGATCGAGAGCATAGGCTACCGGCCCTATACGGTTCAGAACTCGAAACGGCCCATAGTAACGTTTTGCTAGCTTTTGAGAAATGAATCGAGTTACCGAACGCTGGCGGTAAGGTTGCATGCAGAGGAGAACCCAATCGCCAACTTCAAAGGTAACATCCTCCCTGTTTTTATCTTTTTGTTGTTTCATGAGTTGATGGGCTCGAGCCAAGTTGGTTTTCAAACGAGCTAATATCAGTTTTCTTTGATGCAGGAACTGGTCTATGGAAGAGGATCTTGCTGTGCCAGGAACATAGTCAAGGATGGATGGGGGAAGGCGCCCATAAAGAGCCTGGAAAGGGGTCATCTTGATGGCTGAATGGAACGAGGTATTGTACCAGAGTTCTGCAAGGTGAAGAAAATGATACCAACTCCTGGGTTGTTCGCCTGCAAAGCATCTCAAGTAAGTTTCCACTGACCTATTTACAACCTCCGTTTGACCATCAGATTCCGGATGGTAGGCTGAACTAAAACGAAGCTGAGTCCCCTGTAGTTTAAAAAGTTCACGCCAAAAATGACTTAAAAATATGCTATCCCTGTCTGAAACTATAGATCTAGGTGTACCATGCAACCTACAAATTTCTGAAGCAAATCGAGAAGCAAGGTTGTGAGCTGTATAGTGTGTAGGAAGACCCAAAAAATGCCCTGATTTTGTAAATCTATCAATAATAACCCATATAACAGTATGACCATGAGAAAGAGGGAGTCCAGTAATGAAATCCATAGAGATGTCTTCCCAAGCTTGTTGGGGGCAGGGTAAAGGACAAAGGAGACCTTGTTTCTTTTTGGGTAGGTATTTGTTATGTTGGCAATTTCGACAGGATCTGATAAACTCTTTTGTGTCTGCATATATACCAGGCCACTGAAAAGAAGCAGCAATGCGAGCAAGGGTTGGTTTCAAACCTGAATGCCCTGCTGGAGGAGTCATGTGATGCTCAGTCAGGATTCTGTGCCTCCAATCTTCTTTGTCAGGTAAAAACAAGCTCCCCTTATAGTAAAGGAAACCATTAGAGACATGAAATGAACCTGAAGCTGTTATGCTGTTCTGAATTAACTCTTTGCCTTCTGCTGATTCATAAAACTCCTTGAGAGAGGAAAGTAAAGTAGGAATGGAGGTGGAAACAGCGAGTAAGAGGGAAACTTCATCAGCAGGAGAACTCCGAGAGAGAGCATCAGCCACACGATTTTCGCTGCCAGGTCTGTAGTAAATTTCATAGTCAAATCCTTGTAACTTTGTCGCCCATTTCTGCTGTTCTGGGGTTTGGTAGGATTGAGTCATAGTGTTTCAAACTCTGCTGGTCTGTAAAAATAAGAAATTTTCTCCCAATCAAATACTGACGCCATTTTTTTACAGCTTCTGTGACAACATACATTTCCCGAACGTAGGTGGAGGCACTTTGCATACGGCTTGACAGACGCTTGGAAAAGAAAGCAATAGGGTGGTTGGATTGGGACAGAACAGCCCCAATGGCGACACCCGAAGCGTCGGTCTCTACATGAAAAATCGCCTCAAAGTTGGGCAGAGCAAGCACTGGAGCTGAAGTCATTATGTCTTTCATTTTTTTAAATGCCTGCTCTGTTGTATCTGTCCATGTAAATGCGCCTTGCTTTAAAAGATCGGTGAGGGGAGCGGCGTGTGTGGCGTAGTGACGAATAAATCGTCGATAGAAACCGGTAAGACCGAGAAAACCCCTCAAATCCGTGAGAGAACGTGGGCTAGGCCAATCCAAAATAGCTTGAAGCTTAGATTGGTCTGGTTCAACCCCCTTCCTGGAAATCACATGACCTAGGTAGCCAACAGTATCAACTCCAAATTCACATTTACTAAGCTTGGCATAAAACTGGTTAGTAAGCAACAAATTTAAAATCAAACGTAAATGGGCCAAATGATCAGTCAAAGTTGGGCTATAAATAAGAATGTCATCAAAGAAAACCAAAACAAACCGCCTCAGATATGGCCTTAACAAATCGTTCATGGCTGCCTGAAAAGTGGCTGGAGCATTTGTGAGGCCAAAAGGCATCACCAAGAACTCATAATGACCATCAACTGTGCGGAAAGCTGTCTTATGTGTGTCTTCGGGAACAACCCGAATTTGATGGTAACCTGAGCGTAAATCTATTTTTGTAAAAATTGTTGCATTTCCTAACTCATCCAGTAATTCATCCATAGTAGGAATGGGGAATCGGTCTTTAATGGTAATGGAATTAAGGGATCGGTAATCCACACAAAAATGCCAAGAACCATCCTTTTTTCACACAAGTAAAACTGGGGAAGAATATGGGCTAGTGCTGGGAATAACAATGCCTTCTTGTAACATATCAGATAGGATAGTAGACATAGCCTCTTTTTGTGAGTGTGGATACCTGTAAGGTTTTACATTAACTGGCTGGGCCTGGGGTAAGAGTGTGATGTGATGGTCATGTGGTCTTGGAGGAGGTAGGCCATGGGGTTTATAAAAAACTTTCTGAAATTCTGTCAAAAGGGTTAGGATATCAGGGTGCAATTGGGGAGAAAAAATGGGTTGAGGTTCTAAGGTAAGTAGTGTGGTGGGGGAGGGTGTTGTAGGTGTAGGTAATGGGTCATAAAAAATGATAGTGTGGAGTTGGGCAATAGAGTCCATGTGTACGAGGCGTTGGACTTGATGAAGGGATGCTTGGGTGGGAAGAGGTAAGGGTTGGCCAGTGAGAGTCACAGTTGTGTCATGGTGTTGAAAAGACATGGTGGGGACTGAAAAATCAGAAGTGATAGGGCCTAATGTACTGAGCCACTCAATTCCCAAAACAATGTCAGCGCCTTGTATGTCCAGCAAATAAAGGGGTATGTGGAAGGTATTGTTAAAGATACACAGGGGGGTATTTGGGAACATCCCTGCACAGTATATGTGTTCACCATTTCCAACCATTACTGGAAAACGAGGAGTAGGAGAAATAGGTAGTTGGAGAAACTTTGCTAATTTGGGCCTCATGACATTGTGAGAACTGCCCGTGACAACCAAAACAACCACACTGTGGCCACATATGGTCCCTGGAAATTTAAGTGTACGGGGAGAAGGATGGCCTTGTAGAGCATGGGCTGATAATTGAAAGTGGATAGGGTCAGGTTCAGTGGGAGGGTCTTCTTCAACAGAATGGGGATTTTCATCCAGGGTATCAATTGGGTCATCAACTAATAATAAAAGAAACTGTTTGGGTTGACAGCGATGGCCTTGGAAATATTTTTCATCGCAATTATAACATAAACCTTGGGCACGTCTTTCATTCATTTGGGTAGGGGTTAGCTTTTTGATGGGTAGTGTAGTGGTAGGTTTTGGGAGGAGAGGTGGGGGTGAGGCGAGTGTAGTAGAGGGTTTGGCCGTATGGGGTAGGTTAGTGGGTGGTTGAGTGGTGACAGTAGGGTTTAGAAAACGGTTTGGGCGAGGGGGCAAGGTTCTGGTGTCATTTAATTTGCTTTCAACGAGTTTGGCTAAGCCAATAGCTTGGGAAACAGAATAGGGGCGAAAAACAGCTAATTCACTGCTAATAGCAGGACTCAAACCAGATAAAAAACAATTAAGAATAACTTCAGGGGAGAGGCCAACAACCTGATTACACAATCTTTCGAATCTGGCCTGATAGTTTGCTACTGTTGAAAATTGCCTAAGCTTAAACAACTCAGCCTGCGGGTTTTCATAAGAGGAAGGCCCAAACCGGATCTGTAGAGCCCGTGTAAACTCATCCCAAGTACCCAGTAAATGATTTGTGTACTGGTAACGGTACCAGCCCAGAGCTTCACCCTGAAAAGCAAAGGAAGCTAGTTCAATCCGCTGGTCCTGTGGAATCTGGTACAAGCGGAAGTACTGTTCGGCATGAAAAATCCAGTCTAAAGGGTCTTTTCCATCAAATGATTGGAGGGATAGTTTAGGGGTTTTTGGGGAAGGTTGTGGAGTTGGGAAAGTACGGTTAGGGTAAGGGTTAGAAAAACCTGGGGGTGGTTGAGGAGGTGTGGATAAGGAATTGAGTTTATCCATCATGATGGCCATTGCATGGGTTAGTGATTCGTGGTTCATGGTCATGGATTGCTGAAGCTGATCTTGCCTACTGGATAATTCCGTGTGCATGGCGGTAACACGGTCATGAATGGCAGAAGCAGCATCATCAGAGGGTGTGGGTGACGGTGTGGGAGGCATGGTTAGGCAATGAAAGCACCAATTTGGTAGGGTGTTATCCCAACCAAAGAAGAATTACTAGCAGAATTAGGGAAATGCAACAAAATAACAAAGAGATTGGTGAGCAACGCTCAGATTTTTTTCTTATATCCCAAAATGAAAACTGCATACAAAGATAAAGACTAGCTGAAAGGAAAATATCTCCCATAGCAAAGGAGATCCGTACAAGTGTCAAAGATCTATTGTAAGGATTATTCTAG
The DNA here is from genome assembly GCA_037953625.1 of Crotalaria pallida. Lineage (NCBI taxonomy): Eukaryota > Viridiplantae > Streptophyta > Magnoliopsida > Fabales > Fabaceae > Crotalaria > Crotalaria pallida. The sequence continues at coordinate 19,243,570 of CM075650.1, forward strand.
AAACCTGCTAGCTGGCAAGGAAATATTCTGAAGCATACTAATGATAAAAGCAATAAACTTATTTAGTAATGTAGTCATTCCACCAATAGGGTCTTTCAGTAACTCGAATGGGCCTGGTGATTATATTGGGCCCATCATTTGGTCACGTAATTGTTCTTCGAACTTTAGGTTTCTAATATATGGTTGTATTTTGCTACGTACTTTATAAGGCTTGTAATGATGTTTAACTTCGCATTTCATTTTGACTCTGGTTGTATTTCATGATAGTGCTTCTACTAATGTTTGATTTTACTAATGAGTGTGGTCGTGATTATATTTGTGCCCGTGTACATTGTTGGCAATTCGACAAGTGTATCGATCGCACAAGTAATAAAGAATAAGTAAATTATCGTTCCACTCGGGGATTGCAAATTGTTTCTGATTTCTTTCACCTAATTGCGATTACTATGTATAACTTATATTGGTTTAGAGTTTAAGAGATAGGAATGTAGAATTAAAGGAATGAAACAATTCAGAAACTAAAAAGGTTTAAGAAGAAAATATGGAAAAGGTTAGGAACTTGGTTTCATTGTAGGATCAGGTTATTAATTATGAAAATATGTTTTCTAATAAATCAAAAACTCTAGAAACAATAAAAGCTAGATCCCTCATGGCAATTATGTTTCTTACTAAACTTACCCCTTAATCCCTTAAATTTATAAAAGTTATACAATTACCCAAAAGTATTCCTACGAATTGAATAATTATATTGTTTGGTTGAAAGGCCTAATCTTAATCCTAATTTTCCAATTAAGGTTCAAATTACCAAAGCAAAACATAAAGTCGCGAATTCTATGAATTGTAATTAAAACACAACCAAGCAATTGATTTGGAAGGAAAAACATTAATTCATAAATAAACAGCCAGATTAAGATCCATACAAATCCACCTTATTCCTAACAAGATGTTCAATTATACATATTGGGAGAAGAAGGAGAAGGAATGGGAAAAACTAATAATCATAGACAATAATCAATTTACCCCCAAGAAATCTTCAATCTTCCAATCTTCAACCCTTGTGGCTTGTCTCCTTGCTCTCAATTGCAGAACAGCCTCTCTTCTCTAATCCTAATTTTATTCTAATCTCTAATTTGGCTCTGAAAAGTCTACCTAAACCTAATGGAAAAACCTATATTTAAAGTCTAAAACTAATCCCAATTGATATAATATGATAAGATCCTATTAGAATAAACTAATCTTTAAGAATCTTATTTACAAATAGAATTTATCATTAAAATCCTTCTAGAATCCTGTATTTGTGTCTGACAGCAACTTCGGCACTGATTTTGACCCCAAAGATGGACGAATTTGAGCAAGGCTATTTCTGGCAAAGTTGTAGATCTTTTCCTTAGATTTAAAATGATATCTAGATCACCTCATTTGGATAAGCGTAGCTCAAGTTATGATCAAAACAGCAAACAATATTACTTTCTCGTAGTTTGCGCGCCTGGGCGTGCGGGTCTGTGCGCCTGGGCGTACGTCACCTGCTCCGGCTCTGTTTCGCTCCGTTCTTGCGCTATTTTCAAGGTCTTTTCATCCTCTTTCATGCTCCATATTTATTTTCTTCATTTAAGCTCCGAAAATACCTGAAACAAACCCAAAACGGATCAAAACGTTAAAGGATTCTAAATTACCTAACTTCCTAAAAACTATACAAAAAGTCTTAAATTTACAAGAGAAACAAGCCAAATTCATAGTAAAAGAGAGTCTAAATCATACTCAAAACATCATATATTAGACCCAAATCATACATCCTTTAAGCACATTTTGTTTGCATTTGTTATCGTCTCTACTTTTGGCATATTATGTTAAAAGATATACAATTAATTAGAGGCCTTTGTAAAAATAAAGTGTTAATCGATTAGAGGCCTTTGTAAAAATGATGTGTTAATCAATTACCATTGATCCTTGATTGATTAACCGTCTTACAAATTGAATTGATGATCAATTACCAAGAGCTAGTAATCGATTAACGACCTGTTTGACAACAAATTTTTTAATTAATTCTTGACTTGTGTTGGGCCTATTCTTGACTCATTTTGGGAGCAATATAAAAGGTTTGACGTGGCTTACAACAAAGGTAATAAAGTTAGTTACACAAACATAATTCTCGCTCTTTCATGTTCTCTCCAATTGAAATCAATCATCACTTTAGATCATATAATGTTTTTCATGTTTCTTCAATTGTGATGATCTAGCTCCAAGTTTTTAATGGTGTATAATATGCACTTCTTGGTGTTTCTTTCTATACACAAAATCAAAAGTTTGTAAAGGAGATTCTTTTATCGTGTAGTAAGGGAATCTTCATTTAGAGAGAAAGGAAATAATTATATTTATTAGAATTTTTAGGTCCGAATGGAAGAGCTTGGTGAAATACTAGCTTGTATCATAAATTCTCATTTTACATAGTGAAACAAATCCCTCGATTCAATCGAATGGGATTGAATGTAACACCTAAGTGGTTTAGGGTGTGAACCATGATAAAATTACCTTGTTCAATCTTTTATCCCTGAATTTGTTTAATTTAATTGTTTGATCTTATGTTAAAACGATTTTTTTATATAGTTAGGGTTATATGTGAATCTTGCATACAAGTTGTTTGGTAAAATGCTTAAGTGAAATTTCATCAAGTGTTTTGGTTGATTGCATATCACATAGGTCATAATTTTTATTATTTTATTGAATTGAAAATTTTTCTCATAATATTCTGATTTTGTTGATCATAATTGATTAGATTTCATTTTATTGCTTGCACTTATTCACCCCCCTCTAGATAGAGCCTTGTAACCTTGCAATTGAGTCAATGGCGCCATGTAAGAGCATTCACGATGTTGATCTAAAGCAAATTTTTGATCTAGGGAATGGGGAATGAGGCGGTGTTGAAAGGAGGAAGAATTACCACTCATCCAGATTTGTGAGATCCGATAGGTGGCTAATGGTCTTTTGCATGTTTCATTTCAGGTTTATGGTGTTTATTATATCCTTTTTCATATTATACAGGTAGGAGAAAAATGAGGATGGATAAAAGAATTAAAAATATTATAAAATGCGGTGGTGGGATGAGACAACATGATAGTGGATGATGTTGGGCCATACTGACATGGAAGTGAAATGACTCTGAGCAGCCAATGAAGGAGGTGAGTAGTGGTATGGGTAAAGGGTGAGATGTGAGTTGAAGGTCAAAGATAAAGGTAAAAGAGCACGAGTAAAAAAAAATCATCGGGTGCATTGAAGATCACCCTTGATTCATTAGTTTATACTTCAAATAAGATCGTAACTCATTAATAATGTAATATCAATGCTATCAATATAGAGTTGTGTGATGTTTTGGATTTCATATGAACTCTATTAAAAATAAAAAATAAAAAAGTGTTGATTACATGGCTAGAGATAATACTACCTCCATTCTTAAATAATTGACATTTAATGTTATAGCACGTGGAGTAAGAAGTATATTTAATGTGTGTTTTTTTTTAAATATACTTCTTACTCTACGTGCTATAACAGTATATGTTTAAAATAAAAATTAGGCTTAATTACGTCACAAGTCCCTGAAGTTTAGAGTACTTTTGTAAGATATCCTTATATTTTTTTTTCAATGTCTGACTCCCCGACTTTACTTATGGGTTTGTCATATAACCCTACTACCAATTCTGACCAATTTTGATGACATGTAACATCGGAATCCTGATCAGACTCAGGAAGTTGATCATGTGGTGTCGCGTGATGTCATACAGACGAAGACAACCTCTCTCTTCAATTCTTTTTTTCTTTTTTTTATTTAACTAAAAATATAAAAATATTAAGTTTTTTAGTTTTTTAAATTTTAAAAACAAAGGATCTTCGCCCATGGGGCACCAGGTGCTTAACCTTCTGCGTCTGATCAGTATTCTGATGTAACATGTCAGCAAAATTAGTCAGAATTGGTAGCAGGGGTATATGACAAACCCATAAATAACTTCGGGAAGTCAGACATTGACAAAAAAAGAATAAGGGTATCTGACAAAAATACCCTAAACTTCAGGGACTTGTGACATAATTAAGTCTAAAAATTACTCCAGATAAGTTATATGTTTAGTTTTTGAGATATCTAATTTAAATAAATACTCCATTCGATCTTATTTGTAAGATTTTTTTTGTTATATTTGTAAAAAAAAAATAAATCAATTTTCAATAATATTTAATTACTTCTTTAAAAAAACATTCATATTAAGTCAATACTTTTTAAAATCTCAATGATAATTATAGGGATTTTTTGAAAAAATATTAAATATTTATATTTTAAATACCCCTAAAAACCTTAATCTGTTATGAAACGTATGCAAATAAGGAAGAAGAGAGAAGGAGGAGAAGAGAGGCAACAATATATTATGATATATTCAGTGTACATTTTACATCATAGGTGAGTCCTATTTATAGGGAGATAGGAAACCCTGATATGAAGTGGTTTCAACTAAAGATAAACACAAAGAAGGATAAACCCAAGCTAATAGAGATAAACTCAATCCAATAGATAGTCATCCACTAATTGGATAAATATGAATTGTTTATAACACTCCCCCTTGGATGACTATTACAAAAATATGCCTCATTAAAAACTTTACTAACAAAAAAAAACTATGAAACTTAATGAAAGAAAAAGAGTACATAATTTTGATACGCAAATGAATACTGCCTCATTAAAAACCTCACCAGGAAAACCCAATGGGATAAAACCGTGAATAAGGGAAAAAGAGTGCAATGCGTATTTATTGCTCCCCCTCATGTGAACAAATATCTTTGAAACGACGAAGACCAATCTTCTGTATTAGTTGCTGGAATGTTGTAGTTGGTAAAGACTTTGTAAAAAGATCTGCTAAATTCTCGCTTGAACGAACTTGTTGAACACTTATGTCACCATTTTTCTGTAGGTCATGAGCATAAAAAAATTTTGGTGAAATATGTTTTGTTCTATCTCCTTTAATATATTCTTCTTTCAATTGGGCAATACATGCAGCATTATCTTCATATAGAATGGTCGGATTCATTTTTCCAAATAATATACCACAATTTTGTTGTATGTGTTGAATTACAGATCTTAGCCAAACACATTCTCGACTTGCCTCATGTAATGCTAAAATTTCCGCATGATTAGACGAAGTGGCAGTAATCGTTTGTTTCATAGATCGCCATGAAATAGCTGTGTCACCGCATGTAAATACATAACCGGTTTGCGATCGACCATTATGAGGGTCAGATAGATAACCTGCATCGGCATAACCGATAAGATTTGATTTAGTCATATTTGAGTAAAACAAACCCATATCCATTGTACCTTTAAGGTAACGAAGTATATGCTTAACTCCATTCCAGTGCCTCCTTGTAGGTGAAGAACTATGTCTTGCCAATAAATTAACAGCAAATGATATATCAGGTCGTGTGTGACTAGAAAGATACATTAATGCCTCAATCGCACTAAGATATGGTACTTCAGGACCAAGTAGTTCTTCATCTTCTTCTTTAGGTCTAAAAGGATCTTTATTCACATCAAGTGACCTTACAACCATTGGACTACATAATGGATGTGCTTTATCCATGTAAAATCGCTTAAGAACCTTTGCAGTATAAGTTTCCTGATGTACCAAAATTCCATTATTTAAATATTCCATTTGTAAACCAAGACAAAACTTTGTTCTTCCCAGATCCTTCATCTCAAATTCTTTCTTCAAGCAATTTACAGCTTTTGGAAGCTCGTTAGGAGTTCCAATAATATTCAAATCATCAACGTAAACAGCAATTATAGCAAATTCCTTGCCACTCCTTTTCAAAAAAATACATGGACAAATTGGGTCATTTTTATATCCTTCCTTGATTAAATATTCTCTTAAGCGATTATACCACATGCGCCCAGATTGCTTTAATCCATAAAGACTTTTATTCAATTTAATTGAATAACCTTCTCGAGAATTTGAATTATATATTTCAGGTAAATTAAATCCTTCAGGAAGTTTCATATAAATGTCATTTTCAAGAGAGCCATATAGATAGGCTGTAACGACATCCATTAGACGCAAATCGAGCCCTTCACGTACTGCCAGACTAATTAAGTATCGAAAAGTACTTGCATCCACCACGGGAGAATATGTCTCCTCAAAATCAATGCCAGGTCTTTGCGAAAAACCTTGGGCAACCAATCTTGCTTTATATCTCATAATTTCTCCTTTTTCATTTCGCTTTCGCACAAAAACCCATTTGTATCCAACTGGCTTTTCGCCTTTAGGTGTACGGATTACAGGTCCAAATACTTGTCGCTTATCAAGTGAATTCAATTCTGCCTCAATTGCGTCTTTCCATTTTGGCCAATCATTTCTTTGTCTACATTCCTTAATAGACTTTGGTTCATGATCCTCATCATTTATAATTTCAAGCGCTATATTATATGCAAAAATATCGTCGACGTCGATTTCATTTCGGTTCCATTGAATTCCATTCATGACATAATTTATTGAGATCTCTTTGTTTTCATAATTTTCAGGTACCTGAGTTTCTTCTGGAATTGAACTATTAATTATGTCTGAAGGCTCTTCAAGAGTCACCATATCCTCGAATTGACCATCTTCTTTCTTAGCTCCTTTTCTTTTTCGAGGATTTTTATCTTTGGAACCGACAGGTCTGCCACGCTTTAGACGTGCCTCAGACTCATTTGCAATTGTATTTTGTCCAACAGGGACATCAATTTTTATTGGAGCATTAACAGCTGGAATATGTGACTTAGTCACTCTTTTTAGGTCAGTGAATGCATCTGGCAATTGGTTAGCTAAGTTTTGCAAATGAATTATCTTTTGAACTTCAAGTTCGCTTTGTTTTGTACGAGGATCAAGATAAGATAATGATAATTCTTTCCAAATAATTTCTTTTTCCGGCTGCTTATTTTCTCCCCCTAATGTTGGGAAAACAGATTCATCAAAACGACAATCGGCAAATCGAGCCGTGAATAAATTTCCCGTTGTTCGTTCGAGATATTTTATTATGGATGAAGATTCATATCCAACATATATTCCCAACCTTCTTTGAGGTCCCATCTTAGTGCGTTGTGGTGGAGCAATAGGAACATATACCGCACATCCGAAAATTCTTAGATGGGAAATGTTAGGTTCCTGACCAAAAACCATTTGTAAAGGGGATGATTTGTTAAAACTTGTTGGCCTGATGCGAATTAGTGCTGCAGCATGCAAAATTGCATGTCCCCAAACAGTTATTGGAAGTTTTGATCTCATAAGTAAAGGCCTTGCAATTATTTGTAATCGTTTAATAAGTGATTCCGCAAGTCCATTTTGTGTATGAACATGTGCTACAGGATGTTCAACATCAATGCCAATAGACATGCAAAAATTATTAAAAGTTTGAGACGTAAATTCACCAGCATTGTCAAGGCGTATTTTCTTAATTGGGTAATCAGGAAAATGTGCTCTAAGTCTAATTAGTTGAGCAAGTAATCTCGCAAATGCATGGTTACGAGTTGACAATAAACATACATGTGACCATTTAGTTGATGCATCTATTAAAACCATGAAATATCTAAATGGTCCACATGATGGGTCTATTGGCCCACATATATCACCTTGTATACGTTCCAAAAATGTTAGTGATTCATACTCAATTTTTCCAGGTGATGGCCGAATGATCAACTTCCCTTGGTAACAAGCAACACATGAAAGACAATTAGTTTGAAGAATCTTTTGGTTCTTCATTTGGTGTCCACAAGAATTTTGAATTATTTTTCGCATCATAATAGATCCGGGATGGCCTAACCGGTCATGCCAAACAATGAACTTATTATTATCCACAAACTTTTGGTTTGCGACATGATGTATCTCAATTGTTCTAGTGTATGTGTAGTACAAACCAGAGGAAAAAGTAGGCAACTTTTCTACTATGCATTTCTTATTTGAAATCACTTTTGTGATATAAAGGAATTCAATACCTCCTTGATTCGTTGTCTCTATGTGATATCCATTTTGACGAATATCCTTGAAAGTTAATAAGTTTCTTTGAGACTTAGTAGAGAGTAATGCATTATTGATACACAATTTTGTTCCTCCAGTTAGTATTATATTTGCTCTTCCGGAGCCTTCAATTATATTTGTACTACCAGATATTGTATTAACGTTTGCTTCTTGCATTACTAGGTAGGAGAAATATTTTTTATCCTTGAGAATTGTGTGAGTTGTTCCACTATCGGCAAGACACATTTCTTTATGATTAAAGTTGTAGCCAACCAATGAAGCATGTAAAGGAATACTCATTCTTACTACGATACAAAGAAAATAGATAATTAATATGAATTCTTAAAAAGAAAAATGAAATGATAATACTTGAAAATAAAAACTTTATTACTTCATCATAAAAAAAAAAAAGGAAACTCATTCTAGACCTAAATACTTTATTGGAAAAAGGAAAAACAACAAAAGAATAAAAACATTAAAAAAAATGTTCTAAAACCAATAACATCTAATTAAATTTTGGTGGTTCCATCTCCAGATAGAAAATCAAAATTTTCATTTGGATCAATAAAGAAATCTGAAACATCTAGAGAGGTGGTATTCATGTGGTTGTAATCAGGATTGTCTTCTTCAAAAGCAAAATTTGTTTCTATATTTTTCCCTTTTTTCTTGATTGATTCTTGGTAAGGCTTGACAAGATGTTCAGGTGTACGACATACACGAGCCCAATGGCCTTTGATACCACAACGATCACATTTGTATTCATCATTTTTGCTAATTTCAGCACCTTGTCGTTTTTCAGTATTTTCACCCCTTTTCCATGTGTGTTTCGAATAACCACCACGATTATGTCTACCTTGTTTATATCCACGACCACGACTGGGTCCATATCCACTATAACCATATCCACGACCACGATGACTACCGCGGCCACGACCACGACCACGACCACGAGTTTGTGCATGGGAATTGTGGCTGTGTGTTGCTACATTCGCTTCAGGGAATGGAGCAGTGCCCGTTGCATGAGATTCATGATTTTTTAGTAACAGCTCATTATTTTGTTCAGCCACAAGAAGACAAGAAATTAATTGAGAGTATTTCTTGAAACCTTTTTCACGATATTGTTGCTGTAGGAGCAATTGTTTTGCATGAAATGTGGATAATGTTTTTTCTAACATATCAGAATCAGTGATTTTTTCTCCACATAGTTCCATCTGAGATGTAATTCTGAACATGGCTGAGTTATACTCACTTATAGTTTTGAAATCTTGTAAGCGCAAATGCATCCAATCATAACGGGCCTTAGGCAAAATTATAGTTTTTTGATGATCATAGCTCTCTTTTATGTTATTCCAAAGAATAAGTGGATCTTTAACATTGAGATATTCTGTTTTCAACCCTTCATGGAGGTGATGGCGTAAGAAAATCATAGCCTTAGCCTTATCTTGGTTAGATGCCTTATTACCCTCTTTTATTGTTTCTCCAAGACCTTTTGCATCTAAATGAATTTCAGCATCTAAAACCCATGACAAATAATTCTTGCCAGTGATATCAAGGGGCAAAAAATTCAAGATTTGCAAGGTTTGACATATTGATTCTTGCTTTTGATGAATTAGCTTTAACACCTTTTTAGATGAAAGAACGATTGTGCTGATAACGTGTTATGAAACGTATGCAAATAAGGAAGAAGAGAGAAGGAGGAGAAGAGAGACAACAATATATTATGATATATTCAGTGTACATTTTATATCATAGGTGAGTCCTATTTATAGGGAGATAGGAAACCCTGATATGAAGTGGTTTCAACTAAAGATAAACACAAAGAAAGATAAATCCAAGCTAATAGAAATAAACTCAATCCAATAGATAGTCATCCACTAATTGGATAAATATGAATTGTTTATAACATAATCAACTTTCTTCAATTTTCCCGGAAATTTTTTACGTATAAAACCCGGAGGAAGTATATTATAAGCATGATACTATTTAATAATAAAAAATTAATTACTTTTTTCTTATATTTACTATAATATGTTTTTTTCAATTAAAATCTAGATCGAAATATAGAAAATTGTTAAGTAAATAAAATTGAATAAAAAAACGCAATTAGGCTCTAGCTTGGATGATTAAAACAGAAAAGCAATGTCCCGTTCCTTTCCGTGCCCGACAACTGCCATTTTGCGCCATCACCGGTGTCTCAAATCCACGTGTCCCTTTCCTTTTTCTCTCGTTTTTTGTTTTTTTGTTTTTGTTTTTTTTTTTGTTTTTTTTTTCTGTTTCTGTCTCCTCTGCATTTTGAACCTGAACCAAACAAAGTCACAAGTTCAAGTTCAAGTTCAAGTTCAAGTGGCGCTGTTCTGTTTTTCGTTGCCACCAGCATTTGCACACTCTCACTCCAAAGATTCTCTTTCATTCCCCGCTTCTTCTTCAACTTGTCTAGGGTTTGGTTTCAACAATGCTCAACTTCTTAACTAGGAAAGATGTCAGAAAGATTCTCAAGCGCAAAGACAGCGATGCTGGTGAAAAGGGTACCCTTTTTTTTTTCTTTTTTCCCTTCATTTTTTTCAGAATGTTGCAGCTGTTTCAAGTTTTCTTCTTTTAGTTGCAGCATTTTGGATCATTTTTTTGTTTTTATGCTAATCAGCTTCGGGACATTGTACTTGTGTTGTGTGTGTGCCTTTTTTATGCAAATAATTGACTTGTTCAATTGTTTTCAGTAATATTGTTCTTTAGGTAATCATTGGCAGTTGCACAATTTTGCCCTTCTCTCTTCACATCAAAACTTTGCTTATAAAAGAAAATGGAATAAGTTTAGAACTTTTAATCTTATCCAAAAAAAAAAAAAAGAAAGTTTAGAACTTTTAAAATTCTTTTTAATGCTCTATGAGGAGATACGAACTTTCAAGTTCACATCTGAATGTAGAATCTGAAGACTCTACTCAGTGTTCTGCATTATGTTAGATAAGGATTCTTCAAAGGAACTTGTCTCTAAAGTGAGCAAGCGAAGTGTGTTAGCTACTACTAAATGTTAGTGCGTTAAGATCACAGTGTACTTTACATTAGTTCAGGGGTGGTTACATCCCTTATTTGCTGTTCACTTTAGAGTTTAGAGACAATCTCGATTTAGAGCATTGTTATCAAATTTGCTTCCACCCCTATCGTCCTGCAACTCAGTTTGTGTATAGTAATATTTGGTACATTTGCAATTTGAGTCACTTTAGTTCACAATTCTGTTCGCTTAAAGCAATGAATCTGTTCCAGTAATAGAAATGAACATGATTCCAGAGAAAATATAGCAGTAAAGGCATGATTTACCATATTGAAAGATCATTATAACGTATTGCAAAACCAAATAACGTAACGCCTGCCATGTATCACATATTTGCCAAATTGGTGTACCGTGTAGTGTACCGTACTGAGGAGTACTGCGAACCAGGAGTATTCCACACAATGTTGGTGCTTTTTTATTCATATCTGATTTCCTTAGGGATGTGGTCCTTATAATAGTTAATCTTGTGGCTGATGCTAAGTTCATAATTCAATGTAATGGTTAACTTACTTTTATTTATTTTAAAGTATTAATATGATTAACTTAAATTTAAGTCAACATTTTATTCAACCTATGAAGGAAAGATGAAGATAATTATTCATTTATGATAAATCTATATCATACTAAACAGAATGTCCTAGTAACGAAAGTATTGGATATCTTCTATTACCTTTTGTTGGTCATTGCAGGAAGAGCTTTGGAAGACTTGAGAGCCTCTCTCTTTAATGAATTTGGTTCATCCGAAGGTGCAAGACGTCTACAGCAGCGTATGTGTGGTCCAGCTACTGCACTTTCCTTCAATTTTCTGGTTGCAGTTGGTATTATTTTCATGAACAAAATGGTTTGTTTTCTCTCTTTTCTGTCTCTTCTGTTAACCTGTGTTCTTAGTTGCTGACCTTCTTGCCTTTCTCTTTATTTACTATTATTTTCGTTTCAGGTGCTTGAAACTGTTAAATTCAAATTCCCTATACTTCTCACTCTAATTCATTATTTAGTGAGCTGGTTCTTGATGGCAGTCCTAAAAGCTTTTTCTTTCCTTCCCGCATCTCCTTCCTCAAAATCAACTCGGTTGTCTACCTTATTTACTCTTGGATTTGTTATGTCTTTATCTACCGGCTTTGCTAATGTCAGCTTGAAGTATAATAGGTAGCCCAACTATTCACATTTTTATTCAAAGTATTGATTTTATACTCTTAAATTAATTTCTATATCTTCAGCATTGGTTTCTATCAGATGGCAAAGATTGCAGTGACACCGTCAATTGTTTTGGCAGAATTTGTATTGTATAGGAAGAAAGTTTCTCTGAACAAGGTATGTGCACTTGCTTTGCTTGTGCATGTATATCTTTTAATAACAATGAAATAAATATAAGGGTCTTATAGGAATGATAGCTTTTATAAGTAGCACTTCAGAAAATTGTGCACATTTTGTCCCATGACCTCCGTAAGCATCCATTAATTTTAATTAAACAGCATGGATCTATTGCTATTGTCATCCTTCATCTCATTTATTACGTCTGTTTGTTTACAGAAGAAAAGGTAATGTCTGAGTAGATTTATAATGATTTACACATGTGACGTGACATACAAGTGAGGTCCTCATAGGAGTACAATTCAGAATTGTAGCTGGTAGAAGAGGCAGTTATAAAATTTGTGATTTATCAACATAATGTTGTTTTAGAGATCTCTAGCATCATCCTATAAGAAAGCATTTTTTATTGAATTAGGCTACACCCTGGCTACAAGTGATGTGTCTAAATGTAATCTATATGCTAGAACTAATTTTCACCTTTTTTTCTTTTTGAATATCAAGTAGCCAAAGTGAGCCTTGGCACACTGGTCAGGTTGCTGCCCTTGTGACATGTCACTGGTTTAAATGTGGAAAAACCTCCTTTCCACATCCAGGAATAAGGGAGGCTGTTGCATTGGGCCACCCTTTTTACTGTTCATGCATTATGAGAGAGAGAGAGAGAGTGTGTGTGTGTGTGTGCGTGCATGGTTGCTTGCTTTTTTCTCTTTTTTTTTGGTTTTTTTTCGGGGGGTCTTGGGTGGGTTAGCTTGAAGTCTTCCAATTGAAGAGCCATATATTTCTCTCCAACTGACATGAGACTTAATTTTTGTGCTTATTTCATTTTAGATTGACTGATTACTGCAACATTTGAAACCCTACAGGTTTTAGCATTAGTCGTGGTATCTATCGGTGTTGCTGTGGCTACAGTGACTGATCTACAGTTCCATTTATTTGGTGCTTGTGTAGCATTGGCATGGATTGTTCCCAGCGCTGTAAACAAAATCCTCTGGTCTAGACTGCAGCAGCAAGAGAACTGGACAGCTTTGTCGTGAGTAATTGATTACATCTATATATTTTACCACCCCTTTTTCCCCCTGAATTCTCAGTGCCGGTTTGCATAACAGAATTTCCTTCTCTTCTATCTTTATAATTTGTGGATTGATCAACAGGCTGATGTGGAAAACAACACCTATTACTTTGATTTTCCTGGGTGCTATGTTACCCTGCTTAGATCCTCCCGGTGTACTTTCCTTTGATTGGAACTTCAAAAACACCGCGGTAATTTTTGCATCAGCGATTCTTGGATTCTTACTTCAATGGTCTGGTGCTTTAGCACTAGGGTAAGACAAATATTTAATTCTTTAATAATTTTATTTGGATAAAGAATTTCAATTTCAATTTCTTGTATAATGCATTGAACATATTATGTTGAATGGCATAAGAGACCTCGTTTTTTGATGCCTTAGACTGACTAGGCTGTGTAATACACATTGAAGAATTTAAGGCTTAGCAGACCACTAAGCAGCAAAACATATAGTGGCCACTCTTGTTCTATATTGTTGAAAGAAATGGGATGAATGCATTTCCACAACTGTTATCAGAAAACCTATGTAGTTAGTTGTGTTTCTAACATTGGTAGAAGAGGACTTAGGCTCTCTCTTTTTCCGGTTATAAGGAATTAGCTTTATTTGATGAGTTGGAAGAGTTTGCCCAAGAAGCCTTAGGACGCATTTGGTACTGGCTTTGTTTATTCTTATCTTTGACTTTTCTTGTGGCATTGTGGATGTACCATTTCACTCTCACACTGGGAAGTAAAGGGTCTCACTCTTATTAATGATGGCTCTACATAGTCTTAACTCTAAAGCTTACTCTCCTTTCTTTTCAACTGCAGTTGTTGCTTTTGATTCGGTTTTAGCTAGACAGTGTATCCGAGTCAGATTGTTTGTTTCAAATTCGTTGAAACATCTTAGATCCCAATGAGCTAAAACACTTTTGGAATTTGCATAAGTAGTACCCCAGATGAGATAACTAATGTTTTCCAATGCCAGAAATCCTCTTGCAAACTGATATTTGATATTGAAAAAGTGAAGCTCCATTTACTGATAGTTTCAAATGAAAAGTGTAATAAATGATATTGCATGACTATCTGCTTGTATTTCGTAATGATATCTCATGATTATCTGCCAATACCAAGTTACTCTCAAAAAACTTTAGCATCACAAATATATTCCACTTACGCATCATGTGTTTTTAAGTGTTATGTTTGGTTGCTATTTATTTATAACATTCAGGACATTATTGTATAACTTCTTTGTTTGCGTGAATATATTGTGGTATACATATCTTCTGCACGTCGGTTTCTTCATACTTTTTTCTTTCTGTCTTTCACCTTGTGATATACAGTGCTACATCTGCTATCTCGCATGTTGTCCTTGGGCAGTTTAAGACATGCGTCCTTCTTCTGGGAAACTATTATATCTTTGGATCAAATCCTGGCAAAATCAGTATCTTTGGTGCATTTACAGCTATTGCTGGTACGTCTGTTTACACTTACCTTAATCTGAAACAGCAATCAAACAAGGTATCTCCTAGACAAGCTTCCGTTTTACCGAAATCAAAACTTAGCAAAGAAAATGGCAGCACTCATGATGGACATTATGGCGCCGAGTCTGTCTAAGTTGACGCCTATCACTGCATTACATGCAAGTATATGACTCATTAACCAATCATTTTTCATTCTTTCTTTTGTCTCAACACTCTGAGCTAACCTCTTTAGGTATTATAGTGATGTGTTGTCAACTATAATACATGATCAAAGATGAAAGATGTATTAGGATTCCTGGATCTATTCTGCAATGAAGCTATTGCTCGAGTTGGAACACCATTTGTATATTAATGCTTTGGTGTATTCCGTGCTAGAACTACAATGTACTTTGGATTTTGTAGTGGTAGCTACAACTGTAGTTTGTTTTGTAACATAAAACAAGATTGCTTAGAGGCTTTTATGGTTATCACTCATGGGGATGTATACCATATTTTTAGAGTGGTACACATGCCCCACCATAGCTATCTATCTCAACAAAGTTTTTTTCATACATTCCGCGAACATTTGAAATCATGTTCAAGGAATTCACTATTTACCAACTACATTAAACTTTATTGATCTTCGTTGTTTGAGATTGAGACTGATAATTGGATACTGGAGTAACGTGATCTTATATAGTTGAGGGATATAAAAAACGTTGCAATATCCATAGAACCTCCCTAATATATTAAACCTTCGAAACTGCATATCGGAATTTGAGAGGAAAAAATAGTTGATTTAGAACATTTGAAATTTCAATTAGTTAGCTATGCAAAGAAGAAAGAATCTCAACAAGAATATATGGGATTTAGTTTATTGACCCCCGATTTAATTACTTGACCCTTTTTTTTTTGCCAAAACCCAAAAATACCTTACGAAAATACACGTCGGCCCTGTGTTTTAATTTTTCAACACACGCTTATGGTTCAGCGTGTGTTATAATTTAAACATACAGGTTGACCCTATGAATTTTATAACACACGTTTAGGGGTCAGCGTGTGTTATAATTTAGAGAAAATTGTCTATTTGGTCCCCCAAAGATACACTGGGCATTAGCTTAGTCCCCGAAAGATTTTGGGCATCAATTTAGTGTCCTAAAGATCAAAATGGGCATCACGTTAGTCCCACCGATAAAAAATCAGTTAATATTATTAAAAAAATTATAAAATCTGTAAAATATTTTTAAAAATTATGCAAAAAGTGTCTTTCTTTTTTTTAAAATATTTATAAAATAATAAAAAATTCATAAATATATTATAAAAAAGCGGTAAAATTTTTTAAAAAAAATTGAAAATTTTATTTTTTTTCGTTTTTAAATATTCTAAAAAGTAATAGAAAATTCATAAAAAATATTAAAAAAATTCATAAAATAATAAAAAATTATAAAATCTGTAAAATATTTTTAAAAATTATGAAAAAGTGGCTTTCTTTTTTTTTTTGAATACTTATAAAATAATAAAAATTCATAAATATATTTTAAAAAAAGCAGTAAAATATTTTTTAAAAAATTTGAAAATTTTATTTTTTCGTTTTTAAATATTCTAAAAAGTAATAGAAAATCGTAAAAATAATAAAAAAATTCGAAAAGCTGTAAAGTATTATTAAAAATTCGGAAAAATAATTAAAAAAATAAGAAAAGTTTAAAATTTAATTTAATATTTTATAGTAATTTTCCGATATTTTTTAATTTTCTAAAAATTCTAAATTTTTTCTGAAAATTCTTAAACTGTATTGTTGTAACCCATATAACCTTTGTGCAAAAGCAGATTTAGTTTATAAAATTTTAAAAAGAAATATAATTCAGATTTTTTTAAAAAATATTTTACCTATTTTTTTAAAAAATATATTGATGAAATTTTTTTTATTTGCAGAATTTTTTAAAAAATATTTTGCATGTTTTTTAAAATTTGTGTGTTCTTCTAATGTGTGGATCTTAATTTTCATTTGGGTTTGTTAAAAATCGTTGCTTTACTCTGTAACGCCTCTAATTTTTTCGTTTCTCAAATAATAAAGAAAATAACATGATTCTATAATTGTTTTCTTATTAGTCATAAAGTTTTAAGTTTCTATACACTATGCGTTTGAAAATATAAAAGTATAAAAATATATTTTGTACCAAAAATAGGAATTTTGTAATTTAGCCCTTATAAGGGACTTAGTGTCGATATTAGAAAAAGTCTTGGGAAAAAGAGAGTTATTATATTATTAATTTTTAAAGGTTATCAGTATGTAACCGGTTAGAAAGGCTTTGTAACCGGTTACACGATGAACTCAGGAAACCTGGTTAGTGGATTTTGATGAGTAATCAGCTGATTTTATCACGAATCGCCACGAAAACCATTCAAATTTCAGTGGGGAATACGTGTCGCCTTGCATGTTCATCAAATCTCTCTATAAATACTTGATTTGAGAGGCAAATTGAAGGTTTTCTGGTGGAGTGTTGAGGCTGAAGCTGAATTAGGGTTCCTGTGTTGATCTGTTAAATTCTCTCTGATCTTTGAGAATTAAACCAAGTGAGATACACCATATTAAAGCTGAGTCTTTCAGCTTTGTATTGAGGTATAGAGTGTGAATTGAGAGTGAGTATTGAAGAAGTTGTGAGCTTTGGAAGTTTGAGGAACCAATCTGTCCAGAACCAGAACTGAGTTCGTGAGGCTCTCTTTAGGGATTGATTTTGATGAGTACATGCACTCTCTGAGTCTCAAGTCTGTTCCTAAAGTTTGTGCATGTTTCATAGGGTAGAGTCTAATCATTTTCCCCAATTTGTTTGTCCATTTAGTATGTCAAAAATGTTGATTTTGGAACCCTGTTGAAACTGCTATGCATGAAGGCAGAACTTAAGGGATCAGTGTCCTTCCTTAGGGAACAAATGCTGAGGCTCAACAAGTGCAATCTAGAGGTAAGGGAGAAGCTTTCATTTGCTAGAATGGGAATAGATTATGTGGAACAATAGGTTGAGTCACCATGAGACTCATAAAGGGCATAGATTATAGCAAACAAAGGCTTGGAGGCCAATTTACAATTCAATCCTGATTGGAACAGGTTTAATAAATTGCATGCAAGTGATATTGAGGAATTAATCATAATTTAAATGCATTATTCTGAGTTGTGTTATGTTAAGTTGTGTTATGTGAATTTATATGCAATTTGATGTTCTAAATGAAGTGCATGTAAATTGAATGTGTTTCTGTGGTTAAACATGTTTATTGTAAGGTATGTGAACTCTCTTTGAGTGTTGAAATTGGTTAGATTTGAGGATTGAAAAGAATGGTATGCAAAACCTCATTTTTCAATGTACAAACTGCATAGTCTAACCGGTTATTCGATATTTGTAACCGGTTAGACACTGTGTAATTTCAAAGAAAATGAGTTTCTGAAATTGGTTTGGTTTTCTTACCATTTTTACTCAAGTCCATACTCTAATTTCACTTGGAATCAATATGAAAACATGTGAATTAAACACTGTCTGGTTCAGATTGTGCTTGAGGAGCTAATACCTTAATGTTTTGAGTTAACTTTAAGAGGAAATTATGATCCATTGGGAATGAATTGTGATTTAGACTTTGAATGATGAATTCAGTGGAATTTGAGGTATAAAACAATGTTGAAAACTGGTTTATGGATTGGGTAAAGAATTCAAGAAAAAGGGTTTTCTGAATTACAATGGTTAGTAAGTTCAGGTCTGTAATTCTAACCGGTTAGCTTGAAACTGTAATCGGTTAGTATCTGAAACTGAAAAATTAAAGTTAAGTCTTTTAATTGAAGAATTGCTACCATTGGCTAAGTTCCCTCAATCCAAGTTGATTGGCATGTTTTTAAGCTAATTCAAGGATGAATTTTCATGCCAAAGATTATACCTCAAATAAATCATTCAAAGGAGAGTTTGATATAATTCTAAATCACAATAATTAATTCAAAGATAAAAACCAACCTTCGTAATTGTGCATTCATTTATAGAGAATGGAGAATAGGTTGGCAAGAAAGGATTCTCATACTCTGGGAATATGAGGAGGGTACTCCGGGAGTACCAAATTTGTAACCTACTTGATGACACATTCTGGAAATGTGGCCAGTGTCTGGGACCTGGTTTTATGCGTTTTGGGAACGTGATGCAAACTCTGGGAGTGATGCTTATTATTCCAAGTATGGTTTGCCATAGGTTCTGGGAACGTATGGTAGTGTTCTGGGAACACTGAGATATCTATTGCCAGATATCAAAAGATGATGGAGGCCTCAGTTGTGGATGGAAATCATGCATCATGCCACCTGCATTTCAAGAATCAGAATATTGAAAATAGGTGTGCTCATATGTACTTGCATTCTTGCTTGATAATTGAATAATTGTGATTGTCAAACCCTTTTCGTATATCTGTCTCATTTGATTATGCAAATGTATATGCTTACTCCCGTGCCCTTATTAGGTTATGAATCAACATCCTAATATCACAACAGACTAGTAAGGGTAGGAGACCCTTAAGTGTACTCAGGGACCAGAAAAAGGGAAAATCTTCATCTTCGTGCACAACTATCGGGAATCCGTCGAAATGGACGGTGGGACAAAGAACCTGGATCAGCTCTGAAATATTTCTCTAATAATAGAGCTTATATTATATTTTTGAAAAAGGCGATCAAAGAGGAAATATCAAGTTTCTTTACACTAATATCTTATTCGATAACAATAGGAATATTGGTTGTACCTCTTTTAGAAATAAATATAATGCCATGAGCTGATATGATATTTTCTGCCAACTCTGATTTTATCAAGTACCTTCCACTTTTAGAAACCTCTACTTTTATTCAAGTTATGATGATGATCTCCAATTTTATTTCGAACTCAGATTTAGCCCCAAAAGCATAGTCAAGTTTCAATCAAATGAAATTTTTGGTATTAGAATTTTTATAACACCAACAAGTATTTATCATTAATATACTCAATTTACTTTATATTAAAATGATTATCCAGAGAGTGTTACATACTCCACCCCTTTTTTTTTGTTGATCTGTGTTTTGGTAGGATCCTTCTTGAGCTGGTTTTTTATTTTTCTTCAAGATTTTTGGTTTGCTTGTGTTTTGTGTAGCTATTAATTAAATTGGGGGGTCAATAAACTAAAACCCAGAATATATAAGATGAAGGATGGCCCAATTGCTAGACATAGATGGAGATCAAGGAATAGTAGAGTATCTGGGTTTGATCCTTCACAATTGTACGATTTATTTATTTTTTCCTAAAACTTTGCATATAAAAAAATAATGAAGTATCAATTTAGCCATGATGTTTTTTCATTATATCAACTTAGTTCTTAAAAATTTATAAATATATTTTTAATTTTTCAAGATTTTCGGACATATAAATTTGGGTTCTCAAGCTTTTCGGATGTATCAATTTGATCCTTAAAATATTAGGGACCAAGTTGGTATGTAAGAAAATCTTGAGGAACTTGTTAAATCCAAAAATCTTAAAGAACTAAATAAGTATAAATTTTCAGGAACTAAGTTGGTACTGTGAATAAACATAGTAAGAGGCCTAGAAAAACAAGCATGGCTTAGATTACAATTGTTTGTTTTTTTAATAATACTACAATTATTTGTTTATGAAGAGGATTTAGAGTAGAATAATAAGGTGTCATTAATTTGATCTAATTAAAAATAGGTCTGGCAATGGGTTAGGATTAGGATGGGTTACGCTAATCTCAACCTTACAATCATGAAAATTGGGACGAGTTCAGGTGCAGATCTAAGGAGAGTGGGGATGAAAATGTGAAACCCTAACACATCCTCGTCAGGTTTCGAGGAAACCCGGGGTAACCTGCCCCATTATTTTTAATTAGCTCTTACCTCGTGCAATGCACGGATTATTAATATTTAAATTTGTTATATTAAATATTTTAAAGTAAAGCAACAATAACAAATAATTATACAAAAAGACATAGACTCAAATCAAACCGAATACTTTAAAAAAATAATTTAAATGAGCTTGTTGAGAAATTTTTTTCCTTCCTTATTTAATTAATGGATAATTTAACAGTTTTTATATGATTATCAACTATATTATGATAAAATAAAAGTAAACCAGTATTAAATATTTTGATCTCTTTTGTTTTGATGGTATTATGGGCAAATTGAAGGATAAATTAGAATACCCATGATTTCATAGGACATGAAGATGACATTGAATTTTTTTTATATTTAATATTATATTTGTTTATGTATAGATGAGTATTAAATATTTAAATTGATGTATTCCTTACTTAGCTGATAGATGAGTATTAAATATTTTTAAATACCATTATTACGTTTATTATGATTAATTAGAGTGAAATCAAAATTAAACTTTTCTATATTTTTTTTTGGTTTGATGGTATTATGAGTATATTTTAGGATAAATCAAAATAATAAGGTGTCATTAATTTGATCTAATTAAAAATAGGTCTGACAATAGGTTAGGGTTAGGATGGGTTTCGCTAATCTGAACCTCACACTCATGAAAATTGGGGCGAGTTCAGGTGCAGATCTAAGGAGAGTGGAGATGAAAATGTGAAATCCTAACCCATTCCCGTCAGGTTTCGAGGAAAGCCGGGGTAACCCGCCTCATATTTTTAATTATTTTCTAAATTATCTTTAATATTTTAAACATAAATCATATATGAAATACATTATAATTCAAATAATATATAAAAATAAACGTCAAGAATTTCAATAAATAATTAAAAATTTAAGGATTAAATCATTATTTTGCTTATATATGTTGGTTTTACTTCACCATTTAACTATTACTCCCTCCGATCCAAAAGTCTTGACCATATAGCTTTTTCTTCTTGATTCATATGTCTTAACTATTTACAAACCAAATACATAATTATCCTAGTTTTTTTTTTACTATACCCTTAATCATAGCTACCTCTTTTTCACCTCCAATCTTTTCCTCTCTCTTCTCTGTTGGAAATCAAGTTTTCCCAAGGACGTAAAGAATTATGCCAGAAGACTTCTAGAAGAATGTTTTGATGATAACAAACAAGCCCTTTCAAGCATGATTGTCAAGCTCAAGGCTCAAGCTCATGCAAATAGTTTAGTATAGCTTTGCCCATAGGAAAATTGTAAGGTAATGAAGTTTTTAATACAAGTGTCTAATGACCAAAATAAGTTTCAATTTAAGGAGAACAAAGGAATGTTTTTGAAATCGTTTTAAGTTAGATTTTCTGCTAAAAATGTTTTTGAAAACCTATGGCTACATACTCTGCTATAGAAAATCAATTTTTTGAAAATAAGCAAAAGTAATCGATTACCTCTCCTGGATAATCGATTACTATGTTTCTGAGTTGTGACCTGAGAATTTTAATTAGAAATAATCGATTACCTTCTTTTATAATCGATTACCTTTCTCACAGGAAGTTGTTAATCGATTACCTTGTTTTAAATAATCGATTACTTTCTTAAAAATGAATTTCACTATTTTTCACCGAATGAAGATAATCGATTACCTTCTTCAAGTAATCGATTACCTTTAAGTTTTATTGAAATCCGTGTCAGAATTAATCTTAAATGTTTCCAGATTTGTTTTTACATAATTGATTCTGCTTTATTTCCGAAATTCGAATTTGATTTTATTTTTGAAATAATTCCTTATTTGTTTTAAGAATCAAATCTTTGATTTATTTTCTAAATCTTTTTTATTTGGTTTTGATTTTTAAATCTTATCTTATTCTATTTTATTTTAATTCTGAAATCTTTTTTATTTGTTTTTTATTTCCAAAATAATTTTTATTATCTTTATTTATTTTGTTTTTCAAATTCTAATTTACTAATCCTAGAATTCAATCTTTGTATCCGATCAAAAACTCTTTCACGTTCTTCTTCTTCTCCAAGAACACGTTCTTCATTGTTCATATTATTTCTTGAAGAGAAAAACCTTTTGGCCTTATCACTTGTGAATTAATTCTTCATTATCATAGTTCTATATTGTTGTATCCGTGTTTTTGAGAACACAAAAAATTGTATCATTCTTACTTTCATCAGATTCAACCATAGTTGTAGGGAGTGGATCCCTTTGTGGAACGTGTGGCACGTTCTTAGGGTGAGGAACCCTTGTGTATTATTTGAGGTCCCTAGAGAACGGAGGTTCCTAGTAGTGTGTGGGGCGCTCTTGGTTGTAATTGAGTGCAGCTCAATTCAAAGGTTATAAAAAGCTCAAGCGGGTCGCTTGGGGACTGGACTTAGGTCTTTCGCTGGAAAGACTGAACCAGAACCAGTATAAAATTGGTTTGTGTGTTCCTCTTCCCTTATCTCTTTATTTTCCGCTTTATTTTGTTTAAATCGTTTCTGCGCTACTCTATTTTATTTTAATATCTATCACTTTGCCTTCACGCTCAAAAGTTTAACCTCTCTGTAAAACAATTTTTCTAACGTTCGAGTAATTTCCAATAAATTTAATAAAAATCGATTCACCCCCCTCTCGAGATTTGAGGCTGATTCTAACATTCTCTACAAAAAGGCATTTTAGTGAAATTATTCCAAATTATTATATCCTTTAACCATTTTTTAAAACTTGTGCATCTTCCATACGGTCAAGACTTTTGGTTCGGACGAAGTATTATAATGTAAATTATTTAATTTTTATATCATGGATGATTTTGGAGCGATGATGGGGTGGGTACTTACAGTCCTATCTTCGTCCCACCCTCGCATTATTAAAGCATATTTTAGGTTCTGATTTTCCCAAACTCAGTCAAAACGGATTTTCTCCATCAACTTCGAAACAAATTTGAGTAGGTATATGCGAGAATGTGTTTAATTGTCATGCCAGCTAATTAAATAGAAATGTTTGATATACAATAGGTTGTGCTTTAAAAAAAAAAGGGGGAGAAAGTAGATTGATTTAGCATGGAAATTTGATTTATCACTAGTTCATCCATGAATGTCCCTAGTCAAACATAAAAAAAAGGAAACAAAAGAAAGATCACAAAACTTGACTATATTAGTGCTGAAGAAAAATGTGGTTGCACTTGTACCCCTCTCCCCCTTCTCTTGTTGTCGCTGACCTAAACACAAATAGCTAAAAATATATGAATATTTAATTCGGACCAGCTAAAACATGATCTAGAAAACTAAACTAGTTGAGACGGCCTTGTTGGCTTATTGTTGGGGCTTCGTGGTTTTGACGTAAGCTCCAATTGGGGCTTCATGTGCTTTGCCATATTATTCAAATCTTGGGTCAACTACCACAGCCACCACACATGTTGCCATTGGATGATGATTATGCCTGGGTTTATGATTCAATAGTATCAAGTTGAACATTTGTTTAAAGAGTTGACTTACTCCTATGACAAAAAATAAAAAATTAATGGATGTATATTGACGGTGTAATATTTTTTACACCATCAGTCTATCATCCATCATTCATTTGTATTACTTTTATTTGAAATTTAATGACCATAAACACATGAATGGAGGATGATGTGCTGATGACGTAAAAAACCTCTACATTGTCGATGCACCATCTATATATTTTTTTCAAAAAGTTTCATCTTAAATAATATGCAAAAATTAAGGTTCAATTCCAAAATTGTACCTACATTGCATTGACATTACACCTTTACTTACTTAAATGTCTGAGTCCTAAGACATACTCAATCCCTTCCTTTCAACACACGGAAAATTCAAAGAAATTGTAACAGTGAACTCTTTCTAAACCCAACATCAATACACAACTCAGGTCTCAGAACAAAACAGATTATCATGCATTGACCTTTTGTTGTAAATGCCTATAACCCCACCTGTTTGCAGAAATCAGATGCGCCAGATTTGTATGGATTTGGTCAACTACGTGGTTGCACAAACTTTGAATACATTAATAATGTCAAAAGCATCATAAATGTCAAAACCGATACTTTTGTTTTATGTAAAATGTTAAGGAGTGTCCTAAAGACACTTTTTTTTTTAAAAAAAAAAAGTAGTAAAATACTATTGAAAAATATGATATTCGATAAATTGATAAATTTTATGTGTATATTTTTAATAAAATGTTATTTTTTATTGATGATTTAAGGGATATCCTTAAAACATTCGTTAAGAAAAAACCTTGTTTTATTAATTGAATTCAAATTGGGCCTCTCATGCTAAAAGGCTAATAAAAGCAAACCAACGAGAATCTCTCTAAGCTAGACCTGCCCCATAATTAACTCTTTTTAATTTTATATATTAAATATAGCATGTAGTGCATGGAGCATATATACTACAAAATGAGCTCTTCTCAACTTTCCAAATCCAATATATGGTTTGATTTTGATCTAAGAAAAATGATACTACCTCCGTCCCTATTTATAAGGCTCTCTTGGAAGATTTCACGTTCACTAATAAAGTGGAATAATTTAGTTAATTGTATTGGAAATGTGAACTTTTGATATGTATTTTCAAAATTACCCCTATTAATATTATTGGGAATCTAAAAAGTGTTAAATAAATAGGGGTGTTTGTGGAAAAAAATAATTAATGCTCATTGAAAATTGGTAAATGACCTTATAAATAGGGACAAAATAAAAATGTTAAGAGAGCCTTATAATTAAGGATGGAGGGAGTATCTTTAATCTTTAGAATTGAATTTAAGAATAAAAAAATTATATAAAAAAATATTGCATTTAGTATTACGAGAAATAATAAATTTAGTTTTACAATAATTATATATTTACCCTTCTAATTATTTATTCGACCTCAGCTTTATTAGTTAAGTTTAACTTATCCCTTTACTCAATTGGATATTGCTTAAAATTATTAAAAATGGTAAAACAATCATAAATTAACATTAATGTTGGAATCGCAAAAAACATATTACATATATTTATATAACAATTAACTATATTAGGTTTTTAACTTGTGCTTATTTAATTTCCCTTTTTTGAAACTAGATAGACAGAGTTTGGATCCTCTCTAGTACTTGAGAGGACAGTCCTACCATATGGTGATGACACGTGTAACGCCCCAAAATATTAAGTGGAATAAAAATAATGCGAATTAATAAAAACATTTTTTCAAAAGAGTGTGAAAATCAAAAACATTGTTTATTAATATTATATTATATTACAAAACAGTCTGAGTGTAAATATAAAAATATAAAATCCCCAAAAATTCCTCTTTACACTCAGAGCATGGTTTTCACAACTCTATCCTTCAATAAGAGGATTCGGACAACAAGATGTCATCCTGGCTGTCTTTACTATCGTTCCTTTAACTCTAACAGGAGATGCCTTTGACCTGTCATTCAAAGAACCTACCACCACCGATGTGGTAGTATGGGAGTAAGTCACTTGTCATATCACGTAAGCAGATTATATGATTGTTCAAACACAAGCATCACATATATCATTTCAATATAATGAATGCATGCTCAAGTGTCTTAACACACAATAATTAATATTATTAATCTTTCATGCAACACTCTGGGATGGGCAATTGTGCACTCGATGTTTCCACAACCTGTATAGCGGCCACAACGTTCTATACTGGAACCCCATCTACCACAATTCCAAAATGAACAAGGGGATGATCCCTGAACCATTGTCCACCAATAATTCTAGGTCCTTGTCATTTCAACGGTGGCGACCACACCGTTCCAACCGTCTCATATAGCGACCACACCGTACTATATGGTTTCCCAATCCCGCATGCACCTCACTCATTTTACGATTCTCGTAACATCATGCATGAGATGCATATTCCACATATTAATTATCGGTATTTTCATTATCAAGAGTAATCATCATCATTATACACATGGCGGCCACACCGTTTCATGTCTTCATATAGCGGCCACACCGTACTATATGAAATTATACACACATGGCGGTCACACCGGTCCACATGTCTTCGTATAGCGGCCACACCGTACTATACGGAATCATCTAAGCTCACGGTCTCATATCGGAGCTAATACGAGCTTCACGTATCCAAATTGGAGCAACACGCATCAACATACTTGGATCGAAGCCATATAATCGTCATGCTCATATTATCATCACTATTCTTTCATAAATAAAATTAATCTCAAGTCAATTCATATTCTAATGAATCATTATTAATTCCATTATATTTTACTCCATAATCAACTCATATAACACCTTTGCAAAGTCTTAAGGGATTATTGTAATTGACTTATTTAATTATTCATTTCTTTCAGGCACTAACCGGTTTCAAGATCCACTAACCAGTTAGTGCCAGCAGACCTAAGAGTAAACCACATTGATTTTAAGTCCAAAACCTTCCAATCTTAAAACTAATTCCTTCCTACTCCTTATTTACCTTCTAAGACATAGTTCTAAGCTTATTGCAAGATTGAAACACATCAAGTCACATTCTATTAGTTCTAAGATTAACAACATAATCTCCAAATAAAACATCATTATCAAACCATAACATAATCCATCATTCATTAACTTATTTATTCCCAATTACTAGTTCAATTACTATCCCAAACCTATATCATATCCACCCTTCGTGATTTCTATACTAAACTTGAATAACTAGAGTATGCTTTCAGGCACTAACCGGTTACCAACATCCACTAACCGGTTAGTCTATGCAGTCTTGCAACCTGAGAGCAGAACAAGTTCTTTTTACAATTCAAATCAATTCCAAACTCATTTATTTTTCTTTGGACAACTTAGGATTTATGTGAACATGCTTACAATGAGTCATAATACCAAATTAATGTCATTAGCCATCCAATTTCTTTAGACGCACTCATCTGACAAAATTCTAAACATATGCCTTTGAATTAACTTATACTTATACTAAGTCTTTTCACAATCTAATCATTACTTTAATCACTATTAGTTAACCCTATATAAATTATTAAACACCTCTTCCTAGTTCAATCATCAATCCTAGTGTAAGTAATAACTACCCTTTGTGATTATTATACCAAACACAATCAATTGATGCAATATATCAGGCACTAACCGGTTACTGAGACTACTAACCGGTTAGTGTATGCAGTTTGACAGAAAACTGCACTTCTACTTCCTCAATTCCGTTTTGTAATCTAGTTATTACTTCTTATTAACATCTGACAATCACCTATGGCATTTAGACACCATTCTTTACTTGTTACAGATAGTAAATCAAAGCATATATCATCAAATCAATTCATCAAATCATTTCATATTATGCATAATTTTGGACATGCACTCATTCAAATCAATTAATTCTGTTCCAGGCTAATTCTCAATTACATTAATTGTAGCACACTTCACAGGCTATACCAAGTTGCATAGGAGGAATTCTCATTAATTTCACAGCTCAATTCAAAAGCAAGAGTACATATCACATGCATATGAAATTCAAATAACCAATTCATCATGATTCAATCATTAGTTCAACCATTACTCTAGTCTTTAACTCAATTTCATAACAATGAGGAACCAAGGATTGCTTTGGCCTCCAAGCCAACCAATTCTTGTCTTGGTTCCAACATCAAGATTCACACATATCATTATAAAAACCCACAACCATAAATCCTGGCGATATGAATGAGATCTACCAGACCTTAGGCAAATTGGACAACACTTAAACAAGCTCTAAGACTCCAAGAACAGCAGCTAGCACAGCAACAGCAGCAGCCACCAAGAACAGAGCAAGGACAGCATCAGAACAAGGAAGAACACAAGGAATATACAAGCTCTCACACTCACAAATCACAAACTAAAGGTGCAGCAACCAAGGGCTAGTTACTTGCACGAATTTGAGAAGGAATTTGGGCAGAGTTTTGGCTCTGAAACGAATGAAAGTTGAGCTCCAACAGCAACAACCCGAAACCCCTATTTATAGAGGAGGAAAAGAGGGGAAATGAGGAAAGAGTGGAGCAAGGTGTGCCACCCAACTCTTCCTCACGCCACACACTTGCTTTGAGGTGTTGAGAGGTGTTATGTGGCTTAAGGGAAGAGAAACCACATTTTTAGCTCGAGATTTCGAGCTAAACCGACTTAATTTTCTGCAGTTGCAGACTCATTAACCGGTTACTGGTTTTACTAACCGGTTAACCACTGCTAAAAATTTAGAAATACACTTTTTGTGCTGAAAAATTAATTTAAAAAGATTTACTTCTCAAAATAAAATTTCCACCATTGGATGTCAAGATAAAATCAGTAGAAACCTTGTCTAAAAATTTGAGTACGATCCAACGGTTAACGAAAGAGATACAATCCAATCTTTACATGATATTTTACCAAAATATCACTTTTTTACATGATTTCATGATTTTTTTTTAAAAATTTCGTATGGTGCCACATGTCACTTAATAATGAAAATTAATGGAAAAGAATGATTTGTTGGATGATAACAACTTACAGGACATACTTGAAACAAAAAAAAACTTCAAAGACTGATTTATAACCTAAAAATAACTTAAGGAGTCAATTTAATAATTTTTCCTACAATATGTGTATGTCACCCATACGTGATTAAGAGAATTTTAAACTAGTTTATCAAGGGGATTTTTATTGTTTTTATATGTTTATTTTTTACTAAATTGTTACTTTTTTCTCTGAAATTGCACTCAACCTTTACTTTAGCTCCTGAAATTATGAAAATCTCATTTTAGTTCCCGAAATTGTCAAACGTTATTCATGTTAGTCTCTGAGACCGTGTGTTGTTTGACGCCCCAAAACAACATCGTTTCGGTGTAGTAAATTCACGTTAGTCCCTGAATTTGTAAGTTGTTTTCACTTTGGCAACTGACTTTGTAGGTTTCTCTCACTTTAGTCTTTGAGACTATGGACCGTTTAAAGCACCAAAACATTGTTTTGGTGTAGTGAATTCACTTTAGTCATAAATTTGTAGGTTGTTTTCACTTTGGTCCTTAACTTTGTAGTTGCTTTTTCCCTAGCATTAGAGAAACTCCACTTTAGTCATTGACTTTGCTCTAATGTTTGTCACGTTAGTTCCACGAAGCACTAGTCATCAGAAGGCGTTAGTCTTATTGGTGCATCACTTTGGTCCCTGACTTTCCTCTAATGTTTGTCACATTAATCCCTCGGAGCACTAGCTGTTAGAAGGTATTAATCTTATCGGTAGTTGCAACAATCACTTATTTAATTTTGATTTCTATGGATTGTTCAATTCATCATCAACCCAAAAATGTACATTACTTCTCATTCTACAAAAATTCATCATATTATCATTTCGCAATCCGAACTGTAGTACAATGATTTTAATGTTCTAATATTTTTTTTAAGTTATTCTTTGCCAAAGGTGATATAATCTTTAACTCAAAATCACTAATCCCCAATTTGCACACAATTCCTTAACTTCAATTCGTAAATCTAAATCTCAAAAGCACAACCTGTACTTTTCAAATCGTAACTTAATGCTTTTAGGATGAACTAATTTGAAAGTAGTGTAAAATGTTCTTTTGAGATTTGGATTTATTAATTAGGGTTCACGAATTGCAAATTATTCATTCATAACAAGGACTTGAGTATTTCGAATTAAAAATTTTATCCCTTTTGGAAAAGAAGGACTAAAAAAACAAACTAGAACATTAAAATCATCCTACCACCATGTTATGTTGTGTAATGATAATATGGTGTTTTTTTTAAGCTTGGAAAAGCAACCTAGAACATTAAAACTATTGCACCATCCTCTTGGATAACAACTTTCAAATTCATTTACTAAAGTGAATTCACTTCGCCATAACATACAACGTCGTTTTTGGGACTTTAGCAATCCATGTAGGATACTCGTTAATGGCATTAAACGATACATGGCTCAGAGACTAACATTAACAATGTTTGATAATTTTAAGGATTAATTTCATAATATAAAATAAAAGTTGGGTCCAATTTCAGAAATAAAAGTGACAATTTTAGTCCGCGTAAGACAGCCCAGTTGGTGGCTGCAGGGACACTTAGGATTTTTCCCTCCCTCAGATCATGGGTTCTAGTCCCAGACTTCCCATGTAAACCAAAAAAAAAAAAAAGTGACAATTTTATCACTTATCTTGTGTGTGATTGACCAAATTAAATTTGACCAAACCACACCAATCTAATGAAGTAACTAACTCCTTTCACGTACATATATTACGTATTGGCATATTGATGAAATCCATGTTAATATTTTTAAAAAATCCAAATACCGACAAATATTTTTACTAAACTTTTTAAAAAAGTTAAATAAAGTAAAATATCATTAAAAAAATATAAAGTGAAAATCAAAGTTACACATATGAATGTTTTCTTTTCTATCTTTGCCTTTAATATATATATATATGGTCAACCATAAACAAAAGGACAAAAAGAAAGTGATGGCATGGCGAAAATTTTGATGAAATCACTTCCCAATAATTTTTTATACTCTTTAGGGATTGTATTTGTAATTTATATAGAAAAAGGTATATTTAATTAAATATTTAGAACATTGATTAATTTTAGGGTTTGTATTTGTAATTATTAATTTTAGGGAAAAAATACGTACAACTGTTACTATTTTTTTAGAATGACATATAAAAAGTAAACAAATTTCTAAAGAGATTAATGGGTATGCACTGACGGTGTAAAGTTTTTTTACACCATCAGTCTATCATCCACCATTCGTTTATATTATTTTAATTTAAAAGTCAATAACCATAAACAGATGAATGATGGATGATGCACTGATGATGTAAAACATTTTTCAATGTCGATGCATTACCCATTTTCTCATTTCTAAAACAACATATAAAAAACGAAGAAATGTTTCTTCTTAAAATATATTGTGTGGCATACACGGTACCTCAAATAAAAAAAAATTAAGTTCAGGAATAACCTCTTCGTTTGCGAAGAAACAATGTTGTTTCACCTTATAGCAGTGTTCTTTTCAAAAACATGAAAAGGTAATTTTAGTAATTATAGTAGTATTATTTTTTTTAAATGAATTACAGTAGTAATTAAATAATTAAAATATGTTGTAATGTGATTTATTGTCTTGACCTACTCTCCAACAAATTCAGGTTGATTTTTCTTTCGGTGTAATAATTATAGGTTGTAAAAGTCAAAATTTATATAGTACATGTACGAGAAAAGTCAAGATAGTACCTATCACTGCACAGATTTCATTTTAATAAAAATGAACTGACGTAATTGTTGATGAACGTACCAATGCTTTTCACAGTTTATAATATAAAAATGTGGGAAATGCATGAATGTGAACCGGAAGTGCCAAATTCCAGTGATGGTGGACCTGTGTTTATATGGGATTAAGCTTCGAGAAATTAATTTTCCTATTTAATTTTGTCAAGTTCATCAATTTTCCATAAAATATTTTATATTTAGTTATTAGAATGTGACTGATGAATCGAAGGAAGGTTTAAAAAAAATAAAAATAGATGATGTCATTGTTATTGGGCAATACTTTCTCGATTTTATAAGTACTATTGTTTATACAGTTTTTTTTATTTATATATTTATTTTCCAAACGGAATATATAATTATTAATATTATTTTTCCCAATTATACTTTATTATCATAAATTTTTTTCACTTTTAATATTTTTTCTATTTTCAATAATAATTGCTCCCTATGTCCCTATATATAAGACTATTTTGAGATTTTTATTTTACCCTTAAGATTATATACCAATTTTCAATGACAATTTGTTATTTTTTTTCACTAACATTATTTAACATTTTTATTTTTTTTGGTGAACAAAAAAATGTGAACATTTTTAAGATTCTCAGTACCATTAAAAGATGTGGTTTTGAAAATACATATTAAATGTTCACATTCACAATATCATTAACTAAATTAACCAACTTTTTTAATGTACATGATATTTATCAAAAAAAATTTATATATAAAAATAATAGGAGTAAAATCTAAATAATCTAAATTTTTACACTATTTAATTATTCTTAAATTTCGTGTATAATATTAAAATATCTAATACTTTTGAAGCTGAAAGAGTATTCGGTAGAAAAAATAAAAATAAGGCAATAAAAAATTAAAAACATGAATAGAAAGATTCCACATGATTATCGCTGGTCCAAAGTTGTTAATTTCTTAAGAAAAGTAAAAGTACTCCCCGTCTTAAAATGTTAAGGTAAAAAATTTCAAAAAAATAT
Organism: Crotalaria pallida; assembly: GCA_037953625.1. Classification (NCBI taxonomy): domain Eukaryota; kingdom Viridiplantae; phylum Streptophyta; class Magnoliopsida; order Fabales; family Fabaceae; genus Crotalaria; species Crotalaria pallida. Next base: position 19,276,596 of record CM075650.1, read on the forward strand.
TGTCATAAATAAAATAAAAATAAAAATAAAAATATTTTTTGAATTTATAATTAAATAATAAATTAAAAATATATTAAACAATTGATATTATAATTGATCGATTTTGAAAGATAATACAATAAATATTCATCTCATTAATTTTAATGACTTTTCAAAATTTGACAATTTGTTTTTGGACGGAGTGAGTAGTACAGTTCATGTAACAGCGTTGACCGCACGTGCTTGGATGGATCCGGCCGGAAACAATCAGGAGACACAAAATTTAAATTTAAAGAAAGGTTAATATATTAAAAAAAAAAATTCTCTTAACCTCAATCATAATGGTTAAGGATAAGCATCCAAAAATGGATAATTTTTCTTCGAAATTGATACATTGAAGAAAAAAACTTATTCATTTTGAGATTTTTATCCTCATTAAAAATTCCTAAAAAAAATATATTTTGATAACTTGGATCCTAACAACAGTTTCTTAAAATATATTAAAAAAAATTAGTTAGTATTGAAAAATTTGGTTCAAGAGCTATAATACAGTTAAATCCATATTTATCAATACAAAATAATTTTTTACTCTTTCAATCAATGATATATTTGTTATAGCATTTTTCTTATAAAAATAAGAATTAAAATATGACAAATGTTAACAAGATCATAAGTGAAAGCATTAGTGCAAGCTAAACATTTAAGGCTTAAAGGATGCGTAGAACTGAGAGTTTCCTTTGCCAAATTATTCTAATTATTTATGCATGTCTTATTTCAGTGGATCAGAACATTAACTTCTTTTATTTTATTGGTATGTGTGATTCGGTTAAATATGATTTATAATAAGAATTAGAAGGAGTAGCTCTTGTTAGCATTTTACTTCGTTCGGTCCCTAATATAAGCACCATTTGGTCAGTTTTACTCCTTTAAAAAAAGTATGTAAGTTAGTTATTTGTATTGGAATTTTAAATTTTAAATGTATATTTATCAATTTATCCTTTTGATCATCTAGTCATTAATTAGTGTTTTTTTTTAAATTTTAAATCCAAAATTATTTCCCGCCCATTTTTAAAAAACACGGAAGAATCAACCCCTGACCCATCGTCTTCTTGTTCTACGGAGTACTAATTAAAGTAGAAGCTTTGCATTCCTCATATAGCAGTAATTAAAGTAGAAGCTTTACATTCCCCTTCCATTGTCTTCTTGCTCTCTTGTTCTACTCATTGTCTCTTCATATTGCAAAAAGCAAAATTATTCTTGTTGAAGCCATTAATCATTTTGTTGATATAAATATGGTATCATTTGATTTAAATGAATTGCCATGTGAAGATGAGGAAGAATATCAAAGAGAAAGAATTGTCATGGAGTATTATATGGTGGGTTTTTTCACTGTAGCGATAAGTAAAAGAAACGAGTATAAAAGAACCGAGTATAAAAGAACCGAGTACTGTAGTTGGTTTTTTAGAATTTCATTGTTGAAGTCTTTTAGATTATGTAGCACTAATATAAATGTAGTTAATGGAGTATTTGATAAATAGATTACTTAATCTCTTCTTCTTTTCTCCACAAACATAATAGAGTATATTAAATAGGGTTAGTTTTGTAAAGTTTTAAAAGAGGTGGTTATATTTATGACCAAAAATTTTGGTCAAATGATACTTATTTCAGGGATCGGAGGGAGTATCTTGTTTAGTATTCCCTCCGGTCCTATTTATAAGTCATATTTTAGAAGAATTCTCCAGTTCTATTTATAACTTATTTTATATTTTCTAGGAGACACTACTTATTGTTTTTTCTTCTCTTATTTGTCATTTGTTTATTAATGTGAAACAATATATTTATAAAATTCTCAATGCAAATTAAATGGGTAAAATTGTAATGTTAAAAATACTTTTTTCAAGTTTCAAAAAATGTAACTAACCTCTTGATGTGTGTGATATGATTGAATGTGATCAATAAAATTTAGCAATGTCTTCAGAGTTTAGACATGAACTCACAAACTAATAAAACAACTAAATCTCATATATTATTTATTTTGTTTTCATATTTAATATTTATTTCTTCATTAACCATCATTAATATACTCCACTGACTATTCTTTCATCCATTTACATTACTCCAGTAACCAATTTTCGATTTATCATGTAAACCATAAATGATAAAATAATTATTAATTCTCATTGAATTTCTAAAATGATATTTCCTATGTTCCTTATTATCTGTTTTTTTTTAGAATTTTTTCCCTATTAATTTGTTGCATTTAGAAGTTTATGAGTGTAATAAATGATTTTTCATGTTTATCGTATTTAATATGATATATTGATTTAAGTAATTAGTGAAAAAATATAACAGAGAAAGAAAATGTATGTTAGGGAAAATATAATTAATTTATTAAAAATCAACATAGTTATTACATTTTTTGAAAGATGTTATTTCAATGGACAGATAAATAGGAATGGAGGAGTAACTAAATAATCATTTCGTTCCTAAATATCAGCACTAGTTTTGGATCTTGACTTGATCCTTTTTATAAGCTCTTATCTTAATTTTCAATGACATTAGTGTTAAGACTGGAATTAAAATCGATAGGAATGAGTGGCTTTGACGACATATGTGATATCGATGGTGGATGAACTTGTATCTAAAAATACGAAAGTGACCCCGACGAGTATGTACTTGCGTCAAAGTAGAAAGTAGACCGTGATTTGGCAAATGCTGGTTTTGTGTCGAATGTTGTATGCACAGTTATCAAGGAGAGTCAAAAGAAATTGGTGCCTTTAAATGAAGGAGTTATTCCATTGAATAAAATTAAGGCATCATTAATGTCAAACCCAACAATCATGGCAGAGGCTTACTATAAAAGTATGACCTTTATGTTAATTTTTCCTATGCCTAGATCAGTTAAAAATATAATGTTCTCATAAATGAATTGAGTTTTGTATTGGTATGAATTATTGGAGAAAATGAAAGACAATTTCAATGTTGCGAGAATGCAAATAGATCCACAGTCTTGGAATCGGTGGTTTGGGGTCTAGGTATGTGGAATTATAAATCGTACTAATAAGAAAGAATAGTGTTCTGGATCTTTTTTATTTAAGGGTGATGATTATGCAGAGATTATGAGGGTTAATTGGGTTCGTAAGCTTAATGAAGTTATGGTCTCAAGTTCTACAGATAATACGAATGAAAGAATACTGCGTATTACTTTTATTGCAGACAGGTGCGCCCCTTGATAGTGAATGAGAACGCCCTTTAAGATGTACAAATACTACAGTTGATTACTCCTGACAGGTGCGCCCTTGGTAGTCGATGGGGACGCCCTTTTAACATGTACAAATACTACAGATGGCTATGAGGAGATAATAGCCATTACTTCTATTGTGGCGGTACGCCTTTTACTACAGGGGCTAAGGCCATGACTTAAGAAAGCAAGTTCACGGAGGTAGTGGTTAAAGAATGTATACAATGGTTACGTTTTATGCCGCTTGAGCTGATTGAGCTGGTTCCGACAGTTGAAATTGTTGTCTTGTAGTTAAGTTTGAAGAGGGCAGAAGGCGTGCGCTCTGCACCTTTTCTTCTTCTTCTTCTTCGTGTTCCTCCTCTAAGCTATAGAGGATGGAGCCTTATGCTTCTTGTATGGTGTTGCTATTGCTCTGTTGTGTTCTTGTTGTTGGGATGATTGTTGGAGGCGTGCGCTCTCTGGTGCACCTCCTTCTTTGTGTTTCTCTCGGGTTTTATCTCTGAATTCTTGGAAGAACAATATTTCATGTGTTTCTGGTTGCTTTTGTTGCTCTCTGAGTTGATCATCCATTTCTTGATGATGTCTATGGAGGACGGAGCTTCCTCTTTTATAGTGTACCCTTTGTTCATTGGTCCTTGCTTATTCTTGCTTTACCCACCGGTCCATGGCACTTTTCCACCTTAGTTGTTGTATATTCCCTCTTTATCAAGTACCCTTTTGTTTGTTTCCTCTTTTTGGCTTTGTCATTAATGGATGCAGGAGGAGAGGGGTGCAAGTCTTGCCATTCTTGGCTTTGCCTTGGGAAGGACTGAATGAAGTAAGCAAAGATTCCTCTTGGACAGCTGGTTGTCTTTGCCTGGGTGTGTGTGCGCCCTGGGATGGGTGCGCCTTCGTTCATAGCTTTGGTACTTCTGGACGCTTTCTCCCTCGCCATGGTTACTTTCTTGAGTCTTATAATTATTGTAGTGTTTCTGGTGATATTTTCTCTCTCCCTTGGCCACGTTGATAGGATGCTTTATATTTCTTTGGGGAAGACGTGCAGAAGAGGACGCTCTTGCACTGGAGGTGTTCGTCACATGCTCCTTCTAGCTTATTATTTGTTCGGTGGACTTGGCCACTATAACGGGTTTGGGCCTTGTCATGTAATTGGGCCTTGCTAATGGATCACTAATTTTTGGGGTATCAACAAAAAGCAAATCAAATTTCTTTAAAAGAGGTCTTCCATTTAGTTCTTATTAGTTGAGGTCTAGGTATGGGAAATTATGTTTCTCTGTTGAAGGAAACACTTTTCGTTTGTTGGAATATTTCAACCTTAATGAAGTTTTCTAAAAATGAGTTGTGGTTGTTTCGACAAGGTAACAGACAGGTGGCTCAGGAAGCTCTAATAACTTAGAACTTACAACTTAAAGAGATACCTCAAGTCCCTATATCATACAAATCCTTGTTGTAAAACAACCAAAGGGTTAGCTTGACCATAATAATAGAAAATGGAATGCAAGACCCGGGACATTTTATTTAGAAGTGGTAAGAGGAGCCAATATCTAATGTGTCGAATGTCCCCTTGACAGAATGATAAGAGAGTTAGAGGTTGGTCTGTCGAATCGAGGTAGTTGATAATCTCTCCCTCCTGAATTGACCAAGTGTTAAAAGGGAAACAATATGAAAAGGAGAAGTTCCATGATCTTGAATAAAAGCATGATTAAAGATTTCGTCGAAGATCATGTCGAAGACTCCTATAAAGGTTGAAGGGAATTAGATGTCGGAGCTAGATGTCGAAGACAGAACATACAGTTATAATTTTAAAAGTTTCAAATTTAAATGTAAGGCATATATCAGTCATCCATGCGTCGATAGATTACATAGGCAATTATTTGTAAATTTTTCTATAAATAGGAGAATCATTTGTGTAATTCGGGTTGAAACCTAGTTAATTCTTAACATCTCATCGAGTATATTAATGGAAAACACCTTGTAACTTCTGTTTTCATTCAATAAAGTCTTTACTTTTTCTGCAAGTTTACATTCAAACACCTTACATTTCCAGTTATTTACATTGCATGTTTTTGTCTTTTATTTCCTGTATTTATTTCTTTCATCTTTTAATTTTAAACATTAGCCTTTAAATTCGTGACACAGGATTATCATAGAAACTTGTTATAACATGTGTTGCATGGGTACTCCATTTAGGCTGCCGTAAGCGTACCGGATATGTACCGGGTACGGGTACGGGTACGGCTCGGGTACGCCTACCCAAACATTAAAATAAAAATGGGTACGATAATGGGTATTTTCGGAGTACTTTGTTGGCTAAGGTACCCACACATTGGGTACGGTTGAGGTTAAAATATAGAAAAAAGGATGGGTTTATTTGTCTTTTTACCCATTTTTTTCAAATTCTTTTCCTTTTCTCAAAGCCACATAGTCTACTCATCTCCTTTTCAGTTTTCGCGATTTCTTTTTATTTCTACTCACTTCTAAGAACCTTAGTCCCAAACTCCTTGCTCTTGGCACAAATCTCCGCCGCTCTCCGCCCTTGGTTTGCTGGTCTACGCTACTCCCTCCGTCTTAGTCGTTGCCTCCTCTCGTCGGTTCTCTGGTCTCTGCTCCCTCCGTTGCCGTGGTCCCTGCTCGCTGCTCTCTTCATTGCCGGTGGTCCCTACTCGTTGCTCATCCCTTTCGCTATAACGTGTTGGCTTCCCCTTCTCTATGGTATGCCCTTTTGGCCTTTCACTTTTGCTACGGTTTTTTAATTTTCTTGCCTCATGACTGTAGTACTCCTTTGTTGTGGTGCTCACACTCTTACATCCTCATAAAAAAAAAATAAAATAAAATTGTTTGTTGTGAATTTGTGATAGAATAGTGAATATTATCTTGCTTTATTGATCATCATATTAAAGAAATTAAAAATTCCTATGAATTTCAATTTGTTGATTTTATTTTTATTTTTGTAATTATTTTTATTTTATAAATATATATAAACGTACTCGTACCCTGATTTTTTTTGAAAATGTTGTGCCCGTACTTGTACCCGTACCATACCCGTACACATGCAACCCTAGTTACTCCACCGGTCCTATTTATAAGACCTTTTTGGATTTTTATTTTGGTCCTATTTATAAGAGCTCTTTCCAATTTTCAATAACATTTAATTACTTCTTTCGACTAACACCCATATATATATATAAAGTCAACACTTTTTAGAGTTTCAATGATAATTATACGTAGGGTAGTTTTGAAAAAGTATATCAAATTTTCACATGGTCACTAACAAATTTATCCACTCTCCTTGGTGAGAGTGAAAAACTTCAAAAAAGTGTTATAAATAGGATCGGAGGGAGTATAACTAACTCATTCAAAGTCTATCATGTAAACACATCACTTTGACTGTTAAATATTTTTTATTATAAACAATTACTTATTTTTGTTATTAAACATCCATATTTGCTTAATATTTTTATCTCAACAAGAATTTTAAAAATTATTTTAAGAACCTATAATAAATGTTTCTCTCTGATTTTTATTATAAGCTTCATTTCTCACTAAAAAGATTTATAACAAGGACGGAATGGAGCATGAATTCTAATACATTGTCAATGCACACCATTGATTTCTTTCACCGTAGATTCTAGGCAATGGCACCGGGGATAGATGATGGGTCTTTCTCATCTGTTTCCCACTTTGAAAATGAATGAGAGATTGAGATGGATAGGACCCACCACCAACTCCTCTTTTGGACCTTTACAGTAACTCTTGTTTTGTCGTGTTGTACTTTTCCTTTTCCATCCCACCTCCAACCAATCCCTACCCTTCGATTCACGAAACCTTGTTTGACTTTCCTTCCCACTGCACCCCTCTCTCTTTCCTCTCTCCTCTCTTTTATAACCTTCCCTTCCCCCCTCTTCCTTCTTACTCTCCTCTCACCACCATAAACCAAATCCTCTTCCTTTCTTCTCTCTCTCTTCTGATGGCTTTGGATCTTGCTCCAAGGTTGAAGAATACTACTAATATGGAAGACCATATGGCGTTGCAAGAAGCTGCTTCAGCTGGATTGAAGAGCATGGAGCATCTCATTCGACTCCTTTCATCTCAAACTCAAACTCCTCCTCTTCCAAACAACAACAACAACAATTTTAACCTCAACAACCTCGACTGCTCCGAAATCACTGATTTCACTGTCTCCAAGTTTAAAACAGTCATCAACTTGTTGAACCGTACCGGCCACGCGCGCTTTCGTCGTGCACCTCCCCAACCACCACGACTCGAAGTCAAACCCGAACCCCTTCCAGAAACACAAAAGCAACTAACCCAACAACACCATCAACAACAACACCAACAACAACAACTAGGTTTGACTCTAGATTTTTCCAAACCAAATACTATTATGAATAACGCAAAGTCAAACAAGGATGATACTCTAAGCCTGTCTACAACTACTTCCTCCTTCATGTCAACCATCACCGGAGAAGGCAGCGTTTCAGATGGTAAAATAGGACCCTTTCTTGCTCCACCTCCGGCTCCGGCTCCGGCTGTCTCTGCCGGAAAGCCACCTCTATCTTCTTCTCACCGGAAAAGGTGTCATGACGCCACCCTTTCCGGTAAAACCTCGTCCTCCTCCAGGAATTGTCATTGCTCAAAGAGAAGGTATTTATTTTTTACTAGCTATTAGTACTAATTTCTAATACTCCCTCCTGTTCTATTTATAAAATCCTGTTCTATTTATAAGATTCTTTTGAAAATGAGTATTTTTTTTTTTTTATAAAAAATAATGAGCGAGTTCACTGTAAAACTAATACTGTAGAAATTAAATATAATTGCCTATAATGAGTGAGGGTTTTTGTTAAAATTTTTTTAGCAGGAAATCACGTGTGAAAAGAACGATCCATGTGCCGGCGATAAGTTCGAAGATCGCCGATATACCGTCGGACGAGTACTCGTGGAGAAAGTATGGTCAAAAGCCGATCAAGGGTTCACCCTATCCACGGTATTATTCTATTCTTGTTTTGGAATAGGTTAATGTCAAAACTCAAAACACAACACTGATTTCAGTCTTTGCTTTTTATCTGTGTATAAATAGAAAATAATTGAAAAATAAAGGTAAATGATTATTAGTCAAATACGTACTCAAATGGAAAATATATCTGTATGTGGTGGTAACTGGTAAATGATTGATTATTAGTCTATCTAAATTAGTAAGATCTTGAAAATAACGATTTTGGTTAAGGTTAATTTGACATCACTTGCTAATAACAATAAGGAACTCATTGATCAACTGGTACAGTGGTACGGATCGAGCTTAATCTGTGATTTCGGTTTCTAATTCTTTGAAAATGTATAGGAAGATTCGTATGCAGTGATTTTATCTGGCTGAAACATTAGCTCAAACGTTATTCAAAGATTTAAAAAAGAAATGGTTAGTATGATTCTCCTCCGACGATGATGTACAATATAAGAAAGAAAAATATATTTTTATTGGATTAAAATATATAGTAAGCAAAAATGAACTATTTTTTTTATTTTGTTTATTTTTGATGTTTTTTTCTTCTAAAACATCCATAAGAAATTATTTTCTTATTTAATTTTTGTTTTACTTCTAATGTTATTTTTCTAAAATACTTTTATTTTTTTTAAATTTGAGAAAATTTAATAATCAACTAATATCTTTAATAATCGCAATTTAAAAGCAATTTTAATATTTTTCTTATGTTGTAGATCTATCTTAGTGGTTTCTTTTAAGATTGAGGATGAAAAAAAATTAAGTTTTATATAAAATATATTTATAATGTTATCTAGTGCTGCTCTAATGATATTGGTTAATGAATTCATTAAAAAAACTTAATTGAAAATTTAAGTCCACTAATTTTCAATGTTTTAAATTCAATATTTTTTAAAATAAAATTATTTTTTTTTCTTAACCAATGTCTTAATAACAATATTTAATATTTAAAAAAATATAATATAAAAAAATCAAAACGTTTTTTTGAATAAAAGACATCTATTTTAAAGTTCTCAAGGCTTGTGGTTAAAAAAAAAAAAAAACACCTAATATCTTTAAATATATTAGAAATATGTTTAATAACCTTTATTATTTCACTTTCTGCAGCGGCTACTACAAGTGCAGCACCGTAAGAGGATGCCCAGCAAGGAAGCACGTGGAGCGAGCACAAAACGATCCCAAGATGTTGATAGTGACCTACGAGGGTGAGCACCAGCACGTGCAACCGTGTTTACCGGAAACCGTCTCTGCCGGTGTCAAGTTCAGCCTCAAGTCAAGCTGAGTCAAGCGGTGGCGTGCGTTGATTGGAACACTGAGTCATTCATCCACATGTGGCCGTTCCGGTAATGGGGATCCCCACGTGGAGGAGCAGCGTCAAAAGCAAAGTACGAGTTCTCCTTTACATTAATTGGAGGGAGAAAATTCCAAAAAAGTCAACTCTTTTGACGGAGTCGTCTAAAGATTTAATGAGGTCTTTTGTGTAAATTTGTCCGCAAAAGAAATTGTAGCACTCGAAAATGGAATATGAATAGTAATTTTGTTCTTTGTCGGCAATTATTTTTATTTGAATAGGTATAAGGAGAACTTTAGTTCAAAGATTAGATTCTTGGTGTCTAAAGAAAAGTTGAATTCCGTGCAAAAGTCAAGGGTACAGGTAGGATGGAGGAAACTCATGGAGGTGGGGTGGGAATAAGTGTTCTTCCTCCCTCCTATATAACCTTTTTAATAAATTTTAATATAATAAAAAAATTGATTAATTTAATTAATTAATTTTATTGAAAATGTGAATATTTGATATGAACTTTCAAAATTATTTTTATTAATAGTATTAAGAATCTAAAAATATAATTAAAAAACTAAAACACGTAGAATAGATAAAAGGAAAAGGATCTTACTTACATAAGGACACTTGTTATTTACTTTCTCGAGAATTTAAAAAAAATCATTTTTTTTATAATTTTTAACCACATTTAATTTTTAACAAGTGTTTTAAAGACATTTTTAGCATTTTTCAAAAAGAAAAAGTTTAAAAGATATACACCCTTCGCAATTATATACAAGATCCTTTTGAAATTTTTGTTTTATTCTTATATATGGTATAAGATCCTATACCAATTTTTAATAACAATTAATTATTTTATTTTTTTTACAAATATATCTATTTACTTTTTAAATTCTCAATACTATTAATAGAATGATTTTGAAAATACATATCAAATGCTTACATTTTCAATGTTAATAATTAAATTAATCAACTTTCTTGACTAATATGAAATCTTAAAAATAAATGGTATTGCTAACAAGTATCCTTAGTACTCTAAGAACACTTGTTAAAAGTTTTCTTAGTAAGAAAAAACATCATAAATCTCTATTTATTTTTCTCTCAAAAATATAAAAAGTTATAGGAGTATTAATTTTCCAAGAATTTTTTATCACTAGATCCTTGTTGAAATTTTTCAAAAATAAAAATTTATATAGAGGGAAGAAGGGAGTAGAATGGAGTGAATATTATTGGGTGATGGTAGATTAGGAGTGGACGAGTGGGGGAGGAACAGGTCAATGGCTATTATTAGTGATGGGTCCCCTCGCCAGCTATTTCTAATCTGAGGGATTATTCGGTCTTCCCTTCTCTTTCTTTGACTTAGATAAGGTGTCGTGTTCCTACACTCCAATGAAGTTATTATTTCTGGTTAGAAAATGGTACTCCCTCTGATTCTAATCTATCCGTTTTAAATTTTTTAATATGTTTTAAAATATTTATTTTTTTAAAAACCGTGAGAGTTGTTATGAATAATTTGTATTTATCTAATAAATGGATGACTCTATTATAATTTGAGTTTATCCATACTTTAAGTTTATTTTTTGTTGAAACAAATTCATGAAAAAGTTTTATCTTTTCCTGTAAAATATATTGTAAACTTGACCCAAGAAGTGAAATACAATTTCTTCCTCCTTCTCTTTTCTCGCTCAATCTCTTATGTCTTCTTATTTTCATTAATTCATCATAACACGTTATCAACACGATAACTTTCGTTTATAAAAAGAAAAGAATGATGTTAAATTAAAGCAAAACGAGGTAAGAGGTGTGGAAGTATGCATAATGTCTTCAACAAGTAAGTATAAACTCAATATCAATGTTTTAATTTTGTATAATCCCATATATTAATATTATTTAATAAAGTTCCCATAAATGATTTTAGAGGAAATATTATATGATTTAAGACTTGTGAATTATATGAGATCAATTTTATTTTGGAAATTTTTTTTTAAAACCAATTTTCGTTTTTTTTTTTAATTTTGGTTTAATACATATGATTTTCGAATCAAATTATTTTGAAGAAATTCATTCCTGAAATCATGGGGCTTTTATAGAGCATAATGACACAAATATTTGGACACCTAAATCGTCTCGTTTTCGTTACGTATTGAAGAAGAATTTCGATTTTGAAATCTGAAAAATTAGGGTTCATTGAACTGCGTTTCTTTGACATAAAATTCGCATGAATCAATTGATAAAAATTGGGCCTTTTGACTTTAACACTTCAGAAATCGTTTTTCAAACAAAACCCACATACAATTCTGTTTTAAAACCATAAAAATTTTGATCGCTCCTTACCTTTGCCCGCGATCCATTTCCGCTTTAAAATCCACATGAAATCGTTGCAATGATTCTATTGTCGGTGTTGTGTGCATTAAAATCCTGTTTCTAATTGACTCCCAATTCGAATTGCTTTTGAAAATAAATGAAAACAAGCCTTTTGAACGCGTTAATGGCGGAACCCGGATTGCAGACCCGTTTTTTGCACATGGGTCGCGGGTTTTGACTGCCAAAGGAAGAAGATGAACAGTTCCACATAAAAAATAATAAGAAAAAAAAAGGGGGCAATTGTTCTCATCGACCATTGTTCTCCCGTAGCAACCGCTAGGATGATCTACTATGCCTTTATTCTTAAAATCACTATGTAACATTAATTATATTGTTAAAATTGAATACGCTCAAAAGGTAGTGATTTGATGCATCAATTTATACTGTTATTGTGCTATTGTTTTTCATTAAAATGGTTATAATTTCCAATGAATATTTTCTATATTAATCTTATTAAATTAAATTTTTTTTTAAAGTATCAATAAGTGTAGATATATTTCTTATATTGGTTGGATGAAGAATAAATGGTAGCACTAAACTGTGATAAAAATCGTTTTCCTTTTTACATATGAATGCTTGTATGAGTACGTAAGCGAGTTTGTTTGTGTGTGTATCGCTATGCAACACAAAATAAAAGGCAAATGAGTAATAAAAATTAGAATTGGAGATATTTTGATTGAATGTTTGTTTCTTTTGTATTTCAACACAAAACAAAAGGCAAATGAGTAATAAAAAATTAGAATTGGAGATATTTTGATTGAATGTTTGTTTCTTTTGTATTTATTCCTGTATGTGTCTATACTAGGAAACTAGCTTGCTTTATTTTTTTTCTTTGCAAAATTAAATTCTATAAAACGAAGACAGATTTTGATCATTCAAGGAAGCATCAAATAACTTAGGGCATCCACAACGAAGTCTTGAAAGAGTATTGTGCAGAGTCTTAACATCAGATTTTCTTTAAGTCTCTATCAATCTTCAAAATATTGTGGAGTCTTAAGTTGAGTCTCATATTTTAAATACTCAACTTAAGACTCTTTGAGTCCCAATTATTTTTGATCATTCTCTCTTGTTGTCCTTACTCCACATCACGTTAATAATACATAAATACTTAAATAAATAAAGTAACATATGAATTAATAAATAATAACAATAGATAATAAAAAAGGAATAACAATAATATACTTGTATATATAAATAATAGATGAAAAAATTCATATTTTTAACTTGAATAATAATTATGTTGGAATACAAGTGGGTAAGAACAAATACCTAGAGGGGGGGGGGGGGGATGAATAGGTATGTAGTGAGGCAATGCCAAATTTTTCGCTTTTCAAAAGATTAGAATTGATTAAAACACTTAGAACAATTTTTGATATATTTATCTGGTTGATTTAATTAATTAAGTCATTGTTTGATCAATTAAATCAGGATTTAATTGATTAAATCAGTCAATTAATCCGAGAGCTAAATAATAAAAAAATCAATCTTTATGGTATATATCTTTTTGCACACTCAACCTAGACGATATTCAGCAATCATTTACCATTGTTGAATCACAAACCAAACTCTTAAAAATATTCGCTTTTAGTTTTATATAAATCGTTTACCGAAAATCACCGTTTTCACAAAAACGTAAACTAAATGTGTAATGTAAAAGAGAAAGGGATAGAGATACGACACAGAGATTTATACAGGTTCACTCTCAAACTTTGAGAGCTACATCCGGTCCCCTCTATCACAATAGAGAGATTTTCTTCACTAAAGATTAAAAATCCTTTGATTACAAGATTTGTGTAACAGCCCGATTTTCATAACATAAAATAATCATTTATTTTCTATTTAAGTTGCTAAAAATGAGACAATAAATTTTTTTTTAAACATGAATATGTTGTGATGCAACAACTTTGCCTTTCACTGAAAACCGAGTTGTCACTAAATTACTTACTCACTTACTTGAATTTCTAAAACATTCATCATTGTAAAATAATTTAACTTCGAGTCCATTACAGTTCATTATATTACATCAAAAGGACTCATACAGTTCCAAAAGGTTTCATCATCACAGTTCTCTAAAATAAAAGTACTAAACATGACAAAATTAAAAATAAGCTGAATTACATAAATAGTTCATTGCTCAGGTAATCCTCAACTGAGATATAGATCCTAGACACAAGAGAATAGCTCCACCACTAATATGGTCTGACACAGTACTCCTCCTAATCAATCACCATACTACCCTATCCACTGAAGTCGGAATCGGATAAATACTCCTCTTCCATCACTACATCCTCATCATCTAAGTCCATCCAATTCTCCTCCCCTCCGGCGCCTCAAATGGTTGCTGCAAAAAGTCATCCTCGAAAGGTTCTGGCAGCACCGCTGCCAATGATACTGGCTGCCCTCCGAACTCATGCTGCTCTCGCGGTCCTCCATTTTGACGACCCAACTTTCTATTCTTAATAAAATACTTATATCCGAAAATACGACTATTTTTTTTTTCCTTTTTCTTTCCATCATAAGTCAAGTCATCATCATTTTCAAATCTTGCGGAAAACATTCAAAGACATCATGAAGGAAAACATCAAACTTCATGTTTCATTTCATAATCAAAGAGTACATTTTCCATTACATCATAGTAACAACTAAAACATAAAAAGAAAACTTAACTTAGGACTCTAGGTCATTACACTATATTACATATATTACAACAAAACATATAACAACCTAGAGCATATGGTTCATAACTCCAAAATGAAAATAGTAAAGGTAATAGAAACCTGATATGTTATAGCATCCACATTCCATTCACAAGAATTCAACTTAGTCGTCAGTTCCCCACTGACTTCCAGTTGAATTCTCCATGGGATCGTCATCCACCACTCGAGTGTCATTTTCCACTGGGTCCTCATCCTCAATGGGGTCCTCCTCCTCCTCCTCCTCATCCTCCTCATGTGCCGCACATAAACCGGAGTCCTAGGCTGGACTCTGGGGGAAGGATTAGGGTGAGTGGGAATTTCAAAAATTACTCTTTCAGCAGCGGGTGCAGGACTCGGTGGAAGTGATCGTCTAGTAAAACGACGTGGTGGTGGTGGAGGGGTTCCATGGCAAAAAACATAATTCGGAGGAATGTGCATAACAACAATAATGCAAGTACATATGCTCAAACTATTTTAACTCTTGTTTCGTTTCGTTAGTGATATGATGCATGTCTACTTCTCATTCATGCTTCTCGGTTCGACATCCTTTCGGGATATTCATATAACTATATTTTCATCGAACCGGAGTGATTGCATATCAAGCATCACGATTGATTGGAAACTAGTCTTCATAGCATCCTGTGCCATGGATATTCTCAGTCATCATAGCATCTTGTGCTATGGATATTCTTCTAACCTAAACTAGTATTCCAAATCAAATCGGAGCAACTCCCTTCACCATGCATGATAATGTCACAAAAGGAACTCATTTTATTCTTTCATTATTCCCATAAGCATTCTTGGCAATACCTTGCCGGATACTTCATCATTCCATTTTTCTATTTCCTTTTTACTTTTTCTTTAGCTGGTGATGAAGCTTTCAGAAATTCCATCAGCGGCCTAGCCACTTTGTGATGGGTTTAACTATTTTCTTTTAACAATTTCAATAAAAGTCCATCAACGGCCCAACCACTTTGTGATGGTTTTAGAAATAGTATATAATTAATTATTTAGTGATCCATCGGGGCATAGCCTCCTATTAATGGTTATTGCAACGACCCCATTGGGACTCCTATAGGGAAATAATCAGCCAAGTGAATAAAAACTTTCACTGGGACATCTATAGGATAAACATCGACCAAATGGGTGTACGCACTTCCGTTGGGACTCCTGTAGGGAAATGATCAACCATTGAATGAAATTCCAGTAGGACACCTCCAGGATAGTTATCAACCAAACGGGATTAAGTTATGCCACTGGGTGAAATCCTCATAGTGGTCTTTAAAATTTAGCCATTAGGATATTAGACGAGTTAATTTCTAAAAATTTAAGGAAATAAGTGTTTTTATGAAATTTGCTCAGAATACTCACTATTTCATGAACTACTCGAGTAGTTCATGCAAAAATACTCGAGTCCTTGAAGAAATACTCGAGTCGTTCTTAACTTTCCAGAATACTCGAGTCTTTCTTGAAATACTCGAGTCTTTTTGCTGCAACAACACCAGTTTTTCTGCATTTTTAGCACCAATTCGTATTTCTTGCTTAATTACTCCATTCCTTTGCAAAACAGAAACTTAAACACATAAAATAAACATGTTACAACATTTAAACGCAACTGAAATAACATAAAACAATATCAAATCACAGATTGCATACAAACTAGAAAAATGTCCACTTTAAACTATGAATTTCATTTCTACTTGATTTTAAGTTCGAAACACAATCCAGTGAGCATTATTAGGTTCATTTGAACTTGTTTGAATATTAAAACCATGAGTTTCTGACCTCCAAGTCAGGATCCCAATTCAAGTTGCATCCCTCTTTGAACCTTTAATGGTTCCTACATTTCCAGCTTGAAATTACCCATTCTAGTATTTAGATAACTCTTCCCTTACCTCAGAGAAGCTAAAGAAAGGATTGATTGCAAAGAAAAGGTGTTGAAGCAAAACTTCGTTTATGGACTTGTGCAAAAACAGCCGCACTGGCTGACTTTGGCAATTAATTGCACCACGAATAAGACATGAAAAAGGATGAAACAAGTTAGCTTAAGCAACTAGGAAATGCCAACTTTAATCAGTAACAAATTTGGAATCAAAAGGGTTCCTAGATTTACCAAACGGATTCAAGAAAGAAGGGTACTTGATGCTGAATGTTGCTCTGCTTTTCGCAGCTTTAGAACCTCAACTTTGATTGCCTACAACTCGATCTACAGGAGGTTATTTTGAGTGGTTTCTAGTTCTAATTCAAGATTGGAATTAGAACTTCAATTTGTGTTTTGGTTTCGGAAGGAAAGGGTGAGAATTGAAAGAGAACGAATGGATCAAAGTCAGCACCTCAAAACAGAGAAACTTAGGCAGAGATTTGGGTTTGATTGATTTAGATGAATTTGTGGCTCCCCAATTTACCTATTTATAGCCTAAGATTACCCTCCTTCGAAGTAAAGTCCAGCTCTGTGCTTGGAACCAAAAGAAAACGCGTTTTGGTGCGGAATTGAGTCAAAAACCGACTTATACACACACAACTACTGCTCGAACTACTCGAGTATTCCCTAGAATACTCAAGTATTCCAACCAAAAATTCAAATTTTCTAACTGCTAGTTACGATACTCGAGTCTTCCCTCAAATACTCGAGTATTTCAACCAAATTTCAGAAAATTCATTATTTTATTCAATATAATAATATTATTCTTTAAATATCTAATTTCATTTATTTATTTAAAAATATATGATCTTACATCCATCCTGATAATCGCAAAGAATGATGTGTCCTATATGAATATCCCTAGCTGTCCCCCTCATATCGCTATAGGATGTGCATCTACCCGTTGCAATACCGGTGTAACCCAATACGACAACATGATAGGAGAGAGGTCAGCATTCCAGAAGTACAACAGTAACATAACAGTCTAATGATAACTCAAAGTAAAAGAAGATAGGCAGAATAATTTATGAAGCTAGATTCCAAATATTAACAGATATTAAACATGTATAGGACACATATATAATAACTGAAGACATATAGCAGCAGGTAATCATGATGTGCATGTAACAGTTATTTACAATTCATAAAACATCATTTCTTATACTATCAAAGATTCACATCATATTCTTTGGAAAATTCTCATGATATAATGCTTAATTCTTACAGGGAATTTCAATCTCTTCCATAACCGCATTATGCTCAAGGTTCTCATAGACCTGTAGGTTTCTATGTTTTGATGCTAACAACCTTTCTCCAAGCAACAACATTATCAACAAGGAAGCTATCTCATGAAGAATAGAATTAGGATTTAGTTTGATTCTAATGCAATGTAATATTTAATTTTATGCAATGCATATCATGAGAGTGGGTAGCTTTAGGTGATCTTAATGAAGCTTATAATAATGTTTGATTAAGAGTGAAGAAAACTTAATCTTGATTATAATAGCTCATATTAAAGTTATTGTGAAAATCCATTTGAAAAACTTTGTTTTTAGTCCATATCTGATCAGGTCACTCGAGTAATGAGTTTGCCTTTACTCGAGTAATGTGTGTTGTTATAGGTTAATCGAGTAATGAGTTATTCGTCACTCGAGTAACGTATTTCAACATGTGTTAATCGAGTAGTGTGTTACACTTCACTCGAGTAACTTGAACAGTGGCAGAAAAATTATAAAAGGACTTCATTTTTACATGAACAAGGTTACACACTCTTTTACAATTTTCTATTGAGCAATACACTTTCATTTTTCAAGAGCTATTACACACTTCCTTTGAGAAATCAAGATTCAACAAATTTCTTCTATTCTTCACTCAAGATTAATCATTGTTCTAAGTTTTCTTTGAGATCAATATTTTTTAGTTCTTAATTGTGTTGAAGCTTTGCAACAAGAGGTTGCACATTTCAAGAGTTCAACAAAGGTGAAGAATTTCACAAGCAAGTCTTTGAAGGTTTATCAAAGCAAGATTGAAAAGGATTTGGTTGGAAGCATCTTCAACAAATCAACAAGAGAAGACGGAAATTCAATTGGGTTAGAATTTCAAAGTGTTTGGTACACACTTTGAAGAAGGGTTAAGATAGGATAGCTTTGTGAGACAGTTGCATCTTAAACATTGTAATTCTAACAATTGAATTTGTCTAGTAGAAACTCTTTATCATTTTGATAAAGGGGACTGGATGTAGCTTTCAAGTGGGTGAAAGTGAACCAGGATAAAATTACCGTCTTCATTGTTTCTTTTCTTGTTTGCATTAATTCAAGAACAATTGAATTTTAGGTTAGAATTGGGGTTTTTCAATTCATTATCAATTGACCTAAAATTGGTTGGTAAATTTACTTGAAATTGTTCATAGCATTCATACATAGTTTGTTGAATCATCATAGTATTGCGATTCTAAAAGAATTCTCATCAAAACTCATTTACTATTCGATTTTTACCCAGATTACTCGAGTGAATTGTGGATTACTCGATTAATCTGAAAGCTGTTTTGAACTTTACTCGAGTGAGTCTTCTGATACTCGAGTGAAATAAAATTTGCTTGCGTAATACTCGATTAAAAGGTATTTTACTCGAGTAACCTGACTTGTTTTTGAAAGAAAATTTATTTTCTTAAAATCATTCTCTACGGTGATCGAAATATCTGTACTAAGGCTCCAATATTCTATTCACCCCCCTCTAGACTATATTGAGCTTCTTGTTGGTTTCCAACAAGTGGTATCAGAGCTCGGACGAAAAATCCGAGCCTTAAAAAGCTTTTTCGAAAAGATCCTTTTACTTGGAAACAATGGGCTCAATTTCAAATCCTTTTGGTGGTGAAGGAGCTTCCATTAACCGCCCCCACTATTTAATGGTGAGGGATACTCTTATTGGAAGGTCCGAATGAAAATTTTTATACAAGCCATAGATATGGAAATTTGGAACGCCATAGAGAATGGACCTTTTGTTCCACAAACTAAAGTAAATGATGTTGTTTCTGTAAAACCAAAATCGAGTTGGAACGATGATGATAAGAAGAAAGTTCAATTTGATTTAAAAGCGAAAAATATCATCACGTCCGCTCTTTCATATGATGAGTTCTTTAGAGTGTCTCAATGCGTTGATGCTAAACAAATGTGGGACACACTACAAGTCACACATGAGGGCACGTCTGAGGTTAGAAGGGCTAGGTTAAATACACTCATGCATGAATATGAACTCTTTCGTATGTTACCTAATGAAAATATAGGTGACATGCAAAAGCGTTTCACACATATTATAAATCATCTTTCGGCTCTTGGTAAAGTACTAACAAATGGTGAAGTTGTTAATAAGATTTTGAGATGTCTTAGCAGGGAATGGCAACCTAAGGTGACGGCCATTATGGAAGCTAAGGACTTGGACCAAATTGACTTAGCAACTCTATTCGGAAAGCTTCAAGAGCATGAAATGGAGCTTGGGAGGTTATCCATGAATGAAGATGCCGATAGGAAGAAAAAGGGAATAGCTCTCAAATCAACTTCAAAATCCCTTAAGGCACAAGAGGAAAACCCTCAAATGGATGACTCGGACTCCGACATAGATGATGAGACCCTTGGCTTGTTAGTCAAAAAGCTTGGAAGATTCCTTAAGAAAAAGGGTAACTTTAATAGAAATAGACCAAGAGATTCTAAGGACACTCAATCAAGGAACAAGACTAACAAAGAGAATATCAAGTGTCATGGGTGTGGGAAGCTTGGTCACTATAGATCAAATTGTCCAACTAACTCTAAGAAGTCCGAAGGTGACAATTGGAAGCCCAACTTATCTAAAGGCAAAAGGGCTTATATAGTGTGGGATGAACCGGAGAATCAATCCTCATCTAGCTCATCGGAAGATGAAGAACTTGCAAACCTTTGTTTAATGACGAAGCTTGATGAAGAAGAATATTCGAGCATGAAATCAAGTGAAAACGTCAATGAGGTAGATTATCTTTCCGATGCTAGCTCTAGTTCTAATTCCCCCTCATTTAATGAATTGTACAATGTGTATGTAGAGATGCATAAAGAGTTGAAGAAACTTGCTAAAATAAATGTTGAAAGAAAGAATTTTATTATGAAGCAACATGAAAAGATTTTGGAACTTCAAAACTCTTTAGAGGAGCTTAAGCTTCAAAATGAAACACTTGAACTCATTTATACAAACTCTACATGCAATTGCGAATTGAAAACAAATGAGACTCCATCTTGTGAGAATTGCAAATCCTTAGAAAAAGAAGTTTTCAATTTAAATGATCGGATTGCAAGGCTCATGAGAGGAGATACATGCTTAGATCATTTGCTTTCAACTCAAAGGAACAATAGTAATAGATCCGGTCTTGGCTATACCAAACCTAAGAAACGCAATTATCGCAACGTTGGTGTATTTTCTAAGATTAATTTTTCTAAAAAACCAACTTGCCATTATTGTGGGATTTTTGGGCATACCACGAATAAATGTAACATAAAGAAGTTTGGTATACCAAGCGGTGAATATATTTGGATTGTTATGGGGAGCTCACCCCATGCTAACAACAAAGGACCCAAGACAACTTGGGTACCTAAATCAAACAAATAATAATTGTTTTGTAGTTGTGTCTTCGAACCAAGGAACGTAGATGGTACTTGGATAGTGGGTGTTCGAGACACATGACGGGAGACAAAACGCACTTCATTCAACTTACTTCAAAAAGTGGTGGATATGTGACTTACGGCGACAACAACAAGGGCAAAATTCTAGGAGTTGGGAAGATTGGTAACGTATCTAACCTTGTCATAGAAAATGTCCTATACGTAGAGGGCTTAGAACACAATTTGCTTAGTATAAGCCAACTATGTGATATGGGCAATAATGTGACTTTTACTCCGGAATTATGCTTTATTAAGTCTAGTATAGATGATAGTGTTAAGTTTGTTGGTCATCGCTCTAATAACACTTACTTAATTGATTTGGATGAGATAACTTCACTATTTTCAAAATGTTTTAAATCTTTTGATGATAAGATTCGTCTTTGGCATCGACGAATTGCACATATTAATGTGAATCAATTAAATAAACTTTTGCGAAAAGACTTAGTGATTGGTTTACCTAAACTAAACTTTAAGCTTGATAGCATTTGTGACTCATGTCAAAAATGCAAGCAAGTTAAAAGCTCTTTTAAACCTAAAAATGTGATAAGCACAACAAAGCCATTGGAGCTAATCCACATGGATTTGTTTGGCCCATCACAAGTTCGAAGTTTAGGTGGCAATTACTATGGATTTGTTTTAGTAGATGATTTTACTCGATTCACATGGACTTTATTTTTATCCGCAAAAAGTGAAGTTTACAAAAGTTTTAAAAAGTTTGCCAAACTCATCCAAAATCAACTAAGTTTGAAAATAGTGACTATTAGAAGTGACCACGGAGGTGAGTTTGAAAATACTAAGTTTGATGCGTTTTGTGATAAGTTTGGTATTGAACATCAATTCTCAGCCCCTAGAACTCCGGAGCAAAACGGAGTTGTAGAAAGGAAGAATAGGGTATTGGAGGAACTTGTACGTACAATGTTAAAAGAATCTAAAGTTCCTACATACTTTTGGGCCGATGCGGTAAACACCGCTTGTTATGTGATAAATAGGGTTCTTATTCGTCCGCATTTAAATAAAACACCTTATGAACTTTTAAAAGGGCGAAAGCCAAACATCTCATATTTTCATGTATTTGGGTGTAAGGTGTTTATCTTAAATAACGGAAAGAATCCGGTCGGCAAGTTTGATTCCAAAGCCGATGAAGGTATATTCATAGGTTATTCAACCCATAGTAAAGCATATCGTGTCTATAACAAAAGAACATTAACCGTTGAGGAATCCGTGCATGTTGTATTTGATGAATCTCCGAGAGGAGATCGTGTTGTTTCTTGTGATGATGATAATATAGGTACTCTTATGGATCATGAGAAGTCAACACCACAACAATTAGAGGAGACGCAAGTAGAACATGAAGAGGTGCAAACACATGATAAAGACTTAGCACAAGAGACACAACCTCAACTACCAATAGCTTGGAAGTCCAACAAAAATCATCCGGTTTCTAACATCTTAGGTGACATTGCTAAGGGGGTGGTAACCCGAAGCACTTTAAATAATTTCTGTTATTATGTTGCCTTTGTATCTCAAATAGAACCTAAGAATGTCAAAGAGGCTCTTCAAGATGATCACTGGGTTATGGCCATGCAAGAAGAATTAAATCAATTTGAAAGGAATCAAGTTTGGGAGCTTGTGCCAAAACCTAATGATCGTCCTAAAATAGGGACTCGTTGGGTCTATAGGAATAAGTTAGATGAATCGGGTATTATTGTTAGAAATAAAGCTAGGTTGGTAGCACAAGGTTATAGTCAAGAAGAAGGAATTGATTACAATGAGACTTATGCCCCCGTAGCTAGATTAGAAGCTATTCGTATTCTTCTCGCTTTTGCATCTATCATGAATTTTAAATTGTACCAAATGGATGTCAAAAGTGCTTTTCTTAACGGATACATTCAAGAGGAAGTTTATGTCTCACAACCTCCTGGTTTTGAAAGTTTTGATCATCCGAACTACGTTTTTAAGTTGAAAAAGGCTTTGTACGGTCTTAAACAAGCTCCTAGAGCTTGGTACGATCGACTAAGCAATTTTTTATTGGAAAAAGGTTTTAAACGAGGTACTGTGGACACTACTCTCTTTATTGAACGTTCCGGTAAGGATATTCTTTTGGTTCAAATATACGTTGATGATATTATATTTGGTGCTACTAATGATAATTGTGTAAGAAGTTTTCAGATTTAATGCAAAGCGAATTCGAGATGTCGATGATGGGAGAGCTTACATTCTTTCTTGGCCTTCAAATAAAGCAACTCAACGATGGCATTTGTATACATCAAAGTAAATATTGTAGAGAGCTTCTCAAACGTTTTGGCATGGACTCGTGTAAATCCGCTTCTACTCCAATGAGCGTTGCATGCTACCTAGATCAAGATGAGGCTGGAAAAGCGGTAGAGGTAACAAAGTATCGTGGAATTATTGGTAGTTTGTTATACTTAACTGCATCTAGGCCTGATATCATGTTTAGTGTTTGTATGTGTGCACGTTTTCAAGCTAAACCGAAAGAGTCGCATCTAACTGCTGTCAAAAGAATAATGAAATACTTAAAAGGTACAACCAATACCGGTTTGTGGTACCCTAAGGATGTTTTTTTAAAACTTATAGGTTATTCGGACTCTGACTTTGCCGGTTGTAAAGTTGAGCGAAAAAGTACAAGTGGAACTTGTCATTTAATTGGTAGTTCGCTTGTATCGTGGTTTTCTAAAAAGCAAAATTGTGTTGCTTTATCGACCGCGGAGGCCGAATACATAGCGACCGGTAGTTGTTGTGCTCAAATCCTTTGGATGAAGCAACAATTATCGGATTTTGGTTTAAATTTGACAAAAATCCCTATAAAGTGTGATAACACTTCGGCAATCAATTTG
This sequence comes from Crotalaria pallida, assembly GCA_037953625.1. Taxonomy (NCBI): domain Eukaryota; kingdom Viridiplantae; phylum Streptophyta; class Magnoliopsida; order Fabales; family Fabaceae; genus Crotalaria; species Crotalaria pallida. The sequence continues at coordinate 19,300,609 of CM075650.1, forward strand.
ACTAAAAACCCGGTATTGCACTCAAGGACAAAGCACATTGAAATTAGACATCATTTTTTGAGAGATCATGTTCTAAAAGGTGATTGTATTATTGAGTTTGTTCAAACTTCGGATCAATTAGCTGATATCTTTACAAAACCTTTACCAAGGGATACATTTTATAAAATTAGAAGAGAACTTGGTATTTTTGATGAATCAACTATTAGCTAATTGTATTTGATGCTTTTAGAAATCACCTTCAAGCGTATTTCAATATGATTTGTTTTTTGAGTTGTTGTATTTTGATAAAGTGTTTCATAAATCTTTTGGTATGTAGTTGTGTGTGTATGTTTTTCTATGATATGATTACTTGCTTTATTTGAATGTGTGTTAATTGCTAAATGCTAAGTGTTTCTATGTGTTTGTGTGCATGAAAATGATTTTGCATGAAAATTTGAAATTTTAAGTTTTTCAGCAGTTTACTCGATTAACAGATGTTTTCACTCGAGTAATTTTTAAATATCTTTCGGCTTACTCGATTAATTGCATCTGTCACTCGATTAATTTTTAAATCACTTTCGGCTTACTCGATTAAACTTGATTTCACTCGATTAAGGAACGAAATACTCGAGTAACGTATCATTTCACTCGAGTAACGCGCGTTAGTATAAAACCTGAACTGCTGCATTTTGCATCATTTTTCCGAATTCTTCTCTCTCTTCATACAGTTTCTCTCTTCTTCTCTCTAAAGTTCATCATCAATCCGTCCCAAATGGCCTAAAATCATCCATTAAAAACAAAATCCTAACTGACTATTTTATGGTTATATTTTCTATGTTATGTTTCAGACTATGTTTATGTATTTGCTGTTCATGGTTGATGACTATGTTGGATACATTGTGGTACTATGTTTTGTGGTGCTTTGTTTTGGATTGTTATATTTAAATTATGGCACTATTCTGGATTGTTATATGGTTAGAGACTATACTCTGATTTTGGATTTTATTCATTACGTCTTAACTATATTTTCATTCCTTATCATAGTTACTACACTTACCTTCCACTTTTGGCAAAGGATTTTTCTCAACATTTATATTTTTTTAATGATGCCAAAAGGGGGAGAATATTTTGTTGATGTTGTTCTTGTAGGTTAAGTTTTATTTTATTTTTCCTAAGTGTCTAACATTTAGGGGGAGTATTTTAAAACTTAGTGCTTAATTGCAAAGGAGGTTTGTCATCATCAAAAAGGGGGAGTTTGTAGGTTTCTATGTTTTGATGCTAACAACCTTTCTCCAAGCAACAACATTATCAACAAGGAAGCTATCTCATGAAGAATAGAATTAGGATTTAGTTTGATTCTAATGCAATGTAATATTTAATTTTATGCAATGCATATCATGAGAGTGGGTAGCTTTAGGTGATCTTAATGAAGCTTATAATAATGTTTGATTAAGAGTGAAGAAAACTTAATCTTGATTATAATAGCTCATATTAAAGTTATTGTGAAAATCCATTTGAAAAACTTTGTTTTTAGTCCATATCTGATCAGGTCACTCGAGTAATGAGTTTGCCTTTACTCGAGTAATATGTGTTGTTATAGGTTAATCGAGTAATGAGTTATTCGTCACTCGAGTAACGTATTTCAACATGTGTTAATCGAGTAGTGTGTTACACTTCACTCGAGTAACTTGAACAGTGGCAGAAAAATTATAAAAGGACTTCATTTTTACATGAACAAGGTTACACACTCTTTTACAATTTTCTATTGAGCAATACACTTTCATTTTTCAAGAGCTATTACACACTTCCTTTGAGAAATCAAGATTCAACAAATTTCTTCTATTCTTCACTCAAGATTAATCATTGTTCTAAGTTTTCTTTGAGATCAATATTTTTTAGTTCTTAATTGTGTTGAAGCTTTGCAACAAGAGGTTGCACATTTCAAGAGTTCAACAAAGGTGAAGAATTTCACAAGCAAGTCTTTGAAGGTTTATCAAAGCAAGATTGAAAAGGATTTGGTTGGAAGCATCTTCAACAAATCAACAAGAGAAGACGGAAATTCAATTGGGTTAAAATTTCAAAGTGTTTGGTACACACTTTGAAGAAGGGTTAAGATAGGATAGCTTTGTGAGAAAGTTGCATCTTAAACATTGTAATTCTAACAATTGAATTTGTCTAGTAGAAACTCTTTATCATTTTGATAAAGGGGACTGGATGTAGCTTTCAAGTGGGTGAAAGTGAACCAGGATAAAATTACCGTCTTCATTGTTTCTTTTCTTGTTTGCATTAATTCAAGAACAATTGAATTTTAGGTTAGAATTGGGGTTTTTCAATTCATTATCAATAGACCTAAAATTGGTTGGTAAATTTACTTGCAATTGTTCATAGCATTCATACATAGTTTGTTGAATCATCATAGTATTGCGATTCTAAAAGAATTCTCATCAAAACTCATTTACTATTCGATTTTTACCCAGATTACTCGAGTGAATTGTGGATTACTCGATTAATTTGAAAGCTGTTTTGAACTTTACTCGAGTGAGTCTTCTGATACTCGAGTGAAATAAAATTTGCTTGTGTAATACTCGATTAAAAGGTATTTTACTCGAGTAACCTGACTTGTTTTTGAAAGAAAATTTATTTTCTTAAAATCATTCTCTACGGTGATCGAAATATCTGTACTAAAGCTTCAATATTCTATTCACCCCCCCTCTAGACTATATTGAGCTGCTTGTTGGTTTCCAACAAGACCATTTTCAGCTCAAAAGCTCTTTTCTATTACTCATGCCTTATAAGTCTTTTCAACATTCATAATCTCTTCTTATTAAGTCTTATGAGATCGCATCCATCGATGATTAGGGAAATAAAATATCATCGAGGTAAAGAGTTTAGTTTGCAGTTAGCACACATGTCTACATCTTCTCGGTAATCCACCCAACCTAGTCGGAAGCAAACAGGAGTACATGACCTTTACCACGCAGGCATTGACAGCTGTCCGCTACCTCGTAGCAACATAAAATACAATACTGGCTCATTACACAAATGCAAAATATCACATTGCCTCGTTCCAGTCCCTCTCCACTGTCCTCGAATTGCCAAAGGGGGCGACAGTACTTTTCTAGTCTCGAGTGCAGAACTTACCACGGCATCGGACCGATCTGCCCTTACCACATATGGAATTCGTTCCGCCTAGAAAAATACTCAAGGCTTCTTGACGTATCACCGTCCTTACCTTCCCCTTTTGCTATCACAACCCGAGTATCCGCAGATACCCAGGGTATCTTCCTCTCCACTACTTCGCACTCATACTCACCTTGTTAGTCAATGTCTTTTAAAAGTTTTCTCTCATCATTAGTCTTTTATAAGTTTCCCTTCATCTTTAATCTTTTTAATACCTATGGTCGACTCATCCTCGTAACATCCCTTCGATGAGTCCCAACCACTAACAAAGTTATTATCTTTCCGCAAAGAGCACAAGGTTCCACATTCCTCAAGATATCATTGCGAGCCAGCTTAAATCATTGAGCCTCATTGCATAATTACATTTCTTTGCCATCGGCACTTCATCAATTGAATTCACATCTCTATAGATAATTTGAGCTTTCACAAAGCAGAGCCACAATTCATCTCATATTTCTTTTCACAATATCTCATCAGCATTACATTCATCATAACTTGAGCTTTTGTAACACAACATCACAATTCTTCTCATATTTCTTACTCGTAATTCTCATCAGCATAATTCTCATTAGCAATATTCTCATCAGCAATATTCTCATCATCATTGCTCTTGTCTTAACTCATAATCTTTTTCTCATGGATTTCATACTATCTTAATTCTCATCTTAAATTTCATAATTTCCATTGTCTCACTTTAAACATCACCATAATTCCAGAGTAATACAGATATATTTCAAGCATGCTTACAAGACCAAGTAGATCATATATAAATAAATTAAAATGCATGGTAATCAGAATCATAACATATAATCATGTAAGCACATAACATATAGCAATTAATAGAATTTCAAACTTGATATACTCAGATTAGAACTGAGTCTAAGTGTCACGTTGACTTAGGCCTACTGCTCTCTCACCTCTTACTCTAGCTGCTGCAAATGCGCGTCCATGACAGTTCCTTGTTGTTCCAACCCACCGTCTAAAAATACCTCATATTAAATAAAATACATTTACGTTAAAATTGCATTTGAACAAAGTTCATCCTTTAAATACTTCTTTTTAGTTCTCATTAAACAAGTTAGAATATAATCATTTCCTCAAAACCATTCCAACTTTTTCCAATACTTTGAGTTCTCAAAAACCATTTGAAAACAACTAACAACAATAATTAAAGTAATTGATTTGGTTGCTGGTCCAGTCTTGGACATCCACACTTTTCAACTTAAAAACACCGAAAAATCATTATTTTTCAAACTAGCTTTTATAATAACAAAGGGTACTTAAAATTTTTACTTTTTATCAATTGAAAACACTTTAGAAATAGAAACACTTTAATTACAAATTATGGACAGCAAAGAATAAGTATAAAAAATCATCGTTTACACTTTAATTTTTCCAAGAAAACTCATATACAAACTTTATACTAAAAATCTTTAAAGTAAACACTTATATATTACTTGCAAAACCTTAGTGTCATAAAATAATTATTTGGACAGCAACTTATACTTTTCATAAAAAGCACTTATATAAATTAGATTAAGCTCACCAATCTCACGTAAACACCTTTTTATTTAACAAAATTATTTTACCTATTTTATATCTCCAAAACTGAATTGAATAAAAATAATACAAATAGGGAATAATTTCTTATTATCAAAATCAACAAAAACCAAAATATTAATCATGCTTACAACAATTTTGTCTTTCTAATCATGGAGATTCTCAATCCTTCATATGCATGCAAGACTAAACAATTTTCCAAACATTCTCATGCAAACACTTTAAACACATAGATCAAGTACCAAGACTTACATGCATGCTCTCAAATAAATTTTTTAAAGTCTAAGCCCCTATTTATCTAGGTATGGCGGAATTTAACATCAAGAAAAAGAGGATCTTTTGGTCAAAATTTTAACATGCAAGAATCAAGCTTTCCACTTTTCTACTTAAATCATGCAAGACTTAAAATAAATAAAATATATATTAACACCTTTCTTTTTTTCAACCAAACATTAAATCTTTAAGATTAAAATCACATATTAACATGTAAATGCTTAAAACTCATAGATCTAGTCTTAAAACTAACATGCATGGTTTAAGTTTCTTATTTCCACAAAGAACTCAAGATCATGCATCAAATAATCATATAATCACATGCATGCACTTGAAACTCACTAAACTAGCCATGAAACTTGTGACATTCTGTGTTTTCCTAACTAAGATAAATAAATTTTCATTAAAGAGGAATTTTGAGATATTGTTTTACAAAGGATTTTTTTTTGTGTGTATTCTATTCGGTTACGTAATAAGTTGTCGTTTTACGGAGTTTTGGTAAACAAATATTTTATAGGATCCAAGCAAATGATTTTATTGAGTTTGGACTGATTTAATTAATGAGAAGTGAGTTATGATTTTATTGTTGGTGATTTCTTATAGGAATGAATTTCCTTGTGAACTTTAATAGATTTAACAAACTTCAGAGATTTATAACTTTTTAACCGTAACTCCGAATTTTATGATCTTTATATGAAAACGATCGTATTGAAATGTGGATTTCAAAAATGTAACTTTTATAATTTTCTGGGTTGATTTACGAAAATTATTTCTCAGATCTGTAAAGTACGAATTTTGAAGATATTGATCATGAAAATAGTTTTGATCTCTAATGAATTTTTCCTTTTGAGAATCTCTTTTATATATGAAAAGGTGATTTTAGAAAATGAAAATGCAATGTATATGTATGTGCATATGTATGTGTTGTGTGATGCATGGAATGATAAAATAAATAGGAATAAAATAACATATCTTTAAGAAAGTGATATGATGCGTGATTTGATTTATTTCCCTAAATTGCTCTAACTTGTCTATCACTCAAATACTCTTGCATGCAACTTTTCAAAGAGCCAAAATTGCCCCTAGCCCTCACACAAGAACCGAATTGTTTTAAGGGCAAAAGGGGGAATGCACGATTTGCCTATAAATAGTCCACGCCTTAGTTCATTTTGCTTCATTTTCATTTCCTCCTCTTCATTTCACACCAAACACAATCTAAGAGCTTCATCAAACTCTTAGAGCTTAGAGAGAGAGAGAGAGAGAGAGAGCGAGTAGAGGGCCGTGAGGGAGAAGAAGAGAAGAAGAAGAAGATTTCAAGCGTGATTCAAGATTTTTCTTTGAAGATCAAGTGTTTGAAGCTTAGGAAATCAAGCTTAGGTAGAAACCCTTCTCTTTCTTAGAAAGCTTTGTTTTAAGATCTTGAAAATCTAAGAGTTTCATGTAACAATTTGTAAGCTTGTAATTTTCTTTCTTTTGCATGTTGTTTTTGAGCTTTCTCTTGTCTTTCTACACCTATTTCTACTTGGATCTAAGATTGAAAACAAAGAAATGAACATGCATCAACTTGATGATGCTCACGGTTTTGATTCCTTTTTACTTAAAAATAATTTTTGATCTTTGATTTGTATTTTTATGTTGATTTTATGACTTGATTTATAAGATCTAAGTACATGCATGTTGATGTTTGATCTTGAAATGTACTTTTGATGTTTCTTTGAAAAGTAAGTTGAAAATGTTTATCTTGATCTATGATTATTTTGGTTCTTGTATGTTTATGTGAAAAAGCTAAGATCTTGATGATTGCATGTTGATATTATACTTAGATTTGTCGATTTGTGTACATGCATGTCATGATCTACACTTGATCTATGATGAAGCTTAAAACTTGAGTCTTGCATGTTCTATTTGAGTGAAAAGATTGGATTTTTCTTGATGATCTTCACGGTTTTAAAGAAATAATTAAGGAAGCAAGTTTTAAAAATGATTTTGACTTAAAAAGGGCTTGATCTATATATTTTTCTCTTTGCATGTTAAAGATCTATTGAAATATATGCTTGATGGTGATTGCATGTTGATTCTATGGCTATTTGGTTGATTTAAGCACATGCATGTGATTCTTGGGTTGGAAAGTGTATAATCTAAACTTGGTTAACAATAAAGTTGAGATCTTGAGCTTTGCATGTGAGTTTTAACAAAATATTTTTCTCAAACCTTGATGCATGTTTCGGTTTTGAAGAAAGATTAAGTTTTCATGCTTTAAAAAAAATTATTTTTGGCTTAAGCATGACTTGATCTATGTGTTAAGACATTATGCATGCAAAAAGATTTGAAAGAAAATTTGTTTTTGGGGATGATGAAACTCGGTCAAGCTTGGGAAGGGTAAAGATCACGTTTTGATCATCCTTTAGGGTGCATGCATGTTGATATTAGTTTAATCTAAGGATTTTAAAATACATGCATGAAATTATTAAGGCATGAAAGATAAGACTTTGGTGTAATCTTTGATTTAATTCAAGTTAAGGAAATGAATTAAAAGTTTGCTAATTTTTCAAGATAAAGCTCACGGTTTTTGAATTAAAAAGGAAGAAATAATTTCATGATTTTATGTCTTTGATGTTAAACAAATCTTTGCTTTGACTTGTGCATATATTCGGCCAATGCATGTCTAACTAGGTTTAAGAATCTTTTTCATGAAATGACATGTGATAATGATTGTGTTTCATGTGTTGATGTTAAGTATTTTGGTTTGTGATTAAATAGGGTAGGACTTTATTCGGCCAAGACTAATTAAATAGGGTAGGACTTTATTTTGTTAAATGCTAATTGATATTTAAGAAGTATATGATTCATATGAATTGATTTATCAAAATATTGTTGCTATTTGAGCGTTAAGTAATTACTTGAGAATATTTGTGTATGAAAATAACTTTGAAGACTAGTTGATTGTGAGGTTGTTATCTTTGAATAACATGAATTGATGGATTGTGTTTGATGGCTGCCCAAGATTTGTTTCATGACAAAAAGCTTGAATTTTAAAGTGTGAAAGTGATTGTTTTGAGCTAAAGAATTATTTAAAGTAAAAAAAAAGGTACTTCTATGGTGTTTTCGGGTTTTATTAAAGAGAATTTGCAAAACAATTCTTTTCTGTCCAGAATTGTTTGGATTTGTTTCTTAACTTTAAAAGTGTACTCATGTGATTTAAAGTATGGTTTTCAAGCGATAATTGATTTGGGAAAAATTAGAGTTGTTTTGAGAAAACAAGCGTGTTTTAAATTAATCGACGATGAATGAAATGTGTTTGAGTTAATGGAAGATTTCTTATATAAGTTAATAATAAAAACGTGCTCTGTCTAATACGAGGAATGGTAAAGACGAGGGATCGGAGCAGCTGACAGCGACAAGGATCTTCGGAGATCGTGCGCTTTATTTGATGGAACTAGAGGTGAGAGAGAAGCTTTCCTAAGACACCGTGGTATTTAGGCGATTTATTAGGACATTCCTGATCATCTCAAAGGTCGGAACTTCGTGGTTTCTGAGTCAGTAGTATAGTGGCAATTGTCTGTGTTTGTGTGGCCACTTATACGAAGGAGACAAAGACCACCTGTTGTTATGTGATGGTATTATATGATGATGATTTGAAATAGCATGTTTATGTTATCTGTTTAAATGTTTAATTATGCATGATGATATTTGAATTGTTGATTAATAAGAGTAACATGCTGATGAGCGTCTGTTACGTCTTGAAAATGAGATAACGTGGATAAGATTGTGAAAGTAAAAGATACAAAGAGAAAGAAGTGATACCCGGTTGGGTTTAAGTCCTTATTGAATAAGGCAAACTTGATAAGACATTGAGAAACGATATAAGTTAATTAAGATTGTGAAAAGATTTAAGATATCATGAAAGTCCTAAGAATGTGGTAAGAGATAAGATATGATGTGAACGAAAGTATCGTAATGCCGTTGGGCAAGAGCTGATGATAATGATGCTGATGAGCCAGAGCTGAGGAAAGTAATGTTGTTGTTGTTTATTGGAAGAGAGATGTGATATGAGTTGAGCTTTGCTCCTCCGCTGATTGAATGAGACTTGTCTTGAGTTGAGCTTTGCTCCTCCGCTGTTGATCACTTGAAATGAGACTTGCCTTGAGTTGAGCTATGCTCCTCCGCTGATGTTCTGAAAAGAGTTATGTTGCTATTCTGAGAAAGTTTACGAGATGAGATGTAAGATTGTTGATGCAATCCCAGCTCTGTGCTATGTTAAGAAAAGAAAAGAAAGTAATGTTGTAAATTAGTGGTCGGGACTCGTTGAAGGGATGCACCAAGGATGAGCCGACCTTAGGGTAATAACTAAACTCTAAAACTCTTAAAAAGACATTGACGAATGCGGTGAGTAATGAGTGCGAAGTAGTGGAGAGGAAGATACCATGGGTATCTGGGATACTCAGAAGGAGATTGCATTAGGGGAGGGCAATGATGGTGAAACGTCAAGAAGCCTTGAGTACTTTCTAGGTGGAACGAATTCCATATGTGGTAAGGGCAGATCGGTCCGATGCTGTGGTAAGTTCTGCACCCGGAACTGGAATAGTACTGTCACCCCCTAGATTGCAAATCTTGAACAGTGAGAGGGACTAGAATGGGGCTCTGTGATTTTGCCACTGTACCAGATTTGATTATATGATTTGATTTGAGACTATACCGGATTTTCTACAGTTCTCCTAACATTGAGTATTTTGTTGAGACAGCTGTCAAGCCCGCGTGGTCAAGGTCCTGTACTCCTGTTTGCTTCCGACTAGGTTGGGTGGATGACCGAGGAGATGTAGACGTGTGTGCTAACTGCGAACTAAACTTTTACCTCGATGATATTATGAATTCCCCAATCATCGATGGACGCGAACTCATAAGACGTAATAAGAGAAGATGAATATTGCAGTAATAAGAAATGATCTCGATATTGAAAAGTGTGGAAAGATGAATGAAACCCTATGAAGATGGAAATGAATGAAAGTGAAAGATTCGTAAGATGTGATTGAGAAAAGCATGTGAGAAAGAAAGAATTATATGTCGCAAAGAGATTAATGATGTTGATAAGTGAAAGTAAGCTTGCGTTGATGAATGATTAATTGATGATGATTATGATTATGAATGTGGTGCTGCATATATGTTATTTAATTTGTTATGTTTGTGTGGTCTTGATATTTTGCCTATTGTAAACCCACACCATCGACGATGAGTCGTTCGGAATGCTTACTCTCTCCTGCCTCGTTGTTTTGTTGGTGGATGCAGATGCCACAACGAGCAAATTTGCGCTAGAGGATCAAAAGAATGCGGAAGGTTTGGTACTACCCGATGACGATGAGAGATTCGATGATGCCGAGGAGTACCCTGAGCTAGAAGGAGTACCCGTCAAGGATGGAGATAAAGATTAATGTGTAGGCCTAATGTTGAGGTCTCCCTTTTCAGAGTACTGTACTCCCTTAGCAGGTACTTAGACATCATTTGCTGTATCCACATGTACACCCGAATCATGTTTTCTAAAGCTGAAATAATCAATGCTAAGTTTTCTGGTTAAGAACGAAAGAACTGGGTCTTTAAAACCAAATTGGTGAAAGTAAGTTTCAAAGTGCGATGTTTCGTAACATCTCGGTTTGGAACTTGAAGTATAACGTGCGATATGAGAATCAAATTTCTATTGCAAACTATTTTGATAAAAGATTTTGGAACTTGGAGATTCTCATGTCCATGTTATGTTATAAAAAAAAAAAAATTGGCCCAAATTTTCACTATATTGAATTAAAGAAATTACCTTTTCATGTTGCCAAATCGGGGTGTTACAAAACTTACATGCATAAACTCATATGAAATTAAAAGCATGAACTCCTAAAATCCTAGCTATGGCCGAATCATCTAGTCAAGAAAAATAACATGCACAAGTTTTTCGAACTCTAAGAATCATGATCAAGATATATAAACAACATGCATCACAAAAACTCTTAAAAATTACAAAGCTTCAAAGGTCTCTAAAATTCTTCAAGAAGAAAATCTTCAAAAGTCTTCAACTACCACCAAGACACAATCAATCTTGAAAGAGAATATGAAGAAGAAGGATGGGTTAACCACCTAGGCTCAAGGATCTTCAAGAAGCAACTATGCTTTGAGAATTTTTTTTCTTGCTTCGGCTCTCTCTCTCTCTCTCTCTCTCTCTCTCTCTCCCTAATTCTCTATTTTTTTCTCTCAAGTTCAAGAGCTTGATGTTGCTCTTGAACTAAATATTTAGTGAAAATGAATGGTGAAAAGTGAAGAATGAACTAAATGGATTCTATTTATAAGCAAGTCAAGACCATGAGTTTTACCCATTAAAATTTCGGTCCTATGGGTTTGATCCAGGGGTAGTTTTGTACTTCTAAAATGTTGCATGTGGGTAACTTGCAAGAGTGAGCTTCTTAGGGTGACATGATGAAAATGTCACAACTCACATCATATCAACCTTTGCATGCAAGACTTCCATTTTCATTTTCTATTTATTTTATTTCATTTTATTTTACTTACCTTAGAAGAAATTAAACTACAAAAATTATACTCCCCTTATCATGTTTTCATGCCACACACATATACATATATACACATTGCATCTTATTATTACTATACCATCTTAATAAAATAATTTAATGCAAAAAATTCATACATCATACAAGTATACACACACTTCATATCAAACACTCATTCACATTTAAATCAACTTTTATAAAGTTAAACAAAATAATCTTCTTTTCATAAAAAAAGCATCCATATTTATAACTAAAAACTCCGAAAACACACTTTTTAAGTAAAATAATTAACTGCACTTATTGGCTATAGTTACAGCCCTTATCTTAATTTCTTGAACCATATATTCATACATACAACGAATTCTCAAAAGGAAAAGTTTATTGGAGGTCTCTAGCTATTTTAATAATTATAATTTTCAAAATTCGTATTTTACAGACCTGAAAATAATTTTTCATAAATCAACCCAGAAAATTATAGAAGTTGCATTTTTAAATAATTCTACGTTTCAATACGATTGTTTTCATATAAAGATCATAATTTTCGGAGTTACGGTTAAAAAGTTATGAATTTTCAAAGTTTAATAACTCAATAAAACAATTCCTTATTCAATAAGATGACTATTCAAAATGACTAAAAGTATCTTTCATGAAAACACCTTAAAAATATCAATATATAAGACTTTACTTGAAAATACTTATTGTACATATTATATATATATATATATTAACAAAACCTTGTCAAATAACCACATCAAAATCATACTTTAAATAAAATATATTTGAAATGCTACTTTATCAATCAGGCATTTATTTATTTTATTTTTAAAATACTCTTATTTACAAAAATATATTGTAAAATAATATTTTATTATTTAAAATATACGAGGATTTTGATGGGTGTTACAATTTGCCTCTCAAGATCCCTCATTTGATAGCCTTCCAAGAGATACCTCACCCTTGTTATGTAATCCTCTTGATCTTCTAATCCTCCACTTGAAAGAACCTCTTTCAAAACTAAGAATCTCTTAGATTTTCTCTTTACCCAAATGGATACCTCACCACTACTCCTCTTCAATTGCTTGATGATACCTCACACTAAGACTTCTACACTTGCTTGATGATACCTCACACCAAGACTTTTCTCTTGTTGGTGATGCCTCACACCAATGAAATACAATCTTTGTTGTTTTCTATAACTCACACCTTATTTCCAGATTGAAACAACTCTTAATCAGCACTTGAATCTAATTCTTGAATCTCAAAGATGAACTTTTAACAATGATGAACAATGAGATCAAGAATGAAGAAAGATATGAAAATATGAAGTTTCTCTTTTGAATCTTTGGAAAATTATGGCTTTTGGTTTTTTAGTGTTATTGAATGGTAATTCTATATGAAAACTCTCTGAAATGTGCCCTTATAATAATGGGTAATGATGAATCAAGTCGGTTACAAAGTTTGTTAAAGTTTCCAACTGTTTTGACCATATCCAATACATTTAATCGATTAAATAACCATTTAATCGGTTAACGAATTTTAAAAATGTTGTATCTGATAAAATTTACACTGTTTAATCGATTAAATTACCATTTAATCGATTAAATCAAGTTAAAAAATCCTGGAAAAATAGAAAAACAGTTTTAAATGCAAAATCAAATATGCATCTTTTTCCCAAAGCCTTTGCTAATTATTTTCCAAATATTATGATGCGTTAAAAATGTTTTCAAGATGTTTTCAAAATATATGCATCATTTTCCAAAACTTGGTTTTTGTAATGACTCAAAATTCATGATTGTTTAAAAGTAAATTCATTACCTAATCCTTGACTCTACCCAAGCAACTAACTTAAGAACTTTAATAGAATATAAAAATAAGAATATGCCCTTATAGAAACTTGCTCCTTGAGTCTTCTTCTTTGTTGTTGTCTGTTGGTTTTTCTCCTTTGTAATTTTAATGCTTCGACACAATTTTCTTCATCAAAACTCATGCAAAGCATTTGCTCCACAAATAATATATAATATTTGTTTTTTGTCTTTTTTTTTTTTGAAAAATGTTGTGTTATTATGGTTAAATAAAAAATATTGAAATTACATTTCTACAACATTATTGAAATGAATTTGAGTCAAAAAGTACATCATGATATAATATTGATGTTTTTTCTTATGATTCTTATGAGTCATGTTCAACCTTTGTTGTGGATTCCCATTGAAGTCATTTTCATGAATTGTATTCCAGGATAAATTGTTTTTAATACATTATTATTTCAAAATGTTAGATTATATGTTTTCACAAGCTCGACATCACGATCGAGAAAGTGTATTTTTAGTTCGACAATTATTTTGTACTTAAGGAATATTTAAGATTCCTTAGTTAAATTGACCCTTTTAAACTAATTAGGCTGGACTTGATTTTCAATTCTTTTATCTGATTCAATGACTTTTATAATAAAAATCATTTTAACGACAATTGCTTTTCTATAAAAGCAATTTAGAAATAAACTTAATTCCTTTTAATCTTAAAGTTCCAAACGATATTGTCTAGCTACACTGTATGTATTGTCTTAAATATATGATAGTATTTCACGGACATGCATCTCCTTGCTTTCTTTTCCATTTAATCGTGGCCTCTTAGTTGTGTTTGTTTGCCAAATAGGTTGTAATAATCCATGTTGTGATTGTAGTCTAATATATGATATTTTCCAATGGATTTTATACCGTTTTAACTTAATTTTTGTTTGATTTTCTTTGCAAGTTAGTAAATTTTAGGTTTAGTGTCAATACCATTACTCTGGGTATTTTTATGTGATTTCAGGTGAGTTTTGATGATTAAAGGAGGAAAGAAGAAAATAAAATCAAAGGTTTAGTGTCAATACCATTACTCTGGGTATTTTTATGTGATTTCAGGTGAGTTTTGATGATTAAAGGAGGAAAGAAGAAAATAAAATCAAAGAAGATAGAAGATTATAGATAGAAGATAGAAGATAACAAATTAGAGATAGAAGATTAAATCTGAAGACTACTTTCTAGTTTTGGATCTATCTTTATCTCAATTAGATAAAATAGATAAAATCTAATTTCCTGTTGGAGATAAGAAATTTAATCTTCTAATTTATTATTTATAGATCTCCATTCATTGGGATTAATATATATATATATATATATATATATATATATATATATAGAGCTAGAGATCATAGCACATCCTTCTTAGAGAGAACCATTACTCCTTCTTCTTATTCATCAATTCTCATGTATTCCTTTGGTATTATGGACTCTATGAACAGCTAATTTTCCCATTGGGATTGAACACACCATCAAACTCATGTGTATTCGGTGATGTAATCGTACTTTTATTCATCTATTCAATTATTGGAATTTCTATTCTACTCTTAATGTCTGCAATTATTTGATCAATATTTGCTTAATCTAGGTTTTTAGCTTTGACTGGAAAGTAGAGTTTTAAACTTGATTTGAATAGAAATACTTGGCTTATTGTTATGCTAGGAATAGATAATAATAGATCAATTGCTTTTAATGCTTGGTTTTAATGCTGGGTATTCTCTTGAATGTGCAAGGAATTGACATTCAAGGGAATTATCTTAGAATTTTATATGCAAGGAATTGATATAATTGAATTTAGTGCATTGCATCAATAATTGTTTAGTGAATAAAGTACTTATCATTGAATTACCAACGAGTGTGATCGGTAAGGTTCAATTCCCGTTTTTCCCATCAATTCAATTACTGTTTTGTTGTTTTTATTTAATTCAAGTTATTTTCATTGTTTTTATTTATTTCAAGTTATTTCCATTAGTTTCATAATTATTTTAATTCACAAATTAGTTTAGAATTACTTAATTTTACACACGCTTAATTAAAATGATTATTAGAGAATTAATAGAACCACCAATTCCCTGTGGATCGATACTCACTTCTACTATATACAAGTTGTGTTCTGGTGTTTAATCGGAATATACAACAAGTTTTTGGCGCCGTTGCCGGGGAATTGCATCGTTTCTATTTATTTTTGAAAATTATTTTATTAAGCAAGTGTTTTAGTGGTAACTTTGTACTTGACCTGTTTTGATCTTTGCTCTAGTGTTTTGCGTTTTATGTTATTGCGAGGCCAGGTGAACTCAGATAATTTGGAATTTGACCAAGAAATCGAGAAGACAGCCAAGGAGAACAGAAAAAGAGCAAAAGAAAGGAAGCGAAGATCTCAGCAAGAAGGTGCAAGTTCACTTGATCAAAAGTTTGAAAGAGTTTCAGAAGTTGATCCGAAAGAGATGGCAGAAGGAGAAAATCTGAATGGAAGAGGTCCTCCTCCTTCTCCGAGAAGAACCCTTGGTGATCATTATATGCATAAAGGGCAAGGACCTAAACACTTCTAAAGTATTCTCATTCCACAAGCTCATAGGGGTGTTGAAATCAAAGGGCATTATCTCAATTTGGTCAGTTCAAGGACATTTGCTGGTTTAGATTATGAAGAACCTTACAAACATCTATCCCCTTTCTATGAGTTGTGTGGAACAATGGGCTTTTCTGAAGAAGAAGAGGAAGCAGCTTTTCTGAAATTGTTTCCCTTTTCCTTAATTGGGGAAGCAAAGGATTGGCTGAGATCTCATCCACATCACAGCTTGACATCTTGGGATGATGTTGAGGAGAAGTTCCTGATCCAATTCTTTCCACCAACCAGATTTATCAGTGCCAAGTCAGACATTTCATCATTCAGGCAAGGATTAGATGAATCATTCTATTCAGCATGGGAGAGATACAAGTCTTTGCTTAGAAAGTGTCCGAAACATGGTTTTGAAGATGTTGACCAATTGAATATCTTTTGCAATGGTCTGAGGCCCGATACTAAGATGTTAGTGGATGCTGCAGCTGGAGGAACAGTTATGTCTGCTGATGTTGAACGTGCCACTTTGATTATTAATTCACTAGCTATTACAGACCAGCAGGCTCAACATAATAGGAGTTCATCAGTTCAAAAGAAAGGGGAGTTGGAACTAACTGCGTCTGATGCACTCTTAGCATAGAATAAGATTCTTACTCAACAAATAGAGGCTATTACAAAGCAGATGTCAAAGCTCCCTGAGCAAATAAATGCAGTAAATTCTAATCAGGTAGCACCAAAAGTGCCTAGTTGTAACTTTTGTGGAGGCGACCATCCATCTAGAAATTGTTCTCAACCTGGGACTACTCAACAACAAGAGGTTCAATATGTCAACAACCAAGGCAGACAGGGGAATTTCTCTAACAATGCCCCTTCTGCTAATGCTCAATAAGGATGGAAGGCTAATCAGAATCAGAATAGACAACCTCCCTTCCAGCAACAACCTTTCCAACACCAGTTTCCATTTCCACCACAATTTCCTCAGCAGCAATTTCAACCACAACCACCTTACCAACAACAGTTTCAGCAGCAACAACCGTTTAAGCCAAATTATTCTCCTGCTCCAGATAAAACATCAAAGGTAGAGGATACTTTGGAGAAGTTTATGCAAGCTTCCATGGCAAACCAGAAGAATGCTGATGCTTCAATCAGAAACTTGGAGACTCAAGTGGGGCAACTAGCGAAACAGTTGGCTGAGCAAAATCAGAATCAAAGCCACTTCTCAGCCAATACTCAAACCAACCCAAAGGAGTAGTGCAAGTCTATCACCACAAGAAGCGGTAAGGAGATTGGTGAGGGAATTGGGGATAATTTTTATGATGAGGGGGATGAGAAAGAAAAACAAAAAGAGAGTGAGAAAAGTGAGCCTGAAAAAGAAAAAGAAAAAAAGTGTAAAAAAGGTGAGCATGAGAGAAAAAAGAGAATGATAGTTTGCTCCAATTGAAGAATCTGCCTTACCCCAAGAATCCTTCAAGGAAAGATACTGAGAGGCAGTACACAAGATTCATGGACATCTTCAAGCGGCTACAAATCAACATTTCTTTCATGGAAACAATGGAGCAGATGCCAACTTATGCAAAATTTATGAAAGAACTCCTCACCAAGAAAAGAAGATTCTTAGAGGAAACAGTGGAACTTGAAGCAGGATGCAGTGCAATTATTCAAAAGGTAGTGCCTCAAAATCTAAAGATCCTAGTAGTTTCACCGTTCCGGTCACCATTGGTACCTTGCCAGTGCGAAAGGCGCTACTTGATCTAGGCGCTAGTATCAATTTGATGCCCTTGGCCATGCTTAAAAGAATTGGTAATCTGGAGATTCGCCCAACCAAGATAACATTGTAGTTGGCGGACAGGTCATTGAAGTTTCCTTATGGTATTGCTGAAGATGTACTAGTGAAAGTTGATAAGTTCGTATTTCCTGTGGATTTTGTTGTAATGGACATAGAAGAAGATGCAAAAAGTACCACTCATCCTTGGAAGACCATTCATGAAGACTGTCAAAGTTATTATTGATGATGATGATGGCAAATTGAAAATGAGAGTTCAAGATGATGAGATCAACTTTAATGTGTTTGAAGCAATCCGGCATCCAAAGGACAAGCAACAATGCTATCGGATGGATATTATTGATGAGGTCTTTCTTTCAGCAACGAAGCAACTATTCAAGGCAAGCCCATTAGAAAAGGCCTTGATTGATGCATGAGATGATATGAATGAAGAAGAGGAGAAATAAATTGATGAATGCCTCAAGGAATTAGATGCTGCAAAAGAGCTTCCATCACAAGAAGCTCAGATTGAAAAGTTGCCACAAGATCTCAAGGCTGATGACCATAAAATGGAATTGAAGATTCTACCTTCGCACTTGAAGTATGTATTTCTTTCCGGTGAAGGTAACAAACATGTGGTCATCAGTAACACCTTGTCCACTCTGGAAGAAGAGAAACTTATTGCAGTCCTAAAAGCAAATGAAGGAGCTATTGGCTGGACTTTGTCCGACCTCAAGGGTATTAGTCCATCCTACTGCATGCACAAGATTCATATGGAACAGGATTTTAAGCCTATAGCTCAACCTCAGCGGAGACTGAATCCTACTATGAAAGAAGTGGTGAAGAAAGAAGTCATGAAGCTCTTGGAAGCCGGGATGATCTATCCGATATCTGACAGTACTTGGGTGAGTCCAGTCCAGGTAGTCCCTAAGAAAGGTGGGATGACAGTCCTCAAGAATGAAAAGAATGAATTGATTCCAACTAGAACAGTCATAGGTTGGCGGATGTGTATTGATTATAGGAAGCTCAACCAAGCTACTAGGAAAGACCATTTTCCTTTGCCTTTCATGGATCAAATGTTGGAGAGATTAGCTGGGCAAGCATTTTATTGCTTTCTGGATGAGTATTTAGGTTATAATCAGATAGCTGTTGATCCAGAAGACCAAGAGAAGACTGCCTTCACATGCCCTTTTGGTGTTTTCGCTTACAGGAAGATGTCATTTGGGCTATGTAATGCACCTGCTACTTTTCAGAGGTGTATGCTTGCCATTTTTTCAGACTTAGTGGAACAATGTATAGAAGTGTTCATGGATGACTTCTCAGTTTTTGGGAAGTCATTTGATCATTGTTTGGAGAATCTGAACACCGTACTGAAGCGGTGTGTGGAGACTAATTTGGTCTTGAATTGGGAGAAGTGTCACTTCATCGTCACAGAGGGGATTGTGCTTGGACACAAGATTTCAGCTAGGGGTAGTGAGGTTGACAGAGCAAAGATAGAAGTGATTGAGAAGTTACCTCCACCAACCAGTGTGAAGGGAATCAGAAGTTTCCTTGGACATGCTGGCTTCTATCGGCAGTTCATTAAAGACTTTTCACAGATTGCCAAGCCTCTTAGCAACTTGCTGGTAAAAGATGTGTTATTTGATTTTAATTCTGAATGTTTACATGCCTTTAATCTTTTAAAGCAAAAATTAACTTCAGCACCTGTTATGGTTGCCCCTGCTTGACATCTTGATTTTGAACTTATGTGTGATGCTAGTGATTATGCAATAGGGGCTGTGCTAAGACAGCGTAGATCTAAATTTTTTCATGCTATACATTATGCTGGCAAAGTTTTAAATGAAGCACAAATTAATTATGCAACAACTAAGAAAGAATTGCTAGCCATTGTGTATGCTTTGGAAAAATTTAGATCTTACTTGATAGGGTCTAAGGTTATTATTTATATTGATCACGCTGCCATCAAGTATTTTTTGGCTAAATCGGATTCTAAGCCAAGACTCATTCGTTGGGTCTTGTTATTGCAAGAATTTGATTTAATCATCAAAGACAAGAAAGGCAGCGAGAATTTTGTTGCTGACCATCTATCAAGGTTGATTAACAGGGAAGTGACAGGAAAGGAAATGGAGATTCAAGAGCAATTCCATGATGAAAAACTACTTCTAGTGCAAGAGAGGTCGTGGTTTGCTGACATGGCCAATTTCAAAGCTGCAGGTGTCATTCTAGAGGATTTAAATTGGCATCAAAAGAAGAAATTCCTAAGAGATGCAACTCAATACATATGGGATGACCCCTATCTCTTCAAGATAGGAGCTGATGGTTTGCTAAGAAGGTGTGTAGCATCAGAGGAATCCAAAAGCATCCTGTGGCATTGTCACAATTCTCCTTATGGTGGGCATTTTAATAGAGAAATGACCGCTGCCAAAGTCCTTTAGTGTGGGTTTTATTGGCCTTCACTATTCAAAGATTCCCACTTCCATGCCCAACAGTGCAACAATTGTCAAATGACTGGAGGGATATCGAAGAAGAATGAAATGCCCCTGGATAACATATTGGAGATAGAAGTCTTCGATTGTTGGGGAATTGACTTTGTGGGTCCATTGCCAAGCTCATATTCAAAGGAGTACATCCTTGTGGCAGTAGACTATGTGTCAAAGTGGGTAGAAGCTGTGGTTGCAAAGAAGGCTGATGCCAAGACCGTGATTAAATTCCTCAAGAAGCATATATTCAGTCGGTTTGGTACTCCCCGAGTCCTTATCAGTGATGGAGGATCACACTTCCGAAATCGCCAGCTTGAGAATGTCCTACAGCACTATGGTGTCAAACACAAAGTTGCGTCACCCTATCATCCGCAAACCAATGGTCAAGTGGAGGTCTCAAATGGGGAAATCAAGAGGATCCTGAAGAAGACTGTCTCATCAACCAGGAAGGATTGGTCCATGAAGTTGGATGACGCGCTTTGGGCTTATAGAACTGCTTATAAGTCTCCCACTGGTCTATCTCCTTATCAGCTTGTATATGGCAAAGCATGTCACTTACCTGTGGAGTTGGAGCATAAAGCATTCTGGGCATTGGAATTCTTCAACATGGATCCTATTGCAGTAGGTGAGAAGAGAAAAGTGCAGCTGCATGAATTGGAAGAAATATGCAATAATGCGTATGAGTCCTCGAAGCTGTACAAAGCAAAGGCCAAAGCATATCATGACAAGAAGATCACCAAAAGACAATTTCAACCAGGGCAATCAGTTCTATTATTCAATTCCAGATTGCGATTGTTCCCTGGGAAGTTGAAGTCAAAGTGGTCTGGACCGTTTGTTGTGAAAGAAGTGAAGCCTTATGGAGCTATAGAGATTGTAGAAGCTGGCACAGGAAGGCAATTCACTGTCAATGGGCATAGGCTGAAACCTTACTTGGGTGGAGACATTGACAAAGTTACCACCACTGTTCTCTTGGAATAACCCTTAAGGGGATCAGGCGTCAAGCTAATGATGTTAAACAAGCGCTTCTGGGTGGCAACCCAGTGGTAATTTTTCCTTTAGTTTTTATTTATTTATTTATTTATTTTATTGCATGACGATGTGTTGGACTATTCCCTACTTTTGAGACCTTGACAGGATTTAAGTTTGGGGGTGTTCCCTCAATTTATTGTTGTGCATTAACAGGGAAGTTCATATTCGTTATTCGGTTTTTTTTTTAACTTTTTTTAGTTACTATTTGCTTGGGGACAAGCAAAACTCTAGGTTGGGGGTAACAAATTGATTGGAAATTTTTGGAATTTAGAAAAATATTTTTTTGTGACTATGTCTATTCCCCTTGCTTGTATTGAGTTTGTCCTGACAATGGTACGCAACTGAATTTAGGTTAGGAATTATCTTTTTGTTGATAGTGTAGATATCTAGTTAGGAAAGTTAATTAATTTTTGTGTTGATGACTGAATTTTAATGAGTAAAATACTTTATAGAAGTTAACTAGTTTTGCAAATTTTTGTTGGAATAATTGATCAGTGGATTGTCCTTACCTAGTGAGATTTGAGCCTTTGACGGGGTATACACATTCAATATTTTTAAACCCCTATTTCTTTCATGAGTGATGTTCACTTTGATTTTGTATTCTATAACTTGACCTGCGACCATTTTGAGATTGATAATTGTTTGCATGCATTAATATGATAAAGGCACTTAGGAGCATTTTTTTTCTGGCCTTCAACAATTTTGATGAACATTTTTCCCTTAGTTGCCCACTTTGAGCCTAATGAATATTATGATTTCTTTGGTACCCTTTTCATAATGATATATATTTTTGGTATCCTCTGAAATGTGAATGGTGCAATTGGAAATGTGTTGATTCAAAATAAAGAAAAGATGAGAAAGTGTTGTTATTGAGCTTCAAAAATGTTGTCTCTATTCCTCTTCCAAAAGAAAAAAAAAGTGAAATAATGAATGAAAAAGAGAAGAGAATAGAGAGGAAAAAAAGAAGAACAATTGAATTTTGGAGTTGATATTTGTTACAAAGAACCAATGCTCCATTCATATGTTAAAGGGATGTTGATCGATTACATATTATTTAAGCCCTTTGTTTATAACCCTTTGTTTCGTATACCCCTCCAAACATCTTTAGCCATGGCCACGTTACAACCTTATGAAAGACCTTTTGATTTTTGCATGTATTCAATAATTTCAGTAGAGATTTTGGTCTATGGTCAAGCTTATGGTAATGCATTTTCATTGATGAACCTGAGTGAAATATTTTTAAACCATCATACACATGAGAGAGATGTGAGGCTATGTGTGATTGCTGATCTTTTGGTTCCTCTTGAATTTGTTTGCCTAGTTAGGTTTCGTAAAGTAATCTGCTTGTTAAGTGAAAATTGTTGCATAGAGTTAGTTAGTTTTTCTGGTTAGGTAGATGCATTTGAAAATATTAGGGTGGTTTTGAACCTTGTTTATTTGTTTACTTTTGCCTGGGACATGCAAAATGTTAAGTTTGGGGGTGTGATTGAAGTCTAATATATGATATTTTCCAATGGATATTATACCCTTTTAACTTAGTTTTTGTTTGATTTCCTTTGCAAATTAGTAAATTTTAGGTTGTTTTTAGGTTTAGTGTCAATACCATTACTCTGGGTATTTTTATGTGATTTCAGGTGAGTTTTGATGATTAAAGGAGGAAAGAAGAAAATAAAATCAAAGAAGATAGAAGATTATAGATAGAAGATAGAAGATAACATATTAGAGATAGAAGATTAAATCTGAAGACTACTTTCTAGTTTTGGATCTATCTTTATCTCAATTAGATAGAATAGAAAATCTAATTTCCTGTTGGAGATAAGAAATTTAATCTTCTAACTTATTATTTATAGATCTCCAATCATTGGGATTAAAAAACATATAGAGAGCTAGAGATCATAGAACATCCTTCTTAGAGAGAGAGAACCATTACTCCTTCTTCTTAGTCATCAATTCTCATGTATTCCTTTGGTATTATAGACTCTATGAGCAGCTAATTTTCCCATTGGGATTGAACAAACCATCAAACTCATGTGTATTCGGTGATGTAATCGTACTTTTATTCATCTACTCAATTATTGGTATTTCTATTCTACTCTTAATGTCTGCAATTATTTGATCAATATTTGCTTAATCTAGTTTTTTAGCTTTGACTGGAAAGTAAAGTTTTAAACTTGATTTGAATAAAAATACTTGGTTTATTGTTATGCTAGGAATAGATAATAATAGATCAATTGCTTTTAATGCTTGGTTTTAATGCTGGGTATTCTCTTGAATGTGCAAGGAATTGACATTCAAGGGAATTATCTTAGAATTTTATATGCAAGGAATTAATATAATTGAATTTAGTGCATTGCATCAATAATTGTTTAGTGAATAAAGTACTTATTATTGAATTACCAACGAGTGTGATAGGTAAGGTTCAATTCCCGTTTTTCCCATCAATTCAATCACTGTTTTATTGTTTTTATTTATTTCAAGTTATTTTCATTGTTTTTATTTATTTCAAGTTATTTCCATTAGTTTCATAATTATTTTAATTCACAAATTAGTTTAGAATTACTTACTTTTTACACACGCTTAATTAAATTGATTATTAGAGAATTAATAGAACCACCAATTCCCTGTGGATCGATACTCACTTCTACTATATACAAGTTGTGTTCTGGTATTTAATCGGAATATACAACAAGTTGTCATATCATAATGAAATGGACAGTGTCCATCATCTATATTTATATCCCATGTTCACCCCCTACTCCTTTGTATATTCCCTTCTTTCGTTTCTTTATGCATGAATTCTTCCTTCTTCATTGCCCCCTCTCTCTCACATACACACTTCTTCCTCATCCCGTTCAAACATGAAAAAGGAGTCGCTCTCTGTCTCTACTTTCTTTCTTTCATTCTCACTCTCCCTCAATCTCCCTCAACCCTACATAAAATTACACAAACACCGACACCACTACAAGCCACCAACCGCACCAAATAAACCAACAATCACCCTTATCTCTCAAACACAATCTGAAAATTTAAATTCTACATGGATCTTAATCATTCATAGAAGCATCAAGTAACTTATAAATTATTTTCTTAAATTATTTGGTGCTTCTTTGATATGATTAAAATTCGACATTTCATTAACAATTGTCCAACACTACAAGATTATTTTACGCGAGTGATTAATAATTCACGATTTAACAAGAGTGGTAATTTGTACCACTCACCTTTATCGTCTTTTTATGGTTGTTTGACATCAATGATCAACTTTAATATGGATTATTAAAATAATAATATTTCTATTTTTTTTCATTAAAATAGTTATAATTTCCAATGAATATTTTCTATATTAATCTTATTAAATAAAAAAAATTTAGAGTATCAATAAGTGTAGATATATTTCTTATATTGGTTGGATGAATAATAAATGATAGCACTAAATTTTGATAAAATTCGTTTTCCTTTTTACATATGAATGCTTGTATGAGTACGTAAGTAGTTTGTTTGTGTGTGTATATACATATATATCGTTATGCAACACAAAATAAAAGGCAAATGATTAATAAAGATTAAAATTGGAGATAAATTTTTTTTGTTACAAGAATTGGAGATATTTTGATTGAATGTTTGTTTCTTTTGTATTTATTCCCATATGTGTCTATACTAGAAAATTAGCTTGCTTTATTTTTTTCTTTGCAAAATTAAATTCTATAAAACAAAGACAGATCTTGATCATTCAAGGAAGCATCAAATAACTTAGGGCATCCACAACAAAGTCTTGAGAGAGTATTGTGAAGAGTCTTAACATCAAATTTTCTTCAGACTCTATCAATCTTCGAAATACGGTGGAGTCTTAAGTTGAGTCTCATATTTTAAATACTCAACTTAAGGTTCTTGGAGACCCAATTATTTTTTATCATTATCTATTTTTGTCCTTATCTATTTTTGTCCTTACTCTACATCACGTTAATCATACATACATACTTAAATAAATAAAGTAAAATATAAATTAATAAATAATAACAATAAAAAACAATAAAGAATAATAATAATAATATACTTGTATGTATAAATAATAGATGATAAAATTGTTATTTTTAACTTGAATAATAATATTATTTAATATTTGTTTTTTGTCTTTTTTTTCTTAAAAATTATGTGTTATTATGGTTAACTAAAAAAATATTAAAATTACATTTATAAAACATTATTGAAAAATGAATTTGAGTCTACAAGTACATCATAATATAAAATTGATATCTTTGTCTTATGATTCTCATGAGTCATGTTCAAACTCTATTGTGGATTCCCATAGAAGTCATTTTCATGAATTATATTTCGGTATAATTTTTTTTAATAATTTATCATTTCAAAATGTTGGATTATATGTTTTGACAACCTCGACATCACAATCGAGAAAGTGTATTTATATTTTGATTTTGACAAATTTTTTGTACTTAAAGAATATTTTAAGATTCGTTACTTATATTAACAGTTTTTAACTAATTAGGCTGGACTAACTTTTCAATTCTTTTATCTGATTTAATGACTTTTATAATCAAAATCATTTTAAAGATAAAAGCAATTTTGAAACTAATTTAATTCTTTTTAACCTTAAAGGTCCAAAAGATATTGTCCCGCTACAGTGCAATGTCTTAAATATCTGATAGTATTTGACGTACTTGCCTCTCCTTGCTTTCTTTTTCTTTTATTCGTGGCCTCTGAGTTGTGTTTGTTTGCCAAATAGGTTTATACTAATCCAAGGTGTCAAATCATAATGAAATGGACAGTATCCATCATCCGTATTTCTATCCCTTGTTCATCCCGTACTCCGTTGTACATTCCTTTCTTTCGTTTCTTTATGAATACTTCCTTCTTCAATACCCCTTCTCTCTCACATATACATTTCTCCCTCATCCCTTTCAAACATGAAACACAACTCCCTCTCTGTCTCTGCTTTAATTTCTCTTTCTTTCACTCTAACTCATCCTTAAACCTCCATAAAATTACACAAACACCAATACCAACACCACGACAAGCCACCAACCGCCACCAAAAAGCCAACAACCACCCCTATATCTCAATCACAACCTGAAATTTTAAATTCTACAAAAATGAAGATGATCTTGATCATTCAAAAAAGCATCAAGTAACTTATAAATTATTTTCGTAAATTTTTTGGTGCTTCTTTGATTTCATTAAAAATCGACATTTCATTAACGATTGTCCAACACGACACGATCATTTTATACAAGTGATTAATGATTCACGATTTACCAAGAGTAGTAATTTATACCACTCACCTTTATCATATTTTTGTTGTTGTTTGACATCAATGATGAACTTTAATAGTGATTATTAAAATAATAATAATTCTATTGTTTTTCATTTAAAATGGTTTTAATTTTCAAAGAATATTTTTATATTAATCTTGTAACATCCCTAATTTTCGTCTCCCAAATAACCGAGAAATTAATTATAACAATTAATTTATAATTGATTTATATTAGTTTTAAAGGTTTTAGTTTTTGTACATTATGTGTTTTCATATATAAAAATATGAGATATATTTTTATATGGTTATTTTGTACAAAAATGTGAATATTGCAATTTAGTCCTTGGATTGGGACCTAATTGCAATATTAAAAAGGTTTTTGAAGAAAGAGTAATTAAATTATTAATTTTTGAATTTTATCAGCCTGTAACCGGTTACACGATGAACTCAGAAAACTGGGTTAGTGCGTTTGATGAGTAATCACGCGTTTTAACCCAGAATTTGCCACGAAATCGTCTTAATCTTAGTGGGGAAAGACGTGTCATCATGCATGGAGCTCTGATTTTGCTATATATAGCCTTGTGTTGATGAATTGAAACCCATTTTGCTCCTGAATTGCTGAAGCTCTGTTTTAGGGTTCTTGATTCGTCTGGTGCGATTCTCCTTCGTTTCTGAGAGTTAGATCATGAGTGATACACGGTTACAAAGCTCACATCAAGGGCTTTGTATTGATATAAAGTTTGTGAGTTGAGAGTTCCTGGAGTTTGAGAACGAAGCTTGCCAAGTTGAGGTGTTGATGTTGTCAAACCTCAGCTTCTGGTTTCTGGAGCTGACTTTGAAGCTCGATTTTGGTAAGCACACGAACCCTTTTGGTTTCAAATCTGTTCCTACCTCTAGTGCATGTTGCAGAGAATTCAATTTGACCATTTTCCCCAATTCTTAATTTGGTTTTGCATGTCAAATTCCCTGGTTTTGGTACCCTGTCCAACTCTATCAGCATGGAGTGAATTTAATGGAAATCTGTGTTGGAGCCTTTCTCTCTGCAATGTTTTGGATCAAGCACAATTTAGAGGTAAGGGGGAAGCTTACTATTTGCTAGAATGAGAATGAATTGTGGTAGAATATAGGATGAGTCACCAAGAGACTCGAAGGGCATAAGTTGAAATGGTTAAGTGGCTTGGAGGCCAATCTGAGCTCAATTATTGTTATGAGCAATGTTATTGAGATGCATGCAAGCTATATTGATGTTGGATTCATGACTTATTTGGATATTATGTGAATTGATGCATTAAGTTGTGAAATATGTGCAATTATGTGCAATTTGAGTATCCAAATTGAATGCATGCAAGATAGATATGTTTCTGTGTTTAAACATATTTATTTAAGGTATATGTACTCTGTTAAAGGTTGAAATTTGATTAGATTTGAGTTGTGAAGAGAATGGTTTGTTAAAACTCATGTTTTAGTGTCAGACTGCATAATCTAACCGGTTACTCGATATTCGTAACCGGTTAGACACTGTTAAAATGCAAAAGAAAATAAGTTTACAAAATCAGTGTTGTGGTCTTATAAATCCTACTCAAATCTAGGCCTTAATTTCATGGAAAACAATCTGAAAATAAGTTGATTTCATGGTTATAGTTCAGATTGCAGTTAAAGAGTTAATACTTTAAGGTAATGAGATAATTTCAAGAGGAAATTATGCATAAATGAAATTGGATTATGACTTAGATCTTTTGAATGATATTATGTGTTGAACTTGAGGTATTTTGTTATGCTAAGACCTTGTTATTGGATTGAGTAGAGAATTTAAGAAAAGATTCTTGGAAAATCAGTGGTTTTATATTCAGGTCTGTAATTCTAACCGGTTAGGTGATGATGTAACCGGTTAGTACCTGAAACTTAAAAGTAAAAGTTAAGTTTTTGAATAAGGGTTGCTAATACCAATGATTATATTCTCTCAATCCAGGTCTATAAGCATATGTTAAATTTAAATTCAAAGGTGAATTTTATGAGTAAAGCCATACATCAAGATATCATTCAGAAGTCGTGTTTTCTAAGTCATAATAATGGAATTAATGGGAACATGACCCTGTACTCTAGGAGTACTAAACTGACGCAACCTACTTGATGACACATTCTGGGAATGTGGCCATTGTCTGGGACATGGTTTCTTGGATACGTTCTGGGAACGTGATGCACACTCCGGGAGTGGTGCTTGATTATATTCCAAGTATGGTTTGCGATACATTCTGGGAACGTATGTTAGTGTTCTGGGAACACATTGGTATAATAATGGAATTAAAGATAAAACCAACCTTGATGATTGTGCATTCATATAGAATGGAAGTTTGGTTGGTAGGAACGTTTATCATATTCTGGGAATATGAGGATGGTACTCCGGGAGTACCAAATTTGTAACCTACTTGATGACACATTATAGATATGTGGCCAGTGTCTGGGACCTGGTTATATACGTTCTGGGAACGTATGATAGTGTTCTGGGAACACATTGATATGCAACCTACTTGATGACACATTATAGATATGTGGCCAATGTCCGGGACCTGGTTTTTATGCGTTCTGGGAACGTGGTGCACACTCTGGGAGTGTTGCGTATTTATCCAAGTATGGTTTGCTACACGTTCTGGGAACGTGGTGCACACTCTGGGAGTGTTGCGTATTTATCCAAGTATGGTTTGGCATTACGTTCTGGGAACGAATGTCAGTGTTCCAGGAACACAACGGTGTATTGGATGGACGTCCAAGATGGACTTTTAGAGGCCTCAGTTGTGGAAGAATATCATGCATCATGCCACCTGCATTGAAAGATCTATTATGATTAACCGGGTGTGCTCATATGATTATGCATCATGATTTGCTACATGTTGACTTGTGGATGTTAGTTTTATTCTCATTTGATTATGCGAATATGTATAGCTAACCCCCATGCCCTTATTAGGTGTTGATCGTGCATCTAGCTTGCACAAGAGTCAGTGGAGGGAAATGTCCTTTAGGTGCATGCAGAGTATAGAAAGTGTGGGTTGGAAACCTGTTGTGCAGATATCGAGGATCCGACCAGAAGGATGTTTGGACAAAGGACCAGTGACCAGCTCTATAATATTTCTATTTTTTTAATAGAATTTATATGATACATATTTTGGTAAAAGGTATCATAAGAAGAATTCAGTTTCATAATCATACTTATTTGGTATTAATGGACTTGTTACACTTGATAAATTTTGGGGGTATAATATGATGATTTTGCTATGTTTCCGCAAACTCTGGTTTTGTTAGTCAACCTCATTATTAGTCAAGTGTTTGTGAAAAGGAATTTTCAAGGGAAGGGAAAATTCTTATTTTCAGATCTTTTTCCAACGATAACAAGTCCAAGTTTTCATAAACTTCTTACTTATCTTATAAAGTAAGATGATACACAAGGAGTGTTACATTTTTATGGTATCAGAGCAATGGTCCTGACTCTTGGTCCTTGGGTGTGTGGTCCAATACGCTGGTCATCGATATCTGCAATGTTTCCTGGGAAGTATGCTTTCATACACTTCCAAACTAGAGCTAAGGTTATGTGTAATGGCTCTAGATAAATAGCTTACTCTGCTATTAAGAAGTGTTCTATGAAGTCTAAGTAGAAGTATGATAGTCGTATGCTTCTCTTTAGATACATTGTAAACCCAAGACCACAATGTTGGTTTATTATGTTTTCATAGAACCAGTGATAAGGAAATTTTAAGGAGTTGTAGTTGAGTCCTTGACTATGGGGAAGAGTATTTACCCTTACTAGTGTTAAAGTTAATCAACTTCTCTGGTTGAGTGCAAGGCAGTCATCTTCTTAAGGATTAATCTTGTTGAGTTCGATAAACTCTAAAGCTATTCCTTCATTTGTTCCTTATGGATAAGGGTATTGATCAAAGTTGCTCTATGCCTTATCCAATCTGCTATCTCAAAGCAGAGGATCTTACAAATCTTCTTGTAGTGGTTTCCAAAGTATGTCGGAATCGTTCTATTAAGGTATTAGACTTTGTCTATCTACCTGTGTCATGATTTCATTTGATCGTAAGCACGGTTCGGGAGCCGAAGGATCAAGTGATCATGATTAATGACGATAGAACAACCATGTATTGGGATTCCCAAGTTTTGAATCTGGAATTCAATGAACCCATATGTTGCTTCTGGGAAGCAATAAAAGAAGAAAGGGGGTTAAAGAAATCTGGGTTGTAGGAAATGATGCCAGGTTTACCTTTGAGTGAAGCGATAGAGTTTGGAATCAATTCAATTCTTGAAACTGATTCTATCTCTACTACCTTTATAATATGGTACCATCGGGAATGGTCAAATGGGAGAAACAAGTAGAAAAGTGCTAAAAAGATTTTGGTTGGATCCGATTAAAAGAGTCTAAGTGTTTTCTAAGATTGATTGGAGGTTGGATTAACCCCAAATCAGGATTCGGGACAGGGATACACTTAAGACTGCATTTTTGATCTCGATACGGACATTATGAGTAGGAAATAATGTCGTTCGGATTGACTAATGCACTTGTTCTTTTATGAACTATAAGAACGAGACCTTTAGATCATATTCGGATTCGTTTGTGGTTTATTCTAAGAATTCGGAGGAGCATGAGGAACATCTCCGGATTGTGTTGAAACTCCTGCAGGAGGAGTAGTTGTGTGCTAAGCTCGCCAAATATGAGTTTTGGTTGAACGAAGTTAAGTCCGCAGGGCACGTGATCATTAAAGAAATTGTGGTGGATCCAGCGAAGGCGAATTCAGTGGTGTAAGGTGAACAAATTAAGACTGTGGTTAAAGTCAGAAGTTTTTTTTAGGGCTGGCTGGATTCTACCGCCGGATTATTGAAGGATTTTCTAAGATCGCATGGCCTTTGACCAAGTTGACTTGGAAAGATCAACTGATGGTATTGAATGATAGGAAGTTGTTTAATTATGGTAGGGTAATGATGGATTATACCCCAACATAATATGATTAGTCCAAGAGGAATTATGGAAAATGTGAAGTAGACTATGATTTAAATCATTTCAGTGATGAATTCAGTTGGAATCAAGGTATTAGATTATGATTAAATCCTATTTTGAGTTGGATTGGATGATGTAAAGAAAATGGTTTTGAAATTCTTTGGTTTTATTTCTAAAACTGTACTTCATGATCGGTTAGAGTTTCTTGCAACCGGTTAGAAGCTGAAAGTTTAAAATAAAAATTTAAGTCATTTGTGAAGGAACTTTTGGTATCAATAAACATCTTCCTCCAATCCAAACCCAAAGTCAATTACCTAAGTAAAATTTAAGGAAAGGATTTAAGGTGGTAAAATAACTTAATGCCTTGATTCATCGTTGAAACTGATTTAAGAGGATTGAATCATAATACTTATGGATTAATCGAGAGTTGAAATTAAGGAGCTACTCCAATCAGAGAAGGTAGAAAATTGAGCTGAATGATGCAAAAGAGACAATAGGTACTAAGATAAGAAGGTTGTGATTCATGAACAAGTTTGGAGTTCAAATGTATGAATGACAATAAGAAGAGGAAGAGTTGAATGTAAGATAAAGGCGATGGATGGAGTTTCTTAAAGATTATGGCTTTGAGCTCCATCCTGGCATAGCAAACGTAGTTGTAGACGTTTTGAGCTGATAGGCTATTCTTGTGAGCTCAATGATGGTTAAGGAGGTTATTCTGATCGAGGAGTTCAGAGACCTAAGTCTAGTAACACAAGAGGAACCATCTAACGTTAGATTGGAAATGTTGCAAATAATCAACGAATTCTTGAATCGGATTCGTGAATTACAACCAGGAAATGAGGAGTTAGATTTCTATGAAGAAATGAATGAGATTTAATCTTTGAAATTGAAGTCAGGGATTATGGATATTAGAAAATATATTATGGAGGCAAGGGATTTATGAAGTATTGTTTAGAACAACCTAGATGAGAAATCCAAAGGCACGAATTTCAATAGTAGATTACGTGCGAATCCAAGTTAGCTATCAACTATCAAGGAATAAGGAATTTCTCGATGTTGGTAAGCATGTATGAGGACTATAGGAAAGTACATGAATTTCGTGCGAGAAATGTTTGAGTTCAGAATAAGAGAAAGAATGATGAAATACGGGCCTTACTGGAGAAAGAGGCAAAAGTAAATGGGAGAATATCAACCACGGAAATATCAAGGTTAAGGAATCCTTGATTGAAGAAAAGTGACTAAGGAGGAAATAGGGAAGGGAACATTTGTCCATCTCAAGGTAATAATGTGAGGCACATCACTTGGAGTTTAGTTGTGATGTACCTAAGGGAATAGTCAATTCCGATTGTAGGAAGCTGGAGTATTATTCACCGAATTGTCTTGAAGGAAAAGGTGAGAAAGGAATGGACGAATCCAGCACGAGAAGAATTCACCGGCTGAGATGAGAGTTGAGTGTAATCCTGACGTAGACAACCCAAGTCTATCTCTTCCTTTGATCTGAGTTAACGTAGTTAAATGTTTTCGATTACGTTAATCTAATCGTTTGAGAATATCAATATCCTGTTGGAAGTTCAACTTCAATCTTTCTGTGATCAAAACCCTTATCACAGTTGGATGTGATAATATATGTGGACAATACAGAAATACAAAGATCAGTTATGGCTAGAGAGATTAACAACCACCGGGATAGGACAAATCTTTGTCTCCCCAACGTAAATGTCTCTAGAACTTGACTATCTAACTAAGTCTGATAGTGATAATTACCCTATCTTTAAGTTCATCTAACTTAAAGACCTGTCGTATGGTCTTTCTTGCGAAAGATTATATCTGAAAGGAATGATTTTGTTACTAATGGTTTGAATATTAGGACTGATCACCCTAATGTCTCAAATTATTAGGGAATAAAGTCATACAAATGTTTCTTTGATCGTGCTCGAGAGATCAGAGTGCGCAGCCCGAAAAGTTTTTCCAAAAAGTTTATTAGAAAGTGTTTTGTTTGAAAAATATTTATGTGAAGTGTATTATTCAAAAGAGTATTTCTTTTAAAAGAAATTCATTCACATAAGAATTTTATACGAAAAATCCTTGTGGTTTAGTTTGGAAAGTTTTTCCTGAAGGGTATTATTTGAAATGTTTCAAAGTACAAGGATTATATCGGAACTCTTTTAAGTGGGGGAGGACCCTAAAGAACGAATTTTTGGGAACAAGATGAAGTTTCTAGTATAAAAACATTTTGGAAAAGTGAGAAATTTGAGAAGATGAATTTCGGGGACGAAATTCCTTTTAAGTGGGGGGAGTAGTGTAACACCCCTAATTTTCGTCTCCCAAATAACCGAGAAAGTAATTATAACAATTAATTTATAATTGATTTATATTAGTTTTAAAGGTTTTAGTTTTTGTACATTATGTGTTTTCATATATAAAAATATGAGATATACTTTTATATGGTTATTTTGTACAAAAATGTGAATATTGCAATTTAGTCCTTGGATTGGGCCTAATTGCAATATTAAAAAGGTTTTTGAAGAAAGAGTAATTAAATTATTAATTTTTGAATTTTATCAGCCTGTAACCGGTTAGAAGGGCTTTGTAACCGGTTACACGATGAACTCAGAAAACTGGGTTAGTGCGTTTGATGAGCAATCACGCGTTTTAACCCAGAATTCGCCACGAAATCGTCTTAATCTTAGTGGGGAAAGACGTGTCATCATGCATGGAGCTCTGATTTTGCTATATATAGCCTTGTGTTGATGAATTGAAACCCATTTTGCTCCTGAATTGCTGAAGCTCTGTTTTAGGGTTCTTGATTCGTCTGGTGCGATTCTCCTTCGTTTCTGAGAGTTAGATCATGAGTGATACACGGTTACAAAGCTCACATCAAGGGCTTTGTATTGATATAAAGTTTGTGAGTTGAGAGTTCCTGGAGTTTGAGAACGAAGCTTGCCAAGTTGAGGTGTTGATGTTGTCAAACCTCAGCTTCTGGTTTCTGGAGCTGACTTTGAAGCTCGATTTTGGTAAGCACATGAACCCTTTTGGTTTCAAATCTGTTCCTACCTCTAGTGCATGTTGCAGAGAATTCAATTTGACCATTTTCCCCAATTCTTAATTTGGTTTTGCATGTCAAATTCCCTGGTTTTGGTACCCTGTCCAACTCTATCAGCATGGAGTGAATTTAATGGAAATCTGTGTTGGAGCCTTTCTCTCTGCAATGTTTTGGATCAAGCACAATTTAGAGGTAAGGGGGAAGCTTACTATTTGCTAGAATGAGAATGAATTGTGGTAGAATATAGGATGAGTCACCAAGAGACTCAAAGGGCATAAGTTGAAATGGTTAAGTGGCATGGAGGCCAATCTGAGCTCAATTATTGTTATGAGCAATGTTATTGAGATGCATGCAAGCTATATTGATGTTGGATTCATGACTTATTTGGATATTATGTGAATTGATGCATTAAGTTGTGAAATATGTGCAATTATGTGCAATTTGAGTATCCAAATTGAATGCATGCAAGATAGATATGTTTCTGTGTTTAAACATATTTATTTAAGGTATATGTACTCTGTTAAAGGTTGAAATTTGGTTAGATTTGAGTTGTGAAGAGAATGGTTTGTTAAAACTCATGTTTTAGTGTCAGACTGCATAATCTAACCGGTTACTCGATATTCGTAACCGGTTAGACACTGTTAAAATGCAAAAGAAAATAAGTTTACAAAATCAGTGTTGTGGTCTTATAAATCCTACTCAAATCTAGGCCTTAATTTCATGGAAAACAATCTGAAAATAAGTTGATTTCATGGTTATAGTTCAGATTGCAGTTAAAGAGTTAATACCTTAAGGTAATGAGATAATTTCAAGAGGAAATTATGCATAAATGAAATTGGATTATGACTTAGATCTTTTGAATGATATTATGTGTTGAACTTGAGGTATTTTGTTATGCCAAGACCTTGTTATTGGATTGAGTAGAGAATTTAAGAAAAGATTCTTGGAAAATCAGTGGTTTTATATTCAGGTCTATTATTCTAACCGGTTAGGTGATGATGTAACCGGTTAGTACCTGAAACTTAAAAGTAAAAGTTAAGTTTTTGAATAAGGGTTGCTAATACCAATGATTATATTCTCTCAATCCAGGTCTATGAGCATATGTTAAATTTAAATTCAAAGGTGAATTTTATGAGTAAAGCCATACATCAAGATATCATTCAGAAGTCGTGTTTTCTAAGTCATAATAATGGAATTAATGGGAACATGACCCTGTACTCTAGGAGTACTAAACTGACGCAACCTACTTGATGACACATTCTGGGAATGTGGCCATTGTCTGGGACATGGTTTCTTGGATACGTTCTGGGAACGTGATGCACACTCCGGGAGTGGTGCTTGATTATATTCCAAGTATGGTTTGCGATACGTTCTGGGAACGTATGTTAGTGTTCTGGGAACACATTGGTATAATAATGGAATTAAAGATAAAACCAACCTTGATGATTGTGCATTCATATAGAATGGAAGTTTGGTTGGTAGGAACGTTTATCATATTCTGGGAATATGAGGACGGTACTCCGGGAGTACCAAATTTGTAACCTACTTGATGACACATTATAGATATGTGGCCAGTGTCTGGGACCTGGTTATATACGTTCTGGGAACGTATGATAGTGTTCTGAGAACACATTGATATGCAACCTACTTGATGACACATTATAGATATGTGGCCAGTGTCCGGGACCTGGTTTTTATGCGTTGTGGGAACGTGGTGCACACTCTGGGAGTGTTGCGTATTTATCCAAGTATGGTTTGCTACACGTTCTGGGAACGTGGTGCACACTCTGGGAATGTTGCGTATTTATCAAAGTATGGTTTGGCATTATGTTCTGGGAATGAATGTCAGTGTTCCGGGAACACAACGGTGTATTGGATGGACGTCCAAGATGGACTTTCAGAGGCCTCAGTTGTGGAAGAATATCATGCATCATGCCACCTGCATTGAAAGAACTATTATGATTAACCGGGTGTGCTCATATGATTATGCATCATGATTTGCTACATGTTGACTTGTGGATGTTAGTTTTATTCTCATTTGATTATGCGAATATGTATAGCTAACCCATATGCCCTTATTAGGTGTTGATCGTGCATCTAGCTTGCACAAGAGTCAGTGGAGGGAAATGTCCTTTAGGTGCATGCAGAGTATAGAAAGTGTGGGTTGGAAACCTGTTGTGCAGATATCGAGGATCCGACCAGAAGGATGTTTGGATAAAGGACCAGTGACCAGCTCTATAATATTTCTATTTTTTTAATAGAATTTATATGATACATATTTTGGTAAAAGGTATCATAAGAAGAATTCAGTTTCATAATCATACTTATTTGGTATTAATGGACTTGTTACACTTGATAAATTTTGGGGGTATAATATGATGATTTTGCTATGTTTCCGCAAACTCTGGTTTTGTTAGTCAACCTCATTATTAGTCAAGTGTTTGTGAAAATGAATTTTCAAGGGAAGGGAAAATTCTTATTTTCAGATCTTTTTCCAACGATAACAAGTCCAAGTTTTCATAAACTTCTTACTTATCTTATAAAGTAAGATGATACACAAGAAGTGTTACAAATCTTATTAAATAAAAAACTTTTTTAGAATATCAATAAGTGTAGATATATATCTTATATTGGTTGGTTGAATAATAATTGGTAACACTAAATTAAGATAAAAATCGTTGTCCTTTTACATATGAATGCTTGTATGAGTAAGTGAGCGAGTTTGTGTGTATGTCTTTGTATATATGTACATTTGTATCATTATGCAACACAAAACAAAAGGCAAATGCGTAATAAAGATTAGAGTAGGAGATATTTTGATTGTTTGTTTGTTTCTTTTATTTTTTTTCCTGCATGTATCTAGGAAACTAGCTTGCTTTATTTTTTTTCTTTGAAAAATTAAATTCTACAAAAATGAATACGGATCTAGCTCATTCAAGGAAGCATCAAATAACTTAGGACATCCGCAACAAAGTCTTGAGAGAGCCTTGTGTCGAGTCTTAACATCAGATTTTCTATAAGACTCTATTAATCTTCAAAATATGGTGGAGTCTTAAGTTGAGTCTCATATTTTAAATACTCAACTTAAGACTCTGTGATGCCCAATTATTTTTGTTCTTTCTCTCTTTTTGTCCTTACTCAACTTTACGTTAATAATGCATACATACTTAAATAAATAAAGCAACATATACATTAATAAATAATGATAATAATAATAAATAATACTAACGAAATAATAATAATATACTTGTATAAATAACATATGATAAAATTCCTATTTTTAACTTGAATAATAATAATAATATTTAATATTTGTTTTTTGTCTTTTTTTCTTAAAAATATTGTGTTATTTTGATCAACTAAAAAATATTGAAATTACATTTCTAAAACATTATTGAAATGAATTTGAGTTTAAAAGTACATGATATAATATAATATTGATGTCTTAGTCTTATAATTCTTATGAGTCATGTTCAAACTCTGTTGTGGATTCCTATAGAAGTAATTTTCATGAAATATATTCCGATATACGTAATTATTTTTAATAATTTATTATTTCAAAATGTTGGATTATATATTTTGACAAAGTTGGCATAACGATCGAGAAAGTGTATTTATATTTTGATTTTGACAACTTTTTTGTACTTAAGGAATATTTTAAGATTTGTTACTTAAATTAACCCTTTTTAACTATATGTGGCGGACTCGGCCTAGCCGAGCTCCACGTGACCCTCACTCAGGACCTGAGGACCCTTCAGCAGGCTCCCCGTGTGCTTGGCCGAGCTCAATGCTCAACGACCGAGCTGACAACAGGCACGGGCCGACCTCATGCTCCACCCAAGGTCCGACCTCCTGATCCGACACCACCCAAGGTCCGACCTCCTTGTCCGACACCACCCAAATAGTCCGACACTAAGAGCAGGATGACGTGTCTCACCTTATCCACAAGGACAGCTCATCCACTCATAGCTCATTACAGGTTGGCCCTACTTGGGCCTCAAGCAAGCCCATTAGGGCAACCAGCTCTCTCCTATATATATCCCCCTCTCCCTAGGGGCTAAGGTAATGTCTCTCTAAACCTAAAAACTACGTGTGGCTTGATTCCCCTCTCATGGGATACGTAGGACCGGGGTCACCCTCGTCAGCTGCAACAACCCCCAAACACCTCATGTGGTACTTCCGGCCTAGGGACATAACACTAATAAGGCTGGACTAACTTTTCAATTCTTTTATTCTATTCAATGTTTTTATGCAATGTTTTTATTTTTTAAAGTTAAATATCAAAGTTTTTTTGAAATTTTTCTCATACTTAGACTATGTATATTTTTGGAAAATCATGAAAAACATTAGTGTTAATGTTTAAGGCCTGTGCCTTTGTTGTCCAAAATTTGATTTGTCCTGTATGTTGACGATAAATTAATGTTTTGTTGATATATAGAGGTGATTTAACCCTTGTTTGGTTTTAGAATTGTGTTAAAAAAGATTTTTGGATTTATAAAGTTTGGATTTTGAAAAGAATTTTTTGCTGTCCAGAATTTTGTTATGATGTTTATGAACTTAGAAAGTCAGGTGTTCATGTTTGAAATTTAGATTTTTAGTAGTATTTTGTAAATAAAATTTTGGTTGAATTTTATATTTTTCAGAAATCTCATATGAAAGGAAAGAGTTCTGCCAAAAAATTTCAGCAAACTATTTTTGAGTTACGTAATTGTTGTAAGTGATTTTGATAAGTGGATAATCTCCCTAACTCTAACTGTTTCTTTTTTCATGTAGTCTAATGTGGTTCTCTCAATAATTTAGAGGAAAATTATAAAATTAAACGGTTAACACATTAAAAGAACAGGATGAATTGAACTGATTAATTTAGAGACAACCACAGTACTAATTAAGTACTCACTCCGATACAATCTCCGTTATAAGCAAAAATAAAAAAAGAAAAACATTTATTAGTTAGCTAACTGTATACAGTTTTCTTGATTTCATGAAAATATAAAAATTATTCCCTCCGTTCCATTATCTTGGTAAAAGTCAAACAAGTCAATGAAAATAAGAAAGTATCCGTTTAATATATTGCATGATCCATTCATTAATTACAAATTGATAATGCACAAATTTTCATATTATTACAATTAATACATATTGCAATATTGTCTTCAAAACAAATCTTTAAATATGTTTTCCTTATTTACTTATCAATCATCGATACAATATACAATCTTTAAGATTTTTCATTTATTTTTTTGCTTTAATATGGGACAAAATTTTTTTCATTTTTTTAACCAAGATAACGGGACGGAGGGAGTATTACTTAAACTGCTTTTTATGAGAGTGTAAATTTTGAGTAAATGAAGGCGAGCAAACTTTAAAAATATTGAGAATATTTGTTGTGAATTTAATAAAGGATGTTTTATTACTAATAATATTTAATAGTGTAAAAGTAGTTAAACTTTCCTTATATTTTGAATAACAAAATCTAAATTTTTTAATTTTTTTTCTTATGTTCGACATATGAGCAATGCATACATAGATACACTAAAAGAATAAAACTTTCCTATAATGTATTTTTTTTTTTTTACACCAACCGGTAACCGGATCTGGTTTACCCAGAATCCGATTCATCTGGTCCGATCCAACTGAGATCGCACTACGCTGTAAGGGTCTGCAGCGGGGGTTAAAACCGACCCAACTCTCTTATAATGCATTCTACTGTATATTAAAACCGTCAAGGCAAACAGTAATAATGTTCATCTGCAATCTGTTAAGCAGGCTATTCATTTCCCATTTGAATTGATGTTTGCAAGGAAATTGCCATTCCAAGTTAATAGTCACAATAACGAAATACCACAGTTGGTACATGTTGGACTTTGTAATGATCCTCTCCTCCTTTTTCTAGCTTACTTCTGAATGCTCCAAACATTGACCTAATCTCCAAATCCTGAAGAGTGCTCACAAATCTTAGCCCCTCTGGAACCATTTTAAGCTTAGTGCAATTTGAAATCTCTAGTTTGACAAGACTTGGCATAGCTCCTTTATCCAACTTCCACTCTTCAAGATTGCTCAAGTCACAAACATGCAATGACTTGAGCTGAGGGAAACCTTTGTTGGAACAAAGTATTTTCTTTCCAACAAATGAATCAAGTTGTAACTCAAGCAACCTTAAATTAGGAAGCTTCTCCAATGTTGTCATTGGATCTACAAGAAGTCCAGAACCTTGCAACTTTAGCTTGGCTAGCTTGGAAGAAATTTGGTGAGGTTCTGGAAAATTAGCTATAGGTCCTTCTATGTGCAGCTTGTAAAGATTAGGACATCCTGCAGCTACTTGCGGAATCGATATATCCTCGGAACTAACAAATAACAACGACTCAAGGTGGCTAAATGTGATATTTGGTGAGCTGAAGATATCCCCAAAATTAGGATCATCTATCACCAATTTTCTTAAACTGGTCAAGTTCATAAGGTCTCTTACGTCGCACTTCTCTGAAGGGAAGTTAACCAGGGTCTGCAAGTTTTTCAAATTAGCAAGTTCCCAATTTTCAGCACTATCGCCACACGACTCCGGTAGATATAAATGCCTCAACCTGTCCAACTTCCCTATAATATTTGGTATTTGCACAGTTGAATTTCCTGTTAGGAGATCCAGGGTCTGCAAGCATCTCAAATTGCCTATTGATGGGGGCAACTCATCAATTTTAGTGTTTCTTAGACTGAGAAACCTGAGGTGGATCAAGTACCCTATTTCTTTCGGCAACTTCCCTTGCAGACACTGTATTCCTTCCAAGTTCAAGACTCTAAGTAACCTGCATTTGTTGAAAAAGGGCTTCATCAACCCCCATTCACTTAGCCTAGCCGTCTTTTCGTCATGGAAGCAAAGGAGAGACCTGAGATGGTGATGGCCTTTTAAGTGCGAAGAGAAGAACTTATCGATATCTTGATCAAGATGTAAGGCAACCCTGCGAACTTTACCAATAGGCCTTGCTCTTGAGGCTGTAGGTAAACTCAAACAGTCCACAGATTCATATTCATTATTCCAGGAACTAGCCATCTCA
This sequence comes from Crotalaria pallida, assembly GCA_037953625.1. Classification (NCBI taxonomy): domain Eukaryota; kingdom Viridiplantae; phylum Streptophyta; class Magnoliopsida; order Fabales; family Fabaceae; genus Crotalaria; species Crotalaria pallida. The sequence goes on from CM075650.1 coordinate 19,342,160, forward strand.
ATAAAGTTTTCCTGTTTTGCCTTAGATACACAGAGGTCCCTCATGAGGTTATGCATTTGGACACTTTTAATTCTTCCTGTTAAACTCTTTTCAACCACCTGAATCATGCACCTCTCCACCAGCTCGGTCAAGTATCGTTGCGCTACGTCCTCAAGAGCTTCCTCGCCTTCTCCTTCATTCTGAACTAATGATATGATACCTTCTGCCACCCAAATTCTTATCAATTTCTTTGTTGGTATCTCCATATTTTCTGGAAAATGAGCGAAATGGAGGAAGCATGGTTTCAACTGGTATGGCAATTCATAATAGCTCAAAGCTAGCACTCCCAAGAGTTGTTCGCGCCCTTTCGCTCTCCTCAAATATGAATTGATGTTCTGGTGCACTGTGTCCCATTCGTAGAATGTAGGCTTTGTTGCTAACAATCCACCAAGCACAATGATGGCTAATGGTAAACCTGCACATCTTCCAACCATTTCCCTTCCTAACTTCTCCATCTCTACGCTGATATTAAAGTCTGTGCAAGGAAAATAGAAATGCAGAATGGTAACTTGAAATTAAATAGCCAAAACTTTGAAGAACTGCAATAAATCTTCCATAATTTTTAAGAGGGTTGGTTTCATTTCCATTTGCAAATACTTTGTTGTATTCTTTGGTACAAAACCACTAAAAGTTAACATAAGTAATTTCATTAGACAAGTTCTATGGTCTATAGTAGTCATACATGCTTGTTTATTGAAATAAATACCAAATAATATCGTTGAACTTTCAGCAAGGCAAAAAATCTTCTTAGAAGAGAAGCAAACAATCCATCCATTTGTATAAAATGGAAGAACGCATAAATGCCAAGGGCATAAGTAGAGAATAATTGGAATTGTGAAGCTTTTATGATGCAAACTAATCCAGATTCTAAAATTCAGTCATGGACTTCAACACAGAAGATTGAAACAAGCAAGTTAATCAACATGGTAAACAACTGCATTTTAGGAACAGGACAATGAAAATCTAAATACCTGGATCATCATTTTCTGGAAAAGCCTTCTTTTGGAACAATTCCCAGCTGTCATTATGACTTAGACAGCTAGGTAGATGAACAAAACAGGTAGGATCCATATGTAGCGCAACATCTTTGTTTCGAGTGGTTATCAATATTTTGCTACCAACTACGGACAGCGATCTTCCATTTGGAAAAGCAGGACTCAGATTGTTCCATGTATCTGCAGTCCAGATATCATCAAGGATAACCAAGCATCTCTTCTCTACTTGAACTTGATAAAGCATCCTTGCAACCTCATCATCTCTCATATTCACAATTTCCTCTCTTAGCTCTTTGGAAGGAGAGATCAGCTTAAACAAAATTCCTTCCCATACATCCCTTGCTTGGCAGTGCTGTGATATGTATGCCCAAGCAAAGCTCTCAAAATGGTACCTAACATCATTACCATGGTACACCTTTTTTGCCAATGTTGTCTTCCCTAAACCCCCCATCCCACAAATGGACACAACTCTATAACCTTTATTGGTGTTGACCAAACATGACTCCAAAATTTTTACATCATTTTCTACACCAATTATGTCCTCTTCAATAATGTGAGAGTAAGACCTCCTCAAAGCCCTTTGCCTCCCATTCACAGAATTTGAGGTTTCTCCTCTTTCAGGCCTTATGCCATAATTTTCAAAACTCCTTGTTAGACTAGCTATCCTAGCTATGATATCGTCAACCTGAGATCCAACCTGATGCATTTCGATTAACCGTTTGATGATTAAAGCATACCTTTTGATGAGGTTCATGACACCACTCAAGTTTCCTCTTGTTGCTGATCTTCTGAGTGCATATGCTTCAATTACATCATCAGAATCATAAGCTGCTTCTCTGATTTCTGAAATCCAATTGCGGAGGCTTTCATCGTCTTCTTGCTTTCTATCTGCATCTTGCAAGTAAGACTGCATCCTCCTCAATTCTGTTTGAAGCTGCAGCACTTTGTCTTCCACTCCATTTAAGAACACTGCTTCTTGAATGAGCAAATCACCTAGTCTTTCCATAATGAAGGTCACTACAGGCATGGCCATCTTAAATGATTGTTCTTCTTTCCAACAACAGAAAGCTTGTTTCCAGATTATCACCACAACCCTTTTACTCCAACATAGAGATTCAATTCTCTAACTTGTTATCTGCTATCAATTCTACAAGGGACTGAGAAAAAAGGCTAAGCAGAAAGTAGCGTTGACTTAGGCACACCAAATCATCAGCCAAGAAAATTATGTGGTGGCATTGGCATGGCAGCTATGAGTCTATGACCCATTCCATGTAATCATTTGCCTTCTTATTTCTATCCATGTGCACATTAAAGTTTGACTCATTGGGTTGTGGAATTTAGAGTAAAAAGTTAGTTAGGTTTTACAGAATAAAAAAAAAAAAAGAAAAGAACTTCTAGATGACACGCATGAGTGGAATTCTTGCATGAGTTTGGAGGGTTGTTGCATTAGCCAATCATACTAATACTCTATAAACAATTACTATAGTAAATTATTATTATAATTTATAATGTAAATGATCTAAAACTTATAACTCAGAATTTAAGGCAACACACAACATGAGTACAGAACAAAATGGAACATTGTTTTTTATTTTTTCCAAGCAAATTCAGTAAAATCAAAATGTATCACCTTTTAACATGTTTATCAAGCTCTATCATATTCATAAAATAAATTAAATATAAAACACTTCTCATATTTCGTCATATTTTAACATGTCTACCAAACATGCAAGAATTTCTTAATATTTGGTTATTAGGCTATATTTGGATGGATGGTACAGAGATAGATGCAATGGAATGAAATTAGTTAAAATAATGTTTCCATTGTTTGAGAGTTGTTAAACTAATTGAATGGAATAAAAAATTTTCACTTAAAAAACCCAAAATCCTTACTTCCTAAATTGGGGTGAAACCAATTTAAAAAAAAAAGGAATGAAAACCTTTTCCTTTTCATTTCATCTTCAAAACTCTCAAACATACCCTTATGTTTTCTTTTATTTCATCTCTTATCAGAATACCATTTTTTTTGGTGAACTTAGAATACCGTGTTTTAACCCTTATATCTTATTCTATACACCAAATATAAGACAAAACTCATATATCTTTTTCTTGTGGTGTTTTATATTTTAAGATGTTTACCAAAAACTCAAGAAATTTTTAATTGATGAATGAATAAGTGCTTGCAACTTCCACTAAATAATTCTGAAAGGACTCAACTCATGTTAGCATAATAATTAAGTGCTCTGCTCACGTAATAGAATTCACTCAACTGTCATTTTGATCTCTAAATTTGTACCCAACATTTATTTTGGTTCCTCATATTAAAGAAATTGGTTTTTAGCCCTCAATTTATAAATAGTTACTCACATTAGTCCCTCAATTCTATCGTCGTATATGTCTGTTAACGACAAGCTGATGTGCTCCGTTTAATGACCAAAACGATGTCGTTTAGGTCAAAATGACGTTTTCAGAGATTAAAAAGAATATTAAAAAATTAACACAAAAAAAATGTAACTTCCATGATGAATGTTTTGATAATGACAAAGTGTTTTGAACAAGCTATCATGTATTGATCAAGTTCAAGTTCAACAAGCAACAACTAACATCAAATGAAGAAGAGAGAAAGCAAGCTCATGAAGACTTAGTTTGAGTATAATTGTATTTGTTTTATCTTTTGCCTCTCAAGCTTCATAGGTCTTTTATTTGATGAGTTTGGTTAGAGTATCTTAGAGGGTAGTGAATCTCATTCATAAGTCATGATTTAATCATAATTTGAGTTTTCACTTAACCTAGAATCAATAGGTGGCTTAAAGTTTTTAAAGGAAAAGTTTGGTTTTGAGAAAACAAGTTTTAAACAAGTATCAGACATGTTTAATCGATTAAGGATGAATTTAATCGATTACTACTCGATTAAGTGAAGATTTAATCGATTAAGTACTGCTGAACTGGTTTTTTTAAAATACAATTTTCACTTCTCAAAATCAGTTTTCAAGTGCTACAACTTTTGGGTATTCTATAAAAACCTTTTCCTAACCTTTGTGATCATAATCTATCATTTTGATATTCATTTTACAAAGAATCAAGCCATTCTATTCTCTCTCAAATTTCAAAGATCAAAGCTTTTCTATTTTCATATTCTTTGATCAAGAACCTTTGAATCTCTTGTGTGATTTGTCATAGCTATTGATTGAGATTCATTAGGATTGTTATGTGTATTCATTGAGTTGTAATCTTTGCAATAAGGCAAGCCACTACAACAAACAAGAAGCCTTGGTGTGTCGATTATCATCAAGCAAAGTTCAAGCAATTGAAGAAGTCTTGGTTGCGAATCAAGCAAGGAGAAGCCTTGATGTGTGGATTATCATCAAGCAATTGAAGACTTGTTGTGTCGATTATCAACAAGGGGTAGAGGTTAGATTAGAGAGAAGATCAATAGGATTACAAGGCAAGGGTGTCGGTTATCTCTTGTAGGCTAGTAAGAAGGAAGTCTTGTGAGGCAATCACTTGTAATTTGAGAACTCTAATTCCTCATAGTGAAGAATCTCTCTTGGTTGAAGAGGGGACTGGATGTAGCTTTCAAGCGGATGAAAGTGAACCAGGATAAATCACTGTGTCGTATCTCTAAACCCTTACTCTTTATATTCAAGTCATTTGATTGCGTTCTTGGTTGAAAACCTAGAAAGATTGATTTTCATAATTGATTGAATTGAATCTTTATTTGTTCAAATTGATAAAGGGAAAATCATTTTCATAATTAGGTTAATCAATAAGAATATAGGTGTTAATCATCTCCGTTGAATCTCTGATCTTGCATGTTAATTGATTGATTTTCGTATTCGATTGAAAAGTGATTTTTCAGTTTCTGATAGATTTAATCGATTAAGTGTTCGTTTAATCGATTAAGGACTTTTGAACTTTCAGGTTTAATCGATTAGTACTCGATTAAATTGCAGGTTAATCGATTAAATTTCAGGTTAATCGATTAAGTGCTGTAGATTTTGCAAAAATCATTTGTTTTGATTGTTTCGATTTATTTCGTTCGAAAATCTTTCAAGGTAGCTTAGACACCTATTCAACCCCCCCTTTTAGGTGTATTCCTAGGGTTCCTTTGTCTCTCCAACCACCAATTGCAGTTTCCTCAATTGGTATCAGAGCTCGGTCGAAAGACACGAGCATAAGAGCTTTTTTCGTAAAGATCCTTTAAGTAAATCGCAATGGGTTCCATGAATCCCTTTGGTGGTGAAGGTGCTTCGATAAGTCGTCCTCCACTCTTTAACGGAGAAGGCTATGCATATTGGAAAGTTAGAATGAAAATCTTTATCCAAGCCATAGATAGTGAAATTTGGAAAGTAGTTGAAAAAGGTCCTCATATCCCCTCTAGTTTAGTTGAAGGTGTAGAACAATTGATCCCCGAGGATAAGTGGAAGGATGATGATAGAAAGAAAGTACAATATGATTATAAGGCAAAGAATATCATTACCTCTGCTTTATCCTATGACGAGTTCTTTAGAGTTTCTCAATGTTCTAGTGCTAAGGAAATGTGGGACACTTTACAAGTGACTCATGAAGGAACTAGTGAGGTTAGGAGAGCTAGATTGAATGCTTTAATGCATGATTATGAATTGTTTCAAATGCTTCCAAATGAATCTATTAATGATATTCAAAAGCGTTTTACTCATATTATTAACCATTTACTTGCTCTTGGTAAGACTTTCTTACAAGGTGAACTTTCTAACAAAGTGTTGAGATGTTTAGACAGGAATTGGCAACCAAAAGTAACGGCTATTGTTGAATCTAAGAATTTGGATGCTATGGATCTAGCAACACTCTTTGGAAAGCTTCAAGAACATGAAATGGAGCTTGGACGATTAAGTATCAATGAAGAGTCGGATAAAAACAAAGAAAGAAAGGGACTTGCTCTTAAAGTCAAAAGTGGATACAAAAAGAAAGAAAGTTCCGATGATGATGATAGTGAAGATTCCGATTCTGATGTTGATGAAAAAGACATGAAATTTCTACTAAGGAAGTTTGACAAGTTTCTAAGGAGAAAAGGAATGTTGAACAAGGACAAAAGTAAAGAGAAGGATTCCCCATACTACAAGACCAAAACTTCAAAAGAAGGTGTAGTTTGTCATGAATGTGGAAAGCCCGGACATCTCAAGTATTCATGCTCTAGGTATCTCAAGAAGAAGGAGAAAGACAAGAAAAATTCAAAACACAAAAGGGCATACATAGTTTGGGATAGTGATGAAGATAACAAGAAAAGCACATCGAGTAGTTCTTCGGATGATGAAGAAGCCGCTTGTCTCAACTTGATAACTCTAGTAGATGATGAAGAACAAAGTTCAAATGATGAATCAAGTTATCAAAGCGAGGAAAGCGATGTAAGTCATACTAAATCCGAAATTTCTTCTAAATATGAATTGTTATATAATGCTTATGAAGAAATGCATGAACAACTTGAAAAACTAGTTTTGAAAAATATTGAAAGAAAGAAGCTCATTTTGAAACATCAAAAAGAGATTTTAGAACTTCAAAAACAAGTTGATGAGCTTAATCTTGAAAATGAAACTCTTGATCTTATATATGCTAGTTCTTCTTGTGATTGTGCTAGTAGAGTGAATATTGTGGTTGATTGTGAGAGTTGCAAGTTGCTTAAAGATGAAAATGCTATTTTGAAAAATAAGCTTGCAAGTTTCACAAATGGTGATATTAAATTGCGCACATTGTTAAATTTTCAAAGAGAAAATTCAAACAAGTTTGGTTTGGGTTATACTAATGCTAAGAGTAATTCTCATAGAAATGTTGTTGATTTTTCTAAAGTTGATTTCTCAAATGCACCAACATGTTTCTATTGTGGTACTCATGGACATACTTCTAATGTGTGTTATATTAAAGTGCATGGTATACCTAAAGGAGATTTTGTTTGGATGAAAAAGGGTGAAAGTCCCTACACTAACAAAAATGGATCCAAAACCATTTGGATACCAAAAAGCAAAGCATGATTGTTTTGTAGGTATGATTGAAGAGCAAAGAGAGCTTACAAGTGTTATTCATATTTGCATCTTCAATTGGTATCAAAAGAAGTCCTACAATATGATACAAATGTTATGGTTAGATTGTGAACTTCATATGGTATCTTCTCAATTGGTATTACTTTTCTAAATGTTTAATTAATTCAATTTGTATCATTGAGAGATTATTAGTTGATTATCATGCTTTTGTGATTATTGATACTTCTTTACAATTGATATCTTCTTTGTTAAGTGATATTATGATCTTTTTAGTTCTCAATTGGTATCATATTTCATTGTTATATTCTCTTGCCAATTGGTATCACATTTCAAAGTATAGTTCTATTGTATTTGTTCAATTGGTATCAATGTTGTAAAGAAATGATCATTGATTTCTTACCTTGGCTTAGATGTAATATTTCAATTGGTATATATTACTTTTTGATAATGCCAAAGGGGGAGAAATATGATGTTTTGAATTGAATGGAATGTTTCTCCAAGTGGAGAAATGATTGTTGGATAAATAATATGATTTTTAGATGTTTGTTTGGAGAAAGGTTGTTTTTGTTGTTTTTATGTAGGTTGAGCAAAGTTGTTGAAGATAGGGGGAGAATCAAGCTTATCTCAATTGGATTCAAATGTCAAAAGCATTTATTGAGGGGGAGCAAGAGTCTCACCAAGTGATCAAATTGTTAAAGCATCAACAACTTCAAAGAATTTTTGGAGAACTTCAAAACATGGTTTGTCATTTTCAAAAAGGGGGATATTGTAAGTTCCACGATGAATGTTTTGATAATGACAAAGTGTTTTGAACAAGCTATCATGTATTGATCAAGTTCAAGTTCAACAAGTAACAACTAACATCAAATGAAGAAGAGAGAAAGCAAGCTCATGAAGACTTAGTTTGAGTATAATTGTATTTGTTTTATCTTTTGCCTCTCAAGCTTCATAGGTCTTTTATTTGATGAGTTTGGTTAAAGTATCTTAGAGGGTAGTGAATCTCATTCATAAGTCATGATTTAATCATAATTTGAGTTTTCACTTAACCTAGAATCAATAGGTGGCTTAAAGTTTTTAAAGGAAAGGTTTGGTTTTGAGAAAACAAGTTTTAAACAAGTATCAGACATGTTTAATCGATTAAGGATGAATGTAATCGATTACTACTCGATTAAGTGAAGATTTAATCGATTAAGTACTGCTGAACTGGTTTTTTTAAAATACAATTTTCACTTCTCAAAATCAGTTTTCAAGTGCTACAACTTTTGGGTATTCTATAAAAACCTTTTCCTAACCTTTGTGATCATAATCTATCATTTTGATATTCATTTTACAAAGAATCAAGCCATTCTATTCTCTCTCAAATTTCAAAGATCAAAGCTTTTCTATTTTCATATTCTTTGATCAAGAACCTTTGAATCTCTTGTGTGATTTGTCATAGCTATTGATTGAGATTCATTAGGATTGTTATGTGTATTCATTGAGTTGTAATCTTTGCAATAAGGCAAGCCACTACAACAAACAAGAAGCCTTGGTGTGTCGATTATCATCAAGCAAAGTTCAAGCAATTGAAGAAGTCTTGGTTGCGAATCAAGCAAGGAGAAGCCTTGATGTGTGGATTATCATCAAGCAATTGAAGACTTGTTGTGTCGATTATCAACAAGGGGTAGAGGTTAGATTAGAGAGAAGATCAATAGGATTACAAGGCAAGGGTGTCGGTTATCTCTTGTAGGCTAGCAAGAAGGAAGTCTTGTGAGGCAATCACTTGTAATTTGAGAACTCTAATTCCTCATAGTGAAGAATCTCTCTTGGTTGAAGAGGGGACTGGATGTAGCTTTCAAGCGGATGAAAGTGAACCAGGATAAATCACTGTGTCGTATCTCTAAACCCTTACTCTTTATATTCAAGTCATTTGATTGCGTTCTTGGTTGAAAACCTAGAAAGATTGATTTTCATAATTGATTGAATTGAATCTTTATTTGTTCAAATTGATAAAGGGAAAATCATTTTCATAATTAGGTTAATCAATAAGAATATAGGTGTTAATCATCTCCGTTGAATCTCTGATCTTGCATGTTAATTGATTGATTTTCGTATTCGATTGAAAAGTGATTTTTCAGTTTCTGATAGATTTAATCGATTAAGTGTTCGTTTAATCGATTAAGGACTTTTGAACTTTCAGGTTTAATCGATTAGTACTCGATTAAATTGCAGGTTAATCGATTAAATTTCAGGTTAATCGATTAAGTGCTGTAGATTTTGCAAAAATCATTTGTTTTGATTATTTCGATTTATTTCGTTCGAAAATCTTTCAAGGTAGCTTAGACACCTATTCAACCCCCCCTTTTAGGTGTATTCCTAGGGTTCCTTTGTCTCTCCAACCACCAATTGCGGTTTCCTCAAAAAAAGCCCTTAATCTCATACATCTTTCTTCGTCTTCATTAACATCAAGCCATGATCAACGTCAATAGCTATTTTTTAGATTTACATAAATAATTGAACAAAAAGTTACAAATCAAAATACCCAAGCAAATTGAATTAAAATAAAATTTACATTTAACAATTCTAGTAAAACAAAAAGGAGAAGATCAACTTGGACGAATCGACACCGAATCAAGTTAACCTAAATAAACTTAGAACAAACCTACACAGAGAGGAGAACCAAAACAAACCCAGAATAAATGGAAAGAAAAGAATAAAGGCGGGATGATTCTAAAACAAATCGAATCGGGTTAAGCAAACCAAAACAAACCAAAACACAAAGGAGAACAGATTCACTTAGATGACGACGACAACCATATTCTAATGCATGTGGTTGTTTTGGGCAATAGTGTTGAAGAACAAACTTGAGAAAGCAGAATTGATGAAGTTGAGACTGAAGCGAGAGGATCGATGGTGATTGCAATGAATAAGGGGAATCGATAGTAACTTTAGTGATTGAGGATGATTCGAGTTGAGGGTGAGAGGGAGAAGGTGTGAGGGGAGGGAATGAGGAAGCTGGTTGAAGGATTAGATTGAAGGTTGTTAGATTGTGAAGGTAATTGAGGGATAGCCATATATGTTCAGTGTGGCTTAATGTTAATGAAGAAGTAGAAAGATTACAATACTAAGGGATTTTTTTTACTATTATTTATTTGTTATGCATTAATTTTCAATATATTTTTTTAAAGTTAAAACCACGTCGTTTTAGTCATCTAGCAGACCACGTCTTTTTGTCGCTAATGAACATAAATAACAACATAATCGAGGAAATAAAATTAATAACAATTAATAAATTGAAAAACTAAAAAGTAATTTTTTTAATTTTAAATACCAAAATAAATTTTTTGTACAAATTTAAGAACCTGAGTCACACTTTATTCTAATAGAATTATATTGGGGTTCTAAGTCAAAAGTCAAATTAATATTAGTCCCCAAACCATAATTATCCACCAAACCCCAAATTTTTTAAACATACATAAACTACCCTTCTTTCAAATACACCCATATACTCCCTCCAATTTTCCCAAGCCCCACACCCACACCCGTTGAACTCCCTCCCTCCTTCAGTCCCTCCTTCAATCCATCTTTCAACTTCCAAGCACACCCACACCGAAGAGCAACTCCATCAACCGGCGTTCGAATTCTTCATCGCCAGCGTTTTTCACGATGCTTCCGCTTCCGTCGCCATCGCCGCCGCCTACCGAAGGTATAATCTTTCTTCTTCATCATCGTTTTTCTTCTCTGTTTTATCTTCTTCTATGTTTTTCTCTATTGTTTTGTTTATTTGATTTAGGTTTTGTTTAGGTTTGGTTTAGGTTTTGTTATTAGGGTTTTGTTCCTTTTTATTTATTGTTGCTTTAGGATTTATTCTTGATGTTGCTGTGTTGCTCTTCCTTTCCGCCATTAACGTAGTTGAAGTTCTGCCTTGTCTGCAAATTTCCGACACGGGGGTGTCGGAAATTAATAAAATTCCGAATATGATATATCGGAAATTAATTAGTGGTTGTTTTAATCATTGGTTTTTATTTTTATGTTTAATGTTTTCGAGTTTTGGTGCTTAGAATATGAGAACATAATTTTGCTCTATCAATGTTTGAATATTGCTTTTATTGATAACTTATACCTTTTTTAATTGGGATGAAATTTTAGATATGGCTAGAACGAAATGTACAGCTGAAACCGTGCAAGCAGAGGAAGAAGGACAACGTAGAGCAGCAGAAGAACAACATAAAGCAGCAGGGGAACAATTGCGGAAAGGAAGACGACCACCCACTGCATCATACAGGAGGGAAAAGAAGGCTGAAAGTAAAATTGGTTCATCATCACAAGCGGCACCGGAACCGCAACCTCAAGTGCATTCATCTTCTCAAGTGGAACCGCAACCTCAACCCACTGATATGGAAGCACCGGAACCGCAACCTCAAGCACCGGAACCGCAACCTCAACCCACTGGTATGGGAACATCACATGCATCATCACCTCCGGCACCTCAACCACCACTACCACCTCCCGCATCACATACATATTCACCTCAACCACCCACTGATATGGGATCAATGTTGCTTGGATTTTGAACTTCTTAGTATAGGAATTGTTATTTGTTTTGGTTATTTGTATAGCTATTAATGAATTCTGAATTATTTGAATCAATGAATTAAGTTTTCAATGTCAATTTACTTTGTTGCAAATGATTAAGTTAAGGTAGAAATTTGATGTAGCAACAGGGTTTCAACATAGTAGAAATTTGATGCTTTGCTCATTTGCTGCAATGACATTAACACATTATTCAGAATTGAACAATTCCGAGAAACATATTTCAGAATTTAAAAATTTTCTGAAACATGTATTTCGGAATTTAATTAAATTCTGAGTTTAGTATATCGGAAAAAGGTTACAGAGAGAGACGTTTTCATATGGCTTTTTCAAATTATTTAAGTATACAAGTCCGAGAAACATATTTCAGAATTTAACAATTTTCTGAAACATGTATTTCGGAATTTAATTAAATTCTGAATTTAGTATATCGGAAAAAGGTTACAGAGAGAGACGTTTTCATATGGTTTTTTCAAATTATTCAAGTATACAATTCTGAGAAACATATTTCAGAATTTAAAAATTTTCTGAAACATGTATTTCGAAATTTAATTAAATTCTGAATTTAGTATATCGGAAAAAGGTTACAGAGAGACGTTTTCATATGGTTTAGTAAAATTAAATTCCGAAATACCCGTGTCGGGATTTACTAAAATTCCGACACTGGTTAGTTGGAATTTTAACAGTTACTTAAAAAAATAAAAAAAATCGTAGAAGAGATGATTTTACCTTCAACAACACCAATAGAGAACCCACTGGAGCTTCCTTTACGAATAGATAATCAAATGAAGTGGTTTATTTGTAGGTAGAATATGGTAGGGTTTTGAAAAGGTGAGAGAAAAGTTAGAAGAAGAAAAAATGGGGTTTGTAAAATTATGGGATATATGGGGTTATGGGGTTTTGCTTGGGGTTTGGGGTTTGCATGGTGGAAGAAGGTGAAGAGGTGATTGGGGTTTGGGATTTGTTTCCTTTTTTTTTTAATGAAGAAGGGTATAATGGACATTTCACAATTAAAATGGGGTTTGGTGGATAAATTTGAAGTTTGGGGACTAATTGTCATATAACATTAGTTTTTGGGCTATAGAAAAGTAAGGTCCACTGTTTGCAAAACTTTGAATACCCTCCATTTTTATTTATCTTTTTATTTATCTGTCATATTTCAAATAAAATACACCCTTTAAAAAATACAATTATTGTTTAGATTTTCAATACATTAATTATATTTTTTCCACTGTACCATTTTTCTCTCCGTAATCATTACTCCCTCTGGTCCTATTTATAAAACATTTTTGGGATTTTTCACTTCCACCAAGGAAAGTGGTTAAATTTGTTAGTGACATTGGAAATGTGAAAATTTGATATACTTTTTCAAAAATATTATTGTAACTCTAAAAACTGTTGACTTAATAGAGATGTTTGTGGAAATAAGTAATTAAATGTTATTGAAAATTGAAAAGAAATGTTATAAATAGGACTGGAAGGAGTACTTTTTTTCACTATTTACGAAAACCAATACCCTATTAAATAGGGATAAGATAGAAAATATCATTTATTACACTCTTGAAATCATCAAAAAGGGCAAATAAAAAGAAAAAAAATTAAATTTCTAAAAAAACAATTAAATAGGAACTAAAGGATTAATTTGTTACTCCCTCTGTCCCTTAATATAGGGCACCATTTTGATAGATTTTTTGTCCCTTTTTATAAGTCGTTTTGGATATTTAGGTAGTATTAAAGAGTTTATTCCAAATGCACCCTTCATAATTACATAGGGGTGATGGAGTAATAATTACAATAGAGATAAAAATGAATAGAGTTGTAAAGTTTTAAATATGTGTAACTTTGAAATGACAATATATGTTTTGATAAATTTGAGAATAATAATTATTTTTCGTAATACGTGTGAATTAGATAAAAGCGACCTACAATGAGTGACTAATTATGAAATCAACGAAACTTCTGAGTCGGCATGACAAGCAATTAATCAAACGAAGAAGACAGGGATGGGTACGGAATAGTAGAAAATTTTGGAGCCGTGAGACACTGATACATTATGGTCCAAATGGAACAAAACTACTTGTGGACTGCATTCATTTACATTAATAAATTCATGATTGATTTTGAAGTATACCAGTTTCAAAGTGGAGATAGGACGGGGAAAGAAAGTGAAGAGGGCAGCTCAATGTGAAATAAATATTTTATGGATGATAACATATATTTAGCAGCCAGAAAAACAAAAAATTAAAGGTGCATAGTATCTTGTTGAACATATGAGACATACATGAATTTAGTATAAAACAAAGAGATAAGTTTTTTTATAAGAATAGGAAAATGGAATTAAATCCATCAAATAGTGGTGATTAGGATTGAATTTGAGACTTCACATTTTTAAATCTTAAAACTTGGTATATGATCATGTGGACAACATCCCCTTATCATTAATGATATTTTTAATCAAGATACAATTTAAATTAGTGAAGTAGGATTTATGAAAACATGAGAATCAAACCTTCTAGATATTTTGCAAGGACTAGCTCATGGCAAGACTATTATCTTTAACTTACTTTGACAATATTTTCCTTTTTATTTCATCCCCTCAAAACTCCCAAGCATATTCTTATATTTTCTATTGTTCCATCTCTTACTAGAATACCATGTTTTAACCCTTATATCTTATTCTATACACCAAATATAAAACAGAACTCATATATCTTGTTTTTACCAAAAACTCAAGAAATTTTAATTGATGAATGAACTAGTGCTTGAAACTTCCACCAAATAATTTTGAAAGGACTCAACTCATGTTAGCATAATAACTAAGTTCTTTGCTCATATAATAGAATTGACTCAACTTCTATTTTGATTTCTAAATTTGCACCTAATATTTACTTTGATTTTCAAAATTAAAAAAATTGGTTTTTAGTTTCTCAATTTATAAATAGTTACTCACATTAGTTCCTTGATTCTGTCATCATTTATGTCTGATAACTACAAGCTGATATAGCTAATTAAAGACAAAAAGAGACTACTACATATTTATGAGGTTTTTAGAAAAACAAAAGAAAAAACTATCTAAATGTTAATTCGATCAAAGTTAATCCACTATTTCACAAGCATAAGTCATTCAAAGAAAATAATATAGTATCTTAACTAGTTGACTACATTAGTAAATTCTTTTCAACAATATCAAATTAACAAATTTCTTTAGTGAAACTTTTTAGCTGATTATCAAATACATTCACAACATATAGAGTAACTTGTTTAGTTATTCTGAAGAAAAAGAAAACTCAATTAGTAATGTTGTAAGATATAAATTATGAACATTTTTGTTTAAACCCTAGCGATGCTCAATCCCCCATCCCTATCAAAACTTGGCCTATAAAAAAATACGGTTTAGCTGATTACTTTTAGTAGTCTTATTTAAAATTTAAAAAAAACCAATCATACACGGTAACAAATCTAGTTAATTAATTCAATTTCCTTATTCGATATACTAGAAAGGAATTCACAAGAAAACTTCTTGTACACTATAAATAATTATCAGAATTAGGACATTGCACGGGTGGGAAAGCTGGGTTGGTTGACCGGGGAATGATGTGGACTGGTCTAGCTGGCTCTGACACGTGTACCGACTGCATAACCGGTCTTGGACTCGGCCTTGCCTTGTCTCGGGATGGGGTTCTTGATAGGAATCCGACGCTCAAGTCAGATATATATATATATATATATATATATAAGAGATAGAGGAAGGATATGTTGGATGATAAAATGCGGAGTATAAGTTAGAGAGAGAGAGAGAGTAAAGAGAGGAGGAGCAAAAGAAGGGTAGAGCTCTGGATGATGAATAGGAGGTTTATCAACCGTGTGTCCCATTTACTGTTGAAGGAGGTATTTATAGAGGAGCTTGAGGAGTGTTTTGGGCTTGGACCTCTTCCATTAGTCATGTTGAGAGCTGGAAGTGCATGCTTTTGTCAGGTGGCGGAAAGGTTATGTGATAAGCTGATGTACAAGTTGGGCAACGATATTTGATTAGACTGATCCCTATCATAGCCGACCGACCTCTCATTCAGTGGGGTAGGGCCGACTAGAGTAGAGGGAAGATTGGAAGATTGGACAAGTTCCCAACTCAGAAGGTTGGAGTAGGGCCGTTTGGAGTAGAGGGCTGGTCACGTCAGACGTCTCCACTTGGTCCTTCCTCTTGGTGTGTGGGCTGGTGGTAAAATGTGCTCCCAACTAGCCTCTCCTCTTCAACTGCTCTAAAGGGTAGGCCGATCGCAGGGTAGAGGACGAGACTAGTCACTTCGTAGGGTTGGACCGGCTGTCTTTGATTGATGAGGTTGGACCGGTCGCAGGGTTGGTGATTGGACTGGTCACCAACTCATCTTCCATGTATGAGGTTTCTAAGGATGTGGGCCCTCATGAGGGACCTCCTCAATACAGACATTTACAGACATTTAAGTGTTATGTGACACGAATACGAAGTATAACTATGACAAATACACATGCCATTAACTTATTATATTACAAACCACATTAAGCATGAAATCTTAGAACTCTGCAAGTAATCTATATATTGGCGTTGCTCGTGCATATGCACGACCTTTTCTTGCCAAGCTATGCTCAATGGCGTTCTCAGTAGAATCTAGTATCTGCAACTTAGCCATCAAAATCGATTCATCAGGACATCTCGATGTTCAAACTCCCAAAAACGAGATACTTTGCCTGTATCTTTATGATAGGAAGCAATAAGCTTGCCTACCAAGAACACTAAGGAATTATACCTAAAGAATAAAGAATACAAATAGATACTAATAAACTTGATTCATTTTTCATTGCTTGATTGTAAGAAGAGAATACAAGAACTTATATAGTAAATAGTAAACCCTAGATTGATGATCAGTCGTACAAGTGGCATCATCTTAACAAGTAAGAACATTCTATAATAATAATAATAATGATAATAATAATAAGACTTACTTAATTATTAAGTTAAATATTTATCCTATCCCTTTTCTCCAAATAGGTCCAATAATTCTTTTAATCTTTACTAGGCCCAACCTTCTATCATTATCGACCCATTCAAAATCAACCTTGTCCTCAAGGTTGAACAATAACACAAGGAGTACATTAGTTAGACCCGTTGAATACCTATCAATACTTTTCCCATGATATTTGTCTTTGTCCTCAAAGAAATAAAAATTTGCAAAATGAACATGTCCTTTGACCATGGCAACAAATTGTTTGAATAGTTGTTGATAGTTTGTTCGTTGGGCGGGATAGGACTTGAAGCAAATTGATAAACTGTGTCCAAATAAAACGGGCTAGGGCCCAAATAGCTGAAATATTGTGGAGCCCATACAAGTATTTGGAAGGGTAGATGGAATCAAAAATGGAGCTAAAGCCTTGAGGGATAATGCTGTAAAGCAGAAATCCAGATCTCTTTCTGCATCTCCTTTCTGGGTTTTAGAAGGACACTCACTTTCTTCTTTCTTATGTTCAATGGATACTAAAAGTGAATATCCTTCCGCATCCTGACAAAGTTTAGAATGAAAATTACTCTTTCTTTCCTTGAACCAACTGTTCATACCGTGAGAGTCTTCGAAAGATATGCTTGTGATGGCCGAAGGCGGAGGGAGCGATTTCCACGGCGAAGGGTATGACAGCTCTCGTGGTGGCTTCCATGGTGGCCAACTGCGACCTACCTCATTCTCTTTCTCGGGTTCGTACGTTTCGTCAGAGACGATTTCCTGTGCCAACTTCGGTGGTTGGCTCGCGTCGGTGATAATGGTTCGCATGGGGGAGACGGTGGTTCCCATGGTGTCTCACGGTGGTTCTCGAAATCCTCCCGCTCTCTCTCATCTTTCAGATCTGGTGTTAGAGAGTGCAAATCCAGAGGTGGGCACGACGGGGTGGTCGGCGGAGAAGGTGGTGTCCTCGGTGGCTCGCGACGAGGCATGAAGCTTTCTTCTTCTTTCTCCTTGTTCTCGTCAGAGGATAAGCTCGACGGTGGAAACGGTGGTGACTGTGGCGATTCGGTGGTTGATGGTGATGGTGTGGAGTTTGCCAGTGTATGTTCCTCTGTTGATGAGGAAAACCAAGGTGTAGCATCATTTTTTTTCTTTTTCTTTATCGATAAGTCTTGCTTCTCTGCTGGCTGCCAGATATTGTTGCATCTTGATGAGTTTCTCTTTAATTTCAGCAAGGATATTTCCAATCGGAGTGTGGATTTGCTCAAATGAAAAAAAGGTTAAGGGTTGGTAAGCTGGTTGTGAATAGTTCTGTGAAGAGGAGTGAAAGGGTGGAGAGTAAGGTTATAGGGTTGCGAAAATGGTGGTGACTGAGGTGACGACTGGAGTGGTTGAGAATGAAGGTGGAGGTGGTGGTGGTGTAAATAATATGTTCTATAATGGTAGTTTGCCATTAGGTTTTCATGTGATAGGTTAGGTGGAAGGAAATGGTTGTATTGTGGTAGACAAGATGTGTAACAAATATGACATGGTGGTTGATGGTGAGAGTGTGGTGGTTGATAATATGCCATGGTTTATGAGGGAGGTCGGGTGGTAAGAAGATGAAAGCACCAATTGATAGGAAGAAATTCCTATTAAGGATAGGGACCAGAATTCGAGATGGTCAATCTCTAGAAAAGAGGATAAAAAACTAAACAAAAGACTTAATTCATTTCATTGCTTGATTGTAAGAAGAGAATACAAAAACTTAAAGAGTAAATAGTAAACCTTATATTGATGATCAGTCATACAAGTGGCATCATCTTAACATGTAAGAACATTCTAGAACAACAACAACAACAACAATAGTAATAATAAGATTGACTTAATTATTAAGTGAAATATTTATCGATTAAATTGTCACTTTGGTCCCTGAATTTACACAGCACTTTCATTTTAGTCCCTGAAATTAACAAAAAGGCTTTTAGGTCTCTGACTTTGTAAAAAGTCATTCATGTTAGTCCCTACCCTTGACCCCCGTCAACGGAGTGATGACGTGGCTGACTGAGGGCCTTAAACGACGTCGTTTTTGCGTCCTCATGACACTTATAACGGAGTAAATTGTCCCGTTAGTCCTATCGGTTGCATCAGTGTCATGTTCAGCTGCACCAGCCCCATGTTTTGAAGCTAAACACTTCAAAATATGCACACTTCAAAACATTGCACTGATGCAGTTGAACATGAGACTGGTGCAACTGAACATGACACTGATGCAGTTGATGGGACTAACGTGACAGTTTACTCTGTTATAAGTGCACAGAGACGCAAATACGACGTCGTTTAAGGCCCCCAGTTAGCCACGTTATCACTCCGTTAACGTCTGTTGATGGGGGGTTAGGGGCAGGGACTAAATGAATGATTTTTTACAAAATCAGGTACCTAAAGCATTTTTTCTAATTTCAGGGAGTAAAGTGAAAGTGCTGTGTAAATTCATGGATCAAAATAACAATTTACTGAATATTTATCCTATCCCTTTTTTCCAAATAGGTCCAATAATTCTTTTAATCTTTACCAAACCCAACCTTCTATCACTTTATTACAGCACAGCTAGAACAGCCGAGCTATATTACAAAAATAGTTCAGTGTAAACTTGTCAAATAATCACTAAATCTAATAATACAGCAAATTGTTGTACATGAATAATCAAGCAATTATATTAATGGGATTGGTTTAGATTGTTAATGTTTGACCTTGGGGGTGAGGATCATATGAAGAGACATTTCATGTACCATTATGAGAGCTCTAATAATATTGATCAGCAAGGGCTGAGGGCAGCGGGTCGGAGCTGTAGTTATTGGCTAATCTAAAATTCTAGAAAATCAAG
This sequence comes from Crotalaria pallida, assembly GCA_037953625.1. NCBI lineage: Eukaryota > Viridiplantae > Streptophyta > Magnoliopsida > Fabales > Fabaceae > Crotalaria > Crotalaria pallida. The sequence continues at coordinate 19,361,610 of CM075650.1, forward strand.
TTTTTCGGCATTTTTTTTTTAGAAGAAAAATACGAATCTTTAACTTTCCCCCTCCATAAAATATTGTTATTCTTTAGCCTCCTCATTGAAAATCTTCCAACTCCACCCCATGTATTGTCAGGTATAACATCCCCTTTCCTTTAGGGCATTCCTTTAGCCATTATTGTCACACATTCTTCTGAATAATCTAGATATACATTTTAAATTAGTGAAGCAGGATTTATGAAAATATGAGAATCAGACCTTCTCGGTATTTTGCAGGGACTGGTTAATGACAAGACTACATCTTTGAGTTGCTTTGACAATACAACCATTTCATCAGTCAAATCCTCTTGCAGCTTTCTATAGAGTACCCAAAAAAATTAGAGTATATAACAATAAATAGAACAATGACAGGACTAATATAAAATGATAGTGAGATAGCAAACATACTGATCTGATACATTCGAGTCCATCTTTATATTTTGGAAGCAATAGCATGATTCAGAAATACCTTGAAAATGAGACAATGATTACCATAGCTGGTAGCATAATTTTTACTTTGTTGTTTGTTCAATCCTAAGCCTATAACAGTGTAACTTTCATCTTGAACTAACCAAATGTTTCTAATCTATCATTTCATTTGTTGATACTATGATCAAATAAAACAAAGAACCAGAAAAGAGCAGTCAAGTGCTCATTTCAATCAGTCTTTAAAGCAATAAAATTCAACAAACAGCCATCTTCTAAAGTTAATCATATTCAGTATTCACCAATATGATTCATCTTCGTGACCCCGTAACAGCTATTCTGCCGCATTTTGTGCACCACCTATTGGCGTGATAAATAACATTTTTTCTTTATATTTATGGAATATGATATTTATAAAGGGTGAGACTTTGACACATCCATAAGGTTGTTGCTTAGTTACTTAGAAGTTAGGGGTTCAAATCCTGAAACAGCCTCTCCATTTGCAAGGGTAAGGCTCTAACATCTACCATTTCCAAACCTTAGTAAGTGAGAGCCTCGTACGTTGGGCCACCCTTTTTATATGATATTTTCGCTTATTATTTATTCCTTCCGGTTTTATATATAAGCAAAAAAAACTAACTTCACACTTATTAAGAAAATTAGTTGAATGTATTTAATTTTTTTGAGTTCATAAAAAAATAGACTACTTTAGGAAATATGCATTGGGAATGAAACAAAAATTAAATGATATAACCACTTTTTTGAGATATTTTAGGAATGATTGTATTGGAAATAGAGAATTGGTTAAATTTTGCTTATATTTGATGTAATTAATAAGATGTTTTTATTTGATTATATTTGAGACCGGAGGGAGTAGATCTATACTACAATAAATACTTTAATACTCCCTCCGATCCTTATTATAGGGCATACTTAACCGAATTACACATACCAAGGAAAGTGGTTGGTTTTATGAATTCTATGAGAATATATTGTAACATTACATTTACCCCCTTAACTTTTCTTGGAAAATTCGCACTCATTAATGAACAACAAAAAACACATAGATAGTCAAAACATTTAATAAGGACAAAAAAGAGAAAAATTAATAAATGATGCATAGAAAATATAAAGTGACTTATAATTAGGACCAAGAAAACTTTCTAGAATGTGACCTATATATAGGACGTGAGGGAGTAAGAAGCTTTAAGTATTCTTTAAATGTTAGCCACATTTCAAAAATGCTTTTTTAGTTAGTGCTGGTATTAATTAATCAAAGATCATATATGAGAAGCGTTGAGAGATATGAAATAAACTAGTCACATATTAACTAGAATATAGTAAGTTGAATACCATATATTTAGAAAGGTCCATGAATCTAATACCTTAAAGTTTTAGGTTAAGACATCGTGTCAAATTATTTATATTGTTGTTCAATTAATCTCATTAATAAAACAAGATTAATTGATTTAATTCATACTCTCCCTTTAACAAAGGACTAGGATTAAAAGTCTAATACTAAATATACAAAATTGTAATATATATGTCTTAAGGTTTTGAGTTAAGACATGGTGTCAAATCATTTATATTGTTGTTCAATTAACCTCATTAATAAAACAAGATTAATTGATTTAATTCATACTCCCCAATTAACAAAGGACTTGGACTAAAGGCCTAATACTAAATATACAAAATTGTAATATATGCCTTGAGGTTTTGGGTTAAGACATTTATCGTGTCAAATCATTTAATCCCTCTGTCCCATGAGGACGGTTAAAAAATTCAAAAGTCAAAAAATTAAAGAGACATGCATTTAATGGTTTGTCTAACACATCAACTAATTATCAAACAACTAATTTAATGCATTTTGCATAAATCAACCCATCACAATTCAAAATTTATAATTTTTAAACTTTTCATTAATTCTTTTAATTATAGTTTGAGACTAAAAATTTAGTCATTTTTTACCTTCATTGTGAGATGGAGGAAATATATTGTTGTTTAATTAACCTCATTTATAAAACAAGATTAATTGATTTATTTCATACTCTCCAATTAACAAAGGACTTGGACTAAAGGCCTAATACAAAATATACAAAATTGTAATATGGTATCAGAACCTAATGATCCAAGGACCATATAAAAACAAACAAAAAAATGTGGGCCAACTTAAGTGAAAAAGTAGCACATGCACAAGCGCCCAAGAATGAATGCGACCTGAAAGGCCTCTGAGACTCACTTGAAGTACAAACACATGGCGAAGATTAATGACAAGTCCCAACTAGGCTCAGTTGCCCTAGTTGGACTTGAGGGGGAGTGTTGAGAGATATAAATAAATTAGTCCTACATTAACTAGAATATAGTAAGTTGAACAACATATAAGTAGAAAGACCCATGAACCTAATGCCTTAAGGTTTTTGGTTAAGACATAGTGTCAAATCATTTATATTGTTGTTCAATTAACCTCATTAATTAAACAAGATTAATTGATTTAATTCATACACCCCAATTAACAAAGGACTTGGACTAAACGCCTAATACTAAATATAAAAAATTGTGATAAGAAGACAATGATTCAACCGAAGGTGGTCAATTAACAAAGGACTTGGACTAAATGACTAATACTAAATATAAAAAATTGTGATAAGAAGACAATGATTCAACATAAGGTGGTGCAAATCTTTCTGCTTTTTCTTCAAAGAAAGAAATCAGGTTACTATGAACCCTGCAAAAACTAGAATACAAAAAAGTATCTGTATCTTATGTGCCATTTTCAATGCTAAACCAAACCTTTTTTTAACAATAACCAATTCATCTTTGTTGGAAATATCTGTGAGCTACCCCAGCTAGTTCAAGGACATTATTATCTTAGATAGATGTCAAAATCTTAGAATTGAGAAATGGAGGGACAATTGGTGCTATAAAGCTCCTGCTATCTAGGGAAGGGTTGGACCCACTTCATAGGTCTATAATAGGCAGTTTATCCTTACAATTTGCGAGAGACTAATTCTACGACTCGAACTTGTGACCTTCTTGTCATATCATTAAGTGATCCCCAAGAAAAAATAACATGTTTCATTCCCTCCTAAAACCCAGTAATTGTGCTTCTTCAATTATAAAAATCAAGTATATTTCTCAAATTTAGAGAAAGGCTACTATAACTATAATTGTCATATTAGTGAAGTTTGTCTGGCTTCACGGCTGTGTAATTAATAACAACATAATGACATACACCATCTGATTAGTATGAACTGCAACAAAAAGGACTTTAACAAGGTGCTTCCAAAATATGATTACTATGATTGGCCCTAAATATCAATGCTTACCATTTAACAAAACCAATGCTTTTTTAGTTTTTAGGTATATCAATATGGACACCACTCACTGTATAACTAACCTACCTATACATAAACTTCATTAACAACTGAAGTAAATAGTAACTGTGCTTTTCTATTTGTGCTTGTGCAGCAGCATCCACTTTAATAGGTGATGAATAATCAGTTCAGCAGTCCTGTGTGGTGTATCTTCAATATTTGAGGCAGGTCTGTAATGAACCATATGAATGAAAGTAAAACAACTTGGAATGTACACATAACAAGAAGAAACTATAGCTTACATAGGCCATAACCAAGTGCCAACAATAAAACAAAACATACAGAGGTAAAAAATTAAGATGAAACTGCACTGATCTGTTAGCTCCTTAAGAAACACATTTGTTTTACTTTTTACCAATTACCATCATACCATGAAAATTTCAAATACACAAAACCATTCCTTATGAAACTGTCCTTTATTTTATAGATGGCGAGAACAAAAGAATTATAGAAAGTTTAGTCTAAAACATATAATGAATATGCACGACAGGTTTAACCAATTCAAAAGGAGTGGCTTCGATATTCTCCGAATAATCATTAAATATAGCCTTTGAAATCGTGCATGATCATGGTGATATTATGTACCCACAAATGCACACATAATCAATAAAGAAACACATCATAAGTAGCAGCATATCTCTTCAAATTAGTGTAACACATTCGAAGAGAAGATGCCCATGGCTTAATTATTGATCTATTGAAGATAGGAGGGGAAACAAATAATCAATTTAGTTTACAGGAAAGAAATATATTCATCCATGCATAATCTTTGGAAGTACACAATCCTTCTGGTGTATGTCCTCTCTTCAGTCAACTGTTCCAATCGTTCACTCAAAGTAGCATTAGCAACATACTGTAAAGTCATTATATGATTAAGCATTTCATTTTTGAGTTAACAAATGAACAAGTTAATGAAACATTTTTGTTTAAGGTGGCCAAGTGTATGCGCTTCCTATCAATCTTACCCTTGTGAGTGGAGAGGCTGCTTCCACGACAAGAACCTGTGACCACCAGGACACAAATTGGTAACCTATGCCCAAGGCTCACCTTCTAAGTTAATAAAACATATATTTCGAGAAATTTTGAAGAACTTATAAAACCAACTGCAAAACATTGGTGCTATTTTTCATGTACTTGTAGTGCTAATTTCCAAAAAGCACAACATAGGTAACAACTCATCAATGAAAATATCACATGCAACAATTGTTACACATGTCGTACGTTTATGGGGGAAAAAAGGCACAAACACCCAAAGAATAGCAGCATCGAAGTTTTATCCTAATACTAATTAATGACGATTAAGATAACCCAAATGACTCCAACACAAATATTCAAAACAAATATTCAGGCTTACATGTACTAGCTTAGCCTGGTTTTGCTATTGGGGGGGCAGCTGCAAGCAGCCTCCTAAAGTTCACTTCTGTTTTACTGATTCCCATTAGAGTCCTGCAGCATTTGATAAAACTGAAAAGTATTTATAATTCTTACAATATCAGTCAAATAATAAAAAAAGCCATCAGTACTCTTTTGGTTCTTATACCAAAAATTGACTCCCCTGAATTTATTTCTCAATTTTGGCCTATTTCTTTTTTGTGATGTAGTTTATAAATGTATTACTAAAATTATTGCCAACAGGATTAAGCCTCTCATTTCTTCTTGGAATTCCCCTTTCCAAGCAAGCTTTGTTCCAGAGAGAGCTATTCAAGATAACATTATTATTGCTCATGACATGATTCATAACATGAATAGTATGAAGGGAAAGTAGTGCTTCATGTCCATCAAAATTGATATTGAGAAAGCTTTTGATCGTCTGTCTTAGAGTTTCATCAAATCTTGTTTGCAAGAACTTTCTATCTGTATTGAGATGACTAACCTTATTATGGCTTGTGTCACATTCACTTCTTTCAAGGTTCTTTGGAATGGTGACAAGACTGAGGCTTTCAATGCTTCCAGGGGGATTTCAGCAGGGTGATCCTCTATCACCTTATCTCTTTGCCATTTGTATGGAAAAATTATCTCACCTAATCTCGGATGCAGTGGATTGTAATTTTTGGCATCCTATTAATGCTGGTAAAAATGGTTCTGGTATTTCTCATTTGCTCTTTGCAGACGATTTACTTTTATTTTCAGAGGCTTCTGTTCATTATATTGATCGTGTTCCGACTACTTTGGATAGTTTTGTTCAGCAGAAAACCACTATTTTTTTCTCATTTGTTAGCTTTTTATGATGCTTATTTGCCTACTTGGATCCAACTAAATCTTTTATCTGAATTGGGGTGTTCAGTTGTCGTGTCGTGGCCAACCATTTTCTTTGTGGCTTGTTGTTTCATATGGAATTGGAGAAATAGCCGTGTTTTTTATCCTAATTTCACTTTCACGCATAAACCTGAGGTTACTGTGTTCAACTATGCAGCTCTAATTCAAGATCTTATGAACAAGCTAAGTCATCATCTTGCTTGCGTGCTTCTCAATCAATAAACATCAGCTGGTCCTTTCCTCCCTCTGGCTGGGTTAAGCTTAATGTTGATGGAGCCTTTAAAGGTAATCATGGACAAGCAGGGTGTGGTGGCATCTTGCATGATAGTTCTAGATATTGGCTTGGATGGTTTGCTTACCACATAGGCACATGCTCTTCCTTTAACGCAAAATGGTGGAGTTTACTCCTGGGAATTCATTTTTTTGGGACAAAGGATTCCGAAATATAATTGTCTGATTCCGTCTCTATAAACACTATGATTGAGAAGAATTCATCTTCTAATTGCAAGATGCTAGACAAAGTCCGTGTTTGGAAGAGCAAAGATTGGTGCTTACGTTTTTCCCATAAAATATAATCTCTTTATAAATTTAGAAATCACTAAAATGAATTTTACCTTTTTTATACACATAATAGAAATTGAACTTTAATATCATATTTAAGGAATCAAATTATCTAGGAGCATCAATTACTTTGACCTTGTTGACCAAAACATGTAGTATTTAAATTTTAGTTATGTATGTAAACTTAAATATGCTATCATTGTTTACTCAAGCATAAGAGAAAAATATACGTTGAAAGATAGGGTATGTTGGATAGGCAAAGAAAACGAAGGTCTCCGAGTCAAGAGAGAGTTTGTAGGGATAGAGAAAATGAAGAAGGAATCACGACAAAGACCAAAGAAAAGAAACAAGAGTGAAGATCAACTTTGATCTTTCATGTTTTTCACAAGTACAATTTTCATCCTTGAGTTTTTATAAGTATAACATTAGTCCTCAAAGATTTCAAATGCGAAACAAGTTAGTCCCTCTATTAGTGGAGCACGTTTAAACTTAACTGAAGTATGTAACTATTATTCTTAGATCCATCTTGGTCCCTGAAATTTTTCACTTGACCCAACTTGGTCCTTAACCCAGTTTCTACCCTTTTTTAACTCGCAAAGTAAATATTATAAAAAACATAAGATTGTTTTGACATGGGAGGTTATCTTTTATAGCATAGCATCATAGAATCACACCTTGTGAGGTGGTTTGGAACCATATAGCATTTTAGCTTTATTGCTGTGATTAGACTTGGAGTTGTGTATTGTGATTAAGGAACAATTTGATAGCAAAAAGAAACATGAGGGGTGACCGATATGTAAAAAAAAAACGTAAGGGACCAATTTGAACTTGAAAAATAAGATAAGGGACCAAATACGTAATTTAGCATTGACTTTATCATCGTGATGTTTGCATCCATGTCAGTTTCCTATTGTTTAGGGATGCGATTGATTTGCTCGTTGCAAAAATGATGGTGTGATGTCCATCCCATCAATGCCTAGGTGTAGAACTTGGTCTAGAAGAGGCATTGGACTAGGATCTGTTGGCTAAGTAGAGAAGCGTTGAATATGGACTAGTTGGCCGTGGGACTTGAATCAAGTCGGCCTGATCTATAACAAATGATTGGGTGTAATGTCTCAATCACTCTGCTCGATTGTCGGACTATAACCATTGTGTGGTAGAACTCGAATCTACTCAACTCAGTCCATAGCAACCTCAATTTTAGCAACCTCAATAACTAGGCTAGGTTATTGGATCATATCCACCGTGAGGTAGGACTCTGATCCATTTAATCCAATCCATAATAATGGGGTCTGCTTATCCTCAATGACAAGTTAAAATAATATACTCTCTTTGATTTCATTTATAAGAAAAAACATAACATGTAGCAGTTTCAATTATAAACAAAGACAACTAACTTTACAATATTAAACATTATCATTTCTAAAGTACACATCTTAATCAATTGCCTCAACTAGTTTTTTTTATTCCTAATGTTGCATTCATTTCTTGTGAAGTGATAAGCACTTCACCATCATCATCATTCCCAATGCTATATAACATGACAAAGCATCGCCATAATTTTCTTTGTAGTGTAGTATGAATGACACTTTTGGATAATTAACTTTATTTTTTACATGAAATCAAGAAAATTCATTGCTTTCAACTTACCTTCTTGTTATGTTTGAAGTTATTTTTTCTTATAAACGAGATTGGATAAAGTAATAAATATGTAGTGAAAAACTAATCGATTTTTTCTAATGTAAGCCCTAGAACTTATTTTAACAAACTCATACTCCCTCTGTCCCATAAGTTATGATCTTTTGGAGATTTCATACAGATTAAGAAATGAGTAAATGATGTAAGAATTTGGTATAATTTGACTAAATTACCCCCATTTAATAAAAGGAGAGAGAGTAATAATAAATGAATGAAGATTATATTGAAGAGAGATGAAGAAATGAGTAATGAAAAAGATAATGCAATAAATAAGGGTATGTTTGGAAAAAGAGGTATAAATGAGTCTTGGATTTCTAAATGATCATGACTTATGGGACAAAAAAATCTTCAAAAGATCATAACTTATGGGACGGAGGGAGTAGTTCGTAAGTCTGCATCAAGAATTAATGCAATTAATGCACATAAAGTTTATAAAATTGTCAATTTTCAATGTAGACTTACTAAATACTATGAGTTTCTTAAAATATGTCCTACAACATATATTAAAAAAATCTCAAACTAATTTCACTAATTCTCGTAGTTATAAATAGAGATTGTAATGTCCTAGACGGTGGAGGACCATTGAAACCAGGGAATGGTCTAATGGAGGCCACGATCTAGGGTTATTGTAGGATCTTAAGTTTCTCTAATATCCAGTAGGGATACTAGGGGTTTCCCTAATCACAGAGTGTGTGAGCTTGCAATTAGGGTTAGAAGACGTACTTGATCCCCTTGTAGCACGGTACTACTTATAGGGGTGGTTGTGAGTCATATGGGCCATGGGAGGCCCATTAGGGCTAGCCTGGATGTGAGCTGTATTGGGATAAGAATGCTAAGTCACCTTATCCCGATCTCGTACTGGTAAGTCGGTTGGGTTATCTGTGGACGAGGTGTATGACGTTCTCGACCCGTTCCTAGTGATCTAGTCGGTCCCCAAGGGTTGGTCTCGGCCAGGTATCTGGGGGCATACTAGTGTGACATGCTCGGCCTAGTGTGCATGTGCTGATTCCCTCAAAAACTCTGTTCATGATTTGCTGGTAAGTTACACCAGCGTTCTTTAACCCGAAAGGCATGACCGTGTAACAGTAGGTCGCCTTCTTAGTGATAAAGGTTGTCTTTTCCTGACCTGGGGGATACATAGGGATCTGGTTATACCCCGAATATGCATCAGCAAATGACAAGAGCTGATAACCGGCCGAGTTGTCTACTAGCTGGTCGATGATAGGCAATGGATATTGGTCCTTAGGATAAGCTTTATTCAAGTCGGTATAATCGACGCACATGCGCCACTTTCCATTCGACTTCCTGACCAACACTGTGTTAGACAACCATTCAGAATAGCATACTTCCCTGATGAAGTCGGCCTCCAGAAGCTTGGCTACTTTTTCTTGTATTGCTCTCGATTTCTCAGCCCCAACCCTTCGCTTTTTCTGAGCAACTGGTTTGGCTTTCGATTAACACTTAACTTGTGACAAATGAAATTTGGATCAATTCCTGGCATGTCGGCAGACGTCCAGGCAAATAGGTCTCTGCTGTTCCTTAGAAGGTCTAGGAGTTCGGCTTTGATAGAGGCGGGCAGGTCGGACCCGATCCTTACCATTCGAGTGGCATCCGACTGATCAATCAGAATACTCTCCCATTCCCCCTGGGGTACTGGTCTCAAATCATCTTGCTCTGCCCTAACATCTAACTCGGCCATCTGCACACTACCCTTGCTCAAAACTGGTCTTGGTAAGTTCTCATCCTTTTTCTTGATTTTGCCGAGGCTGGCGTTATAACACAAACATGCCTTTTCTTGTTCGGCTCTTATCGTCACGACACTATTATCTGATCCAGTGAACTTCATGGCAATGTGGACGGTGGAAACGACCGCCCTAAATGCCTGCAAGCATGTCCTCCCCAGAATGGCATTGTACGTTGTCGGACAGTCAACCACGAGGAACTTGATAATCTCAGTCCTCGCAGAAGATTGTTTCCCTAAGGTGACCGACAGCTGAATTGACCCCAGAGGCTGTATAGAATCACCTGTGAACCCAATCAAGTTCCCCTCGAAGGGGGTGAGATCTACTTGTCTTAACTTCAATGCTTTGAATGTATGTAGGAAAAGGATGTCGGCCGAGCTTCCCTGATCCACGAAGATCCGGGCCACTTCAAAGTTGTCGACCAAGGCTGTAATCACCATTGGGTCGTTATGCTCAGGGATAACTCCTTCTAAATCCTGATCGGTGAAGATGATCGAAACATTCTTAGAAGGTCTCTTCTGTATTGGGCGATGATGTACTGCAAGAACCTGATTGACATATCTCTTCCTTTCTGACCTTCGCTCCCCTCCACCTGCAAAGCCACCTGAAATGGTATTTACTCGGAAGTCTTTTGGGGACTTATCTAGTTCCTCAACTGAGACCAAGTTCACGCGTTGTGCGTCTTTCACTTGGTTATTGGGAGATGGATCTCGTCTCCTTTCCCCCTGTCTGGGCTTGGTAAGTTCCTTCTCATCCTTCTTTCTGGGAAGTGGGATCTTCTTCTCATCCTTTTTTCCAAAGCTTCTCGGACATATTGCTGCAATTTACCTGTCTTGATCAAATCCTCAATAGCGTCCCGAAGCCAAGTACACTGATCCATAGTGTGGCCGAAACCATCATGGAAATCGCAATATCTGGACTTATTTTTCTGACTTCTCAAGAAAGGGTGGTCGGTGGGCATAACGAAGGTCAATCAGCATTGTTTATTTCCAGATTTGGGATCTAGAAACAGTCAGTGGTGTGTATGAACTGTATTTGGATTTTGGTCGACGATCGTCCCTCTCATCTCTCCTCGGATGTCCTCGCTCTTCATGTCGAGGACGATCATGAGAGTTGTCTCCTAACCTTCGAGCCATTCTGTTCTTCTATCCGATAGAAAATTCTTCCAAATTAATGAACTTGTTGGAGCGCCGACGCAGCTCGACCATGTCCCTGGGGGGCTTGCCGATCAGAGAATTCTGAAAGTCGCCAGGAGACAAGCCCTGTGTGAAGAGGAGAACGGCTACTCCTAGCTCCAAGTTCGAGATCAAGCTCGACTCGTTGTGGAAACGAGAGAGGTAATGTCGGAGTGATTCCTCGGGCTTTTGAGTGACCGTGGCCAGCGTGTGGTCAGATTTAGGTTGCACACAGCTGGCGGTATACCTGTTGAGGAATACTCGCTTCATCTCGTCCCACGAGTCTATGGAGTTCGGCGGAAGAGAGGAGTACCATCGCAGCACAGAGGGTTGGAGAGTCATAGAAAATGGTCGACATTTCATTCGGTCGCCGCCCCCATAGAAGTTTATAGCACCTTCGTAAGAAAGGATATGTTCCTGGGGGTCAGTGAGGCCATTGTACCTAGGAATATTTGTAGGACCAAGGTAACCCTGAGGGGTTATGTATGACATGATGTGGCGAGTAAAGGGGTGACCGGGGTGAGTCAGGCCCGCATACTCAGTCTGTGAATGTAATCTTTCTATAATCTCAGTAGGGTTTGCTGGAGATCGGACTGGGGTTTGTTGGTTTGGAGGGTCGTTTACGGTTGGGGCCACTGGAGGCGCCCGTTCAGCCAGATGCTCCATGGATCACTGTTGATGGTCGGCTATCGTTTTCCCTTGTTGTTCCATTATTCTTATCTGCTGTCTCATAATGGAGAGAATCTCATCTTCACGTCGTCAGTAAGACGAGTCCGTTGTACGAGAATAAGAACGATGAGAGCGTTCTGGGGAGCAGTCATGGTTTCAATTAGTGGTGTTTTCAACTAGCTGGGAACTTAGATGCAAGTGCTGGGGTCTTTCGGGTCTCGGGTTGTCTTGGTCCCTGGTTGTTTGTCTGATTTGGGGAGAAGTCTATCTAGATGCTTCCGTATGAGGTCCACTGTGGGTGTGAGTCGATGGTGGTGGTGGTGGGAGTGGGTCGACGACCCTGTTTGCTTGGAGTTGGAGGCGCAGATCCTCACTAGGCTGTGGGAACTGTTGCACCTGTGCCACCCTCTTGGGTCGACCTCTCCCTCTTCTTGTTCTTTGGTGTCGAGTCTCGGTCATTGGTGGGTGGGAATACTGCGTTTATTCGTATTCCCACAGACGGCGCCAGATGTAATGACCTAGATGGTGGGGGACCACTAAAACCAGGGAATGGTCTAATGGAGGCCACGATTTAGGGTTACTGTAGGATCTTAAGGTTCTCCTAGTATCCAGTAGGGATACCAGGGGTTGCCCTAATCACAGAGTGTGTGAGCTTGAAATTAGGGTTAGAAGACGTACCTGAGGACCTTGTAGGGTGACTGCGAGTCTTATGGGTCATGAGAGGCCCATTAGGGCTAGCCTGGATGTGAGCTGTATTGGGATAAGAACGTTGGGTCACCTTATCCTGATCTTGTACTGGTAAGTCGGTTGGGTTATCTATGGGCGAGGTGTAGGACGTTCTCGGCTCGTACCTGGTGATCTGGTCGGTCCCCAAGGGTTGGTCTCGGCCAGGTATTTGGGGGCATACTAGTGTGACGTGCTCGGCCTAGGGTGCATGTGCTAATCACGTGATTAAGGATCTCGGCCCGTGTAACATCCCGAGTTTTATATAAGTGTAGAAATGTTAGAATTTGATGATTTAGTGTTTAAAATGTATAGAATGTATAGGAATAGCTTAAGTGCAAATATAAGGCATTAGAAAGTGATTTTGTCAGGCAAGACTCGAGTATTTCAGAAAAGACTCGAGTCTTGCATCAGAAAAATTAACCTGCGAAATGTTGCTCTCAAGCAACACTCGAGTCTTTCAGAAAAGACTCTAGTATTCTAGGTAAAATGCATGAACTACTCGAGTCTTTCATTAAAGACTCGAGTCTTCTGGGCTAAAATACTCGAGTTGTACTCGAGTCTTTCTGTCAGATCAGCAAAATAATAAATATGATTTTGGCATGATACAACTCATTTTCCTCTTCCTCCAACTCGAGCCTCTCTCTCTCTCTCTCTCAACCCTAAAACCCGAAAATACATATTCAACACCAAATTTCACCTTGTTATCATCATATAATCAATTCCTATCATTTCCCCACCAATTTCCCTCTCAAAATCCTCAATTACTCTCCCTCTCCTCTAATTTCGATCGTCAATACCAAAACCCTAACTTCTCAAATATAAGGGGTTTTGTAATAAAAGTTCAATTAGGAGCTTGGGAGGTGTTGTGGAGCAAGAAACTAGGAACAAAAATGTAGATTGGTGGCTATAGTATGGATTGGAACTCTCTCCCCCAATCCTTCACCTTGTTGCTCTCTTTGTGGTTTCTCTTTAAATGGGAAAGAGGGAGTACTTTGGTTTAAATTAGAGAGAGAATTTAATTATAGTCATAAGAGTATAATTAAGTGTATATATGTATGTCTTATTAGATATTAGTTCTAATTGCTAGGAATTATTGCATGAACCCTAAGTTTGTGTTCTTTGTATATGTGTGTTCTATATGTTCTATGTTTTGAATTATGTGTTAATTAGGGGAATGGATGCCTTTGATGTATGAATCATATATTTATGAATTGAATTGATACATATTAGTTTCTAAATTTGATTATTACTTGATTATTTGATTGTAGACCTAAACTAATGTAAGAAAAGTTTCTAAATGAAAGTGAGCCAAATACACATCAATTTCAAAATAAAAAGGGTTCGATTTCAATTAGAGACAATTTGATAAAATATCTCATGCATGGAGAAAAGGTGGACGCTAGGAGTAGGGGAAAAACATTCGTATAACGTGAAGGTAAGAGTAACTAGATTGTGCTATTGAAACAATCGCTGAGAATTGTTATGGAAAACTTTGATCCTACAAAGGACATGGGTTCGCAACCCGTGTTGGGGATTGGTTTTACGCAACCATAATAATTCTGTCAGTTACTTTGGCTTATTTTGGCCGGTCGAGGGTGATCCTTACTACAGCCAACTTGGACGAATCAATCCAAGTTGTATGAGAGACCCCAAAAATGGGGTGAAGTACTGTGCAAGTAAGTTATAGGTTGAAGGATGCTTACTCATGGTCGGTTTTTCCCCGGAGTGGAGGGAATGTGAGGAAAATGTGTGATGTAAAGCAAAGTAAAGAAAGTGAAAGAAAAGATGAAGTTCATGCATAAAAGAGCATGCATATGCATATGCAATTTTATTTAATTGAGTCCAATAAAGAAAGAATAAATGTAAAGAAATGAAAATGAAAGAATATGATATTGGACTCAATGATGAAATTGAAGTGAGCGACGTTGCACTCATTCATATATGAAGATATGATTATGCTCATGTTATGTTTATGTTCTCTTATATTCTATAATGTAAATGTGAAATCTGAATGATAAGTGTAAATGCATTTAATTATGTTTTATTATTATTTTTAAGTGCTTTCTTTGATTTAAATACAAATTATTCACCTCTTAAGTTGACATTTTAGGTACCATGGAGAATGAAATTCATATGATCCAGGCCGAAAAGAGTGCACTCTCACTAGAAGAGAGTATGCTAAAGATGATGACTATATGGTCACATTAAGGTTGCAACTGCTCTAAGACTTTATGATGTAAAGATTTTAATTATATACACATGTGTTTAAGTATTAAATTTTGTTCTTATTTAAGTACACCTTTATTTTATAAATGGACTTTATAAGGATTTTTTTTAGTAAATGTTGTAGTGATTGTGGAGGATATATATATATCCTCTCCTGCTGAAATTAAATTATACCACAATCACTTATAATGTAATTACATATTTTAATTATATATGAATAAATTGTTCTGGTTCTGACATGTACAAAACATTTATTTTGGGAAAGGCCCATAATTCAGACGAAACTCTACCAAAATTTCTACAAAAATGTTAAAATTTTCTTGTAAACATTACTATTAAATATTATATTTTAAGTTAAAAAGGTAGGATGTTACGGCCCGAGGCAAGGTCCACCATAAAGATGCCAATTTATGTTACCCGGAAGGGTTCGTGCTTATTCGCTTCAAGCTTGGGCCATGATCGGGTCGAGCTAAAAAAATCTATTTAAACCCAATAGCGGTGTAGTGTCCTTGAACACTATATGTCCTTAACCCTCTAAGTGCTCAAGATTATGGTAACTAGGAGCCCAAGAGAGGATCAAGTGTTAATGTGTGACTTATGGTTTTTCTGCAGTTCCAGTTGGGAAAAGCAGGGTCTCCCTAGTCAACGTGTGTGTGCAGAGTGTCAACTTAGGGATGAGAGTACTTACCTTAAACCCTAGCTGTGATGAGCTATTTATAGGGTTTGGAGGAGGCTGATATGGGCCGTTTGGGCCCTGTATCAGAGTTGTGCTGAACCAGGAATCTGTGAGATAATGTCGGATAATTATGCTCTTAGAATCTGGTTAGGATCAACTGAAGATCTCATGTCTAGGCTGTTGCAAGAATCTAGGAGAGATTTGCGGAAGGGATAAGAAGCCTCGGCGAGCCTGAGCTTATCCGCGAGCCGACGGTATGTCTCGGTCCTAGTGTTCCGAGCCTGATGGATTGGGGACCAATCGTAAGGCTCGGATCCATCAAGTCCGAGCCTGGCCCTTTGGTATGCTCGGAGTCCATGAGTCCGAGCGAAGGACTTTCATGACAGGTAAACCGAGGAAAGTGCCTTTAGAGAATCCCTTTGGTAAGACTCGGGTCCGTACATGGTCGGCAGACCCTACAAGCCCCCTAGCTCGTAAGACTTTGGAAAGTCTGTGACGAGGTAACAAGTGTCTAGGGTTGACCTTTTCGGATGTCTTAGTTCAGGACTGTTTGACAACTGTAACCACGGAGCCTGTTCGAGGTGACGTTTTGGGTTCTCTAGGTACGGCGCGTATCCTTGTAAGTTGTGCCAAATCATTATAATTTTTGAAATTTGAAAAAGTGCCTTTAGTAACTGCCACGTCTCACTCTATGAGTAGCTGAGTGGGTTAGTGGGCTTTCGGCCCACATGTGCATCGTGGAGGGAAACTGAAAGGTTTTTGAGGGTTATTCGAACCCTTTACTCCCCCTTCCATCACTCTTCACTCATTTCCACTTCTCACAAACCAGAAACCCGTATTGTCACTTGCTCCAAACGCATTCCCTTTCACTCCCAGAAACTTCTATTCTCATTTGCTTCAACACTTTCCCTCTACTCTCCTCCGCGCTTTCACGATCACCCGTTGCTACCAGCTTTTTCCAGAGACCAACAATCAAAAGCAGGTAATATTTCTTCTTCTTCTAACCCGAATAACTGATTCTTGGTTTTGTTCTTTTTTCTATTTTTTTGAGAGGGTTTTGCGTTTTGTGGGTTTTGCAGAAATTTGGGGATTTTTGTTCTGGGTAAGTAGTTGGAGTGTTTGCATTTCCTAATCATGAGAGGTTGGAGAGATTGGAAGAAAATTTACCATGAACTCTGAAGGAGATTAGGTGAGGAACCTTCCAGCGACAGCGATTCTGGTTTTTCTGGGAGTTCTGGGGATTCTGGTGATTCTGGGGATCTTGAACGTGAAACTAGTTCTAATATCCATGATACAGTAGATCCTCATATCCCCCTTGTGGTCAAGGATCTAACGAGTCAACCGAGGTAGAACCGTTAACCATAGAGTACCCTTCTAATTCTGCAGAAGAAAATAGGTGGCTATTGGCTTATAGGTTTGCCGAGCGTCGAGCTCAGGTTAGGACTAGCCCCGAGCGTTTTACAAGGGGGAAAGAGTCTTTGGGAGATCCTATGAGGGAAGGGGGAAAAGGTCCAAGGCTCGGCCTTAGTTTTAGATTTAAAAGATCTGCTATAAAAAATGCTAATGCCGAGCCTTTTACTTTTTCCCTAGACATGGTGGAGCGCAGGTGTGATACCCATCCTGAAGAATATCCTTTACCTCCCAACCACGCGCAGTACGATGGAGTCTTCGATCGGGAAGTACTCGGAACAAGGCCTTCGTTGCTGACGATGGACAGCCTGAACCACCTTCATCCAATCCTAACACCTCCGAACCCGGATGGGACTGCTTCGGATTTTTTTTTGAGACACGTAAGCATAGACGACCGGATATGCTGCCAAGTGCCGGAAAACCAACATATTTTTTACTTTTACGAGGAGGTAGTGACAAAGGTCCGAATCCGCACGCCCTTTTCTACCTTAGAAATAGAAGTCCTCAACCACTTAGGTATAGCTCCGAGCCAACTGCATCCGAGCGGGTGGGCCTTTGTCAGAGCTTTCTAACAATTTTGCGATGCTGAAGGTCTGACGGCGACGTTACGAGCCTTCTTCTGGTTATATGCCCCCCAAGTAAATAAATTCGGCGACTCCAAGGGGCTCTGGGTGTCATTGAAGGCTCGGAAAGAGCATGCCCTTTTTGCGAAGGTAACCGATTCTTAGAAATCCTTCAAACCACGCTTCTTCCAATACGAGTATACTGGAGCCGAAGTATGCTGGTTTATGAAGCAAATTGAGGAAGAAGGGGAAATTAAAGTCGTGCCTCAAATCCCATTGAGCTGGTCGAACGCTATTTATAACCGAGGGGCCTCTTTGTATCAATTTGATTATAAAGCTGATTTAACTAAGGTCGAGAGATGATTATGCGATCGGGTTTGGGAGTATCTCCGAGAAAAGGAGCAAATTGACACCAAACAAATTCTGTTGAAGAGAACACAGGCTGAAGTGAAAGCCGAACTTGGTACAGAATTTTATTTTTTTTTGCTCGGTATAACATATTTTTTCTTGTTACAGAAAAAATGGGGAAGAAAGCATCCAAGGCCAAGAAGAGTGCTGCTGCCTCGTCCAGGATGGCTCAGCTGGCTGCTGTGAAGGCAGGCTCGGGCTCTTCGACTAAAAACCAGTCCTCCGAGCCAGCGTCAAAGAATAGTCCAACTGTTGCTCCTCAGGCTGTCCCTGCCGAGGTGATTTCGGTCGTCGAAGGCATCGAGCAAACGATCAGCTCGAAGGCTCAACCAAGCGCTAGGGGTACCCCCGAGCGTCCATCCAAGCGGCCTCGGATGGACACGGGAAAGGGGGTGACTGGAGATTGGCTCAATTTGAGTAAGTCCCACAAAGGGATTCAAGTTGCTGAAGGCATGGAAGACATTGTCGCCCAAACTGTGTGGGCTAGGAAGAATTCTGAGACCTTCAACGCGACTGTCTTCCCTCCTGAAGATGCGCAGGTGATAGGTGCCTGGACCCCAGGTACCTGGGAAAACAATTGTTCTTCCTTGGTGAGGAGTCTTCTAAGAGGTGCGAGCATTCTTCGTTACCTCGGTCAGCGTGGTGACGACGTTCACGCTGGTGTGTCTACCGAGGGGAAGAAAAACCGAAGTGAAGCTGATGCTCGGGAAGACTACTAACAACTTCAAGTAGAAGGCCTTAATAAAAAGCTTCAAGCATTGGCTGCTGAGAATGAAAAGCTGCAGAAGGGGAAGCAGGATGCTGAAGATGCCAAGGCTAAAGCCGAGGCTGACAAAGAGAAAGCAGAAAAAACCCTTCAAGAGGCCACTGAGGGGATGAGAAAGGCTGAAGAAATCAAGAAGAAGGCCGAGGAAGACGTCGCAGTGGCTCGGGAGCAACTCGAGTATGCCAAGGATGAGGCCGCTGGGCTCCGAGCTTCTCTGGATAAAATGAGAGCGAAAGCTCTTAAACATAAAAAGGCAGCCAAAGAGAATCTGTACAACTGGGATCATGCGGTTGAAGATTCTTTCCTCAACACCGTCGAGCAACTTCGCGTCTTGAATCCTGGCCTCGTGACCAAGGGTGCTGACCCCAACTTTTCTGTTAAGAATGGTCAGATCGTGGGCGAGAATGGGCTCCCAATAGATATGGGCGGAAATAATCTTCCTGACCACTTGGCTGAGGAATCCGAGGAAGAAGGGGCCGAGGGTGCTGAGGGTGACGAGGAGGAAGAGGACAAGTTTGATCCTGAAAGTGTAGTACTGCCTGACCTAGAGTAGATCTTTCCTTTGCTTTTTAATTTGTATTTGCCCCGATAGATGGGCTCGGATCTGTTGCTATAACTAATTTCGAATATTTATAATATTCGCTATTATTTTGTACTTCTTTTTGTTCTTTTTGTTAAGAATTCAAGTGTTAAGACCTCGGAACTCCAGCACTTTAGCCGAGGTGGGTTCCTCTATCCGCGATGTATAAAATGATTTAAAGACAAATCATGTTTGAATCGGGAATCTTTTTAAAGTACTTGACGAGTTATAAGCTCTTGTTCGAGCTGTTTATAATCGTTCGCGTCATAAACGGTGGCTAGTCGGTTATGAGGAAAAGTACGTAAATACAATGAATCCAATAGCAGAACTTTTATTTATTCGAAGCAGTGAATACAATGGGCTCGGAGTTCCACCGAGCGTACACCATCATCAAAAATAAACAATCCTAAGAAAGAAAAGTTAATAATGAAACTAAAAACGATGAAAAATAGAATTGAAACAGGGATAAAAAATTTAGCTGAAATATGCTCTAAGCTTTGCCACGTTCCATGTGTTGTTAATGAGAGCACCCGAGAGAGTTTCGAGCTTGTAGGCTCCTGTTCCTGTTTTGGAAGCTACTCGGTATGACCCTTCCCAGTTTTGAGCCAGTTTCCCGTCTTTAGCGTTTTTGAGGCCAATGTCAGCTCTTCTTAGGACGAGGTCACCTACCTCGAACTCTCTGGGTATTATCGAGCGATTATACCCCTTCGCTTGCATAAGCTTGGCATGTTTTTCCCGCTCGGCGGCTAGATCTCTGACTTCATCCGACAGAACAAGGTCCTCACACAGTAAAGTGTTGTTGAGGGGGTTTGGTTGTTGCATGGCTCGGAATGAAGGGATGATCCTTTCTATCGGGATGACTACGTCACAACCGTAAGTAAGCCGATACGGAGTCTCTCCCGTCGAAGTCTGTATTGTAGTGCGATATGACCAAAGTACTTCATGCAAGTTGTCCAGCCAATTTCCTTTTGCACTGATGAGCCTCTTCTTGATCCCCTGGATGATAGTTCGGTTCACTGATTCCACTTGTCCATTGGTCTGAGGATGCTCGACCGAGGAAAAATAATGCTCAATGTTTAAAGCATTAACCAAGTCTTGGAATGCCTTTGCGGCAAATTGAGTTTCGTTGTCAGTCACCAGAACTTGTGGCACTCCAAACCGAGCTATGACCTGTTTTTCAAAGAACTTCTGAACCTTGGCCGACGAGATAGTTGCTAGAGGCTCGGCTTCAATCCACTTGGTAAAGTAATCAATGGCAACTATCACCCATTTTAGCTGTCTTGGTGCGGTGGGGAACTGGCCAATCAAATCCATTCCCCATTGATAGAAAAGGATAGGGAGATGAAAGTGAGTAGAGTTCCTCGGTCGGCTTCTGATACACATCGCTGTGAAATTGACACTTTTTACATTTCTTCGCATGATTGATCGCATCTTGCTGAAGGGTCGGCCAGTAGTATCCTGCCCTTAGAATCTTTTTGGCCAGTGATTTCCCCCCAACATGATGACTTTCGATACCCCCGTGAACCTCTTCCAGTGTCTGTTTTGCTTCAGCGGGGTCTAAACGTCTGAGCATAGGGCCACTGACCCCTCGGCGAAACAGAATTCCTTTCACCAGAGCAAATTGTGATGCTTTTCTGACGAGTTTCTTGGCCTCGATTGGGTCAGTCGGCAAAATTCCCTGTTCCAAGTAATTCGTGATCGGAGCCGTCCAACTTGGATCCACCGAAACGAAGAGGACAACGCTAGGTCCGTGCACCATTTCTTGGATCAACGTTTTGTTATTTCCAGGTCCTTTCGTTGAAGCAAGTTTTGAAAGAATGTCCGCTCGGCCATTGCGTTCTCTTGGGATGTGGCAGAATTCAACCTTGGCAAACTCTGAAGATAAGAACTTCACCTACTCAAGATATTTCTGGAGGATGGGTTCTTTGGCTTGATAATCACCTTTAACTTGCGAAACCACCAACTGAGAATCGCTGAAAATCTTCACTTCTCGGGCCCTACCTCTTTTGTCATCCTGAGACCTGCCATTACAGCTTCATATTCCGCCTGATTGTTTGAAGTAGGAAATCCGAACTTCAAAGAATACTCAAGGGTCACTCCCTCGGAATTCTCCAAGATTATTCCAGCACCTGCTCCAAGTTTGTTGCTCGATCCGTCAACATAAAAGCTCCAGTCCAAGTTTGAGCTCGTCGATGGCTCAGTAAACTCGGAAAGGAAATCAGCTAGAACCTGAGATTTCATTGCCTTCCTTGGTTCGAAAGTGATGTCGAACTCGGAAAGTTCAATGGCCCAAGTCACCATTCTCCCTGCCAAGTCGGGTTTTTGAAGAATCTGTCGGATCGGCTAAGCTGTTCTGACCTTGATGTGATGGCTCTGGAAGTACTGTCGTAGTCTTCTGGCCGTGATAACCAAACAAAAAGCCAATTTTTCCACCTTCTGGTACCTCAACTCTGGTCCTTGAAGCGCTCGGCTGACAAAATAAACAGGGGATTCTTTGCCTGATTCTTCCCGGACTAGAACCGAACTGATGACCGAATCACCCACTGATAAGTAAAGGAAAAATATTTCTCCAGTTACAGGACTAGATAGGATTAGGGGGGATGCCAGGTATTTCTTAAGGTCAGTGAAGGCCTTTTCGCATGCCTCATTCCATTGAAACGTCTTTTCCTTTTCCTTCATCAGCAGTTGGTACCATGGTAGAGCCTTCTGAGCTGATTGGGATAAAAATCTGGAAAGAGCCGCTACCCGACCTGCCAGCTGCTGGACACCCTTGATGTCAGATGGACTCTTCATCTCGAGGATGGCTCGGCACTTATCTGGGTTTGCCTCGATTCCTCGTTCAGTGAGCATAAATCCGAGGAATGACCCAGCAGGAACCCCAAAGGTGCATTTTTCCGGATTTAACCTCATATCGAACTGCCGAATTTTGATGAAAATGATTTTCAAATCCTTAGCATGGTCTTCTTCCTTCAAACTCTTAGCAATCATGTCGTCAATGTACACCTCCATTCTGGGCCCGATAAGCGAGTTGAACACCTTGTTCATCATTCGCTGGTAAGTTGCCCCAGCGTTCTTAAGTCCGAAGGGCATGACATTATAACAATATGTAGCATTTTCAATTACGAATGAAGTCTTCACCTGATCCGGGGGATACATCGGGATCTGATTGTAGCCCGAATAAGCGTCCATGAAGGACAATCTCTGATATCCTGCCGAGCTATCTACTAATTTGTCTATGCAGGGAAGTGGGTATTGGTCCTTGGGGCAGACCTTGTTCAAGTCTGTATAATCCATGCACATTCTCCACTTTCCATTGGACTTCTTGACCAGTACGGGATTAGCCAACCAATCGGTGTACACCACTTCCCTGATGAACCCTGCTTCAAGTAGCTCGGCAACCTTTTCTTCTGTTGCTTGAGCCTTCTCTGTTTCGACCCACCTTTTCTTCTGACAAACTGGCTTAGCGCTAGGATACACGCTTAATTTGTGGAAAATGAAATTCGGATCGATTTCTGGCATGTCTGTCGAGGTCCAAGCAAATAAATCTTTGTTTTCTATGAGCAGTTCTGTCAGTTCTCTCTCAACTTCTTCAACAAGACCAACACCAATCTTGACACAACGGGATGGGTCGGAACCTAAAATTACCTTCTTGAAGTCTCCCTGAGGGGTTGGCCTAGTTTCATCCTCCTCCCTTACGTCAAGATCTGCCAAGTTAACACTTCCCTTGTTGAGTGGTTCTTGCATAATCTTCTCATTATCAATCTTCAGTTTACCCAGGCTGATATTGTAACATTTCCGAGCTAGCTCTTGTTCAGAACGTACCGTTACCACCTTGTCATCAGACCCTGGGAACTTCATAGCTAAGTGGACAGTTGATACAACGACACCAAAAGACTGGAGTGCAGTACGGCCGAGGATGGCGTTGTATGCCGACGGAGCTTGGACAACCAGAAACTTCACTATCTCAGTTCGAGCAGATGGTTGTTCCCCCAGGGTAACTGGGAGGTGGATATGCCCTAGAGGAACAATCGAATGGCCCGTAAAGCCAATCAAACTTCCCTCGAACGGAGTTAGGTCAGATCTTTTCAACCTCAAGGCTTCGAACAGATCCAAGAACATAATGTCTGTTGAACTCCCCTGATCAACGAGAATCCTCTTTACTTCGTAATTGCCGAGCCTGGCTGTAACTACCATTGGGTCATTGTGATCTTGGATTATGTCGGCAAAGTTCTCGTCACTGAAACTGATGACAATGTTTTTCTTTTTGCTCTTTTGAATTGGTCGGCTGGCCACCGAAAGAACTTGACCCACATACTTCTTTCGATCACCTCTTTTTTCCCCTCCACCTGCGAATCCTCCAGCAATGGTGTTAATCAGAAAAGTCTCTCGACCCTTATCCTGCTCGGACAGTAGGGTAGAGGTTCCCCCTGCGGGTGGTGAAGGGCTCCTATTTCTTTTCTGCTCGGGTTTGGGTGGTGAATGACTTTTTCTCCTGGAACGCTTCCGCATTGCTTCGCCAATGTATTGTTGAAGCTTTCCGTCCCTCACCATTTCTTCAATCAAGTCCTTCAGCATAGTACACTGGTCAGTGGTATGCCCCCATCCGCCATGATGGTCACAATACTTTGTCTTATCTTTTTGAGAAGCTCGTCTCAAAGCTGGAGGCCGAGTGATATTGCGCATCTCGGTGTGCATAGTCTCGCGAAGGATTTGACTCCTTGGGACTGTAAGCTGAGTATACTCATCATATTTGCCTTTTGGAGGCAGTTTTTCTCCTCTCTCTTTCTCTTTTATCCTTCCTCCCTCTGCTATCTCGAAAATGATTGCTCTGACAAGGATCGTTTTGACGAGGACGTTCTTCCTTACCCCTTGCCGCAGTACTGATTCTATGGAATTCTTCCAGATTGACAAACTTCCTGGATCTTTCCTTGAGCTCGGCCATATCCTTGGGTGGTTCTCCAATCAAACAATCCTTAAAATCCCCATCTCGCAACCCTTGAGTAAGCAAAAGAACAGATACTCCAGATTGCAGACCTGATATGCCACTAGCCTCTTGTTGATACCGAGCTAGGTAGTCGCGTAGAGACTCATCCGGTCTCTGTGCGACTCCAGCTAATGAATGATCGGATTTTGGCTGTGACATACTGGTTGTGTATCTATTTAGGAACGCTCTTCTAAGCTCAGCCCAGGAGTGAATTGAATTAGCAGGTAGGGAATTGAACCATCTCAAAGGTGCCGAGCCCAGAGTCATTGAGAAAGCGCGACACTTCATGAAATCCCCTCCTCCATAAAACATCATGGAAGATTCGTAAGCCGCAATGTGGTCCATCGGATCGGTTGTCCCAGTATACCGAGGAATATTTTGATGACCCACATAAGTCTGCGGGGTTTGAAATGCCATAATCTCAACTGTGAAAGGATGTCCAGGATGAAGTTCCCTGGCAACACGCTCAAGAACCATGTTCGGGTTGAGGGGTGGGGGTGGAGGAAGATTGGTCGGGTTGCCGAGAGCCACGTGAGGGCCTTGCTCGGCCGTTCTTGCCATGCTCTGCTGCTGAAGAGCAGCAATAGCCTGATTCTGTTTTTCAATCAGGGAAGTTTGAGTTCTCAAAATTTCCATGATTGATTCTTCTCTCCTTCGAGCCGAAGAGGTAGTCATGTAAGACCTGCCCTCTGTTTCAGAACGTTGACCACCTTGAAGCGTTCCAAAGTGACCCCTTGTCAAGTGAGGTATTTCCCTGTCGGATCTCTCGGCTCGGGAGTGATCACGACGAGCGGAACGCTCTACTCGTCGATCCTCATCCGTTCGTGATCCAGCAGGGTCCCTCCGAGACTGATGTGGTCCAGAATCTGCAGTATCATGCCATTCTGAAACGTGACCATCAGGAACAGTTCGAGGGTTAGATCGCCCTCCGCCACCTTCAGTACGGGGAGGGACAGTGACTTGTCCCTGGACTGGAGGAACCGGAGGGACTGGAGGGACATTAGCCTCATTGCCTTCAGTGGATCCTCCCGGAGCGATTATGTCCCTCACATTCCTTCCGTTCTTGGGTGGCCTCCCCCGGAGGAGACGGCGGAGATCTCCCTCATTACCGTTGTCGTTAGCCATGAGAACAATGGAGGTGGGAATAATAGTTATTCGTTTCCCACAGACGTCGCCAATGTAGTGTCCTTGAACACTATATGTCCTTAACCCTCTAAGTGCTCAAGATTATGGTAACCAGGAGCCCAAGAGAGGATCAAGTGTTAATGTGTGTCTTATGGTTTTTCTGCAGTTCCATTTGGGAAAAGCAGGGTTTTCCTAGTCAACGTGTGTGTGCAGAGTGTCAACTTAGGGATGAGAGTACTTACCTTAAACCCTAGCTGTGATGAGCTATTTATAGGGTTTGGAGGAGGCTGATATGGGCCGTTTGGGCCCTGTATCAGAGTTGTGCTGAACCAGGAATCTGTGAGATAATGTCGGATAATTATGCTCTTAGAATCTGGTTAGGGTCAACTGAAGATCTCATGTCTAGGCTGTTGCGATAATCTAGGAGAGATTTGCGGAAGGGATAAGAAGCCTCGGCGAGCCTGAGCTTATCCGCGAGCCGACGGTATGTCTCGGTCCTAGAGTTCCGAGCCTGATGGATTGGGGACCGATCGTAAGGCTCGGATCCATCAAGTCCGAGCCTGGCCCTTTGGTATGCTCGGAGTCCATGAGTCCGAGCGAAAGACTTTCATGACAGGTAAATCGAGGAAAGTGCCTTTAGAGAATCCGTTTGGTAAGACTCGGGTCCCTACATGGTCAGCAGACCCTACAAGCGGGTCTTTTTTTTTTAACTAATGCGGTCTTTTTTAAGGTGATATTAGCAAACACTCCAGATCTATTTAATCCAGATCCGAATACCGGTTGGTGTAAAAAAAAAATAACATAAAAAGCTTCAAGATACAATCTGTCGGATTAATTTGTATGAGACTGAAATTCCTATGTGTCGGTTAATATTGTGATTACTCCGTATTTTAGGTTTTTTTAATTTTATTTAAGTGATGATGTGTTGAGACAGGAATGGTTAATTAATGAAAGTGTTAGCATTTTGACAAGTCTCGAATAGAACACCGAACTTGAAGAGCAAGCGAAACATAGCTGAATTCAACAAACCATCTTCCAATACCAATACCACCATCCCAAGTTCCCTACCCAAACCCTCTTCTTCTTCTTCAATAACCTCATCGCCAAAGAAAGAGAGAGCAATCGATACAAATAATAAGAAGAACAATAATAATGGCATACGTGGATCATGCGTTTTCGATTTCGGACGAGGATATAATGATGGGAACCTCGTACACTGTCAACAACAAACCCCCCATCAAGGAGATCGCACTCGCTGTCTCCCTTCTCGTCTTCGGTACTCTCGGCATCATCATCGGTTCTCTCATGGCTTATAACCATGTCGGTGGTGACACTGCTCACGGTAACACCTTAATTACTCTCTCTGTCTCTCTGTCTCTCTCTCTCTCTCTCTCTCTCTCTCTTTCTTTCTTTTTTTTTAATATTCTGAATAAAAGGTGATTTTTTTGTTAATTATAATTAAAAATAAGTTCTTAAATTTCTGATTAGAATTGTACTTGTAGTTGGATAGCTGGAAAAATTAGAGAGTGCTGATTGTCCAATTTAGGAAGGTGAAAAAAAATAAAAATAAAAACTTTGATTTGTTTCTTTTTTTTCCCTCAAAAATTTGGTGAATGTTTATTTGAGATTAAAAAATGTCATAAATATTAGATTTGTACTTATGGTCTATAGAGAATACTAATTGGGTAGCTGGAAAATTATAGAGTACTATGATTTGTTCAATTGAGAAAGTTGTAAACTTTTATTTTTTTTGTTTTTTTGTTTTTTCTGAGAAAAGGGGAATTTTTTATTTTTACTGTATTTAAGATTGAAAAGATCTTAAATTTCTGATTAGAGAGTGCTGATTGTGTAGCTGGAAAATTAAGAAAGTTGAGAACCTCCATTTAGTTTTTTTGTTTTCTGAAAAAACAAAAGGGAATTTTTTATTTAAAATAAAAAATATCTTCAATTTGTGGTTAGAGAGTACTAATTGGGTTGCTGGAAGATTAAAGTTCTTCAATTGAGAAGGGTGAAAACTTTGGCTGCTTGCTTTATATTGTAGTGTTATTTTGAAATTGAGCAACTACTTCCATATCAGGGTATAACAAGCAAACTCGCTTATGGGTTTAATTTGTTTGATTTTGTCGTTGGTTGATTTTAATTTGTGTTTGAATGTTTGATATATAGGGCTCTTCTTTGCAATACTGGGAACGATCTTGTTCATACCGGGTTTCTATTACACTCGGATTGCATATTATGCTTACAAGGGATACAAAGGCTTCTCTTTCTCTAACATACCTCCAGTGTAGCTAGCTATCTTCATATAGTCATGTACAGATCTTACTTGATGTACTGTGTGTTCTTCTTTCTTGTCTTTTTTTTTTGTTTTTTTGCCTGTCAATTAATGACTATTTAGATTGAAATTGCTACTACATAGTACTTACTGCTACAAATCTACTTATTGTCTTATTATACTGTTCAGACTTTAAGCTTTTGATCTATAGAATCAATGTCCTACTCTGAAATCTATCTCTATTTATTTGGGGAAATAGTGATTGTTTAATTTCGTATATAATTGTAAGATTTTTTCACCATCACCATAAACTCCCCCTCCCCCCTTCTTTCCGCATCCATCTTGCAAAGGCTGCCATGAATTATAGAACATAGAAGGCTCACTTTCTTTTTCGTTTACTATCTTGATATTTGTTGCATTGCATTGCACTGTCCGGGCTACTCTGCCTTTTCCCCAATTGTTTGTGAAATCTGTGCATTTTGAAAGCATTTCAGGACTTCATATTACTTCTTGCTCATAAGGGTATGTGAGTAGTTTAATCCTGGATCTCGTGGTATGTTTACCCGTATGATATTAGGGTAGAAAGTCAGATGATGGGTACTATGTTTGCCGGCTATAATACATTTGGTTCTTTATTGTTAAAAAATATGCTTTTCATGCATTTTTCATATCTTATTTTGCTAGTTGGCAATTCTTGATTTGTATCACCGAACCTGAACACCAAGCGAAAGCTGAATTGAACCCACCATATTCCATCTTCCATCTGGTTGCAGGACATGGCAACCTTGTCGTCATATTTTAAATTTAAAAACCATTTATCCCCTCAAAGCCTTCTTTTCATGATGTTTTCATATTTTAAATTCAGTCTGAGGGTCAGGGGAAGGGAAGATTGCTATAGAAAAAACTGATGATCAAACAGATTATCAAGGCTTTTAATTCCCTGTAATATGCTTAATTGCATTCCAGTATAAGTAGTAGCCATCTTAGTTAATTCTTTAAGGGTCTGTTTGCGAGTTTGTTTTTAAAGTGGAAGGGATAGAAGGGGAAGGCTTGAGAACCCTCACAAGTACCTGCCATTTCCTTAAAACTACTCCTTCCCTTTCTTTCACACACACACCCACCCCCCCCCCCCCCCCCCCCCCCCCCCCCCCCAAAAAAAAAAAAAAAAAACCCTGCAAACATCCCCTTAGGTTCAATGCGATTTGAAAGCAATACTTAGTGGTAAAATTAATGCCTTTGGAGTTGAACAAAATCTCATCTATTTTATTATAGCTCCTGGGATGGAATCTCAGGAATTACTATCACAATTATGTCTTATTTCATCGTTAGAAATGGATGATGATGATGATGACACATTGCATGAAATGATAATTGCCTTAGTGCAAGTCTCATGTTTATGCTGTTATGCTTTGCAGCAGTGTGTTAGACAAGTAACTGAGAAAACACAAAGTAGGCAAGGTTACAATTGTAGTTTGGTTAAAGCAATCTAATTTGCTATTGACCCGTTTCTATTTTGTTGGGAAATGTTGAGAACAACACAAGTGAATGATGTCAATTGTCAAGGCAGGAGTCATGTATGTTCTCACTTCACAGTTCATGTGGTACTGTGTTAAGAGAATCTCACTGTACACTTAATTTCATCTAGGGCAATGCTTCCATACTCCCTTTTGAATTTTATGATTTCATGCTTCCTTTTTAATGTCATTGATTGATTTATTAATTATTGATGGATGAGATTGAAAGATGGAAAAAAAAAAAAAAAAAAACAACAACAACAACAACTTTGCCCTTGTCATATCATCAACCCCAGTCTTGGAGGCCAATACAACTACAACCTTGAAGCAGCCACGTATATAATTCTTAATTTCAAAACAAAATCTCATCTTTATTTCTCAAATTTTTTATATTATAATTATAACAAGGACAAAATCTCTACTTAAGTAAGATTGTAGTAATTGATTTATATTGATTTATAAACAACAAAAAAACATACTTATCTTGATTTAAAATATAAGCAAAATTAATTAATTTTATTAAATTTTGTTTCATTTCCAATGTTACTTTCCTAAAACATCTCTAGAAAATTGTTACATTATTTAATTTTTATTTCATTCCCAATACTATCCTAAAATACCTCTATTTTTTATAAATTTGAGAAAATTAAATATAATCAGCTAATCTCCTTAATAAGCGTAAAAGTAATTAAATTTGCTTATAATTTGAGCCGGAGAGTATATAATTTATTCTTCTTCGTTAGGGGCATTATTAAATGTTGGATGAAAGTGTTTTACATTGAAGATGGGTATTTTGGAAATGGAGGATGCTTTTTATGCTTCTCTCACTTTCGCGGAACCTGATTTACGTTTACTCCATAGGTGAAATTAAGAGCTTTGAACTATTTAGGTTGATGGTGGGGCAAAAATGAAATTTCACATAAAATATCAAAAAAGGTGCATCACTATTACTTGAAAAGAAGAGCATTAAATGATTGCCCTACATCACCAATGCATCAACGGGGGTTGACTCAAGTAGTATGATCCTGCCAACTTGAGAACTTGAGAATGGGGCTTCAGACCAAGAAGTCTCAGGTTCGATTCCTGGTTAACACGCTCCGCTGGGAGAAGCATATGAACGCGACCTCGTGCAGGATTAGTCTCAAGGGTTTCCTGGTATTAAGGGTGCTCTTGAGGACACCTATAGTACTGGTCAAAGAGTACAAACAAAAAAAATGCCCTACATCAAAATGTATGCAACTGGTCTGGATGACTTTAAAAAATCTGACAGTATGATTGCTAAGCTTGATTAAAAGTTGAATATTTTTTTTAAGAAAAAGAAAAAACCTATTCCGGGTATGATCTAATACTTTGTTTTACGAACTTCATTGTATTATAATGTATTTTATGGAAGAAAAGCCACCTAAAGAACTTGAAAGTTTCAACCTAATTTGGTAAAGCTGATTTTATGATTAAATTACATTTTTTTTTTGGGTTTTTATCCCTCCAAAACTGACTAGTGGTTAAATATTTACTGAATAAAAAGATAACAGGATCGGCCTTGCACCTAGACTTGCGGGCCCAGGCCTAGGATCCATCGAATTTACGAGCCCCAAATTTTTTTTAAAATAAAAAAGGGATTTAGTTTATTGACACCCACACTTAGTTAATTGACTCCCTTATTTTTGCCAAAACCCCAAAAACACCCTTAATTCAAATTTAATCCCTAAACCACCCTTCCCCACCCTAATCCCATTCTCATTCTCATTCACGTTCTCTTCTTCTTTCCTCTGTCAACACTCTTCAACTTCTTTCTTCTTCTTTCCTTGTCAGGTTTTTTTTTCTCATCTTCAAGTTTTCATCTTCAAGTTCTCATACACATTATTAAGGTATGTTTGTTGTTCAACTTCTTTTTTTTTTAACTTCTTTCTTCTTTCTTCTTTCCTCTGTTTTAATTTTTTTTATTTTTTTTGGTTTTGCTCGCTAGGGGAGGGGAGATCCTGCTGTGGGTATAGATTTAGGGGTAAATAGTTGTAGGTTTTTACTATTCATGTGTTTCAATGCATTTGGTTGTATGTATGTTGTCTGCATTTTCGTTTTCTGCTAATTATTTGCTTGCTGAGTTCGTGCGTTCGTGCGTTTCATTTTTTTTTCTAGGTTTAGGTCTGACTCGCTGGGGGGTCAGCGAGTTCCATAATTTAACAAACTCGCTGGGGCCTCAGCGAGATGTTGTATTTTGTAAACTTGTTGACCCTGTAGCGAGCTTTGTTAAAATTATGTAGCTCGCCCAGAGGTCAGCGAGCTAAGTGTTTGCATGTTATTTTCATTCTGATGTTTATCTAATTTCCATGTGACAATATTTTATGTTTACAGTAATGCCGAGGACCAAAAATGCATCGGTAAGAGAGCGTATGACGACGTCCAATCGTAGGAGACGGGCAGAAGACCGGGCTGGACCGTCACAACCCGTGAACTTCTCGTCCGATGAAGAGGAAGAACAGGAGCAAGAGGTGAAGTTGGTTGTTTATGACCCCCAGGGCAAGTCTTTGCTTAAGAGTTACGATGAACACCAAGTAAAAGAGATATGGCAAGGACGTGTAAGTATCATATGAACCAAAATTATTTCATGAAATATATTTTTTTTAAACTAGTTTTTACTGATATAATTTGCATGATCGATTGTTGGGCCGGTGTCATAACCATGCTTTTGACATGCCTATGTTATATAGTCGTGAAGTGCCAAATGAAGTGCGCGAGATTGTTGAGGCATCGGGGTTGGCACCACTTGTTGATACTGCATATCCAATAGTTGATCGGCGTCTGCTGGGAGCCTTTGTAGACCGCTGGTATGAAGACACCAGTACTTTTCATCTCCCTCGAAGGGAGATGACGATTACTCTTGATGATGTTTCGTGCATTCTTCACATCCCAGTGACAGGGGTTCTTATACCATGGGACAAGCCTAATCAAACTGACGCAGCACAGCTTATGCATGAGTTGCTAGGGATGGACAATGCCGAGGCAACGCAAGAGGTCATGGACAATCAGAGTGGGGCCATAAGGTTCAACACATTGAAGGATGTGTTTCAGAGGTCCGTTCGAAGACGGCGTCATCAGATTGCTGCTAGAGCTTATTTGTTGTACTTGGTGGGGACCACATTGTTCATAGATAAGACCAACCATACAATTGGGTGCCAATTCTTGCAAGCCTTCGAGGACCTGAATACTGTAGATGGATATGCATGGGGTGCTAGCGCACTTGTGTTTTTGTATGACCACTTATCGTTAGCAAGCAAGGCAAACAAGTCGTCGTTGGCCAGATACATGTCTTTGTTGCAGGTAAACATGATAGTAGTTATTTATAATAAACTAAAAATTAATAGTTTAATGTATACTAATTTCACTATTATTTATTATGTTTAGGGATGGATACTCGATCATTTCCCATCGATCGGGCCGTGTGCTATGCTAAGTGATGTTTATGAAGAGCATTTGTCGCAGGTCTCTAAGTGGATTCCTCAACAATCGGTATCCAACTCTGAGTATCACTATCGGATGTTTCTTGAGAGGTTGACGGTTGAGCAAGTCATATGGCAACATTATGACCCCGATCACCGAGATGCCATGCCATTCAAGGAAGTCTCGCTTTATTGTGGCTTCCTGAGATGTCGTATAATGAGGAGGATTTATCTTCCTCAAAGAGTCTTGCGGCAATTTGGATACATTCAGAGTATCCCTACTGATCTACCCATTGGAGTACCCCTGCCCTCGGCCATTGATGAAAGTTTTGGAGAACGACACCTGCATGTAATTGATGATGCCACCAGAGGAGATCCTGTGACCTACAGGGGTCAGTGCGTAGATGGATATATCGATTGGGTGCATAGGGTGTCACATCCCTTTCTCTTACCCACCTCGGTAAGAGTTGATTGTCCGGAGGCTACGTTACTAGTAAGTGTTGTCATTCCCTTTCTCTTACGCACATTATTTTAATTGATAATGTATTGGTTAATAGTTATGGACTTTTTATTTTCTTTGTAGACTCGCGCTCTTCAACGATTACTGCTGATTGATGGATATGTGGGACCATTGATGGATGTGGCCGATAATCCTTACTTAGATACTTTCAATGGTATACGTCGGTTGACATTGACAACCATCACTGAAGAGGTTACAGAGCCTGCGGAGAGAAGAAAGGGTAGGGGTGGGGGTAGAAGAGCTAAGGGTGGGGGTAGGCGTAGGCGTAGACGTGAGTAGCTTCTTGACATGTATTAGAGAATTGTGGCTTTCCATCTGTTTATGTGTGCTTTGACTATTTAAATTTATGTATTAGACAATGTGTTTGATTGATATGTTAAGTAGCACTATTTATAGGTTTAATTATTGCTTTGCATTTCTATCATTTCTTTTTCTGTGTGTCTGTCTGAGATTTGAGTTATGTGTTCTAAGACTAGGGAGAATGATTGAAGGGAATCAAAATATTATTGTTAACCGGTTTAATTATTGTTTGAGATTTATGGGTTTATTTATTATGTGTTCTGAGTTATGTGTCAGCAGGTTTTGGAATCAATCTGCTTACTTTATTCATTGTTTAAAAAAATAAAGCTCGCTGATGGGTCAGCGAGCTTTGTAAAATTCAAAACTCGCTGACCCAGGAGCGAGCTCATCAAAAAAAGAAAAAAAAAGGTAAAACTACTAGATTGGTCCTGTAATTTATTTTTTGGTTGCGATTTCGTCCCTTAACTTTTTTTCGTTTCAAATAAATCCGTAAGTTTGTAACTTGTTTCAAATAAATCCTTTCATCCAATTTTGTCTTAACACCGTTAATGGGAACCTCCTATGTGGCAACCATTGGTTTTACGTGGCTAAAACTCAACGTTACACCCCTAAAATGATGTCATATGAGGCCAAAAGAGAAAACCAAAACAGTTAGGGATAGCCCAATAAACTTCTATTTTGGTCTCATACGACATCATTTTGGGGTGTAACGTTGATTGTTAGCCTTGTAAGACCATTGGTTGCCACGTAGGAGGCTCCCATTAACGATGTTAAAACAGAATTGGACGAAAGGATTTATTTGAAACAAGTTACAAACTTCCGGATTTATTTGAAACAAAAAAAAGTTAAGGGACGAAATCGCAACCAAAAAATAACTTACAGGACTCATCTAATAGTTTTGCCAAAAAAAATAAAGCTCTCTGATGGGTCAGTCAGCGAGCTGTGTAAAATTACTAACTCGCTGGCTCAGGAGCGAGCTCATCACAAATGAAAAAAAAATCGTTGATGGGTCAGCGAGCTGTGTAAAATTACTAACTCACTGACCCATCAACGAGCTTTATTTGTTTTTCTTTTTAATAAATAAAGTAAGCTTATTGAAATTCAACACATAATAAATATTGCACGTAAACCCAAAACCTGCTGCATGTAATAAATTTTGCACATAAATTTAAATTTAACACAATTCAACATAGCGTAATTCATTATCAACAATTCAACTATGGTCAAGTACATAAAAGTATGGCATTACATAACATCAATCTCAGTCACTTGCAATATCATATACAAGACCATCTGTAGTCGCAGGAGGTATTAATTCTATAAATAATGCAATACGATCCATAAATGTGCCACCCCAAAGCGCTCCTTCCTCATTGAAATAATATTGCCAAGAAGGATGCACCATTGGTAAAGGTGACTCTTCCTTCAAAATAATTTGAATCCAATGGTTTGGGTCTTCCTCCGATGATCCAACTATGTTGACATTTCCGATTATCCAAAGTCTAGGATAAATTGGAGATGCTTTAGTGTACGGCAAAAATGTAACACAACCCCTCAGTTTAGAGCATAATGTAACAAGCTCCACATTATACCGGTTAGCAATGACGTGTCCCAAGTCTGGAATAGTCATCCATTTTTGTTTAGGAACACTCCCAATGTTACCCACATGGAGTGAGTTGAGCACCTCACTATATCGATCACTCCCACCCATTAGATCAAGGTACATATCCTTGTTTTGCTTGATCTCATGAATGAGATTGGTCCGAACAAGTATATAGGAATCCTCATTCTCATAATGGTACAAACTAATTGATCGAAATCCACAGTTACCATCTCCTTTGACATCAACAATTTGCTCAATATGTTGTTGCATGCAAGAGGGGAATTGTTCTATGAAGGGATAAATAATATTGAGTTTTGGGACATTTTTGGAAGGGTTTTGGGAATTTTTTTGGGAAGACTTTTGGGAAGTTTTTTGGGAAGACCTTTGGGAAGTTGAATTTTGGGAAGTTTTCTTTTGGGAAGACATTTTTTGAGAGGACTCTTTCTCGACATATTCCCAACTCGAGGGGTCACGCTTTGTCGATCTTTCATGATTGTTGGTTCGACCTTTTGTCTTTGCTTTTTTATTCGGTGGCAACAAAGAGGTAGTAGCTGGATCCACAACCTCTCGAAGCTTGTCCATCAGTAGCTGCTTTACTTCATCGTTATTGTTATCAAATAGATACCAAAACCTCTCAATCAAGGGTCTCGGGTCAAGTTTGGTGTTTGACTCCTTTGTGCTTGTACTATTGAAGGTGAGAATCTTCCAATGATCATGAACCGCTTCAAGAGGAATAGGTTGACCAATTTTCCTGTACCCATCAACCTCACATGCACATGGTAACCCATGTGTGATTCTACACTTGCAATCACATATCCTGCACTTTTCAAAATTCATTAAGTGTTTGTAAATAAAATTCAATGCTTCCCGGGACACATAATAACACAAATTCTTGAAAAATGGAGTGTTCTTCCTGTTATCCACTCTTGTTAGGCTTTTTTGAAAAGATTCAGTTATGTAACTATGTTGACATGTCAACATCTTTTGTATGGCCACTAAACAAGTGCATAGATCACCATTGCTATTTGCTAACATCCTTTTGAACTGAGAGTGGGCACCTTCAACCCTGTAAGTAAAAAAAATTCATAAAAAAACACTTGCAAAGATAATAGTAAAACATAACATGCAAAGAAAATACTATGCTTACAGATTTGAAGTAGTATTCCTAAGATGCATAAAATTATTTGTAAATGCATCAACAAATTTTTCCTTATGTTCTGCCAAATAAACCCTATTCACATACTCAAAGAGGCCAAGGCAATTCTAACACAAGCCTTCAAATTCCATCAATGAAGCTTCATACTCATCCTTGTCCTTAGAATGCACTAGCTTTTTCCATGCATCATTGAATTTATCTTCATCATCGGCATTACGAACATAATTCTTCAAATTTCCTTTAACATTCTTCTTAATGTGAAATTGACACAACAAATGCTTTGAAGTTGGAAAAACCGTCTCAATCGCGTGCACTAATGCACCATCAAAATCGGAGACAATCACCTTTCGCATGCAAGCTTCATCTTTGATCAATCTCTTCAAATGTTGTAATGCCCATACGAAGTTTGGATACTGCTTCATCTCCATGTAAGAGAATGCTATAGTAAATGATTTATCTGTTGAGGTTTGTCCAACGACCTCAAGTAAAAGCCATTTGTATCTATTAGTCTTGTAGGTATTGTCTATGATGAGGACAATATTGAACAAATTCAAAAGACTGATAGATTTTGGATGCGCCCAAAAAATTTGCTTTACAACATCGGTGACCTCGTCTTTCATATACCAAGTGTCATATCCTTCATCCCTCAAACACTTCAAAAGATGTTGCATTTGTGATCTTGAATGCCTACACTTCTTCTCCACCGATTGCGTATATTGTAGATTTGCATCAATGTAGTACAATTGGATGGATTTTCTTCTCTCAATGTTGCTAATATGTGTCTTGGCTTCACCCCATTCTTTGTCATGGTAATGATTTTCTCATACTCTTCCGGTGTAGGTTTTCCTGTAGTTGTGTGGCCAATCAATGATTCATATTTAACATGGTTGTGGGAGCCATAAGACACCCTCACTATCCACCCTCCAAGGGATGACGATGGTCGACCATGTACTTTGAAAGGACAATTGGACTTCTTTGACCCTCTAATATAGTTTAGAGCCTCTTTTTTTGGCTTGTAAAGACCATACCTTTCGCATGAGATGGTAATCCTTTGTTTCTTGCCAACTTATCCTCTATCCGACCTAAGGATCTTGAGAACAAATCCTTGAGAATAAGCAACTTCACGAACCCATTTCACTAGAGATTCAAATTCAGGAAAAACTCTTCCGGTCTCAAAAGCACTTGTGTAATCCGGATATTCAATAGGAACTAATTCAACATCCTCAATCTTACGAGGGCCACCATCATTCATCTCATGATTCCTCTCACCATCGTTTGCTTGCATGTTTAAAGATCTGTATACAAACATAATAACTTACATTAATATTTTTTTTAAAAAAATAAGTTTACTCGCTCAGGGTACAACGAGTGTGTTAATTTTACACACACGCTGACCCAGGGGTGAGCTACATGAAAATTTTATTAGCTCGCTTATGGATCAGCGAGAGCTTTTAATTTACACCCACACTGACCCAGGCGTGAGCAACCATGTTCATTTTATTAGCTCGGTAATGGGTCAGCGAGGTGTTTTAATTTACAAACTCGCTGACCCTGGAGCGAGCAGTTTATTTTTCATTGTTCAAGTCTAACTGGCTCCTGGGTAAGCGTACGTGTAAAATTTACACTCTTCATGTACCCTCAGCGAGTTTGTTAATTTCATACGTACGCTTCCCCAACAGCGAGTTAAACTAAAACAATGAAAAATCAATTGCTTGTTCCAGGGTCAGCGAGTTTGTAAATTAAAACACCTCGCTGACCCATTAGCGAGCTTATAAAATTTGGTAAGCTCGCTTATCCATACGAGTATGACAGTACGAACAGTAAAAAAAATACGAAAATACGAAAAAAGGTACGAAAATTATGAAAAAAAAAATACCTTGATGAGCCTGTAATGCTTACACGATGATGAGGTGCTAAAATATGATTGATAAAGAGGTATTTATAAAACTTTTTGCTAATATGATGTAGAAGTAGAATATGAAAAGTTGATGAAGATGAAGAAGAAGAAGAAGAATATGAAGGGTTTAAGCGTTGCATGGGGTTTAAAGGAGGAAAAAGCTATGATGGGTTTTAGAAGGTGGAAGGAAGTAGGAATGGGAAATTGTAGTTTAGGTAACTTAGTTTTTAGTAAGGGTGTTTTTGGGTTTTGGCAACAAAAGGGGGTCAAGTAATTAAATTGGGGGGGGGGGGGGTCAATAAACTAAATCCCTTTAAAAAAAACTTAAAGTTAAACATTTACATATTTATTTTGAGTTGTAGATTCCAAATCCCACAAACTATCCCCAAACCCCAATTTAATGTGTGAAATGACAATAATATTCTTTATTAAAAAAATGTTATATTATGAACCCCAGTAACTATCCCCACACCACATCTCTTCCCTTTAAAGCAACCCTAACCCTTTCATCTTTTTCTCCATGCTGAAACTATACACTAACCCCTTTCCATGCCTTTATTTCACAAAGGCACTAAAAATATATCCACACCTATAAGTTTTCATCTTCCTACAAGTCAGTTTAGTACTTTCGTTTTTTTTCACTGTCCGTAACATTTCTGACGAACCAGTGTCGGAAAAAAAAATTTCCGACATGGGATTCTCGAAAAATTATTTTTTTTTCACTGAAATACTTTTCGGAGAGGTACCTCTCGGAAAATAATTTATTACCTCTCGAAATTTTTGTTCATATGTGTGATTCAATTAAGCATATTTTATTATAAGAACCAAAAAGGTATCATTTTATTTGTCAATGGCTACCTTTCGAGTTATAAAAAATGCCAAGATTGGCCCAACATAATGGGTAGAGATTTATTCTCATTTCTCCGAATCATCAGTTCCTGGTTTTGATTTTTTTTCTACCCAATAAAATTTGATGCAGAAATAACAAAACTATACAACCAGTTAGAGATATATCTAAGATGCCCTTGAATTTAAGTGGAGTTTGGATGAGATTATAGGTATATACAGTATCAACCATGAGCAATGTCATTAGCCTGTCCACATATGAACAAAAATTTCGAGAGTTAAATAATTTTTCGAGAGGTACCTCTCGGAATTTTAAATAATTTTCCGAGAGATACCTCTCGAAAAAATATTTCAATGAAATTTTTTTTCGAGAATCCCGTGTCGGAAATTTTACGAACAGTGAAAAAAACAAAAGTACCAAACTGACTTGTAGGAAGATAAAAAGATATGGGTGTGAATATATTTTTAGTGCCTTTGTGAAATAAAGACATGAAATGAGGTTAGTGTATAAATTCAGCATGGGGAAGAAGATGAAAGGGTTAAGGTTTCTCTGAAGGGAAGAGATGGGATGTGGGGATAACTTTTGAGGTTCATAATATAACATTTTTTAATAAATGATATTATTGTTATTTCACACATTAAATTGGGGTTTGGGGATAGTTTGTGGGGTTCGAAATCTACAACTCATTTATTTTCTTATTTCATATAGACTGTCAAGTTACTTTGAGTCTTGTGGCTGGTTTTGCATGGTAGAGGTTTTGGGTTTGACTCCCATTCTCATCTCACCTTTAAGCCTTTTTTTAGCTTAATTTTATTTTTTAGCATATAACTATTAAGTATTAACTATTAATAAGTAGTATATATGGATATTAGTTTGTCCCTTTGACTCACTTTAATTGATTTTCTAATTTGAGACGTTTAAAAATTAAAATCGATACATTTATCTTAACAAAAAATTGTAAGGTCCAATATTTTGAATAAATAAATAAATAAAATAAACAAATAAAATAAAATATTTTTATTGAATAAAATATTAATTTTTCTGATAATTTTTAGTCAAAAGACTCGAGTATTTTGGGGAAAGACTCGAGTATCGTAACTAGCTATTAGGAAAATTTGAATTTCTAGTTGGAATACTCGAGTATTTATGGGAATACTCGAGTAGTTCGAGCAGCTCTGCAAAAAAATAAAATCGGTTTCAACTCAAATTGAAGCCAACAGCTCGTTTCATCTAGTTACAAGCATAGAGCTGGACTTTACTCCGAAGGAGGGTAACCTTAGGCTATAAGTAGGTGATTGGGGAAGCTGGAAACTCATTCAATTCACTCCAAACCCGAATCTCT
Organism: Crotalaria pallida; assembly: GCA_037953625.1. Lineage (NCBI taxonomy): Eukaryota > Viridiplantae > Streptophyta > Magnoliopsida > Fabales > Fabaceae > Crotalaria > Crotalaria pallida. The sequence goes on from CM075650.1 coordinate 19,401,887, forward strand.
GTCTAAATTTCTCTGTTTTCTAGTGCATAGTTTGTGCCTTCGATTCTCCTTCCTCACTCAACCAAATCCAGTACAACCAAAACACAATTCGAGTTCTAATTCCCCTTTTGAATTAGGACCAAGAACCGCACAAATTGACCTCCTGAAGATCAAGTTACAAGCCTTCCAAGTTAGGCATTCCAAGCTGAAAAACAGAGCACCATCAACCTCTCTTTCTTGAATTGGTTTGGTAAATCCAGGAACCCTTTTTAGTCCTAATTCGTTTCTTATTAAAGTTAGCATTCCCTAGTTGCTTAAGCTAACTTATTTCACTCTTTTTCATGCCTTATTCGTGATGAATTTGATTGCCAAAGTCAGCTAGTGCAAACTGTCTTGCACCGGTGCAGAAACACAAACTTTGATCCAACCCCTTTTCTCTTCAATCAATTGTTTCATTAGCTTCTCTAAGGTATGTGAGAAGTTATCTAATCGCTAGAATGATAATTAACAAGCTAAATTCATAGGAACCATTTGAGGTTCATGGGCAAGGAAAGTTGAATTAGGAAAGTGACTTAGAGGTCAGGAACCCAAGGTTTAAAGGCTTAAACAAGTTTATATGAACTTAGAAAAGCTCACCGGATTGTTGTATAATGTTAAAATTGAGTAAAAATGAACTTCATATGTTAAAATGGACTTTATCTAAGTTTTTACGAAATCTGTGATTTGATCCTATTATTTGTTAATTTGATGTTATTTGATATGTGTAACATGTTTGTTTTGTGTGTAGTAACTTCTGTTTTGTACAGAATTGGAGTAAACAAGAAAGAAATTCGAATTGGTGCATATATTGCAGTAAAAACTGGTGCTGTGACAGCAAAAAGACTTGAGTATTTTAAGAAAGACTCGAGTATTCTGGGATTTGAAGAAGGACTCGAGTATTTCTTCAAATACTCAAGTATTTTTGCATGAACTACTCAAGTGGTTCATGAACCACTCGAGTATTTTGAACAAAATTGCATAAAACTCAGATTTTCTTAAATTTTCATAATTTAACTCGTTTAATATCATAATTTCTAAATTTTAAACATCACTATGAGGATTTTTCCCAGTGACATAACTTAATCCCGTTTGGTTGATAACTATCCTGGAGGTGTCCTACTGGAATTTTATTCAGTGGTTGATAATTTCCCTACAGGAGTCCCAACGGAAGTGCGTACACCCATTTGGTCGATATTTATCCTATAGGTGTCCCAGTGAAAGTTTCTATTCACTTGGTTGATATTTTCCTATAGGAGTCCCGAATGGGGTCGTTGCAAAATCCATCAATAGGAGGCCATGCCCCGATGGACTATAAATGAAATAATTAAATGCTATCTCTAAAAACCATCACAAAGTGGCTATGTCGCTAATGGCCTTTTTATGAAATTATTAAGTTAAGGAAATGGAATGGGTTACAACCATCACAAAGTGGCTATGCGCTGGTGGCCTTTTTCTAAAAAGGATTTAAGATGGAATTATTATTGAAAATAGTTATTTGAATCGATGGATTGGAAAATAAGGTTTTTGGACTATGTCCTGGATGGAAATGATGTGAATGATGATGAATCGATAATAAGGATGGGTAATTACTATGTTGCATTCATGCATTGATTGCTCCAGTTTGTTGAGGCTCTTTTACGTTGTCTGTCGTACACGCTGTCTGTCGTGAAGGGTCGAGCGGAGGAAGCTCAGGATGACTCATTTTCCTCCAAACTGTGATACCCCGTGATATTGTTGAGATCAGCATACATCATGTCATTAATAATAAGATTAATTGTTTAAATTAAAAGTGTTTGACATATGTATATGCATTTGTGAATTGTTATTACCTGTTTTTGTTGTTTTTAGCCATTGTTATTTATTATTCGCTTTAACGTAATTAGCTATGACTTCCTCCCTTGTTGCCCTTGTAGGTAATGAAGGTCCCGTCTTCCAAGGGGAAGGATAGCATTGGCAAGGGATGTGGGATTCCCTTTCCAAACAGTGGAGTTTTGAGAACCATGCTCTGAGTTTTAGTCGATGTCTTAAATAACTCAGAGTCTAAGTTATTTTGAACTATTAAGTTATGTTGTTGCCAATAGTTAAATTTGTAACTTCTATGTTTGCTTCAACACTTTATGTTGTAATGACAATTTGCTTCCGCACTTAAATGACAAAGTTTCCAAACTTATTTTGGCGAAATTTTTTTCTCTATTTTCATCATAATAAATAAATCAAAGTTAGAAAGTTGGGTCGTTGCAAAAAATAATGTTTGAAGATTGAAAAAAACTTTGATACAATTATTTATATTTTTTCAAATTTCACTATTATTTTACGCCATAAATTTTAATAATAAATTAATTAATTATAGTTGCACTCTCAGTAGTTTTAATCAAAATTTTGTTATTTTATTTATATTTTGAAATGGTATCATATTATAATATTTTGTAGCCTATGTAAAACCTTGTTGGTTTGAATATTGATAGTACTTTAAGAATTCACATTTCAAAGGAAATATCGCAAAAATTTCTTAAATATAGTTAATAATTGAATTATTAGTCATTTTGGTTCCTGAGAGTCTAAGCATCAGTCATTTTAGTCCCTCAAAGATCATAAATACACGTTTCGTCTCTAAGGGTGTTTCACGTCAATCATTTTAATCCTGTCAATAAGGACTAAGTAATGAAATTAACCTTGATGATGTGTAACGTTAAGTGTGTCACGTCTGCACATAAGCAAAACGTTGCGTTTCAAAATCGTTTATTTTGGTCCCTGAAACATACCTACATAATTCAATTTGGTCATTCTTAAATTGCAAATTAATTCAATTTAGATTCTCAATTTTTTTTCGAAAACAAACAACCCAGCAGTATGGGACATAACATTAAAACTAATATATATATATATATATATATATATATATATATATATATATATATTGTATTAGAGAAATCACTTGTTCACAAAACCAATCTTTCCCTAATTTTTATTAAAACCAATATGTAGCAATGCAAGACTAACATTACCTTGATTTCCAATAAAACAATCATATAAAAACATTTTAACATATTCACAAAATTAACCTTGTAGAGAAGGCTTCAAAAAGCTTACTATTAAAAAAGCTTCCCATTTTGTGAGCTAATACTATGGAGCTAATCAGGGTAAGGTTATCTCCGTTACTTAGTCCTCATTGATGGAGAGACTAAAATGATTGACGTGAGACATTCTTAGGGACTGAACGAGTATTTATGATATCTGAGGGATTAAAATGACCGATAATCACACTCTCAATGATAAAATAAAAATGATTGATCAACCTACAAAATGAACTACAAATAGGCTTACACCACAAAAGAAGTGACATGTATCACTTGCTTATTATTGATTGGTTAACGAGTGACACATGTCACTTTTTTGTGGCATAGACTTGTTTGTAGGTTGATTTGTCATGACTTATAACCAAAATGACTAATTGCTTTATTGTTTACTACTCCCTCCGGTCCTTTATAAGACCCTTTTGGAGTTTTTCACTCCCACCAAGGAAAGTGATTAAATTTGTTAGTGACTTTGAAAATGCGAAAATTTGATATATTTTTTCAAAACTACTCTTATAATTGTTATTGGAGCTATAAGAAGTATTGACTTAATAGAGATGTTTCTGGAATGAAGAAATTAAATGCTATTGAAAATTGAAATGAGTTTTTATAAATACTGTCAAAGTAAAAAGCCAAAAGGATATTATAAATCGGAGAGGAGGGAATAGTGGCTTTGGTTACATCCTACGGCGGATATTTGCTGATAGGTTGAAAATTGAAATCAACCGTAAACCTTCATCGTTCTATAAAACAACAACGAAATGAACATATTTCCCGTTTTTCTCAAAACTACAGCAAAAGTCTAGTCTTGCAAATTCCTAACAGAGCTTGCTAGCCGATCCGATCCGATCCGATCCGAGATGATGATGACGACGACGACGAGAATAATGGTTACAGCGATGGCGATTATAGCTTTATCATCAGCTTCTCTTCTTCTTTTGGTTCAAGCTTCATCTGTTGGTGAGTTCGTCGACAAAACCATCACTTCCCACAACATCGTCATCTTTTCCAAATCCTATTGCCCGTACGTCACTTTCTTTTGTAAAAATGCACCCTTTATTAGAATTATAATTGATTTTTTTTTTATTAAATGTTCCTCTTTGTGGTTAATTTTGAGATGGATCTGATTCGTAGTCATTTACTATGTAGGACTTTAGGAATCTGATATTTTGGATCACACCATAATCTGTTTTTTCATGTTTGTATTTTTGCATTACCTGATTACAAGAAAAGAAAACCAATAAAATGAATGACATATAGGGTACTGATTACTCTGTTTTTTTATGATTTCTTTTTATTTATATAGGTACTGTAAAAGGGCAAAAGCTGTTTTCAAAGAGTTGAACCAAGTGCCATATGTTGTTGAGCTTGATGAGAGAGGTATACTGAAAACTTCCACTTTCTTTTCTTTTATTTTATTTTTCCCATGTTTTTTCGTTGTACCAACTTAGTTTCTGAAAATTTATAAATACGCTATGGTTTCTCAAGATTTTCGGATGCTTCAGGGACCAAATTGATACATCCGACAATCTCGAGGGAGTAAATGTGTATTTATAAATTTTCAGGACTAAGTTGGTACAGCGAAAAAATATCATGGACTAAATTGGTTCTTCACTCTTATTATTATTAATATATTTTGCTAGACTGGTTCTAGCACCGTTGGAAATAATCAATTGCCGTAACTTCACAATTGGCATTTGATATAGGAAATGGTACTGATATAAATGGTAGTTGCAGAGTGCAGACTAATTCAGTTACTATGGCAAAACAAATACAAAAAATACAAGATTAGTCTAGAGTTCTGCGGATGCACAAACCTGTAGTCTAACCGATTCCCTTTTTCCCATTAGTGGCCCTTGTATATTTGGAGGACCAATTTGACATTTTTGTTTTGGTTAGAATCTTGAGCTCTGCAGATGCCACCAACTTGGTCCTCCAAAGTAAAGTGTCACCAAATATGTCCTTGAAAGTTTAAAATGCCACCACCGTACTGTTAAATCCCTGAAAGATTTAAAATGCCACAAAAAAAGTCCCTAGAACTAGAAGGACCAAGTGGTGTCATTTTTAAAATTTCAGGGACTTGGTGGCGGCACTTTTCTTTGAAGAACCAAGTTGATGGGACTTGTATCTTTGGAGGACCAATTTGACGGTTTACTCTTTTAACCTACTCCTTCCCTTCCCTTCCTCCCTACCTGCCATGCGTCCAGGTGCCTACAACTCATACCCCTACATGATTGTCATGCATGCGCCCTTCCTTGCTTGCCCGAGACACTGATCCAATGTTATGGTGTTGCCATTCCATTTCTTCTACTTATACACTCTAGTAATAGGTGACTTCCCAATGGTGCATTTCTGAGGCAAAAAGCTTTGTCGGGGAAGAAAAAAGCAGTATAAGTTGTGGAAGAAGTTTGATTCTTAAAGAACTGTTTAGTGTAGAGAGGGAGAGAAAACAATGAAAGGGGTTAACTTGAAAATGTTTTTTGATAGCATGCTTAAGCTTTGTAATTATTTTAAGGGGTCATTGATAATGCTGAAGTAGTGAGACTTATTTCTTGCAGATGATGGTTCAAAGATTCAGGATATCTTGAACAATATTGTTGGGAAGCGTACTGTGCCCCAAGTTTTCATCAATGGAAAGCACCTTGGAGGCTCAGATGGTAAGTCTTTTCTCAGTAAGAAAAAAAAGAAAGAAGCCTTTTTAATGTTCAAATAAAAGTATGATTTTCCTTGAAAATTTCTGAAACACTTGATTGACTGGTTTCCAGACACGGTTGAAGCCTATGAGAGTGGACGTCTGGCTAAGCTTTTAGGAATTGAGACAAAGGAAAATCATCACAGTGATCTCTGAATCAAATTTGTTAATAATGGGAAACTTAAGCCTAGATTGTATTAAGTGACCAGCATGAACCTTTACATGTAAGGGCATGATTAGATTACATTTTGGCACAGCTAAAGTTTTCATTTATATTATGTGATGGATAGTTTTCAAATTATTAATGGAATGCTTTCTGTTCCCCCCACCCCCACCCCTTCCCCTGCATCCAGCTTCTTTTGTCCTGAAAGTATTGGTCAATAATAGCTTACCTTTTCCTTCTCATTCTATTTTATTTCTTTCGATTTTTCACCTTTTTTAGTCCTCTTTGTTCATCCTAGCAAGAATCCATTGATCATCTATTTATTTCTTGCCCTTACATGAATATTTATTGGTTTAACTCAAGATGGTGCTTAATCATCGAGTCTTAAAACCTGCACTTTTTCCAGTATAGTTGAAGATTTTGCTTCATTCATCAGTAATTTAAGAGGATGCTTAAACCTTGAGTCTTATAACTCACAAATCACAATGTATGCTTAGTTGCTAAAATGATTTGGTTTGCTAGGGATGACTCAATTTTTAGTCAAGGATGCATGATCCTTTCCCTCTTGCTAATAATATAGTTCAAAAGAGATTTCTTGACTTCGAGAAAATCTAGCTGCATAGAAGTGATTTTATGTTGAATATGTTTGCTCTCTGGTCTCCTCTCCTCTTTTAATTGGTGACAACAAAGCAACTGGGATGGCAATTTTTTTTTTTTTGGGGGTCAGTGTCCGCAATATGTTGGAACTTGGAAAAATGGCTCTACTACTCCATTGGCTCTATCGATAGCAGAAGAACTCTTTCCTTCTGCACAGTCGTTGCAAAATTGGTCATATATTTAATGTCATATTTGTCATGCTTTAACAATTGGTTTCTGAACAAAATCCAAAGCCTACCAATTCGTAACTTATAATAATGCTTTTAGATTTCTGTAATGTATATTTGGACCTTCCCATCTCCAATATCCCTTTTGTTTTCGAGTTTTAATTTTTGGACCTCATATTTGAATCTTTGATCTCATTAATTCGTGGAAAATACCAAAACACTCAACTTGTCGGAAATATGTGTTGATTAATGAGTGTCGTAATTGTTGGAAATGTAAATTTTTATATCTCAAACAAAGTAAATCTCTAAAAAAACATGGGGTTAATTTTTTTTTAACCAGATGTATCTCTCCAAATTTTATTTTTCCAAGTGTTCTTCATATCTGACACAACAACCCCATCCTTCTTCGAACTTGTTTGTTCTGTTCAATTAGAACAAGGATTTTTGTTAAGGACATTTAGTCTAACAAGAGTGTACTTTGATCTTATGTATCCATTCGAACTAAGTTCTGGGATCAAGATTATGTAGTTTTATCATACATGTTGAAATAGTGCATCAAAGGAGAGTAAGATAGCCCCGAACTGTCCCTAATAGTAGTTAACAATATGCTCCCTACTCTTAGGGAGGTCGTTATGCGATTTATTGACTCCTGTGTGAATGAGGTGGGCACACTGCTTTGGATTATGAGGTTAAGACTCTCGGTACTGTTGGGCACTGACCTTCATGTGGTTGTTGAACCTTCGTGGTGGGTTGGATGCAACTACCATAGTATATGACAATAAGAGTTTGACTCTCTCATTGCTGTTGAATCAAAGATTTTGATGACGACAAATATATCATGCACTCGGTTCTCAGCCAAGGGTTTTGATGAAGACAAATAAATCAGCTCGGGCGTACTCGGAAGTGATCAATCCGAGCTATCGCTCAAAGCAGACTCAGTTAGCCGAGAAGATTAATCATTCAAAGTTCCCAAGCTCGGATTATCATCAAGCTCGGCTCAAAGTTCTCAAAGCTCGAACAGATGCAAAGAACAGATGCCAAGTGCAAAGTCATCAAGCTCGACTCAAGTTACCCAAGCTCGGTGACGTTGTCAAGCTCGGCAACACTGTTCATCAAGAAGATTAATCACTCAAGTCCCGAAGCTTGGTGAAGTTGTCAAGCACGAACTTTCGTTAAGCTCGGCAACACTGTTCACCTCAAAGCAGCTCAGCTTAAGCTCAGACGTGTTCGTGAAGTTGTCAAGCTTGAACTTTCGTTAAGCTCGGCAACACTGTTCACCTCAAAGCAACTCAGCTTAAACTCAGGTGTGTTCGGAAAGATGTCAAGCTCGAACTAGTTGACAAGCTCGGCATCACATCAGATCAACTCAGCTCAGATCAGATCTATCACTTAAGTCCCCAAGCTCGGGTTGAAGAAGTCGACCTAAAGATTAGCTCGGTCAGCTAAGAGAAGATAAATCACTCAAGTTCCCAAGCTCGGAGAGATGTCAAGTTCGAACTCGTTTTCAAGCACGACATCACTATTTATTTTCTTCATCCTTCAGCAGTATGTCGCATGCACCACTTCGTCTCTGTATTGACATGTGCATAGCTGACAATTTTGTCCTTATCTCTTAGTACCCATCTGTCACCATCCTTAATATTTCAAAATTGAAGATTCAAATCAGCAATGCAAGAGAGACAAATTCAGAACGTTTCAAAGAAGTGGAAACAGCTTAACAAAGGACAAACGTATCTCTGGACAAGTGCAAAAATTGTCTAGTTTATCCGTTTCAAAGGACATATGTGTCCAAGATATTTTCCACTCTCTCTCCTACCTCATGCATGCTGGTATCACTATAAAAGGCGTGGGTTATCTTATTCAGAAGAGAAGAGACAGAGAAACAGAAGGAACAAGAGCAGAAATTTGAAATCATTCTCTGAAAAATACAAGAGCCAAAATTCAGAAAAGAGAACGATAGAGTTAGAGTGAAAAGCTGTTATACTCAGAAACCAAACTTCAAATCGTTCTCTACATCTACAAAAATCCTTTCTCAAACACATAACCGAATACTCATCTGTTTCTTCAAATTATCAAAATCATACACATTTGAGTTTCGGGTTGGAGCCATCTCTTCACTCAATCATTTCTTCAAGTCTTGAGGTGTTCTCAAGCAAGTGAAAGTCTTGGAAGGTTTCCAAGCTCGTTCAAGAGGTTCTTGGCGATTGAAGTCTTAGGAGGTTCCTGAGCAAAAATCCAAAGAGGTTCTTTGGTGAAAATCCTTGAAGGTTTCAAGAATTGTTAAATTAGGTAGAAGCCAATAGTTTGGTACTCTCTTGGTGGGTTAATTGATCCCTTGTAATTTCTATCAATTTAATTTTATTAAAGGCTCCTTAAAGGTTTTAAGGGGGACTAGACGTAGCTCACTGTGGTTGTGAGTGAACCAGTATAAAATCTCGGTGTCTCATTTCTCTTTACTGCTTTCAGTTTATATTCCGAGCATTTAGTCGGCTTTGTTTAACTTATATTTGTGCTCGGATAGTGCTAGCAAATTTCCGCTGCAAACCTGATCTTTGAGTGGTGCATCTCGGATAATCAGTGGTCGGTCTAGAGAACTGATTATCAGATACTGCTCGACCCAAAGTCAGCATTTTTATTTTAGCCGGAAGCATTATCCGACCTATTTCAATCACATCGCGAAAAATTGGTATTATCGCTTCTAACTACTATTCACCCCCCTTTCTAGTAGATTGTTAGGCCGCTTGCTGGGTTTCAAAAAATTGGTATCAGAGCTCGGTCGAAAGATCGAGCTTAACAGCTTTTTCGAAAAAGATCTTAGGAAACCATGGGCTCTAACAATCCATTCGGAGGTGAAGGCCGAATGAAATTTTTTATAGAATCAATAGATATTGATGTTTGGGATGCGATTGAAAATGGTCCTTATATCCCGAGAAGGAAAATTAGAGATGATGTTGTAGAAATCCCGAGGACGAGCTGGGATGATGATGATAAAAGAAAAGTGTCTTACGATTTAAAAGCCCAAAACATCATCACCTCGGCCTTGTCCTATGATGAATTTTTCAGAGTTTCACATTGTAAAAATGCTAAGCAAATGTGGGATATTCTACAACTGACTCACGAAGGGACAAATGAGGTTAAACGAGCAAGATTAAATACTTTAATGCATGAGTATGAGTTATTTCGTATGCTGCCAAGCGAATCTGTAAATGACATGCAGAAACGATTTACTCATATCATAAACCATCTTATTGCTTTCGGCAAAACTTTTCAAAATGTCGAGGTTATTAACAAAGTGTTGAGATGTCTTAGCAGAGAATGGCAGCCAAAGGTTACTGCCATTATGGAATCAAAAGACTTAGACATTATGGACATCACAACTCTGTTCGGCAAAATTCAAGAGCACGAGATTGAGCTCGAACGATTGACCATGCATGAAGAATTCGACAAGAAGAAGAAAAGGATCTCACTCAAGGTCTCAACTAGGTCGTCCAAAGTCTCCTCGGACAGCGACTCTAGTTCGGACATGGATGAGGAAACCCTCGGTCTTGTGGTCAAGAAGTTCGGAAAATTCTTCAAAAATAGAAGGAATTTTAAAAACCAAGGCATAAGCTCAAAAGACAAAGTCAAGTGCCATGAATGCGGAGAACCGGGACATATCAAACCGAACTGTCCCAGGTTGCAGAAGAGAAGCTGTGCCGAGAAGAAGAAAGGCAAAGACCCCAAACCGAAGAGAGCCTACATCGTCTGGGATGCACCTGAGCAGAATGAATCATCAGAGTCAAGCTCCTCGGACGATGAAGAAAAGGCGAACCTGTGCTTAATGAGTAGACATGCCGATGAAGCCTCATCAAGCTCGGACCTCGGCTCCACTAAGAATGAAATCAATCATCTGTGCTTAATGGGAAGACATGAAGCCTCTCCAAGCTCGGAGTTCGGCTCAACCGAGCATGGAAGCAAGATCTTTTGCTTAAGGGGAAGACATGATGAAGAAGCTTCTCCAAGCTCGGTGTTTGGCTCAGTTGTACATGAAAATGAGGTATACTCGGATACTGAATCTGATACTGAGTCCGAACTCAATAATTATGAGGAATTATATACTGCTTACACTGAATTGCAATCCGAGTTCGAGAAACTTGCTAAGAGTTATACTAAGTTAAAAAGAAATATTTTAAATCATAAAAAGCAAGTTCTCGAATTGGAAAAATGCATTGAAACTTTAAAAAGCAGCAATGATTCCTTAGAATCTACTATCACTTCTTTGAAAAATCAAAATTGTGAAAATTGCATTAAGTACGAAAAAGAAATTCAAAATTTCAGAACTACTAATGCAACATTTTCAAAAAGTGATAAACTGTTAGACCGACTACTTGTTCAACAGAGAAGCAATTCGAACAAAACTAGTCTCGGCTACACACATGCCAAAAAGAAAACCTTTATAAAAATCGGCTCATTTTCGAATATTAAACATGCTAAAAAGCCGACCTGTTCTTACTGTGGCATGCTCGGACATACACCAAATGAACGTAAGATCAGACGATATGGTGTGGCCGACGGCTCTTTTGTTTGGATTGTTAAGGGAGTAAATCCCAGCACTAACTGATAGGGACCCAAAACTGTTTGGGTACCCAAAATGAACAAGTAATCTGTTTTGCAGGTGTGCTTTCGAACAAGGGAAACTCGGTGGTATCTGGACAGTGGTTGTTCGAAGCACATGACTGGAGATAAGCAGCACTTAGCTTACTCCAACCGAGAAAGGATATGTCACTTATGGAAAAAACAACAAAGGTAAACTTTTGGGTGAAGGTAAAATCGAAAATTCTTCCAACCTGATTATTGAAAATGTTTTATACGTTCAAGGATTGGAACACAATCTTTTGAGCATTAGTCAACTTTGTGATATCGGTAATCATGTTGTTTTTACCTCCACTCACTGTCTAATTAAAAGTGACAAAGACAATTCGATCAAATTTGTGGGAAAAAGGTCAAACAATACTTATGTGGTAGATTTAAATGAAATTTCTTCTCTGGTTTCTACATGTCGAGAAAATGATACTTGACTTTGGCACCGTCAGACTGCTCATATAAATGTAAATCAGTTAAAGAAACTTCAATCCAAAGACTTAGTGGTCGGCTTACCAAAGCTGAAATTTGATATAGAAGGTGTTTGCACTTCCTGTAAAAAGTGTAAACAAACCAAAAATAAATTTTCATCTAAAACGATGGTGTCCACAACAAGGCCATTAGAAATGCTTCATATGGACTTGTTCGGACCATTGCAAGTAAAAAGCTTTGGTGGTAACTACTATGCCTGAGTGATTGTTGATGACTTTTCCAGATTTACTTGGACTTTATTTTTAGCTGCAATAAGTGACACTTTTCAAAGCTTTAAAGAGCTAGTCAAACAAATTCAAAACCAAGTCAACCAAAAAGTAATTGTTATCCGAACAAACCATGGTGGCGAGTTCGAGAATCACAAATTTGATAAGTTTTGTTCTAAGTTCGGCATAGAGCATCAATTTTCAGCTCCACGGACTCCCAAGCAAAACAGAGTTGTGGAACGGAAAAACCGAGTACTTGAGGAACTTGCTCGGACTATGCTGAACGAATATCAAGTTCCTCACTATTTCTGGGCAGATGCAGTCAACACTGCTTGTCATGTATTGAACCGAGTTCTTACTCGGCCTATCTTAAAGAAAACACCCTATGAACTTTACAAGGGTAGAAAGCCGAATATCTCTTATTTTCATGCTTTTGGATGCAAAGCTTTTATTTTAAACAATGGAAAAGATCATCTTGGAAAATTTGATTCAAAAGCCGATGAAGGTATATTTTTAGGCTATTCATCCCGAAATAAAGCTTATCGTGTGTTCAATAAACGAACTTCCACTATGGAAGAATCTATACATGTGGTATTTGATGAGTCTCCGAAAGGAGATACTTTGAGTTGTGTAAAAAGTGCAGGATTCAAAGAAAACTCAATGAATGAGCAAAATGATGCTGAACCGATCTTAATTGAAAAAGAAGCTCCACAAGACGACACTGAAATCGAAGCACCGAGGGACGACCTCCCTCCTGCTTGGAAAACAAACAAGAATCATCCGATCGAGAATGTGCTCGGCGATATATCAAAGGGAGTTCTAACTCGTCGGTCAATTCAAAATTTTTGCAATTTCGCCACTTTTGTTTCTCAAATTGAATCTGATTCTGTTAGTAAAGCGATTGAGAATGAACATTGGGCCATTGCTATGCAAGACGAGCTGAACCAATTCATCAGAAATGATGTTTGGGAATTAGTTCCTCGGCCTAATGATCATTCTATAATCGACACAAAATGGATTTTCAGAAATAAAATGGACGAATCAAGGGTAATTATAAGAAACAAAGCGAGACTCGTTGCTCAAGGCTACAACCAAGCGGAAGGTATCGATTATGATGAGACCTTTGCTCCGGTTGCTCAGCTTGAAGCAATTCGAATTCTTCTTGCTTTTGCATCTATTATGAAATTCACCTTGTACCAAATGGATGTCAAGAGTGCCTTCTTAAACGGATTTATAAATGAAGAATTGTATGTGAAGCAATCTCTTGGTTTTGAAAGTCACGAATTTCCAAACCATGTTTACAAACTTAAAAAGGCTCTGTACGATCTGAAACAAGCTCCAAGAGCTTGGTATGATCGGCTGAGTTCTTTTCTTTTAGAAAAAGGTTTCGAAAGAGGGAAGGTTGACACTACTTTATTCATTTTAAAATCTAACAAGGACATTTTATTAGTACAAATTTATGTTGATAATATAATTTTCGGTGCTACTAATATGTCTTTGTGTAAGAAATTCTCAGCTCTAATGAAAGGTGAATTCGAGATGTCGTTGATGGGAGAACTCACATTCTTCCTCGGTCTTCAAGTTAAGCAAGCCGAAGGAGGCATCTTTGTGCATCAAGGAAAATACTACAAAGAGCTCCAAAGGAAGTTTGGCATGGATAATTGCAAAAATGCAGCAACACCGATGAGTACCTCTTGCTATCTCGACAAGGATGAATCAGGTAAATCGGTAGATGTAAGTAAATATAGAGGCATGATAGGAAGTCTTCTATATTTAACTGCATCTCGGCCTGATATAATGTTTAGCGTCTGTATGTGTGCTCGATTTCAAGCTGATCCGAAGGAATCACATTTATCAGCAGTAAAACGAATTTTTAAATATTTAAAAGGAACCGAGAACACTGGTCTGTTTTATCCGAGTGATACTAGTCTTAGTTTGGTCGGATATTCTGATTCGGATTTTGCGGGATGGAAGCTTGATCGAAAAAGCACTAGTGGAACTTGTCATCTTTTGGGAAGTTCTCTAGTGTCATGGTTTTCTAAAAAGCAAGCTTGTGTTGCTCTTTCCACCGCAGAAGCCGAATACATTGCAGCCGGTAGTTGTTGTGCTCAGCTTCTTTGGATGCAACAACAATTGTCGGACTTTGGCCTAAAATTGGATCACATTCCTATCAAATATGACAATACAAGTGCAATCAACCTAACTAAGAACCTTGTGTATCACTCTCGGACAAAACATATTGAAATAAGACACCACTTTTTGCGAGATCATGTTCAAAAAGGTTATTGTATTATTGAATTTGTAAGCACTGAAAATCAATTAGCCGACATTTTTACAAAACCCCTGCCGAGAGACACTCATTTTCATATCAGAAGGGAACTCGACATACTAGATGAATCTAGTATAAGCTAATGGTCGGTCAGTGTTTTTCAATCACCAAAATCGAACGTCTTATGTCAATGTACAACTGCTCGGATTTCTTTTATTCGTTCGAATATTTGCTTCTAATTTTCAAAAGCTTCTCAAATTTTCCTCGTGTATTTTCTTTCATTTGTCTTTTCTGGGGGAGAAAGGTTGCATTTCCGAGTATGCTATCTATTTTAGGGGGAGTAAGGTCAAAATTTCTTTTCAACACGTGGTACCAAAATGATTTATTTTCAACAAGTGTATGCCTTTTCTAAAATTGGTATACTCCTAAAAAGCTTTTCAACAAGTGGTATCACTGTATTTTCATCACGTGTATGCCCTTTCAAAATTTTCAATATTTTCAACAAGTGGCATTCAGTGATATCTATTTTTGCCTGCTCTAGTTTACACTCGGAATATGCTTCTTACCACTCTTTTGGCAATGTGTTTAATTCTTCGGCTCCTTTTTGATCATGCCAAAAGGGGGAGAAAGGTAGTTGTTGTTTTTGCTGTTTCATATCTACGAATTCATGAAGAGAAAGGAACGATGTTGTTTGATGGGAAGAAAGGTAGTTGACTGAAGATAAGTGCTTCAGATTTTTGAGCATGCATTAAGGGGGAGAAAGGAGAAAGCTGATGTTCAGGGGGAGTGATCTTCGAGCATACGTTCAAGAGAACCACACAAAATCAACAAGCATTTGTCATCATCAAAAGGGGGGAGATTGTTGAATCAAAGATTTTGATGACGACAAATATAACATGCGCTCGGTTCTCAGCCAAGGGTTTTGATGAAGACAAATGAATCAGCTCGGGCGTATTCAGAAGTGATCAATCCAAGCTATCGCTTAAAGCAGACTCAGTCAGCCGAGAAGATTAAGCATTCAAAGTTCCCAAGCTCGGACTATCATCAAGCTCGGCTCAAAGTTCTCAAAGCTCGAACAGAAGCCAAGAACAAATGCCAAGTGCAAAGTCATCAAGCTCGGCTCAGGTTACCCAAGCTCGGTGACGTTGTCCAGCTCGAACTTTCGTCAAGCTCGGCAACATTGTTCATCAAGAAGATTAATCACTCAAGTCCCGAGCTCAGTGAAGTTGTCAAGCACGAACTTTCGTTAAGCTCGACAACACTGTTCACCTCAAAGAAGCTCAGCTTAAGCTCAGACGTGTTCGTGAAGTTGTCAAGCTCGAACTTTCGTTAAGCTCGGCAACACTGTTCACCTCAAAGCAGCTCAACTTAAACTCAGGCGTGTTCGGAAAGATGTCAAGCTCGAACTAGTTGACAAGCTCGGCATCACATCAGATCAACTCAACTCAGCTCAGATCAGATCTATCGCTTAAGTCCCCAAGCTCGGATTGAAGAAGTCGGCCTAAAGATTAGCTCGGTCAGCTCAGAGAAGATAAATCACTCAAGTTCCCAAGCTCGGAGAGATGTCAAGTTCGAACTCGTTGTCAAGCACGACATCACTATTTATTTTCTTCATCCTTCAGCAGTATGTCGCATGCACCACTTCGTCTCTGTATTAACATTATAGTACTATGCATAGCTGACAATTTTGTCCTTATCTCTTAGTACCCATCTGTCACCATCCTTAATATTTCAAAATTGAAGATTCAAATCAGCAATGCAAGAGAGACAAATTCAGAACGTTTCAAAGAAGTGGAAACAGCTGAACAAAGGACAAACGTATCTCTGGACAAGTGCAGAAATTGTCTAGTTTATCCGTTGCAAAGGACATACGTGTCCAAGATATTTTCGACTCTCTCTCCTACCTCATGCATGCTGGTATCACTATAAAAGGCATGGGTTATCTTATTCAGAAGAGATGAGACAGAGAAACAGAAGGAACAAGAGCAGAAATTTGAAATCATTCTCTGAAAAATACAAGAGCCAAAATTCAGAAAAGAGAACGATAGAGTTAGAGTGCAAAACTGTTATACTCAAAAACCAAACTTCAAGTTGTTCTCTACATCTACAAAAATCCTTTCTCAAACACATACTCCCTCCGTCCCATTATACTGGTAAAAAAATGAAAAAAAAAATTGTCCCATATAAAAGTAAAAAAATAAATGAAAAATCTTAAAGATTGTATATTATATCGATGATTGATAAGTAAATAAGGAAAATGCATTTAAAGATCTTTTTTGAAGGAATATTGCAATATAGATTAATTGCAATGATATTAAAATTTGTGTAATATCAATTTGTAATTAATGAATGAATCATGCATTATTTTAAATAGATACTCTCTTATTTTGATTGACTTGTTTGACTTTTACCAAGATAATGGGACGGAGGGAGTAACCGAATACTCATCTGTTTCTTCAAACTATCAAAATCATACACACTTGAGTTTCAGGTTGGAGCCATCTCTTCACTCAATCATTTCTTCAAGTCTTGAGGTGTTCTCAAGCAAGTGAAAGTCTTGGAAGGTTTCCAAGCTCGTTCAAGAGGTTCTTGGCGATTGAAGTCTTAGGAGGTTCTTGAGCAAAAACCCAAAGAGGTTCTTTGGTGAAAATCCTTGAAGGTTTCAAGGTGTCTTGAAGGTTTTAAGAATTGTTAAATTAGGTAGAAGCCAAGAGTTTGGTACTCTCTTGGTGGGTTAATTGATCCCTTGTAATTTCTATCAATTTAATTTTATTAAAGGCTCCTTAAAGGTTTTAAGGGGGACTGGACGTAGCTCATCATGGTTGTGAGTGAACCAGTATAAAATCTCGGTGTCTCATTTCTCTTTAGTGCTTTCAGTTTAAATTCCGAGCATTTAGTCAGCTTTGTTTAACTTATATTTGTGCTCGGATAGTGCTAGCAAATTTCCGCTGCAAACCTGATCTTTGAGTGGCACAACTCGGATAATCGGTGGTCGGTCTAGATAACCCATTATCAGATACTGCTCGGCCCAAAGTCAGTATTTTTATTTTAACCGCAAGCAATATCCGACCTATTTCAATCTCATCGCGAAAAATTGGTATTATCGCTTCCAACTACTATTCACCCCCCATCTAGTAGATTGTTAGGCCGCTTGCTGGGTTTCCAATAATTGCTGAATATCTCTCTTTCGAGAGTGTTGATGATGATCTTCTAGGATTATGAAATCGTGTGTATTCGATGTGTTTTGATGTGAATCAGTTGCCTTCAGCCCCCTGCCTGAGGCTGATATTTATAGAATCAGGATGGGCATCTTGGCCTCATATAGTTCCTCGATAAATCTTCTATCTTTGAGAATAATCTTCATGTAATCTTATCTCTTAGGAGACAAACAATGATTTTCTATTATTTTTGATAATCCATCGATTAATCTATAAATTTTTTTGATAATTGAGTTGTTTATCTACTAGAGATTCTCTTCGACAATAGATCTCGTGACCTATCCTTAGGTCACATCCGTATCCAAACTCTTTCGAGTTAATCCGGACTCTAAGTCCTTCACTATATGTTGCTTGAGTTTAGTTTCTCGTCTTAGGATCTTCTCATAGGTTGTAGTAGATCTTCTGAAGGTCATCATGTAAGGTAGGTGTCCTTAGCATGCGACAGGGCCGGAACATAAGTCCCTTGGTCGTTGCTCAAACGGGAACTTTAAGCTACGAGCTATTCCGAGACTAAATCAGCCTTAACCCAATTGTGGGTCCCATCATATTAAATGTAAATTAGAGACATCATTCCTTTTCAAATTTCAAATCGTTTAGAATCCTTCGCCTTCTTTATCCATGCGTACATTCTGATCATTTCTTTTAGTGACACTTTGACTGATGTGATAGGAGCACTTCTTGAGGGCCCTTTAATCATCATTAACTTTGAGTTTAATACTCCATCTCCTATTAACGAAGTCTTCTACTTCTCTTTCTTCTACCTTTCTCAATATTGTTCTATTTCTTCAATCTTCAATCATTAATGGTGAGTTCCTCTCTTCGTTTTGATCCCTATGTCGAAGATACAGTATCGGAATATGATGTTTGTGACTGTCTTCCACGAATTTCAATATGTGCCGATGCCACCGAGGAATATGGTTACACGATCGTTGCTCCATCAACCCATGAACGAATATGTTCTCAATCGCCTAGGGCATCCTCTTCACACTTTTTAATGATGTATCGATGCCTTTTTTTACGGATTTTAGGATAAATTTCCCTTTCTCGATGTCCAAACCATGGTGCTTAACAGGTTGAGAATTGCTCATTCTCAACTTTATCCCAACAGTTGGGCCTTCATCTGTACTGTGGAGCTTTTCTGTGCCAGTTTGGTCTTACCCTAATCGCTCCTGTAGTTTTCCATCTCTTTAAAGTTTCTACGATGAAGGGTAGAGGTTTGGTATCCCTCTCTCATCCCATACTAATAGTTTAAAGGATTTCAAGGATGATTACTTCAAAATCATTGCTAAGGAAGGAAAATGTTTCTTCTTCGTTGATGAAGCTGGGGTGGTTACTCTTTTTCCTACTAGATGGCAGATTTCTACCAAGATTCTTCTAAAAATTTTCTTGTTGACCTTTCTCAGTTTTCAAATGAGGAGGCCGCCATGGCGGGCTTCATTGATGATTGCGTCGTGAAAGTAGGCCCTATTTGTTGCAAGAAAGTGTTGTCATAAGAACCCCGTGATCTGCTCGATTTCTTTAGTGAACGCCCCTTTTGTCTTTCATTACTATTTTAGTTCTTTCTCTTTTTTATCGTTGACTAGCTATTTGATTCAGTTTTTCAAGTTGATCCTTCCTTTTTCTTTGTCTTGAATACTCGCTTGAACAATAGTCTACAAGGCAAAAATGTGGGCTTGTATTTGCCTCCCAAGGTAGACAAGGCAAAGAAGCGTAAAGTCGTGAGGAGCCCTTCCCATGACATATTCGAAGACTCTCCAATTTGGTGTGCATCAAATACTAAATAAACCTATCTTGGTAATATCCTATTTGTTATTGTACTATGTCCTTATCCTATTCTGATTACTAAACGAAACTTAGATGTTATGGTTGCTTAGTAATTATTGAATAAAAAATAGAAACACTATTAAATTTATCGCTTGTAAACTCCTCATTTGTTTGACTACATTATGTCATTTTTAAATACAATGTTTCTATCTTAGCTTGCATTCATCAACCCGCGAATTGTGAGTAGTTGCTAACATTCCACATTCTTAGTTTATGATATTCTGGTCAAAAGTTTTACTCCCTGATAAAAGATTTTTTTTTTTTTTAAAAAATTACATTTATTAAGCCTATACCACATACATACATCATTGCATTCTTTCAATCATATAAGGCCATTGCATTCAAATATCAAATACAAACCCCATTAGCATCAAGCCTTCTCTTATGGTCATTTGTCTTCTCATCCCATTGCATCATGCACTATCGTCAATCATTGTCCACATCATACCTTTTCTCAATTATCATGGGCATCATATTTATTATTAATTATTCTCAATTATCATTTGCATCTTGCACAAGTCCATCACACACGCACTAATACACAGTTATCTTCTACATGCATCACATCATGTGCGAGAACTCAAACTCATACCACACACAAACATCATTTGCATAAAGTCTTCTCTCACCATCATTTGTGTTCTCATCATGCACTACATCATATCTTATAAATAATCATGGCCAATCATCATTTGCATACAAGTCCATCAAGCCCAACACATTCACTCATACATACACCTCACGTGCGAGAACTTAGACCCATGACATTCAAATACCATTTGTGTAACACCCCATTCTTATTTATAAATAAGTCAATAAAAGTTTATAGTTAAAATATGGGACTCAAAAGTTTCCTTTTTACAACTCAAGTTTAACGAAAATGCTGGGGGATTCACTTATAATACACGTAGCATGAATTAGAGTTTTCCTTCTTTCAACTCTTCCGCTGCGACACTATGATCTTTAAGCTCCTAGCATTCACCTAAAATGTTAACCACTAAAGGTGAGACCTTTTCGCAACACAGTGAATTATAAGATAGTTAACAGTTCATAATAAAACTCAAGAATAAAAATCAAATCAAGCAATGGTCTAACAAAATACATCACATTCACATAACATTATAACATACATATATTATCAAGCTCCCAAATACTTTTCATCTGCTCGCTTTATGCCTCTCATTCTCAAGTTTTATCATATCTTTCATATTCTTTTAGATTATTGTAAGCTTTTCATCTTTTCGTGGACTATCCGATTCGCGCCCCATCGCAGTCGGATTCCACACATTTCATCCTTTCGTGGACTATCCGATTCGCGCCACATCGCAGTCGGATTCCACACAGTTCATCTTTTCGTGGACTATCCGATTCGCGCCACATCGTAGTCGGATTCCACACTTTTCATCTTTTCGTGGACTATCCGATTCGCGCCACATCGCAGTCGGATTCCACACATCTCATCCTTGTGCACACGGTCCGATTCGCGCCACATCGCAGTCGGAGCGTACGATCCGATTCGCGTAAAATCGCAATTGGATGCACGAAGTAGGGGGGTACTCCTTTGACGTGGACTATCCGATTCGCGTAAAATCGCAGTCGGAAACCGATTCGCATAAAATCGCAGTTGGCCACAAGGGAGCACTAAGTAATCCTTTGACGCGGTCCATCCGATTCGTGTAAAATCGCAGTCGGAAACCGATTCGCGTAACATCGTAGTCGGCCGCAAGGGATTACCTCTCAGTTCCTCGTGGACTATCCGATTCGCGTAAAATCGTTGTCGGATTCCACACATAACCATTTCTTTTCTTTATCGTGGACTATCCGATTCGCGTTAGATCGCAGTTGGATTCCACACATTATTATATTTCTTTTGTTTTCTTTTTATCGTGGACTATCCGATTCGCGTAAAATCGCAGTCGGATTCCACACCCTATTGTAATTTCTCTTTATTAGGTACTTCTCTCAAATCATGATATTTATTCCATTTATTTCTTCCTTTATTAAACTATCCATTTTCAGCACCCAAATAACCAGCATTAAATCTACATATCACACATTTAGCACTTCGTCACAAATATACCCATTTAACACTTAATTGACATAATAAGTTCTCAGCAATTCATAACAACCAACAATCAACATATATCAAACAAATCATTCGACATACTCGGGTATGTCTCAGAGTACTTTGATATAAATCAACTCCCAAGGGTTCTTCACTTCCTACTTTTATAACATACATAAAGAAGATTTATCAAAAACATTTCAATTTATATAAAATCAACCAATAAAACTCTATTCACCCTTAATCCAACTTTAAACAAGCATTAATTTGCTACCCACAATCCAATTTAACTATTAACCCCAAATCCTATTATAAACTCTAACTATCCCTAACCCAAAGTGTGGAAAAGTGTCTCCCCTTACTTTAGAGGAAGAGAGAGCTCGATTGAAGCTCCAAGGACTTTGATTCTACCCCCGATCTACTCGAATTCCCGCTCCCTTGACCGATCTCCACTTCGTTCTTGATATTGGAGGAGAGAGAGAAGCCCTAGGAGAGAGAGCTTCAAAGGAGGGAGAGGGAGAGACACCAAGAGAAGGAGATGAAGGAGAGCATAAGGAAGGGATGTGGATTACATGGGAGAAGGATTGGTGGTGAGACTTTGGGTGGTTGATGGTGTTAAGGGTGGTTTGGGTGGTGGTAGAGAGAGGGAGAGGCGGAGAAATGAGAGAAGGAGGGAGGCTGGTGCGTCTCTTAATGAGACTGGTGCGGGCTTTAAGCACCCGCGCGCCTGGGCGCGGAATTAGGCGCGCCTGCGCGCGCCACACACGCATCTGATGCAGAACTAGGAACTCGCGCACGCTTGGGCACAGATCTATCTGAACTGGTGCATCTGATGCACCCTGGTGCGCCTGGGCGCACCGGCTTGTGCCTGGGCGCACCAGAAGCCCCGAAACACCGATTTTCGCCCCTTTTGACCCGATTCCAAGGATCCTAACCCTTCCTAACACTAAATAAAACACTCAAAACATAAAATCACATATCAAACATTAAAATCATAATTTCATAAAAATAAACACATAAAATACAAATACAGAACATCAAATGAACTTAAATCGAATTCTAGACTTAACCCATTCTCTAACACTCGATCTAACCCGACCGACTTAAGGCAACTCTCTAGCCACATAAATCTAAAACTAATCACCCTCGAGGCATAACCAAAAAGGTCGGATAAAAATCCAGTTGCCTCACAAAACCTATTATATTTTTCGGAATTCGTCATAACGCCAAAGTGTTCCATTCGGATATTGCTAGACTGAGACACCAACGTTCAGGTAAGTTCCCTCCACAAAATTAGTGTTCATATCTTTACTCGTTCCTTACCATGATAACTCTCAAAACTTGTTTTGTCTGTTATCTGATAAGAAACAAGTAAAGAGGGGCAGCCGTGAACACCCAATTTTGTCCGGGGTCTAAATTGTAATTGTGCATGAAAAGAAAAAACAATGAAAAAAAAGAATAAAAATACTCATAATAATAAAAAAGGGATTTATTTATTTATATTTAACTCATGCAAAAAAAGTTTTGTTAAGTGTTATTTTTCAGGTAAAAAAAAAAGAAGAAGAAGAAGAAAAGAAAGTCTGAGTTGCAAAACCCGGTTGAGGCTCCCCCTGTTTCTTATGCACAGACAGCAAGCAGCGAGGAGTGCAATTGCTATTGATTTTCTTCGTTCCTCACATTAAAAACTCTAGCCTCCCAAATCTTTAAAAGTATCCTTTCCTCTTTAATCTTAAATCAATTAATGATTCCCAAATATGAAATCATTCATCCCTAATGCCAAATTGATTCCAATTTCTCTCCAAATCACTATCCTTTCTCTCCCAAAATTATTTCTTACATCTTCAATCCTCAATTAATTAGCAATCTCAAATTGATTCCTAATCTCCCCAAATTATTCAATCCCTAATTGATTCTTGAATCCCAACCCAAAATTGATTCGTAATCAAATGAGGATTTGAACTTGATTCTCCCCCAACTTCCGTTCGTAATTTTTGGACAAAGATTAAAGGGTTGGAGCCCTATAAATAGACCAAAGAAAACGCACAAAAGGAGGGGAGGAAACAAACACGACGAAACATAAATAAGAAGAACAACAAAGGAGATAGAGTAAAAAAATAAAAAAAGAGTGAGTTATTCTTGAGAGTTATATATTTCTGAAACAAAAGTTTGAGTCTGTAATTTACCTTTTTGGAAGGTGTTCATAGGTATGAATAGCACTCCTAATCTTTCACTACTACTCTGTATGAAACTTTGATTCAATGGAAATTATTATTTTTTTTATATGAGTTTACTATTATCATTCTTTAAAAAATATAGATTTTTGTATAAGGTCAATTCTGCTCTTAATTTGATTCGTTTGCTTTGGTATTAATTTTAATGCAAGTACAATCATTGTTCGTGTTATTTACATTAGTTACAAAACCTGAAGATGATTTGTTATTATCATTTAGTTGGTTCTGGATCCTGTTTGAATATTCCTGCGCCATGATTATTTATCGTGGGTTTAAGCATTTGGTCATTTGGGTTTTAGGATTAAAAGTTGAGTTTTGTTTCTTACTTATTACTTTTATGGCCATAATCCTGTGGTAGTGTTTATTTCTCATGAGTTCACGTCTTTGACCATTTAGTTCTAGGAATAAAAATTGAATTTGTTTTCTCAATTGTCAGTATACTAGTACTTGCACCCACGCAATGCGCGGGCATAATTCTAATTAAACTTTTTTATTACAAAAATTATTATTAATATCCAAATTATCATACTAAACTATTGAATGTAAATATTTAAATTATCTTGCTAAATTATTTGAAGTTTAAAATTTAATTTTTCCGGTCTTATATATAATCCCCATCTCAAGATTTTTTTTTTGGTCCTTAATATAAGTATCATTTGAAATTTCAAGGAGGATTAATTAATAATTTTTTCAAAAGCAACACTATTTAGTTAACATTTTTTACATTTTCAATAATAAAAATAGAGATACTTTTAAATATATATATATATATATATATATATATCAAATATTTACATTTTCAATGTCACTAATTATACTAACTAATTTTTCAAAGAAAGTGATTTAGACAAATGATGTTTATATTATGAACCAAAAGCAGTATTATTTTCCAAAAGATAATAATCTTAGAGCAAAAAATTATACAACAAAACACTATCATAAAAACAACAACAAAGAAAATTACCTGGGTACAAAAGCTACCGTTCCTGCAGGTCTCGCCTTTGTGTGAGCTTTGTGAAGGAGCGGAGGAGACATGCAACCACTTATTCTTTGATTGTGAGTGGAGTAGGAAGCTCCTTGAGCTAGCTGGGAACTGGATTGGAGTGGATGTAATACATTACAAATTCCCAAATTGGATTAGGTGGTTACAACATGGTTTCAGAAAAAAGCATAGAAGACAGATGGTCACGACGGTGATGGCAGCGTGCATCTATGGAGTTTTGATGGAACGGAATCGACGAGCTTTCAGACAGCAAAGCCTTCAACCACAACAAGTCTTCGTCCTTATTCAGAATGAGTTAGCTATTAAGTTTGTGTATTGTCATAGTAATTGGGCTAGTAATAATGGGCCATCCAATATCATTTTTAATAGAATAAGAGTAATGGTTTAGGCCTTGTTTTCTTGTAGTTGAATTCTTTTTTTTTTGGGATAGTCTAGGCCTAGAACCCTTCCTAGAAGGTGGGTAGGAACTAGATTATTTCCTTTAATGTGTATTCATTTGTTCATTGGTAATGCAATTTTTTCTTTACCAAAAAAAAAAAAATCACATGTTTTCCACATGCCTCACAGTAAGGTGCAGAAAATCTTAGGCTCATAGAAGCTTTGCAAGAACATTCTTTGAAGGACAATTAAAATTTTTCAGCCAAATCAACAATTGTAACAAGAACAACATACATTCCACACTGCACATATGTTCATGGTTGTGGTTGGAAATTATTTAAATTAGCAAAAACTAAAATATAGTATATAAAAGCTAATTGAAGAAACCTCCGAGATAGAAGATAATTGATTCAGCATTACATGACGATAACTAAACATAAAATGATCATTAACAGATGTTCCCCTACCACTCCCAACAACTCATGGTTTTTCATTGAACAGTCCAATCTCATCCATTCTACATAGCAAACAAAGGTACAGATTTAAAGGATGATACAAAAAAGAGTTATTAGATGAAATTAATATGTTAGCAAATCAAAAAACACAAACAACCTGATTCTCAAATGAAAGGCTTCAATGATATCAGGGTTGAAAATAAACTGTAAAAGCGTACTCAGAGTAAGGATAAATGTAACACCCCTAATTTTCGTCTCCCGAATAATAGGAAATTAATAATAAAAAGTTTTATTATTAATTTATAGAATTTTTCCAAGCTTATATTTTGTATTTAATTAGCCTTAAATATAAAAATAAGTTGAAATATTTTTATATGGCCAATAAATGCAAAATATAAGAATATTGCATTTTAGTCCCTGATTGAGGGCTTGAAAGTAATATTGAAAAGATTCTTGGAGGGAAAGATTTAAAAATAATAATTTTTAAATTTTGTACTAATCTAACTGGTTAGTAATGCCCTGTAACCGGTTAGACGATGAACTCAGAAACTGGTTTAGTGGATTTTGATGAGTAATCACTTGATTAATCCAAAATTCGCCACGATTACTGCATGGGATGAGTGGAAATACACGCGTCCATCTGCATGTTCATCTAATTTGCTTATAAATAGATGAATTGCTGAAGAAGGAGGGTTGATGCATCTGATTTCATACTAAGTGAGCGAATTAGGGTTCTGTTTTCGTCCAAGGAAATTCCTTCTTGTTTCTGAGAGTTAGGGTGAGAGCTATACACCATTGCAAAGCTTACATCTTGAGCTTTGCAAAGATACCAAGTTTGTGAGTTGAGAGTTCGTGTGGAAGGAGAAATCAAGCTTGGAAGTTGGAGGTGGAAAACTGAATTCTCTGTTGTTCTGGTTCTGGAAGCTGAATTCCAGATTCGATTTTGGTAAGCATAGTTAACCTTTAAGTCTCAAACCTTTTTGATTCTCTAGTGCATGTTACCTACTTGGAATTCTAACTATTTTCCCCAATTTCTTTGGTCAAATCCTATGTCAAATTTGGTGATTTTTGGACCTTGCTGCTGAAAACCGAAACTGGGAGCAGAACTTAGGAAGTGAGAGTAATCTGTGGAGTTTCTTCAAAACCAGTGTCCAATCTTCACCAAAACCAACTTATAGGTATGGGAGAAGTCTATGCCATACTAGATTTAGACTAAAAATCGAACGATTTAGGATTTGAGTTCACAAAACTCAAAAGGGAATTATGTGCAAAATGGCACAAAGGCTTGGAGGCCAAAATCTTGCTCATTGTGGTTTTGAGCAACTTTAATTTGATGCATGCAAAGTATGTTGATGATGAATTCTGAGTTTGAATGCTTAATCTATGTTTTGTTGTGTTAAATTGTGTTTATGTGGATTTTTATGCAATTTGATGCAAAGACTTGATGCATGCACTTTGAATATGATTTCTGTGATGAAACATATTTGTTTAAGGTATATGAACTTCATTAAATGATGGATTCTGGTTAGATTTGAACATTAAAGGAAATGGTGTGTCAAAACCTTCATTTTGAAGGACTGACTGCATAATTTAACCGGTTACTCGATTTTCGTAACCGGTTAGACACTGCAGAATTTTAAAGAAAATTTGTTTAATAAATCAGTCCTTAGGTGTTTGGGAGTTTTGCTCAAATCTATACTGTAAATCCATTATAAATAATCTGAATAAAAGGGTTATGATTCAGATTGGAAGTAAAGAGTTATACCTTAAATTCATAAAGTAATTTTCAAGAGAAAATTATGTATGATTGGAAACAAATGTGATTTTAATTTTGAATGATGGAAACTGTGATTTTGAGGCATAAAACAAGGTTTAAGTGGTGTATAGATTGGGTAGAGAATTCAAGAAAAAAGGGTTTTTCTGAATTGCAATGGTAAACAGTTCAGGTCTGTAATTCTAACCGGTTAGCCTGAAACTGTAACCGGTTAGTACCTGAGTCTGAAAAATAAAAAGTTAAGTTTTTGAATACCATTGGCTTTGTTTTATCCAATCTAAGTTAAAAGGCATGTTTTGAGAAAATTCAAAGGAGAATTTTATGCCAAATATTATGCCTCAAATTAATCATTCAAAATGGAAATGGGAATATTTCTAAATCACATTAATTAATGTAAAGATAAAACCAACCCTGATATTTGTGCATACATATAGACTGGGAGTCTGGTTGGTAGGAACGTTTATCATATTCTGGGAATATGAGGAGGGTACTCCGGGAGTACCAAATTATAACCTACTTGATGACACATTATAGATATGTGGTCAGTGTCCGGGACCTGGTTTTTATGCGTTCTGGGAACGTGGTGCACACTCCGGGAGTGATGCTTATTATCCAAGTATGGTTCGGCATTACGTTCTGGGAACGAATGTCGGTGTTCCGGGAACACAAGGGTGTATTGGATGGACGTCCAAGATGGACTTTAGAGGCCTCAGTTGTGGATAGAAAATCATACATCATGCCACTTGCATTATAAGAGTTATAATGTTGAAAAATTGGTGTGCTCATATGTATTTGCATTATGATCTGTCCATGATATACTTGTGATTGTAATTTTAGTCTTTATCAATCATGTATATGTGTATACTTACTCCCTGTGCCCTGTTTAGGTGATGGCCAGATACCTAGCCTGCATCGAGATACGCCCTATCCCTAGCGGTATATGGACGTATGAGGAACACCGTGCCACTTTTGAGGGGGAGGTTGAGATCACTCTCTACCACCCTAACCCTCTGGTGCGGGTGCGACCTCGTCGATTTAGGATCCCATTAGTCTATACTATGCATGTTCCACCATTTTATACTTATAGAGGACCACCCCCGGCTCGACCTATGCGTCGTTTTCATAGTTTCCGTTTTAGAGCTGCCACTCGTTCCCATCCTTCTTCCCATAGAGTTGTCACTGAGGAGACTCCTTCTCCTGGTCTGACTGATTATGATAGGACTGCTTCTGCAGATCCTAGACCCAGTGGTGGGGTCTCTACACAGTCGGGCGAGGTCGAGGAGGACCCCGTGGAGGATGAGAGCGAGGAGGAGGTGCATGTTGAGTCGACTGTTTCTGCTAGAGGTGGACCCGCTGGTTCGTAGGAGCCTGCATAGCATAGGTGTTTTGGACCCTAGATCCTAGGGATAGAGTTGTGGAGGATCTGAGGAGCTGCTGAGGACACTGAAGACCTGCTCTGAGACTTCTATTTTGAGATCATGTGATATAGTGTATATATTTTGAGAGGTCTTAGAGTGAGGTTTTATTTTATACAGCTGGGTTGTATATGTTTTTATAAACTCTTGCTATCTCGACTGATGTTACTTGCTACTACTGTACTGATGGGGTTGTATTTTGTGCTATGATCTATATATATGATGTCTATTTTCCTCAGCAGAGCCCCATAAGTAATATTTTTACTTCCGCGAACTCTGATTTTAATTTACAAAAGATTCGGCAATAAGTTTATATTGTATATATATTCAAATCCCACTCGAGAGGCAAATAATATATTCAAATGATAAACACTAGTAACATTCTCTATAATTAAGGAAATGTGTTCTCGAGAATCTTTTCGAATCTAAGATATTACTAAGCCGAATTCATGAAATGGTTTATGTCAAAAAGAGGTTTTTGATTGAGCAAGTAATAGTATTAAAAAGGAAAAATTTTCTAGTCCTAAATTTTGATAGCAAGTAGTAAACTATTTGGAAATATTAATTATTTTCAAATTGAAAAGAGAGCGTCACAACCTTTGGTGGTATCAGAGCATTGGTCCTGTTCCTCGTGGCCCGAAGATGCAGCTAAGTATGATATTCAATGTTGATTGAATATGATTTGAGTAAGTTAGTGGTAGTATTTATGTTTTTAAAGACCTTTTTAGTAACCCAAAGCCCATAGTGCAGGTCTTTCTATGGCAACCCGAAATAGAAATGTTACTAATGAGATGTTAGAACGAATCACGACCGTGCTGGAAGGCATGCAGCAGCAGCAGAGGCATCAATCATCTCAAGGGAGAGCTGGTAACCCATCTGCTGGCAACATGACGAATCATGATGCTAAGACTTTGTCGGAGTTCAGGAAGTGCAATCCGCCAAGGTTTGAGGGAGGATATAGACCTGATGAGGCGAACAAGTGGTTGTACGAGATCAATAAGATCTTCCGAACTCTGGAGTGTTCTGACGAACAGAAGGTGACCTATGCAGTTTACATGCTTCATGGGGAAGCTGAAAACTGGTGGGATCACACGGTTCAATTGCTGAATTTTGAAAGGAGGGCAATCAACTGGGGAGTATTTATGGAGAAATTTCTTAATAAATATTTTCCAGAAGATTTGCGAAGAAAGAAGGAAGTAGAATTCATGCAATTGAAGCAGGGGGATATGAGTGTAGGGGAGTATGCGGCCAGATTCGAGGAACTGATGAAGTACTCTCCCTATTACTTGAATAACCCTGATGAAAGGAGTAAGTGTGTTAAGTTTGAAGGTGGACTAAGGCTGAAACTGAAGTCTATCTTCAGTTATCAACGAATTCAGAGTTTTCCTGCACTTGTGGACATGTGCAGAATGTATGAGGATGATAAGAAGGCAGAGCTGATAGGAAGTCAAGTAAAAGGAGTTGGACAGAACTATGGACCCCAGAGAAAGAAGAAGTTTGACCATCAGAATAATGGTCCATATTCTAAGAACAAGGGTAAAGGCAAGGCAGTGATGGATAACCGGAACAAGCCTCGCGATAATGCTCCTTATTGCGAGAAGTGCAAGCGTTATCATCATGGTCAGTTTTGCTGGTCCACAGGAGGATGTTTCAAGTGTGGGAAGCAAGGTCACTTTGCCCGTGAATGCAAGGAATCTGCAAAGGGAGATGCAAAGGGATCTGCTGGAAAGCCTGTGGTACAAGGACGAGTATTTACCCTGAGTGGTAGTGAAGCAACCCAAACCCCGAATCTCGTGCAAGGTAATTTTCTGCTTATTAATCAACCTTGCAAAATCATGTTTGATTCTGGAGCTACACATTCTTTTGTTTCCCCTGAATGTGTGAGTAGGCTGAATCTTATTGTTTCTGATTCACCCTGCTATCTTAGTATAGACACCCCTACGGGAATACCGATCTACACCGCTAAAGTCTGTTTAGGGTGTAATGTAGAAATTCTGGGTCGTTCATCCCGGGTAAATTTGGTTTGTCTTCCTAATTTACAATTGGATGTGATCTTGGGAATGGATTGGTTGATGAAGAACCAAGTGATCATCAATTGTGAGGAAAATACAATTCAATATAGGACCCTTGAACCGAAGGGTTATATGTGTTTATTCTCGGCTTCGGGAGAAGAAGAGTCGATGCCGATCGAGGAAATTCCGGTGGTGAGAGAATTTCCGGAAGTATTTCCTGAAGAGATACCAGGATTACCTCCGAAGCGAGAGATAGAGTTTGGGATTGACTTAGTTCCTGGAGCTGGTCCCATCTCTATTGCTCCTTATAGGATGGCACCACCAGAAATGGCAGAGATGAAGAAGCAAATCGAGGAGCTGTTGCAGAAACAGATGATCAGGCCAAGCGTTTCGCCTTGGGGAGCTCCATTATTGTTCGTAAAGAAGAAAGATGGAAGTATGAGGATGTGTGTGGACTACAGGCAGCTGAATAAGGTCACTATTAAGAATAAGTATCCCTTGCCAAGGATTGATGACCTTATGGATCAAGTGAGGGGAGCTGCAGTATTCTCCAAGATTGATCTGAGATCAGGTTATCATCAGATCAGGATAAAGGAGGAGGATATACCCAAGACTGCATTTCGATCTCGATACGGTCATTATGAGTATGTTGGATGCCGTTCAGATTGACAAATGCACCTGCTATTTTCATGGACTATATGAACCGGATCTTTAGACCATATTTGGATTTGTTTGTGGTGGTATTCATTGACGATATTTTGGTCTATTCTAAAAATCCGGAAGAGCACGAAGAGCATCTCAGGATTGTGTTAAAGGTCCTGAAGGAGAAGCAATTATATGCCAAGCTTACGAAGTGTGAGTTTTGGTTGAATGAAGTAATGTTTCTGGGGCATGTGATCTCTAAAGAGGGAATTGCGGTGGATCCAGCGAAAGTAAGTTCAGTGCTAAGTTGGGAACAGCCTAAGACGGTGACGGAGGTGAGAAGTTTCTTAGGGTTGGCTGGATACTATCGTCGATTCATAGAAGGATTTTCTAAGATTGCATTGCCTTTGACTAAGTTGACTCGGAAGGATCAACCGTTCGTGTGGGACGATCGGTGCGAAGTTAGTTTCCGTGAGTTGAAGGAAAGGTTAACATCGTCTCCTGTGTTAATCTTACCCGATCCTCACAAGAGTTTTGAAGTGTACTGTGATGCATCTAAGCAAGGACTGGGTTGTGTATTGATGCAAGAGGGAAGAGTAGTGGCTTATGCATCGCGACAATTGAAGAATCATGAAGTGAATTACCCGACACACGATTTAGAAATGGCTGCGATCGTGTTTGCCTTAAAGATATGGAGACATCATCTCTATGGCACTACATTCCAAGTATTTAGTGACCATAAGAGTTTGAAATATTTGTTTGACCAGAAAGAGTTGAACATGAGGCAAAGGAGATGGATGGAGTTTTTGAAAGATTATGACTTTAAACTCCACTATCATTCGGGTAAAGCGAATGTGGTTGCAGATGCTTTGAGTCGGAAAACAATCCACATAAGCGCGATGATGGTTAAAGAGGCAGCGCTGATTGAAGAATTCAGAGATTTGAGCTTGTTGACACAAGTGGAACCATCAAGTATCAAGTTGGGGACGTTGCAGATCACCAACGAGTTCTTGGAAAGAATTCGGGAGTTGCAACGAACGGATGAAGAATTGATGGAAAAGATGAGACTAGGTTCGGGAGGAAAGGAATCTGATTTCAAGTTAGGGCAGGATGGAATCCTTCGTTTCAGGACAAGGATTTGTGTACCAAGAGATCAAGAAGTTAGAAGAATGATTCTTGATGAAGCCCATAAGAGTCGGATGAGTATGCATCCTGGATCAACCAAAATGTATCAGGACTTGAAGAAGATATTTTGGTGGTCGGGATTGAAAAGGGATGTGGCAGATTATGTGGCGGCGTGCTTAATTTGTCAGAAAGCGAAGGTAGAACATCAGAAACCGGGAGGACAGTTGCAACCTCTGAGGATTCCCCAATGGAAGTGGGATAGCATCTCAATGGACTTTGTGTCTGGTTTGCCTAGGACAGCAGCAAATCATGATGCAATCTGGGTGGTTGTGGATAGGTTAACCAAGTCGGCGCATTTTATTCGGATAAATATGCGCTATCCTTTGAACAAGCTTACCCAGATCTATATCAAGGAGGTAGTTCGTCTTCACGGAGTGCCTTCGAGCATTGTGTCAGATCGAGACCCTAGATTTTCGTCGCAATTCTGGAAGAGTTTGCATGAAGCGATGGGGACAAGGTTGAAATTGAGTTCTGCGTATCATCCACAGACGGATGGCCAGACGGAGAGAACCATTCAATCTTTGGAAGATGTGTTGCGAGCTTGTGCACTTGAAGAACAAGGAAGCTGGGATCAAGTGTTACCTCTTGCAGAGTTCACATACAACAATAGCTACCATGCGAGCATTGGAATGGCACCGTTCGAGGCGTTGTATGGGAGAAAGTGTCAAACCCCGCTATGTTGGTTCCAAGTGGGGGAGAACTTGATGGTTGGACCAGAAATGATACAACAAACATCTGAGAAGATCAAGATGGTTCAGGCAAAGATGACTACGGCTCAGAGTCGGCAAAAGAGTTATGTGGATAAGAGGCGAAAACCGTTAGAGTTTTCTGAGGGCGATCATGTGTTTCTTCGGGTAGTTCCGATGAAAAGAATTAGTAGAGCTTTGAGAACCCGAAAGCTTTCGCCTAAGTGTATAGGTCCATACCAAATTCTTAAGAGAATTGGTCCTGTTGCTTATCAATTGGCTTTACCACCCTTTCTATCCAACTTGCATAACGTCTTTCACGTTTCGCAATTGAAAAATTATGTTCATGATCCATCTGTTATTCTGAAACTCCAACCTGATGACCTAACTCTGAAAGAAAACCTGATCTTTGAGACCAGACCGGTTCGGATAGAAGATCGTGAAGTCAAGCGGCTCAGAGGAAAGGAAATACCTTTGGTCAAGGTGATTTGGGAGAATGCTGACGTATCTGAAGCTACATGGGAATTAGAGGAGAAGATGCGTCAAGAGTATCCGGAATTGTTTTTGTAATCTAGAATTTCGGGGACGAAATTCCTTTTAAGTGGGGGAGTAGTGTAACACCCCTAATTTTCGTCTCCCGAATAATAGGAAATTAATAATAAAAAGTTTTATTATTAATTTATAGAATTTTTCCAAGCTTATATTTTGTATTTAATTAGTCTTAAATATAAAAATAAGTTGAAATATTTTTATATGGCCAATAAATGCAAAATATAAGAATATTGCATTTTAGTCCCTGATTGAGGGCTTGAAAGTAATATTGAAAAGATTCTTGGAGGGAAAGATTTAAAAATAATAATTTTTAAATTTTGTACTAATCTAACCGGTTAGTAATGCCCTGTAACCGGTTAGACGATGAACTCAGAAACTGGTTTAGTGGATTTTGATGAGTAATCACTTGATTAATCCAAAATTCGCCACGATTACTGCATGGGATGAGTGGAAATACACGCGTCCATCTGCATGTTCATCTAATTTGCTTATAAATAGATGAATTGCTGAAGAAGGAGGGTTGATGCATCTGATTTCATACTAAGTGAGCGAATTAGGGTTCTATTTTCGTCCAAGGAAATTCCTTCTTGTTTCTGAGAGTTAGGGTGAGAGCTATACACCATTGCAAAGCTTACATCTTGAGCTTTGCAAAGATACCAAGTTTGTGAGTTGAGAGTTCGTGTGGAAGGAGAAATCAAGCTTGGATGTTGGAGGTGGAAAACCGAATTCTCTGTTGTTCTGGTTCTGGAAGCTGAATTCCAGATTCGATTTTGGTAAGCATAGTTAACCTTTAAGTCTCAAACCTTTTTGATTCTCTAGTGCATGTTACCTACTTGGAATTCTAACTATTTTCCCCAATTTCTTTGGTCAAATCCTATGTCAAATTTGGTGATTTTTGGACCTTGCTGCTGAAAACCGAAACTGGGAGCAGAACTTAGGAAGTGAGAGTAATCTGTGGAGTTTCTTCAAAACCAGTGTCCAATCTTCACCAAAACCAACTTATAGGTATGGGAGAAGTCTATGCCATACTAGATTTAGACTAAAAATCGAACGATTTAGGATTTGAGTTCACAAAACTCAAAAGGGCATTATGTGCAAAATGGCACAAAGGCTTGGAGGCCAAAATCTTGCTCATTGTGGTTTTGAGCAACTTTAATTTGATGCATGCAAAGTATGTTGATGATGAATTCTGAGTTTGAATGCTTAATCTAAGTTTTGTTGTGTTAAATTGTGTTTATGTGGATTTTTATGCAATTTGATGCAAAGACTTGATGCATGCACTTTGAATATGATTTCTGTGATGAAACATATTTGTTTAAGGTATATGAACTTCATTAAATGACGGATTGTGGTTAGATTTGAACATTAAAGGAAATGGTGTGTCAAAATCTTCATTTTGAAGGACTGACTGCATAATTTAACCGGTTACTCGATTTTCGTAACCGGTTAGACACTGCAGAATTTTAAAGAAAATTTGTTTAATAAATCAGTCCTTAGGTGTTTGGGAGTTTTGCTCAAATCTATACTGTAAATCCATTATAAATAATCTGAATAAAAGGGTTATGATTCAGATTGGAAGTAAAGAGTTATACCTTAAATTCATAAAGTAATTTTCAAGAGAAAATTATGTATGATTGGAAACAAATGTGATTTTAATTTTGAATGATGGAAACTGTGATTTTGAGGCATAAAACAAGGTTTAAGTGGTGTATAGATTGGGTAGAGAATTCAAGAAAAATGGGTTTTTCTGAATTGCAATGGTAAACAGTTCAGGTCTGTAATTCTAACCGGTTAGCCTGAAACTGTAACCGGTTAGTACCTGAGTCTGAAAAATAAAAAGTTAAGTTTTTGAATACCATTGGCTTTGTTTTATCCAATCTAAGTTAAAAGGCATGTTTTGAGAAAATTCAAAGGAGAATTTTATGCCAAATATTATGCCTCAAATTAATCATTCAAAATGGAAATGGGAATATTTCTAAATCACATTAATTAATGTAAAGATAAAACCAACCCTGATATTTGTGCATACATATAGACTGGGAGTCTGGTTGGTAGGAACGTTTATCATATTCTGGGAATATGAGGAGGGTACTCCGGGAGTACCAAATTATAACCTACTTGATGACACATTATAGATATGTGGCCAGTGTCCGGGACCTGGTTTTTATGCGTTCTGGGAACGTATGCGTTCTGGGAACGTGGTGCACACTCCGGGAGTGATGCTTATTATCCAAGTATGGTTCGGCATTACGTTCGGGGAACGAATGTCGGTGTTCCGGGAACACAAGGGTGTATTGGATGGACGTCCAAGATGGACTTTAGAGGCCTCAATTGTGGATAGAAAATCATACATCATGCCACTTGCATTATAAGAGTTATAATGTTGAAAAATTGGTGTGCTCATATGTATTTGCATTATGATCTGTCCATGATATACTTGTGATTGTAATTTTAGTCTTTATCAATCATGTATATGTGTATACTTACTCCCTGTGCCCTGTTTAGGTGATGGCCAGATACCTAGCCTGCATCGAGATACGCCCTATCCCTAGCGGTATATGGACGTATGAGGAGCACCGTGCCACTTTTGAGGGGGAGGTTGAGATCACTCTCTACCACCCTAACCCTCTGGTGCGGGTGCGACCTCGTCGATTTAGGATCCCATTAGTCTATGCTATGCATGTTCCACCATTTTATACTTATAGAGGACCACCCCCGGCTCGACCTATGCGTCGTTTTCATAGTTTCCGTTTTAGAGCTGCCACTCGTTCCCATCCTTCTTCCCATAGAGTTGTCACTGAGGAGACTCCTTCTCCTGGCCCGACTGATTATGATAGGACTGCTTCTGCAGATCCTAGACCCAGTGGTGGGGTCTCTACACAGTCGGGCGAGGTCGAGGAGGACCCCGTGGAGGATGAGAGCGAGGAGGAGGTGCATGTTGAGCCGACTGTTTCTGCTAGAGGTGGACCCGCTGGTTCGTAGGAGCCTGCATAGCATAGGTGTTTTGGACCCTAGATCCTTGGGATAGAGTTGTGGAGGATCTGAGGACCTGCTGAGGACACTGAAGACCTGCTCTGAGACTTCTATTTTGAGACCATGTGATATAGTGTATATATTTTTAGAGGTCTTAGAGTGAGGTTTTATTTTATACAGCTGGGTTGTATATGTTTTTATAAACTCTTGCTATCTCGACTGATGTTACTTGCTACTACTGTACTGATGGAGTTGTATTTTGTGCTATGATCTATATATATGATGTCTATTTTCCTCAGCAGAGCCCCATAAGTAATATTTTTACTTCCGCGAACTCTGATTTTAATTTACAAAAGATTCGGCAATAAGTTTATATTGTATATATATTCAAATCCCACTCGAGAGGCAAATAATATATTCAAATGATAAACACTAGTAACATTCTCTATAATTAAGGAAATGTGTTCTCGAGAATCTTTTCGAATCTAAGATATTACTAAGCCGAATTCATGAAATGGTTTATGTCAAAAAGAGGTTTTTGATTGAGCAAGTAATAGTATTAAAAAGGAAAAATTTTCTAGTCCTAAATTTTGATAGCAAGTAGTAAACTATTTGGAAATATTAATTATTTTCAAATTGAAAAGAGAGCGTCACAACCTTTGGTGGTATCAGAGCATTGGTCCTGTTCCTCATGGCCCGAAGATGCAGCTAAGTATGATATTCAATGTTGATTGAATATGATTTGAGTAAGTTAGTGGTAGTATTTATGTTTTTAAAGACCTTTTTAGTAACCCAAAGCCCATAGTGCAGGTCTTTCTATGGCAACCCGAAATAGAAATGTTACTAATGAGATGTTAGAACGAATCACGACCGTGCTGGAAGGCATGCAGCAGCAGCAGAGGCATCAATCATCTCAAGGGAGAGCTGGTAACCCATCTGCTGGCAACATGACGAATCATGATGCTAAGACTTTGTCGGAGTTCAGGAAGTGCAATCCGCCAAGGTTTGAGGGAGGATATAGACCTGATGAGGCGAACAAGTGGTTGTACGAGATCAATAAGATCTTCCGAACTCTGGAGTGTTCTGACGAACAAAAGGTGACCTATGCAGTTTACATGCTTCATGGGGAAGCTGAAAACTGGTGGGATCACACGGTTCAATTGCTGAATTTTGAAAGGAGGGCAATCAACTGGGGAGTATTTATGGAGAAATTTCTTAATAAATATTTTCCAGAAGATTTGCGGAGAAAGAAGGAAGTAGAATTCATGAGTTTTGTGGTATTGGATGGTGTTTGTATTGATTTTTATGCAATTTGATGCACTAAACCAATGCATGCAAAATTATATATGTTTCTGTGCTTAAAAACATATTTCTTGAAGGTATATGGACTCTATTAAAGGTTGAAATTTGGTTAGATTTGAGTAGTGAAGAAAATGGTTTGTTAAAACTTATGTTTTAGTGTCTGACTGCATAATCTAACCGGTTACTCGAGATTCGTAACCGGTTACTCGAGATTCGTAACCGGTTAGACACTATAAAAATGCAAAAGAAAACAAGTTTACAAAATCTGTACTGTGGTGTTATACATCCTACTCAAATCTAGGCCTCAATTTCATGGAAAACAATCTGAAAAACTAGTTGATCTCACTGTTATAGTTCAGATTGCAATCAAAGAGTTAATACCTTAGTGTAATGAGATAATTTCAAGAGGAAATTAGGCTCATTGAAGAATGAAGTGTGATTTAGACTTTTGAATGATCAAAACAGTGGTTTTTGAGGCATAAAACAAGGTTAAACTTGTTTATGGATTGGGTAGAGAATTCAAGAAAAAAGGGTTTTTCTGAATTACAATGGTAAACAGTTCAGGTCTGTAATTCTAAACGGTTAGCCTGAAACTGTAACCGGTTAGCACCTGAATCTGAAAAATAAAAAGTTAAGTTTTTGAATACCATTGGTTATGTTTTTCCCAATCTAAGCTTAAGGGCATGTTTTTGAGATAATTCAAAGGAGAATTTTGTGCCAAGGAGTATGCCTCAAATAAATCATTCAAAAGATAAATTGGAATATTCCTAAATCACAGTAATTAATGCAAAGATAAAACCAACCCTGATATTTGTGCATCCATATAGAATGGAAGTTTGGTTGGTAGGAATGTTTATCATATTCTAGGAATATGAGGAGGGTACTCCGGGAGTACAAATTGTAACCTACTTGATGACACATTATAGATATGTGGCCAGTGTCCGGGACCTGGTTGTTATGCGTTCTGGGAATGTATGCGTTCTGGGAACGTGGTGCACACTCCGGGAGTGATGCTTATTATCCAAGTATGGTTCGGCATTACGTTCTGGGAACGAATGTCGGTGTTCCGGAAACACAAGGGTGTATTGGATGGACGTCCAAGATGGACTTTTAGAGGCCTCAGTTGTGGATAGAAAATCATGCATCATGCCACTCACATTATAAGAGATATAATGTTGAAAATTGGTGTGCTCATATGTACTTGCATTATTCTCTGTCCATGATATACTTGTGTTTGTAATTTTAATCTTTATCAATTATGTATATGTGTATACTTACTCCCTGTGCCCTGTTTAGGTGATGGCCGGATACCTAGCTTGCATCGAGATACGCCCTATCCCTAGTGGCATATGGACGTATGAGGAGCACCGTGCCACTTTTGAGGGGGAGGTTGAGATCACTCTCTACCACCCTAACCCTCTGGTGCGAGTGTGACCTCATCGATTTAGGATCCCATTAGTCTATACTATGCATGTTCCACCCTTTTATACATATAGAGGACCACCCCCGGCTCGACCTATGCGTCGTTTTCATAGTTTTCGTTTTAGAGCTGCCACTCGTTCTCATCCTTCTTCCCATAGAGTTGTCACTGAGGAGACTCCTTCTCCTGGTCCGACTGATTTCGAGAGGACTGCTTCTGCAGATCCTAGACCCAGTGGTGGGGTCTCTACCCAGTCAGGCGAGGTCGAGGAGGACCCTGTGGAGGATGAGAGTGAGGAGGAGGTGCATGTCGAGCCGACTGTTTCTGCTAGAGGTGGACCCGCTGGTTCATAGGAGCTTGCATAGCGTAGATGTTTTGGATCCTAGATCCTAGGGATAGAGCGGTGGAGGATCTGAGGAGCTGCTGAGGACACTGATGACTTGCTCTGGGACTTCTACTTTTGGGATTTTGTTATATATTGTATATATCTGAGAGGTCTTAGAGTGAGGTTTTATTCATGTAGCTGAATTGTATATGTTTTTATAAACTCTTGCTATCTCGACTTATGTTACTTGCTACTGACTATACTGATGGGGTTTTTATGTTATGACATATATATATATATATATATATATATATATATATATATATTTGTGATGTTTTATTTACCTCAGCAGTGCCCCATAAGTATTACTTTTACTTCCGCGAACTCTGATTTCGATTCAAAAAGAATTCGGCAAAAAGTTTATGTTTTATATATTCAAGTCAAACTCGGGAGACAAATAATATGTTTTAAAAAGTAGTACAAAGACATTATTGGGATTTAAGAAAATATTCTCTCGAGAGTCTTTTCGTAATTAAGATATTACTAAGCCGAATTCAACTAATGGTTCAGAATAAAAAGGTTTATAATCGAGCAAGTATTAATTTAAAAAGGAAAAATTTTCTAGTCCTAATTTTGGATAGCAAGTATTTCAATCATTTGGAAATATTAATTATTTTCAGGATACAAAAGAGAGCGTCACACATACAATCTTAAATATAAACAATAATATATTTAATATTATTAAAAAAATAATAAAATAAAATATTTAATATTTAATATTAGAAATGGCCCACTCGATTATATTAAATATTTATTTCAATAAAATAACAAAAATATATTTAATATCATTAAAAAACTAATAAAAATGTCAAAGAATTTAAAAAAAAAACAGTAAAATATTTTTAAAAAAATTTGGAAAATTATTTTCTTTATATTTTAAAAATAAAAAAATTCACAAATTTTTTAAAAAAATCTGTAAAATATTTAATAATTTTTGAAACTTTTCTTTCTTTTTTCTAAAAATTATAAAATAATAAAAAATTCATAAATAAAAAATTCTGTCAATAATAAAAAATTCATAAATTTTTTTTAAAAGCTCAGTAAAATATATTTAAAAAATTCTGAAAATTTAATCTTTATTCTTGAGATGTTCTAAACTTGAGCCGTCACTAAGGTCAAAGGAAGACCCTAATGGAGCAGCTCTATCTAGGGTTTATGAGTGATCTTGTGAGTTCTCCAAGGTACTCAGTTGGAATATCTGGGTTGCCCTAATCACAAAGTGTGTGTTGTGTCAATTAGGGTTAGAGGACTTACCTGAGCCCCATGTAGCACGGTACTACTTATTATAGGGGTGGCTGGGTACCCTAATGGGCCAGCTGAGCCAAGGCCCAATAGGGCCAGCCTGTCATGAGCTATAAGAGGATAAGGAGGGGTGAGTCATTTTGTCCTTTTCCTGTGCTTATCAGCTTGAGCACGTGGTTTGCGGGCTGAGTGGGGGGCATGAGCTCGACCCGTTCCTGGATTGCTGTTCGGCCGTGAAGTGATAATCTCGGCCCAGTACTGGGGGTATAGCTGAAGCCTGATCTCAGCAAGAGGGGGTCTTGTGCCCTGTGAGTTCGGCTTGAGGCTTAGTCCACCACATAAGCCCCCCAGCTCGGTAAGACTATGCGAGTCTTACGCCAAGTTTGAGGGAGAGTTTTGCCACGTAAGCCCCAATTCGGCAAGATTGTCCGAGCTTTGAACCGAGATGAGATGCTAGCTCCTTGCGTCTGAGGAGTCTTGTTCAAACACGACCCTGACCGTGTTGTCCTTTCAGTTGACAGGATAGACTGAGTAGCTGCCCTTTCACCTGTCCATAATGACGTTTGCTTTCCCTACCACTGACACGTGCTTTTTATTCCTTATCTCGATGCTCTGCCATCATTGTTGCGTAGCTCGAGGTATGCCAGCCTGTTAAGTGTTCGACACGTCTTTATTGTTGGTTGGGTTTTCCGTTAGGTTGGGTCTTTGGGCCAGGCCCATCTGTTTGAAAATAGAGGGAAAGCTTCTTCATTTAATCCATTCCGTTCCACTTTTTTCCTCTTTTCCCCCGCCTTCCACGTTCTAAAACCGTTTCAAGTTTCTTTTCCGCAGACTTCCTCTCTCTCTACTTCCTGCATTTCCCTTCAATCCTTTTCCCAGAATCATCTAGCAGAGATTTGCAGTAGTTTTTTTCGTGCCTTATTCACTAAACCAGTTCTTTAGCAGGTATTGTCTTTCCCTTTTTTCTATTTCGCTTTTCTATTACACGCTGTTAATCTTCTTCGTGTTTGGTGTTTATTAGAATTTCGGGTTGTCCGTGTCTCTAAGTTGAACTGTTCTTTGTGGTCGGCTTAGTCCACCACAATTCTTAAAAAAAATTTCACTTTTTAAAATCTTTCGCAGATTAGAATTTTTTTTTTAAATTGACTCAGCTTTTTTAATTTTTTTTTTGAATTTTTTTATTATTTCTTAATAAGAGTCATTTCACCATCCTCATCTTCAATGCATAAAATTTGGATACTCGATTAAAATTAGGCCACTCGATTAGAATTTGGATACTCGAATAAAATTAGGTCACTCGATTAAAATTTGGATAGTCGAGTAAAATTAGGCCGCTCTAGTAGAATTGAGTAACTCGAGTATAATTAGAACACTCGATTAAAATTGACCTACTCGGTTAGAAATGACCCACTCAATTATAAATAGTCCACTCAATTAGAAATGACCCACATGATTATATTAAATTTTTTATTTAAATAAAATAACAAAAATATATTTAATATCATTTAAAAATAATAAAAATTAAATTTTTTTTTTACAAAAACAGTAAAATATTTTTTAAAAAATCAGAGAATTATTTTTTTATATTTTAAAAATAAAAAAAATTCACAAATTTTTTTAAAAAAATCTGTAAATATTTAAAAAATTTTGAAAATTTTCTTTCTTTTTTCTAAAAATTATAAAATAATAAAAAATTCATAAAATAAAAAATTCTGTCAATAATAAAAAATTCATAATTTTTTTTTTAAAAGCTCGGTAATATATTTTTAAAAAATTCTGAAAATTTTATCTTTATTCTTAAAAATTTTTGGATTACCTTACAATATGTCCTAAGGGAAAAGGCTTCTAAAGTTATATGAATGCTTGAATCTTCAACTTGAACTTGAAGGAACCTGTGAGCTTGAATCTTGAGTTTGTTATCATCAAAACATTAACTTGAATTCTGCTTGAAGTCCATGAGAGAGTTTGAAGCATGTTTTC
This sequence comes from Crotalaria pallida, assembly GCA_037953625.1. Lineage (NCBI taxonomy): Eukaryota > Viridiplantae > Streptophyta > Magnoliopsida > Fabales > Fabaceae > Crotalaria > Crotalaria pallida. The sequence goes on from CM075650.1 coordinate 19,444,987, forward strand.
CAACACTCCCCCTTTTTGATGATGACAAACTTCTATTATGATCTATTCTCGAATATCTGCATCACAAGTGTTATACAAGCAAAAATATATATGCAATTGAAAAATAACCTTCCCTAGAACAATATTTCAAAAAAATTTGAATACACAATATCATCTCATAGCATCTCCCCCTGTGTTGATGCATAAAACATCAAATATATCAAATATCATCATCAGAATATATTTCTCCCCCTTTTGTCCTCATCAAAAAGAGTCTTCTAACTCCCCCTAAAACACTGAGTAAACACATTAATAATAACAAGGGAGATAATATAATCACATATTCAAAACAGGTGAGAGGCAGAAGTTAAACCAATTTCTATTTTCTTTAGGAAGTGGTTTCGTAAAGATATCAGCTAACTGCCGCGAAGTATCAACATACTCAATAACACAATCACCCTTTTGAATATGATTAAAACATAAAAGTGAGAGTGTTACATCTTAGATCACTTGGATTATAGTCATTTAAGTATTAACCAATGATTCAGAATTAAAAATGGTATTTTTAATATTCTGGGCAAAATACTCGAGTGTTCTTCAGAATAATCGAGTGGTTCATCAGTTTTGTCTAGATTACTCGAGTGATTAATGAGTACTCGAGTGTTCTTCATCAAATCCAGAATACTCGAGTGACTCATGCATTACTCGAGTGGTTTATCAGAACATGTTTCTGAGCATCAGTTGATACTCGAGTTCTGGGCCTGGTACTCGAGTGTTCTAACACAAGATACACTGTTTTATCAAAATTTTACTCGAGTATCAAGCCAAGTACTCGAGTCTTTTCTTGCAGAACAGACTGGAAACTTGGTTTTCACATACCATTTTCAATTCTAATCATTTCTAGTACAATCCAATGATCAACAAAGTTCATATAACACATATTGAACATGCTCAAACACTTACAACACATCAATTAACAGATTTGACAGAGAATCAAGAGATTATGCATAAAACATACAATTTCACAAATTAACATATCAAATTGCAAAATACTCAATAAACTTGTGAATTAAAGCTCAATACAGCTTGCATGCATCATATGAAACTTGCTCAAAACAACAATAGAGCATAAGTTGGTCTCCAAACCAAATTCCTTATTCAATCTAAGCCCTTAGAGCCTCTTGGTGGCTCTCTAATTAAAATCATGAAATTTAAACTCTATCTAGTGAATAGAAAGACTTCCCCTTACCTCACTGACGTGAATCAACAAGGGATTTTCAAAAGAAAGCACCACAGCACCAAAAACCTCTTCATGCACCACATGCAGGACAGTTTTGAGTGGAGGTCCAAAATGGAATTGGTTGACATATGAAACAGAGATAGAAATTGGGGAAATTAGTATTTATAAACTCTATAAAACCTCTACTAACTATAGAAATCAATTTGAGACTCAGAGAACTCGTGAGCTTACCAAAATCAAGGTTCCAAGTAAGCTCCAGAAAAAGGCTTGACAGAAACAGCTCCAACTTCCAAGCTTCAGTTCTTCCTCCACACTCACTCTCAGCTCACGAATTTGGTGTCTGTACAAAGCTCGAGATGTGAGCTTTGTATTAGTGTATGGTTTGTTACTCGAATCAACACACAGAGGGAGTATCGAAGGATTGAACTCAGAAACCCTAGAACATGCAAACCTTCAACAAATTGGCCAAATGCCTCTCGATTCGGGTTTGATTTGATTTTATAGACATTGGACGAGCTCATGCAAGTCGACACGATGATCATAGACGTGGTTGGAGGTTGATTTCGTGTCAACACAACGAAATCGTTGGTGGTGACTCACCAAATGCACTAACTCGTGCAACTCTGTCCAGAATACTCGAGTATTTTCATAAATACTTGAGTGTTTTGACCAGTTTTTGAAAAATAATAATTTTATTTACTTTCCCTCCAAAATCTTTCCTATAATTACCTCTAGGTCCCAACTCAGGGACTAATATGCAAAATGCTTATTTTATGCATAAATATACTTACAAAAATAAATTCATATATCCACTAATAACATAATCACAGTTTTTAATCAAAGATTAAAAATAGAAACAATTAATTATAATAAAATTTATAATTAACTTTCCATTAATCAGAGATTAAAATTTTGGGGTGTTACACTACTCCCCCACTTACAAGGAATTTCGTCCCCGAAATTCAACTTATACAAACAATTCAGGATAGTCCTGACGCATCTTATCCTCTAATTCCCAAGATGCTTCTATCACATCACCACAAATCCAAATAACTTTGACCAAACAAATATCCTTCCCTCTAAGCTGCTTGACTCTTCGATCTTCAATGCGAATAGGCATGGCTTCAAAGGTTAGGTTCTCATGGATCTCTAGGTCATCAGGTTGGATTCTAAGAACGATGGTGGGATCATGGACATACCTTTTTAACTGAGACACATGGAATACGTTATGAAGATTTTCTAATGACGGGGGTAAAGCTAATTGGTAGGCTACTGGACGGACTCTTTTAATAATCTGGTAGGGACCAATAAACTTAGGTGATAGTTTCTGGGTTTTTAAGGCTCTACTAACACCTTTGGTCAGTACTATTCTAATGAACACATGGTCACCTTCAGTAAATTCTAAGGGTTTCCTCCTCCTATCAGCATAGCTTTTCTGCCTACTCTGAGCCGTCTTCATCTTCTCTTGTATCATTTTGATCTTCTCAGTTGTTTCTTGTACAAAATCTGGTCCAACCAGAGAACTCTCCCCCACTTGAAACCAGCATAATGGTGTCTGACACCTTCTTCCATACAGAGCTTCAAATGGTGCCATACCGATGCTCGCGTGATAACTATTGTTGTAAGTAAATTCCACGAGCGGCAACATTTGTTCCCAATTTCCTTGACCTTCCAAAACACAGGCTCTTAAGATGTCCTCCAGTGACTGAATAGTCCTTTCCGTTTGACCATCAGTCTGAGGGTGGTATGCAGAACTCAACTTCAGTCTTGAACCCAGAGCTCTATGCAGATCTTGCCAAAACTTCGACGTAAACCTCGGATCGCGATCTGACACGATACTTGATGGTATACCATGCAGGCGAACAACTTCTTTGATATACAATTGAGTGAGCTTTTCCAAAGAGTAGCGCATGTTAACTGGAATAAAATGCGCTGACTTGGTCAAGCGATCTACGATCACCCATATTGCATCGTGACCAGTAGCTGTCCTTGGAAATCCCGACACGAAATCCATCGAGATACTATCCCATTTCCATAGCGGAATCTCTAAGGGAAGCAATTCTCCTCCTGGCCTTTGGTGTTCCACTTTCGCCTTCTGACACACCAGACAACACGCCACGTACCTAGCCACATCTTTCTTTAAGCCAGGCCACCAAAATATCTTCTTCAGGTCCTGATACATCTTGGTAGCTCCCGGATGCATACTCATCTTGCTTTTATGCGCTTCATCCAGAATTATTCTCCTTACCTCCATATTATCAGGCACACAAATCCTTGCTTTAAAGCAAAGGATTCCATCCTTTCCCTCTTGGAACTCTAACTCCTTGCCTTCCTCCATAAGCTTCCTCTTTTCCTTGAGTTCCTCATCTTCTTGTTGCAATTCACGAATCCTTTGCAAGAACTCATTAGCAATTTGCAGCATCCCCATCTTGACACTTGTCGGCTCCACTTGCATCGTCAGGCTCAAATCTCTAAATTCTTCAATCAATGCAGCTTCTTTGACCATCATCGAACTGATGTGCATTGCTTTTCGACTCAATGCATCTGCCACCACGCTTGCTTTCCCAGGATGGTAATGAAGTTCGAACTCATAATCTTTCAAGAATTCCATCCATCGGCGTTGCCTCATGTTCAACTCTTTCTGTAACACCCTCACAAATATTTTGTTATTTTAGGATTTTATAAAAATTGGTACTTAAAAATTTCTTTTTAAATTAAAATACTTAAGAATATTTTTCCGGAAAAACGGACAGAGTTTCCTCTGTTTTTCTGACTTTCCCAAATATTTCCAACTTTATACCTGCTTAACCTGTTCAGTCTAGCAACCTTTAAGACATAAAATGTTTAAATATTATCCAGAAACAAATCCTAGTGCCCCAAATATCTCAAATAGGGGCGTACAACTAATACATGTCTTTAAATTACAAAATAATAGATTTTAACATAACTAAAACTACAATCCACTCATAAACTAATAAACAGATACTCCACATAGTGGAGGTTCAACCTGCTCGGCCAGAAACTGTGCAAGCTCCAAGCTCAAAACCTGAAAAATGGTTGTAAGGGTGAGCTTTACACATGAAGTAGAAAGTAGTCTCCAGACTAGACATAATAACTGACTAAGTCAAACGCAGTTAGTATATAGCACATAAATTTCATTTAGGCAAACCCATCATGCATCATACACAAACATTAGCCTTATTAGTATCCATGCATTTATTCCATTCATAATATCTTCGTTAGGTCTCAGTTTTCAAATTTCCATTTTAATAAATCACCAGTTCACCCACATACCGTCATTTATCACGTAAACACCATTTCAAATATTCACACACAATTACCCGTTCCTCTTCTTTTCATTCTATTCTTTCTCGTTAATCACTCTCTTTTATTTTGACTCTTTCTTTTACCTTGTTCTCTTTCCTTTAGTTTTACCCTTTCTCTCTTGCTTTCATTCTTTTTATCGGTTCGGCTATAGGGTCTCATGACCAGGCCACACCGCCTAACCTGCACCGAACCACTGTTTATTGTTCTGCCACAGGGTCTATTGACCAGATACATATGACCTAACCTATGTCACAGGGTCTCATGACCAGATCCTTTCGACCTAACCTGCGCCATAGGGTCTCATGACCAGATCATATTATCTAACCTGCGTTGGCCACAGGGTCTTATGACCAGATCCCAAGATCTAACCTGCGTTGGGCCATTCTCTTATTAGTCTTTTATCAATTGGACACAGGGTCTCATGACCAGATCTCGCGATCTAACCTGCGCCAGTTTCCTTTTACAATTCATGCAGCTCTCTTTTCTCCTTTCTTTACCTTCTTTTAATTATTCTTTTCTCTCTTGCCTTTTATTATTAATTTATTATCTCATTCGTTATTCAACACACATTTATCATACAAGCATACACAACAATTTTCACACTTTATATTTTCAATTCCCTAAGTTTATGCCATGACATTTTTAACTCTTTATATTCCTTAGTTCTCATTCTAGTTTATATCTCATACATATTTACTTTCTTTTATTTATTATTCAATTATTCAATTCATTACGCAATACAAATTTAGCACACAACATCACAATTCAACCAGTTAAATGATTTATATATATCTCTTTAAATCAACCAGACATACAGAAAAATAATAATTTATATTCATTCACAATTAACAACCAGCAAATAAACAAACATGATAACATATAGCACTTATCCTGCATATTCAATCACAAGTATCAAGTTATAGTTCATTTTATTTACTTTCTTACTTTATATTTAATTTAAATTAATTACCCGAATAATCAATCACAAGCATACCCACATATTCTTAGCAAGTATTATATACTAATCAGAAAATACTCCCTAAAGCAAGGTAAAGAACCCCTTACCTCAATTGACGAAATTAATAGAAATAACCTCAACCTCGGGGAGGGAGCAGCGATCCGTGAAGCTTTAGTGTCCCGAGGTGATGAACGGGTCCGTGGCGGTCAACGTCGGTGGGTGGCGGTGTGTCGGCGGTTGATGCCGGTGGAGAGAACAGCCACGGTTATAGCGATAACGGCGTCGGTTCACAAAGCTCCGGCTTAACCCAACCACATGGTAGCAACATCAATACCAAGGAAGCATCCACAACGAATCAAGGCGGCCAAGATGGCTCGGTGACGAACGATGGAGCACCATGAGCAAGCGGTTCTATTCGAACCAGTGACGAACGTCACCGGCGCAAGGAGGAGGCGGAGATGCGGTCTTGGGTTGCTGGACACACAACGGATGGGGCTGATATCTTCGTTGGTGGCGGCGGCGCAACTTCTATAGGTAGAAACTGCAAGGAACGGCGGCGGCGGCGCGAGCTAGGGCCTCAATGGGTCGCAAATCGCGACTGGGAGAAGAGAGGGAGAAGACGATGGCGGTTTGCCCAGCAGTGGAGGCGGTGGCTGCACGAACCAGGGAAGGGAGAGCGGCGGCGCGGTGGGTGGCTCGTGGCGGTCTGATCTGCAGAGGGAGGGAGTCCGAGCGGCCAGGAGAGAGAGAGAGCGTGAGATGGAGAGAGAGAGAAGAGTACCGGTGGTGGCGGCCGGAACTGGGAGGAAAGAGGGAGACGGTGATTGCCCAAATTATTAGGGCAACCCCCCCTCTTTTATTTTTATTTTTTTATTATTACATTATCATTATCATCATCATCATCATCATCATCATTATTATTATTATTATTAGTATTATTACTGTTATTATTATTATTATTATTTTTCTTTTTCTTTTTGTTTATTTATTTATTATTATTATTATTATTAGTATTATTACTATTATTATTATTATTATTTTTCTTTTTCTTTTTATTATTATTATTATTACTTGTGTTAGTATGGTTTTAAAACACTAATACCATTTTTCTTTATTTGTTTATTGTAAATCTCAAAAAATACTAATAATAAAATGTAAGCAATGTAACACCCCTGATTTTCGTCTCCCGAATAATAAGAAATTAATAATAAATGTTTTATTATTAATTTATAGAAATTTTCCAAGTTTATGTTTTGTATTTAATTAGGCCTTGAATATAAAAATAAGTTGAAATATTTTTATATTGCAAATAAATGCAAAATATAAGAATATTGCATTTTGGTCCCTGAATGAGGACTTAAAGGTAATATTCACTAGTACAAAAAACACATTTTAGACCAGTTGATTCAGACCGGTTCCGTGCGGAACCAGTCTCTTAATGAACATTTGTTAAAACTAGAATGGTTACTTTGTATAACCAGTCTGAAAATATATTAAATAAGACTGGTTCCTTGGAACCAATCTCTTTTTTAGTCTTTTGTTAAAATCAGACTGGTTCTGTGCGGAACCAGTCTCATAGAGTAGTACAAAATCAGAGTGGTTCCGTGCTGAACCGGTCTGCAATTGATTTTCACTAGTACAAAATCAGAGTGGTTCCGTTCTGAACCAGTCTGGAATTGGCATTAGTTCAAATCAGACCGGTTCATTTAGACAACCAGTCTAAAAATAACCCTAAAAAAAACCCACGCACGCACGCACCCTCCCTCTTCTTCTTCTCTCTTGTGTACCCCGCCGCCACCCACCATCAACAATAAGCCACCATTACAGTTGCCCATCCCTTCCGTTTTCTCTCTTGGTCCCTCTTCTCCTTTCCCTCTCACTCGACCCAGCCCCCTTAATCTAGCGGTGCACAGGGACCCCGTTGCCGCCACCAAACCCAATCACCATAGCCGCAGTTCTCACTTGCGTGCCCTCACATGATTGAAGCTGGCGATTTTGTTCTATGCTGGCTGTCGTGAACCGCCACTTGTGGTGCTGCTGGTTGAAATCGGGTTGGACCGGTTCTAGCTTAACTAGGTCCAAACCGAACCGCCGCCTTTGGGGATGCTTTTGTCATTGCTGTACTGCTTCGGTTGGGGCAACAAACAAGCCCCTGGATTGAATTGCAACGATGAAGATGACGAAGTGAGTCGAATCGGTTGGACCGGTTTTGCCTTGAACAATTGTCAATGATGAATTAGATTTAGGATCATATTTACCTGTTAAGACTTTATTATCATTTATGCAATAATTTTGATTATATACTTAGCTTGCTCATAAAATTCTCATGGTCTCAACACTGAAATGAAAGAAAACCAAAAATAGAAATCTATACTCGTTTTTGTCTTGATGTCCAGATTTGCAGGGAAATGTTATTTCTATATTCATGATAGAAAGTCAAGTCTTCTTCCATTGATTTGCAGGGAAAGGTTTGGGTCCTTTTTGTGCTGCTCTTGGGGTTACTTTACTTTTGGTATTATATTGAGCTCATTTGTATTTGCATGATAGTCGCATAGGGAGTGAAAGGGTCGATGGGGTATATGCATTTTGGTTAAGTTTAATTCTATTGTGGCTCTTGATTTGCTATTAGATGTTGCATCTGCTTCATTCTTATTTCTTATTTTTCAGCCTTTTTTACTGTTGTTGTTTCTGTAACTGATATAAGGGGGCAGGGAAACTTGTTGCAAATGTTATATTGTATGAAGTTATGTTTAGGAAATAAGGAACTTGTGCTAGGTTTGGAAATTGTCGGCATACAAGATTAAATTCTTTTACTTCTAGATAAAACTATTTTATTAGTGGTTATGTTCTGTCTAGGAAAGAATGCGTTCTAAAATTTTCATTGACTGTTTTTGGTTTTCCTTTGTTGATTCACAAGATTGGAAGGCAAGACTTAAGGAACCTACTTATATCGCTTCCATAAGGTTGTAAATAACTTGTCGTTGGTGCTTAAAGTTGCAACATTATTCCCTTGACTGTGTTCAGTCTCTTCAAGGACAAGTTGAGGTTAGTTTTAGATCCACTTCATTCATTGCCTTTCTCATAAGACATATTGTAACAAGGGTTTTTGGCAGCTTGTTTTCTAATTGCTAATTTCATATTATAACCAGGATTTTCTAGTCTCTTCACTTTAACTTAAGAGATGAACTCTTTTAGTTTGGAAAGCCCCGACTTCTGTTGCATTTAATACATTTCATATCATTTTTGGTGAGTAGAATTGGTTTTCCATTTACTATAATAATTGATACACTTCTTTTAATTGCTTTTCCTCTTTTGTTATATTGCAGAATGCATTTGAAATGTCAACATTCTTATGGTCCCTGGTAAGAATCTAGCACTGTTTTCATATTGCAGCAGCTAATTCACACCATTCCTTGCTTCCATACCTCAAGGATTCAGAATATGAAAATATATAATGATCTTTGAATAAATTTCATATCATAATATAATTGCCTTATGAAAATATATAATGGACTAACCACGATATCTTTTAGTTTTGGTTGGAGTTAAGGACTTGGCCAATGATTTTCTTGTTACTGGTTTTACTTTAGTTGTAGCTGATGTTATTTTCCTTCTTCTTTTGCTTCTTTGAACCAGATATTTGGCGACATAATATTTAATTAATATTCTTATTTTTGGTTTCAGTGGGAAATTAAAGAGGCTTCTTGTTTTATGAAGAACCAAACGTTAATTGTTGCTTGTCATTCGGGTATACATTAGTTGTTGTCAATGTCCTTTCCTTTTTTTCCTCACTTGTTGGTCTTTATGTTTATTATTATTGAGAATGTTTTAAATGTCTGTAGGATAATTTTAGTCAATTATATTTCAATAATTTCATTTATATTTTTATGTATTATAGCGAGGTCCTCTTTTATTTCTCTGATTTGATTATCCTTAAATTTGAGACTCTTCTAAATGACTTTATAACATTCCTTGTATACCTTATACCTTAAATTGTTTTTCCGATCAGGAAATTGTTCTTATGGTTTGGATCTTGCAAAGCAGTTAGTGTTTATGCTTCAGAATGTTCTATGGAGCTGTGGGACTATCAGAATATCTTTCTCCAGAAGAACTCCAGAGAAGGTATAAAAGATTATATTACACAATTATTAGTAACCCTTTACCTTTTCATTCCATATGTTGGTTATGTATTAGTTTTGGGCTTTTGGCTTTTACCGTGAGCAAGCTGGTGGTTTGTCTTTTTAAATCTTGAAAGCTAATGTGACATGAATAAATGATGTAGTCATGTAGCCCATAGGAATGGAGGCCCCGGTTTAGCTACTAATTACTAGGAAAGCAGGTTTCTATTTTGCATTAATGCATTGCATAATAATAAAATATGTGGATGGACGTATTTGGTATTTGCGGAGAACTTCGCCGAATTGTAAAACATGATTTTTCATGATGTAAATTATTTGATGCTTGGAGTATTGTCATACTTGATGATTTCCTGTATATCTGGGATCCATTAATTTATTGTTTAAGTTATGCCATGATTTTGTCTTTGATTGCAGTTGATAGGGAGTCGGAAGTTTTGTATCGAAGGCAAAAAAGTACGGTTGGCATCCAAGAGAAACTAGCTGAATATTTGGTTTCTAAGTTCATTATTATGTTGCAGGAATGTTCTTATGGGCTTTCTCATTTTGTGTAGCTTATGTTAGTTTCACTGGGCATAGGAATGTATACGTGGCCTTGATCAAACTTGTAGTAGACATACATACATATATATAACGTGGTTTTTATAATATAATTTTAGCATTTAGTTATTATTTATTAGTTTTATTATATTCATGTGTTTTTTTAATTGAGACTAGTTAAAAATTTAATTGAGACCTGCTGAAAACATTTAACGAGACTGGTTTAGATTTTAATGGAGACTGGTTCAAAACACTCAATGAGACCGGTTCAAAATTTAAATGAGACCGGTTCAAAACACTCAATAAGACTGGTTAAAAATTTAATTGAGACCGGTTCAAATCACTCAATGAGACTGGTTCAAAATTTAATTGAGACCGGTTCAAGTCACTCAATGAGACTGGTTCAAAATACTCAATGAGACTGGTTATTTTTTAATTTTCAGACCGGTTCAAATCACTTAATCAGACTGGTTCATAGTTTAATTAAGACCGGTTCAAAATGCTCAATGAGACTGGTTCATATTTTAATAAAGACTGGTTATTTTTTAATTTTCAGACTGGTTCGGAACCAGTCTCTTTAGTTGGGAACCAGACCGGTTCGGAACCAGTCTCATTTAAAGACATAGCAATAAGACCGCCACTTTTGAAACTGGTTCGGAACCAGTCTCAAATGGGGTGCGGAACCGGTCTCATTTGACCAATCTGTAGTAGTGATTGAAAAGGTTCTTGGAGGGAAAGATTTAAAAATATTAATTATTAAATTTTGAACTAATCTAACCGGTTAGTAATGCCCTGTAACCGGTTAAACGATGAACCCAGAAACTGGGTTAGTGGATTTTGATGAGTAATCTCTTGATTAACCACAAAATCGCCACGATTACAGCCTGAGATTAGTGGAAACACACGCGTCAACGTGCATGTAACCCTTGTTGGCCTATAAATAGCCGAATTTCTAAGGATTGAGGGGTTGATTCAACTGGTTTTATGCTGAAAGATTGAATTAGGGTTTCACTTTCATCCAGAGGAATTCTTCCTTATCTTTGAGAGTGAGACTGAGAGCCATACACCATTGCAAAGCTTACATCTTGAGCTTTGTAAAGACACCAAATTTGAGAGTTGAGGTTGAGTGTGGAAGGAGAACGAAGCTTGGTAAGTTCAGCTCCAAATTCTGCAAAACCTGGGAGACTGAGTTTTGGAGCTTGCTTTGGAGTTCAATTTAGGTAAGAACATAGACCCTTTTGGTTCCAAATCTGTTCTTATTCCTAGTGCATGTTACCTAGAACAACTTCTAACTATTTTCCCCAATTTCTTTGACCAATTCCTATGTCATATGTGGTGGTTTTTGGACCCTGTTGCTGAAATCGTGTGTGAAGGGCAGAACCTAAGTTTGGTAGGGAATCTGTGGATTTTGCTTCAATTTCAGTGTCAATCTTCATCAAACTCTGTCTTAAGGTATGGGAGAAGTCTACCTTATACTAGATTTAGACTAAAAATCAAGTATTTAGGATTTGAGTTAACAAAACTCAAAAAGGGCATTATGTGTGAAAAAGCACAAAGGCTTGGAGGCCAAATTTTAGTTCAATATTGCTTTGAGCAACTTTGTGTTGATGCATGCAATGGATAATGATACTGGAATTTGCATTTGAATGCTTATTTTAAGTTTTGTTGTGTTGAATTGTGGTTATAGTGATTTTTATGCAATTTGATGCAAGAAGCTTAATGCATGCACATTGAACCTGTTTCTGTGATGAAATATATTTGTTTAAGGTATATGAACCCTGGTAAATGATGAAATTTGGTTAGATTTGAGAACCGGAAAGAATGATATGTCAAAACTCTTGTTTTAATGGATTGACTGCATAATCTAACCGGTTACTCGATATTTGTAACCGGTTAGACACTGCAAAATTTCAAAAGAAAATCAGTTTATAAAACAGTCCTGAAGTTTCACTAGTTTTACTCAAATCTATACTTTAATTTCATTGGAAATAATCTGAAAAGGAGTTGATAACACTGGCTTGGTTCAGATTTAAGGGTGAGGGTTATTACCTTAATTTAAAGAGATAATTTCAAGAGAAAATTATGCTCTTTTGGAAACAAAATGTGATTTGGACTTTTGAATGATGAAAACAGTGGTTTTTGAGGTGTAAAACAATGTTAAACCTGTTTATGGATTGGGTAGAGAATTCAAGAAAAAGGGTTTTCTGAATTACAATGGTAAACAGTTCAGGTCTGTAATTCTAACCGGTTAGCCTGAAACCGTAACCGGTTAGTACCTGAATCTGATAAATAAAAAGTTAAGTTTTTGAATACCATTGGTTATGTTTTTCCCAATCTAAGTTTAAGGGCATGTTTTGAGATAATTCAAAGGAGAATTTTGTGCCAAAAATTATGCCTCAAATAAATCGTTCAAAAGGAGAAATTGGAATGTTTCTAAATCACAGTAATTAATGCAAAGATAAAACCAACCCTGATATTTGTGCATCCATATAGACTGAAAGTTTGGTTGGTAGGAACGTTTATCATATTCTGGGAATATGAGGAGGGTACTCCGGGAGTACCAAATTATAACCTACATGATGACACATTATAGATATGTGGCCAGTGTCTGGGACCTGGTTTTTTATGCGTTCTGGGAACGTATGCGTTCTGGGAACGTGGTGCACACTCCGGGAGTGATGCTTATTATCCAAGTATGGTTCGGCATTATGTTCTGGGAACAAATGTCGGTGTTCCGGGAACACAAGGGTGTATTGGATGGACGTCCAAGATGGACTTTAGAGGCCTCAGTTGTGGATAGAAAATCATACATCATGCCACTTGCATTATAAGAGATATAATGTTGAAAAATTGGTGTGCTCATATGTATTTGCATTATTATCTGTCCATGATATACTTGTGTTTGTAATTTAGTCTTTATCAATTATGTATATGTGTATACTTACTCCCTGTTCCCTGTTTAGGTGATGGCCAGATACCTAGCTTGCATCGAGATACGCCCTATCCCTAGTGGCTTATGGACGTATGAGGAGCACCGTGCCACCTTTGAGGGTGAGGTGGAGATCACTCTCTACCACCCCAACCCTCTGGTGCGAGTGCGACCTCGTCGATTTAGGATCCCATTAGTCTATACTATGCATGTTCCACCCTTTTATACATATAGAGGACCACCCCCGGCTCGACCTATGCGTCGTTTTCATAGTTTTCGTTTCAGAGCTGCCACTCGTTCTCATCCTTCTTCCCATAGAGTTGTCACTGAGGAGACTCCTTCTCCTGGTCTGACTGACTTTGATAGGACTGCCTCTGCAGATCCTAGACCCAGTGGTGGGGTCTCTACACAGTCGGGCGAGGTCGAGGAGGACCCTGTGGAGGATGAGAACGAGGAGGAGGTGCATGTCGAGCTGACTGTTTCTGCTAGAGGTGGACCCTCTGGTTCATAGGAGCCTGCATAGCGTAGATGTTTTGGATCCTAGATCCTAGGGGTAGAGCTGTGGAGGATCTGAGGAGCTGCTGAGGACACGGATGACTTGCTCTGAGACTTCTACTTTTGGATTTTGTCTTATATTGTATATTTTTGAGAGGTCTTAGAGTGAGGTTTTATTTTATGCAGCTGGTCTGTATATGTTTCACCAAACTTGCTATCTCGACTTTTTACCACTTGCTACTGACTGTACTGATGGGGTTTTATGTTATGATATATACATATATATGATGTTTTATTTACCTTAGCAGTGCCCCATAAGTATTATTTTTACTTCCGCGAACTCTGATTTCTATTTCAAAAGGATTCAGCAATAAGGTTATATTTTATATATTCAAACCCAACTCGAGAGACCAATGATATGTTTTAATAAGAACTACGAATAATGTTTTCTAGAATTACAGAAATGTTCTCTCTAAAACCTTTTCGAACTTAAGACATTATCAAGCCGAATTCATATGAGGGTTTATGATCAAGCAAGTACTAATTTAAAAAGGAAAAATTTTCTAGTCCTAATTTTGATAGCAAGTATTCAACTATTTGGAAATATTACTTATTTTCAAGATAGAAAGGAGAGCGTCACACCCTTTGGTGGTATCAGAGAATTGGTCCTATTCCTCATGGCCCCGATGATGCAGCTAAGTATGGTATTCAATGTTGATTGAATATGTTTTGAGTAAGTTAGTAGCATTTATATTTCAAAGACCTTTTAGTGAACCAAAGCCCATAGTGTAGGTCTTTCTATGGCAACCAGAAATAGAAATATTACTAACGAAATGTTAGAACGAATCACGACCGTGCTGGAAGGCATGCAGCAGTAGCAGAGACAACAACCATCTCAAGGGCGAGCTGGTAACCCATCTGCTGGCAATATGGTGAATCATGATGCTAAAACTCTATCGGAGTTCAGAAAATGCAACCCACCAAGGTTTGAGGGAGGATATAAACCTGATGAGGCGAATAAGTGATTGTATGAGATTAACAAAATTTTCCGAACTCTGGAATGTTCTGATGAACAGAAGGTGACCTATGCAGTTTACATGCTTCATGGAGAAGCTGAAAACTGGTGGGATCACACTGTCCAATTGCTGAATTTTGAAAGAAGAGTAATCAACTGGGGAGTATTTATGGAGAAATTCCTTAATAAGTACTTTCCAGAAGATTTAAGGAGGAAGAAGGAAGTGGAATTCATGCAATTGAAGCAGGGGGATATGAGTGTAGGAGAGTATGCTACTAGATTCGAGGAGCTGATGAAATACTCTCCCTACTACTTGAATAACCCTGATGAGAGGAGTAAGTGTGTTAAGTTTGAAGGTGGATTGATACAGGAGCTGAAGTCTATCTTCAGTTATCTAAGGATTCAGAGTTTCCCTGCACTGGTGGATATGTGCAGAATGTATGAGGATGACAAGAAAGCTGAGTTGATTGGAAGTCAAGTGAAAGGGGTTGGACAGAGTTATGGACCACAAAGGAAGAAGAAGTTTGATCATCGGAGTAATGGACCATATTCTAAGAACAAGGGTAAGGGCAAGGCGGTGATGGATAACAAGAACAAGACTCGTGATAATGCTCCATATTGCGAGAAGTGTAGGCGTTATCATCATGGTCAGTTCTGCTGGTCCACAGGAGGATGTTTCAAGTGTGGCAAGCAAGGTCACTTTGCTTGAGAATGCAAAGAATCCGCAAAGAATGAGGCAAAGGGATCTGCTGGCAAGCCTGTGGTTCAAGGAAGAGTATTTACCCTGAGTGGGAATGAAGCAACCCAAACCCCGAATCTCGTGCAAGGTAACTTTCTGCTTAATCACCAACCTTGCAAAATCATATTTGATTCTGGAGCTACACATTCTTTTGTTTCTCCTGAATGTGTAAATAGGTTGAATCTTGTTGTTTCTGATTCACCTTGTTATCTTAGTATAGATACCCCTACGGGAATACCGATTTTCACCGCTAAAGTCTGTTTAGGGTTTAATGTAGAAATTTTGGGTCGTCTTTCTAAGGTAGATTTGGTTTGTCTCCCTAAGTTACAATTGGATGTGATCTTGGGTATGGATTGGTTGACGAAGAACCAAGTGATCATCAATTGTGAGGAAAAGACAATTCAATATAGGACCCTTGAACCGGAAGGTTATATGTGTTTATTCTCGGCTTCTGGGGAAGAAGAGTCAATGCCGATAGAGGAAATTCCGGTGGTGAGGGAATTTCCGGAAGTATTTCCTGAAGAGATACCCGGATTACCTCCGAAGCGAGAAATAGAGTTTGGGATTGATTTAGTTCCTAGATCTGGTCCCATCTCTATTGCTCCTTATAGGATGGCACCACCAGAAATGGCAGAAATGAAGAAGCAGATAGAAGAATTGCTGCAGAAATAGATGATCAGGCCAAGCGTTTCGCCTTGGGGAGCTCCATTACTGTTTGTAAAGAAGAAAGATGGGAGTATGAGAATGTGTGTGGATTACAGGCAGTTGAATAAGGTCACTATTAAGAATAAGTATCATTTGCCAAGAATTGATGACCTTATGGACCAAGTTAGGGGAGCTGCAGTATTTTCCAAGATTGATCTGAGATCGGGCTATCATCAGATCAGGATAAAGGAGGAGGATGTACCTAAGACTGCATTTCGATCTCGATACGGTCATTATGAGTATGTGGTGATGCCGTTCGGATTGACCAATGCACCTGCTATTTTCATGGATTATATGAACCGGATCTTTAGACCATATTTGGATTTGTTTGTGGTGGTGTTTATTGACGATATTCTGGTCTATTCTAAAAGTCCGGAAGAGCATGAAGAGCATCTCAAGATTGTGTTGAAAGTCCTGAAGGAGAAGCAATTATATGCCAAACTTACGAAATGTGAGTTTTGGTTGAATGAAGTGAAGTTTTTGGGGCATGTAATCTCTAAAGAAGGAATTGCGGTGGATCCAACAAAAGTAAGTTCAGTGTTAAGCTGGGAACAGCCTAAGACTTTGACCGAGGTGAGAAGTTTACTAGGGCTGGCTGGATACTATCGTCGATTCATAGAAGGATTTTCCAAGATTGCATTGCCTTTGACTAAGTTGACTCGGAAAGATCAACCGTTCGTGTGGGACGATCGGTGTGAAGTTAGTTTCCGTGAGTTGAAGGAAAGGTTAACATCGTCTCCTGTGTTAATCTTACCTGATCCTCACAAGAGTTTTGAAGTGTACTGTGATGCATGTAAGCAAGGACTGGGTTGTGTATTGATGCAAGAAGGAAAGGTAGTGGCTTATGCATCGCGACAATTGAAGAATCATGAGGTGAAGTACCCGACACACGATTTGGAATTGGCTGCGATCGTGTTTGCCTTAAAGATATGGAGACATCATCTCTATGGCACTACATTCCAAGTATTTAGTGACCATAAGAGTTTGAAATATCTGTTCGACCAGAAAGAGTTGAACATGAGGCAAAGAAGATGGATGGAGTTTTTGAAGGATTATGACTCTAAACTCCACTATCATCCGGGTAAAGCGAATGTGGTTGCAGATGCTTTGAGTCGGAAAGCAATCCACATAAGTGCAATGATGGTTAAGGAAGCAGCTTTGATTGAGGAATTCAGAGACTTGAGCTTGTTGACACAAGTGGAGCCATCAAGTATCAAGTTGGGGATGTTGCAGATCACAAATGAGTTCTTGGAAAGAATTCGGGAGTTGCAACGAGCAGACGAAGAATTGATGGAAAAGATGAGACTAGGGTCAGAAGGAAAGGAACCTGACTTCAAGATTGGAACAGATGGAATCCTTCGTTTCAGGACAAGGATCTGTATACCAAGAGATCAGGAAGTTAGAAGACTGATTCTTGATGAAGCTCATAAGAGTCGGATGAGTATGCATCCTGGATCGACCAAAATGTATCAGGATTTGAAGAAGATGTTTTGGTGGTCTGGACTGAAAAAGGATGTTGCTGAATATGTGGCGGCATGCTTGTTTTGCCAAAAAGCTAAAGTAGAACATCAGAAACCAGGAGGACAGTTGCAACCTTTGAGGATTCCCCAGTGGAAGTGGGATATCATCTCAATGGATTTTGTGTCTGGTTTGCCAAGGACAGCAGCAAATCATGATACCATCTGGGTAGTCATGAATAGGCTAACCAAGTCGGCGCATTTTATCCCGATAAATATGCGCTACCCTTTGAACAAGCTTACCCAGATGTATATCAAGGAGGTAGTTCGTCTTCACGGAGTGCCTTCGAGTATTGTGTCGGACCGAGATCCCAGATTTTTGTCGCAATTCTGGAAAAGTTTGCATGATGCTATGGGAACAAGATTGAAATTGAGTTCTACGTATCATCCACAGACCGATGGTCATACGGAGAGAAGGATTCAGTCTTTGGAAGATGTGTTGAGGGCTTGTGCACTTGAAGAACAAGGAAGTTGGGAACAAGTATTACCCCTTGCAGAATTCACATACAACAACAACTATCATGCGAGCATTGGAATGGCACCGTTCGAGGCGTTGTATGGAAGGAAATGTCAAACCCCGCTATGTTGGTTCCAAGTGGGGGAGAACTTGATGGTTGGACCGGAAATGATACAATAGACATCTGAGAAGATTAAGATGGTTCAGGCAAAGATGAAAGCGGCTCAAAGTCGACAGAAGAGTTATGCGGATAAGAGGAGAAAACCATTAGAGTTTTCAGAGGGCGATCATGTGTTCCTTCGGGTAGTCCCGATGAAAGGAATCAGTAGAGCTTTGAGAACCCGAAAGCTTTCGCCTAAGTGTATAGGTCCATACCAAATCCTTAAGAGAGTGGGTCCTGTTCCTTATCAATTGGCTTTACCACCCTCTTTATCTAATTTGCACAACGTCTTTCACGTTTCGCAATTAAAGAAGTACGTGCATGATCCATCAGTTATTCTAAAACTCCAACCTAATGACCTAACTATGAAGGAAAATCTGACCTTTGAGACCAGACCAGTTCAGATAGAAGATCGTGAAATTAAGCAGCTCAGGGGAAAGGAAATACCTTTGGTTAAGGTCATATGGGAAAATGCAGACGTGTCTGAGGCAACATGGGAATTAGAGGAGAAAATGCGTCAAGAGTATCCGGAGTTATTTTTGTAAGATAGAATTTCGGGGACGAAATTCCTTTTAAGTGGGGGAGTAGTGTAACAGCCCTAATTTTCGTCTCCCGAATAATAGGAAATTAATAATAAAAGTTTTATTATTAATTTATAGAAATTTTCCAAGTTTATCTTTTGTATTTAATTAGGCCTTGAATATAAAAATAAGTTGAAATATTTTTATATGGCAAATAAATGCAAAATATAAGAATATTGCATTTTGGTCCCTGAATGAGGACTTAAAGGTAATATTGAAAAGGTTCTTGGAGGGAAAGATTTAAAAATATTAATTTTTAAATTTTGAACTAATCTAACCGGTTAGTAATGCCCTGTAACCGGTTAGACGATGAACCCAGAAACTGGGTTAGTGGATTTTGATGAGTAATCTCTTGATTAACCACGAAATCTCCACGATTACAGCCTGAGATTAGTGGAAACACACGCGTCAACGTGCATGTAACCCTTGTTGGCCTATAAATAGCCGAATTTCTGAGGATTGAGGGGTTGATTCAACTGGTTTTATGCTGAAAGATTGAATTAGGGTTTCTATTTCATCCAGAGGAAATCTTCCTTGTCTTTGAGAGTGAGACTGAGAGCCATACACCATTGCAAAGCTTACATCTTGAGCTTTGTAAAGACACCAAATTTGAGAGTTGAGGTTGAGTGTGGAAGGAGAACGAAGCTTGGTAAGTTCAGCTCCAAATTCTGAAAAACCTGGGAGACTGAGTTCTGGAGCTTGCTTTGGAGTTCAATTTAGGTAAGAACATAGACCCTTTTGGTTCCAAATCTGTTCCTATTCCTAGTGCATGTTACCTAGAGAAACTTCTAATTATTTTCCCCAATTTCTTTGACCAATTCCTATGTCATATGTGGTGGTTTTTGGACCCTGTTGCTGAAATCGTGTGTGAAGGGCAGAACCTAAGTTTGGTAGGGAATCTGTGGATTTTGCTTCAATTTCAATGTCAATCTTCATCAAACTCTGTCTTAAGGTATGGGAGAAGTCTACCTTATACTAGATTTAGACTAAAAATCAAGTATTTAGGATTTGAGTTAAAAAAACTCAAAAAGGGCATTATGTGTGAAAAAGCACAAGGGCTTGGAGGCCAAATTTTAGTTCAATATTGCTTTGAGCAACTTTGTGTTGATGCATGCAATGGATAATGATACTGGAATTTGCATTTGAATGCTTATTTTAAGTTTTGTTGTGTTGAATTGTGGTTATAGTGATTTTTATGCAATTTGATGCAAGAAGCTTAATGCATGCACATTGAACCTGTTTCTGTGATGAAATATATTTGTTTAAGGTATATGAACCCTGGTAAATGATGAAATTTGGTTAGATTTGAGAAATGGAAAGAATGATATGTCAAAACTCTTGTTTTCATGGACTGACTGCATAATCTAACCGGTTACTCGATATTTGTAACTGGTTAGACACTGCAAAATTTCAAAAGAAAATCAGTTTATAAAACAGTCCTGAAGTTTCACTAGTTTTACTCAAATCTATACTTTAATTTCATTGGAAATAATCTGAAAAGGAGTTGATAACACTGGCTTGGTTCAGATTTAAGGGTGAGGGTTATTACCTTAATTTAAAGAGATAATTTCAAGAGAAAATTATGCTCTTTTGGAAACAAAATGTGATTTGGACTTTTGAATGATGAAAACAGTGGTTTTTGAGGTGTAAAACAATGTTAAACCTGTTTATGGATTGGGTAGAGAATTCAAGAAAAAGGGTTTTCTGAATTACAATGGTAAACAGTTCAGGTCTGTAATTCTAACCGGTTAGCCTGAAACCGTAACCGGTTAGTACCTGAATCTGAAAAATAAAAAGTTAAGTTTTTGAATACCATTGGTTATGTTTTTCCCAATCTAAGTTTAAGGGCATGTTTTGAGATAATTCAAAGGAGAATTTTGTGCCAAAAATTATGCCTCAAATAAATCATTCAAAAGGAGAAATTGGAATGTTTCTAAATCACAGTAATTAATGCAAAGATAAAACCAACCCTGATATTTGTACATCCATATAGACTGGAAGTTTGGTTGGTAGCAACGTTTATCATATTCTGGGAATATGAGGAGGGTACTCCGGGAGTACCAAATTATAACCTACTTGATGACACATTATAGATATGTGGCCAGTGTCCGGGACCTGGTTTTTTATGCGTTCTGGGAACGTATGCGTTCTGGGAACGTATGCGTTCTGGGAACGTGGTGCACACTCCGGGAGTGATGCTTATTATCCAAGTATGGTTCGGCATTATGTTCTGGGAACAAATGTCGGTGTTCCGGGAACACAAGGGTGTATTGGATGGACGTCCAAGATGGACTTTAGAGGCCTCAGTTGTGGATAGAAAATCATACATCATGCCACTTGCATTATAAGAGATATAATGTTGAAAAATTGGTGTGCTCATATGTATTTGCATTATTATCTGTCCATGATATACTTGTGTTTGTAATTTAGTCTTTATCAATTATGTATATGTGTATACTTACTCCCTCTGCCCTGTTTAGGTGATGGCCAGATACCTAGCTTGCATCGAGATACGCCCTATCCCTAGTGGCTTATGGACGTATGAGGAGCACCGTGCCACCTTTGAGGGTGAGGTGGAGATCACTCTCTACCACCCCAACCCTCTGGTGCGAGTGCGACCTCGTCGATTTAGGGTCCCATTAGTCTATACTATGCATGTTCCACCCTTTTATACATATAGAGGACCACCCCCGGCTCGACCTATGCGTCGTTTTCATAGTTTTTGTTTCAGAGCTGCCACTCGTTCTCATCCTTCTTCCCATAGATTTGTCACTGAGGAGACTCCTTCTCCTGGTCTGACTGACTTTGATAGGACTGCCTCTGCAGATCCTAGACCCAGTGGTGGGGTCTCTACACAGTCGGGCGAGGTCGAGGAGGACCCTGTGGAGGATGAGAGAGAGGAGGAGGTGCATGTTGAGCCGACTGTTTCAGCTAGAGGTGGACCCGCTGGTTCATAGGAGCCTGCATAGCGTAGATGTTTTGGATCCTAGATCCTAGGGGTAAAGCTGTGGAGGATCTGAGGAGCTGCTGAGGACACGAATGACTTGCTCTGAGACTTCTACTTTTGGATTTTGTCTTATATTGTATATATTTGAGAGGTCTTAGAGTGAGGTTTTATTTTATGCAGCTGGTCTATATATGTTTCACCAAACTTGCTATCTCGACTTTTTACCACTTGCTACTGATTGTACTGATGGGGTTTTATGTTATGATATATACATATATTGTAAGAACCTACAATCGGTGGTTGAAACAACTAGGAAACACTAGGAGAACACCTAGAAGGGGGGGTTGAATAGGTGTTAGATAAACCTTGAAAGATTTTCGAAAGAAACAAATCAAAACGATTAAAACAAATGATTTTCTTGAAATTTTCTTCTATTAATCGATTAACAAGTCAACTAATCGATTAATGCCGAATGTTCAATTCAAACTAATCGATTAATGAAACCAATTACTCGATTAATCAATGTTAAAATTGAAAAATCACTTTTCAATCAAATACGAAAATCAATCAATTAACACATATGATCAGAGATAAAGCGGAATTGATTAACACCAATATTCTTATTGATTACCTAGGTTATGAAAATGATTTTCCCCAAATCAATTTTGCACAATTAAGATTCAATTCAATCAATTATGAAAAATCACTTTTTCTAGGTTTCAACCAAGAACACAATTAAAGACTTGAATTGTAAAGAGTAGAGAGTTTAGAGATACGACACAGTGATTTATCCTGGTTCACTTTCATCCACTTGAAAGCTACTCTAGTCCCCTCTTCAACCAAGAGATATTCTTCACTATGAGGAATTAGAGTTTCTCAAATTACAAGTAAATGCCTCACAAGACTCCCTTCTTGCTAGCCTACAAGAGATACCACACCCTTGCCTTGTAACCCTATTGATATCTAATCTAACCTCTTCTCTTGCTTGCCGATACCCCACAACAAGACTTCCAATGCTTTGAGATTCTTCAAAGACTTCCACTTGCTTGCTTAACTACAAGACTTCCAAGTGCTTGATGATATGCCACACCAAGGCTTCCAAATAACTTTGCTTGATGAATAACTTCTTCAAGACTTCCTTTTTTGTAGAGTGTTTGCCTTCTTTGCAATGATTACAACTCAAATGAAAACAAAATAACAATCCTATGAATCTCTTTCAAAAGCTATGAAAATATCAACATGAGAGATTCAAGGTTCTTGATCAAAGAATGTAAAAATGAGAACTTTGATCTTGAGAAAGTGAGAGAGAATAGAGTGGCTTGATTCTTTGTAAAATGAATATCAAAATGATGGAATATGATCACAAAGGTTAGAAATAGGTTTATATAGAATACCCAAAAGTTAGGAATGGTTAAAAGTGCTTTTGAGAAGTGAAAAACGCATTTTAAAAACCATATCTGATCGTGTTACTCGAGTAACAAAGTGGCTAATCGAGTAACCATGCCTTAATCGAGTAATGCCGCAAGCCTGTAAAAATTTACTCGAGTAAAAGTCAAGATAATCGATTATCAAAAGTTGTTAATCGATTATCAGTTCAAAATATACTGTTAATCGATTATCAAAACCTGTTAATCGATTATGCTTATTAAAAATCACTTAAAACTTGTTTTCTCAAAAACTAAACCTTTTCTTTCAAACCTTTAAGCCACCTATTGATTTTAGGCAAAGTTAATACTCAAAATATGATATAATCATGACTATGATAGAGATTCACTACCCTCTAATGACTCTACCCAAACTCAAACTAAGAGACTTGAGAGGCTAAAGATAAAACAATAAAACATAAACTATCAAACTAAGTCTTCATGAGTTGGCTCTCTCTTTATCACTTGATGTTTGTTGTTGCTTGTTGAACTTGAACTTGATCAACGCATTTGTAGCTTGTTCAAAACCTTTTGGCATTTATCAAAACATTCTTCATGGATCTTACATATATATGATGTTTTATATACCTAAGCAGTGCCCCATAAGTATTATTTTTACTTCCGCGAACTCTGATTTCTATTTCAAAAGGATTCGGCAATAAGGTTATATTTTATATATTCAAACCCAACTCGAGAGACCAATGATATGTTTTAATAAGAACTACGAATAATGTTTTCTAGAATTACAGAAATGTTCTCTCGAAAACCTTTTCGAACTTAAGACATTATCAAGCCGAATTCATATGAGGGTTTATGATCAAGCAAGTACTAATTTAAAAAGGAAAAATTTTCTAGTCCTAATTTTGATAACAAGTATTCAACTATTTGGAAATTTTACTTATTTTCAAGATAGAAAAGAGAGCGTCACAAGCATTTAGTAAGTACTTATATGAAATTATAAAGTTAAGAATATTAAAATTCTTAAAACAAGTTCAACATTTAAAATGTCAAAATATATTAAAGTATAGAAAGTATGCTTTTCAAATAGTATAATTATTTTTAACATTTTAATTGAACTAATCACTTAGCCATATCAATAATCGATTAGTCTGTGCTATTTTTCTTTTTATTACTCTTATTATTATTTGGAATTAAAAATGAGGATGTTACACTTTCTAGTCAAAGAGGTACTTTAAGCTCTTATGGTTACTAAATACCCGGAACGTAGTGCCATAGAGATAGTGCCTCCAAATCTTTAGAGCGAAAACAACAGCTGCCAGCTCTAAATCATGGGTTGGATAGTTCATTTCATGAACTTTTAGCTGTCTTGAGGCGTAAGCGACTACCTTCCCATCTTGCATCAAAACACTCCCAAGTCCTTGTTTCGACGCGTCACAATACACTTCGAAATTCTTCTGTGTATCAGGTAGAATCAACACAGGGGATGATGTCAATCTTTCCTTCAGTTCTCAGAAACTCCTTTCACACTTCTCATCCCAGATAAATGGTTGATCTTTCCGAGTTAACTTCGTCATGGGTAACGCTATCTTCGAGAAACCTTCTATAAATCTTCTGTAATAGCCAGCCAAACCAAGAAAGCTTCTCACCTCCGTGACCGACTTCGGTTGTTCCCATTGCAAAACTGAGCTTACTTTCGCTGGGTCAACTGCTATCCCCTTGTTCGAGATCACATGCCCCAAAAACTTAACCTCCACCAGCCAGAACTCACACTTTGCAAGTTTGGCGTACAGCTGCTTCTCTTTCAGGATACTCAACACTATCCTCAAGTGTTCAGCATGCTCCTCCGGGTTCTTAGAGTAAATAAGGATATCGTCAATGAACACAACCATGAATGAATCTAAATAGGGTCTAAAGATTCGATTCATGTAGTCCATGAAAATAGCTGGTGCATTAGTCAATCCGAACGGCATCACAACATACTCACAATGCCCATATCGGGATCGAAATGCAGTCTTGGAGATATCCTCTTCTCTAATCCTGATCAAATGATACCCTGATCTCAGATCAATCTTGGAGAATACTGAAGCCCCACGAACTTGATCCATAAGGTCATCGATCCTTGGTAAAGGATACTTATTCTTGATGGTGACCTTATTCAACTGTCGGTAGTCGATGCACATTGTCATACTACCATCTTTCTTCTTGACGAATAGAACCGGAGCACCCCATGGTGATACACTTGGTCGGATCATCTGCTTCTGCAACAATTCTTCAATATGCTTCTTCATCTCAGCCATTTCCGGTGGTGCCATTCTATAAGGAGCGATAGAAATGGGACCAGCTCCCGGAACTAAGTCGATTCCAAATTCAATCTCTCTTTTCGGTGGCAAACCCGGTATCTCATCAGCGAATACCTCCGAAAAGTCTCTGACAACGGAGATCTCTTCAATCTTTCAGCCTTTCTCCTCTACTTCAGTGTTGAACAAGCACATATAGCCAGAGGGTTTTGGGTTTCTATAGATCACGACTTTTCTATCACAATCGATGATCACTTGGTTTCGACTTAACCAGTCCATCCCCAAGATCACATCCAGTTGCGATAAGGGTAAACAGATCAAATCTACCCTAGAGTTTTGTCCTAACACTTCTATACAACAGTTAAGACATGCACTAGAAACAACTACAGGAGCATTAGTAGGGGTTTCTACTTTCAGAGTGTATGGCAATTCAGACATAGGTAGACTCAAACGATCTACAGATTCATATGAAACAAATGAATGCGTTGCATCAGAATCAAACAAAACATTACAAAGCTGACCATTTAGCAAGTAATTACCTTGCACAAGATCAGAAGATCGGCTTGCCTCCACACCACTAAGTGTGAAAACCCTTCCTTGAACCACGGGCCTATCAGCTGCCCCTCTTGAATTGGCTTTGACCGGTTCCTTGCAGTCCTTCGCAAAGTGTCCCGGTTTCCCACAGTTGAAACAACCACTTGTTCCACAATAAAAACGGCCATAATGATGGCGCTTACACTTGTCACAAAATGGAGCCTCGCTCCGAAAGTTCCTTCCATCATTACCTCCAACCTTTCCTTTGCCTTTCCCTCGGCGATCATACGGACCCTTGCCTCGGTTGTTGAAACCCTTGCGCCTCTGAGGTCCATAATTCTGGCTATCTTTCCTCTCGGTTGCTTGCAATCCCTCAACTTTCTTGTCATCCTCATACATCCTACACATGTCCACAAGTGCAAGAAAGCTTTGAATCCATTGGTAGCTGAAAATAGACTTCAATTTGGGCCTCAAGCCTCCCTCAAACTTGATACACTTGCTCCTTTCATCGGGGTTGTTCTGATAGTATGGAGAGTACTTCACCAGTTCCTCGAACTTGGCCGCGTACTCACCCACGCTCATGTCTCCTTGTTTCAGCTGCAAGAGCTCCACCTCCTTCTTTCTCCTCAAGTCCTCAGGGAAGTATTTATTGAGAAACTTCTCCATAAATATACCCCAATTCACATCCCTTCCTTCATAGTGTAGGAGCTGAACCGTATGATTCCACCAGTTCTCAACTTCATCCTCTAGCATGTAAACTGCATATGCTACTTTCTGAGCTTCCGTGCAATCCAAAGTTCTCAAAATCTTGTCCATGGTGTGAATCCACTTATTGGCCTCCTCAGGTCTAAATCCTCCTTCGAATTTGGGTGGATTACAACTTCTAAAATCTGCCAGACTCTTCGCCTCGGTGTTACCCACATTGCACTGGTGAGGGGGATTAACCGGTTGAGGTGGTTGCTGAGATTGTTGTTGTTGCATGGACTCCAGCACCGCGGTAATTCTTTCTAACATTGCGTTGGTGTGATTTTGGTTTCTAGTCGCCATAATAGACCTGCGCTATGGACTTATGGTCACATATGTTGAACTAAGGAAACATTCATCACACCACCTATATTAAGGCTATAACCAAAACCTCAAACAAAACATTCAATTGTATCTAATGCTCAGAACAAGCAAGATACTAGCATTCAAAACAATAAATATACCCTATGGATACCTGCTTGCTGTTGATGTCTACCTTTATGGACTACTTCAACTACTACAGAATCTGACTTTTGCTCTGATACCACTCAGTGTGACACCCTTTATCAATTCCCAAGTAATTAATATACTTATTATACTATTACTCGGATAAAATATGGACTTGTAAGTATTTATTGAATGTAGAAATAAAATTTCTCTTTTAAAAGCTGGTGCAAAATCAAAACATGGAATTCTTGGAGAGGATAGTTCATATCATTTTAAACATTGTGTTGAATTCGGCATACTCTAAAACTTTTTCACAAATTAGATAGCATCAGTACTTTGAAATCGTATTCATATAATAGAAATTAAGCGATGCCATCCCTTCTTTCGTTTTGCGGAACTGATACCATACATTTCTATCGTAGCCGAATTCTTTTAATAAGTTAAATCAGAGTAAGCGGAAATAGTGGAACTATGCATAATTATAAGATAAACATAATATGCATATTTATATAAGTAAGTCATAAAGTACATAGTTCCATGGTCATATATCCAAGATCCATACACAAGTCCATCATAAAGATCTATACCAAAAGTAAAACCATAACCCTAGAGTTCTCAAAAGTATATCTACAAAATATACATCACAAAAATATGAAACTCTAGAGGTGGTCACATAGATCTGGCAGTAGTAGTAGTAGTAGTAGTAGTAGTCTCCAGATAGCAGAAGTAGTAAACATCATCAGTCATCATCAACAGCAGCAGCAGCAGCAGTATCTCCTCCACAGCATCCTCACACCGGATCCCCTGATCCTCATCATGTACCCTATGCACATACCTAGGGATCGTCATCCCTCCACTGGCTCCCGGTAGAGTGTACGACTGGCTCGCCTCCACTCTCGTCCTCCATTGGGTCCTCCTCGATCTCATCCAATGGAGTGGGCACCCTACCACTGGGTACCGTGTCAGGAGATGGTGAGACCCTAACTGGGCTCCTCGGATCAGATGGGGGAGTCTCCTCGCGGACGACTCTCGAAGAAAAAGGGTGTGAGCGGGTAGGTCGAAAACGGAAACTGTGATACGAGCGAGCTGGTCGTGTGGGAGGTGGTCCATGATGTGTAAAAAGGTGGTACGTGCATAGTGTATATGATGGGAATCCTAAACCTACGAGGACGAAACCGGATCAGCGGATTCGGGTGGTAGAAGGTAACCTCTACCTCTCCCTCGAATACCGCACGGTGGTCCTCGTAGATCCATGTGCCACTAGGAAGTGGCCGGATCTCGATGCAAGCGATGTAACGTGACATCACCTACAAGGGCATAGGGGTAAGTAATTCTATACACATAATCAATAGAGCATAAATATATGTACAATGTAAAGGTATGTACATGCAACAATAAACAACAATCACATTTAGCATTTAGCAGATATAGGATGCAAGTAAGATGCTCATACTTATTTCATTTATCAACCTTAGTTTAAATGAGTGGCATGATGTATGAACTTAGCTCTCAAGCCTATCTCCATCATTCTATGACACTCTCTAACGTCCATCCTTTACTTCGTCCAGCACTCAACAGTGCGTTGTACTCCTAGGTGTACAACATTCGTACATTCACCAAGAATGTACACGACAAGCTTGGAATTCATGCCACCCGAGCACATCCCGTCATCCAAACGGTATAACCATACTATCAGCATCTCACTATGCCGACCACGTCGTCAACCATAACGTGTAATCAAGCGAGCCGTCAATTGGCACTCCCAGAGGCCCTCCTCATGTTACCAAAACATGATAAACGATCTATCATCCTGACTCCAAAATGAATGCATTATCTTTCGCTTAAAGGAATTGATTGGCGTTTTTCTTTTTAATAATACCTGACGTGCCACCCGAGCAGCGTCTCGTCTTCCAAAAGAAATTACCATATCATCAATCAATTTCTTTTAAGTCTTAGATCACTTGGATTATAGTCATTTAAGTATTAACCAATGATTCAGAATTAAAAATGGTATTTTTAATATTCTGGGCAAAATAATCGAGTGTTCTTCAGAATACTTGAGTGGTTCATCAGTTTTGTCTAGATTACTCGAGTGATTAATGAGTACTCGAGTGTTCTTCATCAAATCCAGAATACTCGAGTGACTCATGCATTACTCGAGTGGTTTATCAGAACATGTTTCTGAGCATCAGTTGATACTCGAGTTCTGGGCCTGGTACTCGAGTGTTCTAACACAAGATACACTGTTTTATCAAAATTTTACTCGAGTATCAAGCCAAGTACTCGAGTCTTTTCTTGCAGAACAGACTGGAAACTTGGTTTTCACATACCATTTTCAATTCTAATCATTTCTAGTCCAATCCAATGATCAACAAAGTTCATATAACACATATTGAACATGCTCAAACACTCACAACACATCAATTAACAGATTTGACAGAGAATCAAGAGATTATGCATAAAACATACAATTTCACAACTTAACATATCAAATTGAAAAATGCTCAATAAACTTGTGAATTAAAGCTCAATACAGCTTGCATGCATCATATGAAACTTGCTCAAAACAACAATAGAGCATAAGTTGGTCTCCAAACCAAATTCCTTATTCAATCTAAGCCCTTAGAGCCTCTTGGTGGCTCTCTAATTAAAATCATGAAATTTAAACTCTATCTAGTGAATAGAAAGACTTCCCCTTACCTCACTGACGTGAATCAACAAGGGATTTTCAAAAGAAAGCACCACAGCACCAAAAACCTCTTCAAGCACCACATGCAGGACAGTTTGGAGTGGAGGTCCAAAATGGAATTGGTTGACATATGAAACAGTGATAGAAATTGGGGAAATTAGTATTTCTAAACTCTATAAAACCTCTACTAACTATAGAAATCAATTTGAGACTCAGAGAACTCGTGAGCTTACCAAAATCAAGGTTCCAAGTAAGCTCCAGAAAAAGGCTTGACAGAAACAGCTCCAACTTCCAAGCTTAAGTTCTTCCTCCACACTCA
Organism: Crotalaria pallida; assembly: GCA_037953625.1. Taxonomy (NCBI): domain Eukaryota; kingdom Viridiplantae; phylum Streptophyta; class Magnoliopsida; order Fabales; family Fabaceae; genus Crotalaria; species Crotalaria pallida. The sequence continues at coordinate 19,475,127 of CM075650.1, forward strand.
CTCTCAGCTCACGAATTTGGTGTCTATACAAATTTCAAGATGTGAGCTTTGTATTAGTGTATGGTTTGTTACTCGAATCAACACACAGAGGGAGAATCGAAGGATTGAACTCAGAAACCCTAGAACATGCAAACCTTCAACAAATTGGCCAAATGCCTCTCGATTCGGGTTTGATTGGCTTTTATAGACATTGGACGAGCTCATGCAAGTCGACACGATGATCATAGACGTGGTTGGAGGGTGATTTCGTGTCAACACAACGAAATCGTTGGTGGTGACTCACCAAACGCACTAACTCGTGCAACTCTGTCCAGAATACTCGAGTATTTTCAGAAATACTCGAGTGTTTTGACCAGTTTTTGAAAAATAATAATTTTATTTACTTTCCCTCCAAAATATTTCCTATAATTACCTCTAGGTCCCAACTCAGGGACTAATATGCAAAATGCTTATTTTATGCATAAATATACTTACAAAAATAAATTCATATATCCACTAATAACATAATCACAGTTTTTAATCAAAGATTAAAAATAGAAACAATTAATTATATTAAAATTTATAATTAACTTTCCATTAATCAAAGATTAAAATTTTGGGGTGTTACATATTTGATGATAACGAAAAACCTTGTATTGGTTTTCTTTTGGTGTTGTAAGTGTATTGTTATGCTGTCAAAATTTTTCTAAAAATATATGGATATGATGTTTAGAAAATGAAATTTTGTGATGTTATTTGTTAGATAAAATTTTATATTAATTTTATTTGGATATTGGCAATGTGTTATAATGTTGTCCAAGTTTGCTTTACGATGTATTAGTACTTAGAAAAATGTTTGATTAAGCTAAAAGTTTAGATTTCTTAAAGGTACTTTGAAAATATAGTTTGAAACTAATTTTTGTCCCTTTGAAATAATTTGTACAAAGTTTTTTGATGTTGTCCAAGGCTTATTTTAATGGTAACATGAGTTTAAAATGGCTTTTCTTAACTTAAAGCTTAAGGATTTTGAGGTGTTTATGTTAGGCAAAGATTGGAGCGAGTTTTATTAAGTTTAAAGTGATTTTCTTAAAATAATATAATGTTGTCCAAAATCTATTTTTATATTAGTAATTACTTAAAAGTGATTTCTTTTGTTTGAAACTTAGAAATTTTGGTTGTAGTTAATATATGGAACATTGGGATAATTTTTGGTGTTTGGAAAGTGATTTTCAAAAGTACATAATGATGTTGTCCAAGTTTTATTTTATGATAATATTAGTTTAGAAATGACTCTCATAGGTTTAAAACTTAAGAATTTTGTAGTGCTAAATGTAGTAAAAAGTTGAGTAAATTTTGTGAAGTTTAACTTGTTTTATTTGAAGTTTTATGATGTTGTCCAAAAAGTCCAGTCCCTAATTTTTTATGTAATGTGAATTATAATAATCACTTTTATAAGATTTTACTGTGTTTTGTAACCCTAATTTCGTCTTCCGAATAAATATGCTAGTGTAATTGTTTTATAAACAAATAATAATTTCATGTTTGATTTTTGGTTTGCATTATATTTATATATATATATATATATATTGTGAAAATATTATTATGTTGAGGTTTTTGCATAAAAATATTAAATTTTTGCAATTAAGTCCTTGGGGAGGACCTAAAAGCAATAATGGAAAGTCTTTTGGAGTTAAAATTAATTAAACAAAGTTTTTAGTGAAAACTGGCCAAAATACTCGAGTATTTGGCTGAATACTCAAGTATTATGGAGCAGACAGCCACAGTTAGTGCGCTACAGCTGTCCAGCCATGGGAGAGTCCGGAGATTGCCACGAAATCAACCTGAAACCTTGGTGTTGACACGCAAACAACCCCCAGCCACGCCATAGGACTCGTGGCGCCCTGCATGAACCTCCAAACTTCTTCAACAAGGGAGAAGAATTGATATATGGCCATCAAACCCAAGCCTTGAAGCACCAGAAACACAGTTAGGGTTCATAACTTCGTCCTCTCAAATCTCTCTCGTTTCAGAGTCATAATACACAAACCATACACCATTTTGAAGCTCACATCCACAGCTTTGAAAGGATTCATAATTCGTGAGCTAAGCTTGAGTGTGGTGAAAATGATGAGCTCTGCAAGTTGGAGCATCAAATCTGCCAAAAAACCAAAACTCTATCTGGATCCGCCAACTTCGTGCCTTCGATTCTATTTCATACTTGAGAGTTAGCTCATGAATGATATACCATTGGAAAGCTCTTTCGACGAACTTCGATTTGATACCAAATTTGTGTGGTGAAAGTTCCTGAGCGAAAAGTTATGGGCCTGCGATGTTAGGTGCTGAAATCTGCCAAAACCAGATTTCAGATTTAGAAAGCTGACTTTGAGCTTCGATTGTGGTAAGCTCAAGCTCCCTTTTGGTCTGAAACTTATTGGTTTTCAAAGTTCATGTTACAGAGAACATAATCTAACCAATTTCCCCAATTTTTATGCATGATTCGAATGTCAATAAATGTGGTTTTGAACCCATGCTGAAACTGTCATGCAAGTTCGGGTTGGAAGTGGTTAGAGCCTTTGGTTGCTGTTCTCTATGGAGTTTCTGTTCAAATACGACCCTATGGTATGGGGGAAGCTTAACGTTTGCTAGAATGAGAATGAAAATGCATTAGAAAGTAGGGAGAGTCATCCTGAGACTCTAAGGACATAGATTGAAATAGGAAAATGGCTTGGAGGCCCCTTTGTGCTTAAAATTCATTTTGAGCAAGTTTAGTATGTTGCATTTGTGCTGTACAAATACTGTTTTCATGCTATATGTGAGTAAATTTGATAATGCTATGTTGAGTTGCATAATATGTGGATTTTATGCATAAATGAAAGCATGATTTGATTTATTATGAATTGGTTAGAATTGAAAATTGTCTGTTAAAACCAAGTTGTAGTGCATCTACTATCAGAAATACTCGAGTATTTGGTAAAATACTCGAGTATTTTCTGATGCAAGTTTCCCAGATGATCATGAAATACTCTAGTATTTTGTGAAATACTCGAGTATTCTGGGCTGTAAAATACTTTAGTATTTTGTGAACAAGTATTCCGGGCGGTAAAATACTCTAGTATTTTGTGAAATACTCAAGTATTCTGGACTGTAAACTACTTGAGTATTTGGTGAAATACTCGAGTATTTTGGGCAGTTTGGTACACAATTTCATAAAATTGATGAACTACTCGAGTATTGAAGCAACCACTCGAGTCTTTTACTGTAATGATGAGAAAATACCATTTTTAATCTAATCACTCTTATTTAAACCTAATGACACTTAAAGGGAATGATGTGATACTTCGTTTGATAAATTTTGTCATCATGTTAAGCATGGAAGTTGAAATGCTTCATTGATATATTTATCGCATGTTGCACATAATGAGATTAATGGATAGTCTTAAATGGAGAATTTGTGTGCATTCATACCTGATGATAAGACGATAGGATATCATTTGTCATGTTCACGGAACATGAAGAGGGTATTCTGGGAATACCAAATGTACACGAACGTGGACGTACATTCGGATTGGAACGTACGATACCAAGCTTGATTATTAATGTTATTCGTTCTGGGAACGTGAAATTGTACTCTAGGAGTACCAAAAGTTGTGGGGCAAGCTTGATAACACATTTTGGGAATGTGGGCAACATTCAAAGAATGTTGTTGAGATTGATGAGAAGGCATTTTGAAAACGTGCACGTACAATCAGAATGGGACGTTTTGTTTATGCGCGAAACTTGTCGTTACATTGGTAAATTTATTGCATGTTGCACATATTGAGATTAAAGAATAACCTTAAATGGAATGTTGGTGTGCATTTATGCATCGTGATGTGGTGGTAGCATATCATTTGGTCATGTTCGAGGAACATAAGTAGGGTACTCTAGGAGTACCAATTTGGTTACGACTTGCCTGTAGTCACATTTTGGTAATGTGGCTAGCATTGGTTGCTGCGAACGTTGGATATTCGTCTTGGTGACGAAATGATTATTGTAGTCACATTTTGGTAATGTGGCCAGCATTGGTTGCTGCGAACGTTGAATATTCCTCTTGGTGACGAGATGTGCACATCGATATTGGTATTATGGACCACGTTCCAGGCATAGTCGTGTGGCTTGCTTGATGACACATTTTGGTAATGTGGGCAGAGTTGTGGAATGCTGCTGCGTCTTGGTGGCGCGATATGCACTTTGGTAGTGCTGCTGCGTCTTGGTGACGCGACGTACACTTTGGTAGTGACGTCATGGATTATGTTCCGAGCAAGTTCAGTATACGTTTTAAACACGTATATGGGTTGTTTGGTTGGAGGTCCATAAAGTGTTAGTTGGAGAATCTCAGGACTTGAGAAATAGTGTGTAAGCATTAGGACATATCATTTATGAGATTGATCATAAATTAAATTGGCTTGTTCATAAGTTGTACAGATCACTTGACTATTTGGTACATGTGTATACGCATTTCGTTCATGATGAATTACTTACTTGTGGATGTTAGAACTTTGTTCTCATTTAATTATGTGAATGAGTATAGCTTACCTCCCTGCCCTTATTAGGTGTTGGCCAGGTACCTAGATTTTCTAGAGATCAGTGATCATGGATGACCCTTAGGTTCATGAAGTTCATAGTCATCATGGGATAGAGACTCCTTGTACAACTCTTGAGGATTCGACCAGGTGGATGAACGGATAAAGGACCAGTGACCAGCTCTGGAACATCTCGATTTTTGATAAGGAATACACTATACATATCTTGAGAGATGTATCAGAGAAAGAACTCTGTTTTCATACATTAAGATAATGGTGGTACCCATAGAGTTTGTACACCTGATTTTATGAATCAATGACCTACCTCATGATTTATAAACTCTAAGAAAATATAAATGAACTATTTTTAATATATTACGCTGACTCTGATTTTATCATTTGAGTTCGGTATTAAGGAAGTATTGTTAAAGTCAATTTCCTGGGATAACCTTATAACTAAGCTATTTTCGAAAGCTATTTCGTGCTACAAAGGTTATCTCAAAATGATTTTAGGATGTTCATAAATTAATTACTCCTTCCACCGAATTCACTTTCAAATGTATGGTTTAAACTTGAGTACCACATTCAAGGAAAAATTTTCATACTCCGATTCTTTCCAACATAGTCAATAAGAATTGAAATTCTTTTGATTAAACGATGGACGTTACATGTTTTAAAGTTTTAAAAAGGTTTGGAAAATTTTGAGGAAGAGCCTTTGTGTTTTGGCTTTACTATGTTGGGCATGATGCCCATGTGTTCGAAAATGTTTTGTTCATGTATGTAGAATTAAATAACATAGTGGTATAGTGTTAACATGTCGTACTTGATTTGAGCATTAAAGATGACGTACGCGTGAGTGGAGCAGCAGACCAAGTTGATCGGATATGGTGGACGTTCTTAGCTAAGACACCGTGGCTTATAGGTTATATGTTAGGACGTTCTCGATCATCTCAAAGGTCGGAACTTAGTGGTCTAATTAGTCAGTAGTATGGTGGCAAATTGTAAGTGTATGATTGGCCACTCATATGAAAAGACTAAGAACACATAATACTAAATGATATTTGAATGCATGAGTCTCTATTATACCATGTTGATATTATGAACTGTATTGCATATATGCCAGTTGAGATAATTATGTCTGGTTATGAGAATTATTATTGTTTTTAAAGATGTTTGAATATATTGTTGGCCATGAAAACCCTGTTCAGGGATAACGTTTGAATTTCGGGAAAGTATTATTTTATAGAGTTTCAGAATTATAAAAGATACAAGAGAAATTCTATAAGTCCCCTGTTGGGTACAAGTCCTTACGTAGTAAGGCACAATTCATAAAACATTATTGTGATTTGAGATTTGTACCCATACAGAGAAGATGCCTTGGGCATACGAGATTAATGGAAAGTTTTCTTTGCTTGCACGATTCGAAGGACGTGCCGACGATGATGAGACCTATTTGGATTCCACCGTACGTGGATATGTTGTTGGACGATGAGAAAGCTTGTGAAAGCTTAACTAAGGTCGAATCCCATTAGAAGCGCGGCTCAGAATGGGTCGACCAAATATGTATAATAAACCTAAAAGACATTTTCCCTAACTCTGCGAGATGAGTGTGGATTAGTGGAGAGGAAGGTTACCTTGAGTAATATGCGGGTACTCAAGCGAGCGATAGTGATAAGGGAGGGTAAGGACGGTGAAACATCAAGAAGCCTTTAGCACTTTCCTAGGCGGGACGATTCTATATGTGATCAGGGCCTTAGGACCCAGTGGATTGTAGCGTGCACCGCATCGCGAACTAGAAAAGTGTTGACGCCCCCTTGATCAATTTTGGAACGGTGAGAGAGAACCTGAACGAGGGTAGCTGTCTGATGGTTTTTGGTCCCTATAATATCGTGGTACGATATTCCGATATATCGTGAAATATTACTATGATCATTGAGGCTGGCCACGTGTTGTGGTTACAACATTACAGATCTTATGTTGTTTTCTTGGCTTCTAGACCTGCGTGGATTAAGGTTCATTAGATCTCGTTCGCTTCCGATTTAGGTTTTGGGAGGACATTGGAGGAGATGTAGCCGTGTGTGCTAACCAACCTTTTCCTCGATGATTATATTTTCCCCATATCATCGAAGGACGCGATTCCATAAGACTTAATAAGAAAAGATTATTGCGAATATTGAAAATTTTTTAAGCTATGTGCTTGAGAATAATATGGATGATGTTGATGATAATGATAATTTTGTGATAACAATGATGACAATGGTGATGATAATGGTATGCATGATATGTGTTGTTTCATTTGTTTATGTCTTAATATATTGCCTATTGTAAGCCCGCATCGTCGATGTTAATTCGTTTGGATCGCTTACTCTCTCTGCTTTCCCCTTTTCCTATGGACTCTCGTGATGATGTGCACAGATGACAGAGTAAGCGGAATTCTTCATATCAATTGTCAAGTGAATGCTTATGGAGATGACGAACGAGAGATGGAACCAAGAAGAGCATATGGAGCAAGGACTAGCACGAAGGGCCCTAATCGTATAGGTTGTGTTGTGTAGCTTAGTTTATTGTTGGGCTCTTGCTACGCCACTAGGATTGTATTGCTCTACCATTATTTAAATCACCTTATTTTGTAATAAGTTTTGAGATCAGTTATTTTGATGGTATTTTCATAAGGACAAATGAAGTTTATAAAACAAGGAATGAATGAAAAGTCTTTTCTACAAAACAACCATTGTTTATTTTGTACGAAAAGTCTTTCGAAATGTGATGTTTGTAGCATTTTGGTTTGGAATTTGATCGATGTCGTGTGACATGACGAATTAATATTTAGTAATGTAAATGTTAAGGTTGAAATAATTTCGTGCTAATAAATTTTATATCCATGTCACAATTGTATATAAAAAAAATTACCCAGGTTTTTACTACATTTTCCTTGAAAGAGAGAATATTTTACAAGTTCCCAAATCGGGGTGTTACATTTAGAGTCTGAATTAACTTAAAGGATTCAGATTTGAACTTGACTTGAGGACTTATTCTCGAAGAGAATCTCTAGTAGATAAATGACTAAATTATCGAAGATTGTTAATAGATTATCAATTTATTATCACCAATTATAGAAGATCACTCCTTATCTCCTTGAAGATTAGATTACATGAAGATTATTTGTAACATCCCAAATTTAATTCCTATTATAATTGATGATGGGTCAAGCCTAAAGTGAAGGAAGTAATGATATGGAGTTGAAACTAGTGGTTTGAAGGCTTGATTTAGGATTAATAACATAGGATATTAGGAAATTAAAAATAAAAGATTTACAACTCTAAACACAAATTCCACCGTTGGATGTGAAGTAGGATATGTGGGGAAGCATGTGTCAAAATTTGAGGAAGATCCAACGGTTAACGAAGAAGTTATGGCCGTTCAAAGTCGGGGTGCTGAAAATACTGCAACTTAATCGATTAAGCTGCAGCTTAATCGATTAAGACCTGAAGGAGGGGGGAATTTAATCGAGTAATACTCGATTAAACGCTGTAGATGCAGAAAATAATAAAGTGCAGCACACGTTCTTTCTCTTCCAAATTCGAACCTCACTCTTTCTCTCCCCTAGGGTTCCATTCTCCATCATCAAATCCACCAAGAGCAAGTGGGATTTCTTCATTCCGTCAACAAATCTCTTCCTTATTCACTTCAAGTAAGTGTTTAATGCCATGGATTTCCTCTTTTCTTTCTCTAAATTCGTTTTCCCTTTCTCTCTCCTCCATCCATGGTGGTTTTTGATTTTTAAGTCATGGAAGCTCCACTTTTCTTGAGTTTTGGCATGACTCATTACATGAATGTTAATCTTTTCTTGCTATGGCTATTATATTAGGTTCCTCCCTCTTCCTTTGGACTCTAACTCAATTGGGGGCAAGGCTTTCAAGTGTAGAGCAAGCAAAATCACCTTATCTCCAAGTGTTTGAGGTAAGGGAGTGGATATAGTGAGCTTTGCCTTGTTCTAGGGAGTAGGTTCTAGTTAGTATATAATGCTTGTTAGGGTTATGTGTTAGGGGAGAAAATTAGATTATAAATCCCTAGGTTATTAAATATTAAATTCTAATTAATTAAATATACATGATGATTGGATGTTAAGACTAGTAAAAGGAAACCCAATAATATGGCAATGAATTATTTGATAAATGAAACTTGGATAAGGATTAAATTGAATTACATGAGGAATTGGGTAATGTGATAATGATGTTGACATCAATGAATTCTATGATTATTGATCTTAGTTGTAAAGTTGTGAATTAAATGATAATTAATTACTGTAGCAAATATATGTTTGTGTTGTGGAATAAATGGATATAGGAAGAAAATGGAATGAAAACGATTAAATGTGATGAAAGTGCATAATTGTATCTAATTGTTAAATGAGTAAAAATGTTAAGCAGTATCAATTGTGAACAAAGGATCATGACTTAGGAATTGAACTAATGAATATGGGAAACGGAAGTAAAATGATTATGTGCAAACCAAAGTAAAAGATGATATATGCAAAAATTAAAAGGAAGGGTGAATCTAAATGTTGGGCTATAAAAGAGAACACTATTTGGTATGTTTGTGATAACTGAGAAAGGAAATGAATAAGGAAATTACATGAATAATTATGTGTTGATTGTGGTTAAATGTGATATGAATGAATGGTTTATAAAGAGAATGATGTTTAAGTATAATCTGGGTGGTTGTATGAGGTACCTTCCGGCGTGGAGGTGAAGTAACCACCGGCCAAATTGTATGAGGTACCTTCCTGTGTGGAGGTGAAGTACGATGGTATGAGGTACCTTCCGGTGTGGAGGTGAAGTACCCATAGGCCAAATGTATGAGGTACCTTCCGGTGTGGAGGTGAAGTACGATGGTATGAGGTACCTTCCGGTGTGGAGGTGAAGTACCAGGCCAACTTGTATGAGGTACCTTCCGGTGTGGAGGTGAAGTACAACGATATGAGGTACCTTCCGGTGTGGAGGTGAAGTATCCCTAGGCCACATTGTATGAGGTACCTTCCGGTGTGGAGGTGAAGTACAATGGCGCAAAATGTATTTTTAAGAATAAGATGTTAAAATGTGTTGACCTCTGACCTGAGGGGCACGAAATGAATAAAATGTTAAAATGTGTTGACCTCTGACCTGAGGGACACCTAATTTAAATAAGGAAATGTATGAGGTACCTTCCAGTGTGGAGGTGAAGTACAATGGTGTGTGATGCATCTTAAAGAATGAAATGGAAAGAAAAAGGAAAGGGGTGTTGAAATGAAGAATTAAAATGGATATTGAAATGAAATAAGTATGTGAAATGAGTAAATTAATAAGGGAAATGAATGTTGAAATGAATAGTGAAATTGGGCGTTGAAATGAATAATGAATATGGAAATGTTGAAATGAGTATGGTGTGCAATATGTGAATATATGCTTATTTGCTAATTGTGTTTGACCTAGCGGGTTGTTATGTCTAGTTAGAAACTGCTTTCTATTTCATGTGCAATGCTCACTCCCTTACTATACATTACAGGTACAGAGATTGAGCTGGCACAGCCCCCGGCCGAGCAGGAGTACTTTCCCTTACAGGGAGAGTAGGGTTATTATGGGATTTGTAGGATATTGTGAACTTAAGTCTCCTACACTATTTTGAAGTAGAATTTGTTATTCATATTTTTAGTGAGGCTTAGGATGTTTTATTTTGCTAAAGTTATAACTTTTGGTTTTAACCCTCAAACTTAGTATTTTTCCGCTATTACTCTGATTAATTATGCACGTTGATATATTTGGAGCCCATGGGGCCTTGTTATGATTTAGAAATATAATCTGTAGCCCTGCTGGCTATTAGTTGTTTATTTGGAATTGCTTATCACAGGTTAAATTTTGGAAAGTCCGGAAAACAGACAAAACTCCGTCCGTTTGACGGGTGATTTTAATATAATAAAAATGAATTTTTAAGTCCGTTTTTTTTATAAGGGGTTTTAAGGGTAAAAATCTTAGGTGTTACATTATTCGCTAAGATAGAAGATTTATCAAGGAATACAATAGACCAAGTTGCCCATCTTAATTCTATTAATACCAACCTCACGCAAGGGGGTGAACACAACATCAACTCACAACTGATACACTAAGCAGAAAGTATACTCAAACACTCCCTAGAGAGAGATATTCAACAGGGAGAGAACCAAACTCTTGTTGCCCTCACGATGGTAGTTGCATCCAGCCTCACCATGAAGATTCAACAACATCATGAAGGTCATTTCCAGTATTGAGAGTCTTAACCTCAGATCCTAAACGGTGTGCCCAGTTCATTCAGACCGAAGATACTAGATCGAAACGACCTTCCCAAGAGTAGGGGGTTTATAGTCAACTAGTCTTATGAACAACTCGAAGCCGAGTCTTGATCTCCATAACACTATTCCAATAATTACTTAGAACCAAGAGGCCACTCTTGTCAGACTAAACATCCTTAATAAGGACCCGTGTTCTAACTAGATAGAACACTTCTTATAATCAACATCAGTTTTGGATCAATGAATTCATCCAATAGGTTCTTGCGAATGACTAAGATTATTGTTGAAGTGTCCCTTCAAAATTTAACTAAACAAAGTTTTAAAATTAATAAATTTCCAGTGATTGATACTTTGTTATATTGTTTTAGGAGTTCGGAATGGCACCAAATTATTATTTCTTTTTAGTGTATTTCTATCATGCAATCCAAAATTGGATGCTTGCTATGCAACCTTTTTTTAAACCAATAAGAAGTTGCCACCTATGCCATGTTATTATTTGAAGTAGTTAAAATTAGTTTTTTGCAATTTAGTCCAACATAAAAAGTAAATTAAAAATTTAGTCCTTTGTACCTATAGACAGATTATAACTTTTAATTTTAAAAAAATTAAAGTTGTTTGTAAAATTTGCCTATAGGTACAAAGGACTGAATTTTTAATTTACTTTTTATGTTGGACTAAATTGCAAAAAACTAATTTTAACTACTTCAAATAATGACATGGCATAGGTGGCAACTTCTTATTGGTTTAAGAAAAGGTTGCATAGCAACCATCCAATTTTGGATTGCATGTTAGTAATGCCCTTCTTTTTATTGTGCTTGAAAACTTTTTTTTGGTAGAAGAAAAATCTATTACCACAAAGCAAAATTCAAGTACAAAACTAAGGTCATACTAACCCCTTCACCACCTTCTAGGAAGGGTGCAAACGGATTAATACACCAAAAAGAAAACTACCATTACAATTCCAAAGAAATCCTATGAATTAAAGAAACATTTTTTAAGACTCTTAAATCACTGTATGCAAAACTTATTCTTCTAGCAATCTCCTTTCTGATTCTGGAGAAAACAAGGTCCTGATGATGAGCCTTGTTGTTAAACAATCTTGAATTTCTTTCAGCCCATGTATGATAAATGCAAGCCGCATAGAGAGCATGAATACATTTAGTTCTAATTTTATCATGAAAAGCTCTGCCAATCCACCTAGTCCAGTTACTATACTTATACTGATATGAATCAAGCCCAAGCCAAGTACAACAATAGTCAAGAAGCACCCTACTCCATCTGCAGCTGAAAAAGAGATGATCCCTTGTCTCATTGACCTCCATACACAAGCAGCAGTGATTTGGTTGAATCAGAAAAGTCAACCTATCCATGGTGCTTAATCTATCATGTACAGCTAACCAGTAAATAAAGCAGTGCTTCTTTACATTCAGGGAATTCCATATGCTCCTATGAAGAGGAAAGTTGGGAGACTGACCCTTAAGGAAATCATAACCACTTTTAACAGTGTAGGAACCATCTGATGTACCAAGCCATACATCATTCTGAAAACCATTCCTTAGTTTATCCCTTGTTTTGACAATCTGCTTCCAATGCCAACCACAGCTACCTGAAACAGAGATAGTCCATAAATCCTGTCCCTTTAAGTAAATAGAGTCAATCCATTTTACCCAAAGAGTGTCCTTTTTTGCTGCAATATCCCACACCTGCTTCCCAACTGCTGCAATATTCCAGAGCTGACAGTTAGTGATGTTCAGGCCTCCAGCTTTCCTCTTGTTGCAGATAGTATGCCAAGCAATATTTTCTTGATAATGAGCATTATCAGTACCTGTCCATAAGAAGGTTCTACACTTCTGTTCAATCCCATTAATAACTGCTTTAGGAATCATAAACACCTGAGCCCAATAAGTGTGAAGACTCAGAAGAACAGAGTTTATTAAACATAATCTCCCTTGGTATGATAAGTTCCTAGATTTCCAGCTTTGGATTCTCTTGGAAACCTTATCAACCAACATTTGGCAAGAGCTCACAGACCATTTCCATGCAGAGATTGGGAGTCCTAAATATCTGAAAGGAAACTGGCCTACCTGAAAACCAGTTAATTGCAAGATCTCCTGAGTGCAAGTGTCTGTCATTCCTGCTAAATAGATGTGAGACTTTTATGGATTGGCTTGCTGACCAGAGCAGGAAGAAAACTGTTGCAGAGCATTCATGATGCATCTAACACTGGCAGGGTTTCCTTTGCAAAAGATCATAAGATCATCTGCAAAGGCCAAGTTGACCAGTTTTAAATCCTTACAAAAAGGATGGAATCTGAAGTTGGCATGATGAGTGGCAGATTGCAAATTTCTGGTTAACACCTCCATTGCTAAGACAAAAATCAGAGGGGACATAGGGTCCCCCTGTCTCAACCTCTAGAAGCAACAAACCTCTCTGATTTCTGGCCATTCAGTATTATTCTGTAAGAAACTGATGTAATACATTCCATGATCCATAGCCTGAATTGATGAGGGAATTTGAAAGCAAGCAGGACATCATTAATAAAACTCCAATCAAGAGTGTCATAAGCTTTCTTCAAATCAATTTTAAGTGTGCACCTAGGAGAGATTCTCCTTCTGCCATATAATCTGAGAAGCTCCTGGGTAATCAAAACATTATGGACAATACTCCTTCCTTGAATAAATGTTGTTTGGTTCTGATGCACAACAGTAGGCAACACAGCATTCAGTCTTCCACAAATAAGATTAGAAATACACTTGTAAATAGTGTTTGTGCAGGCAATAGGTCTGAAGTCCTTCAAGTGGTTTGGGCAGTCTACCTTAGGCACCATCACAAGCTTAGTTTCATTAACCCTTTTAAGCAGATGGCCTGAGTTAAAAAATTCCCTCACAGCTGCACACACATCATAGCCAATAGTAGACCAGGCAGCCTTTATCAGGATGTATAGAAAAAATAGCTTCCCTAATCTCCCCATCAGAAAATGGTTTAATTAGAGATAACTGCTATTCCACAGATAAAACTTTGCCCTCATCCATAATGTTCCTGTTCCACTGTGAATTAGTCTGTCCAGCTGCATACAGTTGCTTATAATAGTTCACAAAAGCTTCACTGATATCTTCCTGATCAGTAATCACCTGCCCATTATCCTGCTGAATCCTCAAAACCCTATTCTTATAACACCTCTGCTTAATTGAGTTGTGGAATAACCTGGTATTGTGGTCACCATCTCTGAGCCAATACAGCTTTGACTTCTGTCTCAGGAAAGATAGAGCAGCATGATACACATCATTATAATCCTTCAACACCTGCTTTTCTAATTCCTGTAACAACCTGCAAGATGGATTATGTTGGAGCTGATCTTGAATATCAAGGAGCCTGGTCTTTAGCTCAACCTCTCTATCATCAATCCTACTGAAATGGTTTTTGTTTAGAACACCCAAAGGCACTCTAAGCTGATCAAGTTTCATGCAAAGTCTAAACATAGCATACCCTTCAACCTTAGTGTTCCAATTATCAATAATAATTTGTGCAAAATCAGGGTGAGTTACCCACATATTAAAGAAATGAAAACCAGACCCTACAGCAGTTGTTGTACAACCCACATTCCAATCAATAAGGATTGGTGAATGATCTGAGACACCAGGCAGCATGAAATCAGCTTCCACATTAGGCCATATGTTGCACCAAGCTGAATTCACCGTAGCTCTATCCAATTTACTATAAATCCTGTCATCTCCCACTTGCTGATTACACCAGGTATAATAACATCCCCTACACCTCATATCTGCTAGTTGACAATCAGTAATACAGTCTGCAAAGTCTTGAACTGCTGAAAAATCAACATTATTACCACCCAATTTTTCCTGAGGGTTCATAATAATGTTGAAATCTCCACTGACCAGCCAAGGGATAGAGATGATATCATGCAAATTCCTCAAAGCATGCCACAATTCCTTCCTCTCAGAGCTATCATTAGAGGCATAGACATAAGTGCTAAAGAAAGTAGTCCCATCAGTTTTAATAGTAATTAAGCAATGAACAAACTGACTAGAACTAGCAACAATACTCACATCAAACATGTCTGTTTTCCACAGAATCAGAATTCTACCAATGGGGCAATGATCTAAATTTATAAAGTGTCCCCATCCAGGGGCCATAGAATTAACTAAAGAAAGCACAACATTATTCCTAAGTTTATTTTCCAACACAGCAAACATACCTACCTTATTCTTCCTATACAAACTAGCAACCTCCTGTTGCTTCTGGGGGTTATTTAGCCCCCTTATGTTCCATATAGCAATCTTATCCATCAGTTAATTGCTTTGAGGTCTCACCTCTAAGCAATGCCTTTTTCTGGGCCCTTGTAGTCACTGGAATCCATTCACCTTCCCCTGCTTGCATCTTATCTGAAATTCCCTGGACAGGATCAAATTTAGCTTGTTGTATTGAAGCACTTGGCATTACCCCCTTATCCTTATCAGTCTTCATTGCAGCCTCAATGACAGCATTTGCTTCCTTCTCAGCATCAGCAACATTCTCTGAAGGAATAGTCTCTTTTACAATAGCCTCTTTAACCTTCAAAGCATCAACTACATCATTTATCTCTTTTTGGGTAGGTTTGTTCTTAACTACCCATTGTTGTTTCATGCCTTTTCTGCACATCTTGGAATCATGCCCATAAATCGAACACTTTGCACATAGAATAGGCTTCCACTCATACACCACCTTCTGAGTGACAACAGTACCCTTCTCATCCTCAAAATACACCACATTAGGTAGTATTTTAGGATTCACCTCCACCAAGACACGTGCATAATTGATACGGTTCCTATCCTTGGTAACCTCATCCACCATAATAGGGGTTCCAATGAGACTTGTAATTTTCCCTAGAGAAGAAGATCCTCAAAATTTCAGACTTAGATCAGGTAATTGGATCCAAACTGAAATTCTATCAAGGAAATTCCTGGTTATAGGCTTGCCTGTCCATGGGGTCATGATCAAAGGCTTTTTGTCAAAATGGAAAATACCAATGTCCAGCACCTTATTCCTGCCTTCCAAGTCATTAAACCTCACAATAAAAGTCCCATCAGCGTTCATCAATACTTTATCCACTCCAAACTGGCCCCAGACTTTCTTAATGTATCCATTTATTATGGGAAAAGGTGGTTTCGAACCCAATACATAACACACTAATGAGTTCTGCCAGTAAGCAACCTCTTTCTCAATATCAGCATCTTCGATCTTGCCAATAGTCACTCCATCCTTCAACTCTGGTTGAAAAAATTGGAGTTTTTCCCCAGCATTTCTTAATTTAGTAATATCAAAATTTTCC
The DNA here is from genome assembly GCA_037953625.1 of Crotalaria pallida. Lineage (NCBI taxonomy): Eukaryota > Viridiplantae > Streptophyta > Magnoliopsida > Fabales > Fabaceae > Crotalaria > Crotalaria pallida. The sequence continues at coordinate 19,491,301 of CM075650.1, forward strand.
CAGATGTTGACTGGTTTCTTACTTTCAGTAGCAGGTGTTTTAGAAATAGGGGTTTCCAATACCTTTTCTGCGCTTTCAGGACTAGAAGCATCATGGTTCACTCCATTCTCCTCTTGACTCTGTAAATCAGCCCTTTCTTTGATCTTTGAACGTAACACATCAATCTTTTCCATCCATGTTTTGGCTTGCTTAGGTGACAAGTTATCGATTTCAGCCAAATCCTCTGCATCCAAAAGCATCGCATCATCCATGGTCTTCTCAACAGCAATCTCCTTGTTCTTAGTTGTTGACGTGGGGGTTTTAGGAGGCCTTCCCCTCCTCTTAGTCATGACGACCGGCGGCGGCCGCAGCCTTGATGGTTACAGCTGTGAGAGAGAAGAGAGAAAAGTCAACTCGGTCAAACCCTTACAAAAAGCCTTGATGGTTAATGCTTGAAAACTTAGTCAGTGATAAATATGGATATCACTGTCATTATTGAAGATGGATGGGTGAAAATGGGTTTTACAATGAAAGACATAGTTGATGTATAAGGGTGGTTGATGAAAAAGGGATTGTTGTCGTGGAGGGCACCAAAGGAGGCATTTTGCATTTTGGATAAAGAGAAAGAGAAATGGAAAAAGTAGACATTTTGTAAACCTCTAACTCCCTTTCGTTGACTGGCATAGTGAACAAATAATGATGCTAAACAAAGACGTGTTTATCTTGACCATGACTTAGTGCATTACACAGTTAGAATAAAATCATTCCTTATAAAGTGAACCAAAAAAGAGAAAGAGAAATTCATTACAAAAATTCAATAAACCTTAGATTAACAAACAAAAAATAATAATATAAAGAGTTCTACAATTTTTAATGTTGGATAGATCCTTTTTTTTCAATTGATATGTTTAACATTTTTCAGCACATTGTAGCACTAATACTGGAATAATCCCATTGCAAAACTCGGTTGACACCAACATATCTCCTACAATTCCCAATTGCTCTGTATTGTCCATGAAATTTGACATTTCTTCATCTGTCAAATCCCCCAAGTTATGTCGCTTCCCTACCATCACAAGGTCATAGTCCTTCTCTATAATTCCCCGAATCAATTCCAACAACTGTATGCAATCTTCTACCACGAACTCATGGAAAACCACATTATCATTATTATATTTCTTTCCCTTAAATTCATCTACTAAACTTTCATCCATCATTCTCTCCAACTCTTTCTCTTCCTTGTTTTCCTTCAACATTAGATCTTTATCGATTTGTGAAGTATTACTGTTATTCATGACAAATCTCAACAAGGTTACCCTCATATTCATACGCTCCAACATCCGGATACCCAATGATAGTGCCTCTCTATCATCTATTCCACCAATGAAGAAGATTCCCACATGAAAATATAACTTGGAGATGCTCAAACCCAATCTCAAGTACCTGTCTACAAGTACCCCCACTGTGCATCGTGCACTAGCTAGAAAGTTAATATTTAGTTCACGAATGAAAGCGTGAGTGTGGTTACCTAGACTTTGATCATTTTCATGAAAAGGTATGATAAGAAAAGGCACAGAGTTGTCTTCGGCTAAGTTACAAACAGCCTTATGCATGCTATTGTAAGGTGCTACATTAATATATGAAAGAATAGTGACAGGACCACTAGAGTTGTTGGAGTAGTTCTCAAAGGCACGGCAGATGGCATTCGTGTTAGGGTAGTTAATAGATAATGATTTTTTGTTTTTCTTGTTCATAGGAAGAAGAATAGGTGTGAATTGTCCAGAAAGTTCAATAAGATGGATTACATGGACACATATGGGGCTTTCTATCCTTGGGTGTAATGCATCTAGTAACGCTATCATGCTATGCACGTTTCCATCATTGTGCACACAAGAAATAATGTTAAACTCTAAGTTTTCAGGAGTGTTGTGTAGTGTTCTCACTCTCCCTTTAACTATGGTTGGAGATTTCAAAACACGAGAATGGTGCTTGTATAAGACATTGATGAAGAGTGCACAAATTGAGGTCGCCAACACCACATAAAGTACCAATTGACTAAATATTGGGTCTTTTATAGCCTACAAAGAGAAATGTAATAATAACAAATAATTTGTCACATAATTAATTCCTAGTTACACATAATCATAATATTATTTGAAATATGCAAGATTGTGGAATTATTAGAAAAGTTATCGATTAAATGACTTTTACACATATTAATTAAATAGAAGTTTGAATGGAATTTAAAAAATGATTTGTATGTTAAAAGTAATATGATTATAAATGGTAAATATAAAACATTTACACTTATGATTAATTCTTAAATTAAAAATGTTTCGATATTATCTCTTAAGCACTTAAATCATTATTTGACTTGTCTAAATAAGACTTTAGAATACATATTTTTAAGTACAGTACTTACAAGGTTAGATGTATGTGTTAAATTATATTCTTAAGGTATATGCTATACAAAATGTAACTACATATTGATCTCCATATATACAACCTATCACATGCACACAAAAGATTGAGGATAAATAAGAGAAGAGATAATTACCCTACTTTTCTTGAGTGCAGAGAAAAATAACAATTCACTCATGCCTTTTATGCTGAATATTAGCCCGAGAGCCATGCCATGATTGGGACTAATATTATATGTTGGAGCAAGCAACACACAAGCAATCACCTTTACCAAAATTCCCACCATTAGAATACATTGAAATACTATAGACAACTTCCAATTATGAATTTTTGTTAAATCTGTGTTTAAGCCAAAATATGCAAAGAAGAAAGGCATAAGAAATTCAGATATAATAGTTTCACTCTTATCTAAAATTGTTGATGCCAAAGGTGGTCCATTTGGTATAACCAAACCATAAATGGTAGGTCCAAAAATGAATGTTAACCCGAGAGCTTGAGCAAGACCTGCACTGAGTAGTGCACCGAGAAGTATCATTACAACGTAAATTTCATTTAGTTGTTGTCCCACTGGTATTCTTCGAGTAATCATCTTCATTGTTGGCCTTATAATAAAAATACCACATAATACGCCACCAAAAATTTTGATAAGGAATAGACCCGAATTTCCATTATTCTTGCTGAAATCATGTTGAAAAGATATCGCTGTCCATTGCATTATTTCGGCGACCATAATTGATGACAACGAAATTTGCCCTAATTCCGTGGTTACAAGGTTGAGTTCTTGCAAGACTTGAGAAATAACGGGAACGCTACTTAAAGTAATAATATGGGGGAAGACAAATATTGATTTTGTGGTATCTAAATCACCGATGGGCTTATAAATATCTAAGACGGTTGTCATAACTAAATAAGCTGATAAGAAGGGTATTACTCCAAATATCCAACAACGTTTAACTCCTCGTAGGGTTGCGAGTATATCCATTTTCAATGTTACGGAGAAGATAAAATACACAATACCTAGTCTACCTATTGCAAGTATGACCGAAAGTTGCATTGTCGGATAAAAAATCTCCAAGAACCTTTTGTTTTTCCCTAAAAATGATGGCCCCAAGAGAATACCAGCCTGCAAATTTCATCACCAATTAATTTCATTACAAACATCTTGAATATAAGTAAGATAAATTATATTTTCATGTTAGAAAATAGAGCAATTAATTTACTATTTACGTGTTGGATAATAAGCATAGTAGAAAGTGTAAAGAAATGTTTTTTTCCTATCAACAAGAAGTGTATAGAAATGTGTATTCTTTAAAATTTTATTGTCTAAAGTACATGTGATGTACAAATTATGTAATAAAATATTATTAGTCTTATGGAATATGTACGTCATTATCTTGTCTCATTCTTCTTACATAATAACACAAAAGAAAACAAAACAAAATATAATTTTAACGAAATATCTCACCCATTTTTTCCAATCAATAAATTTCATTTTACTATTTTTTTTAATCACTCCACTTTCTAAAACTAAATCTAAATTTATCATATGTCATAAATATTTCCAAATAAAAATTTGTTTTGATACATAAATGTAGAGGGAGTGATTAAATGTTGTGGAGAAAAAAATGACTTTTTCATATACAAGTAAAGTGTAAACTAGGGTAATAGAAATAATAATTAGAAAATAGTAAGACACTGATTAATTTTGGCACTTACATTAAGATAGAGCTAGGCTTTTATTATAATACTTGAGAAATTATGCATGATAATGATTCAAGTATTAATAGGAAGCTCTAGTCTTGTTCTAAGTTGAGAAGATGAGTTTAATGGCATTCAGAAGGAAAAAGAAAATCCACCTGTGATATATTTCTATACTTTGAAGATGGAGACCACAAGGTTTTGACAACAAATTACCAATGTTTTCTACTATGCTCACAAAATTCATCCAATAATGGAGCCATTTCAATGTCAAGAGAAATGAAAACTATTGATGATTGATATTGTGAAACCAAACATATAATTAAACTAGTTTTTAGTCCGTGCATTGCATGGGTATGTACGTTTTGTTTTGTTTTGTTTTGGATTTTTTGCAACTTTGTTAATGTGAGATTACGATTTATTTTTTCGCGGGTATAATAAATTACGAAAGTTTTTATAATATATCAAATATCAAACAAACTAAATTAATCAATGTGATTTGATAAATTCAAATATCAAGTTCACATTTTCAATATAATCAACTAAATTAATAAATTTTCTTAATCGACATGAAATCTTTCAAAGTAGTCCTATATATATATATATGGACGGAGGGAGTATTTTGTTAATTACTCCTTTAGTTTCTATATATGTAAAACCCATTTTCTAATTGGAAATTAGATTAATTTAGTTAATGGATTGCAAATATAATTTTTTGATTTGTATTTAAAAAAGTAGGCTTATTAATAAGAGTGTTTGTGGGAAGAAGTATAATAATTATTGAAAATTGTTGTACAATCTTATTAAAAGTGGCAAAATTAAATTAGCACAATGATAAAATTAAATTATCACAATTGGTGCGATGAGTATTTGTAATTGTAGTTATTATTAAATAAAATAAGGCGTTGGTTTAAGTTTTATGTTATAATAATACGGGTAATATTAATAATCAATTCTAAAAGACGCTGCCCCTACTCGACACTATGGGTGTTCAGATCTAAATCGGTCCTATTAAAAATTGAAAATCGGTCCAAAAAAAACTAAAACCGAAAAATACTGTATTTATTGGATTTTTCTTGGTCTGTTTTTCTAAAAATCGATCGTTTTGGTTTTGGTTTTCGGTTTGTGTTGTGAAAACCAAACCGATCCAAACGAAATCAGTTCTTCTATGCAACACACAAAATGCAGCGTTCAATACACAAAATGCAGGGTTTTCTTTTTGTACCTAAAAACTCTCATCCATTTAATTTCAGTAGATAGCAGTCACCCTCTCTCTCCATGCTTCTCCAAGCTTCGTTCCATCCTCTCTCTCTCTCTCCAAGCTTCGATCGCTCCTCTCTTTCCAAACTTCGATCGCCCCTCTATCTCAAAGCTTCGGTCCTTCGCCTCTCTTTTACAGCTTCAATCCTCGCTCTCTCTCAACACCCAAACCCTCATCCCCACCGATTTCTCTCTCAACAGTTTCGCTCTCCACCGTTGCTGGCTCGTTGCAATGGAGGTAAGTGTTACTATTTTCAAGTGTTCCTATTTTCGGTTTACACTTTGTGCTTCCATATTTTAAATTGTTATTATTTTCTCAATGCAAACTATTAATTCAAACTAAGAGCCATGTCAATGTCAAGAGAAATGAAAACTATCGATGATTGATATTGTGAAACCAAACATATAATTAAATGATTGTATCTTGTAAGCACCAAAGGACCAAAGATATTTGATAAGGCTTCTAAAGACAAAAGAAGAAGGCCCGCAATATAGGATTGACATCATATTTATTTGGATAAAAAGTAGTCAAAATAAGAATATATCATATCATCTTGATGGTCATGAAAAACATGAATCCAAATGCAATGAATATGAAGAAGTTTGTTAGGAAAGAACTATAATCTGAGTATGTGAACCATAAAACCTTGTTATTGATATTTAAAAAAGTAGTCTAGATAATGAGTATTTTAAAAGCACTTGTTAAAGAATAAAATAAATAAATAAAAAGAATACATTGAACATAACAACTTTCAAGGTTTTAAATTTATTTAAATTCAGTATTTTTCAACACAAGGTTTCTATCACGGATTCCTTACCAATTGCTTTTATAGAAAATTTTAAGTTGATTGTGTATATTTTATTTAAGTGATAAAGCAATTAGTATTATGTTAGAAAAATAATGAATTATAAGTCCATAAGTTTAGCGAACAAGGAACTCCAATTCTTTACCAATTATGATAATGGAATAGTAACCATTTTGTCTAAAAAAATGTCCATGCCAACAAATAACTTAAATTCTTTTAGATTATATTAGTTATGCACCAAATAGTTTAACAAACTTTTAAATCTTTCACGTTAATTAAATAGTATAATTTTTAATTTTTCCTTACAAAATGTAATGTAATGAAATTTATATGTAAATATTATGATGATAATAATTGAATAAAGAATAAAGCTAGGACTTTAATTTAGTAAATTTACCGTAAGACTGCAGATGAATTTGGGTGTTTTTAGAGGCCTTAGAACGTGGAATACCACCCGAGAGGCTACTAATATAGCAATGAGTTGGCACAATGTGACAGGAAGCAAAAACTGAAATGGATTATCCCCTACAAACACACCTAAAGAACCCACACCTCTATCCTTCCTGAAACAAACATGCAAAGGATCTTTTGAGTCATTAAATGTGGATTTCTTCTCCATTATGTGTTTATGTTTGCATACCCAATGGATTGGCTAAGAAATAAGTGAACATAAGGTTTCTCTCATGTTCTTGTACATGCGGTAAACACACAGTTAGGAGAGAAAAATGAAGTAGAGAGGTAAAGAAACACACACACATACATATATATATATATAGGAATTTCTCAAAATCTTTAAGTTGGTACATAAGGCAGTTACAAACTTCAAATTACATTCTGGATTCCAATGTCATTAACAAAGAATGAGTTGTGTATGTGAGAGTATTTATTACAACTTATAACAACAAGGTTAAAAAGTATTTTTAGTAATTTGTAATTTTTTTCGCAACGAATGAGTTGAATTTTCTAACCATTACGGCACTACAATCTAGGATTACCACTTTGAACATGTTCAGGGGCATTTTTTCACCCAACCCATTATCAAACTAGTAAGTTGTGTCTATAAATTTTTCCCCATCTTTTAATTAATCCATTTTTCTCGTGTAAAAGCTTGTTTAGTTAGGTTATGTTAACATTCATTATTACTTATCTCAATTCAAACCCTAGTAAGTGTACATTCATTCCCCTCCCTTAAAAAAAAGAATATTTTCTTGAAAGAAAATCCATTTTTTTATAATAATATTAAAATTAAAAAAGTTGAAATAATTTAACTTCTTCTAAAAGTGATAATTAACAAATCAATTTAACTAATAGAAATCAATGTCGCACAAACTAACATATCAATTAAACAAATCATTTTTATATGTGATTAGGGTCCATTATATGATATTTTTCATAGATTTTTATTCTTCTTTTAACCTAGTTTCTGGTGTGTTTCATAAGTGTTTTGCAGCTTTTAATTAGTTTTCTTTTATTTTAGTTTGTGAATAAATACATCACTAATAACCTTTTTTATCCACGATTGCAGGTGTTTAGAGGCCAAAATATGAACGTCAAGGTTAAAGAGGCATCAAAAGTCGATTTGGTCCTAAAAAATGGTGCAGAAAGGGCAAAACGGGCCATTTTGGTCCAATTTGGGCGCCCAGGCGTGAGGGGTCCAACTGCTGAAGATTGGGGTGAAAAAATCAAGAATTACAGAAAGTTGTTGCGCCTGGGTGTAACGTCCCACCTTTCTAACCTTTAATTTACTTATAAATAAATTAGAGAATAATTTTTCGCAAACGATTTTCAAAACTTTAACAATTCAAATGCGGAAGCAAACTTTTATATAACATAAGATATGGAACCGAACATAGAAGTTTTACAACACATAACATAACACAATAGTTCAAACTAATATATTTCTAGGGAAATAGAGTAAATAGACTCTGAGCTACTTAAGACACTACTCGAACCCAGAGCATGGTTTTCAAAACTCCATCATTGGAAAGGGAATTCCACATCCCTTGCCAGCACTACTCTTCCCCTTGGAAGACAAGACCTTCATTACCTACAAGCGCAACAAGGGAGTAAGTCATAGCTAATCACGTTAAAACGAATGATAATAATAGTCGCTAAAAACAACAGACACAAGTAATAACAATTTACAAATTCATGTACATATGTCAAACCCTTTTTATTCAAACAATTAATCTTGTTATTAACAGCATGATGCATGCTGATCTCAATAATATCCCGGGGCATCACAACTTGGAGGAAAGTGGGTCATCATGAGCTTCCTCCGCTCGACCCTTCACGATAGACAGCGTGTACGACAAACAGCGTAAAAAGTCTGAACAAGCTGGAGCAATCAATGCATGAATGCAACCATAATTCATTACCAATCCTCATTATCGATTCATTATCATTTCCATCAAGGACATAGTCCATCATTCCATCTTTCAATTCGTTAATCTCATCTTTAACTTTTCTTTTAGCTGGTGCTGATGCTTTCAGAAAAAGGCCATCAGCGGCATAGCCACTTTGTGATGGGATTAATTATTTCCGTTTAACAGTTTCAGGAAAAGTCCATCAGCAGCCTAGCCACTTTGTGATGGTTTTAGAAATAGTATTTAATTATTTCATTTATAGTCCATCGGGGCATAGCCTCCTATTGATGGTTATTGCAACGACCCCATTCGGGACTCCCATAGGAAAATATCAACCAAGTAAATAAAAATTTTCACTCGGACATCTATAGGATAAATATCGACCAAATGGGTGTATGCACTTCCGTTGGGACTCCTGTAGGGAAATTATCAACCACTGAATAAAATTCCAGTAGGACACCTCCAGGATGGTTATCAACCAAACGGGATTTGGTTATGTCAAATTATAATATTAAACGAGTTAAATTCTGAAAAATAAAGAAAATCAAGGTCTTAAGAAATTTTTTTCAAAATACTCCAGTAGTTTTCATGCAAAAATACTTGAGTACTTGAATAAATACTCGAGTCGTTCCTCAATTTCCAGAATACTCGAGTCTTTCTCTAAATACTCGAGTCTTTTTACTGCAACGACACCAGTTTTCTGCATTTTAAGCACCATTTCGTGATTCTTACACCTTTACTTCAATTCTGCACAAAACAGAAGTTATTGCCCATAAAATAAACATGTTACATATATCAATTACCATCAAATTAACAGGAAACATAATCAAATCACAGAATTGCATAAAACATAGAAAATGTCCATTTTAACATATGAATTTCATTTCTACTTGATTTTATGTTCGTAAATCAATCTAGTGAGTTTCCTTAGGTCCAATTAAACTTGTTTGAACACAAAAACCATGAGTTTCTGGCCTCCAAGTGAGATTCCCATTTCAAGTTACATTGCCCATAAACCACAATTGGTTCCTATGAATTTAGCTTATTGATTACCATTCTAGCGATTACGTAACTTATCCCATACCTTAGAGAAGCTAAAGAAACGATTGGTTGAAGAGGAAAGGGATTGGATCAAAGTTTGTGATTCTGCACCGGTGCACAATAGTTTGCACTAGCCGACTTAGGCAATCAATTACACCATGAATAAGGCATGAAAAAGAATGAAATGAGTTAGCTTAAGCAACTAGGGAATAATAACTTTAATTAGGAACAAGTTTGAAACGAATTGGCTCAGTGTACTTACCAAACTAATTCAAGAAAGAGAGGTTGATGGTGTTGTTTCAGGCTCTGTTTTTCAGCTTAGAATATGCAACTTTGGAGGCTTGTAACTTGATCTACAGGAAGTCAATTTGAGTGGTTCTTGGTTCTAATTCAAGATTGGAATTAGAACTCGAATTTTGTTTTGGTTGCACTGGATTTTGTTGGGTGAGGAAAGAGAATCGAAGGCTTAAAGATATAGCACCAAAAAACAGAGAATTTTTGACAGAAATTCGGGTTGGAGTGAATTGAATGAGTTCCTAGGCTTCCCCCAATCACTTATTTATAACTTAAGATTACCCTCCTATGAAGTAAGGTCCAACTATGGGCTTAGAACTAGATGAAACGAGTTGTTGGTTCCAATTTGGTTTGAAACAGACTTTTATTTTTTTGCAGAACTGCACGAACTACTCGAGTATTACCATAAATACTCGAGTATTTCAACAAAAATTCAAATTTTCCTAACAGCTAGTTATGGTACTCGAGTCTTGACTAAAAATCAGAAAATTTAATATTTTACTTTATTCTTTTATTTATTTATTTAAGATACTGGGCCTTACATCCTCCCCCACTTAAAAAGGAATTTCGTCCCAAAAATTCAATCTAGAAATTACTTACCTTAATAAATACGGATATTCTTCCTTCATCTGACTTTCTAATTCCCAAGTGATGTCGCTAACACCACTACGCTCCCACACGACCTTCACTAAAGGAATTTCTTTCCCTCGAAGCTGCTTAGTTTTTCTATCTTCTATTCGAATGGGACCGGTTTCGAACGTCAGATTTTCTCGCAAGGGTATCTCGTCGGGTCCAATGCAGATAATCGAAGCAGGGTCAGGCACGAACTTCCTTAGCTGAGATACATGGAACACATTGTGCAGGTTGGATAGGAATGGCGGCAGGGCTATCTGGTACGCAACAGGACAATACGCCTCAGGATTTGGTATGGACCGATGAACTTGGGTGATAGCTTCTTTGGTTTCATCACACGTCCAACTCCAGTTGTCGGTACCACTCGGAGAAAGACATGCTCCCCTTCTTCAAATTCCAATTTAGTTCTTCTCCAATCTGCATAATTCTTTTGTCTGCTTTGGGCAGCTTTCATCTTTTCTTGGATAACCTTAATCTTTTCTGTTGTTTCTTGAATGACATCGAGGCCGATGAGCGTATTCTCCCCCAATCGGAACCAACATAGTGGGGTTCCACACTTCCGTCTATATAGTGCTTCGAAAGGTGCCATCCCAATACTTGTATGGAAGCTATTGTTGTATGTGAATTCTGCCAAAGGTAGTAATTGATTCCAATTCTCACTATATTCCAAAGCACATGCCCTCAACAAATCTTCCAAAGATTGGATGGTCCTTTCAGATTGACCGTCGGTTTGGGGATGATAGGCTGAACTCATCCTCAACTTGGTTCCCATTGCTTTGTGCAAACTTTGCCAAAATCGAGAACAAAACCTTGGGTCACGATCGGAGATTATTCTTAATGGAATTCCATGAAATCGTACCACCTCCTTGATATAAAGTTGCGTGAGTTTTTCCAATGAATATTTCATATTGATTGGAATAAAGTGAGCCGATTTTGTCAATCGATCCACTATTACCCATACAGCTTCATATCCACCTTGGGTCTTTGGAAAACCGGAAACGAAATCCATTGCAATACTGTCCCATTTCCATTCTGGAATATCCAATGATTGAAGTTCGCCTCCAGGCCTCTTATGTTCTATCTTTTCTTTTTGACAAACAAAGCAAGATATCACATTAGCCGCCACATCCTTCTTCAGTCCAGACCACCAAAACATTTTCTTCATGTCTTGGTACATCTTGGTGGCTCCTGGATGAATACTCATTTTACTTTTGTGGGCTGTGTCCAAAATGATCCTTCGCAACTTCTGATTTGCAGGGATGCACACTCGATCTTTAAACTCAAGACTCCATCCGGACCAATTTGGAAATCTGGTTCCTTCCCTTCCATACTTAGCCTCACTTTCTCTTGCAGTTCCACATCGTCTCGCTGCATCTCCTTTATCTGTTCTAAGAATTCATTGGTTATATTTAGCATTCCAAACATGATACTGGATGGTCTCACTTCTATTGCCAGATTCAAGTCTTAGAACTTCTCAATCAGCTCCACTTCTTTGATCATCAAAGTACTCATATGCAACGTCTTTCGACTTAAAGCATCCGCTACCACATTGGCTTTTCCAGGATGGTAGTGAAGCTCAAAGTCATATTCCTTCAAAAACTCCATCCATCTACGCTGTCGCATATTTAATTCCTTTTGATTGAACAGATATCTGAGACTTTTGTGGTCACTGAACACCTGGAATGTTGTTCCATACAAATAGTGCCTCCACAACTTCAATGCAAATACTATGGCTGCTAATTCCAAATCATGAGTTGGATAATTCTCATCGTGGATCTTCAACTGTCTTGATGCATAAGCTACCACCTTTCCTTCTTTCATCAACACACATCTGAGTCCTTGCTTAGAAGCATCACAGTATACATCGAAACTTTTGTGAGGATCGGGCAAAATTAACACCGGGGAAGATGGCAATTTGTCCTTTAACTCTTGAAAGCTTGCTTTGCACTTTTCATCCCAAGCAAAAGGTTGTTCTTTTCTTGTTAAACGTGTTAATGGAAAAGAATCCTTGAAAAGTTCTCAATAAATTTTCGATAGTATCCTTCTAGTCCAAGAAAACTTCTCACTTCAGTGACAATTCTTGGGGCTTCCCATTTGAGTATAGCTTCCACCTTGGATGGATCTACAGCAACACCATCTTCGGTAATCACATGGCCAAGGAATTTCACCTCTCTTAACCAAAAATCGCACTTGGCCAACTTTGCATAGAGCTTGTTCTCCCTCAAGGTTTCAAGAACCATTTGAAGATGTTTGGCATGCTCCTCTGGGGTTTTCGAGTATATCAGGATGTCATCTATGAATACAACCACAAATGAATCCAGATATGGCCGAAAGACCCGATCCATGTAGTCCATGAACACAGCCGGTGCATTTGTTAGATCAAATGGCATCACCACATATTCATAGTGACCATAACGGGATCGGAAGGCCGTTTTAGGAACATCCTCTTCTCTAACTCGAATCTGATGATAACCGGATCTTAGATCGATTTTAGAGAACACTTTAGCTCCACGGACTTGATCCATCAGATCATCTATTCGGGGCAATGGGTACTTATTTTTTATGGTTACTTTGTTCAACTGCCAATAATCATTGCGCATGCGCATACTTCCATCCTTCTTCTTTACAAATAATATCGGCGCACCCCACGGAGATACACTCAGTCTGATAAACTTTTTCTCCAACAAATCTTCCACCTGTTTCTTCAATTTCGCCAACTCCGATGGTGCCATTCGAAAAGGAGAAATCGATATAGGACTGGTTCCAGGGATAAGGTCAATACTAATCTCTATTTCACGAGGAGGAGGTAAACCGGGTACTTCCTCGGGAAATACCTCGGGATATTCACAAACTATGGGAATATTCTCGATCTTGGGTTCTATTTTCGGTGTTTCCTCTGCTGAGACAGAAAACAGGCATAGGTATCCTTTGGGTGGTGACATGGGGGGCTTGATTTCAGGAAATAAAATGGACTTACGGTGACAATCTATGGTTACTTGGTATCTGGTCAGCCAATCCATCCCTAAAATTATATCTAATTTGGGATAAAGGTAGACATATGAGGTCGACTAGAGTGTTTCTATCTAAGATTGTTATCTTACAATTCATACAAGCCATAGATGCGGTCACTGGTAAGTTGGTTGGGGTGGATACTGTGAGATTATAAGGTGTATCAGTGACTTTTAATTTTAACCGGTTAACACAATCATAAGAAATAAAAGAGTAGGTGGCTCCAGAATCTACAAGGACTCTACACGGCTTGCTATTTAAGAGACAATTACCTTGGATTAAGCCCTCAGATTGCTCAGGCTCAGCTCCGGACATGGTGAACACCCTTGCTCGTGTCATTGGCTTTGGTGCAGCTCCTCCTTGGTTAGCATTTCCCTCGAGACAGTTTCGGTTGATGTGACCTTTCTTTCCACAAGTAAAACAAGTCGGAGGGTTTACACTCCAACATGTTCTACCACCATGAACCCTTTGACACTGGTTACATTTGGGCAAGTTGGTTGGCCCTCCCTCCTTGTTGTTTCCTTGCCCCTTGTCGTGATATGGACCCTTGCCACGGTTGCCTTGTTGGTTGTGGCATCCATGATTACGATGAGGATCGTAATTCTGCTGGCTGCGTTGCTGTTGTTCATACACTGCCTTTGCTTTGAGATCATTTTCGGTGACACGGCAGCGTTGCACCAGAGTTGCAAAGTGTCGGATACACTGTCCACTTACGAATGGTTTAATATCAGGCCTTAGACCATTCTCGAAGCGAACACACTTGGAATGCTCATCAGGGCAAAGCATGAAATATGGAGAATACTTCATTAACTCTTCAAATTTAGCAGCGTATTCCCCAACGGGCATGGCTCCTTGCTTTAGCTCCAGGAATTCAATTTCTTTCTTGTTTCTCACATCCTCAGGGAAGAACTTCTCATAGAACTTCTCCACAAAGACCTCCCAAGTGATTTGTTTGTTCTCATGCTCTAAGATTTGCTTGGTATACTTCCACCAGTTGTCAGCGGGACCCACAAGGACATAAGCAGCATAAGTGACTTTCTGCTCCTCATTGCATAGAATGGTCTGAAATATCTTCTCCAGTTCTTGAATCCAGATTTGTGCCTCCTCAGGGTTAGCTCTACCATAGAATTTCGGAGGATCACACTTCCTAAAGTCAGATAGCCCTTTGAACTCAGATGGACTGGGGTCACGACTATCAGTTAGGTGTTCCAAAATAGCAGCGATACGGTCTAGGGATTCGTCGGTATGGTGAGCGTGCCTTGATGCCATTGCTACTTTGTGCTATTTATCAAAATAATAGTTATATTTAAGATTAAGAAATGTTAATAATATTTCCTAGTGACTCGACTCTAATCTACCCATAACTCAATCTAGAGTTACCACAGCTTTAAGCATGTGTGGCCATATTCCATAGGCCGAGAGTTTGAACCTGGATCTGATACCACTAATGTAACGTCCCTCCTTTCTAACCTTTAATTTACTTATAAATAAAATAGAGATTAATTTTTCGCAAACGATTTTCAAAACTTTAATAATTCAAATGCGGAAGCAAACTTTTATATAACATAAGATACGGAACCGAACATAGAAGTTTTACAACACATAACATAACACAATAGTTCAAACTGATATATTTCTAGGGAAATAGACTAAATAGACTCTGAGCTACTTAAAACACTACTCGTAACCCAGAGCATGGTTTTCAAAACTCCATAATTGGAAAGGGAATTCCACATCCCTTGCCAGCACAACTCTTCCCCTTGGAAGACAGGACCTTCATTACCTACAAGGGCAACAAGGGAGTAAGTCATAGCTAATCACATTAAAACGAATGATAATAATAGTGGCTAAAAACAACAGACACAAGTAATAACAATTTACAAATTCATGTACATATGTCAAACCCTTTTTATTCAAACAATTAATCTTGTTATTAACGGCATGATGCATGTTGATCTCAATAATATCCCAGGGTATCACAACTTGGAGGAAAGTGGGTCATCATGAGCTTCTTCCGCTCGACCCTTCATGATAGACAGCGTGTACGTCAGACAGCGTAAAAAGTCCCAACAAGCTGGAGAAATCAATTCATGAATGCAACCATAATTCATTACCAATCCTCATTATCGATTCATTATAATTTCCATCAAGGACATAGTCCATCATTCCATCTTTCAATCCGTTAATCTCATCTTTAACTTTTCTTTTAGCCGATGCTGATGCTTTCAGAAAAAGGCCATCAGCGGCATAGTCACTTTGTGATGGGATTAATTATTTCCGTTTAATAGTTTCAGGAAAAGTCCATCAGTGGCCTAGCTACTTTGTGATGGTTTTAGAAATAGTATTTAATTATTTCATTTATAGTCCATCGGGGCATAGCCTCCTATTGATGGTTATTGCAACGACCCCATTCAGGACTCCCATAGGAAAATATCAACCAAGTAAATAAAAATTTTCACTGGGACATCTATAGGATAAATATCGACCAAATGGGTGTATGCACTTCCGTTGGGACTCCTGTAGGGAAATTATCAACCACTGGATAAAATTCCAGTAGGACACCTCCAGGATGGTTATCAACCAAACGGGATTAGGTTATGTCAAATTATAATATTAAACGAGTTAAATTCTGAAAAATAAAGAAAATCAAGGTCTTATGAAATTTTTTTCAAAATACTCGAGTAGTTCATGAACTACTGGAGTAGTTCATGCAAAAATACATGAGTACTTGAAGAAATACTCGAGTCGTTCCTCAATTTCCAGAATACTCGAGTCTTTCTCTAAATACTCGAGTCTTTTTACTACAGCAGCACCAGTTTTATTCATTTTAAGCACCATTTTGTGATTCTTACACCTTTACTTCAATTCTGCACAAAACAGAAGTTATTCCCCATAAAATAAACATGTTGCATATATCAATTACCATCAAATTAACAGGAAACATAATCAAATCACAGAATTGCATAAAACATAGAAAATGTCCATTTTAACATATGAATTTCATTTCTACTTGATTTTAAGTTCGTAAATCAATCTAGTGAGTTTCCTTAGGTCCAATTAAACTTGTTTGAACACAAAAACCATGAGTTTCTGGCCTCCAAGTGAGATTCCCATTTCAAGTTACATTGCCCATAAACCACAATTGGTTCCTATGAACTTAGCTTATTGATTACCATTCTAGCGATTAGGTAACTTCTCCCATACCTTAGAGAAGCTAAAGAAATGATTGGTTGAAGAGGAAAGGGACTGGATAAAAGTTTGTGATTCTGCACCAGTGTAGAATAGTTTGCACTAGCTAAGTTTGGTAATCAATTACACCACAAATAAGGCATGAAAAAGAATGAAATGAGTTAGCTTAAGCAACTAGGGAATACTAACTTTAATTAGGAACAAGTTTGAAACGAATTGGCTCAGTGTACATACCAAATCAATTCAAGAAAGAGAGGTTGATGGTGCTATTTCAGGCTCTGTTTTTCAGCTTAGAATATGCAACTTTGGAGGCTTGTAAATTGATCTACAGGAAGTCAATTTGAGTGGTTCTTGGTTCTAATTCAAGGTTGGAATTAGAACTCGAATTGTGTTTTGGTTGCACTGGATTTGGTTGGGTAAGGAAAGAGAATCGAAGGCTTAAAGATAGCACCAGAAAACAGAGAATTCTGGACAGAAATTCGGGTTGGAGTGAATTGAATGAGTTCCTAGCCTCCCCCAATCACTTATTTATAACTTAAGATTACCCTCCAATGAAGTAAGGTCCAGCTCTGGGCTTAGAACTAGATGAAACGAGCTGTTGTTTCCAATTTGGTTTGAAACCGACTTTTATTTTTTTTGCAGAGCTGCATGAACTACTCGAGTATTACCAGAAATACTCGAGTATTTCAAAAAAAATTCAAATTTTCCTAACAGCTAGTTACGATACTCGAGTCTTTCCCCAAAAGACTCTAGTCTTTCCCCAAAAGACTCGAGTCTTTGACTAAAAATCAGAAAATTTAATATTTTATTTTATTCTTTTATTTATTTATTTAAGATACTGGGCCTTACGCTGGGCGGGCTGAGCCTCGCGCCTAGGTGTGTACAAAAGAAAAAGAAGAAAAAGAAAAAAAACCTTCGCGACTGGACGTGAGGTCCATGTGCCTAAGCTTGTATCTGTAGTGCGCCTGGCGTGCCTGTTGTGCACCTGGGCATGAGCTGAGTGGATTTTTTCGGATTTTTGAGACCTTTAACATACCTTTGGCTATATAACTGATTTCTTTGGCATTTTTCATGGAGAACTCGAAAAGAACAAAAGAAAACAAGAGGAGAAGGCTTGGAGAACCTCAAAGGAAGGGATTCCGAAGGGCTACACAAAGGCTCTATGTCCATATCGAGTGAGCCTAGTATTCTTCTTTCTCTCTTTTTGATATGTATTGCTAAGTTCTCTATATGGATATGGTGGATGTATGATGAATTGTTCATAACTCTATTTTTATTGTGAATGAATTTTTTCCTTTATATTAATTGTTTGATTATGTGTTTGTTGTATGCATAGGACTGACCATTTTGTGTTTGGGACTCAATCTTCCAATTGGGAAATTGAGGATTGAATTGACCCTGTAGTCAAACTTTGCAAATTCACAACTCGTAGGATACTTTTGAGGATTATTTGTATAATGATTAGAATTGCGGTGTTATAACTGAATGGTTATTATACTAAGACTCACTTAAGGGACTAAGGGGTATTGTTTAGTAATAAACAGTAAGGGCCTTGAGGAATCAAGTTTTTACTATTTTTGGAATTGTTGTTGACATTGGGAAATATGAAATTCATAGTCATAAGAGTTATAATCCTAATACTAAAACTATGTCCCTAATCTTTTTACTCATTTTCTATTATTTTCAAATCATTTTTCAATATCTCAATATAAAACAACCAATTTCCAATTTCCTTAAGTAATTATAATTAGGTGGGAATTGTTTGAATCATCAATCCCAGTAGGATCGACACTCTATTTATGACTATATATATTACTTATGCAATCCGGTATACTTGCCGGTGTCTCAACAAGTTTGGCAGTTTTTTGGTACTTGTTATAATTACTTTTGAAGTTGTGTATATATTGTGAATAGATTTTATTTTATTTTTATTTGTGCTTTTTAACCCTTGCCTCTAGTGTCATTGTTGTTATATGCACTTGCGCAACGTAGGTAACTCAGGTGATTTTAACATTTATCCTAAGATCGAGTGCACTGCAAGAAGGTTGATAAGACAAACACAACAAGAGAAGCTAAGACAAGCAAGATTAATGGCGGAGGAAGAGTGTAAGACCCGGGCTGACGAGGGCGGGGAGTGACCGCCGGTGCAAGAGGCACGGATAAGGAGCGGCTCCTGGCAAGCTTCTAAGGGAGGGATACATGAATGAACTGACACACAAGAATGAAAGGGGGACCCTAAGACTGTGTAGGTATGGGACTACATAGTACAGGACAGCTTAAATGAATTGATTGGTACTACCCATATAACCAAGATGCATCTTATTTTCGGTAGCTCATCACATAAGAACTCCATAGTTAAGCGTACTTGACTTGGAGTAATTATGGGATGAGTGATCTCCTAGGAAATTTTCTCGGGAAGCGTGCGAGTGAGGACAAAGCACACTAAAAAAGACCCGTGTTGGTATGTGGGGATAGTCGCAATCCATTTGCCTACCAGGGATGTTACAAATGGTATCAAAACAGCTCCTCTCCTAGTACAGTGTAGTTAAGGGACGAACCAGGCGGAGGCTAGTGGGCATGTAAGACCCGGGCTAACGAGGGAAGGGAGGGATCGTCGGTGCAAGAGGCACATAGAAGGAGCGGCTCCAGGAAGGCTTCTAAGGGAGGGGTACATGAATGAACCGACACACCAGAATGAGAGAGCGATCCTGAGACTGTGTAGGTATGGGACTACATAGTACAAGAAGGCTTAAATGAATTGATTGGTACTACCCATATCAACAAGATGCATATTCTTTTCGGTAGCTCATCACTTAAGAACTTCATAGCTAAGCGTGTTTGACTTGGAGTAATTCTGGTAAGTTTCCCCGAGAAGCATGCAAGTGAGGACAAAACATGCTAAAAAGACCCATGTTGGTATGTGGGGAGAGTCGCAATCCATTTTCCTGTTAGGAATGTTACAAAGAGCAACCAAGGGTAGAATTTCAGGAAGAACAAGAAAGGACTCTTACGGATTTCTCCATCATCAATCTGAACACATGAAACACTAGCATTGTTCAACCAACTGTAACTGCCCAGAATTTTGAGATCAATCCTGCATATATTTCTTTGATTCAGCAGGAGGAGTTAAGTGGATATTCGCAAGAGGATCCTAATGAACACATAGTAAACTTCATGAGTATCCTGGACTTCTTCAAAATCCAGGGTGCAACTGACGAGGCCATTAGACTGAGGTTTTTCCCATTGTCACTAAAAGATAAAGCAAGAAGCTGGCTCCTATCTCAACCCCAGGCCAGGGGAGCATCACAACATGGGACGACTTGGTCAGAAAATTTGTTAACAAACACTTTCCTCCTGCAAGGCAAGCAAGACTCAGACAAGAGATCAATGCTTTTTCTTAACAAGATGGCGAGTCTCTGCATGAAGCTTGGGAAATGTACAACCAATTGCTCAAGAACTTCCCTACACACTCTATGCCAGATTGGATGCAAGTCAGGCTGTTTTATGATCGGTTGAAAATATCAAATAAAAGAATGATAGATGCAGCTTTTGGTGGATCAGTGGAAAGCAAGACTCCCATTGAAGTAAGGGAGTTGATTGAGAAGATGGACCACAACAGCAGTCATGCCTCTACTGAAAGAAAATTATTGAAGAGGAATGACTTAAATCCACATAATGTATAGGCCCTATTCACACAAAACAAGGAGATGCAACAACAGATTGTTGCACTTACAAAGCAGTTGGGTCAAGTTCAAGTGGGTGCATCTATGAGCACCTCGTCTTCTCGTTCTACCAGTTCCAGTTCATCAGTTTGACTTGTGATTTTTGTGTAGGCAATCACCGCAATGGTAAATGCTCATTTTGTAACACCCCAATTTGGACATAGAATTTTAGCCAAAAATTTGCGCCATTTTTTTTAAAAAAAAAAATCATTTCATTTTAGTTTATTTTCAAACAGGATTAATTTTATACAATATACATTACTTAGCTTTTGAAATTGTAACATCCCAAATTTAATCCCAAGCATAATTAGCAAGTTAGTAGGTTTAGAATGAAGAGGTTGGGTAGATTAATTACTTTAAGAATTTTGGGAGCAAGGTGATTAGTAATTTTAGGTACTAGGGGTTGCGTAGGGTGAAACGGTAACAAGAAGTAGAATTATAGAAGTCGAATCGGGAGTTAAATCGGGGTTTTAAGTGTTACAAAGCATCCTGTGCAAGGAAATTAGGAATAAAATATCCATAGCTCTAAACCCAATTCCCACCGTTGGATGTGAAGATAAGGGTCTTAGGAAGCTTGTCTTAAAATTTGAGCAAGATCCGACGGTTAACGAAGAAGTTATGGGAAAGTCAAGGGAAAGTCAACTGGTGTACGCCCAGGCGCACCAGGGTGCATCAGATGCACCAACTCAGGGACTTTTTCGCCCAGGCGCACCATCAACTCGCCCAGGTGCGCGCTGCGCGCACCAGTTCTGCATCAGGCGCACCAGATGACGTGCCATCCCCACCAGACCCGCACCAGGATCCCCACTCCCGCACCAGCGAGCGCGCCAGCCTCAGTCCCGCACTACGCCGCACGCCCAGGCGCGCCAAGACCACGCCCAGGCGCGCACCAGCTTAAAAGCTGGTGCTGCAGATCAGACTAGCCACACGCACCAATCTTTCTCCTCCTTCTTCTTGGGCGATTTTGAGCCCCAAAACCCTAGCTTCTTCCACACCAAAAATCCACCCAAAAACACAACAAATCATCATCATATATTAGTTTCCCATCACTCATAACCACTCAAACTCCATTAATCTCTCATTTTTCCCTCTCTTCAATCATACCCATGAGTTAGGGTTCAAGAACATCAACACCCAATTTTGATTTTCATCCTCCCAAGCTCAAAGTAAGTTAGATTTATGCTTTTCTCCTTATTTCATTCATGATACACGAATTTCCCACTCTTAATTCGAACTATTTGTGTCTCCGGGGTTGCATGGCTCATTCTCTCTCCTCCATTGAGGCTTGCTCTCTTTCTCTCTCTACACTAAGGCTTGGGAATCAACATTCTCTCTCTCACCACCTTTATTTTAGGTAAGAAGGGGTGTGTTACCTTTACTTAGAGGGTATTTTCTAGTATGTATATAGGGGGAATTAAGGATAGGGAATAAAATAGAAAGATGAACCTTAGGGTAATTGACTAGATTAGGATTTGATGCAAATGAACTAAGAATTAGAATTTATGAATATGCTAGTTTGTATATGTATTTGTGGCTGATCTGACAAAATTGAGTTTAATGAGGATTGTTGTAGAATATAACATGGCTTGAAGGTTAATAATGAATATAGTGATTAGGAAGTTGATTATGTGATTAATTTTTAGTGTTTTGAATGGAATTGTAATGAATATGATTGATGATGAAGAGTAAGTGTAGTCAACAGAAATAAGAAGGAAATTAGGTGATTGATATAATAAGTAATAGAGTGGTAATCAAATAAAGAAAAAGGGTAAATAAATAATGTATGAATAAAGGATACTAGCATGGAATGGCATGACCCTCCCTATGAGGAGCGAGAAATTATGTATTCAGGACCCTCCCTATGTGGAGTGAGAAGTACATTATCATGACCCTCCATAAGGGAGTGGATATTATCAGGACCCTCCATAAAGGGGTGGATATTATCATGACCCTCCATAAAGGAGTGGATATTATCAAGACCCTCCGTAAAGGAGTGAATATCATCATGACCCTTCACTTGCATCGTAAGTAAAGTGAGAACAGGACCCCCCGCTTGCTCTCTAAGCAGGAGTGAGAATTGTATATATATAGTATCATGACCCTCCGTAAGGAGTGGATATTATCAGGACCCTCCATAGAGGAGTGGAATATTATATAAACAAGACCCTCCATTAGGAGTGAGTATTAAATAGGAATAAAAGGGGTAGGGAGGTAAGTGTGTAAAATGATAGAAGGACATGATATAATCAAGAAAGGTTAAGGAAATAGTAAAAAGGAATAAGAAATGAATATGGACAACAATAGGGAATTAATGAAGCAAGGGTAATTGAAATAGAAAATATAATGCAAGTGATAACGGGTAGTAATTTCTTAGTTGTTCTCTATGTCATTTTAGAATGTATTTTCTAAGTTCTGTGTAATGCTACCCTTCTTGATATATTTTTACAGGTGAAGAAGGAGCTTACACGAGTATGGTCGGGCAGGATTACACTCCACCTCGTGGAGTGTTGTGTAGTTATTTAGGTGACCTTTTGTCGGTCATTGGTTTTATTTTGGTTTTGGAATTTGAAATGTATTATATAGAGTTGTAAATATTTTCTGAAATGATGTACAAGAACTGAATTATATTTTTGGTCCTGCTGGTCCACTATTGATGAAAATAAAGTTTTATGCAGGTTAATCAGGAAAGGTAAATTTTGTTAATGTCCCTAAAACAAAGTAAACTACGTCCGATTTTACGGAGATTTTTATAATAAGTAAGTATACCTAAGTGCTTTTCCTAATCAGCTAGTAGTATTAAAAGGAAATTTTAAATCCTCAATTAATTAAGGGTAAAAGTAACTAGGGTGTTACAGAAATAACTTATCTTACAAAATATAATTTCAAAACCGAGATATTACCATCACACATTTCAAAACTCCTTTCCTTCAAATATAATTTCCTCTAATGATTATTTGCAAAAAAAATTTGATTACCTTTGTAAAAGAAACTCGATAATTGACTGATAAAGAACGTAACAATTTATGATTATGATTTCAAAATGTACTTTTGCCAACGTCAAACTATTTCATTCAAAATTACGGCCTTTGTTGCAATAAAAGTACTAATCAACATGATGAACAATAAAAAAAATGCAACAAATGAAAAAAAAATGCTTGGGATGAGGTGGGTGGTGATTGTTGTTCTTCTGCTGTTAAGAGTTTTTTTCTCTCTGGTCATATGCTCAGAGAAATTAATGCAACAAATCTGGTGATGATCCCAAAGATTGACTCTCCTAGGTATGTTCATGAGTTTAGACCAATAGCTTGTTGTAACAGCATTTATAAGTGCATTTCTAAACTACTCTGTGATAGATTGAGTAAGGTGCTCCCTTCCATAGTGCAAGATAATTAGGGTGCTTTTGTAAAAGATAGAAGTATTCTTCAAAACATTCTGATATCTCAGGAGTTGATTAGACTTTATGGCAGAAGGAGAGTCTCTCCTAGGTGCATGATGAAGATTGATCTTAAAAAGACTTATGATACCTTGGATTGGGTTTTTGTTTCTGATATGCTTACTGCCTTTAGATTTCCTAGAAAGTTTATACACTGGATTGAGTCTTGCATTACTACTGTCTCTTTTAGCATTGTGGTGAATGGCATCAAAAGCAGGAGCTTTAAAGGCAGCTGTTGATATTCCGGCAAGTGTACCAGGTCAGCAAGTAATATAGTCGGAAGACCAGTATCGTCCCACAGAGATTGTGACCAGAATTCTATAATTCCTACCTTATTTTAATTATTAGTGTCACTTGCAAATTAATGCTGAAAATTAAATATGAATTTGTGAATAGAAAACTAAACCTAAACTACAATTAACTTAAGAAAAACAAATTAAGATTGAAGAAGAATAAGATGGGAAAAACGTTAGGAATCCGGTTTCATTGTAGAATCTAGTTTACTAGTTATGAACCTCTGTTTTTCTCTTGAATCAACAACAATTTCAGATTTAACAATTACCAAATCTCTTCAATAATTGTGTTTTCTAATTAATTACTACCCTTAATCTCTTAAGTGGTCCCTAATCAATTAGTCATTCATGAAGCTCACTGAAATTTCAATGTTATACAACCAACAAGAGTATCTCTACCAATGAACAATTGTAAAGCTTGATTGCTATGGTCATACCAAATTCCCAATTTTTCAATTGAGGAATTAGGATCCCAAAACACAAACGGGCCCTTATTCATGTTAAACAATAAAAACACAATCAAGCAATTGATTCAATTGAAAAACATCAATTCATAATGATTATAAACAAAAGGATTCAAACAAATCCACCATCATCCTAACTGGGGTTTTTGGTTACACATGATTAAGAATGAAAAGTAAGAGATAAGAGAAGAACCCATAGCCATAGACAACTCTTGAGCCTTCAATAATCTTCAATCTCCAAGGCGGATTCCTCCGGTTGTTGATCTCCGATCCTTTCTCTCATACATAAACTCTCTCCTTTTTAATGTAATCTCCCCTAATCACTGCTGAAAAACTACCCTAAAACCTAATTTTAATGTTACAAATCCATTGTGGATTGAAATTATGAGTTGGGCCTTTTCTGCATCACGCGCGCCCCAGGCGCACGCGACCTCGCACCTCAGGCGCGCGGGGTCTGCTGATTTTTTCTTCTTTTTCATGTCTAGCGCGCGAGGTAGTCCCTGGCTCTGTTTTGCTCCGTTCTTTTTCCATTTGCAAGATCTTTTCGTCCTCTTTTCAGGTCCATACATATTTTCTCCATTTGAGCTCCAAAAAGTACCTGAAACACTAACAAACGAATCAAAACGTTCAAAGGATTCACAACTCCTAACTATTTCTAAAAACTAACAAAAATCCTACAAAATACTTGAAAAACAAGCCCAACACTTAATAAAAGGGAGTCAAATCAACGCTCAAAACACTATATATTAGACCCAAATCACTCCCCCAAACTTAGCATTTTGCATATCCCAGGCAAAAGTAAAATAACATTCTAAACAAAAGACAAACTCCCTAAATCAACATATATACACCTCATCTAAGACTTTGACTCATGACTCCAACACATATTATCACAAACTATTTACACAATCACTAACTAGTTAGAGTAACAAACCCAATCAGAACTCAGGACTAGTGAACACTCTCAACCCCTCAATGTTTCTCTCAAAAGTGTATAAGGGTCATATTTTCAATTCACTCAAGTTCAACAATGATAATGTGTTACCATAGGCTTGACCATAGACCAAAATCGCCACTGAAATTATTGAATGCATGCACAAATCAAAAGGTCTTATTTTTGGTTGTAATGGGGCCTGGCTAAAGTGTTAGGTATGATAAAAGAAAGAAGGAATAATGAAATAAGGGCTAAATGCAAAAACAAATTCCCCTAGAAATCATGAATGAGCGCTAAGTAAATTACAATGGAATCACAACTCAATCACGACTTTATTTTTCTCACTTTTCACTTTAATTCATCTACTCTCTTCCTCTTCACTTTTATTTAATTTATTCTTTTCTTTTCTTGGAAGAGTAGTAGGCACAAAACACTTTTCACTTTCTTTTCTTTTGCATCACATTCCACTTAATTGCTCATCCAAAATTCCTAAGGTACTCACAAAGAATTATGCAATCAATGCAGGGTACCAAAGAAAAATTATATAATATCATTATAAGGCTCAAAGTGGGCAACTAAGGGAACAATTTAATGCAACAATCTGAAGGCCTCAAAAACACTACCTTGGTGCCTTGATCATTTTCATGCATGCAATCAATCATCAATTTTGAAATGGTCACAGGTCAAGTTCTAGAACAACAATACCAAAGTGAACACACTCATGAAAGAATAGGGGTTTCAATATCATAATATTTCAATAAAATTTCATACCCCTCAATAGGCTCAAAAACTCATTGGGCTAAAGTCAGTTCACTAATCACAAGTTCTGAAAGCATTTGTCAAAATAACCAGTTCACAATTATATTTACAGCTCAATCAAATAGAGTTAAAAATCAATGAGTCTAAGTCCTAAACTAAATATATACATGCATCAAAAGAGAAAAGTCCTGAATCTAGAATAATCACTTACCTTCACTAGAAACACAAACCAACACTAAATATGGGAAAACAATTCAAGTCTGAAAAATCATTTTTATTTTGTGTACTCCCCCAAACTTAAATGTTGGCTTGTCCTTAAGCAAACTAATCTATCCTAAACTACAAAATAAAAATGGAAAACTACCTAAGAAAGCAAAACTACAATTTTTTTTGTTGAGGTACACTGGCTGAATAAAAAGCTGAAGCCAAAAAGGCAGCAGGCGCGCCTGGGGCGCGCGACCACATGCGCCTGAGGCGCACGAGGTCTGTACCTCAAAATATTTTTTTTAAAAAAATAAATAAATCACTCTACATGGGTTGCCTCCCAAAAAGCGCTTGTTTAACGTCACGAGCCTGACGAATCGCCCCTTTTCGGGGGCAAGGGACAAAACAAAGGACTAAGGGTCTTGGAAGTCCACAGTGGTTTGTTCCCTCTCCACCGGACCTCCCAAATATGGCTTAAGTCGCTGACCATTGACCTTGAAAATCACACCCTCTCTGGGATCCTTAATTGCAATAGCTCCGAAAGGAAAAAACCTCCTCTATCACAAAAGGGCCAGACCACCTGGATTTCAGCTTTCCTGGGAAAAGCCTCATCCTAGAATTATACAACAAGACAAGCTGTCCTTTTTCAAAAGCTCTAGGAATTATCTTACCATCATGATGTTTCTTAGCCAATGCCTTTAACTTAGAAGATCGATTATATGCCTGCTCTCTGAACTCATCAAGTTCATGAAGCTGCAAAAGTCTTTTCTCACCTGCTTGTTGTAAATCCATGTTAAGAAATCTGGTTGCCCAATAAGCCTTATGAGCTAACTCAACAGGCAAATGGCAACTCTTCCCAAAAACTATCTGGAAAGGTGACATCCCCAAAGGGCTCTTAAAAGCTGTCCTATAGGCCCATAATGCATCATCTAGCTTCCTAGACCAATCCTTCCTAGACCCATTAACTATTTTTTCTAATATTCTCTTCAGCTCACGATTGGACACCTCTACTTGGCCACAAGTTTGAGGATGGTATGGTGTTGAAACTTTATGGTGCACCTCATACTTGGCCAAAACCTTCTCTAACACCCTATTGCAAAAGTGAGTACCATTGTCACTAATGAGAACTCGAGGCACCCCAAATCTATTAAAAATGTTTTTCTTTACAAAATTCACCACTATTTTGGCATCATTCGTGGGACATGCGAGTGCCTCAACCCATTTGGACACATAGTCCACTGCAACAAGGATATACCTATTTCCATAAGAAGGAGGAAAGGGACCAACAAAGTCAATCCCCCAAACGTCAAAGATTTCCACCTCCAAAATACTTTGAAGAGGCATCTCATTCCTTCGGGAGATATTACCTGTTCTTTGGCACCTATCACATTGCATCACGAAGTTCCTGGCATCTTTAACAATAGTTGGCCAATAATAGCCACTTTGTAAAATTTTTGTAGCTGTTTTATCAAACTAAAATGACCAGCATAATGTGAAGCGTGACAGTGCTTTAAGATATCAGGTATTTCTTCATTAGGCACACATCTCCTAAGAATTCCATCAATTCCCCGACGAAACAGGAAAGGTTCATCCCACAAATAAAACTTGACATCATGTAAAAACTTTTTCTTTTGTGGAAAAGTCAAGTGTTTGGGAATGACCTTAGCTGCATGAAAGTTGGCTATATCTGCATACCATGGTTGGTTAGCAGCTACCACCAACAGCTTTTCATCAGGGAACTCATCCTTAATAGGTACTTCCTTTTCGCAAGCAACACCTTGCTCTATAGGGATCCTAGACAAATGGTCTGCTATAACATTTTGTACCCCCTTTTTGTCCTTTATTTCAATATCGAACTCCTGTAGTAAAAAGATCCACCTTATCAGCCTTGGCTTAGCATCTTGCTTAGCCAAAAGGTGCCTTAGAGCTGCATGGTCAGTATAAACAATAACCTTAGACCCTATCAAATAAGACCTAAACTTATCCATAGCAAAAATCACAGCTAGCAACTCTTTTTCTATAGTCGTATAATTAATTTGAGCATCATTTAGCACACGACTAGCATAATATATGACATGAAACACTTTATTCTTTCTTTGTCCTAGCACTGCACCTATGGCAAAATCACTTGCATCGCACATAAGTTCAAAAGGTTCATTCCAATCAAGTGGAATCACCACAGGAGCTGATACTAGTTTCTTTCTTAATTCATTAAAAGAGTTCATGCATGCATCATCAAATTTAAATTCGACATCTTTCTGTAGTAAATTACAAAGGGGTTTGGCTATTTTAGAAAAATCTTGTATGAACCTCCGGTAAAAACCGGCATGTCCCAGAAAACTCCTAACCCCTTTGACATTCACTGGAGGAGGTAGATTCTCAATAACAGAAATTTTAGCTTTGTCTACCTCAATGCCTCTCTCTGAAATTAGGTGTCCCAAAACTATCCCTTCCTTAACCATAAATTGACATTTCTCCCAGTTAAGGACAAGGTTAGTTTCCTGACACCTTCTCAGAACCTGTTCTAGATTATGCAAACAGTTATCAAATGAGGACCCAAAGACTGAGAAGTCATCCATAAAAATCTCAATGAATTTTTCAACCATATCGGAGAAGATGGCAAGCATACACCTTTGAAAAGTCGCAGGTGCATTGCATAAGCCAAAGGGCATTCTCCTATATGCGAAAACTCCAAAGGGACAAGTAAAAGCTGATATTTCTTGGTCTTTGGGGTCCACTGCAATCTGATTATAGCCGGAATAACCATCTAGAAAACAATAATATTCATGCCCGGCTTGTAACACCCCGCATTTTTCCCGTCTGTGCGTAAACGATTTTTGACGAAAGAAACCTTGAAATCATGTTTTCCGAGAAAGTATTTTCACAAGAAAGAGATGAAGTGTTGAATTTCACGAATGTTTATAAACAAAATATTTTCATGAGTGAAAAGTGAATGATTTCTGTTGAAATTAAAAATGATTTGCAAATTGTGATTTTTATTGGAAACGTGATTTTTAGAATTTTCTGGAGTGGTTTATAAAAAAAATTATTTTAAGAATTTAAGAAAAACGAATTTTCAAGAAGAATGAGTTTTACAATGTTGTTTTGACATGAAATTTTGTGTGATGTGTGTGTTTGATTTAATATGTGTGTAATGTGTGATGCGTGTGAATGGTTGTGAATGTGATTTCCTAAAATTAATTGCACTAGTATATGAATTAGTAATTTTTAAGTAGAAATGATTAGGAATAAATTAATGATTTAGGAAAATAAAAATGTATGTGACATGTGTGTGTGTATGAGGGTGCCACGATTTGGGTGTGTGCATGTGTATGTGTTACACGTTGTGTATGTGCATGTAGGTTTGTGTGTGTATGTGTGTATGCCGTGTGTGTGTGTATGCTTAGGGAGTAAGAAACCCAAACCAACCAAACTAGAACCAAACCAAACTAAATGGAAAAACCCTAACTATTAGCTAACTATCCCATTAGCCCTAAGTGACCCCTAGTAAGCTAGCCACTCCACTTTGTCCCCTTGACTTTAGTAACCCTTAGCCATGCAAATTTTTGTAGAGACAAAACCGCCCCTCCTTAGTGTGCATAAGTCGTGAATGAACCAAGGGCAAAAGAGGGAGGTTCGTGAGTTTATATAGGTGTGAGGCTTTAGTTCATTTCACCTTCACACACTTCATTTCCACACTTCCAACATAAACACTACTCTAAGAGCCATTCAAACTCTTAGAGAGAAATAGAAAAGAAATAGAGAAAGAGAGAAAGAGAAAGGGAACCGTGAACCTTAGAAGGGAAGAAGGAGGAGATCCACCTTAGATCAAGCCAATTCCTTTGAAGATCTAAGCATTAGGAGCTTGAAGAACCACCCTTCTTGCTAGGAAACCCGAAGAGAAAGAGGAAGAATGTAATAGTCTAGTTTTTCTTTTTAGTTGTAGATCCTTTTTATTTTCTTCTTGCATGTCTATTTTTGTGAGTTGTAAGATGAATTCATGTGTTATTCTTTCTTGTTCTTGGATTTTCATGGACTAAAAGTAAGTTGTAATATGTGTAACTCTATGTTTGTGATTCGGTTTGCATTTTCTTTGTTAGATCTAAATATTTTTCTAACTCAAACTTGAAGATCTAAGGTTTTGTTTAATATTTTGTGAAGTCTAACCTAGATCCTTCTTGCATGTGCATGTTTTCTTGTTCTAAACTATGATCTATGTGTGTTTATGTGCTTATTTGATAAATTAATTTATGATCCAAGTTTAATGGATGGTAAAATAAATTATTTGGCTTTGCATGTGGAATTTCTTGTTGAAACCGTGAGCTAGGATGTATTTTAAGAAATGGTTTGATAAACAAATTTGTGATTTGAACTTGATCTAGGATCTTTAGTCTTGCATGTTAAACATTCTTGTTTAAAATGGTGAACTATGATGTGTTGTGTGATTTCTTCATGAACCGATATATGATCTAAGTTTGCTTGAAAATAAAATTGAAATCTTCTATTTTCCATGTTGATTTGATGACGACTTTGTTGATTTATGTGCATATATCTAATGATCCAAGTTTTTAAAGCATAGAAAAATCATGTTTATGTTTTATGCATGCCTCGGTTTAGAAGAGAAAATTTAAGGAAACAAGTTTTAAAATGATTTTTGAAGTATGAACATGATTTAGTTTTAGTATTTGATTTTATGTGTGCTATGTTTTGCAAGGGGCCATTCGGCCATACTTAATAAAAAAATAAATCTCATGTTTTTGTTATGTGAAATTTAATGCATGAATATGATAAGGGCTAGATCTAGTAATTCTAAGTGCATGCATGTTATTTTTAGGAGTTTAAAATATAATCTTAAATTTTATTGAGTGATGAACTTAAATTTTTATCTTGCTTTGATGAGTTCATGTGTGTTGTGTGGATGAGTGATGTGTTTAATGTCTTGACTTGACTTTGTGACTTTTGTATGTTGAAAATTGAATCAAAGACCTTGCATTTTGCATGATTAGCATTTGGCCATGAGGAAAAGAAATAGGAAATTATATTTGATCATTGTTTAAGTTGCATATATGATATGATTAATTTAATCTAAGGGCTTAGTATGTGAATGCATGGAATCACTAAGTTTAAAGAAAAATAAAAATGAAACTTGGAAGTAATTTATAATTTAATTTGCTGTTTGATTTAAATTTGTGAATTCTCTTTTTATGCTCTCGGTTTTAGTCCTAAAAAGAAAAGAAAATAATTTCATTGCTATGTGCTTTTATGTGTGTATCAATCTTTACAAAAATTCACCTATAGGATTCGGCCTAGTATGCTAATACAGTTAGGAAAAAATTATCTATATGAAATGATCTTTGTAAACGACTATACTTTCATGTGTGTGATTGAATTGATGTGTTGTTTGTTTTAACTCCATTCGGTTTTTAAAGAATAAAAATAAATAAATTGATTTAATAAATGATGTTTGATGATCTTTAATGTGACTAACATTATGTGAAGCTGTGAATGTCTTGATGATGTGTTGTTTGAATGTATTTTTCTATATTTGAATTTCCTGAAAAGTATGATTTAAACAATTTAAATTGATTAGATTTTCTTAAGTTCTGAATTTTGGATAATAGTTAAGAATAATGATTTTTATAACATGAACATTTTAAAGTGAGTTTTCTTCAAAGACAAATAGATTCTGTTTTAAAGAAATTAATTGTTTCAAAGCTTTCTTGAAAATATTTTATTTAGTTTGGATTTGAAAACCTTTTGAACGTGAACAATGTGTTTTCAAAAAGGAATAATTTCAAAGTGTTTTTCAAAACACATTAAAGAATTCGTTAAAGACGTTTCTAACGCACGGGGAAAAATGCTATAGTTCGGACGACCGACGGAAAGGAAACGAGACGGGATTAGCGATCGGAGAGCTCTCGGAGGCCTACGGTATTTGAGGTGAGAGAGGGGTTTCCCTTAAGACGCCTTGGTATTTAGGTAACTTATTAAGAGGTCCAATCATCTCAAAGGTTGGACTCCAATCTCATTTAGCGTAGTGGTGTACGTGATAGCAATTGTGTGATTGTTTGTTTGGCTATCCACCCGAACGGCTGAGATTGGTTATTAAATATGATTTTATGCTTTCTGGTTGATTATGTTTGAGTTATTTAATTATCTCATGATTTATTTACTGGTTAAGTATTTATGTGGTTGTTTGAGAAATATTGATGTGCTGAATAAGGTGTTGATGAGAAGTAAAGTGTAAAAGTAAGAAATGTGATTAAAAGAAGAGTGATAAAGAAGGTTGTATAATTGAGAAATAATGACGAGCAGTTGGAATGGCAAAGAGATAAAGAGATGAGACTGAGATTGAGATGAGTTATGGAAGCGAGTTGAGATATGGAATTGAGATGTGGTTGAGTGGAGAAGTAATTCCTCTGTTTTTGTTTTTGGAAAGAGCCTAGTGTTGAGTTGAGCTTGCTCCTCCATTAGCACTCATCCAAAAACATGCCTTTTTGAAAATGATTTTTGAAAGGAGGTTTTTGAAAAGAAATTTTGGAAAAAGGTTTTCGAAAAGATATTTTGAGGAGGTGTGAAACAATGTTTTCAAACGAGTTTTATGAAACAATCTTTTTGAAAAGATTTTTGTGAAAAGATATGTTTTTGAGAAAAGTTTTTGGAACCAATCTTTTTGACAAAGTTTTTGGAATGATAAAATCTTTTTGAAACAATATTTTTGAGGGAGTCTTTTTAATGATATTTTTGGAAGTCTTTTCGAAATAATATTTTTGAGAAAAGGTTTGGTGAAAACAATATTTTGTGAATGTTTGTGAAAATAGATTTTTGTGAAAATCCTTGGAAATAGTACTTTTGAGAAAATTTTGTGAAAGGTTATCTTGGGAAGGTTTTGTGAAATGTTTTGTGCAAGAAAGTTTTGTGAAGTTATGTTTTCGAAAAGTTTTTGCGAAAAGATGCTTGTGAGAAAGATGAGGAAATGAGTTTTGAGAAAGTGAGGGATTAAAGAAAGAGTGTGATGTGAGATGTTGAAATGAGATGTGATGAATTGGGGAACGGATTGCGATTAGTGATCGGGCTTCGTTGAAGGGATGCACCAAGGACGAGCCGACTGTTAGGATTAAGCCGATAATAAAACTTTAAAATCCTTAAACCTTCAACAGATTATTAAAAGACATGAATAACGCGGTGAGGTATGAGTGTGTTGTCGAAGTAGTGGAGAGGAAGATACTATGGGTATCTGCGGATACTCAGGTGGGGATTGCAGGAGGGGAGGACGATGACGGTGATACGTCAAGAAGTCTAGAGTACCTTTCTAGGCAGAACGAACTCCACATGTGGTGCACTAACGTGGTGGGGACTGGGTCTAATACCGTGGTAAGTTCTGCACTCGAGACTAGAATTGTACTGTCGCCCCCACGATGCAAGTCTAGAACAGTGAGAGGGACTGGAACGGGGCATTTGTGTTTGCCGCCGAGGGCGTGCGTTGATTATATGATTGAATTAATTTGAGGATGTGATCCTCCTGGTCTGGGACCATTTATGTGTTGAGACAGCTGTCGTGCCCGCGTGGTAAAGGTCCTGTACTCCTGTTTGCTTCCGACTAGGTGTGGATGGATGACCGAGGAGATGTAGATGTGAGAGCCGTTTTTCCTCAATGATGGTTCCCCGAGTCATTGAGTGGATTGAGATGATAAGACTTAATAACTCAAAGATTCGAAAAAGAAAAGTACAGTCGTGGTATTAAGTATTGAACGAGAATTGAGAAGTGAGAATAATATGGTGTTTATGTGGTGATGATATATGATGATGATGATTATGTTCGTTTATATGTGTTGTTTGTTATTTATTATTTTATCTTAATAATTGCCTATCGTAAACCCACATAATCGACATTACATGTTTTGGGTAACTCACTCTCTCCTATATGTCTGTTTGGTATTGGGAAAATTCTGTATGGTCTTTAGAAAGGAAACATGGAGAAACTGCTAGCTCGTCACGAGGAAGAAAAGGAAACACGAGAAGCTGCTATGGAAAGTATCACTAAGGAGGCTGCTAAGGATGGCACTGCTGATAACCCGAGAATTTGACAAGAATCAGAGTAGCGCAGCGGAAGCGTTAGTGTCGATGACTAGCAGCTAGGTAATTCCCTTTCAGAGTTTTGTAATTCCATTGCAGTTACTTAGAAGTCCTGGCTCGATCGTACTGTGACCCCAACTAAGTTCATTTTCAGTATTTGTGTTTTGAAATTAAGTTGAATGGGCTGTTAAGTTCAAAAAGAAGTTTTTGAAAAACAAGTTTCAAGGTGCGGTGTCTTGTGACATCTCGGTTTGGAACTTGAAAGGGGTTACGTAAAATGAGAACACAAGCTTTTGGAGTGTAAACATGTTTTGAAAATCCGAGTGTTCTCATCTTGCAAAACACTTGTTTAAAAAAAAAATTGGCCCACATTTTCACTATAAACAGTTGTGGTTTTCAAGTTGCCAAATCGGGGTGTTACACGGCTAGTCTTTCTAACATTTGGTCCATAAAAGGAAGGGGAAAGTGGTCCTTGCGGGTGGCACTATTAAGTTTTCTATAATCAATGCAGACGCGCCACCCAGAGACAGTGCGGGTTGGAATTAATTCATTATTTTCATTTTTCACAACTGTCAACCCGCCCTTCTTAGGAACCACTTGCACTGGGATGACCCAAGTGCTGTCTGAGATCGGATATATGATCCCAGCATCCAACAATTTCACCACCTCTTTCCGAACCACTTCTTGCAGAGTAGGACTTAACCTCCGCTGTGGTTGAATCACAGGCTTAAAATTCTCCTCCAAGAGAATCTTATGCATGCAGAAAGAAGGGCTTATTCCTTTTAAATCTGAGACATTCCATCCAATTGTGGTTTTATAATGCCTTAACACTCTTAATAATTTTTCAGTTTCAAGTTCTGTTAAGGCATCATTTATAATAACAGGAAAATATTCAGTTTCATCAAGGAAAACATACCTGAGGCCCGGTGGTAACACCTTGAGCTCTGGTTTTTGCCTGGCTTCCTTTTCATTGACTTTGAGATCTTTGGTTTCCTGGCCACTCTTGAACTCTTGCACTGCATCAAAATGCTTCCTTACTTCCTGAGCTTCTACATCTTCTTCCCCCTCAGTGACTAGTGCAGCTTCAACTGCATCTTCATAGCACATCTCATCCCACACTGAGTCAACAATGGACTCAATCATATCCAGCCGCAAGCACTGATCATCCCCCATTGGTTGCTTCATAGACTCATAAACATTAAAAGTGACCTTTTCGTCTTGCACCCGGAGCATGAGTTCACCATTCTGAACATCAATCAATGCTCTCCCTGTTGCTAAGAACGGCCTCCCCAAAAGAAGCGGGATATTCTGATCCTCATCCATGTCTAAGATCAAAAAATCTGCAGGGAAAATGAACTTGTCCACTTTGACAAGCACATCTTCCACCTTCCCATAGGGTCGCTTTATGGAGCGATCTGCTAGCTGGAGTGTCATCATAGTGGGCTGAATTTCACCAATCCCTAACCTCTTAAAGATAGATAGAGGCATGAGGTTGATGCTGGCTCCCAAATCACACAAAGCACGACCAATATCCACTCCCCCAATGTTGCAAGGGATAGTGAAACACCCAGGATCCTTTAACTTCTGTGGCATCTTCTTCTGAAGGAGGCATAAGCTACGAATGTTGTCACCCTGGCTGGCAAAAGTGGCTTTAACTTCACCCATAAAAATCTCAGTATGGTGGCACAATCTTTCAATTGCCCTCCCCCATGGCTATGGCTGAACTGGAGGACTAGGCTGAGGGGTAGGCTGATTACTGTCAGAGCATGTTGGATGTGAATCGGGGCTGCAAGTAGACAAGGCAAATGCAGTAACTGGTGTGTCTGTACTTGGTAAATTTGGATTGAACCATTTTTTCATTAACCCAAGAAGCTGCTTCATCTCTGAGTGCTGATCAATGACTGTTTGCATTTCAGGAAGTGACTCCCTTGGCTGGACCATATCTTTTTCTATCTCTGCCTGACTACTGCTGTTTGCCATTGACTCTATGATTTGTGTAGCTTCTTCAATAGTTTTCTTCACAAGAGACCCACCGGCTGCAATATCAATCATCTCTTTATCTGACTTCTTCAACCCATCATAGAACACCCTGATTTGTAACCATTCTGCCATAGCATGAGTCGGACACTTCTTAAGTAGCACATGGAATCTCTCCCAAGCCTCACATAATGTCTCAGTCTCTTGTTGAGTAAAGGAATTGATGTCCTTCCTCAACTTAGTTTCTGTGGTTTGTGGAAAATACTTGTCTAAGAATTTGCGGGCAAGTATATCCCATGAAGTAAAACTCCCTGGAGGCTGTTTAAGAATCCATGACCTTGCTTCTGCTTTTAAAGAGATTGGGAAGAGTCGCATACGAATGGCTTCATCAGAGGCACCATTAATTTTGAAGAAGTTCAACATACTCAGAAAATTTGTGATATGCTCTATTGGATCCTCTTGAGGACCACCACCAAACTGCTCTCCCTTGATCAAATTGATGTATTCGGCTGGAATTTCAAAATGGGGCGCTCTGATAGGTGGATGCACAACACTGGATGCACATGCATCCAAACTGATAGCGGCATAATCCTCAATAGTTTTCTTCTTTTGTGTCTCTTCTTCCATCAATTTAACAATCTTCTTCTTCTCTCTTTGTCCCAACCTTCTTCTCTTCTTTGCACTGTAGTGAGGGGGAGTATTAGGTGTGACTGGTGTGCCAAGCGCAGGTTCACCTGGAGGAGTAGAACTCATGGCAAAAAGATTAGTAGCACCTGATTTACAAAATAAAACTAAACTAAACTATAAAAACAAGTTTCACTAAATAACTAAATAATAAGTACCGGGAATTATAAAAAAACTAATTCACAATCCCCGGCAACGACGCCAAAAACTTGTTGATATTCCGGCAAGTGTACATGGTCAGCAAGTAATATAGTCAGAAGACCAGTATCGTCCCACAGAGATTGTGACCAGAATTCTATAATTCCTACCTTATTTTAATTATTAGTGTCACTTGCAAATTAATGCTGAAAATTAAATATGAATTTGTGAATAGAAAACTAAAACTAAACTACAATTAACTTAAGAAAAACAAATTAAGATTGAAGAAGAATAAGATGGGAAAAACGTTAGGAATCCGGTTTCATTGTAGAATCTAGTTTACTAGTTATGAACCTCTGTTTTTCTCTTGAATCAACAACAATTTCAGATTTAACAATTACCAAATCTCTTCAATAATTGTGTTTTCTAATTAATTACTACCCTTAATCTCTTAAGTGGTCCCTAATCAATTAGTCATTCATGAAGCTCACTGAAATTTCAATGTTATACAACCAACAAGAGTATCTCTACCAATGAACAATTGTAAAGCTTGATTGTTATGGTCATACCAAATTCCCAATTTGTCAATTGAGGAATTAGGTTCCCAAAACACAAACGGGCCCTTATTCATGTTAAACAATAAAAACACAATCAAGCAATTGATTCAATTGAAAAACATCAATTCATAACGATTATAAACAAAAGGATTCAAACAAATCCACCATCATCCTAACTGGGGTTTTAGTTACACATGATTAAGAATGAAAAGTAAGAGATAAGAGAAGAACCCATAGCCATAGACAACTCTTGAGCCTTCAATAATCTTCAATCTCCAAGGCGGATTCTGAGGAAACCGCAATTGGTGGTTGAAACAACTAAGGAACCCTAGAAGAACACCTAGAAGGGGGGTTGAATAGGTGTAAAAGAAACCTTGAAAGATTTTCGAACGAAACAAATCGAAACAATTAAAACAAATGATTTTTTCAAATTCTACAGCACTTAATCGATTAATCTGAATTCTAATCAATTAAGATCAGAAAACTCAAAGTATCTTAATCGATTATGAAAGTCCTTAATCGATTAGATCTATCAGAAACCAGAAAAATCACTTTTCAATCGCATACGAAAATCAATCAATTCACACGTATAACCAGAGATTCAGCGGAAACAATTAACACCTATATTCTTATTGATTATCCTAGTTATGAAAATGATTTTCCCTTTATCAATTTGAACAATAAAGATTCAATTCAATCAATTATGAAAATCACTCTTTTACTAGGTTTTCAACCAAGAACACAATGAACAACAAGAATGTAAAGAGTAAAGGGTTTAGAGATACGACACAGTGATTTATCCTGGTTCACTTTCATCCACTTGAAAGCTACTCCAGTCCCCTCTTCAACCAAGAGAGATTCTTCACTATGAGGAATTAGAGTTCTCAAATTACAAGTAAATGCCTCACAAGACTCCCTTTTTGCTAGCCTACAAGAGATACCACACCCTTGCCTTGCAATCCTATTGATCTTCTCTCTAATCTAACCTCTACCCCTTGTTGATAATCGACACAACAAGTCTTCAATTGCTTGATGATAATCCACACACCAAGGCTTCACTTTGCTTGATTCACAACCAAGACTTCTTCTTCTCCAATGAACTTTGCTTGATGATAATCGACACACCAAGGCTTCTTGTTTGTTGTAGTTGGCTTGCCTTCTTGCAAAGATTACAACACAAAAGAAAACAGAATAACAATCCTATGAATCTCAATCAATAGCTATGACAAATCACCATAAGAGATTCAAAGGTTCTTGATCAAAGAAATATGAAATAGAAAGCTTTTGATCTTTTGAATTGAGAGAGAATAGAGTGGCTTGATTCTTTGTAAAACTTGTATTAAAATGATTCTAGATGACCAAAATAATTTGGAAAAGGTTTATATAGAATACCCAAAAGTTGTAGCACTTAAAAACTCATTTTCAGAAGTGAAAAACGTATTTTAAAAATCAGTTCTGCAGCTCTTAATCGATTAAACTGTTGCTTAATCGATTAAGCACTGTAAGTGAAAATGTCTTAATCGATTAGACACATACTTAATCGATTAAGGAAGTGTAAAACTCATTTAAAACTTGTTTTCTCAAAACTAAACCTTTCCTTTAAGACCTTTAAGCCACCTATTGATTCTAGGTTAAGTGAAAACTCAAATTATGATTTAATCATGACTTATGAAAGAGATTCACTACCCTCTATATAAACTCTAGCCAAACTCATCAAAATAAAAGACCTAAGAAGCTTGAGAGGCAAAAGATAAAAGATATACAAATACACTCAAACTATATCTTCATTGAGCTTGTTCTCTCTTCTTCACTTGATGTTTGTTGTTGCTTGTTGAGCTTGAACTTGATCAACACCTTTTAGCTTGTTCAAAACATTTTGTAACCTTTTGTCATTATCAAAACATTCACCATGGAACTAACAATCTCCCCCTTTTTGAAAATGACAAACATGTTTTGAAGTTGTTGATGCTTGAAATATTTGATCACTTGGTGAGACTCTTGCTCCCCCTTGCTAAATGCTTTTGATCATTTGAAATCCAATTGATAGAAGCTTAATTCTCCCCCAATCTTCAACAACTTTGCTCAACCTACATAAAAACAACAAAAACAACCATTCTCCCAAAACATACCATTTCTCCCCTTTGTTCAAAACATTATATTTCTCCCCCTTTGGCATTATCAAAAAGTAATATATACCAATTGAAATATAAGATTCTAAGCCAAAATAGAGAAATCACCAATCGTTCCTTTTCAACATTGATACCAATTGAAAGATAAGAACCAAAAATAATCAATGATACCAATTGAAAAGCTAATTGTCACTAATTGACAAAAATATCACAAAAACATGATAATCATCTAATCATCACTCAATGATACCAATTGAACTTTAGAAAAAATAATACCAATTGAGAACAATTCAATTATACCAATTGAGAAAAACTATAATTGATACCAAATAAGAATATTCAACAATATCACTTGTACCAAATTGTAGCACTTTGTAGATCATTCACTTGAGATGCAAATGTAATATCAATTGAAGATGCAAATGTATGAATAACACTTGTAAGCCCTTTGCTCTTCAATCATACCTACAAAACAATCATGCTTTGCTTTTTTTTTGTATCCAAATGGTTTTGGATCCATTTTTGTTAGTGTAGGGACTTTCACCCTTTTTCACCCAAACAAAATCTCCTTTAGGTATACCATGCACTTTAATATAACACACATTTGAAGTATGTCCATGAGTACCACAATAGAAACTTGTTGGTGCAGTTGAGAAATCAACTTTAGAAAAATCAAAAACATTTCTATGAGAATTACTCTTAGCATTAGTATAACCCAAACCAAACTTGTTTGAATTTTCTCTTTGAAAATTTAACAATGTGCGCAATCTAATATCACAAGTGGTGAAACTTGCAAGCTTATTTTTCAAAATATCATTTTCATCTTTAAGCAACTTGCAATTCTCACAATCAACCACAATATTCAATCTACTAGCACAATCACAAGAAGAACTAGCATATATAAGATCAAGGGTTTCATTTTCAAGATTAAGCTCATCAACTTGTTTTTGAAGTTCTAAAATCTCTTTTTGATGTTTCAAAATGAGCTTCTTTCTTTCAATGTTTTTCAAAACTAGTTTTTCAAGTTGTTCATGCATTTCT
Organism: Crotalaria pallida; assembly: GCA_037953625.1. NCBI lineage: Eukaryota > Viridiplantae > Streptophyta > Magnoliopsida > Fabales > Fabaceae > Crotalaria > Crotalaria pallida. Next base: position 19,532,408 of record CM075650.1, read on the forward strand.
TCATAAGCATTATATAACAATTCATATTTAGAAGAAATTTCGGATTTAGTATGACTTACATTGCTATCCTCGCTTTGTTCACTTGATTCATCATTTGAACTTTCCTCTTCATCTACTTGAACAAGCAAGTTGAGATTAGCAACTTCTTCATCATCCGACGAACTACTCGATGTGCTTTTCTTCTCTTCTACATCACTATCCCAAACTATATATGCCCTTTTGTGTTTTGAATTTTTATTGTCTTTCTCCTTCTTCTTGAGATACCTAGAGCATGAGTACTTGAGATGACCGGGTTTTCCACATTCATGGCAAACTACACCTTCTTTTGATGTCTTGGTCTTGTAGTGTGGGGAATCCTTCTCTTTACCTTTGTCTTTGTTCAACCTTCCTTTTCTCCTTAGAAACTTGTCAAACTTCCTTAGTAAAAGTTTCATTTCTTTTTCATCAACATCCGAATCAGAATCTTCACTATCATCATCATCGGAACTCTCTTTCTTCTTGTATGATCTATTGATTTTAAGAGCAAGTCCCTTTCTTCCATTGTTCTTATCCGACTCTTCATTGATACTTAAACGTCCAAGCTCCATTTCATGTTCTTGAAGCTTTCTGAAAAGTGTTGCAAGATCCATAGCATCCAAATTCTTAGATTCAACAATAGCCGTTACTTTTGGTTGCCAATTCCTGTCTAAACATCTCAACACTTTGTTAGAAAGTTCACCTTGTAAGAAAGTCTTACCAAGAGCAAGTAAATGGTTAATAATATGAGTAAAACGTTTTTGCATATCATTAATAGATTCATTTGGAAGCATTTGAAATAATTCATAATCACGCATTAAAGCATTCAATCTAGCTCTCATAACCTCACTAGTTCCTTCATGAGTCACTTGTAAAGTGTCCCACATTTCCTTAGCACTAGTACATTGAGAAACTCTAAAGAACTCATCATAAGATAAAGCGGAGGTAATGATATTCTTTGCTTTATAATCATATTGAACTTTCTTTCTATCATCATCCTTCCACTTATCCTCGGGGATTAAATGTACTACACCTTCAACTAAACTAGAGGGGATATGAGGACCTTTTTCAACTACTTTCCAAATTTCACTATCTATGGCTTGGATAAAGATTTTCATTCTAACTTTCCAATAAGCGTATCCCTCACCATTAAAGAGTGGAGGACGACTTATCGAAGCACCTTCACCACCAAAGGGATTCATGGAACCCATTGCGATTTTCTTAAAGGATCTTTACGAAAAAGCTCTTATGCTCGTGTCTTTCGACCGAGCTCTGATACCAATTGAGGAAACCGCAATTGGTGGTTGAAACAACTAAGGAACCCTAGAAGAACACCTAGAAGGGGGGGGTTGAATAGGTGTAAAAGAAACCTTGAAAGATTTTCGAACGAAACAAATCGAAACAATTAAAACAAATGATTTTTGCAAATTCTACAGCACTTAATCGATTAATCTGAATTCTAATCGATTAAGATCAGAAAACTCAAAGTATCTTAATCGATTATGAAAGTCCTTAATCGATTAGATCTATCAGAAACCAAAAAAATCACTTTTCAATCGCATACGAAAATCAATCAATTCACACGTATAACCAAAGATTCAGCGGAAACAATTAACACCTATATTCTTATTGATTATCCTAGTTATGAAAATGATTTTCCCTTTATCAATTTGAACAATAAAGATTCAATTCAATCAATTATGAAAATCACTCTTTTTCTAGGTTTTCAACCAAGAACACAATGAACAACAAGAATGTAAAGAGTAAAGGGTTTAGAGATACGACACAGTGATTTATCCTGGTTCACTTTCATCCACTTGAAAGCTACTCCAGTCCCCTCTTCAACCAAGAGAGATTCTTCACTATGAGGAATTAGAGTTCTCAAATTACAAGTAAATGCCTCACAAGACTCCCTTCTTGCTAGCCTACAAGAGATACCACACCCTTGCCTTGCAATCGTATTGATCTTCTCTCTAATCTAACCTCTACCCCTTGTTGATAATCGACACAACAAGTCTTCAATTGCTTGATGATAATCCACACACCAAGGCTTCACTTTGCTTGATTCACAACCAAGACTTCTTCTTCTCCAATGAACTTTGCTTGATGATAATCGACACACCAAGGCTTCTTGTTTGTTGTAGTTGGCTTGCCTTCTTGCAAAGATTACAACACAAAAGAAAACAAAATAACAATCCTATGAATCTCAATCAATAGCTATGACACATCACCATAAGAGATTCAAAGGTTCTTGATCAAAGAAATATGAAATAGAAAGCTTTTGATCTTTTGAATTGAGAGAGAATAGAGTGGCTTGATTCTTTGTAAAACTTGTATTAAAATGATTCTAGATGACCAAAATAATTTGGAAAAGGTTTATATAGAATACCCAAAAGTTGTAGCACTTAAAAACTCATTTTGAGAAGTGAAAAACGTATTTTAAAAATCAGTTCTGCAGCTCTTAATCGATTAAACTGTTGCTTAATCGATTAAGCACTGTAAGTGAAAATGTCTTAATCAATTAGACACATACTTAATCGATTAAGGAAGTATAAAACTCATTTAAAACTTGTTTTCTCAAAACTAAACCTTTCCTTTAAGACCTTTAAGCCACCTATTGATTCTAGGTTAAGTGCAAACTCAAATTATGATTTAATCATAACTTATGAAAGAGATTCACTACCCTCTATATAAACTCTAGCCAAACTCATCAAAATAAAAGACCTAAGAAGCTTGAGAGGCAAAAGATAAAAGATATACAAATACACTCAAACTATATCTTCATTGAGCTTGTTCTCTCTTCTTCACTTGATGTTTGTTGTTTCTTGTTGAGCTTGAACTTGATCAACACCTTTTAGCTTGTTCAAAACATTTTGTAACCTTTTGTCATTATCAAAACATTCACCATGGAACTAACAGATTCCTCCGGTTGTTGATCTCCGATCCTTTCTCTCATACATAAACTCTCTCCTTTTTAATGTAATCTCCCCTAATGACTGCTGAAAAACTACCCTAAAACCTAATTTTAATGTTACAAATCCATTGTGGATTGAAATTCTGAGTTGGGCCTTTTCTGCATCACGCGCGCCCCAGGTGCACGCGACCTCGCGCCTTAGGCGCGCGGGGTCTGCTGATTTTTTCTTCTTTTTCCAGTCTGGTCCGCCTCAGGCGCACCCGTCCTCGCGCCTCAGGCGCGCGAGGTAGTCCCTGGCTCTGTTTTGCTCCGTTCTTTTTCCATTTGCAAGATCTTTTCGTCCTCTTTTCAGGTCCATACATATTTTCTCCATTTGAGCTCAAAAAGTACCTGAAACACTAACAAACGGATCAAAACGTTCAAAGGATTCACAACTCCTAACTATTTCTAAAAACTAACAAAAATCCTACAAAATACTTGAAAAACAAGCCCAACACTTAATAAAAGGGAGTCAAATCAACGCTCAAAACACTATATATTAGACCCAAATCAGCAGCAGAGGAATCAGACAAGGGGATCCAATTTCCCCTCTGATTTTTGTCCTTGCCATGGAGGTTTTGACCAGAAATTTGCAGGCAGCTTCAAGACATAGGAACTTCAGTTTCCATCCCCAGTGCAAAGAATTGAGGATCATTAATGTGGCTTTTGCTGATGTCCTCATGGTTTTTACAAAAGCTCATCCTGCTAGTGTGAGGATAATTTGGAATGCCATTCAAGAATTCTCAGCTTGGTCAGGTTTAGAGGCTAATCAGACTAAATCTTCTATCTACATGGCTGGGGTATCTTAGGTTGTGCAACAGAACCTTGAAGAGATTACTGGTTTTAGCAGAGGTACTTTTCCTTGTAGATATCTTGGTGTTCCTTTGATGTCTAAGAAATGGAATGCTTCAGCTTGTATGAATCTAGTTCAAAAGGTCACTGCTAGAATTCAGACATGGAAATCCAGAAATCTATCATACCAATGGAGATTGTGTCTTATTAACTCCGTGTTACTCAATATGCATGTTTACTGGGCCTCCATCTTCATTCTTCCAAAATCTGTTCTCAAAGAGGTTGAAAAGATTTGTAGAGCTTTCCTTTGGGGAACAAATGACAGAGGGAATTATGCAGCAAAAGTTGCTTGGCATAAGGTATGCAGGCCAAGGAAGCAGGGTGGTCTTAATGTGAAAAATGCAATTGCTTGGAATGTTGCTGCTTTAGGCAAGCAAATTTGGGCTATTGCTGAAAAGAAGGATGGGCTGTGGATTAGATGGATTCACATGCGACATACATTAAGGACCAAGATTTCTGGAATTGCAGTGCAAATCAAGGTAATAGTTGGCATTGGAAACAGTTATTGAAGGTTAAAGAAAAACTCAGAACTGGCTTTGCAGGGAATCAATGGAGGTTTACATCAGATGGTATATATACCATATCTTCTTGTTACTATTTTCTAACTGGTTTTAATGAACCGTATCCTTTCCACAGATTTGTTTGGAACAGAATTAGTGTGCCTAAGCATAGGTTTGTCTTATGGCTTGTGATGCAAGGAAGGATTACTACTTTGGATAGAGTGGATTGGGTTGCATTACCTAACCACTGCTGTCTTTGTTTTGCTGCACAAGAAACAAGGAATCATCTATTCTTTGATTGTGTTTGGTCAAAGGAATTGCTATCCCTATGTGCAGATTGGCTGGGCATAGATTCTTTCCCTACTCGGTTTGCTAAATTGGCTGTGGGCTGCTGTTATCTCTCACATTTGGCATGAGAGGAACCTTAGAACTTTTCAGGATACTTGCAGATCTTGCAATAGAGTTTTCGAGATTGTCAAACAGGAATTAGCTTTTAGAATTGCTTTTTGTTTACCTAATTTTCGATCATGGCCGAATAGGGCCCTTGTGGATAGGATTTGTTTAGAACTTTAATTTTTAACCTATCTTTGCTTGAACCCTTCCTAGAAGGTGGAAGGCATTGGGGGAGATGTTATTTGCACCCTAAACACTACTACTTACACCCAAGTTTTATAATTTTTTACACCAACTTTCCAAAATTACCCTTAACCTCTTACTCACACCCATATATTTGTTATTTACACCCGCTCCTATTATTTACACCCTAAACCTATATATATCAATACTCACACCAGTATATTACTACTCACACCCACTTTCTTCTCCATGAAAACCTTCTTCTCCATAAAAACCCTACTCAATTCCATTCAACTCAAGCAACTACTGTAAACCGGTTTTCTCATAATTTTATTTGTGTTGAATTAAATTAATAATTTATAGTCCACTGGAGTATTGCCATTGGACAAACTTTATGGCGGGTGTGATTGGGTTAGTTTCAGTCTCATGTGAAAATTTGAACATTGTTGTTTGCATGTGTATATATATATATATATATATAGAGAGAGAGAGAGAGAGAGTGGACGTGATTGAAGGCTGGAGTTGAATTCTTTTTCTTTATGCGTATAGTGAAGCGAGAGAACAATATGTTGCTTTTAGGATTCTCGTCACTACCAGCTGGAAGCACGAACAAAAAAAATACAGTGGAAGCACAAATAATTTTCTTCTTTCTGGTGGTTTGGTTTTGGTGAGCAGAGTTTTTATGGAGAAGGAGGTTTTTATGGAGAAGAAAGTGGGTGTGAGTAGTAATATACAGGTGTTAGTATTGATATATATAGGTTTAGGGTGTAAATAATAGGAGAGGGTGTAAATAACAAATATATGAGTGTGAGTAATAGGTTAAGGGTAATTTTGGAAAGTTGGTGAAAAAAATTATAAAACTTGGGTGTAAGCAGTAGTGTTTAGGGTGCAAATAACATCTCCCAGGCATTGGTTGGTTTTTTTGGTCCATTATTTGGCTTTGAACCCTTCCTAGAAGGTGGCAAAACTAGATAATGAGACTTGAGCTTTGTGTACATTTTTGCTTTGTGGTAATAAGATTTTTTATTTCTACAAAAAAAAAACATGATGAACAATAATTAAACAAAGGTCTATGCCAGAATCAGAGATTAAATAAGTCCTATCTGAGCAGACAGACTCCATATAACTACAAGGACCTAAGACGAACATAAAACTACTCGTCATTGCTGCTTCCCATTTCTGGTTCCTGAACTGAATCTGTAACATCCTACCTTTTTTTATTTAAAATACATTAGTTAAAATTGATGATTTCATTAGAAAATACTTGGGGCTTTATAAAAATTTTGGTAGAGTTTCGTTTCAAATATGGACTTTCCCAAATTTCTTTTGTACTTGTCAAGTCCAGAACAGTTTCTACATATAAGGAAAAATCTATGATTACAACTTAGTGGCGGTGACACACTTAGAATACATATGAAAGAGAATTTCTCAATACTTTTCACCACCAAAAATACATTTTTCTTGCAATTACTTATACCATTCCTTTCACATTATAAAATAAACTTAGAATTTAATATAACAGTTCAGAATTAAATACAACTTTAGTTAATAAAAATAAATGCATCACAGAATCCTAGAATGGTTGCAATACAATAAGGATGAGACCAAGAAGGTCACAATCAATAATGTACTCTCTTTCAGTGAGAATACACTTTCTCGGCGTCGAGGCGATGAATGTATTTCTCCATTGGGTAGCTAAGATGTCCACAGTAAGGGTAAGTAATTTGAATATAAATCAAGAGAAACACTTAAAATGACAATAATAAAACATAAGAAAGATGCATGCTTCAAACAATTAAAAACCATAACACTATACAATTAATACAATGCAATTCCTCTTTACTTCTTCCATTTAACATTGGACACTTTACATAACCATATTCATCATCACATTTCTTCACTATTAACGATAATGCATAAACAATAATCATAATGCAATAACACTTTAACACTTTTCACTTTCCCCTTTAACAATTGCTTACATTGTACTTCACATTCTCCTCGTAGGAGGGTTCTTCGTACAATGTACACTTTATAACACTTTATTTACATTGTACTTCACATTCTCCCCGAAGGAGGGTTCTTCGTACAATGTACACTTTATAACTTTTGCCTCACATCCCCTCCACACTTTGAGAAAGACCGACTAGGATTAAATGTCCCTCTACCTTTGCTTACATTGTACTTCACATTCTCCCCGTAGGAGGGTTCTTCATACAATGCAAGCCCCGCTGTACTTCACGTATCACGTACATCATACACGGGAGGAACCACCCTCCGTAGCCACGAAGTAGGGAAGTGACCGATAGAATTACTATAGTGTGCACAGGACCAATCACAAATTCAACCAGTATCTCTCGTATCGCGTCCTTCGTACTAGTTTCTGCTGGGGTGATCAAAGGCCCCCATAGTAATTCCTGTGATTGTTTCATAAACATAATCAAATCACAATATACTCACGTCCACTAGTTCTATGAACCTTCACATTCTCCCCGTAGGTTTAGTTCATAGAACCTGGATTCAATTATCTTTCCCAATTCCCTAAGTTCCACCTTACTCTGTAAATGCACGTGTTTCTAGTTCATTTTATAGTGTTTACAATAGTTAATCCTCTTTACAATTATACCAAATTGGTTGGGTTCTCTAATTTAGAGTATCAGGCCATAGCAATCACTACAAGAATTTTCTCGAACAGCTACGGAATTTTACTAGGGAATAATTCCATAGCAATTTTATATCAAATCAGTTACGGATTAGATACGAAAATAATTTCCGTAGTTATTGTTCAATAACTTAAAAACCATTTATTATTAGGAAAACAACTATGAAACAGCCACGACCTTGCTAGGAAATATTTCTAATGATATAAAATTCTGTAGCTGATATGTTTGCTAGGGAATATTCCGTAGCTAATTTAAGTTTTTTATATTTTATTACATTTCCCTAATTTTTAGCTTTCCCCGCTAAATATTTCACACTCCCGCTAGTGAATTCCATGCCTTAATTTGGTCACTCTCCTCCCTCTTCAGTTTTCTTCCTTCTCTCAGACTCACGACCTACCTCCCACTTCAGTCTTCCGTCTCTCTCACCGCCACCGCCCTCATCTCTCGCTACCATCGCCCTCATCTCTCGCTGCCACTGCCACCGCCCTCATCTCTCACTGCCCGTTCATCTTCCTCTTTCATCCTTCCCTCCTTCCCTGTTTCCAATCTTTCATCTCTCAATCGAACCCTAAATTCGAACCGGCCACACAATCTTGCCTCCAATCTCAATCGTGACTCACCACTCTCAATTAAACCTTCTCTTTGGGTAATTTTCCCTATTTCACTTTTTCAATCTTCTTTCTCCATTTTCGGTGGTTTATTATTTTTGTTTTTGAATTTTTATTTTCTGTGTATTGTTTTCTGAGGAGCAGGCGATACACTGCCATTTGCATTTTGCACCATTCTACTTGTCTTTTTTTTTTTTAATTTTTTATTCTATATTTTTTTTTTGCTGGACTCCTATTTGACTAATAACTCTGCTTAAAACCCCTCTCTAGCTATACTCATTTCTCGCTTCTTTTTTTTTCCCTATCAAACCCAGCTTTTATGTAATCTTTGGATTATGCTTGATTTCTCCTAGGGTTATTGTATTATTATTAGATTGGGTTAATTCCAACATGAATTACGGGTTATGTTAGTATTTGACGAGAAGGGGAAAGGGAAAATTGTGCAGCTGCCTGTCGGGTATCGAACCCAGATGCTCGCATTTTATGTCTCGCAACTCTGCTAACGTAGAACTTTCAATCTTTGTAGCTGACTGCAATTTTGAATGTGCCTTATTTTATTTTGGAGTGGTTGTTTGGCAATTAGTGTCTTATTGATGAGCTTCAGTGCCGGCCATCGCCATTGTCGCGTGAACCGCGACCCCCACCCCAAAAATCGCGACCTCCATCTTCATCTTCCTTCCTGGGTTCCTTGTGTCGCCATCACCATTGTTGTTAGGGAAGATTCGCGAGTTGCGAACCGACAGCGTTACCGTCGTACCCACAACTGTTGAAGAAGCCAAGACCGAACTGCCACCAACGAAGTCACCATCATCGCTCGCGCCGCCGTTCGTCACGATCTCCACCTTGAAGCTCGCATCTCCTCCTTACTCCCGCCCCTCAACTGTAAGCATTGTGTTAGCTGCATTCTGAATTTGTTAGCTGCTGTTGTTAGTAGATATTGTTAGTAGATTTTCCATTTTGTATTGTGAATTTGTTAGTAGATCTTAGTAGATATCGTATTCTGAATTTATTAGTAGATCTGAGTAGATTTTGTTTTCCATTTTTGTTTTCCATTTTCTGGTTGTTAATATCTTTAACATAACGCCCGAGCTTGGTTAATTTGTGTTTTCCATTTTGTATTCTGAATTTGTTAGTATATCTTAGTAGATTTTGTTTTCCATTTTCTGATGATTCTTGCCATATTGATATGCTTAGTTTGTATGGTGGAGTGCTATTGTGTGAAGCAATTGCTAAGTCTTGCCCGAAAGCCATTGTCAATGTGATAAGCAATCCTATTAACTCCACTGTTCCAATTGCAGCTTAGGTCTTCAAAAGAGCCGGTACTTATGATCCTAAGAGACTTCTTGGAGTCACAATGCTTGATGTTGTTAGAGAAAATACGTTTGTGGTATGTGTTATGCCTGCTACTCTTGTTTCAAGCTTTCACTTACTATGATTATTACTAAACAATAATAACCTGAAATAGTGTGATCAAGGAATTGAATCTCTGAGCGAGTTGAGCAGACTGATTTTTTGTCATAATCTTTTATATTTCATATAGGGAAACCAGCATGTGTCTGGAGTTTTATGTATAATGGTGTAGTGTTGTCTAATTGAAACTATACGTGCAAAAAGCAATAACTTATTCTGTACGCTCGTAATTAGAGAAATTAATTAACCTTTAGCATTGACTTATTTTGCTTAACTCTACGTGACGATGCTAGTTATCTTTAAAGGTTAGAAAAATTAACCTTTTGCATTGTGATTTAGGGATTGTACTATACTCATCAGGTCACTATAATAACTCAAGCACTTTTAGGGGGAGGATTCATCAAGCATATGCAAGTTGGCTTTCTCTTGGCACATTTAGTAAGTAACTGGCTTCACTTGTTTTACTACACTATAATACTGATGAATCTCAGTTATTAACTCTTTCAAATTACACTGTTGATTTGGTTTTGTTGCATTAATACAAGTGTTGTTCCGCTTCTTATGTATGATAAGATGGGGAGCTCAAGTTAAATTGCAATTGGACCTGCAGCTGTAGTGTCATTGCTGTTATCGTCCCTGGTTCATAAATTTGAAGATCCTATTGCCAAAGGTACCAAGAGCGCTCTTGGTTCATAATAACTTGCTTTCGTAATTTATCATAGTTACTGCAAATTTTTGATGACTTGTATTGATTTGTTATAGTGTTGAATCTGTTCAGGCCATTTGGTATTTAAAGTTTCAAGGGGAAGGTTTGTGCTTTTGTATGGAACATTTTTAGTTCTAATTGTAGTAGGCAGAATTAATCATGATTACACTAATAGAAATTCTGGTATCTTGTTATTGAATTAGATTTGTTAATTGGAGTAAATATTAGCCATAAGTTAAATGAACAAGTAAGCAAGTTGAGCTGTTTTTCTGTCAATTGTTATGTTGTTTTTGCTGTTGTTGGTTGCCGTTTCTACTGGTTTTTTGCTGCTGTGCAGATTCTATTGTTATAACAATGAGGTCCTGCTGCTATATTGTTGTTTTTGATACTTTTCCACTGCTGCTCCTTACATTTTTTGAAAAAATTGATGATTTTATATCATACACTTAGATGAGTTTTTGGGCTGCTGGTTCATCTGATACAGATGTCTAGGGATTATTTTCCATGAATGAATATGCTGAAGTAAGACAATGCTTAGAAATTTCCTACTTCTTCGATTATATAGAATAGAAGTATGATTTCTTATCAGGTTTCTTCTTGTTTAATAATTTATACAAGTTGCAACATAGCAGCTTGTTGTAATTTTATTATAATAGTGTTGGTTAAAAATGAGTCATATGATTATAATTGCTGTTTGTGTTGAAATTTCAC